>JAVTVJ010000394.1:0-1200000 GCA_034509425.1 Eopsaltria australis
CCCCCATCCCCGGGCAGGGACACCACCCATCCCCGAGCAGGGACATCCCCCATCCCCGGGCAGGGACACCACCCATCCCCGGGCAGGGACACTCCCCATCCCCGAGCAGGGACACCCCGCATCACCGGGCAGGGACACCCCCCATCCCCGGGCAGGGACACCACCCATCCCCGGGCAGGGACACCCCCCATCCCCGGGCAGGGACATCCCCATCCCCAGCAGAGACACCCCGCATCCCGAGCCACCTCCAGGACAGCCCCACGATGAGTGACCCACCGCCCCGGGCTCTCCGCAGCCCCGGCCGGGCACCGCAGCCCCTGCCCGCTCCCTTCCTGCTTCCTGCCGCCGGCGGAAGGGCTGACACTGCTCCTCTTCCCCCTCCGATCTGTCCCAACCCGCTCGGCTTTCCCTTCCCCAGGTTTCCCTTCCCCAGGTTTCCCCAAGGATCAGCACAGCGCTATGGTCCCTTCCCACCCAAACCATGCCGGGACCTGTGGCACTCCCAGCGCTGGGTTTGTCCGGGCTCATCAGCCGGGTGGGATGTGAAGGTGCACGGAGGGCTGAGGGGCTTTGCTGCCCCTCCCTGGGTGCACTGGGGGCTCGGATCTCTCCTGGATAAACTATTTTTGAGGGGTATTTATTACATATAATACATGATAATACATAATAATTTATGTTTTTCTTTCCCTGCCGAAGCCTGAAGAGGGCTCTCGGCACTCGCTGCGGAGCCTGCCCTGCACTCAGCTCTGCCTTGAGCAGCAGCAGCAGCACCCAACACCCTTTGCTTTTGTAACTCAGTTTACCTGCAGCGCTGCCGCTTGTGACAATGTGGTTTCATTCTGCCTGACGTGAGAAAGGCAGTGTTAAATCCCGCAAATATGATATTTCAGCCAGCTGAGGCTTCCCCAGTACCTAAAGCCATGTGGGAAGGGGTTTCTGGTGTGTTAATCCAAGTGAATCCTAGCAAAGCCACTGCACTGAGTCTGTCCAAGGCAGGGATGGCATCCTGCACTTTCCACAGCTGTTGTCCTTGTGCCTTGGACGTATTCCCAACCAGGTGAAGGTGTGGGAGCTGTCCTTGATGGAGCTGCCTGCAGCTGTGGTGCTGATGATGTTCTGTGAAAGGGTTTACAAATTTCTTTGTTATCACCTCCTGCCCTGATACCAGGGACCAGGCAGTGCTGCTGGTGATGGGGGAATAAAACAGGAGCCCTGGACAGGGAGGTTCTATGCCAATCCCTGCTGCATAAGAGCCACAATCCCCAACACAGATCACAGAATTAATGATATTTCTCCTCCTGGCAGTGTCTGTGGCCAGCCTGTGCTCTCCTCAGTCATTTCCCCATCCTTCTGCCAGTTCCCCCCTTTGCTTTATAGCTGGGATGCTCGTGGGTACACTGGGGAAGGCAAGGCCTGTGTTTGGGGGGAGATAAATCACAAAGCAGAATTCCTGATGGTGACTCCTGGGGAACAGAGTGGGTTGAAAGGCTCGGTTCCCTTGGAGCTCAGTGCTGCTCTGTCTCCTGGTGTCCCTCAAATTGAGCCACTCATCACAGCACTTGCAGTATGTTCCAGTCCAGACCCCTGTGTTAGCCCATGTCAGCGTGCTGCTGAATGACCACACGTGAGGAGGGCGGCAGCACCAGACAGGGATGGGATTTCCCGTGGGGTGGGTTCCCAAAGGCCCTACAAGGAGGAGGAGGCAGCGCTGGGTGTCAGCTTTCCATCCCAGTGAATTCTGGAAGGTGCTGGACACTGCTGCAGCTGCTGGCCTGGGGCCACTTGTCCCCGAGGCTCAGCTGCCTCATGCTTCCCTAAATAGAAAGGGAAAAGGGTCTGAGCACTGTGATAGGGGTCAGCCATCCCAGCCGAGGGCTTTTTTGGCATGAACCCTCCCCTTCCTGCTCCCCACACCCTGTGCAGCTCTGCAGGCAGAGGGGAGCTGGGATTTGCCTGGCAGGTGGGAGAGGATTCCCTCTTGCTGCATAGGGGTGCTCCCTGCTTGCAGCCAGGTGCCCCCCCGAGCTGGCCCTGGCTCCCAGCCCTCCCCAGGCATATAAAGCATGAGGGGACAAGGAGGGGACAAGCTGTGGTGACAGGTGACACTGACAGGCAGCAGGAGCTGCCAGGTCCTGCCCAAAATTGGAGTGGGATGTGAGCTCTTTCCTGAGCCACACAGACTCTCCGTAGTGCTGGCAGATTTCTTTAATTCTTTTTGTTGTTACTGTTTTTCTTTCCTGTATGAATTGACTCCTAAGGATCTACAGCGGTGGGAAAAGCTCCTGAGAAGCCACAGCCTTAAAGAGCAATTTAGGTCTTTGTTTTCAAAACTCTTCAGCCTGGTAAGCTGCTTTTGTTAATGTGTGTTAATTATATGTCAGTCTCGTGGTGGAACTCAGCTTGGGGGAGGAGGCAGGCAACCCAGGCAGCTGAAAATGGGACAAAAATTGATGTTTTTCCTTCAAGCTCTCCAGATGGAGGATCCCATCCAGCTGAAAGAGGAGGGCAATAAATATTTTCAGACCAGTGATTACGAGAAAGCCCTTCAGAGCTACACCCAAGCCATAAAGCTCAACAAGGACAAGGCGCTGCAGGCGGTGCTGTACAGGAACAGGGCAGCCTGTTTCCTCAAAAAGGTGAGAAAAGTTCCCCTCACCTGGGCTGTGCTCAAGGGGGGAAGAGCAGGAGGGCAGCCAAGGGCACTCACTGGCTGTGGGCTGGGTGGTTTGTCCATTTATTGAATGGGGTGTTTCCAGCTGCTCTGAAATGACACGTTCTGGGCTTTTGCTGGGGCTTCACTGGGGTGTCCTGTTGGGAAATGGGAACAGAGAGGTCCCAGTGTCCATCAGCAATGGGGACATGCCAGGCTATTCCATGGCTAACACATCTCTCCTTTCTGGTTTAACAGGAGGAATATGCCAAGGCAGCCTCGGATGCATCTAGAGGTAAGGAGGGGGCTGTTCTGAGGAGAGCTGGGCACACTTGCTCAGCCTGCTCTCACATCTGCTTTTGGGACACTGTGGCCTTATTCCCTGATGTCCACTAACACCCAAGTGCTGAGGCCACAAAGGAATTTCTGGAGGTTCAATTGTTCTAATTTGGTGTTCTGCTGCAATCAGTGCTTATCAGGCACTGACTGATGTTAATAACAAAGCAAATCAGTTTTGCACGATTTGCACAGGCCATTTCCAAGCAGCAAGATCTGACGCCTGCTGTTTTGGATCCCTTTCCCAGCTATTGACATCAATGCTTCCGATATCAAAGCCCTGTACCGGCGCAGCCAAGCCCTGGAAAAACTGGGGAAGCTGGACCAGGCATTCAAAGATGCTCAGAAATGTGCCACCCTTGAACCCCGCAACAAAAACTTCCAGGAGACCCTGAGGAGACTGGGGGCCAACATCCAGGAGAAGGTAAATGCCAGGGGAGCAGTCCAGGATTCACAGAGCAGGGGTGGGAAATCCTTTTTCTGGGTTACATCAATGGATTATTGGTTGTACTGGAAACATGTGCAATATAGGGGATAAATAGGCACTGTTAACTGAAGTTCACACTTGATGTGTGTATGAGGATTGGGTTAAATGGTTAAATTAAAAAGCGTGGCAGCTCCCTTCTGAGGCTGGCCTGGTCCTGAGTGTCTTGGAAAGGTCTTGGCAAAGGGACTGGATTAGCTTTGGGCTGGGTCTGGCAGTTGCCACATTGCTACAGTTACCTTTAGAGTGCTGTGAAGAAATCCTTGCACTACTGCATACTCTGAAGTCTCAGAAATCAAGGTTTAGGGCTGGCTCTGCCTGTGCCCATGAGATGGGTAATGGGTGCTGATTGCTGAGAAATGATATCTCCTGTTACTCAGCTTAAATTGCCTGTGGTTTGAGGGGGGGAGTATTCTTGAGGCAAAAAAGGAAAATTGCTCCTCGATTTTCTCCTCCTGATGCTCTGTGCTCTCTCTCGGCACAGCTGCGCATTCAGTTCTCCACAGACTCGAGGGTGCAGAAGATGTTTGAGATCCTGCTGGATGAGAACAGCGACAAAGAAAAGAGAGAAAAGGTGACAACTGCCCTGGACTCGGCAAAATAGCTGTTTAATGTCTGAGGTCGCACCAGGGAGCAGAACCCTGTGTTCCCTTCCCCACCTCCCCTGGATGGAGGATGAGGGTAGGATCTGGGAGGTGAACTGCTCTCAGACAGAGGGGAAATGTCCCAACCTCGGCATCACCCCTCTGCCGAGGGAAGGTGGCCCAACATCCCAAAATACCAAAGGTGGGATCAGCCTGGACTTCTGCTCAGGTCCACCTCTGCCACTCTCCAGATGTCCCCTCCAAGCAGTGGCCCACACTCTTCTTGGGCAGAGCAGAGCTGATCCCTACATGCACCTGGATGAACTGTCTGGCGGGGTCTGAGCTGATCTTCTGCATGTCAGGAGATGGCTCCCACCAGGATCTCCCAGAGCTGCAGGGAGATGTTCTGGAGGCTGGGCTGTGCCACTGACCCCTGGTTCTTCTACCTCCCACCCAGGCTGCAAACAACCTCATAGTCCTGGGGCGGGAGGAAGCAGGTGCCGAGAGGATTTTCCAAAATAACGGGGTCAACTTGCTGCTGCAGCTGATAGAAACCAAAAATCCTGAGCTGATCCTGGCAGCCGTGAGGACACTTTCAGGAATGTGCACAGGACATAAGGCTCGGGTAAGGACAGGGTGCTTGGACCTTCGCTGCTATTGCCTTTTGCACCTGAGGAGGGGGAAATTGCAGTAGTTGGTGTTGTTTGTGAGCAGTGGGAGGAGATTAAAACTCCTTCTTGTACTGATTCAGGATTCACTGAGGAAAATAGTTTCTTTGTCCCAGCTGAGCCTAGAGGACACAGGAAGGAAAGGCCTTTGCTAACACTGTCCTGCTCTCTCCTTGCTGGGGCCAGGCCACTGCCATCCTCCATTACCTGGGCATTGACAGCATTTGCATGTGGATGTCGGTGGACAATGAAGAAATCTCCCTGGCTGTCTGCAACCTCCTGCAGACCATCACCGACTGCCTGCTGGGCCAGGGGAAGGAGGAGCACCATGGCAAGGAGGAGGCTCTGGTGCTAGGTAACAGCACATCACCTGCTCCTGCTCTGCATTCCCTCTGCCTGCAGGAGGAGTGGGCCCAGCAGGGAGGGCTCTGCTCCTGGGATTCCACCTTATTTCTTGTTCTTGGGTGAAGTGGGGACTTTACCCTTCAGCTGTCCAGAAGGGCAACCTGGACACAGCTCTTATCCTCATGGGTAGCTTAAATACTTCTGTTCCAGCTACACCATGGCTTTGAATGGCTTTGATTGAGTTCACCAGCTTTCAGAGATAACTTCTTGTAACTGGCTGCTGCTGTTTTGCTTCTGTGTAGACACCAAGAAAGATTTGAGGATGATCACAATGCGTTTGCTGGATATGCTGGTCAGTAAGAAAGTGTCTGGGCAAGGGCGAGACCGAGCCCTCAACCTCCTCAACAAGAACATACCAAGGAAGGACCTGAAAGACCATGACAACAGCAGGAGCATCTTTGTCATCGACAATGGTGAGTCCTTGCCCACCATCCTGTTCTCATCTGGGAGATGTGGAGCTGTGTGTTCTTGCCTGTAGAACTGGTCCCACCTATAAAATAAATCCTCTCTGGCTTTTTTTGGTGCATGCAAGCCTGGAGCAAAGTTAGACTTATTAGCAGGAAACAGCGCTGAGAGAAAATCAACAAGAATGTTTGAGTTTCTAAAGGACTGCTTAACATCTCTGGTTAGTTTTCTCCAAAGTATCTGCTAATGTTAGGAGGATTTGGTTTGGACAAATTGTCTGGTTTAGACAGGACGAGACGAGCACCTGCTGAGCTTGGTGGACCCATAAACTGATCTATTCTAAAACTGGATGAGAGTGAGCAATTTGTGTGCTGTGTGTTTTTGTAGTAATCCCAATGCGTGTGTGTGTTACCATTTTGATGGAAGTTCTTTAATAGTAATTCAGCAAAAGGAGGGTTAAGTCATCCAGCATCACTTGAAAGTGGCTGAGTTTTCCTCAGTCAGAGCCTCCAGCCTTGGTGGTCAGTAGGTTTAATGTCTCCTGACAAAAGTAACAGATCCAGCCAGGGGCCTAAGGCAGTTTTGCTTATCTCATTCTGAGAGCTGGAAAAAGCCCTGATGCTGCAAACCTGAAATGTTACCAGCAGAACCTCCTCCCCAGTAAATATCTGAGTTTCGTTTTTGCTTAAGACATACGTGATTATACTGCAAAATAATTGAACACCATCCAAGCTGGCAAGAAAGTAACAAATGGTATCTTGAGTTTTGTGCAGACCCTCTCCTGTCTGACAGCACTATCACTCCATAATTTCCAGGCTTAAAAAAGATACTGAAAGTGGTGGGCCAGATTCCTGAGATGCCTGACTGCCTGCCACTGACAGAGAACACCCAGCTGACTGCCTCTGTCCTCCTAAATAAGCTCTACGATGACCTGCGCTGCGACCCGGAACGGGACAACTACCGGCTGATCTGCGAGGAGTACATCAAGTGAGTCAGGGGTGAGCTGGCCTGCAGGAGCAGGGAGTCTGGAGGATGAGATGAAGTGCTTGAAGTTCATTTATGTTCAAAACTGGGGCTCTGGGAGACAACGATTTGCTTGAGACTCTGCTGGATCACAGCTTTGCAGGAATTTGCACTCCCGAATACCAATATGGTTCAGCAGTGCAGCTGAAGGAGGACATTTCCTCCCCACTGCTGTTCCATACCCTACTCCCTCTATCCCATGCAGGAGCAAAATCGACCCACAAGACATGGATAAGACACTCCATGCTGTCCAGATCGTGTCTGGAGTTCTGCAAGGGCCATTTGACTTGGGCAACAAACTGCTTGGCATGAAGGGGGTGATGGAGATGATGGTTGCCCTGTGTGGGTCCGAGAGGGAGATTGACCAGCTGGTGGCTGTGGAAGCCCTCATCCACGCTTCCACCAAGCTGAGCCGAGCCACCTTCATCATCACCAATGGGGTGACGCTCCTGAAGGAGATCTACAAGAAGACCAAGAATGAGAAGATCAAAATCCGAGCTCTGGTGGTAAGGATGCAGCCTCAATGGCCTGCCACACTCAGCAGCTTAATCCTGGACTTGGGAGAGGGGAGGGTCTGGGAATGAGAGATGGGCTTAGGCTGTTTTGGGGCAGCAACATGAGAGGATTAATGAACCTTCATGAGGATTAATGTCCTCTTCATCTTCCTTAGGGTCTCTGCAAGCTGGGCTCAGCAGGAGGCACAGACTATGGCCTGCGGCAGTTTGCTGAGGGCTCCACTGAGAAGTTGGCCAAGCAGTGCCGAAAGTGAGTGGCTTCACTTCTTCCTGTTCTAATCTTTGCAAAATACAAATGTTCCTCTCCCACGAGATCCTGCCCACACGATGCCTTCATTTCCTGTGCTGCCTGCCAGCTGACAGTGCCCCTAGAGCCATTGCACAGGGACCTGGAGCTCCTCTGTGTCTGAAGCAGCCTTGTGTTCCTCCTGCCTCAATATCCAGAGGAGCCTTCTCCCTCCCTCACTGCCCATGGGAGACACCAGACCCAGTGCCTCCCTCTTTGCCAGAGTGGCACAGCCTGATTAATGCTACCTTGAATGTGCACAAATCCCTTCCGAAGGTGAATTTGCCAGGTGGAGTAACCAAGGAGGTGGGATGAAGTTAGGAAGTGACTGAATTGGTGGTAATTCCTGCAGATGTCTCGTGTTTCATAGGATGGAGAAGGCAAAGCAGTGCCGAGTAGCTGGTCTGTTGTCCCCTGCAGCATTTAGATCCCACAAGCTGGGACATGGCAGCAAGGTCATATCTCAAGGGGAAGCATCCCCAGTCTTAGGAGCTGCAGCAGAACCTAAGGACATATTTGGAATCAGTCTCAATATCTGTTTTTCCTCCCTCTTTTTCCAGATAAGTTAGTCCTGGCTCCTGAGATAAAAATAGGAGTGTTTTTGTCTCTTCCAGGTGGTTGTGCAACACCAGCATTGATGCCCGCACCAGGAAATGGGCTGCAGAAGGGCTCTCGTACCTCACCCTCGATGCAGATGTGAAAGATGATTTTGTTGAAGATGAGCCAGCCCTGAAAGCTATGTTTGATTTAGCCAAGGTCTGTCTCCTTTCCTTGTTCCCTCATTCCTCTGGTAACATCAAGTTCTCCCAGCTCTCCAGCCCCACACTGTGCCCCAGCCAGAAGGAGCTGTGACCCCAACCCCTCACCTCTGGTTCAGCAGAATTTCAGTTTTGCCTGTGCCCCAGAGACATCTCAAGGCTGTTACAGTACTGCTCTTCTCCCTAGGCTGAAGAAGGTTGCTCCTACCTTTACTGTCAGCAACTGCATGAAAACCAAAGGCATCGAGGTGTTGACAGCACCTGATGATGTCCAGCACCTTGTTTGACCATGAAAGCTTTCACGGGCTATAAAGTTGGGGATAAGGCTAAGAACATTTCCACTAGTGCAAAACACCACAGTGGCAGTCCAAAGGGACCCGTTTCCCTGCTGTGTCCTCTTCACCCTCACACAAGCTTTTACTTTCCTATGCAGGCAAGCGACAAGACAATTTTGTATTCTGTGGCTACTACGCTGGTGAACTGCACCAACAGCTATGACACCAAGGAGCTGGTCCCAGAGCTGGTGCAGCTGGCAAAATTCTCCAAGCAGCACGTGCCTGAGGAGCATCCGAAGGTGGGTTGTGTCCAGCTGGAGAGCTGGGAGATGCTGCTTGGATCTGAAGACTTTCTTTGGTGAATCCATTGTCACAGACTCCAGGTTTCCTGTCTCCAGGCTGAAATTGCTTTGTGTTCCAGCCAGGTTTGGCTGTTAGCTGGATGGTAGAATGGCAGCTGCTAAGGGCTAATCCTTTCCCCATGTTTCCTCCTCAGGACAAGAAGGATTTTGTGGTGAAGAGGGTGAAGCGCCTGCTGAAGGCTGGGGTTGTCTCTGCCTTGGCCTGCATGGTGAAGGCTGACAGTGCCATTCTGACTGACCAGAGCAAGGAGCTCATTGCCAGGTGCCTTCAGTGCTGTCCTGGAAGCTGGGAGTGCTGGGCAGCCCCTGTGCCACGGGGATGGACACCTGGGGTGGGGCATTCTGCCTGTGGGGGAGCGTGTGGAGCAAAGATTTAAAACCAAAGTTTTTGTTCAGCGATATTATAAAAATCCATGTTCTGACCTTCAAGCTGCCTTGCTAGAATGCATTTTTGAGTTCTCTGTATTGGTTCTGGCTGAAATAGGGTTCATTCTACAGACCTGGAAACTTCTTACTCTGCCATTTGTCGCTTCCTCATAGAGTGCTGTGTGCACGGGGTTAAGCACCTGGAATTTACCTGCTGGCTCTGGCACTCCTGCAAAACCTGAGCCCCGTTCCATGAGGGCTGCTGGCTGTTGCTGTCGGGCGTGGCTGTTTCACTGAGTGTTCTGTGCCCCTGCAGGGTTTTTCTTGCCTTGTGTGAAGACCCCAAGGACCGCGGGACCATTGTCGCTCAAGGCGGTGGGAAGGTGATCACTTTTATGTTCTGAGTTTCTGATGTGCTGTTAATGTCTGCTGGGAGCCTGGGGTGTGTCTTCAGTGACAGAAAAGCACGAGCTGTCCCCCGCTGGGGCCACCCTGACACTGCAGTCCCATCTCTGCAAGGCTCCAAAGTGATGCTCTTCTTGGAGTGACTGTGTGAGCTACAAGCTCCGGTGTTGTGCCTATTTGAGAAAAAAAGCAAGACATCACAGAGGGCTGCAGGATATTTTAAACTTGTTTTAGTCTGTTAATGCAATCCTGTAAATCTTTTCAGAACACTGAATGTTTTTTTTCTATGTGTCTCCAGGCCCTAATACCTCTGGCTGTGGAAGGCACAGATGTTGGCAAGATAAAGGCTTCTCATGCTCTGGCAAAAATCGCTGCTATCTCCAATCCAGACATTGCATTCCCAGGGGAGAGGGTAAGTTTAAAAATAATAATAATATCAATAAAAACAAAAGCACTGATACTTCCTTTAGCAAATGAAAATTGCTAATATATGCCTACTCTTCCAGGTGTATGAGGTGGTGAGGCCCCTTGTCAGCCTGCTGAACACAGAGAGAGATGGCCTCCAGAACTACGAGGCTCTCTTAGGTCTCACAAACTTCTCAGGAAGAAGTGATAAACTCAGGTGAGTTTTACTGCTTTTTAACCTTCCTTCTTCCCCCGGAGTGAATGTGAGTTACAGTGGAACATACTTGTTGGACTATGAAAACTGGTCAGTTTGAGCTACCTTTGGCAGAGCTACAAAGGTCTCAGAGCTAGAAGATTAATAAAATAGGAAAAGGAGAATGGTATATTTTCCTCTAGAAACAGCAAAGACATGAAGCACACCATGAGCTCCAGTGCTGCAGACACTGATTCGCTTCAAGGCCTTCCCTGCAGTTAACATTTGATAAGTTGATTACTGCTTGACCTATAATGTGGCTTTTTTACTGCTCTTTGACACAGGCTGAAGATTGTCAAAGAGAAGGCCCTGCCAGATATTGAAAATTACATGTTTGAGAACCACGACCAACTTCGACAGGCAGCCACGGAGTGCATGTGCAACTTGGTGGTCAACAAGGAGGTGGGCACCTCCAACCTGGCTGTGTGCACCTGCCTCTGTGAGGAGCCATCCCTAACTGTGTTATCTCTGGGTATCTCTGGGGTCTTTTTAGGTTCAAGAGCGGTTTGTGGCTGATGGCAATGACCGGCTGAAGTTGGTGGTGTTGCTGTGTGGGGAGGATGATGAGAAGGTCCAGGTTGCAGCAGCAGGAGCCCTGGCCATGCTTACGGCGGCACAAAAGAAACTCTGCTCAAAGATGACTCAAGTGGTAAGGCCATAACTCTGAGTGTGGGTGTACCCTGCAAGGGTCCTGGCTCAGACGTGAAAATCCCTCTCAAAACAAAGATGCAATTTACTGGTTTGATACTGAGGAACCTGGAGAAGCTGGGACCTGGGTGTGCATGCTCTTAGTCCATTTTGATAAATAACCTGAAATCCAAACCTTGTTTCACCCTGAGATGAGAAGAGCTTGGTCGATAACTTACTGAGCTTTAGAAATCCCAAAGGATCCCCCTTCCCTGCACAGATCTGTAGGCTCTGAGAACTCAGATCCTGCATGGTTGAGTGTCTGAGGAGCTGTGATTGAGAACTCCTAAACCCTGTTGTGTTGCACAAATGATAATGTTTGACACCAGGCCTCATTAGGATAATAATGATTAATCAAGCCAGCAGAGAAGCTCAGGAAGATCGGGATGGGGGAGTGTCCTGGTCATTTCAGCTGTGTCATCTCTGGTCAGGTTCTTTTCATAGAGATCATGCAGCAGCCTAAGCATGAAATGTGTTTCGTGTGGTGCCAGTGCCATGAAAGATTCTGATTTTTTTGTGACAGAAATTGGGTTCAAACGTTTGGAGTCAGATTTCCTCAGTTAAAGAATGAAATAACCATAAGTGACAGGAGTATTGCTCTTCCTTCTGCTGGAGGAAGCAAAATTCGTGTTCGTGATCTCTCTCTCCCTTCCAGACCACCCAGTGGCTTGAAATCCTGCAGAGGCTCTGCTTGCATGACAACATGGAGATCCAGCACCGAGGACTGGTCATTGCTTTCAATTTAATCAGTGCTGACAAAGAGCTGGCAAAGAAGCTGGTGGAGTCGGAGCTCCTGGAGATCCTGACCTACATTGGGAAGCAGGAGAATCACCCCAAGAAGCAGCACATCGTCAGCGTGGCACGGGATTGCCTCACCAAGTGCATGGATTATGAGCTCATCAAACCCCTCTCTCAGGCGTGAGGGAATGAAAAGCACCAAAAAAATACTGAGTGTGGTGGAAAAAATACGGACAAATCTGGAAAAGTGAGAGCCATGAGGACAATCTAGTGCCATTGTCAAAGCACTGAACAGTTTGGGGACAGCTTTGGAGGATCACAAGCTGTGTGAGGAAAAGGAAGGAATTTGCTTGGGATATTTGGGAAGTGTCCATCTGAGTAATTCCCAGATGGTGTAAATCCTTTCTCTGCCCCCATTCAGCTGACCATGATGAAAGCTTCAAGGCCCAGCTGTAAAAGAGTTGGTTGTGTTGGAGATGTGTCAGGAGGTTGTTGGAAGGAAACTCAATGAAGCTGAAATCTGTTCTGCATCCACCTCCAGCTCCTGGTACTTCTGGAATTGCCAGCAATGGTGGAACAGGGAGGTTTAAGTGCCTTCTATTCTGTAGCTAAAATAGGATTTTAGCTGTGTGCTTTTTTGTTCATTTACTGTGAGTTGTGTGCCGAAGTGTGAGGATGGTGGATGAGCTCTTAATAAATTCACTACTTTGTTCCATGTGGCGTTCCTGTTCTGATTTTATCAGGCAAAAGGAGAATCTAAGGCAAGTCTCACTTGCAGTCTTGCATCACACCTGGAAAAACAGAGTAATTGGTAGCACAGGTTGAATTTTCACTCCTTGCAAACCATCCAGTGCTGCCCAAATGCAGCAGAGTCACCACAAAGGTGTCACACCAAGGCACGGGGAATGTTGAAAATATCCCATTTATGACAAAAAAACAGAATGAGAACCAACCCACCAGTGGGTCATCACTTTAAACCTAATTACATAAATATTTTCATTCAAGCACAGATTCTTAATGCAATCTGTGGACAACACAAAAAACCACAGACTGTTGCTTTAGTTGCTGGGGGAAAGTCCCTAAGCATGTAATAAATACATAACAAATAAATACATAATAAATAAATAAATCTTAATAATGATTTAGATATTAATTCAAACGCATTAAAATATTTCTGGTCATACTAAATATCAGTGATGCTCACAATAGGCATAGCATGATGAAGTGTTGAGTCTTTTCATGCACATTAAGGAAAATAAATAAATTGAAAGTGCCTCCAGTGTCCTCAATTTGGAAAAGATTAAAATTTTTAAGCTAATAGGCTTAATAACCTAAAGGCAAATTTATTTGGAGGGTGATTCCAGCTGTATTCAATGAATGTAATCACCTTCAGTGAAATCACTGGTGCTTTATAATCACAGTGGGGGGAACATCTGACTGTTCTTCCAAACCGAGGGAACAACATCCCGTGGTGGAAAATATGGTTTGTTTTATGGTTGGCTTCAATCCTTGGATAGCCATTTTTAGGGGTTTTGAATCTGGCTTTCGAAAGTACTTTACATTAAGTCTGTACAGATTTACCTCAGCAGCATCTCTGACACCAAGACAAAATGCCATTGGTATTGAAGGGCAAAGTTTCCCTTCTCCCACTAAAGCTTCTCTTTGGAGCAACTGGGTTCTACCAAATGACTGCTGCTGAAGCTGAGAGGGGAAATAACTTCTGTAAAAGCCATTTATTGGCATTTTTTATCTAAAACAGACAAAATACCCATTTTACACTAGCAGAGACCGCTCGCTATCTCAGGCCCCCTCAGGCTTTCTCAGGGCGGGAAACGCTCGCACCGCCCCCAGCTCCTCTAACGCGGCTTCCTATTGGCTCCCGCCGGTCCCTCCGGCAGAGCCGCGCGCTGTGATTGGTCATTTCCACTGGAGGGGTGGGGCAAAGCGGGCGGCTCCGCCCCGGTGCGGCCGGGCCTGCGCGAGCGGAGCGGCGTGAGGGGACACGGGGCATGGGACAAGGGAGATGGGGCACCGGGGGTGGCAGCGGGGATCCAGGGCATGCGGGACCGCGGTGGGGCAGCTGAGGGCTCGGGGTGTGGGGGGATGGGGACAGGGAGGCTGTGGAGACGCGGAAGCGGCTGCGTGGGCTGGCTGAGGAGGGGGGAAGCTGACTGAGGTAGGGCATGAGGGGAGGATATCTGGGTGCTTGAGGGCGGGCATGGGCAGAGGAACTGGGGACTGAAGGGACGTGATGGGGACAATACAGGGAAGGAGATGGGGAGAGAGTGCAAACGTGTGGCATGAGGGAGGGGAGGGATCCAAACAGGCCTCTGGACCCTTGGAGAGACACTGACTGCAGCAGCATTTGTAGGTAGGACACGGTTTTTTCCTCTTGGGCTTGCCTGGTACTGGCTCTCCTGACCTTGGAATTCCAGTTTATGTCCTGTTTTCCGCAGCAGGGATGTCACCCCCTCCTTGTGCTGCCCTGCTACACGTGCTTCATCCTCCCAGGGAGGAGAAACCTCCCAGCCCCTGGCTCGGGAGCAAGCTCCTTATTGAAGGCAGATTTGCCCAGAGCAATGATGAGCGAAGTATAGTCTGAACTGGTATTGCTGAGACTCCGTATCTCTGCTCTGACCAGGGCATGATCATGCAATCTTCTCTCTGAGCTACTTCAGCCTAAGCTTGTCTGCAGGAACAGCTTTGCTGTTCTTGAAACTTTGATGCACCCTCAAAAAAGATACTAAGAATTATTAGAAATTTATTTTAACGGCAGAAAAACAAAGCCTTGATTTGAAAAGTGACTCAAAAATGTGTTGCTGCAGCGTTAGTGTGAGCTTGCAGTGAGGGGGGGATTGTGGGTTTTCTCCTGCATATGACATGGATCACTAAACTCCAGATACTCTGCCACTGTGTCTCCTAAGTGCAGTGCAGACTCTGAGCTGTCTGTTCTATAGAAGCTCATTAGCAGTTCATTCAGCTGTATTCTCATTTAGTGATTGCCAGCAGGGAGCCAGGAGTATTTCTGGAATCCTCTCGATGAAGTGCAACCCCTTTGGAGTTAAGGGAAAAGCCCAGGAAAAGAGATGGGGCTATTCTCTAATTCAGCTTTTTGTTCCTTTTCCAGATCCTGATGACATCTTTATACGGATTTCTCTGTTCCTGTGGATAAGGAAGCATCTTTGGGGAATACACACCTAGGAGGATGTTATGGTGGTTTCCCCTTAACATGAGAAGCCACTTTATTTCTGTTAAGGAAGGAGCAAAAACTCAATTGCTTCACGCACTAATTTTTGAACACTGCCTACATGAGCTGTGAAAGTGCCTTAGGTTCACTAAAGAATTTTTAAGAGACTTGCAAAGTCAAATTCTGGCAGTGAGATACTGAACAACTCCAGTGCTGCTGGTAATGTTGATGAAATTGTACTGAGCAACACCAAAGCATCCTGAGGGCTTATGTGGCATGTGACTCTACAGCAATCACAAATTAGTATGTAAGTCCAAAGGTTGGTTTAATAAAGTTGGTGCTCCCTGAAAAAACTAATCTTGTCAATCTTTAGCCCATTGTTGCTTTAAGGACACAATTAAAAAGCAGATAAATGAGAATTTTTCTAGAACCCCAATTGGTTTTGTAGCTTTTGTTTTAGAAACCTGACAAATGAGTATTTACTTGGCTGCTAAGGACAGGAGGTTTCACAGGAGGCAAATCCAAGCTGGCATCCTGCAGCCATCTCCAGGAACACACAAAATCTGCCAGGTAACTGCTGAGCCTGTCACCATGGTGGGTTTAGTGCTTGTTACTCAGCTAAGGTTCAGAGGGCAGTTTATTGTGTAAAAGAGTAATTACAGCTGCTCAGAACTGGGAGGTTTTGATGTGGGTGGGTCTGGGCAGGTCTTGGAGTTGGCCAAATCCAAGTTTGGCAGGGACAGGGAGTAGAAAGCAGCCAGGGCCTGGCAGGTGGGCATCTGGTGGGCATTCTGGGGAGAGGAAGAGGCATAAATCCTGGGAGAAGGAGCTGGAGAGGCCCTGGAGCAGTGTGGGATCAGGTAACTGTTGTGTGTTAGTGAATCCTGCATTAGAGGGACAATGAACCTGCCCAAGAGCCCTGCAGTGCTGGTGGCTGAGTGGCCCATGCCTGCCCAGCTTCCCCCTGAGCAGCAGACAAACAACTTAGAAAGTACAGGAAGGATAAAAGCAAAATAAACATATTCTGAAAAGGAAGCATCAGTCAAACGCTCTTTTAAATGAGCTGTCGCACTGGAGTCACCAGGACATTAACAAGAAGTAAAAAGTGATTTGGAACCTCAAAATCTCACCCCTTGATGTGATTTCTCTTCCAGTAAGATATGTGTGCTCTTCCTGGCTGTCTAAAGGAAGAGAGGATCCTGTAGCTACTGGGGAAGGGAGAAATGACAGTTTTTATTATTATTCCATAGTGGCACAGGTCGAAGGGTCACAGAGGTGTACAGAGATGATAAAGCATCAGGAACAAATCTCATTTATTACAGTAGGTTCTTTTGGGAAGATGCAAATTACTGCATTTTCCCACATTATTCAACAACCTTACTCTCTTGCTTACAGGTGAGGGAGGATATTGGAGATTTTTATCTTCTGGAGCAGAGCTAAAGTGGAGGGAAAATGAGATGTCTGGTTCAGTGGATTAAATGTTAGAAGATATCTCTGAATCTGAAAGGACAGAGTGGGATCCTGTACTTGGTGCAGCAAACGTTGCTCTTGTATTCTCCAAGCACTGCCACGGTGATATCTGGAGCACTGCTGCTCCCTAGAGTCAGGAAAACAACCTTCCATCCTGAAAAATCACTCTCAAACCATGTCACACAGGTTTTCTTTCCTCCTGTGTTCAGTGGAGGGATGTTTTGTTCTGATACGAACGTGCTACAAGGCTGGGGCTGGAATAATGGCAAAGTAATGCTCAGACATTAAAGATTCTCAGCCTACAAAATGCTAATCTTACATCCACTATCATCACATGGAAAGATGAAAGCAGCTTTAGTCTTGTCTCTCTTTATGTAAATAGAGCCCCCAGAGGAGCAAACTGTTTTTCCAATAACCAGAAAAGAAATTAGGTTCTCAATCAAGAAATAATTTTGCTTTATAAAAGCAAGCAGTAACGACTGCAAAGACTTATTTAACAGTAAACCATTCTCATCAGTTGGCAGTTTCTGTTTTAACCTGTTTATCATTTTCTCTCTTGTGCAGAAAATGTCACATTCCTCTTGTTCCTTTAATGAGTCAAAAGTATTGATTTAGAACCATTGATGGGAATTAGGAGGGTGGCGTTCTCAATTCCAAGGTGAAGAGCCTGAAAATGCAGGAGACTGAAGAGCAGAGGTTTAAGCCTTTCTCCACCTCTGACAAAGCCAGAGCTCACCCCGGGCAGCACAAGGGCCTGGGAAGCTGCCAGGGAGGACAAACTTGCCTAGAGAATTTCCCTACCTCTTCAATTTGCTGCCTCATGCCCTCAAGCAGGACCAGTGCTGGCTTTTGATCCTCACATCTGCATTCCTCTTACCCAAATCAATGTCTCCTCCCTTTCAGCTGCTCTTTTAAGGCATTTCTGTGCTGGCTGACACAGGCTGGGGCTGTGTGATCCCTCTGCATCTCCCACAGGATGTTTGCACAGCTCATCAACAAAGGGCAGAGCCTCTCCAGAGCGTGCAAAGGCGGCAAACCTGACGAACCACCGAGTCCAAAGGCGCTGCAGAGCTCACTGAGGACTCAAAGACTTCCACGGGATGCAGAAAGAGGTGCTGGAGGCTGCTGGAAGCCTTTCAGCTCTCAGGGGAGTAGAGTTTGACCAGGTGCTGCAGCTCGGTGGCATAGCCCGTGACGGGGCAGCGCTGGTGAGCCTTCACGTGGCTGTAGGCGCAGCGGTAGCAGAACACGAAGCCGGACGTGGCCAGAGCCGTGGCGTTCACGCGCACCCTGCGGCACAGGGGGCACACGGTCTTCAGGCTGGGCAGCAGGGCTGAGCTGGGCTCGTGCTCCAGGTGCACGGGGGGTGGGGGAGTGGGCAGCGCTGTCAGGGACTTGATGGTCTCCTGGTTTTCTGAGGAGTACCACCAGTCCAGGAACTGCAGGAAGAACACGCTGACAGACAGGCCGGTGGACAGCGAGAAGGCAATGCCGCCCAGAGCCTTCCTCAGGGCCGACTGCACTCGGGATGAGATGCTGTAGCAGAGAGAAGCAGGGAGAAATGGTTACTACTGCACGTTTATCCATCTAGAAACCATGGGGAAAAGCACTTGGGGAGTCACTGCTTCACACAGCTCCTTAATGCTAAGTTACTTGGTCAGTGTGTCCCCTGTTTGCACTTATTAGGATGTTTCAGGGTCCTTTTGTATTTTAGGAAAGACCCAAATCTTGTTTTGCTCAGGAGTCTGGATCAGAAGAGTTTGGATTAAAGGGTTCTGGACCACAGAGGGTTTCACTCCTGGATCACCATTTCACAGGGTATTCAGTGTGGTCATGGCTAGCTGTTGCTTAGGAAAATCAAAGAAAGGAGTCTCAATCCTTTCAGTAACATTGCTGCAACTGCTGCCCCTCCCCGTTGGAAAAGAGCAGGGGAAGACTGAACAGGACAAAGGCTTGCATGCCCAAAAACACCCCCAAACTCTGCAATTTTATTACCACAAAATCGTTTCAAGCCAATCCCTGCTACTGGTTTCCTTATTTTCATTCACAACACACCCTTTTGGAGCACATTTTGCCAGAGAGAACTTTTGTCCCTAATTTTTGAAGAACAAAGCACTTCTACTTGCAACATCACCTTTAAATTTCCACACCCACGGAATCCCCTGGAGAGCAGCAGCTGAGCCAGGTTCTGCCATACCTGTGTGTTTGAACTGGCGTGGTTTCAGCCCATTTCTTCTCCAGGGCCTGGAGATCCTCTGCAGTCAGCCTGACCAGGCGGACACCAGCCAGCTTCAGCATGGGAGAATGATGCTCAGCCTTGCCCAGGATGTAGCCCAGCTGCTGGATAAGAAACCAGCCCTCCCAGGTCATGTTTACATAGGGGTAGGCAGCCAGAAAGGCTCTGTAGAAGCGCTTCCAGGATGACGACGGAGGGTGGATGGAGTACTCATCCTCCTCCCTCAGGCTGGACACCAGCTTCTCCAGCTTTCCTTTCAGGTAAGGAACAAGAACCAGCAGGAGCAGAGACTTCCAGTGCTGCCTCTTTGGCAGGCCAGCTGTGGCCAGAGGCTGCTGTCTGCCATCCCCCATGGGGATCCTCTTCAAGCTGTAGAAGTTCTCGGAGAAGGACGCGCTGCAGCTCGCCAGGTAGTGCTGCTGGAGCAGCAAATCCAGAAGGATGTAGATCTCATCAAACCAGCGCCACAGGAAACCGTACCGGCCAGGATTGGACTCAGCGAGCACCTGTTGCGAAAGGGACATAAAACAGGAGGAATCAGAGTGGTTTGGGTTGGAAGGGGCATTAAAGATCCTCAGGTTCCAACCCCTGCACCTTTCACTATCCCAGATTGCTCCAAGCCCCGTCCAACTTGGATTTGAACATTCTAAGAGATGGAGCAGCCACAGCTTCTCTGGGCACCCTGTGCCTCCCCACCCTCACAGGGAAGGACCTGAAAGCGCTGAAAAGTACTAAATTGTAAATGACAGCAGCTATAAACGACGCCTCTAATTCACATCACAAAGCGGGTGGGTCACAACTGCGGCCGGAGTTGCAAGCCAGCCCCCCTCCTCTCCCCTCAGCCGCGGCCCGCCTCGCCCTCACCTTGACCAGGTGCTGCAGGGCGGGTTTCACGGCGGCCATCAGGCTGTCCTGGGCCACCGCCTCGAACACGGACGGCCGCTCCCCGCCGGCCGGGGCGGCCGTGAGGTGCGCGCCCACCTCCGCCATGACACCGCCGCGCCTCACCGCCCCGCCGCCAGGGGGCGCCTCGGCCCCGCCCCTCCCCGCCGAGCGCCGCTCCGCCCCGCCTCCCGGAAGCGCGGGCCCGCCGACGCTCCGCCCGCTCTCGCCGCTCTATGGTGGCGGGGCGCGGCCGCTCTGGGCGGGGGAGGGTTTGATCTCGCTGCTCGCGAGTCCGCCCGGCCCCTCCACTTCCGGTTCCGCCGCCGCCCCCGCAGCGGTGAGTCCGGTCCGTGAGTGGGGCCGGGGCTGGGGGCACCGGGACGGGTGGGAGGGGCACGGGGGGCGATGGGAGGGGACACGGGGAGGGGTGAGGGGCACTGGAGGGGTACCGGGAGGGGGGACTGCGGTAGAGCGCAGAGGGGCGCTGGTGGAGTGTTAGGAGGGGCTGAGGGGGCGCTGTGAGGGGATGCTGGGAGAGCTGAGGGGCGCTGTGGGGTGCCGGCACAGGGTGGGAGGGGAGCCTGGCGGGAGGTGTGGGGCACTGGTGGGATACTGGGATAGGGCGGGGAGAGATGCTGGTTAGGGAGGGGCTGGCGGGTGGTGGGAGTGCGCTGGGAGGGGATACCGGGGACAGGCGAGGGGTGGGGGACTGGCTTAGGGTGGGCAGGGGATACTGGGAGGGACACCTGGGATTGGGTGGAAGGGGCACTGGGGAGGGCATTGGGAGAGGATACTGGGAGGGGGAGCTAGGCTGGGGTGGGGAGAGTCGCTGGTGAGGCACTGGGAGTGGCTCCAGTGATGTACAGGAGGAGGGTGGGGGGTCACTGGGAGGACTGGGCAGGGGGGTGCAGAGGAACTGGAGGGGCGAGGGCGAGGAGTGGGAGGAGACGCTGGTTTGGAGTGAGGTAGGGGTGCTGGGGGATGGACTGGGATGGGAATGAGCACAGCAAGCTACTGGGATACTGGTGGGACCAGGCAGGGATAAGGGCTGGGTGCTGAGAGGGACTGAAAAAGCCACTCATGGGGCTGGGAGTGCTGGGGAGGGGAACTGAGACTGCTGGGGAATGCTCCTGTGACTGGGCGGTACTGGGAGAGATCTGGGGGAAGGGCTGGTGGGCAGGGGGCTTGAGGGGTGCACTGGGATGTCAGTCAGGAGTGTGGGGGGGTCCTGCTGGAAGGGCTGGCAGCAAGGCTGGGATGGGGTGTCCAAAGAATGGGGAGGAACAGGTGGAATGGGGACCACCAAGGGGGTGTTTGATCCCCAAGGTGGAAACAAAATCCCTGCGCCAGCACAAGCTGAGGGCTGCAGGCACAGCTCTCCCTCTGCCATCCACCTTCCATTGTTCTGTTCATCTTCCTGGTTCTCCAGTGGCCCTGGGCCACACTTGGGCTGTCATGCAGCTCCTTGAGAGGCTTTCCAGGAAAAATGGGTGGCACCACTTGCACTGGAGTTAAACCAGGGATCACTTGGGAGATTTAGGGATTGATGGTGTCAATGTCCAGGAGCTTGGCTCAATCCCAAGGTCCTTAAACCTACCACCCTCCTGTGTGGGATCAGTGCTGGGGAGCAGATCAGGCTGATCAGAGTCATGTGTGGGGTCAAGCAGGTGTTGGTCAGACACGGATCAGGTTTTCTGTGTGGTTTTGGGCTGAGGAGGCTTATCTTGCTTTGGTTCAGTCTACATTGAAATGTCAAGCCACTGTTCATAGCATTAAGCATCGCTGGAGCTTTCTGGAGCCATTCCTCTTTTTCACCTCTTCTTGTTTGCTGGGGTTGGATCAGGAGGAGCCTTTTGCACACCCCTTACCTATTTCCATCTTAGCAAGTGCTGGGCACAGAACAATAGTGAGGAGGGGGCAGCTCAAAGTAGATTTTTCTTCTAAAAATACAAAGCTGTTCACGACGTTCTAATTTACCTTGGCTGTCTTCGGTTTGGATCTGTGTACAAGGAGCTGGCATTTTCTGCAGTCACACAAACAGCAGTGTTTTAAATATCTGGGCTGTTCAGGTTCCATTTGCTGTAAGCCATGCTGAGATTGTTAGTGATGAGATAATACCCAGTGCTGCTGGCAGGCTGGCTCTGAACAGTGTGCAAAGCAAGCTCTGACACACATGAAGCAGCAATCCGTGTGCTCTTGAGGAAAGGAGAGTTTCATCCTGTGCTGCACTTGGAATAGGGCAGTTGGGTTATTGACCTGAGTCAGCTCTCATTTACATCTGTCAAAGGAGGTTGGAAAGACAAGGGCTGTGCTTGGCCCTGCTGGGTGTTTCTAGGATTCTTCTGAAAGGAGGAAAACAACAATATCTGAAAGGAGAAAAAGAACAAAGTGCTCTGTTCTTGGGGTTTAACGCCCATCTCTGAAATTCAGCAAGGTTCCTTCCTCTCTGTGTGTAGCTTTATGCAACTGGGCTGATGTTTATTGAGTTTGGGTTGGGTTTTTTTTCCCCTTGATTTTCTCTCTAATCTGCTGCTCTGGCCCCAGTTAAAGCTGTATTAGAGTAGCTCAGCTGAGACGTGACCCTGGATGACAAATCCCCTCCTAATGCAAACAAAGAACATCGAGGCCACGTTCGATGCTTTTTGCGTGGCACTGTGCCAAATACTCTCGCAGAGAAAAACATTTTAAGTCTTCCTTTTAAGCTGGGCTCAAACCCGAAGGACTCTGTCAGCAATAACGTTGCAGCTGAGCACAGACTCTGATTTTAATTATAGAACAAGTGCCACAGCAGCCTCTGCTTTCGGGGGCTGTGAGATTTTTGCTGGAAAAATTGCACTCACTTTGGCTTTTCCAATCTAGCCTCTGTTTTGAGAGGAGGTTCAACCTCTGTACGAGGAATGTGTTCCCAGAGCTGTCTCCAGGCATAGTTTGATCTCCAGCTTGGCAGGAGCAGAAAGGGAGAGAAATCTAACCAAAGCCAGTAATTCAACCTAATTGGATGAGGTGGCAGCAGCTGCAGGAAACTGGGAAAAGCAACAGGTTGTTCCTCATCCAGATGTTTGGCAATTGAACAGGATGGCCCCACGAGAAAGGGGTGGAAATTTGGGACTTTGCAGACTTCTACTGCTACAACACTCAGGGCCTTCAGGAGCAAATGCAGGAATCTGGACTCTGGACCAAAGCAACAAAAGTATCAGCAGGCTCCACATCACAAACAGATAGAAAAGTCATCCAGAACATCGAGAACTCTCTTGAAATGAAAAGCTGTGATTTCAATTCATTTCACTACAAGGCAGTTGAGATTTTTCATTCAGTATCATCCACGTTTCTACTTACGCCACACAAAGCAACAAATAAAGCAATTGAAAAACTGAAAAATCACCCCTCAGCTGCTGCTGGGAATTCAACTGCTGAGGTGTTAAAGTGGCCCAGGTGGATGGGGGGGGTGAGGAATGGTGTTGGCATTGGGGTTGGTGAAGGGATGAGGAAGGAAGGGGTTAAGGAACAACAATCTGATTGCAGTGCTGGGCACTCCTGGAGTTCAAAGCTGTGCTGGTCCTTTTGTTGCTGAGCCAGCAAGACCTGCAGGGTTTAGAGGCAAGACAGGCAGCATTTAGGGAACAGATGATTTACTGCTTTGCTGGCAGCCTTTAAGGTCGTGGAAGGATGTGTAAGAAAAGGGGAATTGGGGCAAAAAAATAGAAAAAAGGAGGAAAGAAATGATAAAATCCTTCTTGAGATGGTTTTAGGGTCATAGTTCCAAGCATTGATACAGACCTTCATCAACAGCAGTAAAACTGCCCACTCCTCTGCTTGTTTTGAAAATTGTTTCCTATTTGTCACAGAGCTAGCAATTGTAAGAATAAGATGATGGATATCCACATATGTTTGGGCAATCCCTTTATTTCAAGGCATTAATTTAGTTCTGTGGAGCAAGAGAAGTGCTGGTGAGACCACTATCATGGCTCTGCTGAGCACTTGCTGCTCCAACAGCATTTTTCCATCCTGCCCACAAAAATAAAGCAAAGCAGCACTGAAATAACGAGCTTTGTGTGTGTGTGTGTGTCTCAGAGGTGGGATGTCAGATCTTGGCAGAGAAATATTTCAATTTCAAGCTTGAGAGAACTGAAAAGTAATGGCTTTTCTTTTAAAAAAAAAACCACTGTTTTGCATCTGCTGGGAACAAAAGGAGGGAAGGAATGAAAGGCCTGGGGGTGGGTGTTGAGAGTGGGGTTAATTGTGCCTGCCATCAAGATGCAGCACAGGCTGATATCGTTAGGGGGAGATGACAGTTTCCTTTGTCTGAAACATGGACTTCTCACCGCCAGGCGAGACACTGGGTGTGCTTTTCCTTTGGAAAATGGATTTATGTACCCAGGAAAGACAGCTGCAGAGCACAGCAGCATCTGCTGCTTATAAGGAGTGCAAAAAATGTCTTTTGCCTGCTGAGACTGAGAATTTGGGCAGCTGGGCTGAGCACCTCTGTGTTGTGTTTTTACCAAGCCCTTTAAATCCCTGGCTTTGCCAAGTAATGCCAGCAGCAGGTGCAGGATGAAGACTGGGGAGCTTGTGCCTGTGAAGCTTTTGCTTCCTCCCTCTCTCACCAACCGTCCTTGCTCCAAGTTCTTGCCTCACAAACTGGGTGTTGCCACCAAACAGCATCTGGAGCTGACTTGTTCTCTTTTTGTTCTTCTTATTCCCAGGTGTTTTAAGGAACTGGAACCATGACGGACTCCAAATACTTCACGACCAATAAAAAAGGTTGGTGTTGAGCTGGTGCAGTGGATTGGAGGTGGTGGGTGGCTATTTTTACACGGCTTTTTTAACTGCATGCAGGAGAACTTGTGCTTTTCTGGTAGCTCTGTCCCTGTTTCTCTTCTTAATCATCCAGGGAGAAAGTTCCAAAGTAGGTCACATGGTGACAAAAGACAAAACTGGGGTATTACACGGTTTTATGATGCACAAAATGACCCAAATTGCAGCTTTTTGAAGGATCAGAAAGCAAAACATTGGGATTTGAGTGCAGATCTGGTCAGAGGCAAAGTTCTGGTTATGGGCTAACAAGTGCCAGACTAAGGGTGGTTGTTAAGGTGGGCATCACAGGATTAAGTTGATGTGAGGAATTTAATATTTTGGATATATACATCAAGCAAACATAATGGGTTTTCCTGCTGCCATTTTTCCCTAAAGCTGCAGGTGCTCTGTTTGCCTTTGCTGTGCCTTTACTGCAGGTGTGGTGGTCACCCCACCTCAGGACAAACTGCTGCCCTTAAAAACAGGATGCCTGGGGAAGGATTGCTGGGATTATTTTACTCATTCAGCTATTTCAGAGCAG
The DNA here is from genome assembly GCA_034509425.1 of Eopsaltria australis. Classification (NCBI taxonomy): domain Eukaryota; kingdom Metazoa; phylum Chordata; class Aves; order Passeriformes; family Petroicidae; genus Eopsaltria; species Eopsaltria australis. The sequence goes on from JAVTVJ010000394.1 coordinate 24,719, forward strand.
GGCTTGTTCTGCTGAGACTGTCCCAGTCAGATTTTCTAAACCTGTCTTTGAGCTAAAACGCTGTTGCTGAGTGCAATTTAAGCCTGGCTGTTCTCCAGCAGATGTGGAAAATGTTTTGCATTAACCTCTCCTTTGCAAAATGGCTGAGTGCTCCCTCTGAATGAGAAACCCACACTGTTGATCTATTTATGTGTCATTAAGCTTCACAATGGGCTCCCAAATGAAGCTGATGCAGTTGACATCTTTCTAAGGAGCAGCTCTGGAAGTTCAGAGCTAAAGGCAGGTTTTTGTGGGCTGGCTGCAGGGAGCCAGCCTGGGTTGGGTGAGGGCTGGAGCTCTGGGTGAGTAATGCCAGGCTCTTCCTCAAGCAGGAGGGATGACGAGTGGTCTCTGCACTGCAGCAGCTTCTCTTCTTTTTTGGAGTCTCTCTGTGTCAGATTTTAATTAGTGCTGCTGCTCTGAGCAAGTGGAGGAATGGAAAGTTGGTGCTAGAATTTTGTCGGGGACATTTTGATGTTTGTAATGTGTGCTCAGGCTGTGGCTCCCAGTGGGAATGCTGCTGGCTGTCCTTCCTGAGGAAAGCTGTCTGTCTGTCTGTTGGGAGCATTATCCTTCTCACACCACAGCCTCTGTCTGGAACAGGCCTGATAAACAGCCTTTTGCACACGTGGCTTTATTTTATAAACTTACTCTGCCACTTTAGTGACCCAGCCTGAACTGGCTTTCTCCACAGTAACATCTGGAAGAATTAATGCTATGGGAAAGGCTGCTTTGGGAACCTTGGAATCCAAGCAAGCTGTGTTACATGCAGCTTTTGTTAGTGGTAGCTCTGTCCTTTTAGCTTTTTTTCCACTGGACTAAACACATGGTGTCCTGTTTCAGGAACCACAGCACTTGGGCTCCAGTCCAGCTTTCTCAGGAAGCAGGCAACGATGAGCAAAACTTAAAAAGGCTGGGCACAATTCCTAGCTTAGTTTGTTTCTTGCAGGCACGAATCTGGCATCTCCAAGTATCTTTTCATGCTGGTTATGTAATGGTTGCCTCAGGGAAACAGAAGCTCCAGGGATGTGGTTTGGTGTCCTGGAAGTGGGAGAGCTGCCACACGCAGCTTGTGCTTCTTGTTCATGGCATTTTCCTCTGCAGGGAGGAGTCATATCAGTCCCTTGAGTGTTGCAGCTTTGCTTCTCAGTGAACCATGTTCTCCACAAGGGCTGACAGCTTCCAAAGTGCTGCTGGACCAGTTTTGTGGGAATAACAGGCCAAGAAACCAAAAACTCACTCTTGAATTATCCCTAAAACAAGACCCTTTTCTTCTCCTGAGACACTCAGTCTGTTTTGTTTTTATTTTTGTCTTCTGCCAGGAGAGATTTTTGAACTGAAGGCTGAACTCAATAATGAAAAGAAAGAGAAGAGGAAAGAAGCTGTAAAGAAGGTTATTGCAGCCATGACCGTGGGGAAGGATGTCAGGTAAAAGCAACTCATCCCTGTGGCAGCTCAGGTTGTCCTGGGACTCAGGTGTGGTGACACATGTCCATGGAGCAGCTCTGAGTGTGGCACCTTGGTGAGGCTGGCCGTGTCCTTGCCTGTGCTGTGCCTGAGTCACAGGGTTCTCAAGCTCCTTGCTGTCACTGAAAGCAAGAAAAACAACTGTATTCAGTGTAGGTTTAACTCAGTGCCAAGAGCCCTTTTCTTTAAAATATACCCAGAATTCAGCCCTTTTGTATGTCACTTTAGATGATGTTTTCTTGCTGCTTGCTGTCCTGGCTTTTAGTGTTACAAAGGTAATTCCAAGTTTTTCTTAGCCTTATCTGGCACAGCATAAATTTCAGCTACATTTTAAAATGGGTGATTTTAAAATGGAACCTGTGTCTTGCTGCAGCAAAAGGACACTGGAATTTACTGTCCCCAACGCTGTTTTCTGAGACAATCAGAAAAACCTGTTTGAGTGAGTGCTTTCTCCCTTCCAGCTTCTGTTCCTGGAGCCTAGCAGAGAGTCAGTCATTCTGGATTCATGGCATCGTGGTCTGTTGCCACGGAAATCAATATAAGGTTGCAAATTTAGCATCATGACTTCATCATAGAATGAAGGAACATATAAACTGAAAGGGAAAAAAAAAACCCCAAATCTTTTCTGCCAGCAGCATTTACCCTTCACCTTTAGATCCCCACAGCAAAGCTGGGAGCTGCAGAATCTTTGTGTAACTCCCTGTGTTATTCTGCAGTGCTGTTTGCAGATGGCTGTTTGACATTTGAGTGAAGCCCAGCTTGTCAGTGTTTAAGCTTCTAATCACTCTGGGCTTTGCTAGTCTGAAATTTGGCAGGTTCTTCAGAAGTGTCCTGCAGGACCAGAACATTTTTAAGCAACTTTTTTTCTCTTGTGGGTTCATTTTCAAGCCTGGCATGGTAGAATTTTCTTGTTTGGTGAACTCCTTACTTAAAACACACTTAGGAAATTGCATTAGTTTTCACCTCTTCCTATGTTAAAGCCATAGAAGAGATTAAATGATTATTATAAAAGCCATTGCAAAGTGCTTTGGAAGGGAAGGTGACCTTTCATTAAACAGCAGGGTGCTTAAAGTGGAACTCCAGTTTTTCTGGCTTCCTTGATATTGTTACTATCCCCTCTCATGCCATGCAACCTCACTGTTTTATCTTGTGGGTGGGAGTGTGGATCTGCTGGAGAGCAGGAATGCTCTGCAGAGGGATCTGGACAGGCTGGATCCATGGGCTGAGGCCACTGGTGTGAGGCTCAATGATATGAGGTCCTGCACCTGGGTCACAGCACCCCATGGAACACTCCAGGGATGGGGAAGAGCAGCTGGAAAGCTGGAAAAGGACCTGGGGGTGATGTCAGCTGTGGCTGAACACCAGCTGGTGTGTGCCCAGGAGAGCCAAGGGCACCTGACCTGTAGCAGGAATAGTGTGGCCAGCAGGACCAGGGCAGTGATTGTCCCTCTGTGCTGGGCACTGGTGAGGCCACACCTCAAATCCTGAGGGCAGTTTGGGACCCCTCATGACAAGAAAAACATTGAGGGGCTGGAGTGTGTCCGGAGAAGGGAATGGGTGGAGCACAAGTCTGATGAGGAGCAGCTGAGGGAGCTCAGCCTGGAGAAAAGGAAGCTCAGGGGGGACCTTGTCACTCTGAACTCCCTGACAGGAGGGTGTAGGTGGGGTCAGACTCTGCTTCTGGGTAACAAGTTACAGGATGAGAGGAAATAACCTCAAGTTGTGCCAGGAAGGCTCAGATGGGATTGTGACAGGTAAAGTTACCATCCCTGGAGGAGTTTTAGAAGGTGTTTAGGTGTGGCACTTGGGGACATGGTTGTGGCAGTGCTGGGGGAATTGCTGGTCTTTCCTAACCTCAACAATTCTCTGATTTCATCCTTGCTTGACCTTGTGTTGTGTGTCCAGCTCTCTGTTCCCTGATGTTGTCAACTGCATGCAGACTGACAACCTGGAGCTGAAGAAGCTGGTCTACCTGTACCTGATGAACTATGCCAAGAGCCAGCCAGACATGGCCATCATGGCTGTCAACAGCTTTGTGAAGGTAACCTGCTCCCCTGATATGCAAGAAAAGGGTCCAGCACAGTGCCTGCCAGCACATCTCTTTGTCCATCAGCCTTTGGGAGCTGATGTTCTCAGCATCTCTGCTTTGGGGCTGGGCTCATAGAAGAGGGTGCTGAATCCACTAGATCTGGTCCTTTCTCTCACTTGTTCCTTCTGGCTTTTGCAGAGGAGATGATTTCAGCACCCTTGTAAGTGGCTGTGGGAGGGCCTGCTCCAGGGAAAGCTGCTTGTATTGTTTTAGCAACTTCTGGTATTGGAAAATAGATTTTATCTGTTTCATCTTCCAGCTTTTGTAGTATTTGAGACATGGATATCAAACTTCCTGTTTGAATGTTCCAGCTGTGCTCTGTGTGGAAAAGCTTTATCTCTGGTGAAACTGAGAGACAGTTCACTGGAAAAACAACAGCCTGATCACTGTGTTGCCTTTAGCTCTGTTGTCAGGTGCCTCTCCTTATCTCAGAAATGTTATTTCAGTCCCATCTTGTGCAAGATAAAACCCAGTGCTTAGAAGAAGTTTGAGACTCCTTGTAGGGTGTTGTAACATCTGAGACACTGGGGATTGGGACTGAATTTCAGGTTTCTGTTGTGCTTCTTGAGGCAGAAAGAGGTGAGAAGACCTAGGCTGAAAGAAGGCCAGAGAGGATGTCCCGTCTTCCTCTCTGGAAAGGATATTGTCTGTCTTTAAAGTGCAATTCTGTTAGAATGGACTAACAAAATGATGTTTTCCATCTTATGCCCTGCAGGGAAAAGTCCGGTGTCAGGTGTTAGTGAAGAGCAGGTGTTGACACTACTCTGCACTAACTCAGCACTTCACACACAGCTCCCAGTTCAAGGTGTGGAATGCACTGGTAGGATGTGTCACTTCTCTTGGAGGCTTTAAAAGTGTTTTTTCAGCTGCAGGAAATTTGAACAGTGAAAGGTAAATGCTTTTGTAGGTCATTCTGTAGGCATCTCTTTACAGGCTGATTTTGGAGGAGGAGCTCAGAGATGGAGATGGATTGGATGTGTATAAAAACTATGCAGGCTTGGAGTAGGAAATGTTGTGCCTGCTTTTTCTTTCTTTTCATCAGAAAAGCACCTCTAGAGTAGCCTTTGCTTAGTGCTTCATATGTTGTAATTCCAGGGATGTTTGTGTTTGGCCTTTAAGAAATAGGCCTTGATGGCTGTTGCATTGTGATTTCTCCTGTTACATCTGTTGCTCCTTTACACCAGGAAGGTTGGAAATCAGTGAATTACGTGGTCTGAGGATTGTCTGTGGTTAGATTTTGGGTGCTGAGAGCTTCTTCTCCATCTTAGCTGTTGGATCATGTTGAAAGCAGCTTTGCTGGGAGAATGAAGGGACACCAAGATGACAATTTTACTAGATGGAAACATCTTGAGACAGCATAAAATATTTCTGTGAAGCCGCAAGTGCCCTTTTATCCCTGATCTGAAATAATTGCCTGGCTCGTAGCGTGTAATCAGAGAGATGCTTCTGATGCCTTTTTCTGGTCTTAGGAAATAAAGGCTCAGACACAGTGAAAGGGTTGGGGGTCGTTTCCCTCGGGATTTTAATAGGATCCCATTCCATGGCTTCTGCCGTCCAGGTAGAACGCGTCGCTAAAGCCCCGTCCCCCCAGTCGAGTGTACAATTAAAGACTCTACACATTAGCAGATCTACCAGGAGGGCCCAAGAAGGGCCTGGGTGGGCTCACTTCTAGTTTACAGAATCTATCCTACTAGGAGACCTTGAGGGCTCATGAAAACAGAGTGTTTGGTCTCTAACTCTATGTGGTTTCAGGGGTGTTTAGTCTACCTAAACACCATGAAACCGGGCTAAACCATCACCTAAAGCATCACAAGTGTGCATGCTGATACTTGTGAATATAGGGAACAGTGTGAGAAATATTCAGGAGAAAGGCAGAAAAATCCCTTAGGCATCACTTCTAAAATAAGAGCAGCCTGGTTGTGGCTGCAGGAATCAGTGGCTGCTGGTGCAGATTTGTTGATGTTCTGGTGCAGGACTGTGAGGACCCAAACCCCCTGATCCGTGCGCTGGCCGTGCGCACCATGGGCTGCATCCGCGTGGACAAAATCACCGAGTACCTGTGTGAGCCCCTGCGCAAGTGTCTGAAGGATGAGGACCCCTACGTGAGGAAAACTGCAGCTGTCTGCGTGGCCAAGCTGCACGACATCAATGCCCAGATGGTGGAGGACCAAGGATTCCTGGATTCCCTGCGGGACCTGATTGCAGACTCCAATCCCATGGTAACGTATTCCCAGCGCGTCGCTTGAGTTTGTGTTGTTGGATCATCGCAAAGGTGAAAGGTTTTTCTCTGCAGCTGCTGCACTGGGATGGTTTTGTTGGTTAGAGAACACCTGTTGTATCAGAAAACAGGAAGTGTCTTCTGTTGTTTGATCTGTTTGGGATTTTGCCTGTCTTGAGTGCTGCAGAAGTGTAACTTCCTGGGCAGGTGGGTCAGAAGAGCAAGAAATATGTGCTGCTGCTCCCTTGGTGACAGCTTGTAGCTCTTGCTTTCCTGCAGGCTTTGGCTCTTCTTGGAATAGGAGTTTGGATGAATTCATTTGCTAATGCAGATAAATCCACTGGCTTGTAATGAGTGGAGAAAATCAATGCTAATGTTTTTAATAAAGTTAAATGAGTCGTCAGAGCAGAGGTGGAGATCATGACCAAGAATTTCACAGGAGTGAATTACCTACTAAATCAGCATTTAATTATGCTTGATGAAGGCTCCACTTCCAAGCCAGGTGTCTCCTGCTATTATTTTGTAACTAAAAGGTGGTGGCCAAGGAATTGAAGTGCCCCACTGCATCATCCTTTCATTCAATACTGTTTCCTGATGGAATCCCAAGAGCATACCAATATCATCCTGGCCCTTAGCAGGGAAGGAAATTTCTGCAGCTCAGTTTAACTCAGGGTTTAAGGACATGACTGCTACTTTTGTAGCTCTTTTAGAGGATGGACTCTGGTTAAAGACATAATCTCACATTATTAGGGCAGGTCTAAGAGCTCTTTCTGTGGTGCAGGAGTCAAACCACAGAATTTCTGTCCTGCTGTAGTGTTTGGGCACCTGAGATAAACCAAATGCAGGTGATAAGGTGTCATCCCCTTTAACAGGAGAGTGATGGCTGCTGATTGCTCTTTGTAATTCTTTCCAGAGACAGTAAAACTCGAGGAGTCTGACTGTCACAGGCAGCAGTCTGAGCAGTGGTGACTCTCAGGAGATACAGACACCTCTTTTCTCTGATATCCAGCTCTTTTACAAGTTGTTCTTTTTATCTGCCTCCCTGATTTTTTTTTTTTCTTATGCCAGGCTTCTGTGTGAATATTGATGACTACTTGAAGGTGCTTTCTTTGTCTAGGCAGCTCTGAGGCCTGTAGAGAAACACCTGCTGTTCCAATTCAGTGTGGAGGGTGTGCCTTGCAGCCTCTAAAGGGACTTGCTTGGGCTTCTTTAGTTCCACTTCAGTGCTGGCCCTGGTGCTCAGCAGTTCCCAGGCAGCAGTGGAGGTGAGGGACAGAACCTCCTCTTCTCCCAGCCTTGGTTCCAACTCTGATTTTGATCTGATTACAGCCACATGCATGTGAGTTGAAGAGCTCTGACTGAAAAGATGTGGTACTTCAGGAGAAATAAGAAGGTTTTTCTTACCCTTTGTGTTTGTTGATCTCTGTGGAACTCAGAGGTTTGGTTAATGAACCATTGACTGATAGAGAGCACAGGTATGCATTTTAAAAGTGCATTAATTTAATACAGACTTGAATGAATGGAGAGAAGAGGAAAAATATCAAAGGACAGTGTGTGCTCCACTGCTAAATAAACCTCCAAAAGTAGCACAGGGCTTCCCAATAAAACATCAGGGAAACTCATGAGCTCCTTGGGGGTGATGAGGATTGGCTGGCACACCTCTCCTGAAGCTGTGCAAGGTGTCAGTACCTGCCTCATGTTGTACTCACCTGTTCTCCCCAAAATTGAGGATTCACAGCAGGAAAATGCAGTTAGGAGGAGTGGTGGTGTTAAAGGAGGGGCCTGGGGGATTGGCAGGCTTTGAGAGGATTCTCTGGCTGTGTTCTATGTACTGGTTTTACTGTAGATGAGATATTTTTGCTTCCTAAGGGTGCATGGGGAGAGATGTATCAAAGGCTTGAGGCTCTTAGAGCTGCTGATTTAATACAATATTTAATCTGGTTACAATTTTAGTAGAAAAAGGCATTCCTTTTAGTTAAGTTAATGCTGATTGAAATTCCTGCCTTTGTGGCACAGTGGCTCCCTCAAAAGTACAGGAATTATCCACCCCTGATTAAGGTTCATCTCCCTGGTCAAAGCATCCACCTCATTGCTGCTTTCTCCATGTGGAACTCCAGTGGGGCTCCTGATAACCTTGAATTGTGTTTGCCAGCAAAGTTCTATTCGTGTTGATTATTAAGATATTTTTCCTTGGAATGCAGTCCTGCCTGGAAGGTCTTTTTAAATAAAATGTGTGTATCTGTATTGGCTATCAAAAGAAAGATTGCTGGAAGGAATGGTACAGATGGATCCATTCTGATGGCCTGTTCCTCTGTAAATGGTGCATCTCAATCATGGCAACCTGTTAGCCAAGCTCATTCATATTTATATTATAAATGTTTCTCCTCTTTTGATGGCTTGTGGAAATGGGCAACATTAGATACTTAATGAAGCAGAATTTCGGAGATGGGAAATCCACACTTGTTCTCTCTTCTGAGAAATGAGAAGCTTGAGCAGGAGCTAAAAAAGGCTGCAGCTGAAAAATAGTCTTCAAGAAGGGTTTTATTATGGCTTTGTAATTGGCTGCCTCTAGCACATGAGCAAGCTCTAAGCATTTGAGCTGGGTACTTGGTAGAGGAACATCTCCATCTGTGGCTCACTAATTGCCTCATAATTGTGCAGAGATCAGGGTGCACATTTCTCTGGGCTCAGATCACCTTCTTCATAAGGATGTCTGACTTAAGTTGGAGGTGACCTTGTCAGAAACATTTTGGGTTTGTTCTTTTTTTTTCCCTTTATTTTTGGACTAATGGCATTATTCTGTATTAATAAATCAGCAGCCTTTGGGATGTTCAAGGCACTGAAGTCCTGCTGAGGTGCTGGAGGTGCACAGCCAAGGTTCTTTCCCCCTTTATCTTGGATTTTTGTTGTCAGGAACTGTGGCCTCAGTTCACATAAAGTGTTCTTTTGTGCAGGTGCATCCCCTGGGTGGATTAATTCAGGCAAGGTACCAGGTGGGCTGGTGGCTTTTGCCATGACAGCAGAGTTATCTGAGATGTCCTGTGCGGGCCATGGGCCAAAACTCCTACAAGGGCATGGTTCAGTTGCCCTGCAGAAGTTTGATTGTGAAGGAGTCTTTAATCTCATTTTACAGCTGGGTGTGAAGTGCCTGTGGCTGCCCTTTGTCAGTTGGGATCCTGCTGAAGAGGATCCTTCCACAGAGGGAGCCCTCATTTCTTCCCAGAGCTGTCCTAAGGCAAATCCTTATTTTTTTTCACCCTGCATTTCTGCACATGAAGCTCAGCAGAAGCAGGACTGGAGGAATGTTAAGCTGGGGCCTGGCTGCCTTGGGCTGCTGCATTTGCTCAGTCCTCAGCACCTCTCTTGCTGGTAGCCTGGGTGTAGTGCAACTCAGAAACCTGTCCTCCCATAATCCTCATGTTCTAACAAAAATGATTCCAAAGTGAGATTTTTGTGTATTCCAGGTTACTGCAGAACACTGTTCACACCCAGCAGAAGATAATACTGAGGGGAGAGAGAGGTGGGAGTGATTCACACCAACTGCTGCCCAGAGCTTCTCTGAAGTCTTGGACAAACATTCTTTTTATTGTTTTTTCCTGCTGCTGTCTTGTTCTGGCCTTTGTGAAGCACATCCAATGACTGCTCCTCCTTGGAGCACTGGAAGTGCTGAGCCCGGGAGAGGGAGAGCAGACCACGAGATGGCAGCAGCTGAAAGCAGAAGGAAAGCTGACTATCTTTAGACACTTTATTTTGTAACTACTTCCCTCCTGGTTTTTATCCCTGCACTTTGTTTTCTTCAGGAATGTAAATATTAGCAGAAAAACATGAGAGGAAATCCACCTAAAGCCTTACTGGTCTTTTAATATTTGAATGGAGCAACCTTTCTCTCTAAATATTTTCAATCCTTGACCTTCTAAGATAATTTTTAACCCATGGTATAGATTCCTTACCAATCTATCTGTTATCCACATGGCTTAAGTTAACTGATGTCACCTTCTCCCTGTTGTTTTCTAGGTTCTGTTCCATTTCTAATTCCTTCCTGTAGCAGTTCTTCTCCCTCATGCTGGATCCAAGGTTTTTCAGGTGTGGCTGTTCTGCTCTTTTATTTCTGTGGGTTGTGCAGACTTACTGTGCTGTTTTACACCCTCTACATCACAATTTACTGGGAGAAACACTGTTGTGACTCAGCCCAGAGTAACCTGAGATCACATAGCTGATCAGTAAATGCATCAAGTGTGTGGAGTGTAATTAAACTCTCTGCTACCTGGGATTTTTTTGCCTTTAGCATTAGTCACACTAAGAAGGGAATCTGAGATCTGACAAATGGAGGCGGTGAGGTCCAGCTTGACCCTCCAGTCTGAATTCCCTCCAGCTGTATTGAGTTTCCTTAGCTCACAGATGAGACCAAAACCCTGTAGAAATCAGTGTTCTCCTATCTCTCCTGCTGTGCCTGCAAGAGATGTGGGTTCCTTGTCTGCCAGAACTTCAGTGTGAGTGTGTGGGAGCTTCCTGGGTGACCCCATAGAGGAAGATTTTCTTCCTTTTGTTTTTCCTGCTAGCTGGCAAGCAGAATGTCTTGGAGATGATGTCCTGAGGAATGAGCCTGTTTAAAAACAAAAGCAGCTTTGCCTCCTGGGCCTGTCCTCTGCAGGAATTTTATCCCTCTCTGTAATAAAGCTGAGAAAAAAACCCTTGCTGAGAAACTGGTGATCCCCTGAGTCCCAAAAAGACCTTGTGGGAGGCAGTCAGGGATGTGAGAATTGTCTTATACAACAGGGAGAGGAGCAGCACCTTCTCCCTGGGCACAGGAGATCACTGGTTCCTCATGGGGACTCTCCCAGCCCTGTGTTTTCCCTCTGTAGCTGGTGGTTTTTCTAGTGGTAGGAGTGAGCTGTCAGTGCTGGATGAATTCATGATTCCTGCTCATGAAGGTTATAAGGACTTGGAAATTCCCATCCCAGTATGGAGCTGATATTGCTGGGAGCTGTGGGCTCTGCAGCAGCTCGTCAGCCTGGGGCTGCTCCACGATCACCTCTGTCCCTCTGGTTGAAAAACATCCAGGTGTTGCAGAGACAGGCTGGATCTTGAAGTCCTCCAGCCATGTCTGAATCGGTCCTGTGTGTGGTTTGGGGGTTTTTTATAATGTTTGTGCTGCAAGTAGAGATAATATTTCCTTCTGGGAGACACTTGATGGCATTTGTGGGCGGAATTTCTCTTACCCAGTGATGGATATGTTGCAGTGAATGAGAACGTTGCTTGAGGCTGTTGAGGAGTGGTGGTGTCACTTTGGAGCTCTCTAATGGATTCTTCTGCTGTTTACAGGAGGCTGCCCAGGAGGGAGAGCAATACTTTTGGTAAACTGTGCAGCCAAAAGCTGCAACAAGCTGGGAAAGAGATGGGGGAAGCTATGGAGGAGCATGTCTAAACAGTGGCTGTGTTCATGTGTGGTGGGATGCTTGAGAGAGGAAATGTGGGAGATTGCCAGGCAGTGCAGAAACCAGCTGTGTGTGTTGCAGCAGGCAGCAGCAAAGACTTGAAATAGGGAAAAAGGGAGAGCTGCCACCTGTGACTGGGAGCAACAGCTTCTGGTTTCCCACTTCTTGTGCTGGTGAAACCAGATTTGGCTTTGGAATGAACTCCTGCAAAGGGATTTCACTTTCTGAGCAGGTATTTTCTACAGGTTGTCATCCTAAAAGGGTCTAAGGGAATTTCAAGCCTGCATGTGAGACTTGGGTTTTTGGTTGGTTTTGGTATGGATGCAGGTCTTGAGCATCTTCCCTCAAAGCTGTGCTTATCCCTGTATTTTCAGTACTGGCAGAGAAGCAAGGAGTTTGGTAATTGGTGAACTTCCATGGCTCCAGAGTTTGATAATTTGTGAATTTCCACGGCTTCAGAGTTTGTCTTCCCAGACCCCTCATCTATAAAGCTTAATTGACAAATTCATCCATCAGAGACTTGTCTCCTTCCAATTACAGCCACCAGTATGTGCCTAATTTCCAAAGCATTAGTCTTGCTGAACAGATCATTCCAGGATCTCTAACATCAATCACTGTGCTGGGAATTTTGGTGACATGTGTCCACATGTTATTTTCCATTGGAACAGACACTTCTAGCTGCTGACAAGTATAATTTGTCAGATAATGCTGTCATTGTGATCTTTTATAACTCTGCACCCCTCTTTTTAGGGCTTTTTAAGGAATCTGGTGCTTAGCTGGTGCTTTTTTCTCATCTCGGATCACAGACAGCCCATTTGCCACTGGATGGTGCCAGTGAGAATCTCTGCAAGGAAAATTGCAAAAAATAAAGCAAAACCTTTTTGATGTGTGTGGTAGGTGCCTGATCCAGACTGGGATCACACCACAGTGATTTCAGGAAGGAGAACAGGGAGTTGCAACCCCTCTGTGTCTTCCTATGGAGTTTAATTTCCTGCACTGAGGGCTCAGCTGTGCCAAGGAGAAGCCCCTTGTGATGGAGCCAGCCCTGAGCAGCTTCTTGCCCACCTACCACAAGAGTTTCAACAGCTGGGGGAAGCACATTTCCTGCCTTACAGCTCACACATCCTGATTTTTGCAAGGATATGAGAGAGAGCAGGAGTGATGTTCCAGTCTGCCACAAAGTGCCATTTTTTTGCAGGGAAGTGCAAAACCCAGTTAGGGCAAGCACGCCGTGGGAAGAACGACACTTAACATCCCTTCCATTGCCACCTCCATAAAAATTCAGCCCACTTGCAAAAAGCAAGCCTGGAGGTCTTCCCCACCCAGGCAGTTCTTGGGATGTGATCAGGAACTGGGGATGTGTGAGTCTCCCAGAGCTTTGATTTATATCTGTACATATAAACAGGCACTGACAGTGTGAGGGGCTCGGAAGGGCTCTCTGACTTGCATGGTTGAGCCGTTTTATAGAATCATTGAATCACAGAAGGGTTTGGCTTGGAAGGAACCTTAAAGCTCAGTTTGTTCCATCCCCTGCCATGGGCAGTGACACCTTCCACTATCCCAGGTTACTCCAAGCCCCATTCAACACTTCCAGGGATGGGGCAGCCACAGCTTCTCTGCGCAACCTGAGCCAGGGCCTCACCAGCCTCACAGGGAAGAATTGCTTTTGTAAAGTAAGAAATTTTAATGGTTCCTGGGCTGTTTCTAGGGAAGCAAAGTGAGAAGAGCTTGGAGATAAAAGTTAAGATATGAACAGGAGTAGGGGTTGTGCTCTGGAGAGCACCTATTAGGGACCTTCTGGGCACACAGCGTGATCATAAAAATGAGTGGCCCTGTGAAACACCCATCTGTGGATGCTCTGAATCTCCCACCTGGGAGTCTGTGCTTAATGACACAGATGTACCCTGCAAGCCCAGACTGCTCTTTGAAATGTCAGCACGTTTCCATTCTCAGAAACATCTCCTGGAGCCTGGCTCATTTAATGGCAGGAACCTCCAGGTGTGGAGGGAATGCTGCCTTCCCTCAGCATCTTCTCCAAGCCCCTTCATTTTTCCTCCTTTTCTTCATTTTTGCTTCACTTTAACGGCGTGGCGAGCCAGAGGTTCCTGTTTCAAGCAACAGAACATTGTATTTCATTAACTCCATTACACACTTGGTTTAATTTCCAATTAGCATGGGATGCTAGGGAAATAATCTGATTGCTTCGACTGGTTGGCGTTGTGAATGTGCCGAGCTTCCCTCCTGTCCCCCCAGCCCCTGCAAAGCTTTTCCGTGTGGGCTGCCAGGCAGACACACAGGTTTTCACCCACCCCCTTCCCTCCCTGGTGCTGTTTTATACCATTTGCTCTGAGCTGAAGGTTTGAGCTGCCAGAAGGAATCACTTGGAAAAAAATCAGTGCTCCTACCTCTGCAGCTTTCTGCGAGGTCGGGTCTGGTCCCTCTGGCGGCAGAGGGAGTTTGTCTGGAGGTGGATTTAAAAACTGTTGGGTTCTTGTTAAAGCTGTAATGTAGCTCTAAGTGTAGAGGTTTGGGCTTGTTGTTTTGTTGGGTTTTTCTTTTTTTTTTTTTTTAATAAGAGCCTGGGAGATTTTAGTTATCCTCATCCCAATGAGGCTCCTCCAAGGGCCTGAATTTATTGGGAAATTCCAGCCAAAAGCAGGTTTATTGTCATTCAGCTCATCTGTGCTCCAAAGGGATGTTGCTGTGGCTGCTTTTGAATAATGGCATCATGTACCAGGGTGAACTGATTCACATCAGCAAGCCAAGGACCTGTTCTTATTATTAATAATTATTATTAATTCTTCAATCTGCTCTGCATTTTTATTTTCTGGGGGATTTTTAGGCAGATCCACATTTGGTAGCTCTTAGCTTAAAGTTGATATTCTTAATTGTGAGTCAAATGAGGCGTTTTGCAGTGGAGTGAATTTGGAATTTTAAGCTTTAAAAGCTTTTCCTGTTCATTAGCTGTTTGGGCTTGTGTGTCTGTGGCTACTGGGTTGAGTTCAGTTTTTTCATTATTTCTCAGAACTCAGGACTACACCTGCTGTTAGTTCTATGTACTTTTCGTCTGCTTCTTACAATCTGTGGAATAAATGATACAATTGGTTGGTTTCTCATCAAAATAAACGTGGGGCATGTTTTGAAAAGCAGAGAATATTTTGTTTGCTTAAGAAACTTGGGGTTTTCTTCATCAGAGTGTGAAACTTGTCCAGTTCTGTGGAGGACTTTGTCCTATGTGACTTGCAAAGCTTTATCTTACATTTATATGTCCCCCAGCAATTCCATCATCTTTTATTTTAAAGAGAAAATAACTTCGTGTAGTTTATCACTTTATTCTTGCTGTCTAATGTAGTTGGACTTCATGATGTTGTGTTGCTGTGTTAAGGAAGAAGTGTCAGCTGAGCTGAAGACTTAAGGCTCAACTTTGATGTTGCAGATTTTTTTTTTTTTTGGCCAAAAACCATCTTTCTAAATATTTCCAGTGCCACTTCCATGAGTGCCAAAGCACACACAGGTGATGTAATACTGGAATTGGTGTTGAATGGTTTTTTATGGACTTCTTTTCCATACCTGAGTGATAACTCTTAGTGGGGGATGCTTCAGTCCTTGACCTGAGCTCTCCCTCGGTGGCAGCAGTTGGCAGAGCAGGAGTTGTGTGCTGGAACTGTGCAGTGCTGGCTTGTGCTGCTCCTTTTTCCCGTTCCTGAGCCAGTGGCAGTGCCAGGGAAGAGGTGAGCATGTGTGCTCCAGCCAGTGTTTGTGTTGGACTGCTTCCTGAGAGCTGTTTGCCTTTCAGCTCTGCTGTGGCTGTGTGAAAAGCCTTGAAGATGCTGATTGTTTTTGTTGGCACACCACAACACCATAACACATCAATATGTTCAGTGCAAACCGCCAGCAAGTCCTTTTTTTAATAAATATTGCTTAAAGCTTGAATTTATTCCTCTTTTTGTTTCAGTTTTCTCCTTGTCTCTGTGGTGCTGAGGTGGGAGGTGAGGACCAGCTTTAGTTGTGGAATGCAGATTGTAGATCCCAGCTCCTCTGGCAGGAACTGAGCTGCCACCACACGTTTCACAACCTCTCCCAGTCCTTTCTCCAGCACTCAAGAAGACCACAGCCCATGTTCCTAAGTCCATCTTTCCTTCTGCCACTTCCTCATGGGTGCTTTGAATGGAATTATGAGTGGATTGCCATGTGGTGTCCCATCCTCAGCTTTGAACTGGTCACTTGCATTTTTGCTGACACGTTAATACCTGAAAAATGGACCCAAAACATCCTGAGAGCAAAACCTCATTGACAGTTTGGTCTCTGGGTTGCAGCTGCTGTTCTCCACCCATGGGAACAGCATTTCTGTGCATCCTTTGTCCATGGAAAACACAGGGATAGATTCCATGGACCCTGCAAGGAAGGAAAAATAACCACAGGGTTTAGGATATCCTGTAAATGTCCAAAAACATCTCAGTATGGCAAAAGGGGACGTGCTTTAGTGGTGGGCTTGGCAGTACTGGGTTAATGGTTGGACTCAGTGATTGTGGGGGTCTTCTCCAGTCTCTATTCTATAATTCTGTATTAATTACTGACATATCACACTGGCAATGTGAGTGCATTTCCCAGAGCTCCTGTCCCTCAGTACAGCTGACAGGTCCCTTTCCCTGATGTTTTGGCTCTTTAAATTTTTTTGTCAATCCAGAAATTTTTTTCCAAAGTGGTTTAATATTTTTAAGTGCTTTTTCATGAGGATCTTGAACTTTTCAGTTTCTTTTATGATTTGTCTTCGCTTGTAAACTTCCAAAGTACAATGATATTAAAAATCTTTTACTTCATTTTTATGCTGTGTCACATTAACCATTCAGGAATTAGGCAAATTAAATAATGAAGAGAGTAAGCAGCCTATCTTGATAAGTTCCTCATTAAAACAGTACAAGAAGACAGCAGCACTGATTGCTAATGATTTTGGTGACAGAAGGCTCATTCAGCTAATGAAATGCATAAAATCTTGGATCAAAATCCTATCTCTGACCTCTAGGTGTGAAATGCAGAACAATCAACATTACTGTGCCTGTGCAATGACTTTGGAATATATTGGTTTAATGACAAACAGGGATGGGAACAAGGCAGGGAAAGTTCTGGTCGTGCTGTTCTTGTTTTCATTGTGCTGCATCAAAAGCATCTTTAGTCATCCAAACAATCAGATGATTTTAGATAAGATGTTTCTTTGCCTTAATCTCATAGGAAATAACACCATAAATCTTCATTTGAGCAGGTATTTGCTGGGAGTTGGGCTGGACATGACGTACATGGTAAAATGTCCTGAAAAGGCCTTTTTGTAGGGGATTTCAGTTCTGGATATCAACCTCACCTTAGATCCCTTTTCCTTTTAGTTAAACAAATGAGACTTTAGTCTCATCTGCAAATTTTCTATTTTGTCTCTATATTCTGCAACTCTTCTATTTAAAAAAAAAAAATCTTCCCATGGAGTCTTTTGGAATAACTGTTGAATTTGAGGATGGAGCTAAGAATTAGAGATTTGTGCTGCACTCTCACTTCTCATTCATGTCAAGCTGGACCCTGGGCCTCCTCTCTGTGCTTCCTTTCATCTGTGCCTGGAAAAGAGAGGACTTTACATAGCCCTAAATGCAGCAAGAATATTCTCAGGAATGAGTTGTGCTGAAGTGCTTGCTGTACCACAGCTCCATAAAGCAAAAGGATGTTCTGGAGACTGTTTGAAATTGAAATATGGGTTATTAAAAATTTAGCAGGAGTTGCCCATTTTTAGGGAAATTGTTTGTTTGCTCTCAAACTGTGTGACCTGCCAGTGCTGCTGCAGAGCTGGAGGCTGCCAGGCACCTGCCAGCTCATTTCTGGGTTGCTGTTAAGCCACGTGCCATGGGGAAATTGGGCAAGAGGCACACATTCCTGAATAAATAGGGCAACTGGAGATTTGGGGACCTTGACTGTAAAGCTGAGCATCCCCTGGAGCTGGGGGAGGATGTGGAGCCTGCAGAAAGGCAGGGGGGTGTTGTTCCCTGTGGGTGCCATCTCCAGCTCCTTCCAGAGCCAAGTCTCTTGCTGTGTCCTGGGTCCCAGTTCCTCCCAGTGGAAGCGTGGTTGGTTGTGAGTTTGTGCTGCATCCAGAAGGCTCAGATAACTGATGGGGCAGCTGATAGAGCTCCAGTTTGCTCCCTGTGTGTTCCCAACCCTGGTCAGTCCCTGCCAAGCCCCTCATGCTCTGCTAACAAGGAACTCCTCTTCCCCCAGGTGGTGGCGAATGCCGTGGCCGCTCTGTCAGAGATCAGCGAGTCCCACCCCAACAGCAACCTGCTAGATCTGAACCCCCAGAACATCAACAAGCTGCTGACAGCTCTAAATGAGTGCACAGAGTGGGGGCAGATTTTCATCCTGGACTGTCTGTCCAACTACAACCCCAAGGATGACCGGGAAGCTCAGAGGTGCGGTGGCTTTTTGGTGCTGCTCTGGGGCTGCTGGGGGTGTTCCAGCTCTGGAAGGGCTTGGGATAACAGGGCACTCTGGCAGCACAAAGGAGACTTGATAAACTAGGTTTAAAAGCAAAACTACTCTTGGTAGTTTGGGCTGATGCTGGAAATGTGCCCTTTCCCTCTGCAGAACCATTTTCTCTGTTTATCTTCTTTTAACTTTTTTTTTTCCTATTTAAAAGGCTGGTTCTTGTGGGAACTGGCACTACTAAGAAGGGATCAGCTCAAAACCAAACCTGTTAACAGTGGAAGCACTGTTTGGAGGATTTATTGGTTTAAAGCAGAGCTTTCCTGTTTGGTTTTGCTGCTTTGAGAGGCAAGAAGCCTTTATAGGTTTGTGGGTTTCCAAAGTACTACAGGTCTGAGACTGGAATATTTTCCAACTGAAAACTAGTCTGTGATATGATTCAAGTGAAAAGAAAGGTAAGAAATTATTTTTCTTATTGCTCCAAATTCACCTGTGTGCTTTTGTCTTTAACTGCAATGACTGAACTTAAATAGAAAGACTTTAGGGTTTGGGTAGTGGAGTGTTGGTTTGTGCACTTCAAGCCTCTTCCTCATCTGTCTCCAGAATCACAAAAAGCCAGATTGTGTTCCCAAGAAAACAAGGATTCAGCCAGAAAAGTAACTTGGAACAGGGAGACTCTGAGATGATGTATTTAATGCAGCTGATGTGGGGATGGAGGGGGAGGAAGGGTCACAAGCCCACATGCGAAATCCTGGCCAGGCCATTTGAAATTTGATGGGTTTCTTCATTGACTTTCTTTGAGGCACAGAATGCACTGTTTCTAAGAAGCCTGCCAGTAGTCTTGCTGGGCTTTTTTTTCTCCTTGTGTTGGGTCTCTGTGCCAGAAACAGCTCTTAATGAGTGCTAGAAACCTGCAAAGATCTCCAGAGTGTGAGGCCAGTGTTATCCCAGCTCTGTCAGAGGGACCACTGCTCTGAACACCTGTGAACATGTCCCAGTTCCTCAGCTGCAATTCCTTTGAGGAGTGGTGCATCAAACTGCATGGGCAGGAACTCCTTTTGCCCTTCTGTGTGGAGTTTATCTCCTGGAGTCTGCCTGATTTCACACAGCACTGGGAAAGCCACCCTCCTTTCCAGCAAGGCTGGTGTCACTCCCCTGTGCATGGGGAAACTGAGGCACAGAGAGAGGAAGCAGCTGGGACGTGCAGGTGACCTTGGACAGAGGCAGCTGGAGGTGCCCCAGCTCTGACTTGGACTCCTCTGCTCTTCACTGAGCTCTGCTGCTTCCCTTTCAGCAGCATGGCTGAAAGCAAATCTTGCAGGGAAAGAAACTTCAGGAGGCACAGATGGGAATAAGATTGTTCTGGGTTAGCAATGTGCAGGAGGGAGTGGGAAGAAACTTGACAGATGCTGTAAGAAAGACCATATGAACCCAGACTTCCTTTATTTTTTTTTTTTTTGGGCTGGGCTGGTTAGGATGCTGGTTGATTACAGGATCCATTATGGTGAAGCTGAGATTTGGGAGGATATTTAGGTGACTCTTTCCTTGTCTATTTGGAAGAACAAATATCTTTTTTTGTTGAAATGACAGCAGCCCCCCAAGCAAGCCAGAAGCGTGTATCACCTCTGAATGGTTATAGGGAAGCTAAAGTGTTTTTCCAGTAGCTGTTTTTGTTAAAGTTATATTTGTTAGTGACAGACAAGATCACACAAATAGAGAATAGCACCAGGAAAAAGCTGGAAGTGTGGAATTGTTCCTGAGCTGACTGGCAGGAGAGAAACTTGAAGCTGTGAGAGAAGCCGTGTTTGCTTCCTGCTGCGTTCAGGAAAACAGGACTTTGCCTGTTTATTGTGAGCAAAACCAAATCCAAGTAGTGTCTGTTGAGATGTCTTCAGCCATGTGCAGTCTCCTAAATTTGGATTTGAAATATTTGACATCCTGAAATCCATTTGAACCCTTTCTTGTGCCTCTGTCCCCAGCATCTGTGAGCGGGTGACGCCCCGGCTGTCTCACGCCAACTCTGCCGTGGTGCTGTCAGCAGTGAAGGTCCTGATGAAGTTCCTGGAGCTCCTTCCCAAGGACTCTGACTACTACAACATGCTACTGAAGAAACTTGCCCCTCCTCTGGTGACCCTGCTGTCTGGGGAGCCTGAAGTGCAGTATGTTGCCCTGAGGAACATCAACTTGATTGTGCAGAAGAGGTAAAGGCTCAGGGGCTTGTCAAAGGTCATCTGGTTATCTCAGACCTCCAGATACAGCCACATGCACAGAATTTCTTTTAATCCAGGCTCAGATCCCTTGAGAGCCAGATTAAACAGTCTCATGATTCTGGTAGCCTGAACTGATTTCCTTTCCAGCATATTTGTGATACCACTTTCATGCAGTATTTCTTTACCTGCCCCTCTTTACCTTCTCTTTATGAGCAGTCAGAATTGCCCTCTATAAATCAAAATGACAAACAGGGACAGTTCACAGTGACCTGTAGGATCTCACTGTGCCTTGTGGTACTCTATTCAGCACAGAGCCACCAGGCAGGTGACATCCTGTGTGCAGTGGGTTGGGGTTTTTCCCACCAGTTTGCTCCCACGTTTGTTTTTTATTGCTGCTGTTCCTTGCTGGAAAGGTGAGATAGCTTGGGTAGCACTTTGTGATTATATTCAGGGCAGAGTTGCTGTGCACTGGCATCTTGCAGGTGAAAGTGGAAATGAATTTGTTGGTTTTGCATTGAGATAAGGATGTTATTCTTTCACTGAAAATAATTTCACTGCCTGTCGTGGATGGCTCAGCAGCTCAAATAGAGGAAGCAGGGATGTGGCCGTAGAAAGACTTCCATTATGTATTTTTGTATCTAAACAATCTTTTTATCCAGACTTCTTTTCTCCAAATTGGTGTTTGCACGTCCTAAGCATAAAATTAGAGTCAGAGAATGCTTTGGATTGAAAGGGACCTTAAAGATCACCAAGTTCCAACCTCCTCTGCAGGTTTCACCTTCCAGGTTACTGAGAGCCCTGTCCAGCCTGGTCTTGAACACTTCAGGAATGGGGAGTCCATGCCCTGGTCAGCCAGGGCACTATTGTTTCTGAGTGAATATTTGGGTAGATTTCTGAAGAAATGATGCCTTTTGTTAGAATAGTTTGGTTTTTTTACCACCTTTGAGTGACACAACGTTATGTTCCCTGCAGGCCTGAAATCCTGAAGCAGGAGATCAAGGTGTTCTTTGTGAAGTACAACGACCCCATCTATGTCAAACTGGAGAAACTGGACATCATGATCCGCCTGGCCTCCCAAGCAAACATTGCCCAGGTCAGCTGGGGCACTCCTGCTGTGCTCTGGGAGGCCAAAACCCTCCCCTGGGCCTTGTGTGAGGGTGTTTGCAGCTGTTCCTGGAGTTATCCTGGCTTTTAGGCCTCACTGTGCCTGGCAGAGTGCTCTGTGCACTTCTTTAATGGGAGGTGGTGGAGTTTCCCCCATAATTTAAATGTTAACAGCGTGGCACGGTTTGCATCGTGACCGTGAGGTGGATCTTGTCCCACAGATGACAATTCCAGGAGGAGAACTCATGGCTCCTGTCAAATGAGTCACTGCCAGTGCTGAGGTTGGAAGGAGAGGCTTGTTTCAAGTGAGAGGGGTGTGCCTGTAAGAGAGGCATTCAGAAAGGCCAAACATTATTGAAGTGTGAATTTCAAGTTAGTAAAATTGTTAAACGCTTGCACAGGCACTCTTTGGAGCTAAAAGAAAAAATCTTGCTTTTGCTTAACTTGCTTCCAGAGTGGAAACAGCACAAAGCTGAAGCTGAACTGAGTTGAGGTTTGCTTTACAGTGTAGATTCTTCCTGTGTTTGATGTTGTTTTAATGCAGATCCCTTCCTCGGAGGGGGTGTTCTCGAGTGCACCCCTGGCCATGAGGCCTAACACTAATGCAGAATGATTAGTGCCTCTGGTTAGTGCTATTATTGTCCCATCCTAATTGTCACAGGGCAATTTCATCAAATGTGACATTTTGAAGCAGCTCCTTCAGCTCTCTCCTGATGTTTTTTGGAGCTGAGCAAGGTAATTCATGCCCTTTTTGTGCTGGGAGCATGAAAAATATTTTAAAACTCGGTTGCTATACTCAGAATTCTCTCTTTACTCTTGGTAGGCTCCACACCAATTTGAATTTATAATATTCCAATAATATGGGCTGTTTGCATGAAAGGCAGTGGTGTCTGGAGGGCAGTCTGAGCTCTGCAGCCTAATGAATGAATCTCTCCTGCTCCTGAGGAGACATTCATAAAACAGCACTCATAAAAAAGCTTTAGCAGGAAGATGTCCTGGAATGAGACCTGAGGGCAACTTCCACCCATGTCCTCCTGTGCTGCTTGTGGAGATTCTCCATCCCTGTGTCCAGTTTGGACCAAGGCACCAGGATGGTTCCAGCCCAGGCCTTGGGCAGTGTTTGGGAAGCATCAGCTGCTAAAGGCTGCTCCAAGTGCTGTGCAGCATAGATCATCCACGGAAATAATAAAACTTCCAAACACAGATGTCCTGTCTCCTCCTTGCAGATTTATCTGTCTGCAGTCTGGCCCTTCATGGCCTCTTTATCTTGTCATTCTTCTGAGCAATTTGCTTGGATGAGAGATTTTTCAAAGGGCTGTCTGGCTTTGTGCTGCTCCCCTCTTCCTTGCCATCCATTTGTGACATCACGATTAAATCCCTGATGTCATGTTTGGCATGAGAAACTGAAATAAATGGAGCTTTTGAGGGAATATAAATTACATATGGTCTTTTCTTGAAATAATTTTTTGTAAGCTAAGTGATTGAAGACAAAGCTTTTTAGTTAAAGGTCTGTAAGATCCCAGCAGGTCCTGGGTTTAGCCCTTCATCGGTTTCCATTAGTAAAAACACTGAGACAAAACAATAAATCCTGTTTTTAAGAGGGGAAGTATCTTCATGCTGTTATTAATCCCTGTATAGATGTTCCAGAGTGTCCTCAGATCTCCTCTGCATCTTCTGTTTGGATTCACCAGAGAGCCAAAGGTTCATCTCAGCACAGAAAAGCAGACATCAAAAATGGTTGTTGCTGAGAGCTTTGCACGCAGCAAATGTATTTTCAGTGTAGGAAGGAATAGAAACTTCTAAGTTTGACAGGGCTGATTTTTTTTCCCCAGCTCTTGTTCAGGGGGATTGAAAATAATCAAGACCAAGCCACCTTTTGGCTTTGTCCAGCCTACACCAAGTGTAACCCACACCAGTTTGGATTACACACCAGTGGGCTTCGGAGGGTGAGGCTGATGGCAGAGTTGGGCTGGATGTGTGTGGTAGCTGTGACAGAACATCCTGCTCGTCTTCTGGTGTCCAAGCAGCATCTCCTGTGAGGGTGGGATGTTCTCTGAATGCCCCCAAGGGTCTGACACTGGTATGGTGTCCCCACAGGTCCTGGCAGAGCTCAAGGAATACGCCACCGAGGTGGACGTGGACTTCGTGCGCAAGGCCGTGCGCGCCATCGGCCGCTGTGCCATCAAGGTGGAGGCAAGTATCTCATCCTGGAGAGGATTCCTCTGGGGTTCTCTGCCTTCAGGAACAATGATGGGCTTTGCTCCTTCATTTCCATGTTGCTGGAACTTCAGTGGTGGCCATCAAGTGGCCTGCATACATCCCAGTTATGGGCAGAGCACCACTGGACAGGGTGTGAGCTGTGAGGATGCCACGGGAGGGTGGGGTGCTCCTCTCATCCTGCAGGCAGAGCAAGGCAGGTAATTAATCCTTGATGGAATATTTTACTGCATTTGCTTCAGTGGAACAATGACCACTTACCCATCCAACTCCCCTAATAGCTGTGGCCTGACCTTTTGAAGGGAGAAGAAGAAGAGATTGTACAGAGAAATTCAGTATTATGAAGCATTTTGTGTCATCCCTTCCCTCCATTTCAGCAGAACAGAACACACAGGCAGGGAATTGCAGAGATTTGGGGCACTTAAATGCAATTTATACAAACAGAGTGACTCTACCTACGTAAATCTGTATAACTTGTGGCTTCATTTGGAGTGTGCTCTTTTTTGCCTCGGTGCTTATGCAAACAAGTTCCCAGGAACCTCTACAGTTATCCAAACCAAGTCTGAAATGTCCTCTGCCAGTGGAACATCCACCTAAGTGCTCATAATAGAATATTGGTTTTTTTTAGTGATGTGTCTGTTAATTTCCCTGTAAGTGAATCTGAAACGCCTGTCAGGAGCTGAGAAATCCAGTGAAGAGAGGCAGGGTTTATGCTGTGGTGTTGGTACTTTTCAGTAAACTGATGACTGAGTGCAAAATGTCACGTAAAGTGCTCTAATTTCAGCTGAGCTCATTTAGCTTTTGCTCAAGTGTGTTCCCATGAGCATTGCCTGACAGCAGATTTAAATAATAACCTAATCATGCCTGGCTTAGCGTGGTGTCAGTGCACAGGATTCTCTTGTTTCAGCTAAACTGCTGCAAGCCTGTGCACAGAGGCCACCAACTCCTGTGCTCTGGAGAGAAGCAGCTGTCCTTTTGTGCAGCTTTCTCTTGCTTCCTTCAGCTCTCAAAGGTTTGTTACTGCCAGGGGTTTTCTTTGAAGTGTGGCCCCATGGAACAGGGACTGCTTCTTCTGTTTCATGTCTGCAGTTCAAAATACCAGAGCACTCCTTCCATGCTGCATCCAGGCAGGAGCCTGTCTGCATGGAGCCACAGCAGTGGCAGTAGAAAATCCCCCTGAGCATGGGAAAGGGCTGCAGAGAAGTTTAAAAGGAGCTGGTGACAGCCCTTTTTGTAGCAGTGCTGTGCTGGAGGGGTGGGAATTTGTTTTAGTTCTCAGCAGGGACTTTCTCACCAGGATTTGGCCACCTGTCTGTCCTAGTTCCACACAGAGTGATATATTCCTGCAGCATCAAGGTGTTTTTAGAAGTTTTTACCCTTTCCTGCCCTCATCCCCCACATTTTCCCCCATTCCTGATACCACAACAGTGATATTTGTTAAGCAAAGGACAAATAATAACGCCCCAGTGACCCTCTAACTGTAATTGTGCCTCTCCATTAGTAATTTTAACCTTGATGTTTAGCACTGCTCCATTGAGGGTGCTGCTGCTATGGGTGAGATTTGTTTCCTGCTCTGACAAGAACCAGATTTAAAGAGGGCAAATATAGAACAACTCATTACAGTGTCCTCATCCCTGGGTTAATCCCTGTCCCCAGTGCATCTGTGTTTACTAGAGGCTGTTTACACTGTGAGTTATGACTAATGGAAGAGCATCCTCACAGCCATCAGTGTCCAAGTTCCCAAGGCTCAGAAATCTGCTTTTTGACACAGGATGCAGCCAGTGGGAGCTGTTGATGGATGAGGATTCACAGAGCACCTCAGCTCTGCCTTCAGGGATCTTACCTTTTGTCTAATTGTCACTCCTAGGAGAGTGAGACAGGAAATAAATCTGTCTGCAGAGAGGTGCACCCACAGAGCAAATGTGGTGTTCCCTCTGCTCCTGGTGCTGGTTTGGGATAAGGAACCAACACCCACATTGAGTAGCAAGATTTTGCCCAGGCTTGAGTAGTCACATTGTTTTGGGGGATGTCAGAACATCATCATTTTGCATGGATAGGGCTGGGTTATTGGTAGCTGAGCTCAGAGTTAGCTTGGGTTTATCCACAGCAAACTCTGGTGTAGCTACACTTGTCTACCTTGTGAATTGGTTTGCTCCAGTGGCAGCATCACAAGAAACCATCGTGCCATGCTTTGATTGTAAGGAAAACAAGCACCACTCCTGTGGGAAAAGGAAGTGAAGTGGATGCAGTTAGAACAGGGATTCCTCTGGAGCAGAGGAGAAGCAGAAGGAGCCATCTTACAGGGATATTTGTCTCGTTTCCAGGAGACTCTGCCAGCAGCCTGGTTCTTAGAAATCATTGAGGCTTATGGCTGAGTGTGATATGTGCTACTTCAGTAATCTTGTGGGCTTTCATTTGCTTTCTGCAGAAAAACAAAGCAATTTTGACTTTGGTTGCTTGTCCTTCCTGACTCCAACTTGAAAGCTGTTGTAGTTGGGGTACTCTTTCATCAGTTTGCAGAGCTCTGCTGTCCCCAAGGATGTCCACCTTCAAAAAGCAGTGTGTTTACAAGGGATGGGGTGAGCTGAGATCTATTTTGTTAGAGGGGCTGCTCCTCTGAGCACGCACTCACCACTGCTCACTTTCCAAGGGACTCTTTGGCTAAAAATCATTGCTGTGTATTTCAAAGTGGGTGTTGTGCTTTTCCTGGGAAAAAATCACGCTTCAAAGTGTCTAAAGAAAAGAAAACTGAACTTTAATTTGCTTTTCCATGAATTGTGCAGCTCTTAAAGCTCTGTTAGTCGTAGGCTCTGACTGGGCTGCACTGCTCGTTGCCAGCACTGACAGGTGCTGTAGGTTCTCTAGAAAGGGCTTGGGACAGATTTACCCCCATCAGGTCACTTGTTAAAATGTCAGATGAAAGCTATTGAGATGAAGAGGTGAAATTTCAAGCTCTGAAGCCTCTCTCTTGCAAGGACTTTGAGCAGGGCTCCCTCCCACTGTGAGCAAGGTCAAAGCGTGTGGAGCCAGGGCCATGGTCAGTCCCATGAAGTGGAAGAGTCTTCCAGGTCACAGCCTCAAATCCCTTCTGGAGCAGAGGGGATCAGAGCAGGACGTGGTCAGGGTGCCATTCACTGCTGCTGTAGTGCCATAGTACCCATAAAGCTGTGCTAAGGAGGGAGAGGTATCATAAAAAAATATTACACCAATCACACATTTTTATGTGATGCCTCTCTTTACTCTGACTCCCGGTGTATTGGATTTTTTGTTCCGTTTGGTTCACATTTCAGGGGAGAGTGCTATGACTGACTGCCAGTTTGCAAAGACAAAGCAAATGCAGGTTTGTGGTGTCTCCTCCCTTGGCTGACCCCCTTGTCAGCCTGTTTGTGCTGCCAGGCCCTGTGTGAGATACCCACGAGGGCAGGAAATTGCCAGAAGGTTTCAGTCTCTGACCCAAATTCTTGAGCTTTGTCCTTGAGATTTTCACCCATTCTCAAAGAACTGATGCCTGTGACTAAAATACCATTTCACTCCTCCTGCCCAGCCTTTAAGTGCTCTGTAAGTCGAGGGGGCTGTTAATTCACTGGAATTGAAAAATCCACCTACATTGCTGTTGTTTGTACCCTACAATGTTTGTCTCCAGCCCGAATCCTTTATGAGTGTTCCGAAGGCAGCGTCAGGAGCAGTCTGCTTCTCACATTAATCACCAGCTGTGTAATGAGGCTTCATCTGTGCTCTGCTAATAACCAAATCACTGCCCTTATTGGAGACTCTCTGGTGCTGGAGTTGGTTGCTCCTGTGAAGTCCTGCCTCACTGTGCTGTTTGGGAATAGACTTCCCTGAATTATCTGCCTCTAACTCCGCTCCTGATTCCTGGAGCATGACAGTGTCCAGTCCTTGTTATCTTGCAGTGCCTGTGAATTGAACTAATTAATGTGAAAGCTGCTTTAGGAGCAGCTGAATCTCTATTTTTAGCTGTGCATTCACATGTTGTTTGTAACCTCACCCCAAAAATACTGAACCTGTTGCTGCTGGGAGCTGCTTTTTGCTGCTGGTTTTGACAATACTGTTTTCTCCTGCCTTCTGGCTTTGCTAGAAACCTTCCAGCAGTCCCTATCAGGACTTTCCCAGCTCTGATTGCCTGTCATGGGAAGCCCCAGAGAACTCATTCAGTGGTCTGAATCAGCCCCAGGGTGATACAAGTAGCAGTGTAGGCAATGTTCTCAAGGTCTCTTGTGTGGTGACCCAACTTTCTACTGGCACAGTTGCTTCTCTTACTTTCTACAGGAGCTGGAGCCAGCTGGTGTCCCCACTGTAACAAACAACCTTTTGTTAACCTGTAGTTCATTTGTGGACAGAGCTGGTAGCTCTTGTCCTCTTGTTTTCCTCCTCTGGGCCTTTTTTCATACGCATGCCTTATTCCTCAGTGTGTGCTGTGGGAGCAGGAGTGTTTCTTCAGCTGCTTAAATTGTGTTTCCCTGCTCTCTCTAGCAATCTGCAGAGCGCTGTGTGAGCACACTGCTGGACCTCAT
Source organism: Eopsaltria australis (assembly GCA_034509425.1). Taxonomy (NCBI): domain Eukaryota; kingdom Metazoa; phylum Chordata; class Aves; order Passeriformes; family Petroicidae; genus Eopsaltria; species Eopsaltria australis. Next base: position 52,489 of record JAVTVJ010000394.1, read on the forward strand.
CCAGACCAAGGTCAACTACGTGGTGCAGGAGGCCATCGTGGTCATCAGAGACATCTTCCGCAAGTACCCCAACAAGTGCGTGGAAGCAGCCTCAGGTTTTTCTGGAAGCACTTGTCTGCCATGCTCAGAATAGAGCAGAACTCAGCTTATCAGGGCTCTGAAGTAGAGGTGGAAGCAGTGATCCCACTCCTGGTTTGGTAGGATTCAGGTGTTGGCTCTAGATGAGGTGTCAGCCTGGCTCATTGTTAGTTTGAGTCGAGAGGTTTTTCCATATTGAAGCCTGGATCAAAAGCCAGTAAAGCTCTTGCAGAGGATGCCAGAAGGAGAATTTGGCCAAGTTTACAGCATCAGGCTGTTCTGGTTTTAATCCCCTCTAGAAATCCATGAAGTGCAGAAGTCTCACACAAGGCTGTGAAAGTTCATGGCTCCCGTGGTCAGAGATCCCAGCCAGGTTGTGCTGAACAGAGCACTGCAGGCTTTTCCCTCTGGCTTGGGCAGAACTCAGCTTCTCTTTTGCTGGTTCTGCAGTAAGGTTTTGTCTCTTTAGCCACAGAACTGCAGCAATATTTTTCAGCAGAGACTTCATGATCACCTAAAAAAATATATGGGAGGACTGCAGGCCTCCCTGGCAATTTCTGCTGTCAGTCTCAGAAATTCCCTGCTTGTGACAGGGATACCCACACATGGGAATAGGGGAAGCTAAATTAGTGTGGGATGTTGTCTGGTTTACAGTGAAGCCTTGAGAGGAGTGTAATACCCAGTTTAGAGTTACCAGGCTGAAGACTCCAGCAGGGCTGCAGGATCTGATTCAGACTCATGGTTTGAACTGTTGGATCAAATGTTCTCATTAGCAAACAGAAAGGGAAGCAGCTTTATCTTGAACTCCACATCTGGGTGGTCTTGCTGATGGATTAAACTGCAAAGACCCTGTGAGATCTCAGTGCTCAGCTTGGGGGAAAGAAAAACAAGCCTGGGAATATCTTCTGTAGTTGAATGAAAATGCTGCTTGTTGTGTAGAAATACAAAACACGAATTCAGTGCAGGATTCTCTGCAGAATGATGTGGGCAGAAATGGAGTAAAACAAGTCCAGTTCAGCCCAGTAATGCACCTGTACTCTGACAAACCAGGTATGAGAGCATCATTGCCACTCTGTGTGAGAACCTGGATTCCCTGGATGAGCCAGATGCCAGAGCTGCCATGATCTGGATAGTGGGCGAATATGCCGAGAGAATTGACAATGCAGATGAGCTGCTGGAGAGTTTCCTGGAGGGTTTCCATGATGAAAGTACTCAGGTAAAGTTGCAGTGTGCATCTTACCTGTAGTGTTTCATGCACTGTGTTTATGGGATGGACAGTAAATGTTGTTGCAGTGGTCAGACAGCACCTGTCAGTAAAAGCTTCAATATTTGGCTAAAATAAAACTCTTGGGAATCTGCAGTTTTGCTTTTGTCCATGTCTCCAAAACTTCCCTTTTTGGAGGTGTAGGACAGAACTGCAGGGGGTTCCAGATCTAGCATACTTTTTGGGGAATAGCTGCACTGGGGGCCAGAACTTAGATAGTGATGGGGTGCATCACAGTACAACACAAATCTCAGTGTGCTGCTCAGGGACTTGTCTGTGAAAGGCAAGACTCTGAGTCTCAGTTTACTGGGTTTCAATGGCAAAGAATAGTGTGATGCTGTGAGGAAACTCAATTCTTAAGTTTTAAATCAGTAGGAGATGTGGAGACTTGTGAGATACTGTGGAATGGATGAGTTTTTAATCTCTGCTGTGCCCCCCTCTCTTAGGTGCAGCTCACCCTCCTGACAGCCATAGTGAAGCTGTTCTTGAAAAAGCCTTCTGAGACACAGGAGCTGGTCCAGCAGGTCCTCAGCCTGGCCACACAGGTAAGCCAAGTGACCCAGAGCCCTGCAGACAGTGCTGGCCTGGTGTGGGATGTCTCCCATCTGTCAGGCCAGCCAGCTTTGCAGTAGATCAGATTCAAGGGTGTTCCCTTCTCTCCCAAAGAGACTCTATTTAAAAGCTGCTCTGTGCCTGTTACCATCTGGAATTTGCTTTCTCCTTCTTAGCTATTGCTTTGTCTGAATTCTGTCCCCATTCACTCACTAAATGGAAAGTCAGGGACGGTGTAGAATTATCAAGAAACCAAAATTCATTCTTCTTGAAGGTGGCTTGCAGGTAAATATCTGGAGCTAGAATAGAGGGAAAAAGCCTGGCAAAGACTTTGTTCTGTGATCAGCCAAGTTAGAGCAGTGCTATGAAAAGGAAAGAACTGAAGTTTGGGGTTTTTCCTTTGTACTTGGATGCTGTCAACCAACGTGGCAGCTTTGCTGGAGGCTGTAGCAGTGGGTTAAGATCATGGATTCATTATGCATGAGGTGCTGAGTTATGAGCTCAGATCACTGCAGGCAGGGCTGGGCTGGAGCTGGCAGACACAGCTGCTGTAGCTCTAGAGGACAGAAGTGATGTCCTGGTGGCAGGGGTGGGTAAATCTCAGCTGATCTTCCTGCACTCCTTGCCTGCAATGACTGGGGTAAAGTGCCCAAAAAGAGCAGCTCCGCTCCAGACCTGCTGTGTCAAGTGATAAAAATAGTCTGCCAGCTGAATGGGCTGTGATTGTTTCTGAGCAGAAAACCTGGAGTCAATCATCAGCTGGCCTTTTTGATCCTCTTTGTGCAAGAAATCACGGCTGGGGACTTACTGCACTTAAAACTTTCATTCATTCCTTTGGGGAGTTGCACTGGTCAGCAGCAACAAACCCATGACCTGCTTTTCTTGCTTCAAAACCTGCTATTAGGCAGGATCTGAGTTGCTCTTCAGAGAGGAGTGGGCCAAGGGCATGCTGTATCATTTGTCTGAGCCAACAGAAGAAAGGTACTAAGTGCTGAAACCCACTGTGCTGAGTCACAAAACATTTAATGACACCCTCAGAATATAACAGGAGTCTGGTATTTTTTTTTCTCTGTTTGTCACAAATGTTGATTCAGTCTGGCTTTTTGTATTTCATATGAATAATAAGTCAATGTAGGATAACTGGCTGTAAAACACTGAAAAACCTCATGCTTCAAGGTCTGATTTCTAGGTAGAGATGGTGTTTTTCACTTGAGTGGGAGAGTAATTACACCTGTGTTTCTTTCCCCAGCTTAGATATTGTTGCACTTTGAGTGTCTCGGGGTTTGTCTGCACAGCAGACTGCAGGTGTGATTGTAGCAGGAGCCAGCTTCAGCCAGCCAGCACTGGTAAAAATAGCAGTGGAGCAGCTGGGACTGGAAGAAACGCAGGATTTGAGGTCTCAGACCTCTGCATCCCCATTGCTGTTGTGGGGCAGTCATGGGTGGGGAGCTGAGCTAGCCAGGGTTCATTGATACTGCTCCACAGGTGGTGTGCATGCAGACCCTGGAGAGGGGAGAATTGGGAGAAAAACTGGCAAAGATTTGAGCCTCTTTTTTCAGTAAGTTTAAGTTTCCAGTCTGGTTTTTTGGCTGTGGGAAGAAGCAGTCAGCCTTGAACATGTAGGTGTGAGTAGGAGAATGTGGCCTTTCATGTGTGCCCTTGCAGAAACCCTGCCTGACCCTGAGTGCAGAGTCTGGGAGGGATTGTTAAGGGCAAAGGGTGTAAAGAGTCCACAATTCTACCATCAAACACAACCAGCTCTGCAGAGACAATGTGTGAGACAGCAGAGAGATTAATTTAGGTCCTTACAAGCAAAATGAGCTGAGCTCAGTCTCATCCCAAGAAGAGGTTTGAGAATGTCTTGAGGCAGATGCAGGTTCTAACAGGTCAGCAACAGCAGCCATGAGAGCACAGAAGAGAAAAAGAAATGCCAAGAGGAAGGCTGGTGAGGTGTACAGTGTTCTGCTGGAATTTTATCAGGGAAAAATACCCTCAGGAACATTTATCCTGTTATTCTGCTGACGTGAGGATTAAAAATCCAAGCTCTTATTTCCCTACAACATAAAACCACAGCACCTCCCTCTCCCTAGAACATTATCAGCAAACCATCCCCACTCACTTTGCTGCTCTGGGCAGTGCTGCTCAAAGAGGAGACAAATAATTAGCACTTCATGCAGAGGCAAAAGCATCTGCAGTAAAACAGGGGTATTATTGACAGCTGGAGAACTGATGAAGTATCCTAAGTGTGTATCATTAGCATCTCTCCATACTTCATTAGATAACTAAAAGGCAGGATAAATAAGATCTCTTTTGCTATAAAGAATATGGCTTATTAAGATGTGGCTCTGCAGCATCTTTTTGTCCAGCAGTGCCCCTGGGTAAGTCATATTTCCAGGAATCTTGGATTATTATGCAGTATTGTCTGCTCTCAGTATGTAACAGTCATTGCCACTCACGTTCTATTCTCCTGGATTTCTCCTAACACTTAATGGCAGGAAAGTTTGGAAAGCAGTTGGCAGCTCTGTGGTTTGGGGCAGCTGTGGGATGTAAATCCTGGGCTTTTTGCTCCCTGACCAGGAAGCCAGGCATTAATACTTTTAGTTCTCATTTTTAATTTTAAAGTGTTCATCTCAACAAGCAGTTTGTAACCTCATTTTGAAATTGGTGGATGTGGCTGCTGGCTGGCTGGGGTTTTTTTAATCCAGCAGAATCACTACTGGAAGAATAAAGTGATTACAGGCCTTAGTTCACTTCAGACCTGTGAGTGATGCATTGCTTTGTCTCAGGATTCTGACAACCCCGACCTGCGGGATCGTGGCTACATCTACTGGCGCCTTCTTTCCACGGATCCAGTGACTGCCAAGGAAGTGGTGCTCTCTGAAAAGCCCCTGATCTCTGAGGAGACTGATCTGATTGAGCCAACCCTGCTGGATGAGCTGATCTGCCACATTGGCTCTCTGGCTTCTGTGTACCACAAACCACCCAACGCTTTCGTGGAGGGGAGCCACGGCATCCACCGCAAGCACCTGCCCATCCACCATGGCAGGTGAGCTCAGGGAACCCCTGGGATCACGGGCAGGGTTGGTTGTTTCTTTCTAGCAAACAGCCCAAAAAAGTGCCAAGATCTTTTAGAACACCCTAGTGGGGTTTTATTGACAGTTTGCAGGTCATTCAAAGGGCTGTTTCATGTAGGATGTAATCCTGGGTGTGGAGTTTCCAAGTTTCTGTGTCAGAAGATGCAGGAAGTATCAAAGTTCCTGTGTGAGGAGAAGCTGTGATGGGTTTTGAGAATTCATTGTTTATAAGTGCTCTTGGCATGAGTTTGAGTAGAAAAGCAGAAGCTTTGGACGACTGGTGCAAGGAGGACTAGAGTGAGAACAGGCATCTTTCAGAAGATGATTTTGTAGGAGCTTTTCTTCAGCAGCAGCTCAGCTTTATGAGCCTGTCTCCTGGAATACAGCACCACTTTCCTGGATCAGGCAAGCACAGGGATCCTTCACTGCTGGATTGTGAAGTGGGGAAGGATTGGTTGAAACTCCCTGGTCTCACTTGGTGCCTGTAAAGCCAGGGAAGTGCAGAAGCCATTTAAGCCCCATCACTGTTAGGGCTCAGAAGAAGATGGGTGGACTGACATGATCTGTGTGACCTTTGGGAGGTGGGGGGGATGCTTTGGCTCATTGCCTGGTGCTTCAGTGCCTCCCTGGGATCACAGTTCTGGCAGCAGATGAGTTCTGCAAGAGCAGGCACTCACTGCCTTAGTCCCAGCTGGGGCTGTGCTGCTGTTGGGCCTGTTCCCATGGTCCCTCATTCAGGTGAGCAGTTTGCTATTTGCACTAATGGTATTAATTACAAAAATGAGTGTATTTTGCAGCAAGAGGCAGAGTAGCCAGGCTTTCCACTTAATAATATTCCCAAAGTGACATTTGCAGTGCTATTTTTTGCTGTTGCACTGATAAATCAGTGTGCGATGCTGCTTCTTTTCTATTTTCTGACACCACTTCTCTGCTATTCTTAGCAACTGAAGCTATTTCTGTGGTGGCTGGCTTTGGGAAGCTGAGTTGTTTTCTCCCTGCCTATGAAATCAAGTCTGGCTGCACTGACCCAGAATCAGCAAGCATAAATGTACCAGTTGGACAGGAAAAGCAATGACCACTTTCCTACCTCTCCTAATCAAAGATTTGTCTCAAAATGAGCTGGTTTTTGGTGTTACCAGCCTTCCTGTACTCTTTGTTCCAGGTCACTAAAGAAAATAGCATTTTGGGGGATTTAGCTCAGAGAATTCAGCTTTTTGAAGGAGCAGTTTATTATCTTCTTGCATCTAGTGTGCATGTGCTTGGCTCTTGTTGCTCATGCTCAATCTGCTGATCTTAAATATTTTCTGACTTGGGCAGAACTATTGCTTCAAACAAACCCAAAAATCAAATCTCCAGGCCTCAGTCAGCAGTGGGAAGCTGGGGGAAGGTCTGAGGAGGGCTCAGCAGAGCGTGCTGCACACTGATCATAATGATGCAGTGGTGAATTTAAAAAATGAATGGGGTTGATGTGATGGCACACCAGGCTTCTCTGATGGGAGCTCTCCTCAAAAGGCCCCATTATTGGGGTTTTCTGCATCAGTTTAAGGCAAGTTAAGGGTGTCCAGTGAAAGATAAGTCCAAACAGTGAGATGAGGGGATTTTCTGTACAACTCCTGCACTCCAGTCGCCATTCTGGCTGACCCATGTGGTAGAGACTGATGGCACTGTGAGGTGGGAATGGGGAGATGTCCACAGTGAATGTGATGTAAGAGGGTCAAGACAGCTCTGCTGTGAGTGGTGCTTCCCTGGGTATAACCCTAGCAGGAGTTCTGGTTAGCAGAACACACTTACATGGCATTTTGATTCATTTCTTTTCCATTCAGAGCACTGTGGGACAGGTTCCTTGCAGCTCTCAGCTGATGGGAAGACCCATTGAGCAGCTCGCAGATGGTGAAATGTTCCTGCCTCTTCACTGAGCCCGAGTGTCACAGAGCTGCAGATGTATCCCCAGGGTGGGGGAGAAATCTGATGGCTTGGCAGTGTTTCCTCGTGTGGTGGCTTCCACCACCCCTTGCTCAGCCATAATTCAGCTGGGAAATTTGGGAAAGATGTGCACAGGGCTCCTGGGAGAAGCAAGTCTGGTTAGACTTGGGCAGGAGTCTCTATTTCCCTATTTCACAGGTGGCTACAGGAAATTTTTGATTCTGGTTCAGGCTGTGCATCCCTTGTGACTGCAGCATCTGGGAACTGCTGGAGGCTGAACTCACAGCGCCAAATCTCCAATTCCCATGGCCAAACCAAGACTGCAAAGGGGAAAGCTTATATCAAGTCTTTTTGCCTCTTTTAACCCACATGTTCTTTATTAATTTCTTTCCTTTCAAAGAAAATGTGAAGTTGTTTATAGGAATCTTTTTAAAGAGATTCTTTACAAATGGAAGCCTTGAGGTTTTGCTTTTTTTGAAACAAACTGACTGAGCCTTGTCCTTCCCTAATTTCTTGCTGGGCTTTGGGGCAGCAGCAGTTACACAAGACAAGGAGGGATTTCTGTGTCTCCATCAGGAGAAGGATGAGTAAGTGTTGAAGGGGTGGAGTGTTAGAGGGATTATATCCTGGGAAGGAGCCGAGTGGTTTGTGCTGCGTTCCTGTTCCCAGGCTGGGGGTGGATCACAGCCACCACCTCTCCTCAGGAATGCTTCAGTGAGCAGTTCAGCACACTCAGCACTCTCCCTGCTGAAGGCAGCAGCAGAAAGGGCAGTTGATATCAGTGCTGTTGGGGCTCTAAAGCTTTTAATGCAAAGAAGCTTTTGTGCCTTGCTGCTCCTGCCTGGTAACTAATTCATCCTGCACTCCTTATGCTCCATCTTTTCCTCCTGGCACTGGGATTGGGAGCAGCTTATACTCTGTGGCTGAATCTTTCCCCTCAACAGCTGAATAAGGATAAGAGAATTTTGGCTACTCCAAATCAGGAGCTGCAGAGCTTGCAGAGCAGCCCCAGTGTTAAACACCTTGTCAGGACACTAATTCCCACAGCAATTGTGTGCACTTACCTGCTGGCTGCAGCTAGAAACCATTTTATCAGTTATTGCTGGAAACAGGATATAAAATTGGATTTTAATTATCTAAAATATGAACATCTCTGGATTTAAAGAATAAATACATTGTAGTGAGTTCTCCAGGAGCTACAGTTATTTTTTTTATCTTCTCCTTGTTATCAAATTCAGTGACAAGTGAATATAAAAGATATAAAAGGTAGCCAGACTGCATATGATGATAAATTTTGGAAGCTGTATAATGAGTGTTTCTAGGCTAGTAATTAGCATGCCTCCTAACTCAGAGGAAAGGAAATTATTGATAGAAGGGAGGAATCAATTTTAGATTGAGTTTCAATTAGAAAAGACTGATGGACCTTGTAGCTGGTCAGGAGAAGGTGATTTATCTAGATCTGAGGGAAGTGGTGGAGTTTGCACTGGCTAGAGTAAGGGCTCAAGGGTTTTATCAGTGTTAGATCTCTGAGAAAATCTGGATTGTTTATTTCCCTTGTGTTTTCATGTAATTCTGAGGCCCAGTGGGCTGAAAATCATCTCTGTAGGTTTATTCTGAGGTAGAAAATGCTTGTTTTCAGTTCTGTAGCCCATGTGGTACCCATGACTCTCTGTTTTGGAGGGGGTCTGTGATTTTCAGGGTGGGTGGGATTCACCTCTGGCAAGATTCCCTTTGCTGGGCTGGAAACCACATACAATGCAAGGAAAATCTTTGTGCTTAGAGTGGTGAAGAGCCATGTGCCATGACCCTGCTTGGTGCCTGTGGCCACAGCAGCTGCTGGGATCCCTTTTTGGTGGCTTCTACTGCTGAGCCACCTCTTGCTGTGTTTCCCCACGCTGGGAACATGGAACTGAAGACCAGAGGTGACTGATACTTGTCTTTTCTGCTTCTTTTTCTCCCCCCACAGCACTGATGCTGGGGACAGCCCCGTGGGCACCACGACCACCACGAACCTGGAGCAGCCACAGGTCATCCCATCCCAGGGTGACCTCCTGGGGGACCTCCTCAACCTGGACCTGGGGCCCCCTGTGAATGTGCCCCAAGTGTCCTCCATGCAGATGGGAGCTGTGGACCTCCTGGGAGGAGGGCTGGACAGCCTGGTAAGCAGCACATCCCTCTTTAGCTGGTGGGAGATAATTGGAGCTGTGCTTATCTCTGCAAAGCCTTGATTGTTTGTGCTTTTAGTGCTCAGTGAGCCGAGCTCCCAGTGCTGAGTCCTGGAACTCCAGCAGGATTTAACCAGAGTTACTGTACCAACTTCCAGCAGGCTTTTCCTGCTCTACAGTGAATGTTGCTGCATGCTGTAGAATCCCCATGGTCAGTGGATACGTTTGTTCTGTGCTTTTTCTATCTGGAGAAGAAAACCAGAAAGTTGCTTTAAGGATGTGAAAGCGTTTCACTGCTTTCTATTTGAATCAGGCTCCCTTTCAAGAAGGCATTTATCCCACCCAATTCCCAGCCCTCCTGAATTTCAGTGCCAAAGCTCTCAGGCTGTAACCCTGTGTCTTTCCATTTGTGTATTCTCCAGAGCATGTCATGGTTTAATATCAGTGACATTTTAATTGCAGTGAGGTCAAGAGGGAGCTCTCTGTGCAGTCCTGCCTGTGCCAGAGCTGCTCTCAAGGCACCTGCCCTGGCACTAACAGGGTCAGGCTCCAGTGGGAGCAGTCACACCTCCCTTCTGCTCTGGGGAGTGAGCTGGCCATGAGCTGCAATGAGAAAATCACTTAGCAGGGAACCAGCAGCAGGGGAGAGGTCAGTGCTGTGGTTTTCAGGCCGGTGGCTGCCAGGCAGTGAGGAGTGGTGACTGTAAGGATCAGCCTGGGAGCTGTTCCCAAAGCAGGGAGCACAGCACACAGATCCCCAGCTCCCTGCTGGCATCCCCACAGGGAGAGAAGCACTCCTAGGTGTATTTGCACCATGTAAATCAAGTAAGACTGCCCCAGGGGACATAGTTGGGTGTTTTTCAGACCTAGAGTGGGTTTGGCTTGTAGTGAGTTGGGCTGGGTTATCTCTGCCTGGTTCAGGTGCACTTTCAGTTCTGAGTCAGGCTCTGAATAACAGAGGTAGGAGGCAACTGGATGAACCCCCATTCAACAAATCCTTATCTGTCAAATATATATATATATATATTTAGCTGCCACAAATATATATATATATATATATATTTAGCTTACTAAAGCAAATGTTAAACTCATTTCCAGCTCCAGGGCTAATGAGGTGGAAACAATCTAACCCTTCATGGCTCTGACACTCACAGAGGTCAGAGGGGCTGGAGGCTCTGCACTGTGTAACCAGAGGTTTCTCTGCTTAGCAGGGACACTGTTCTTACTGGGGATTAGCAAATTGGCCAAGCTGGACTTGCTGGGAAAGCAGGCAGTGAGCCCAGAGCAGTGACCTGTGCAGCCTTTTCCCTGCACTGCAAGCTGTGCCTCTAAAAACCTGGGAGTGGGAATTAAGGCATTGCAGAAGGTGGTGCTGCCTGTGCCACCACAGGATGGTTTGCACTTCAATTCCTTTCTGCTGCCTTCCAGGCCTCTCCCAGTAACCCTTTGTTCCTCATTAGTGTCACACAAATAAATGGACACAGTAGAGCTAAAACTTGGTTTTGGGAGAAGAGCTGTCTCACAGCTGGCATTAATGGGCTTAATTTAGTGACCTGTTCTGACAGTGGAGCTGTTAGTTGAAATGGTACCAGGCTTTTACTTAATATTTTTCTCATGCCTTAAGTACATCCGTGGGGTTATGGAGTGTGATCTGACAAAATGATCCTGTCTGGATGGGGAGTAGCTGTGCCTGGGGCTGCATGGCCAATGATCTCTTAGCTGAGTAAATGGGGAAGCACTAAAATAATATGGATGCTGGTGTGGTTTCTGAAGGTGGATGCTTTCTGTTGGAGTGCTGTTGCATCAAATGCATCAAAGCTTCAGCTTTTCCTTCGCTTGGTCAGTCTCTTTTCTCAGGTAACAAGTGACAGGATAAGAGGAAATGGCCTCTACTTGTGCCAGGGGAGGTTTAAATTGAATATTAGGAAATCTGTCTTCACTAAAAGGGTCTTCAAGCACTGGAATGGACCGTCCAGGGCAGTGGTGGGGTCACTTAGAAACCATGTAGGTGTGGCATCTGGGGACATGGCTTAGTGGTGGCCTTGGCAGTGCTGAGGCAATGCTGTGGAGATCTTTTCCAACCTAAATTACTCTAGGATAACAAGATTAATTAGTGAGAGAATGTGATCTGTGTGTTTTTTTGTTGCTGTGGGCAGGTGTTTAACAAGTCTCAAGGTGGGTTAACCCTAACCTGGTATTACCCAAATTGCCCTGGGCTGCAGGGCTTGCCAAGAGCATTGGCATTTGGGTCTCAGGCTCAAATTAAACCACATTTGTGCTGTACCAAAATCAGTCTGAAACTGCAGATCCCACAGGCATGATCTCTGTGTGTGGGGCTGAGCTGAGACACATCCCAGTGTGCCCCTTGAAGAAGGGCTGAGCTCTTCACACTTCCCCAGGGATCAAAAACACCTGGGAGCCAGCAATGCCTGAATTGTTCTGCTTTGAAATTTCCCTTTCTGTTACTCCTTCAAGTTTTTTTAATGCATTTCTTGCCCTGCTTTGCTGGGCTGACTGAGGCTGCACACTGTGACGGTGACATTGCCTCGGTGCTGTGAGAGCCTCAAAGGCAGCTGGAGTTCTGCAAGAGGCTGCTGGCAGGATCTCAGCCAGTTTGTCACACCCACTCAGTGTCATCTGTTGATCCCCTCTTCTGCCCCCCTGTCTTTGGAGGGGGTGCCTCATCAGAGGGATGTTCTCGCAGTGAAAGTCCCAGTGGAACTGACCCAGAAAGACCAACAGCAGCATTAACTTCCATGGAAAATGCCGTTCTGCATTTCCATTTCTTAAAACTGTGGGGTTTTATTTTTCTTCCAGGCATTTAAAGAGAGGCTGAGTGGTGTAAAACCACCCAAACACCAAATTAATATTGTTCATTTGAATTGTCCTCAGCATTGCCAGATATTTATGCCCATGACCAGTGAAGACTCCAGCTGCTTGCAAGGTTAATTTCTTTAGTGAGTAAATCATATTTTATCTCCATAGTGAGTTGTGTAATTGGTATTAAATGTAACATGCATGCACAGATGCTGAGCATGTGTTAACAATTAAAAAGAAGAGAAAAGGCACTTTTGGTACAAGAGCAGAGCTTACAAGCAGAGCAGACTTGCTGTAGTGATGCCTTACAAAAGGCTGACCTGAAACAGAAGCTGGACAGAGTTAAAAGAATAAAAGAAGTATTTATTAAAACAAGGTACACTTTAGGCCATGCAGGAGTCTCTCAGAGACTACACCCAAAATGGACACCTAGCACGTGTTTTTGGGACAGATATACCTTCGGTCCATCTGCATATCGGAAACCCATTGTCCAATTACAGTTTCGGGTCTTGAAGTCCCATCCCCAGCTTGTTCTCTTCTTCTCTTCGCTGCTGTCCATGGGTGTTTACATTTTGGGCTTCTGGAAAAAACAGTATGTCCTTGAAACTCCAGCCCAGAGAGAAATTGTTTCGTCTAAATGACAGTAACAGAACACTAGATGACAATTTATGGAGTTTTAGAGTCATATACTAGAGCAGTCCTGATGTAGAAAAATAAGAAGTTAAAACCTAAGGCATCAGTAGGACTTGTGGAGAGCTGTTTTCTAGGGAACAGGTTGTGCCCCTGTTTGCCACCATGGGCAGATCTTGTTCTTTTCTACTCAATTTTCTTTTTCTATAATTTGGTGACTAAGCCCACTTTACAAAACTATTTGGAACCTCCAGCTCCACGGTATAAAGTAGCCATAGCAGTCACTAATGGGAGAGAAAGAAAACTTGTGGCAGAGCAGATTGTTGGGTGCAGAGCTGTGCATCCCAAGAGATGGAGTTGGATGCTTTTTTCCCCTCAAGTGGCTGAATTTCATGCAGCTTACAGTCACTCTCCTAAGTGCTGTGCAATGGTGCAGTGCTTTGCAGGATGTCTGTCTGTGCTGACATGACATTTTTGCCTTTAAACCTTGTTGTGTGTTCATTTGTTCTGCGAATCCACGGAGCATGAGAGCTCTGGGGGCACACGGTGCTTCCTGGGAGTCCCTGCATTGACTGGGAGCAGGGCACTGTGGCCTGGAGCCAGGAAGGCTGGCTAGAAACCTGGGGGCAGAGCAGTAAATCTGCAGGAGTGGACAGGCTTGGATTGTCTGTTATGTAAGGATTTTATTTAATACTCTGGCCACTCATCTACGAGAATATTATTGATTCGAGTCTGGCAGCTGGTCAGGTTGATTTATGTCCTAAAGTGAAAAGCTGTCTGATAAACATTGAATATCCACAGTTTTCTGTAATACCTGGACTGGTTTGGGCTGTCCAGGTGAGGCTGTGCCCCTCTGTGTAATCAGGCTGGATTTAAGGGGTCTGACCTCGAGACCCCAAGGTCCACACGATTCAGGGCCATGTCCCAGCACTGCAGTGGGATGGAGGGTGGGAGCTGAGCACCAGCTCACCCTGAGCTCCAGGCACCCCAGGCTTGGCAGCCTGGGAAGAAACCCCTGTTCCAGCAGTCTGAAGTGCCTGCCTCATCCACAGGGCTGTGAGCAGGGGCTGCTGGTGTCCCTCCCTTCCTGTCTGACTGCTTTCAAGTGGAGAATTCAAAGCCCAGCCTCAATGGACAACACCCTGGAGTGTTGGTGTTGATTAGGGACTCACCAATGTTTCATATAAAAACCCCAGTGACCTCCAGCCTGCCCTGGGTGCCACATTCCTCTCCTGGCTCTGCAAGTGCCTTGCTGTGCATAATCTTAGGGAAGTGACTTCATTTACCTTTTCCTGGAACTACAATGTGAGAGTGTCTGTGCCAGATCAGCCCCAACATCCATTTATGCAGTGGATGTGATGCTTTCCCAGAGTGCTCCTCCTGCCTTTGGCAAGGAGCTGAGTGACTCCTTTCATCTGGGCTGTTGAGGTTTGATGAGCTACAAAGGAGTCTGTTTCGATTCCTGACAAAGGACGTGTATCCATTGCTGGGGCAGGGCTGGTGAGGAAAAGGAGCTGTTTTAGTGGGTCACTCATTCATATCTGATTCAAAGCTGTTGTAGGAGTCACAGGACTGCTAGAGCTTTATGAGCAGCTTGTTTTTTACACTTTGGAGGATGAAAATGGTTAGGATTCAGTTTTCCTTGCTGATGGAAATCGCTCAGCAGGGCAGAGCATTAGCAGCAAGTGCAGTGAAACTGGTGACCGTGGTGTTGGCAGTGTGACCCGTCCTCCAGCAGCTCTGACACAGCTGTCCCTGGTTTGGAGAGCAGCCCTTCTGCTCTGCAAGCCTGGCTTGGTGTGGAAACAGACACAAAACAGGCAGCAAACAAGGCACTCCAATGCCTCTGTGTGAGCCATGGTGGTGTCTGCAGTGAGATCCCGCAGCCCATCCATGGTCTGTCCTGCAGCTCAGGGCTCTCTAACAGGATTAGCCTTCATCTGGGGGGCTTCAGCAGCCTTCTCTCAGCATCTCACCCCGTTCCTGTGAGGTAAATGCCTTGTGTTCCTTGCTGCTGTTACTGAGGGCAGGCAGCACCTTGAGCTGTGCTGCTTGACTCCTGATTTGTGGCGTGAGGGAGCGAGGAGGCAGCAATTGTCCCCTGTTAACCCGTGAATTGTGGTCCATGAAATGCACAGCTGCCCTGGAAGCCCTGATTATGCTGTGGGCACAAGGCAAGGCGGTTGCTGAGCAGTGGCTGTTGAAGCTTCTGTCCCTGGCTCCACCCTCCCTGTTATTTTTTGGTGCTCCAAAAGCCTCACGTCATTTTGCAGAAGTGATTGTAGCCCCTCAGGATCACATGAACACTTCAGCAGAGTCACTTCATTACAAGCTGCTGTTAAGATGCAAATAAAGCCTCCTAATACAGTAACTCCAGCACTGCTGCACTTCATAAGTCAGCATAACTGCTTCCACAGGGCTGGAATTGCAGGGCAAAGGCTCTCCAACTGCAGAGCAGCTGCGGCGCCGTCCGAGCCAACCTGTGCAAAGTGAAGGTGCTGATGCAGTTGGAGAAGAGGTGCTGGAACTGGTTTTATTGATGCAGGGTTGAGCCCAGCCTCTTCTTTAAACCTGTGTGGCTGCTTGGGTGCTGTCATGGCAGGATAGGTTTGGAGGGAATAAGGAGGATTCCTGTTTAAAGAACTTTTATGCCTTTGGGGGCCAAAACTCCCTGTTCATCCTCTGCTCGTATCCTGAAGCTGGCACCTCTTCATCCTGGGCAGAGACTTTGTGCTCTCTGGCAAGAGGCAAGGCTGCCAACTTTGGGATCAGGATCAGGGATTTGCAGTGCCATGAATTCCCTTGGACAAGAGCCAGCCCTTATCCACCCCATCTTCACAGCGAGCATTTCACCCAAGTGGAGCTGACAGCTCTATTAACATGGTCCTCTCCTCTGTGGGGCTGTCCCTGACTCTCCTGTGAGGCAGATCCAGGTTGTCCTTCTGGCAGGAGTGTCTGTGTGCCCATGAGACAAATGGAAATGGTTAACCAGAGCTGCTAGTCCTGGGGAATTGCTTCAGCAGCACTTCATGCCTGACTAATATGTGTTTCTTTCCTTCTGCACTCTGCCTGTCACTCCAGATGGGAGAGGACACTCCGTGGGTAATTGGTTCCTGTTCCCTCTGTCTTCCTCTTTCCCTCTTACTCACACACATCACTGTTACCGTCTCTTCCATCCCTCTGAGTATGGAATAAAGTTATGATTTGGGCATCTCACAGGAGGAGAAGCAGACCTGCAGTTCCTGAATGGGGAAAGCATCAGTGCCATGGGAGGATGCCAGGCAAGAAAAACAGAGACAGGGACTTTGTGCTGCTGCAATGGGGAGCACAGCCCAGATCTGATGTGAGACTGATCAGTTCTTTATTAACTTCTCCCTTTAACTTCTGGTGCAGTAGAAATGCTGTCACTTCTCTCTCCACTCTGGGCAGAGCCAGCTCTGCCTGTAGGGACCTGGAGGAGCTGCAGCTCCTTGGCGCTGGCTCTGCGGCTCTGGAGCACATCTGCAGTGCTTGGGCCCGAGCACCGGAGCCAGGAGAGGCTCAGGCTGTGCTCTGCAGAGCCCTCAGCCACTAAAGAGGGGCTGCAGCAGCTCAGAGCTTCCTGGCATGGAAAAGAGATGCTGGGTCCAATCTGGAAACACACGGGGCTCCTGGTGAGTTCTCTGAGCCAGTCAGGGTTTTTTTCTCCTTTTTATGAGAGCTGGAGTCTTAACTAAAGCAATAAATCCACATTCTACTTTCCCCCCCAAGGCCTGACATTTAGGGAAAATGGAAGACTTGTGGATAGCTTGAGGAACCCCAATATGTCATCCCCTGTCCCTTGCAGCCAACATCAGTGTAGGAGCTGCTTCGAGGTTGGGTTCCTACCCTGCAGCTCCTTCTGATGATGAGTGTAGTAGGAAATGGCAGAATAGTTAACATCTGGCTTGATTATGCAGAATTATTCAGTCATTTCCATAATACCCTTTGTAAAATGCTTGCTGCTTGATAAACCAGCCTTTCTCCTGCTGCAGACAACAGTAGCAGGAAATCCTCCATGCATACAATAATATCTGGAAATGAACTGCATTCTTTCTTTTCCCCTGGACTTTGCTACCTGTCAATATAAAGCTTGGAGTTCATCTGCATGCAAGACTATGAATAGGGATGAGGTGTAATAGTTGCATTTATTACTCCTCAGTGAGCCAGTAACAAGATGTAAATGATCTGATATATTAATCTAAAGCGTGGCTTGGCTTAGAGAGCAGTCAATAGAACAAAACTCAGCTCTGTCAGGCTGTTTCTGTGGGGGAGACTTGACAGTGTAATAAGCCTTATTTTATAAGCTCAATATTAATTGGATTTGCGTCCTCTGGCTGGCTTCCTTTGGTCTCTGACTGATCCTTCTTTTGACTTTGGAATCACTCACTTTTATCTGTTATTTCTTAAGTAAGATAAGCAAAACTGGACAACCAGAGCCTGGGTTGTTGTATGGAGAGGTGACTGTTGAAAAAGGTGAGGAGTCTCCTCAGCTTCTACCATAACCTCAAGTAGGGATAAACTGAGTCCCACACAGGAAAAAAGCTCTTAAGGCTTCTTAACAAAAAGCAAAATGTGTGATTTATCCTTCTCTAACACCTACTTAGGGTGGTTAATGTTGCATCAGGTGACTGCTGTGGGGACTAGGGGAAGAGCAGCCAGGGGATAGAAGAGAGATGCAGGGAAGCACAGGGGTTTGTCACATTTTACAGGTTTTATGGAGGCTGGTTATCATCTGGTAAGTCACTGTCTTACACCTTTGCTGCTCTTCTCAGGGCAATTTATCCTTTTTATCTGTGCTCTGATGGAGAGAGGTATGAAGCTTTATGGTATCTCTTGACCAGCATAAAACAATTTGCTGTGAGTTCTCTCAGAGAACAGGCTGGAAGGGTTCAGAGTAAAGTTAATTTCCAAGTTTTTTGTGCAGAGGGAAAAGGTCAGAGCCTTTTTGGCTCTAAGCATGGTCACTCCTAGAAGCTTTTGCTTCAGCTGTATGGTGCATTTGTTCAATATTCTGACACACCAGCACTTATTTGAACAACATATCTGGAGCCTTTGCTGACCCAGTTTGTCACATGCTTTTTTTAAAAGCAAACTTAACTCCCCAAACCCTAATCAAATGGAAGAACAGAACCATCTACCAGGTGAGCTGTGATGTTCAGGTCTGCCAGTCCAACCTTTTCCTAATGGAGCTGGCTCCTGCCTCACACCTGCACTTACATCATCCTCTGTCAATGTTGTCAGGTCATGTTCCTGACCCCAAAAATCCCAAGTTCTAGGTAAAAAAATTACCCTGGTCTTCAGAAGAAAAGCCTGAGACACAGATAAGCCTGGTGATGTCTCTGCAGTGAATAACCACTGCAGATCTGTGCTTGTTTCCTCCTGGCTATCAGTCTTCTGTTAAGTGCATTTTAAATATTCACAGGAGTGATGTTGTACTTGCGAATAGCGCTTGTAGCCAAGCCTTGGAGCCTGCCCTGATCTCTGAATTCTCCTGAGCATGTAGAGTGATGTGGAGGTTTGAAAAATGGGCTTTGTCACTGGGAATGTGTTCTGGGTGCTTTGTAAAGGGAACTTGGTGGGGGGAGAGCTTCTAGGTGGGCTGCAGAAGGGCCCCAGAGGGGATTTAGTGTTTATGGAGAGATGTTTCAGTCGCTTCAGACGTGAATGTGTAGCTTCACAGAATTTGGTTCTGAAAGAGCTTGGTGCACTGTGAGATCTCTTTGCTGTTGGAGTGGCCTTTAGATGATGAAGCTGTTTTTTCCCTTGTCTGAGGGAGGGGAGCATCTTCAAAGCCCCCTTCTCTGAGCTGTTGTAAGAGCCAGCACGGATCCCATTCTCTTTCCTCCTCGTTGTTGAAAGGAGCCGCGTGTCGGAGGAACACAGCCAAGATTCATTGTGTTTGCCCGTGCTTCGGAGCTGTTCCCTAGAAAACCAAAGCTTTCAGGAAGTGAGCCTTCCTGTCAGTTTTATTTTTATGCCATTTCACAGTTACCCCACTGGGTTTTGTGGAGCTGCTTGGGGCCTGCTGGCAGCTTCAGGGCTGAGGGGAAGCACTGGTGCACGAAATGTGAAGAAGGGAGGTTTTGGTGCAGACAACAGGCGCGAGAAGGGATGGATTTTTGTTCTTATTAACCTGCAAAACACTCCCGTCCACAGTGAATGTGTGGGGTAGTTCTCCAAGTAGCTCTGCTCACACAGCAGCAAGCAGCCCCTCTGTTCCCTTTGCTTTCCCAGCACTGCATTTCTGTCTGTCCTGTACGCGGGAGCGATCCGTGCCCGGATCTGACACTCGGCTGAAATGATCTCGGTCTTCCTCTCCTCTCTCTCCTTCTCTCTTTCAGCTTGGCAGTGACCTTGGCGGGGGCATTGGAGGAAGCCCGGCAGTAAGTGCCATTCCATTTTTTTCCCCAATTTCCAAAGCTGCTCAAAGCTCAGGGTTTTTCAGTGTAACCTCACCCGTTATGTGCTGGAAGGTGCTTTTTAAAGCCCCGAAGGTGTTTGAAAATGGATAAATGCAACTGAAACACACAGGTCCCCACCTATGTTGGTTTGAGTCCAGCTGCCACCTGGGCTTTCCTAAGAGCAGCCAGGGCCAGAGCTGTTCACTCTCTCTGCTTAGCTCTTCTTCCTCCGAGCTTTTAGTTGGAGCAGCAGCGTTAACCCTGGCAGTGCCTCATCCTTGTGCAACTGCTTTAGCAGCTGGAAGGCCAAGGATGCTTATCCCTACTCACAAAGCCTGGTCTGTAACCCTAACCCAGTGTCACCACAGGCTTGCCTGAACTCAGTGCTTTCTCCTCCCAAACTCCACATAAGATTTTTGCCTGGACATCAAGGTCAGGTGCTCTGAGCTTTCCTGCTGTGTGTGGTCAGTGCTGCCACCAGCCACCTCCTCTGTGCCTGTGCTTTGGGAGTGTCCTCGTGCCTACGATATTTGCCAAGACAGGGGACAGTTTCAACCTGCTTTCAAAGCAGCCTTGGCTTCGAGCTCATAGCAGCTTCTTCCAGGAAAGCATGGAAAGGGAATTAACATGAAACATGGGAAAGGGAATGAAACATGATTGGAGATGCGGTGGGCAGGAGGGAGTGTGCTTTCAACCCACAGCCAGAAGTGGTGTCCCCTGGAAAGCTCCAGTCCCTCTTCCCAGGACTATCCAGTAATTCAATGAGGAAAGCACACTCATTTCTGGAGGGAGGGCTTTTCAGAGACCCTTTTTATGGCTGCAGTCATTCTCTCTCCTCCTTTCCCTGCAAATCTGGCATTCCTTTCTTCATTCAGCACAAGGGCAGAGGAGAGCTGGTGGCACAGAACACTTGTACACTTCCCTCAGCAGGACCTGGGAGATGGTTCCCTGTGGTGATCATACCTACCAAGCCAGGTCTCTGCCCTCCTGGGCCAGCAAAAACCCACCAGGCACTTCTGTCCTGGTCTCTCTGCCTGTTTCTGGGCTTCTTCCTGGGGAATCCTGGTCTCAAGAACAGCATTCATCCTGCTGGGAAGAGAATTTGGGAGTGTAACTTGAGTGTGACTGTCCCATCTGAAGCTGGGCATCTAAAGGTTAATATTCCAGCTTTGGTGCCCTCATTTAAGTCCTGGGAGGGAAGGATTGCCCTTCTTGCAGGAGGGTTGTCCTCTGGCAGACTCTGCTTCGTGTAATGAACCTTTTGGGCCCCAGTGCTGAGAATGCAGAGCTCTGGCTTTGGGTGGGAGTACAGACACGGTCATGACTCCTTTGCTATCTCTGGATATGCAAAATCTTGCAGATTCCTGAAGGCTGACGTAGCTGGGGGAAGGTTTGAAGCATTTGCTCTTCTCCCTGGGTTTGTGTAGGGTAAATCCACAAAGCATATTGTCTTATGAGAAGGAGATATGGAGAAGAAAGATTCCTCTACAGTGGGAATAGATAACTGGAGCCATAAAAAATGATGTGGAAACTTGGTTGAGGTGACAGCCGAGTGTAGGGATTAGCTGCCAAGAGCTTTGGAATTCAAATGCATAATTTAGCACTATTGATAAATCAGTGGGGAAGCTGCAAATGGCTTTAAAATATTTAGGATATTGCCCGAGTTCATGCTTTATTTAATAAGCAGTGCTCACACGTGATGTTAATGAGTGCCTGTTGTCTCTGACTCCTCCAGGTGGGACAGACCTACATCCCCTCCTCTGTGCCAGCCACCTTTGCCCCTTCTCCCACCCCAGCAGTGGTCAGCAGTGGACTCAACGATCTCTTTGAGCTCTCATCTGGCATTGGAATGGCTCCTGGAGGATATGTGGCTCCCAAGTCTGTACGTAAGGAAAAACAATCATCCCCTATTTATTGCCTTCCCTCAGGCTACAAAGCTGGCATTGCTCACTCATCTCATTTATTGTGGGTTTCTGGTGCTGAAAGTTCAACTCAATCCCATTAGGGGTGCCCTGGGTTTTTCCCAAGTAGAGAGGAGACCATGTTAGTTATTAGTTACAGATTTCTGGCATTTTAGCAGTTCCCTCCTTTTACCTGTGACAGTATTTCTGTAAAGAATGGCTTAGATAAGATCCAAGGCTTTCAGTTGTGTCAGAGCAGCTTTCCTGCAGACCTACTTCTTAACAAGCTTCCCCAGGAAACTGAGGGCAAGATCCAATTTGCAACAACTTCCCTGGCAGGTTTGTTTATTTGGAGAAATCCAATGTGACAGTGGAGGTAAAATCATGTGATGGGGATGATGGTGCTGCAGTGGAATGCAGAGAAATTTTCTGTCAGCAAGAGATAGCAGAGGCTTTGACTGAAGCATGGAGTTGGGAGGGATCATGAGACACAGAACATGGTTCTGGGAACTGGCTGTGGAGCAGCCACAGGGAGCTCAGGCTCCTGAAAGGGAGTAAACAAAAATTAGCACTCAAATAGTCCATGGATGGATAATCTTAAACCATCCTCCGAAACTGAGGGTCTCAAGGTACTGCAGCCCATACTCAAAGTTCTGGATCCTTCCAATTATTGCACCATGTATAAATCCAATTATAAAACCCCACAGTAATTTGAGCTAAGGTACTGCCTCATTTTGCACCACTCAGATCTGGGTCTGGGTTTTTCCCACAGAGGTGATTTTGGGAATCCAGAACCCAGCAGGTAATAGTATCAGCCCTGTGATTTTATTTGGTTCAAACTTTAGTATTGTCCTCTAATAGCCCAAGCAGCCCTTGGAGAAGTCCAGCAGCAGACTGGGTGAGTCTCACGTTGGTGTGATGGACACGAGCTGTCCCTGCTCTTGTGCACACTGATGCTGTAGTAATTTGATTTCTTACGTGAATGCTGTGAGCAAATATGGATTAGGAGCAGCAAGCTTGTTCCTCAGTGGTGAGCTCCATCCTTTCAACACCCCATATCCCATCTTCCTGTAGTGTTTCTTTAGCCTCTGTGGGCTTCATGTGCCAATGTAGTTGGATTTCTGAGCTCAGGACTTCTGTTTAGTGGCAAACTGTGCTTGTTTGTTACCTTCAGGCCAGGCTGCTCACGCTGAATGACATCTCTTGTGTTCAAGGTTTGGCTGCCTGCAGTGAAGGCTAAAGGATTGGAGATCTCAGGCACATTCAGCCACAGGCAGGGCCACATCTACATGGAGATGAACTTCACCAATAAGGCTTTGCAGCACATGACTGACTTTGCCATTCAGTTCAATAAGAACAGGTAAGAAATTAAAAGCAATGCACCGTGTTCAACAGATTGCGTGCTCCTGGGAAAGGAGGTTGTGCCTACACTGCTAAATTTAGGGAGGGCTTGTGCTTAGGTGTACCATGCAGTCATGGAAATAGCTTGGATGGTTCAGCCTGGCTTCTCCATCACACCAAAATTGTGTGAAAGGGCTGAAAACACAGACTGATAAATCTGAGAGGAAACAGGCAGCAGACAGTGCCATCCTTCTCCCTGCTCTGAAACAGCATCTGCCCCATTTAACCTCTGTGGAGTTTTTTCAGCAGCCTCATGAGTTGTTAGGCTGGTTGGTGGGTTTATAGCCTCTAAGTGCCCTGGGGAAAACAAGAGCACAAACAGGCAGGACCTGAGCTGCACAAGGACAACCCATGATGCCTCTGCCTCCTCACTTAATTGCTGTGCTGCCCTGCAGACTGTCTGGAAACACGGGACTCCTTAATAAAGCTGCTTGTCACTGAAGGAGCTGCAAGTTGGACACATGTTCTCCCTGTAATAGGCAGCAGAACAATTCTGTCAGAAACAGCAGCCACTTGAGAGTTTAGAGCTTGGATGATACAATTCACATTGTTCCTGGAAACCCATCTCAGCCAAAGGACACGACCTGGCAGCACAGGCATGGTGTCCTCCCACAAATACCCTCTGCAGAGAGCTTATCCTGTGGTTTGCTGTGTGTTACCTTCAGCAAGGACCAGGCTACTTCTTATCAAGACTGCAGAGACTGTCTTGTGACTGATAGGTCCTCTGTATTCCTTAATATCACTTCACTGGGAAAGGGTTCTCTCTAGTGAAGATCCACTGAAACCATCTCTTTAATCTCACTGTTAGCCTTGCAAATTCAGGATTTCTTGGGATGAATAAGATTTACTTAGAAAAGTCATTATGCTAAGTAAGTCTTAGTAAATGTTCTCCCTGGACTGTCATATTTTCTGGAGAGTTTTGCTAAGCTGCTGTATGCGAATGTTTCATGCAAATTGGCCTGGAAAAAAAGGCATTTTGTTTGTGGGTTTTTTTCCCCCATACATCAAGCAATGTTTTAGCCACACCTACGTGGTATTTTGAGGTTGTAGAAAGTTTAAATGCTGTTCACTAAACCAGCAGTTTTTCCTCTTGCAGCACAAGCTCTGTATACAACCTGCTACTATTTACTCTTTTACAAATGCTGTTCCCAGCAATGCTTTCCACTGTGGCTGGAGCATTAGAAAGAGCTGCAGAGGGTTGATTCTTTAAGTGTAAATATTAAGGTTTGTGACTGGGAAGTTTTCTATTGCTTTTCCTTCCTTTCCTGCTGCTGCTAATCACATTCACTGCAGTCTTGGGATAAAGCATTAAAAAAAAAAATGAAAGAAAGCTAAAGCTCTGGTGTGCTGTAATATCACAGCCCCTTAGGAACAAACTGCAAGTTTGGTTTCCCTCTGAGTCCTAGGGAAAACACGAGGGTTTGTGTCCTCCAAGGTGAAATGGCTGCAGAAGGGAAATCATGTGGTTAAGCCTTTGCTAGAATTATTCCTATTTCAACTCCCTGGAGCTGAAAACTAAGGAGAACCAAGAATGGGGCATTTATTGGTTTCTGAAAGAGTGACACACCTGATAAATGTGGCTGACTGTGCAGAGACAGCATCAGGCTTTTAGTGAATCAAATAAAAATACTCACCTATCCATCCTGCAAATGCCCTGAGACCTCTGAGCTAATGTGAATTCTGCTGAAGAGAAACGCATTCATGAGTGGACACCCAAACATCTGGGCTTCCATCTGCTTTTGGAAAGCAGCTGGTATGTAGTACAGGAGTGCTGTGTTAAATGTGAGCTGCTTTCCCTCTTCTCCACACTAAGCAGAGATGCCTGTGGAATTAAATGTTCCTTGGACTGAACAGGCAAGTAAACATTGCTGGGACACATCCCCAGTGAAGGAGCCTCCAAGCAGGCAGCTGGGCCAGGTGCTGCCATTCAGGAGCAGGCAGCTGGATGTGTTGATTCATTTGTTCTGCAGGGCTGTTCCAAGCCACATGCTCCTCCTTGGCTGGTTTGTTCTGTGCTGGCTCCAGGTCCCTCTGCCACAGCTCCCAGGGATGCAGCAGCTGTGCAGTGTGTGATGCACCCTCCTTACAGTGCTCTGGAGCTCAGGAACAGAGAAAGAGCTCCTGGCTCTGAGTGCAGGTCATTCCTTGCTGGGCAGGCTGGTGCTCAGCACACAGACCAGTGCCATGTGGGTAAGGGGAGGGCTCCCAGGAGCTGCTCCCTGGGGCAAGGTGGGGAGTTTGTCAGCAAGATCACCCTGACTGAGCTTCCCATGCCTTGTCCTCCTTTGTCTGCTCCTTTGAACTGTGTTCCCTCCCTGGAGTAACAGCAGGGACAGCTCAGGAGTAGTGGGAAGAGGAGCCAGGTAGTGCTTGACAAAAGGAACATTATTTTGGACATATTTTAGACAATGCAGGGCTGCTCTCATCACCTCTGTTTCTCTCTTGCCCAGCTTTGGGGTCATCCCAAGCACCCCCCTGGCCATTCACACACCTCTGATGCCAAACCAAAGCATTGATGTCTCCCTGCCCCTCAACACTCTGGGACCAGTCATGAAAATGGAGCCCCTGAACAACCTCCAGGTAAGGATTGTCTCCTTCTGGGCAGGGGGGAACTCAGCAGGTGCTCAGCCCAGTTTGTTTGGCCCAACACAATGTGGTAAGACTCTAATTGCACAATACCATGTGTAAACAGTCAGACCTCATGGATTTTTAGGCCCAAATTTTGTCAGCCCAAAATTTTGTCCCCTTCCTTTTCCAAGCTTCTCCCAGAAAAACTGAAACAGAAACTTCTTGAATTTCATGACTTTTCAAATACCTCAAACCAACTGCTTGCATCTGTGTGGATTAAGGGCTTTGTTCCAGTAACACTGTTCTGTAAACTGGACTTAAGAGCTGGAGCAGATCTGAACAGAGAAAGTGCCTGTGGTGGAGCAGGCAGAGAGAGCTGTCAGTAAGAATTGAGGCAATTAAAGGAATTGCAGGAAAGATGGCAACTGCTGAGTGATTAATATTTCTCTAGTGCTCTTAAATTCCAGGGTGCTTCACAAAGGCACATGCCTGCCCCAAGATAGCTTAATCCAAGGCAAGCTGTGTGTTCCAGGAAAGGCAGAGGAGAAATGACGTGAGCAGCTAATGTTTCATTAATGAGGGTGTTGGTGCATGGCAGGGACAGCACTCCCTGGAGGAGCCTCTTAATCAGATTGGGCTGTCAATCTGATAAAGACAGGACAGATCCAGGGAGATGTTCCCCTCTGCTTTGGACCAGAGACTGTCTCAGTGGTCTGGAAGTCATCAGGCAGACAATTCTCCCTTGCAAGGAGGTTCTTCCCCACTGCTGCCATGTGCAGCCACTCTATGGAGTGGAGGTCCTCCAGGATGATTTTCCCAGCATCCCAAAATGCAGTTAACTTGCACTGCAGCTGTCTCTCTCACCTCAGGTCTCCAGGAGGTGGAACTGGCTTGGGTTCCTGTAGAGTAGCCAGCCCATAGAGGGGAATATTTTGAAGCAGCTCATTCTCTTTTTAGTTCAAGAGGATGCAATGGAAGTTACTATTTATTCTGCCTGAGCGACTGTTTTTTCCCCTTCTTTTGACTTCCATTCTGGGGCTTATGACTTATTGATGAGTCTTTGGGCAAACAGCTTGAAATAGCTTCTCTGGCACTCAAAGGAGCAGTCCCACACTCGGGCTCCGAGCGCAGTCACGCGACGGGGGAGCAGCACAGACAGTGAATGAATTCCATGGCCTGGCTCCCACAGCTGGCCCTTCCAGCCTCTGGAAGAGCTGGATTCCCTCTGCAACCAGGTCATGAAGGTGAAGGTAGCATTTGGCTCAGCTGTGGTGAAATCTGGCTCCTGCTTTGAAGGGAATGTGGAGGTGACAGTCCCAGTCAGCCTGCACAGCACTGGGGACTCTCAGCAAGGCACTCTCAAGTCGCTGCTTCCTTTGATCAGGAAGGAAGTGAAGTATTTGGGTTATTAAATCTCTGAAGGGCTTGGAACACAGTTTGTTTCTTGTAGCATCTCCTGCTAGAACAAAGCTCAGAGAAAACATGTGAGGAAACCTCCAGCTACCTTCTATTGAGACAGAGGAGCATTCATTAGTGCCAGACTCAGTTGTTAATTTGCTAACGCTCTCATTGCCATAGGAGTTGGCTGCCCTTTTACAATTGGGGAAGCTGCCATATGGAGTAATAGTATATTTCTCTGCAAAGAGTTGAATCACGATAGCAGATGCCAAGTTAAAAAGAGCACTCCCCTTACTTTTTTGACAGCAGTGGGCTTGATGGAGATCTATCAATGCCCTGACAGCCAAGGCTCTGGTTTTGGTTTGTGGGTTCATGTAGAAAGGATTTGTCTTGAAACATTCAGAAATCGTTTTGGTGACCTACTTAGGCAACAATTTATAGCATAATATAGGAGTGGAGAATACAAATGTTCCTGTATTCATTGAAGAACCAAAACACTCATCAGGTTGAATTTACTTTATGTGTTTTTTTCGTCAGCTCGGGAACATTGAGGCAGATGCAGGGCTGGTTTGAACCTGAGGACCTTCTGTTCATCTCCTATTCTGGGGGGAGTTTTTTGTTTTTAGTAACAAGAAAAATAAGTCCTGGAGTAACCAAACTGATAGCTTTCAACTTTTTGTCATGTTAATTAGACACTTCAAAGACTACTTGTACATTCCTTAGGCAACTATTTCAGAAGCAATGAATTCATGTCTTATTCGGGTTATTTTTGTTACCATTTCTAATCTTTCACCCAATACAGCTCATTTAATCTTGACATTTGTAATCGTGGAGAGAAACTAAAATATTTGACAAGGTAACGAAAAAGACATTTTTGCAAGAAGATGAGGATGACTGAAATATTTTCAGAGGCTTACTTAGGTAAAATATAGCTGAAGAGTCTTGTGTTTGCTAGTCACCTTGCATCTTGTGATACTGAATACCAGGCTTCTCCCTTGCATCCCAAAGTACTCCTGATCATTTTCTTGACTTGTAGACTCAGCCTTAACCCCCAGTCAAGCAGAGATTTATCCAAAGGGTAAAGCTAGACTGGACACAGAACAAACCCCAATCCCTGCTCTCTGGTTCATCTTTTTCACTTTTGTCAGATTAAAAAGCTGCTGACAGATTTAAAAGCTGCCTTTGGAAGCTGCTAAAGAAGATCTGACTTAGTTATTTGTGTGCTTCTAACTGCTGGTGGGGGACACCCTTGCAGTGCCTTATCAGCATTTTAGGGGCTGCCTGGTGCTTGTGGATGCTGTGGTGAGAACATGGCACCAATAAATAACAACAAGCCCTTGCCCAAAGGTCTGTGAGAGGCTGTCTTGACTTTCCTGGGTGTTTGATAGCCATGGAGATGTCTCTGGGAGTCACACAGGTTTCCCTGGCTCCTGCAATGCTGCCTTTTCACAATCAAAGCAGTGATGACACTGCTGGTGGCATGTGGGCTGCTGGAGTCACACCAACTGCAAGAGGTGGGCTGGGTGAGGTATCTTTGCCACCACGTGTGTGAGACCTTCAGCTCTCAGAGAGGAAGGTGGGCTCTGAAACAGGGGTTTGCACTGGTGAGGAATATTAAGTCTTTCCAGATAGTTCTTCAAGTCAAAATTGGAATTAGAAAATGCTTGGGCTGAGAGCCTTTCTATGCTAAAGAGAACCACTGTTCCTACTAATTGGCATTTTAACAGCCATGAAATGCTGTGAAATTGGAACAACCATTGGAGCACGTGAGAATTGCTGCCCTAATCCTGGAAATGGGTGATGTGGAGCCAACCTGCTGCCAGAGTTTCAGAGCTCAGGCCTGGCCTGTCATGGCACAAATGTGATAATCTCTTCTGTGAGATTATAGCCCCTTGCAGGAGACAATGCAGTTGAAAATGAGCTGTAGGCACTCCTGGAGCCAGCAGCAAGTCTGCCTGAGACTGGAGCCACTCTCTTGGGATCCACATTCAGAATGCAGCATCAGTGTGTCACATTCCCCAGCATTACCTGCTGTCAGCTGCCAGCCCTGTTTGCTGCAGCTACAGAGCATGCAGCTGAAAAAAAGCTTGAATTTGTCAAACTGTTGTTTGTTTTTTAATTCTGTAAAATGATCTGAGGATGGAAAGGGAAGCATCTGCCAGCTGCATTTCTCCCTGAAAAGGGACACTTGGAAACACAGACTTGCTGCTGGGCAGTGTGAGGTGCAGGACATTTTTTTTTTTTGCTTGAAATGAGTTTGGCAAAACGTTTTTATAGAGACAGAGGAAGAAGGAGCTGGTTCTTCACTGAGGCGATATCAGTGCTGCTAATGCAGTAGATGATGCTTGTCCTTCCAGCCTCAGCTCTGCTGTAACTCATCACCTGTGCTCCTCCACGCTCCCGTGTCTCGCAGTGCAAATCCACTGGAGCTCTCATTCATCAGAGCTGTTAATGGATCTCAGGTCACAAACACAGCGCTCAGAACCTGGAGACAGATTTCACACATCCAGCTCTCCGTGGGAATCGTTGTGAGCAGCAATTCCAGCCAGCAGACATTCACCCTCCAGAGCCTGCTTGATAAATGACACAAATCTACCCATGTGTGAGCAGTGTCAGAGTCACTGACCAGCCACCACAGGACACCTGTGGGTAGCTAGATGGGGAAGATGCTGCTTGGGTTTGTTGCCTGGGTTATTATTTAACAGTCTCTGCTTGTGAGAGTCTTATTTCAGCAAAGAACCCTCCTGGGAACGCTCTGAATTAAGGACTTGGATCACAGCTTGGCATCTGTGGCCAGTTCCTCACTCAGCTGTGCAAAGCTGTTGGTTTGGGGGTTAAGAGCACGTCTGCCACATGGTACAGCACATTTATAAATTGTACATTTTGAACTTGAAGTGCAGCAAGGCACACGAGAGCACAACCCTCCCAGTAACTCTCTGTTCCCTGACCACTGACGTAAGCCAGCCTTGCTGTGCCCGCACAGCTCCAGCCCCAGCTCCATCCCTGTGGGAAGAGCACACGGCTGGCAGAGGCTGCAGGCACCCCTGGGATCCTGAGAACCCTACCTGTCACACAAAATGAAGTGGAGGAGCAGCATTCCCTGGGGGCAGAGCAGCAGACGTGTCACAGAGCAAGCCGTGACCTTGTGAGGTAAAGAAGACTCTGCAGAGGAGAGTTGTTCTTGCCTTAACAGTTTGGCTGTTACCAGGCTCTAAAGCAAAACCCAGCTTAAGTAAATCCTTAATTTAGTGTAGGTGCTAATGGGATTCTAAGTGGGTATGTTGTGTGCTTGCTGCTGATGGAAAGCATCTGTGTTGCTTTCAGACTTGACTTTGAAAGTCAGTTCTGTTGCTCAAGTCTGGGATTTAAAGCATCAGAAACCTACACTATTGAAGAAAATAACTTGACATTGTTGTTATGAGGTACTTCTTCCCCAAAATGCCATGTTTGGGCTGTCAGAGGGTTGCACTGCAGGAGAGCTCAGCAGAAGGGTGCTTGTGCTGCAAGGTGAGCAAATCTATTCCAGGGGTTATTTCTTGAGGTCCTGCTTCCTCTAGTCAGATCACAAACAAGACAGAAGTGATTTGAAACCCTGAGCCAATTTTTAGTGGGCTCACACCTTTTCAACAGTCAAGCATCAACACAAAAATCTGACACCTTTTGACTTCTATCCCTCAGAGCTTTGTAGGCTGCTTGACTAAATTCACAAGGTACTAATATTTATTTTTTTTTTGCCCTCTAAAAGATCAGAGATGGAAAGCCATTTTTATTAAAAATGCTTCTGTTTCAATTCTGAAATGTCTGGAGCTAAAGGTCTAGCTAAAAATTTAATAGTTTGTGTCCAGGTCAGCAGGTTAAAGCTGCAGAGCCATGAGCAAAGTTAGTCTGGACTGAAGGATTTGTTGAATGCAAGCAGAGGTTCCTTTCAAGCATGTCATACCTGGAGAGACTTTTCAGCTCCTGCTATCACCTCAAATGTCATTGCCTGTCTCAGGACAGTGTTTCCACCTGAGGAGCACTGGACTTTTTTTGGAAAGTCACTGTTATTACCTGCTCAGCTTCTTGCAGATACTCCTGTGGGTCTGCTCTGTGCCTGTGGCTGTTTTTGTAGCCTGTCAGATGGCACTGGATGCTCCTGATGTAGAGCATGACCTTGGGAAGCTGTTACCAACTCAGGGGGCCTCTTCTTGGTGTGAGTTTCCCCACCCAGGTGTCTGCAGGTGCCTTTTTGGGGGAAGTGTGTGGTGGTGAAGAACAGAAACTCATTTTGAGGAGCTCCCCGGTCATGTCCCAGTACTGGAGGTTAAGGAGAGCTTTTTCCATCCTGTGTGCAAAAGTTATTTTGTGCCAGCTGATTCCTGCATGATTCCAGCTGCCTGCAAGGTGACACGTGATGTCACGCCTGAACCCAGTGATGCAGTTTGGGAGGAAGGCTGGCATGTGGCTTGATTTTTCTTTACTGGGAAGAAATTGCACTTCAGAGCATCTTAATTGGGTAGCTCTCCAGAGATAGCCAAAGCAGCTTACTCAGTGTGTTTCTGCAGAGTTGAGAAGCAGGTCAGCAGATACCTTTTTATAGCATCCTTCTAACTGCAGGGACAGGGCTGGCATATTAATTTGGAGTGTGCCTCTAGAACCGTGACTGGAGAGAAGGAGCTGCTTTCCAGCCCCTCTTGTAAGAAACTGCTGTTGTATGGCAACAACAATTAGCTACAAAAGCTAAGTAATCTCTGTTGTTCTAAGGCAAGGCAATTAATCATGAAATCAGACTTGGAAAAGATCTTGGGTCATGCAGTGTAGTCCCTGCTATGCTTTGTTGTTTTCCTACAGTTCCTCTTCTCGAGAGCATTGTCAAGGCTGATTTTAAATAGTCCAAGCACTGGAGCTCCTCTCTTCCTCAGAGGAATTTAGTGCTGCTTAATAATTCTCACTATCAGTTTTCCCAGACATTTAGCCTAAATTTTCCCTCTCCTGGCTCATCTCCATGACTTCTATCCTGGCATAGCATCTGGAATTGCTACACTGCTGTCCCTCCCCCAGCTCTCCCCTCCCAGATTCAGAGGTGCATTTTTGGCTCCTCACCCAACATGTTCCATCATATTTTGCAGTGGTGAATCACTGAAGTCCACCCACCAATCTGCTTTTACCCCTCTGGTGCCTCTGGTTCAGGCACTGAACACTCCAACTCATGAGCATGACGCCAGCAATCAGAGCATGGAACAACTCCCTCTTACAGAGAACCAATCCCAATTTCCTTCCTCAGTTGCACCATCATTTATGTGGTTTTAGTGGGCTTTAGGCTAATCCCTTCTTAAGCTGGTTTGCACTGTGGGAATTTAATATAAGCTGCTACCTTTAGTGATGGCTGAAAAGCAGGAACACCACAGATTGTCACATTTACCTTTTTGCAGTTCTTTGAACTTCTGGGACCTCCAAGTTTGTTTGGGAGCTTGATCTCCTGCTTGTCTCTGGTTTGCATGCATGTCTAATTAGCTGACTGGTTCATTCCCCTTCCTTGTCTGTCCACAGCTGGTTTTTACCAATATTTGTGGGTGTCTTTCTGGATTTGCCCCTATGGGGACAATAGATTTTTCCCAGTAAAACACCAATATATGTAATTATCAATGTCAATGAAGTTTGTCTTGCCATAAATCTTCATAGCAGCAAATGTATTCCTTTGGCTCAGCATTTAGCATGGTTTGGTTTGTGTTTCAGCTAGGTGACAAACTGGAGAGCTCCCTCTGGGCTTTTTCAAATGAAGCAGGAGCTCAAATGGCTCCCAAAATTCCCCACACAATCTCAGTTCTGGGTCTTTCTTGCAAGGCTGAAGATTCCTTCGTTGCAGGCAATGGCAGGTGTCTGCTGAGCTGTGCTCCCATGACAGGCTCTCACTGTGTGGGCTGCCTGGGGAGAGCATGAGAGGCATGGAAATAAAGCCCAGAGCTGCCTTTTCCCGTGCTGTGTTGTGACAGTGCTCCTCTCAGACCTCCCTTTGCTCCTGCCTGTCCCAGCAGCTCTGAGCCTGGGGAAAACTGTGAGCAGGGATTAGTGGGGAGCATGGCAAGTGTGTGTGATAAAGGCAGACCAGATAAAGGCAAACTCCCTGGCTGGTGGAGTTTAATGACACTGAGAATTAAGTCTTTTATCAAATGATCTTTTGTTACCTGATTGCTCTGTAGCAGGGCTTTCTTCTTCCAGGAATCAACACCCAGCACATATTCCCTGTTTAGCTTTCACTGAGGGAAAGGCAGGAGGCTTGGGAGATGCTGCAAGGAAGATGCAGGCAATGGAACCAAAAGCCACACTGGAGGCTTTCTAGAAGGTGTCTGGACTGAGACAGGATTAATCAAGGAGGTGAAAATAAGGAAATGGAGGTGAAAATGAAGAATACACGGGGGTTCAGAGCTGGGGAATTACAGGAGTGAATGGCAAGGAGGGGTGATGGAGAAGCTGATGTGCAATGTGACAGATGTGATAGCAGATGTGTGCAACCAACAGGTTGGGATGTGCCTGTAAGAAATGAGGAGAGGGAGAGGCTGGACAAGAGCAGGAAAGAGGCAGGATGCTGCTGTGAGCCCCTGAGTGGAGCTGGCTCTGAAGCAGCACAGTGCAAGGTTCACAGGAGAAGATTGGGCAGCTCTTAGTGAAAATGGAGCAGGGGACTGATCCTTGTCTGAAACTGCCCAGGAGCTCAGCTCCATCCCTCCAGGGAGTCTCCCATTCACAGCTGGCCTCTGCTCAGAGAGAGCACTCCAGGGTGATGAGTCTTTGGGAAATCTTTTGATCCTTTTGAATTTCCAACTGAGAGAGATTCTTTAACCTCCCTGTTTCTTCTGTAACAGGTGGCTGTGAAAAACAACATCGATGTCTTTTACTTCAGCTGCCTAATCCCTCTCAACGTGCTTTTTGTAGAGGATGGCAAAATGGGTGAGTGCTTGGGAGGTGTGTGTGAGCCTCCTTCAGCCAGGCTGTGCTCCCATTCCCCCTCTTGGTGCAGTTTCCTGGCTGTTTCACCTGTGCCTTGACCTTCAAGCCACTGCATCTCAGCAGCTCTGCTCTGGTGGCCTGTCCCTGTGGCCCTCCAGCTCCAATACTTGCCAGAACCCAAGTCCTCTGCTCTGATTCTCTCTGCCAGACAAGGGGTGGATCTGTTTCCTTTGAAGCTGATTTTTTGGGTGTTTGTTTGGGTTGGGGTTGTTGTAGTTTTGGGGTTTTTTGATGGTTTGATTCACTTGAATGGGTCTAGGATTTGCCCCCACACCATTTTCACTGGAATTTGTGTATTCGTAGTCATCTTTATCAAATTTTTGTTTGAATTGGCTGGAAGTTGCTAGAAAAGCAGCTTTCACTAACATAATCCTAAATGTGTGGATCTCCTTCCTTCTTGTCAAATCCTGCACGTTCTTGGCTTGTAAACAGCTCATATGGCAAAGACTCTCTCTCTTTTGGGGGTGGCCAAAATCCATCAAAGCTTTGCTGCTTTTACAAAGATTCTGAGATTGTTATAGGAGCAAATCCTGGATCTATCCCCAGCAGGGCAAAAAGTTACCCAAAGCTCTTTTGTGTGTCTACCTTGAAACATTCTGTGGTGTTAATTAATGCTGGGATCCTGTGAGGATCCCACAGTGCTGATGGGTTTTATTTTTTTTTGTTTCTAGAGCGCCAGGTCTTCCTTGCAACATGGAAGGATATTCCAAATGAAAATGAGCTTCAGTTCCAGATTAAAGACTGTCACCTGAATGCTGGTGAGTAGCTTCATTCTGCCGTGCTGAGAGCACTTTTGATGTAAGGCCATTAAACATCACCTTATTAATATCACCTTAGTAAAATAAGCTGCTGGCTAATGAAGAGATAAGTATTGCACTTGTGAATAGAGCAGCCTGGGATCCTAGGGCTTGTTTCAGTCAAAAACTTTACCTTGGTCCCCATAAAAGCACATCTCAAATCCCAAGTCTTTGATTCGACCGATCTGTTTCTCCCTTTCATTCTGAACCTTGTATTCTTGTTTTTCCTTTTATACTTTGCTTCCCTGCAAAGCTGCTCTTCAAATAGAGCTCAATACAATGTTGGGGCTGTGCAGCAACCCTGTCCTTCTGCTGTGAGTTTTGAACAAAGTGTTCCCAGCCCTACTGCATCACCCTGGGCCACTCCACCTTTTGGCAGCTTCTTTCTTCTTTCTGTCGTGAAAGATTAACCCTACAGACACTGCAGGGTGTTGGGTGTCTGTGGAGGCCATGTGGGACATGTGGGAAGGGTCTGCTGTTGTTAACTGAGATACTGGTGCATTTTGATCATGTTTGGTGCTGTTCAGTTTGTTTGGCTGTGGAGTTGCCTCTGTGAGCATCTCGTACGTGTGACCTTACTACTGCTGAAGGATAAGAGAGTGTAAAAGAGTGGAATGGGGCCAGCTCTGCTCCTGTTCAGGAGGCTCTGGACAGGAGCCAAGAGATTCTACCAAAAGCTGCTGTTTCACAGATGAAAGAAGTGTCCCTATTGATTACTAACCCTGTAACCTTTTTATTCTCTCATGCCTGCTATTACACAATGAACACCCTCGTGCTTCAATAGCAGACAGAAACCATGGCTCTCTTTGTACTCATAATTATTACTATTTTGGAATATAAAAGATGGAGCATGGAAGAGGAGGGAGAAAAATAGCAGCTGTTGGACCTTATGACTTGATTTCACTGTGGGGTTTGAAATGAGAACAACCTCTGTGCCTCCCCCAGTCCTCCCTCTGCTCCTGACCGAGCTTGGCATCGCCTCTCTCCCTGCACTGCAGAGCTGCTGCTGCTGGTGCCTTCTGCCCTGGCCATGCCCTGGCTGCATCCAGGCTCTTTGTCTCCTATCAGAAACACTGGAAGCTGCTCATTTTGGTGTTGAGGTGCTGGCTAGCAGGAGATGTGCTTGGGAAGGAGAGAGGGGGGTGGTTGGGAAGATCGGTGGCCCTGCAGCCTGGCCTCCCCCTCTTCCCTCTGGAAGAAGATGTTATGGAACATGGAGTGACAGAATGCTCCCCATTCCAAGAGGGTTTGCCAGCTCAGGGCCAGACTGGGGTGCTCAGAGGAGAGCAAGTTACCAGCTCTCAGGGAGAGCAGGGAACACCAGGCAGTTCCTCTGCAGTGGGATCTGCAGCTTTTTCCAGGGAAGAGCGTGGCCACAGAACCTCTCTGGAGCACGATACATCCCTCAGGATGCTCAGGGAGGTGCAGGATCTGCCAGGATCCATCAGGATCTGCCAGGACCTGCCAACCTCTTTGGCTTGTGCGTGGCAGAAAGTGGGCCATGCCTCATAAAGAGATTCCAAACACTTCCATCCACTGAGGCTTCTGTTTCTGGGTTTCTGCTGCCAGCACCTCCTCCCTCTTGCAACTCTTCCTTGACCACCTGGGCTTTGGCACAGAGCAGGAGGGAAAACCAGGGAAACCTTGTGCTTGCCTGAGTCCCTTGTATTTTTTTCTCCCAGTGCAACCCTGACTCAGCCTGCTCACCTTGATTTCCTACAGGCAGTAACCTCCTCTAGCTCAGACCATCCAAAGAGCACCAAGCCTTGCCTGCACAAGGATCAGCCAAATCCAAAACCCATGGAGTGCTGGGATTCCGGCATCCTCAGGGGTGGAGACTTCTCACAGCATGGCAAGTGAGACACACCAGGGCAGAGGCAGAGTAGGCTGCATGAAATGTGGCAGGAGCTGAATCCATCTCTTCTGGTTTACACCAAAGCAGGGGTGTGTGCCTGGCCATGTGCCTCAGTAGGGTGATAATTTGTCAAGATTCACAGTCTTGGTTGTTTAAATCCGGTGAAAATAGGCTTAAGACACCTCCTTTCTTCCAAAAGCAGCAAGTCTGGATATAAAATCTTTAGGAACTTGATCCCTGTGGAGGAAGGGCTGGTTCCTGTTCCAAAGACTCTCCTGTATAACCACAATAAAGCTCTCAATTTGGGCTGTCAGTGATTGTGGTGTTCTTTGCAGCTTTGTGGTGTTCTTTGCCCTCGTGACAAAGCTGCACAAAATGCTGCAGATTCCAGCAGCTCCTCACCAAACCTGAGGAGATGCTGGGTTTGTGCAATGCTCCAGCACAGGGAACAGCTCTGGAGCACCAGAATGAGTTGTTATCCCTGAGTCCTTATCCCTGCTGGGATCTGCTGGGATCAGTCATTCATTCCTAGCCTGAGCCCACCCACCTGGTGCTGAGTGCTCAGGGACCATTCATGCCTCAGCCTCACTGATCCCAGCCCAGTGACGCGAGTGGAGCTGGAGCTAAAAATACCTCTGCTCCCAGTGCTGAGCCCTAAGACAGCTCCAGCAGCCACTTGGAGCCATGTGGAGCAGCTGTGCTGGGAGAGCCTGCTCAGGAGTGTGGTCCCTGCACCCTCAGTGCCTGGCTTTCCTTCTCCCAGCTTTTCCTTCTCCCAGTTTTTCCTTCTCCCAGCTGCAAACAGCCTTTGCTTTCCCAAATTCTCTCATCTGTGCCGTGTGAGGAGCTGTGATGAAGTTCTGTGCAGACATCCTGGAGGCCCTGCAGAGCAGCCAAGCAGGGGATGCTGCTCTTCCTCAGTGGAAAAACTGAAATTGGAATTTCTCTTTCTCTGAACACCCAGCACATATTCCCTGTTCAGCTTTCACTGAGGGAAAGGCTTGGGAGATGCTGCAAGGAAGATGCAGGCAATGGACCCACCTGAGGCTTTCTAGAAAGTGTCTGGACTGAGATAGGATTAATCAAGGAGGTGAAAAATAAGGAGATGGAGGTGAAAATGAAGAATACACGGGGGTTCAGAGCTGGGGAATTACAGGAGTGAATGGCAAGGAGGGGTGATGTGCAGTGTGACAGACACTACTGTAGCTGTATGCAATCAGGAGGTTGGGATGTGCCTGTAAGAAATGAGGAGAGGGAGGGGCTGGACAAGAGCAGGAAAGAGGCAGGATGCTGCTGTGAGCCCCTGAATGGAACTGGCTCTGAAGTGAGTTAGGCTGGGAGCAGGGATTTGTTGTGGGGCTGGGATTTTATCTGTCAAAAAAGCAGCTTGTACATCCAGAGCTGTCTGTCACAGTGCAACAGCCACCTTACAGCACCTCCTGTGCAAACTGCAGACTTTTCCCCACGTTATTCCTTCTCTTCCTTCAAACAGAAAGGAGATAAACACAGGCAGGCAGCAGAGAACCTTCTGTGGGAGTCTGTGCTCCCAGGCCTTTGTGGGTAAAAGATCCACCCTGTGCCCACAAGGCGAGGCTAAATAGGTTTGATTTGAGCTTTGGTGGCTTGCAAAAAAAAGCTCCTGTTCCTGGCAGCTCCCCCTCCCCAAAACAGTGCACAGAACAGCCAGAGAGTCTTGGCTGCTGCAGGTAGCCCAAAACACAGCAAGTGAAGCCAAGGATAAGGTGCCAGGCTGTGGGATGAGGAGCAGGTACCTTGAAGTGGTCTGATCTGTGAGCTGATCTGTGTCTCTACCATCTTTGATTCCAAAAAAAAGCAAATCCTGGACCTTTGAATGTATTCCCACCATTCCCAGTGACTCAAGGAGAGATGAGTGCTTCATTCTGGATTTGGGGCTGAGGTTCCCAGTGGTGAGAGATGGAGCTGGCCTGAGGCTGTTCCTGAGGGCTGCAGCTCTCTGGCCATGGAGGAACAAGTCTCTCTGGAGCTGTATCATGGGGCCAAGGTGTGCTTAGGATGCCCTGCACATCTTGAATTCATTAGAGCTGTTTCATGCTCCAGCCTCTTAGGAAGAGGTTGGGATGGTTCCCTGGAGAAAACCTCATTCAGAAATAATGAAAACACAAGGTCGTGGTTATAGCCCAGCATTCTCATCTCTTATTAATCCAGTGCTAAATTAATTGATTTGGGGGGTTTTTAATGAAAACAAAAGAATCTAGTGCATAAAAATAGATTCCTTAACTGTTACAGCTCAAGTATTTTGGGTGCTGTTGGTGCAACTGAGGTTTCCCCCGTAACTGAGCGTGCACTGAAGCTCAGTTTGCCTTGTTTACACTGGGGTTTTTTTTTCCAACATGCTAAGTATGACTAAATTCTAAAGGATCACTACATTAGGATATGCAAATCAGATGAGCTAAATGTTTTTCTTTTTCCTAAACACTGCTTTCCCAAACCCACAGAGTGAAAGAGGATAAGCTGACTTGCACATGGAGATTGCCTCCCGTTTAATGGCACCCAATCAGTTGCTGTGCTGTTGAGCACAGGAATTTTGGGTTTACTTGCTTCTTACTGGTCCCCAATTTGGTGTGAAAGAGCAGCTTTCATGTTTGGAGTTGAAGCATTTATTGGTATGCAGTGGTCACTTTGTTTTTCTCCCCTAAGTAATTTGCTAATGCCAGAACGAAGAGAAATTGGATTTTTTTTGATTACACAGTCCTGGGGCACAATCATACACAAGCTTGCCTGGTACGTTGGTTTTTTCTGTATGTGCAAATCTTGTACCTGATAGTTTAATAAATTCTAGAACTGATGCATATTGCATGTCTTGGAAATGAGTGTACTGTCATAGCACTGCCCCAAGTGCCTCCCCACTGGATCTGTCTGTGCTTGGTATTTGAATGCAGTTCTTGGCTGGATGCTCAGAACCATTCAGGTGCTGCTAGAAACGGCACAGGAATGTTCTCAGCTATCACAGCATAAAATATAACCATTAAATTCTGCTTTCTGATATGGAGTGCTTGTTGCAGGTTGCCACAAAGTTCAGAAAAGGTGAATGGTCAGTGTTGGCTCTGAGTTGTGCCTGTCCCTTGTGCAAACCCTGTGGTTGCCAGGTGCTCATCTTGACTCTGAGTTCAGAAGTGTAGTTCTTAAGCTGGGGGGTAGAAGATTTAAGCTCATCTTTTGCTTTACCCAGGACAAGAGTGCTGTTTAAAAAGTATTGAGTTACTTCAGTGCAAAGGAGGAGACCTTGTCCACTGTTCCTCCCTGTGTGCCTGTGTTTCCATGTGCACTGTTTGGTTGTGGGACTGAGGTAAAGAATTCTGTTTAGAGAGGAAAATACAAGGAAAACAAACCAAGCAAACCAGCCCTGAAAGCTGGGCTGATGTCAGAGACCTCCCTGGCCTTGGTGGTGGCCAAACCTCCCTGTGTCCTTCCCTTGTGCTTCAGGAGGGTTGTGAGAATAAACATTGAGACAAAAGAAAGTTGCTGTGTGAGGTCAGGTGTGGCTTGTACTGCTTAGCTGAAGGGTTTGTGTGCTCTGGTTTGCAGAGTCCCCAGAGTCACCCAGCCCTGCTCCTGCCTCCCTGGGCTCTGGGTGCCTGGGCTCAGCTCCCTGCTCCCAGCAAGATCTGCCTGGCTTTATTTTATTTATTTTTTTTAAAGGCTGTGCTGTCACATGGCATTAGCGGTCCTGCCTTCAGCCAGCCACAGCCTGCCACTGTTGCTTAGCAACTCTGATGATCTCCAAAATCCAAATTACTGATACTCCAGAGCACAGGAGGGATGGGAGCTGCTACCTGGGGGAAGAGGGGGTCAGCTCTCACCAGGCCCCAAATCTGTGCTGGGAGAGGGGGCAGGAGGGTCAGGCAAGCCAAGCATCAGCTCCAGCCTGCTCACCATTGCTCTGGCTGAGGCAGGGCATCTTCTGCTGGGGCTTTTTGTGCTCTTCAGAAGGTAACTGAGGTCAGGAAGGAAGAAAATAGGCTTTCCTAGGGTTTGCCTTGCCTCATTTTCCCTCCCTGTATCCCCCTACAAGCACGTTCCTGCTCAGACTCTGCCCCTCAGCAGAGGCTGGGGATGTCTCCATGGCAAGAGGAGCCATTGCAGGAAGGTTCTGGTGTAGGAGCAGCTGCTCTGTGACCGTGTCTCACCTGCTGAGCTCCCTAAGCCCAGCTCCCCTGCTCTGCCATCACACCCTGTGATGGGGTAGCAGCCTCACAGCTGCCAAAATTGCAGCTTCTCATTCCACTCCTGCATCTCTGCTCCACAGGGAATGCCTTCACTCCGACAGCATCTCCCAGCAGAAGGGAGGCTGCTGTGGCAGGTGTCAGGATTGCTGGAGAAAGTCCTTGCCAGTAGTTCCACTTTCAGGATACACATCCAGAGGGGTGAGGTTT
Source organism: Eopsaltria australis (assembly GCA_034509425.1). NCBI lineage: Eukaryota > Metazoa > Chordata > Aves > Passeriformes > Petroicidae > Eopsaltria > Eopsaltria australis. The sequence goes on from JAVTVJ010000394.1 coordinate 92,736, forward strand.
AACCACAGCCTGTCAAAATGGGACAAGCAAAATCCCATTTAATACCAACATCCTTCTCAGACAAGGACATGCTCTCTGAGCCAGCGCTTGTGTTGGACACTGTGCCTTCCCAGAGTCCTGGAGGCTGCTGTTGCTGGCTTGGGAGCATGAGGATATGGGAATTTGGGCTTCATTCCTGGTGGGTGGATTCCTGCAGCATGGATTAATCCCAGCCACGCTCCCTGTGAGCAGGGGACTGCTCTGCACTGCCCATTTCCCAAGTCTGGCTGAGTTTGTTGTGGAGAGGAGGAGTATGGGTGGGAGGAGGAGACAGGGAATGAGGGGTTTTAAGCAAAAAAATCTCATTAGTTACATATATCTGCCAGTTTCCATAGTAACTGGGGAAGAGAGGAAGCCTAAATCTGAGTGTGTCTGGGTAGCTGGATGCCTGAACCATCCTCGACCTGCAGGGAGCTGCTCTGGCACCTGGGGAGCAAAGGGTGCAGAGGAGGGTCCAGGCTGCCCTGGGGAGAGGCAGGGGATCCAAGTGTCTGCATCAGGGTATGGATTTGTAGAACCCCTTGTTTCCTCCTCCCACCATCCCCTAGTGCACAAGCAGACTCTGCTGCCCCCTCTCTAATCCCTCAGCACAGACTGGTGTCCATTCTGAAATCCAGCACTGGTGGATCTCTGTGTCTGCAGGTGCAGGGTTGGATTAGAGCTGCATGGTCACTTTGTGCTGCTTCTCTGCTGCTGTCCTGCTCCCTGTGCTCCTTGGCATGGATCCCACATTTCCAGTCTCTGGGCTTTCAGTGCAAGTTGGTTTAAGGCTGTTTCTCTCCCTCATTTTTTCTCAGTAGTGGCCAAGCTGCTCTGAATGACCCAGCATAGATAAAGTGTCCCACCTGCCCCAGCAGGGAGTGAAATTTCTCCTGTTGGGCACCAGGAGTGGGAAGTTGCCAGTGATGCTTACCAGGTGTGGAATCTTCCACCCAAAGTGTGACTGTGCCCCTTTACAGGTATCCACAGCCTGATGTTTGCTCTGCTCTTTGCTGAGAAGCCCTTTGGCATCCAGGGGCTGCTGCTCTGGGTCCTGTGTTCTGTGTATTTGCCTGTTCTGGTTTCCTCAAAAAGTCCCTTAGAAATAATGTGTGTGACAGTGACACCCATCCAGGTGTGCAGGTGAAATCACACCTCAGCTGCGAGGGCTGAGGTCAGGCTGTGTGTTAAAACTGTGCCACAGCCCTGTGATGTCTAGAGACAGTGTCTAGAAGGGGGGGTTACCCTTTCAAATAATTGCTTTTTAAAAGAGGGAAAGGATTTTTACTGCCTTGTAGGACATTGATTTAGCCAGAAGTGTCTGTGTGTGAGGGAAGTAGGAGGCAGCTCTCGTAGTTAGGACAGTACCTCAGAGCCTGAGCAAGCCTCAGGCTGTGATCTTTGTTCTTTTCCACCTTCATCTTCTGACTTTTTGGCTGCCTGTAGCTGGCTGGGGGTTGTAGATAAAGCAGAGTCCTCTTCCCCTCTGAGCAGCCTTGAAAGTCTTGCCTTGATCAAGTCCTGAGTGACCCAGGGCAGTGAGAGCCCTGTAAAATGGGCAAATACTTACCAAGAGCTCACAGCCTGAAGGGAATGAGGTGGGTCCATGGAGAGAACTGGAATTTTTTTTCTCCTTGTTGTCATGTGTGCTCCTGTCCCCAGGGAAGGAGCCAACATTTCCCTGTGCCCTTGCATCCTGGGAATGCTCCTCAGGGCTCTCCTGTCTCTGCAGATGATGGATCTGAGCTAACAGATGTGTTTTTTTCTCTTTTCCCTCCGAAGACACTGTCTCCAGCAAGCTGCAGAACAACAATGTGTACACCATAGCCAAGAGGAACGTGGAGGGGCAGGACATGCTCTACCAGTCCCTGAAGCTCACCAACGGCATCTGGATCCTGGCGGAGCTGCGCATCCAGCCCGGCAACCCCAACTACACGGTGAGGGCTCGGAACAGGGGGCCTGGCACAGCCTGGGCTCCTGCTGCCTCACCCTCACACTGAGCTGGGCTCTTCCTCCCTCCCTGTTTTGAGAGAGATGCTGTTCATTTGGCTGGGGGGGGTGAGGAGTGCTTAACACGGGAAAAGTGAGGAGCAACAGAATTCCCCTGCTCTGTCACCCGTGAGCTGGGACAGCGCCCGCTCAGCAGTGAGCAGTGACTTGCCAAGGTTACCCAGAGATAAAGCCAAGAGATTTTAGCAAGGAAGCATTGCCAGGGTGCCCTTCCCCCTCTTATAGACAGGGGGAAATTTATGCCCCTCTGTGTTCCTGGCTGTCTGTGGCCCTGTGCTGGCACCAGCCCGTGGCTGGTGGGAAGGTGCTCTCTGTCCTGCCTCATGCACCCCTGTGACTCTTTGACTTCCCTGCCCTTCTGAGGGACCTGTGTGTCTGTGGTATTAGAGGATTTATCTCCTGTTGGAAGCTGTGCCAGGAGCTCCAAGAGAAATCTGTGGTCTGGGGAGCCACGGGGTGAATGTGAGCATTGGAAGGTGATTTAAAGTGTTTGCACAAGGTTTGATGCTGCAAGCCTGGTCTCGGCCTGATCTTTGCTTTAGAGAGGAGTGACAGCCAAGTTTGTGTCCATCAGGACTGAGCAGCAGATCCTCAGGGTTTAGAGCTGTGATTTACAGCCTGAGGACAAGCACAGATCCCTTCTCTCAGTTTGGGGCTGTGTCCCCTTCCTTCCTGCCTGTGGAGCCACCTGTATTTGCTGAGGAATTTGGGAACCTCACAGTGGGAATTTGCTTTTGTTTGCCTCCTGCTTGAATCAAGGCAGTTTGGGGTTGGTGATGAAGAAAGCAGGAGAAACATTCTGTGTGATGGCCACATCCAACCCATTCCCAGCTGCCTCTGTGGCCATGGCAGGAAGCTCCTGCCCCCCTTTGCCCCAGCACTAACCTCTCCTCTCCTCTCCACAGCTCTCCCTGAAATGCCGAGCTCCAGAAGTGTCCCAGTACATCTACCAGGCCTACGATGCCATCTTGAAAAACTAACAGAAGATGGAGCCTGTGCCTCACCCTGCAGAAGGAGGGGGGGAAAAAGGGGTCCCCAGATCCTCCTTCAGCGCCAGCACGGGGGGGAAAAAGCACTCGTAACTGGAAGCAGCTGTATTCATGTGTAGGATTTCAGTCAAAGGCACTGATTAAACAAGGTAGCAATTAGTATCCACGTGCTAACGATGATAGGGAACAAACCCCTTTGGTATTTTTAGCGTCCATGGAGTTTGTAACCACTGCTTCAAACTACTCCCATGTCCCCCTTCGCCCCTCACTCATCTGTTCTCGTGGGCTTCTCTCCATTTTGTGCCAATGTTCAGTGTTTTCTAAACGGCTTTAGGTGTAGTTTGGATTTTGTAAAATAACCACTCATTGGAAAAACAGAAAAACACCGAGCAAAAAACCACACGTGCGCTCATTAAAACAAGGCAAAAGTGTCGAAAGCGTAACACTGCACTTTATTTTATATTTTTATACTTTTTTTTTTGTTTGTTTTGTTTTGAGTTTTTCTATTGTAATTGGCTTATTAAAGGGAAGGTGATTGCAAGGAAGTCTTGGGAGCCCTGCAGGGACTCAGGGTGAACACGGCCTCGGGGAATTAGGAACAGAGCCATCAGTTGGGTCTGAGGAAGGGAATGGAGCCCTAGAGAGAGGGGTTTTTATTACTCTTGTGCTGACAGACTCACTGCTTTGATGGTGTTTTCACTCCAGCCATCTCCCTGCCTCATGAGCTGCTGATTTGAGCAGTGAGGCTGCTTTGGTGTGGGTAGGAGCTGCAGGCCTGGATGGGGAGCAAGACAGCAGTGGATGAAATTAAGGAAATGAGCCTGTTCTTAGGGCAAGAGGCTCATGCCAGAGCTCCAGGTGTGGTCTCTGCATCCTCACCCATCTGCAGCCCCTCTTCCTCCTATTTCTGTGCCTGCTGTGGCCAAGCTGCCTTCTCAGCCATCCCTGAGCTGTACCCCCCTTTCCGAGAGCTGACCCTGCAATTCCCAGGCTCCTGGTGGCACATCCAGATGTGGCAGTGCCACTTCCCTGCAGGTGTCAGCCAGGCCCCTCCACTGGCTGGCAGTGCCCCAGGATGCCAGGGGAGCAGAGTGACTCTCCCTGTTGCCATGCTGTCCCCAAAAACCCAGGCTGGGCATGGTGGGAGATGGTTTGGGCTTGGCAGCGTTTGCTCCCTGCCTGCCTGGGACCTTCAGCTTCCAGCTGGGCTGAGTGGAGCAGGTCATGGAAGTGTTTCTCCAGTTGGCAGCTCCACTCTTTGTGCCCAGAGACCCACGGTGGCCAGAGCCAGCCAGGTTCCTGCTCTGAGTCCCTGTCCCAAGCAGCCCCCTGCCCTGGCCCCTCTTTTCCAACCTGTCCCTTAGGGCCAGGATTGTTTCCCTTCCAGCCCACAGCTGTGGACTCATCCCACTGCAACCACTCAGTGCTGCAGCAACAGCAGTGAAAGCAAAGCCTCTTGCATGTCCCTGCTCCATCCATAGCTTGTCCTGCTTAATCCAAGCCCCAATCCAGAGCTGCTTCTCCCTCCCCAGCATGCTTGGACATCTCCTCCCCAGCTAACAGAGCTCTTGCGTGTAGCAGCCCCCCATGTTGTCCTTTTAGATGCCACTTTCAAGGTCAGTAAATGTTTCACGGTGGGAGATCGTTCATCAGGGCTTTGGCACTGGCTGCAGCCAAGAAACCAGTGCTGGGAAAAGGTCACAGTGTCCTGGGAGAGGCTCCAGCAGGGCCCAGGAGCTGCACGAGCCTGAGGAAGGTGGTGTCCCTGTGTAGGTACCCCTGTGCTGTGGCTGAGGGGAAGAAAGTGGGGCAGAGCTGGAGCAACCCAGCCCTTGAGCCCTGCCCTCGTGTGCTGGGAGGTGAATTGCTCCAAGCCCTGCGGGTGGAGTGTAAAAATCATTAACAGAGCAATTAAGGAAGCACCAGTGGCACTGAGTGCGATGCTGTGTCGGGTCAGGGAGGAGGGCGTAGCTTCGCCGTGGGGAGGGGTTGCTGAACACGCCCTTCTCTTGCCAAATTCCTTCCCAGCTTTTGGGTGGGTGTCTCACCCCGGGGCAGAGCCGGGGCTCGTCGGTGGCGTTCCCTCCGCCCCTGCTCGTTGAGTGTTCGCCGTTCGTGTTGCTCTTCAGGCTTGACCTGCCCTCCGTGTCAATAAATTCATTTCCACGAGGCTCTGGCTGCGTGTGGCTCTGTGGGAAGAGGGAGAGGAGCCATTCCCCTGATGCTGGCTCTGCCCAGCTGAAGGCTGGATTTAGTGGGAAGGTGACAGTTTGCTCACCAAGCTTCATTTTCCACAAGGCGCTTCTACAGCACAGACACCCCAAATTTGGGGCTTGCAGTGGGAGGAGGCAGCAAGCTTCCCTAGTCCTCCAACTGCTGCTTCTCCTCATCTCAAAGGTCAGCAGGGACAGATTCAGATGAGGAGCAGAAGATGGATGTACTCATTTAACCCTTTTGGGGCTCCTGGTGGGCTGTATGTGATGTGACCTGTTTTCCCTGTGGTGCAAGGATAAAATCCTGGGAGTCTGTAATGTGTTTGGATTTCTTTGCACTGGTGCTGTTGTTTTTCAGAGAGCTTTGCTTTGGTCCTGTCTTGAGCAAGATGGGTTGGGCTGCAAAACCTCTGTAGCAGGCCAGAGCCGAGCTTGGGCAGCCCCAAACTCAGTACTTGAAGTGGCCAGAAATGCAACAGAACAGGCAGCAGGTTTGGGGGGTGTTGCTCTGGAGCAGGGTAACCTTTTCCTTGACCCTGCCCAGCCTTGGCTTAGCAGCACCTGGGTTTTTGGGAATTTCCACCCTCTGTGGAGGGCAGGTACTGCATCGACCAGTGTTGCCCTGCACTGGGATGGTTTTGTGTTAGAAGCAGGTGCATGTCTCAAGTGATGACAGGGCTGTCCCTGATCTTGCTGTCGTGTCCCTGCTGTGCCTGGGATGGGATCATCATTCCCTGCTGGGGGTGAGCCTGGAGCAGCATTTGGCCCAACAGGAACAAAAGCTGCCCTGGGATGCTCAGCTCTGCCCTGTCAGCTGCTGTCCCTTCATGTCCTGTGGCAAAGGGTAAGGTTCCTTCCTCCCTCCCTGTTCTGCCAGAGGCTCCCCGAGAAGAAATTGGTCTTTCTTGCTGCTGTGGATCTGCAGGCACTCGTGCCCTGTCAGCAGGGACACACCAACCCCCTGAGAGCTGGGTTTGTCATCAGCAGTGTCACCCGTGGGGCTTAAGGGACACAGGTGATGCTCCCTGAGCTGGGAACTGCCAGGGGGGATTGGTCCCCACAGCCTTCCCTGTTCCTGAGGGACACTGTGGGACAGGGGCCTCCTGAGTTGTCTCTTGCAGCTCTGGCTGGAGCTGGAGCGAGTCCTGCTGTGCTGGGTGGGCTCCCCAAAATCCCTGCAGCTCCCACTGGCCTCACACCAGTGACAGCCAGGTCTCTGAGCCCATGATGGGGTGTGGGGAGAGGCAGAGACTCAGGTGAGGATTTTGGATCTGGCTGAGGCACGAGCTGACCACAGCCCCCTCCATGCCACCAGCTCTGCCTGTCCCCTGCTGCCACCTGCACACGAGGACACAGGAGCTCTTGGATGGATGATTTTAGGTTTGCTTGGGCTCCTGTCGCTCAGGCTGGGCTAAACCTCCCAGCCAGCAGGGACGTGCCGGGATCCAGCCCCACTCCCCTCCCCCCCCTCCTCGTATATTAAATTTCACACATAAAACTGCAACTGAAGAGCATCTCGGAGGGAACTGCTAAAAATAGCCCCGAGGCTGGAGCCTGAATTGTGCGGGAGAGTTCATGTGCAGCCCGATCCCTGCGCTCTCCCAGAAACATTCCAGAGCTCGGGGCTGCTTTACGGCGATGCGGGGAAGGGGGGCAGCATCTGGGGCTGGGAATAACCCAGGGACACGGAAATATTTCCGTGCTGCCAAAATCGGGCAGCTCTGCAGGGAAATAACCCCCAGATCTCTGCCAGCCCGAGTGTAACCCGGGGTACAGCGAAGGGACTGTGACCCCCTTTGCCTGTTGCGGGTGCCAGGGTGGCACAAAGGCTGTCCCGCATTTCCCCAGCTGCCCTTGTCCCCCCCTCCTCCCCGCCCGAGCCTTGGGGCTGCGCCTGCCGTCCCCTTGTCCCCCCTGGAAGGATGTGACATTGTGTTTCCACTTGCGCCCCCTCCTCACCCTGGAGAAGAGCCCCCGGAGATGATGTTTTTTTCCCAGCCCAAGGTGCTGACGAGGCTGGGGGGAGCCCGGCCGAGCTGCCGCCGGTGCTCGGGCTCAGCCAAGCCCGTGTGATCGCAGCCAGACCTGTGGAGGCACCTCGGTGCTCGCTGGTGTCACAGGGAGCCAGGCTGGGGTTTGGGGTCTGCCTCGAGGAGCAGAGGGGTGCGGGGAGTCCATCAGCAGCGTGTCCGGGGGCCTGGACCATGTTCCTGGAGGTGCCGCCAGCATCTTCCCTCTGTCCAGCACGCAGGTAAATGCTCCGTGCGGGGTGACCCAAAAATGCAGACACTGCAACACAAACGTCCCTCCTTTGGTGGGGCCCGCAGCCAGCGCGGGCTCAGGGAGCCCCCGGGCACGGAGAGACCCCAGCCCTGCCCGCGGGCCAGGGGCCGGCACTGGAGGAGGTGAAGCGATGTGCCCGAGAGCACAGCGAGCAGCAGCGTCGGAGGAGGGAACGACTCCCTGGGAGGGGTCCTGCCCACCTCCCCCGAAGGAATCTGACCCGGGGGACTCGTCCGGGGTGGGCATGAGAGCCCAGGTGCCGCCGGGCGCCGGGGAGGGAAGGGGTGACGGCGCTGCACCCAGCACACTGCAGGGGGGACATGGGAGGGTCTTTTCCCATCGGCGCCTCCCCAGAGCCCCGGGAGAAGCCGGTGTCTCTGCTGGATTCCTGCGGCTCGCTCTGGGCATTCCCTGCCTCCTTTCCCGGGTGCTGCCTCCTTCCCTCCCGGTCACTGCCCGCATCCCTCCCCGGGCATCCTCTGCATCCCTGCCTGGGCAGAGCCTCCTTCCCTCCCCGGGCGCTGCCTGCATCCCCGCCTGAGCTCTGCCTGCCTCCCTCCCTCCATCCCTCCCTCCATCCCTCCCCAGGCGCTGCCCGCCCCCTGCCTGGGCATCCCCGCCATCCCACCGGGCGCTGCTTCCATCCCTGCCCGGACCCTGCCGGCCCCCCCGCCGTGCCCCGGCCGGGCTCCCCGCTCCCCGCCGCCGCCCCCCGGTGTCGCCGCGCCGGGCGGGGGCCGGGCCGGGCCGGGGCTCTGCAGCGGGGCCGCCCGCCCCGCGCCGGGCTCGCCGCATGGCTCCGCCGCCCGCCGGGGCGCCGCCGGCCCGGGCCGCCGCTGCCAGGTACGGGGTGTCCGCCGGGAAGGGCAGGACGGGGGGGCAAAGTTACCGCTGGGCAGGGCCGGGGGTGGCCGGGACGAGGGGACAAGGGGGTCCCTAGCGAAAGTTGAGCGCCGGTGCTCCCCGCTCCCCTTCGCCCGCCGGCGCGGCGGCCGCGGGTGTCGTCTCCCCACGGCAACCCCCGATCACCTCCAGCCCCAGCAGCCCCGCGGGCAGAGGGTGCTGCGCTGCCCTCCGCGGCCAGAGCATCCCCGGGAGGGTCTGGATGCGGGGTGTGTGGGGGGCGGGGGGTGCGGGGTCTGGGGTGCGGGATGTGTGGTACGGGATGCTGCCGTCGCCCCCGCCCTACGGAGCTCGGGGACAGCTCCTTCCAGTGCCCCCGGCGTGGCGGGGTGGCCAAGGTCGCCGCGGGGCCCGGGGCCACCTTTGCCGGGAGCCCCCTGCGAGCCCCCGCCCGGCCCTGCAGCCCGCGGAGCCCGGCCTGGTGCTGAGCGCCCGGAGATCCGGGGCTGGTCCCTGCTCCACCTCCCCACCGTGGGTTGCCTCGAAGGGTCCCCCTGCTGAGCCTCAGTTTCCCACAGTTGCTGCTTGTAGGGCCGGGGACCATCGGGTCGGCCTCTGATGTTTTTGGGGTGCATCGTCCCCGCATGCCAGCACAGACAGGGATGAGGTTCTGGCGGAGGCACAGCGGGGCTCAGCCTGTGCCCCAGTTCCAGGGAGTCCTGCGGGCACTGGGTTTTCAGTTGTGTCGCTCCATCACCCTCCGGCCTCGCAGAGGAGCCGGGGATGCTGCTGTGAGGAGGAGGAAGGGCTTGTGGGGACGGGGTTGTCCCTGCAGCAGAGTGGCCCCTCGGGACCTGCAGTGACAGTGCAGGCGGAGAAAGGCCCTGCCAGGGTCGGGCCTAGGGGGCTCCCGCACTCCCCGTTTCCCTGCATCTGGCACAGAAAAATTCCCACTGCCGGGGCTGGGGACAGCCAGCACCCCGGGGACAGTGGTAGCAGCACGGGGGAACAGCGTCCTCAGTCCTGGTGTGAGCCACGGCCCAGCTGAAGGGATCCCGGGAAGCTTGGCCACTCCAGCACCCAGCAGTGGAAACCTCAGTGCCCAGGCTCCCCCTGGGGTAAATAATCTCCATCGAACAGACAGAACCGGGTGTTTGAACCTGACACTTCCAGCTGCTGCCCTGCACTTCGTGGATTGTTTTCAGAGGAAATGGACCAGAGCATCAGAAACTGGTCAAAGCATCCACACTTTGGGACAAAGCACAAGCTGCTTCCTAGAGATGAGAGCGAGTGAAAGTGGAGCCCATCCTCTCGCCCCCGCTGTCCCCATCACAGCTCCCGGTCGGGAGCCCAGTGCCAGCGGGTGTTGGGGCTCCTCAGAATCAGCTCCCACATTCCTGTGTGTGGGTTATCCCCCCGTGTCCCCCCACGCGTGTGGCCCTGCCCGGGTCCCCCTCGGCCTCCGCACATGTGGCGGCGGCTCTGGGCTCACCCTGTCAGCTGCTTTGCAAATGAGTCCCCATCAAGTTAATTGCCCAAGCGCTCAAAGCCTGAAACGAAACGTTCAAGCTGTCGCTCGCAGGCGCAGAGCGATCTCCCCCCGGCCGGCAAAAGGCAATTCCGGCTGTCCAAGCCGAGGGAAGATGGATTCCCCGGCTTGGGGCAGCGCCGGGAAGGAGCAGCTGGTGACAGTGGCCATGGATTGAGTCCCCAGCACAGCCTGGGACCCTGTTGCAGCCGGGCTGAGCAAACCCTGAGCCGCAGACAGGGCTGAAAGGGCTGATTTGTCTGTGAGAACCTTCCTGGGATAAAGTTCACTCAAATCCTGGCTCTCCTTGGCCGCTGGGGTGGGAGGCTCCAAGGGGGACCCTGAGGTCCTGCAGCGCGGGAGCCCCTGGGGACGCTGTCAGCTCCTGCTCCTCAAGGACAGCTCCTGCTTGAAAAAATCTCCCCTAAAGCAACACCACAGTAACTCCAGGGTGTCTCAGACCTGACCAGCTTCTCCTTGGCCTTGCAGTGACGGGGAGCCCCGGAGGGGAAATGCATCCTGAATGGGGCTGAGGCCCCCTGCTCGGGAATATGCAGCCTCGGCACCGCGGGGGCAGCACCAGGGCAGCGGCCGGAGCGCGGCGGGATGGTGGCAACCTTCAAGATCGCCGTGCTGGGAGCCCAGGGCGTGGGCAAGAGCGCGATTGTCCGGCAGTTCCTGTACAACGAGTTCAGCGAGGTCTGCGTGCCCACCACGGCCCGCCGTGTCTACCTGCCCGCCGTCGTCATGAACGGCCACGTCCACGACCTGCAGATCATGGACTTTCCCCCCATCACCGCCTTCCCTGTCAACACCCTGCAGGTAGGGGGGCACCAGAGGGGCCTCCACCTCTGCGGGTCTGCAGGGACCGCCGTGGGGTTTTGCTGTGTAACTCTGTAGGGTTCCAGTTCTGCCTTTTCGGGGGGTGCTTCTCCCTCCGCGTCAGGGTTTGGTTGCTAAATGAGGGGTTGTGTCCTCGTGGGTTCCAGCTGAGCAGGTTCAGGGTAAAATGTGGTTTCAAGTTTGGTGACAACAAACACAAGAGAGGTGGCATCTCACTCCAAGGAGAGTGCTCACAGCCACATCCAGCCTGGATCCTGGAGCACTGGGATCCAGTTCCGTGGCTGTCAGAGCCAACAACAGAACATTCAGGTGAAAACCAGGGGTTCCTGGAGAGCCAGACCTCTGGTGCACCCACTGCCCAAACCAGGCAGAGCCTGTCCCCTCCTGGGAGTGGCCATCATCCCCTCAGCATTGCCTGGTCTTGTTCCTGCAGTGCTGAACCCACCAGCTCCTCCTCTTCCCCCTCAGGTGCTTCCAAAGCACCCCCAAAAGGCAGTGTGGGGTTGGAAATTGTTGCCACCAGTGCCAAAACTTCTGGATGGAGTTAATGAGGAAAAGGGGAATTTTAAGCTCATGCCATAGCCCCAGTTCCAGGGGCACAAGTTGTGCCACCACTGTGGGGAAAGGAGCTGGAGGTTCCCAGCTGTGGCTGCAGGGCAGTGCCACCAGTGGGGCCACCTCAATTAATTACAGTGTTCCTGTGCCCGACAGGGACAGGGTCAGAGGGGCCATGTAGTGCTCCAAGAGTCCCTGTGCCATCGGGCAGGAGGTGAAGTGAGCGCTCCAGGGGTGAGGAGAAGGTTTAAAAATCAATGGGTGAGCACAGGGAACGAAAGGTCAGCAGGAGAAAGAGCCCGAAATAGCAAAGGGTAATTTATTGACACGGCAGCGATGCTCACACACTCCATTAACTCCCTGCCTTGCTGCTCTCCAGAGGAGGCAGCCGGTGGGAACAGATGGAGGTTTCCAGGGAGGAGAGGGTGATCAGAGGGATGGCTCCGAGGGGAGAGGAGAGGAGAGGAGAGGAGAGGAGAGGAGAGGAGAGGAGAGGAGAGGAGAGGAGAGGAGAGGAGAGGAGAGGAGAGGAGAGGAGACGAGAGGAGAGGAGGAGAGGAGAGGAGAGGAGAGGAGAGGAGAGGAGAGGAGAGGAGAGGAGAGGAGAGGAGAGGAGAGGAGAGGAGAGGAGGAGAGGAGAGGAGAGGAGATGAGGGAGGCGGCTCTGTCTGCTGGGAAACATTGCTGGGCTCAGCTCCGTGCCAGGAGAAGCATCCCTGCAGTGCTATCCTGGGAGAGGAGCAGGAGCCAGGGGCTCTCTGACATCCTGCTCCTGCAGTGCAACATTTCTCCAGCTCAAGCATTCCGGGAAACCTGCACTGCCTGAGGAAAACCATCCTGACCTCGCAGCGCCAGAGCTGCCCCCAGCATGGTGAAATAGCTGCAATTTGTTGTCTCCCAGGTGTATCAGGACTCAGAGAAACCCAGAGGCTGCTGCTCCATCCTGCTGTGTCTCTGAGCCTGAGGATGTCCCTAGCATCTCCCTTCAGTGGACAGGGAGGGGCTGTGTCCCTCTGCTCCCTCCCAGCTCCTTCCCTTGCTGCCCTCTGGGATGGAGATCAACCCACACCCCAAACCTCCCCTTTCCCCATCTCATTCTGATTATAAACCCCGGAAGGGCTGATTGATGGTGCTGAAGGGGTTTGCTCAGGGAGAAGTGATGCCTTTCCTCCTTGGAGAATCTTTCTCCTTTCCAGAGGCTCTCAGGAGGGTTTTGCAGTGCTGCCTGCAGGGGCTGCCATTCCTGGTCCCTCTGCTGGGGAGGCAGATTTTCACTCTTATGGCATGGGGGAAAAAACTCCCATTGTTCCCAGAAACCCAAAGACTTCCTAACAGCGTGAATTTCTTACAGCTCCAGATTTTGGCTGTGCAGAGGCCACTCCTGCCTGCCTCTGCCCTGGATCCACATCTTGTTCTCACAGATTCAGTCCCTGAGCAGCCTCTGCTCCACTCCTGTCCTCGTGTCCCCTCCAAACAGATCTTGTGTCACCTTCCCCCTCTGACCCACAGAGCTGCTGGCGCATCAACCTCTGACCTCAGATGGGGTTCATCATCATCCTCCTCTTCTGCCCTGCCCCAAAAAAGAGAGTGCATCACTAATTAACACAGCTAATTAGCAGCTCTGGAGGATGAAGCTTTTACACCTAGGGCAGGGGGCTGCATTCAGCCCCACTCCCAGCTCTGCACTGTGCATCAAGCTGTGATCCTCACTCAGGAGTGGAATTGGGGCTGACGAATCCTGGTACCTCTCCCCTGGATTAACAAGGGGAATAAGGGATCTCTGGAGATGGGGGGATGGCTGGAGAGCTGTGGGGACAAACACAGATGGGTCAGGGCAGAGCAGAGGTGGGTGCTGGGGCTGGAGAAGCAGCCCCTGTGCTTCCTGCTGGCACAGCAGCCTCCTTGGGGTGCCCATGCCCAGGGCAGGGCAGTGCAGGGCACGCCCCAGGCCTGGCAGTGGGGCTGAGCCAGGACTGATCCCTCTCTGCACTTTGCAGGAGTGGGCAGACGTGTGTTGCAGGGGGCTCCGGAGCGTCCATGCCTACATCCTGGTCTATGACATCTGTTGCTTTGACAGCTTCGAGTACATCAAAACCATCCGCCAGCAGATCCTGGAGACAAGGTAGGGGTGGCTTTTGGATGGTGCATCCCCGTGGTGCCAGAGCCCCATGGCCCCTGAGAAGGGGGTACAGCAGAGAGGGGGCACATCCTGGCATCAGAGATGAGATATCAGGCTGGCACAAAGCCCCTTTGCAGGGATGGGAGCCCAAACAAACAGAAGAGCAGGACCCCAGGCAGGAATCCCCCACGGGTGAGCCCTGAGTGAGCAGCTGGAGGTGGCAGGAGGGCTGGCTGGCCATGGAGAGGGACAAGGGGACAAAGTGTGCTCCGCTTGGCAAGGCACAGCCAAGGGCCCGTTTGGGATGGGCTGAGCTCTGTGGGCCGTCACGCTCTGCTCCGTCCCTCTCCATCCTCCCTCACCGCCCGCCCTCCTCAGGGTCATCGGCACCTCGGAGACGCCCATCATCATCGTGGGCAACAAGCGGGACCTGCAGCGGGGCCGGGTGATCCCGCGCTGGAACGTCTCCAACCTGGTGAAGAAGACGTGGAAGTGCGGCTACATCGAGTGCTCGGCCAAGTACAACTGGCACATCCTGCTGCTCTTCAGCGAGCTCCTCAAGAGCGTGGGCTGCGCCCGCTGCAAGCACGTCCACACCACCATCCGCTTCCAGGGGGCCCTGCGCAGGAACCGCTGCACCATCATGTGAGCCCCCCCTGCCCCCAGGGACCCTCCGGGGCCGCCCATCCTCGGTGAGCGCCGGCGGCTCCGCTCCCCGGGCCGTGGGAGCTGTGCTGGAGGCGCCTCGGGGGTTGCTCCCCCTGCGGTGACATTTGGGGACCGGGCACCTTGGGCAGGGTGATGCGGTGGCCAGACTGGAGCAGGGGGGTGGCCGGGCTGCCTGGGGGTAGCGAGGGGTGAGGGAGCTCCTTGGCTAAATCCCCGAGCTTTCTCCAAGCCTCCAGAGGGCTGGACACGGCACTGGAGGGTGGAGGAGGTGCCTCAGAGGGTGCCCAGATTTTGGCTGTCAGTTCATCCTTGCCGGCTCCTGCCCTGGCAGCACGGGGACAGCGCTTGCTGCTGCCTGCCTGCCGCCACCTGCCCCTGCGAGGGAATCATCCAGCACCTGCATCCCGCTGTTCTGGGGGTGGTTCCACCTCTGGGGCACAGGGAAACAGCAATCCTGGTTTTCCTCCCGTGGAGCTGGGATTTCTCCCCATGGAGGGCAGAGCAGCCAGGTTACACGGGCTCTTTTGGCTCAGTTGGGTCAGATTTCCAGGTGGAATTGATGGATGAAAGCAAGAAAGGGGGGAAAAAGAAAAAGTCCCATTCTTGATATCCCCAGGATGCTGGGTTCTGCCTCCCCAGGGCTCTGAGCTCCCCTCCACCCCAGCACAGCCCGGGAAGGCTTCTCCTCCCCCCAGCCTGCGAACACCAAATAATCTGGGAACGCTCCTTGCCGGGCAGGTCACCCCTCTGCTACCTCTCACCCTGGGCTCAGCAGGTGACCCCAGCTTCACCGGGGTGTCCCGGGCAGGTGGGCAGCCCCCTGTGCCACCACAGCCACCGGTAGTGCCACCAGGTCCGCCCCCGCCGGGTTTTCCCGCAGGGATGTCACCTCCATCCCAGAGAGACGCGGCCGTGGCAGCAATAGGGGAGCTGGAGCAGCACTTCCAGTTGCATTCCTGGGGTTTTTTTCTCTCTGCATATTCCCTAATAGGAAAGTGAACCCCCCCCCCCCCCCATTTTTTTATTATTATTTTTTAATCTTTCTGTTCATTTTTGCACCAGAGTTGCAGCTCGCCTGCATCTTGCCCTGCAGGGTGGGTGGCAAAGGGCAGCCCCTGTTAGGAAATGATGATGGGATGGTGAAGGGCGAGCAAGAGGCCGAGGGGGCCGTGGTTTCTACATGGCTGCTCCTTGTGAGACGCAGGGAAACACCATCCTCACCTCCTGAGGCAGGATCTGTGATCCATCCTCCAGCAAAACCATCCCTGTGATTCCTGCTGTAACAAGGAGCTGGAGGGGTCAGTGCTGCTCTGGGCAGCAAAGCAGGACACCCACCCTTCCCTCCCACCACAGCCAGGTGTCCATGGCCCAGCAGTTCCACTGGGCTCCTGGAAATGCTTCCCATGAGAGGCAGCTCCAGCTGAGCTCCAGAGCCTCTCACCGCCCCATCCCTGAGCCAGGGCTGGGGGATCATCTTGCTCCTCCCTCCCTGTTTAGGGAATCAAACCCCTTGCTCCAAAATTTAAAAAAAGAAAAAAAAGGAAACAAATGAGGAGAGGCAATGGCGGGGACACAGAACCATCTCAGCCGGGAAGGGCAGTGGCACTTGTCACCATCCCTCGCCTTCATGGCAAGCCTGGCTTCCCCATCCTCATCCTGTCAGGATTTATTAACACATGTAAGTCCACTTATCGATCTCTGGCTAGAGCTTTATTCCTCCAAATTGTCTGAGAAGGAAATTCCTTGGTAAATGCTAATAATAAAGCATTTATAAAGTGCTCCGACGTACACATATCAACGACTAAGCCAATACATTGTTATAACCCTGTAGCCTGCAGTTTATAGCACAATTAGTTACAGGTTTTTATAGCATCTATTTAGTATTTTGAAGAAAAAAAAGAAAAAAAGGTTATAAATATAATTGTTATATTCTATTGTACTTTATAGACAGAGGAAGTTATATTAGTAAAAATAACAACTCTCACTGCTTCGACAGCATTTCCCAGCTCCTGGGAAAACCAGGGCTACAAAGAGCTACTTTCCCAAGAGCCCAGGAAGGGGTAGGTGGTGGTGGTAGTGGCACCCTGGGTGCAGGCAGGGAATCCCAGGCAGGAAGATCTGAAGTGTCCAGGCACGGACAGGATCAGAGCACGGCAGCACCCCGTGGCCCTATTCACACCTTCCTACAGAATCACCACCCACCCAACGCCACCCTGGTCCTGCTGAAAGCCACCTGGGCCTGGCACAGGCTGGGATGTCCCCAAGGGCAGTGCCAGGTTTGTGCCCCCATGCTCGTGGAAGTGATGCCTGGGTTTGGCCTGGCCCCACCAAGGATGCTTCCTCCTCCCTCTCCTCTTCCTCCCGCCCCACTGAGCATCCCGGTTGCCTGGACTTGGCTTTCCTCTCCCCCCTGGACTTCTTGTCGGAGATTCCCGAGGTGTCTGCACCGCCTGTGACGCCCTGCACCTCCTTCTTTGAAATTGAATTAAAAATCAGGTCTGTCCCCCTTGTTCCGTACCAGCCTCAGGAGTGTTTTTGCCAGCAGGTTTTGCATTCCCGGAGTCCCAGCGCTCACATTTGCTGCTCCTCTGCTGGGAACTGGGACTGATTTCATCCTCTCATGGAAAATGGGGCTCTCCTGGGCCCTGTGGGGCTCTCAGAGGGACGTTTGCTGTGCCCACATCAGGATTATCCTCTCTCCCTCCCTACCCACACAGAAAAGATGTGGAAATAGAAGAGCTTTGGTAAATCTCTATTGCACGAACAGCATTGCTGGGCCCGTGGCTGTGAGCTCGGGGTGCAGCAGCACCCACTGTGACCCTCAGTGACATCCATCAGCCCAGAGGGGACCACGACCACCCTGGCTCTCCCATGAGGGTCAGCAAGGGTCCCCTCCTGTGACTCCCCAATCTGAGTGACCCAAGCACTCATGAAGGCTCTTGGAGCTGTCAGACACAAGGCTCACTGGTCCCATGGTGCAGATGAGGAGCACTGAGGTATGAGATGGTTTGTATGCATGTCAAGGGTGAGGAGACACCTCTTCAGGGGGGGGCTAAACCCCTCCTCCTGCAGAAAACATCCCATTCTCTCAATTTGGGGCTGGATTTCCCCACCCAAACCAGTACAAAAGTGCCTGCTTTGCAGGATTACCAGTACAGAAAAAATCCATGGGGAAGGGGGGGTGAAGCTCTGAAAACTGAGGTGGGACCCCCTGATTTGTCTGGGAGAAATCCCATCGTGCTGTCCTGGGAACCCTCGGGCACTGCAGCTCCAGCTTCAGCTTCAACATCACTCCCACCTTGGAGGGAGGGGTCTGTCCGTCCGTCCGTCCCCACCGACTCTCGGGGGGAGGGGCTCAGACCCACGACTCCTCATCATCCTCCGTCAGCCAGGCACCGCTGTCCCCCAGGGAGGGCTTGGCCGTGGGGCGTGTGCTGCCGGTCTGGGGGGCTTGGGGGGGCCCCGGGGGGCGGTGCTGGCCCCGGAGGGCGGGGGGGCGATGCCCCAGCGGGGTGGGGATGCGCGAGGGGCGCTTGCCCGGCCTGTGGTCCCGCCGGGGACGCACCTTGGGCCGCAGCTTCAGCTTGTAGATGGAGGGCACCCGCTCGGGCTTCTTCAGGCACCGCCGGGGCTTGGGGACGGGGTTGGCCCTGGCTCCCCGCGGGGTTTGTCCCCTCATCCCCGGCTCCTGTGCCTCCCCCGCGGCTGGGGGCTGCGGGACAGCTCGTGCGGGTGTTTTGGGGCCCTGGCTCCGCATCCCCACGGGGCGCAGGGGCTGCAGCCCGCGGGAGAGCTCCTCCAGCACCCTGTCATAGCCGGGGGGCTGCGGGTTCCCACAGCACCTCCGGAGCCCCTCAGACCCATTGCCGGGGTCACAGGCTCCCCCAGCTCCATCCCCTGGCACCCGAGGTCCCTCAGCACCCCAAGCCCGCGGGTTCGGGGCGGGGTGGCACTGCCGTGTCCCCTGGGGACCCTCGCCAGCAGCACAGACCTTGCACCCCTCTGCAGAACGGCCCAGAGGGGTGGGGGGCCGAGGGGTGGCCGGGCTGGCTTTGATGGGGGGTTTAACACTGCTGTCCAGTTTCAGGGGCTGGCTGGAGGGATTTCGGGGTGAGGGCCCAAGGGCTCCCTGCCTCCCTTCCCGTGAGCTTTTCCGGCTCTGTGAGTCTCCCGGGGCATCCCGGTGCGAGGAGAGGGCGCAGACCTTGAGGGGACTGGGAGCACGGACCTTTGAGGGGCTGGGTGCTCGGGGTGTCACTGTGCTGGGTGCCCTCGTTTCCTGTGGCCTGGCAGCCACCACAGATGATTTTCCTCCTTGCTGGGCGCTTCTCCGAGGTGCCGGTACCGTCCGCGGGCCGGGTGCTGCGGACCTGCCCCGTGCCGGTGCCACAGGGGTGGCTCTCCCTGGGCCGGTCCCGTGCGGTGCTCTGGGCACCCCCGAGCCGTTCGGGAAGCTCAGCCGGGAAGGGGTGGGCGCCCGGCCCCTCGCCCCGTGCCCAGGGGAGCTGCATCGAGCAGGTGACCGGGATGGTGGCGGCTGCCTCCCCACGGGGACAGCGGGTGGCTCCCGCACCCTGCAGGGAGAGACAGCGGAGAGGGGCCAGGGAGCTGCTGCATCACCCGATCCCGCCTGGTGCTGGGCCCCTCCAGAAGGGAGGGGAAAAATATTCCAGGGATATAAGGAAAAACTGCTCTGAAGCCAGGCAGTTTGGGGCACGAAGCATGTCCGCACCACTTACCTGCCCGAAGGGACCCTCCGGGGCTGCGGTGGCTCCCGGTGGGGGCTGGCACCCGGCTGGCGAGCCGAGCCCTCTGGCGAGGGGGTGCCAGGGGACCGGGGGCCAGGGGGGACACGGACCCCCCAGGTGACGGGGGGCAGGGGGCTCTGGGAGCGGCTGACCAGCAGCGAGGGCTGGGGGCTGCGGGCGGCCGCCCTCGGGGCCGGGCACAGCCGCACCTCGTGCTGCACTTGCTGCTGCGGGCTCCGGGCTTTCCAGGCTTGTTTGTGGGCTGTGGGGAGAACGGGGAGGCTCAGCATCCCTGCACCCACCCCTCCCCTCTGCAGCCCACCCAGCCGTCGCTCAGCATCCAGACCCCCCGAGGGCGCCGGCAGAAAGCTGCGCTCTCTGCAAAGTGGATTTTGGGGTCCGGCTCCATCCAAAAGTCTTCCATGACCTCTAGTGGCCACCAAAGCCAAAGAAAGTCCCCAAAACCCGAAATTCCCCGGCAAAACGACGAGTCGTGGCTGTACCAGAGCCTCCCGCTCCCGAGAAACATCGAGGCCAACAACAGACCCCTCCCTCACGCAGCCGCGGGGTTTGGGGACGTGGGGACTCACAGAGCGAGGTGCAGCGACACGGGTCGTGCTTGTCCAGGTAGTGCTCCAGCGTGTCCCAGCCGCCCCCGACCCGCACCATGACGTGCTCCCGCAGGATCTGCACGGGAATGTCCATGCCGTGGGGCAGCCACCTCGCTTGGAGCAGCCTGGGGGTGGCACGCTCGGCCGGGCTCGCCCTAAGTGCCACCAGGTGTCCCAAAGGATTGCTGCAGCCCTGGCTCAGCTTCTGCGGCCACCCCGACAGGTTTATTTCGTCACCACAAGGAGGGTGGGGATCCTCTCGGAAAATTCCTGTCCTTCGTCATGTGCTGAGTTCTTTGGCCAGGCTTAGGGATGGATTCAGAGCATCCCAGTGTTCCCATTGCTGGGGAAGACCAGGCTCTGGCTAGGTGGGATGACGGGCTTTGTCCCACACACAGGGATGGTTAAATCCATACAAACACCAATCGCAGGGCTGAGCTCCCCTGCTGCCCTGCTTTGGGAATAATGGCCAAAACTCCCACGCTGACCCCTTTTGGGGCATTATGGAAAAGGGGTTGTGGCAGCAGAGCAGGATTCGTGATTCTTTTCCCCTGAAAGCACAGGGTGGAGCAGACTCACCCGGACAAAGATGAGGGTGTCAGAGTCCCCCACACGGTATTTCCCTTCGGAGATCTTGATCATGGGGAACTGGACGGGGCAGGTACAGCGGCTCACCAGGTGCTGGACCTGTGGGGAGCAGGGATGGTTCCTCACCAGGGCTGCTGGGAAAGGTCCTGGGGTGGCCATGCCCATCCCCATCCATCTCCATCCATCTCCACGCCCATGCCCATGCCCATGCCCATGCCCATGCCCATGCCCATGCCCATCCCCATCTCCATCCCCATTCCCAACCCCATCCATCCCCATCCCCATCCGTCTCCACGCCCATCCCCATCCATCCCCATCCATTTCCATGCCCATCTCCATCCATCTCCATGCTACCCCATGCCCTTCTGTACCATCTGGTCGAGGTTGTTGAGGTCCCGTGGTTTCCTGGGGGGCCGGGGCAGGGCGGTGTCCATGGGAGGCAGGTCCAGCCCCTGCCGCAGCTCCTCCTCGATCTCCTCCTCCATCTGCACCAGGGTCGGGGCGCGCATTCCGAAGCGGGAAGCGTGGCGTGCCAGCTCCAGCAGGCACAGCACGAAGTTCTTCTCGTTCTTCCTCAGCACCAGGTCCTCTGTCTCGAACATCAGGACATCTGAGCCAGGGCAGGGCACATGGAGATGGGGACAAAGGGGATGGGGGCACAGATGGAGTCAAAACCCACCCAAAAGGGCGCTCTTCACTGGAGCCATCCCACCAGGATGTGTTTGGGTTCAACAAGAGTTGGGATAAAAGATAAAGGAGGAAGAGCCTTTCCTTTGGTCATCTACAGCTGTTTCATGGCATCCCAAAGCCACAAAACAGTGTTGCAGTGCCCTGAGGACATCTTGCTCTGTGCCATTCCCCTTCCTGGGCATCCATGGTGGTAGGACAGGGTGGCAGATGCTTTGCTCAGAGCCAGGACTTCTCCTGCTGTCCTTAGAGCTGGGACGGTGCCATGCCTGGCAGGGACACCCTGTGCCATGCACCCTTTCCTTTTCCATTCCCCCAGTGCATGTTTGCACCCAAGCAAACACTCCAGCCGTGTGCCAGCACCCTGCAGAGCTGCTGCCAAGCCTGGAGGAGCTCGTACAAGGAGTGCCAGCTCAGGGATGCATGCACATGGTGCTGTCCCATGCCAGGGTGGCACTGGGTTTGGGGACACGTGGGAAAACATGGAGCAGCTGGAGGGGACTCGAACACAGAGACATGGGACAACTGGAGCCTGGCATCCTACCTTTGATATCCATCTCCTTCCTGCACCACTGGATGAAGTTGGAGACGTTGTCCCTGGCCTGGAAGGTGCCTGGCTGTGCTGTGAGGTTGCAGGTGACACCGGCGCTGGGCAGGTGGAGGTGCCGGGCCACAGCGGGGCAGGCGCGGGCGAACTCCGCGGCCACCTGGGTGACGTGGTTGGCGTGGGAGCAGAGCACAGCCCCCGTCTCCAGCACCTCCACGAAGGTGCCCACCTCGATGTCAAGGTCATAGAGCTCCTTCAGCCACTCTGCCAGGTCCTCCTTCATGGCATACAGGTACTGCTCACTGGACTGGTAGGGACGGATGCTCCGCGCCCCCGGGCCTGGCGTCCCCCACATTCTGCCATAAGACTGGGAGGAGGGTGAGGGAAAAGGATGATGGGCACACAGGGAACTGCCCCAGCCCTGTCCCCAGCCCAGCTCCCCAGCAGCCACACTCACCTGGTGCCACTTGCTCCCTGCCACACAGGGTGGTGACACTGTCCTGGTGTCCCTTCTGGGTTCCCAGGGCTGTAATGTTGCTCCGGGAGAGGAAATCACCCTCCCTGGGTGTTTTGTTTCCTCCCCAAGTGCTGATCCCTTCTCCTTGGTGACAAGGGACTGCCTGCAAACACTCCCTGTTAACCCTTCAGCACCTGCTCCTCTGTCACAGCTCTACTCCCCAGCCATGCCAGGGATGGATTTTCCCCCCAGGCTCCGGGGCAGGAAGGAGTTGGAGAGCAGCTCACCAGTACCCAAATTACTCCCAGCCACACGAGGGGGATTTTGCTCCTTCCCAACACCCCTACAGCCACCCCCACCACAGGTGGGGTGACCTGAGGGCCACAAGGTGCATCTTCAGGGCAACCTCAAGGTAAGAAGGGTTTATTTGCACACCCACCTTTGGGCTTTCTCTGCTCTGCAAACTCCTTCCCTCATTGCCCACAACAGCGAGGTCTTTGGCAAAAGCCAAGCTCCTGCAGGGATGGAGGAGCTCCAGGAATTGGGGCTTTAAGGAAATAGCTGCACATGAGTGGGCACCTCTGGGAATGTGGGATACTCCCTCCCTAACCCAGGCCTTGCAGAGCTGCCACAGCACCCAGGCACTTCTGCAACAAATTCACCAGGAAAGAGTTCACACCTCGGGACGAAAACAGAGCCTCTCCTGGGCTTCGTGGGTCTTCTTGCTGTGTTGGGGGACCCATCCTCTCCCTGGAGCCAGCTGCTCCTGTCACTGCAGATCACTGTCCAGCCAGGGTCATTTTGGGGCAGGGAATGCAGGAATCTCAGCTATTCTGTCTGGGGAATGCGTGGCAGGCTGGAGGAGTCTGTGCCTGGCTGTGCCCAGCCACGGAGCCCAGCAGGAGGAAAAGACCCTTGAGAAGCTGGATTTCCATCCAGGGCACCCAGTGGGGTGGATTGAATGGCTCAGGGTGTGAGTTCACCTCCCCCAGAGTCCCCCACACTGACTGGGTACAGGCGACACAGCAGAGTGACCCCAGCTCTGCCAGGAATGCTGAGCTCAGCCCCAGCCCTGGCAGCATCCCAGGGCCCCAGGGCATCCCACAGGACACAGGAAACACAAGCCAGGGAAGGAAAGGAAAACTCAAAAAGGGGAGAGGATTTGAGGCAGTCCCATCCTCAGCCTCCAGTCTCACAGCAGATGGGATGCCTGGCTTTCTCCTAAGGGGACAGGAAAAGGGATAATGAATGAATTCAGCCTGGGGAAAAAACCTATTAACAAATCCCAAAGTGTGGGAAAATCCTCAGTAATTTGGGGATGAAAAGAGAATTTCCATGTTTTCATCACCATCAGTGAGTTTTCAGTGGGATCCATCTCCCCTCTTTGATCAAACATGAAAGTTGAGGCCAAATTCAGCAATCCCCACTCCAACCCCAAACACCCACAGGCATCTTAAACACAGCCCTGCCAGGAAACTGGAGATTTGCTTAAAAAAAACCAAACCCAAACCCAAAGTGTGACATGAAAACAAGCACAAATCCCAATGCCACAGATCCAGAGGTTGATTTTATTTGCTGTCAGGTCCCCAAGCCCTCGGGACTCCCTGCAGGGAATCCTCACCTTATTATTATTCAATTCCAAGGAAAATGCTACAGGCCCGTTTCTTTGGCAACGTGGAAAGTCCCCTGAGGTTTTAGGCAGATGAAGACCCTGTGTCAGTGTCTGCACAAGAAGGGCTCACTCACAAGTGTTGTGGAGAATGGGCAGAGCGCTGGCTCCCCATCCTGCCAAACCCACAGCTCAGCTGGCATCTGGCAGCACAGAAAGCTGGCAGTTCCAGCCCTGGCACCCTGCTTAGGGCAAGCCCTGCTCTGCAGGGAAGGTCTAGAATGGGCAAAGGTAAGTGAAAGAGGAATCCTTGAAGCTGCTGGCATCAGGAGGGCACCCTGATCCCAGCACAGCAGGATCAAAGCAATGCTGGAGTCTGACAGAACCACTGGATAAGTGGCTCCAATAAATCATTTCATAAAGCTGAGCCCTGTCTTGCTCAGGACCAAAGCCCCAGAATTCCAGCCCTGGGAAGCTGAGGGCCAACCCCCAGCCCTGGGAAGGTCTAGAATGAGCAAAAGTGAGTAAAAGAGGAATCCTTGAAGCTGCTGGCATCAGGAGGGCACCCTGATGTGGCACCCTGACGTGGCACAGCAGGACCAAAGCAATGCTGGAGTCTGGGAGAGCCACTGAATAAATGATTTCAATAAATCATTTCATAAAGCTGAGCCCTCCCTTGCTGGGCAGCAATGCTCCAGAATTCCAGCCCTGGGAAGCTGAGGGCCATCCCCCAGCCCTGGGACACGATGGCACTTTGCAGACACCACGGTGACTGTGCCCAGGAGCCAGGGGCGTTTCCAGGTGGGGAGCCTGGCTTGGGAGAGGAATGAGGAATGTGCAGCCACGCTGTCCCTGTGAGCCTGCATGCACAGACATGTCCCTCTGTCCTGCTCACCCTCTCCTCTTCCCTTCCTCCCCCAGTTATTTGTCACCCCCTTTCACCCAGGTGGGACCCAGGGACTCAGAAATACACTGATCCCATCTCTTGCAGAGCACAGACACTTCCTGTGCACACAAGGAGGGCTGCAAGGTGAGCACAAGCCTGGTTAGACACAGGAGAACTCACCCAGGCACCCCAAACCCATCTCCTGCTGCCCCTGAGCTGCAGTGACCAGGCCAGCAGCTCAGCTGAGCTTCCCCTTTCTCTCCACCCCAGCCTCCTTCACCAAACCCCTCTGCTTTCAGCCCCTAAATCCCACTCTGGTGATGCCTCAGCAGAGCACTGGGATGTGAGCACAGCCCAGCAAATATCCCCAATCCTCCATACCCTAAGGTCTGAACAAACAGCAGGGGCAACGCTCCATGTGGACCCAGATTTTTGTCCAAATGTCTCCTTTGGTTTGGTTTTAAGCAGGAAATGTTCTCAGTCTGTTATTTAAAACCATCCAAACCCCAAAGCAAGCAGCAGTGAGACAGCTCTCCGCCTGATCGTGGGAAAATGACAGATATCAAAAAGCATCAACAAAGATATCAAAAAACATCACCAAACCCCAGTCCTGGTTTGAAAGAAACACGTAACAATATCCTGAAAGTGAACAGAAGTGGGTGTGATTGCAGTCTCCATGGCTTATACCTTTTTTTTTGTAGTCTTTTTAAAAAAAATCCTGCGTCCCAAAGCCTCCAGCCCACTCGGCTGTGGCACCCCTGTCCCAGCTGCATCCGAGCTCTGCTGGGTCACTGCTGCACCATCCCACGGCTCCAGCCATCCAGGGGCAGCCAGTCCCTGCCTGACCATCCTCAGACAGAGAGGGATCCAGGCAGAGTGAGCGATACGGGGTCCAAACCCCCGTTCCATCCCACCAGGTCCATCAGAAAAGGACCTGCTCGCTGTTGGCATCCCAGCAGCCCATCCAGGCCAGCTGCGTGGCCCATTTGCCGGTGGCCACCACTCGCAGCTTGGCCTGGTCGAATTTCCAGTACTGGTCATCCCGAAAGAAGTAGACGGAGCCGTCGCGGTGGGTGAGAGCCCCGGCCGTGCCCGGGGGCAGCCCCGCCCAGTCCCGCAGGCTGCGGGGGTAGTAGGGCTCCACGCCCAGCGGCTCCTCGCCCAGCACGAAGTACTTGGGGCCCTTGAAGAGGACGAGCCGCCGGAGCTGCTGGAAGTAGAGCGCGGTGTCCGGGTGCCGAGGGAGCCCCAGGGCGCTGCATTTTTTGGGAAATCCTGCCTCCAGCTCGGAGCCCGCGTAGCGCCAGCATCGGCCACCTGGGGGGACAGGGAGGGGTTAGAGCACAGCCCAGTGGGGTCCGTGGCAGGACGAGCTCCAGGAGATGGGGACAGACTCGGCCACGGGACCAGCCCTGTGATGTGTCAGTGACATCCACCAGTGCCTGGTGATCCAACCGGCACCACGGCGGGGCTGCCCCAAGGACCAGCCTGGGGGGAAACTGGGGCACGGCAGCTCAGGGGCTTGCAGGCGTGGAAAGGGACCACGAGGGACAGAGCAAGGTCACCAGCATGCTGCTGCTGGCAAACGTCCCCGTGATCCTGCACAGCGAGCGGCACAGACAGAAACACACCCAGCCCAGCCTGGGACATCCAAGACCAGCACTGCAGCAGGAATTGTGATGGGGACCGAGGGTTTGGCTGTCCCCACAACAGGGCAGACAAAAGCCCCTTTCTGCTCACCAGGCACAGCCTGATGCAGCCCTGGGGAGGATGGAGAGAGCGGCGAGGGCTGGGGAGGCAGAGGGGCTTTGGCTCTCGCCCAGCAGCAGCAACAAAGCCCCTTTTCTGAACAACCAGTGACTGCTTTCCATTAAAAGCTGGGGCTGACCCTGGCAGCCAGGCTGCCTGCTTTGACCTTCCTCTCCCCATCTGGCTGCTGGGCAGCTCATGGATGGTATCCCAGCTCCTGGGGCAGTTTATGGGTGGTATCCCAGCTCCTGGGGCAGCTCAGCCTCCAGACGTGGCACAGGGATCTATGTGCACCATGAAATCCCCACACACTCCCCTGCACCTCATGTTTTGGGAACCATTTTCTCCTCAAGACCCGCCACTGCACCTGGGTTTGCTTTGACACTCCAGTGCTGCTGTCCTGATGGGGAAACTGAGGCACAAGGAGGTGCTGTGGCTGCCAGGGCCATGTGGTTCATCCGTGACAGGCACCAAGCCCAGGGGTTTGACACCCAGCACAGGGCAGCGCCCGAGCTCTGCACTGAGAGGGGACCAGCACGAGAGGACACAAACAGGGGCTGTGTGGCTCCAACCATACCTGGCCAACCACCCCACGGGCAGGGGCAGCGACAGCCCTGAGGGGAGACCCCTGCCAGGCCTCACCCACCTTTGAAGAAGTAGAACTTTCGGCTGAGCTGGGACCAGGCGCAGGCGTCGATGCTGGCGGGGAGGCCGGGCCAGCGCGGCTGCAGCGGCCGCGGGTCACTGGCGTTGCCACTCGCTGACACCACCCAGTAGTGGCTGCCCTTGAAGATGTAGAGGTTGTGGTCCCCATCTGTGAGGCAGAGAGAGGGTGTTCCAGGTGAGAAATTGTATTCAACCACCTGCCACTTCTCCCCAGCTCCCCTCTCCTCCCCGTGCAGCTCCGCGGTGCTTTAGGGATCCCCAGGGTTTGGGTGCTTCCTCTTGCCTTTCCAGCGACGCCCTCAGCTTCCATAA
Organism: Eopsaltria australis; assembly: GCA_034509425.1. Classification (NCBI taxonomy): domain Eukaryota; kingdom Metazoa; phylum Chordata; class Aves; order Passeriformes; family Petroicidae; genus Eopsaltria; species Eopsaltria australis. The sequence goes on from JAVTVJ010000394.1 coordinate 119,666, forward strand.
TTCATTGCCTCCCCTCCAGCCATGAGAGAATAAATGCTGACCATGGCTCAAGGCTTATCTTGCACAGCTGAGCTCCTGCAGATGAATCCTTGCCATGGCCCAGGTTTTAGGATGTGTTCCCTGCTCCTGACACATCACTGTGCTCTCAAGGTGCACTGCTCCACTGTGCATCAGTGATGCCACCAGTGCCAGGAGCTGTGGACCAGTCCAACCCACCTTTCCCACCACTGGGAGCTGCAGCAGAACTGGGACAAGGGGTAGGGGTGTAATTTTGGGAGAGGGTCACACTGGCCAACACCCACCAGCAGTTATGGCATCGAAGAAGGAGTGGCAGTAATAGGTGCTGAGGCTCCTCTGCTGTCGGTCCCTGCCATAAAGGTCCGTGTTCCAGTCCTGGAAGTGAGTGAAGACCTTTCCTGGGAGCTGGATGGCCGAGCCCTTGGAGGGCTTCCCTGGGATGGAGCAAGGGGTGATGAGTCCCGAGAAGAAGCAGAGAAACCACTTTTCCCAAAGCACAGGGCTGGGGAGCCATCCCAAAACTCCAAACACTGCTTGTCCCACGGTCTGGTTCCTATCCCCCTCTGCATGATGGTGGCAAAAACCCCCTTGGTACCCCAAAAAACATGCACCAGCAGATAAGTGGGCAGCAAACCCAACCTTCCCTGCCCTGGAGGCCCTGGCACCACTCCCACCTCCCCTGCATTCTCCTTCCCAGCCACACAGGGATGGGGCCCATGTGACTGTAGCCCTCTCCCCTTTTCCCTGCTCCCATCCCTACCGCTTGCTCTCCATCCCAGGGAACAGCCCTGAAGGAACGCAGGGATGCTCAGGGAAGCCAGGCTCACCGTACAAGTTCTGGACGGCCAGGATGTCATCCCAGCTGAGGACAAAATCCTTGCTGAGCTTCTTGTAGTAGGGGGACATCAGGGCGCTCTTGACGGGCGAGTGCTGCAGCCCCAGCGTGTGCCCGACCTCGTGGGCCACCACAATGAAGAGGTTGCGCCCTTTGCCGCTGTGCAGGGACCAGCGCTCAGCGCTGTCAAAGTGGGCTTCTCCTCGCCGGGGGAAGAAGGCGTGAGCCAGAGCACCTCCTGGGGACACAAGAGCCATCAGGGACCGCGGAGCAGCGGGCACCTGCGGCTCTGGTTTGCCTAAATGTGCGTCGGTTTTAGGGTTTTTTGGAGGAGCCCATGTTGGGAGGGTGTTGTCACATGGAGAGGGCTCCTCGAGGGCCTGTAAGGAACATCTCAGCCGCCCTGCTGGCAGGGATGGAAGGGGGACCCCAAACCAGAGAGCAAACTGGTGCAAACTGGGCTAGAGGGACACCAGAGCCTCCATCACCGCCAGCCCATCACCAGCCCAGCCCTCCTCCCTGCCGGGCAAGAGCCCACGTTGTAAAAGAGGAGCTTACGAGGGGGAAGCGACCAGCACCTGGCCCATCGAAGGCGTTGTTGAGTCCATCGTTGTGGTCCCCGTGGAAGAAGGTCAGGCGGATGTCAGCGGGGCCCTCGCGTGCCTCCCAGAAGAGCAGGGAGGACACGTTGCTCCAGAGCTCGAAGGCGGCTCTCACGGCCAGGCGCACCTCGTGCTGGGGCAGGTAGGACGGCCAGTTCACCACCCGGTACGTCAGGTGCCGCTTGGACCAGCGCCCACCTGCAACAGGGCAAGCTCAGCCTGGCAACGGGCCCTGGGGCCTGTCCTTCCACCCAGGGGCTGCCTGAGTGGAGGGAAACATCACGGGAATGTTGTGGCTTTCCCAAGTGAAGCTGGAAGTCGAGGCGGGTGTGCCACCAGCAGCTGCAGCATCATGGTTAAATCCTTCTGAAGGTGCCACCACTGGAGCCCACCCAAGGCTGGAGTTGCAGCCAAGCCCTGAAACCTCTCTGAGGAGAAGCTGGGACACCCAGCTTGAACTCCATCCTTGGCTCGCCATCCTCTCCAGAGCCAAATCCAGCTGGAAGGTCTCCTGCCTGATACCAGTTTCAAGACCAGAAGATGCAGCCCAAGGGCTGGATTTCCAGGAGGGGAGTCAGTCACCTTTAAAAAGGTGGGACAAAGGCAAAGGAGTGGGAAGGGCTCGTGACAGCACCTGGGGGGCACAGCTTAGTGCCCAAGGCTTCCTTAAAAGTTTTCAGGGGAGACAGAGCCCTGATGCCACCAGGACAGATGGGGACAAGGATGAAGGGGACAAGCCTTGTGACTCCCCCTAAGCTCCCAATGCTCCTACCACACAGGAGTGTGAAGATGAGAGTTCACAGAGTCACTGGGCAGCATCACAGCCCCTCCTTCCTCCTCCTCCTCCTCCTCCTCCTCCTCCTCCTCCTCCAGCACCCCTCAGCAGCTGTGGGACCCCAGAGCCCTGGGACTCCATTTATCTGGGGGCATCTGGGAGCAGGAGAAAAGCTGTGGGGCCCTCAGGGGATGTGGGTGCCAGAGCTGGTGCTGAGGCGTGGGAGTGGTGACAGACCTCCAGCATCTGCCTCTGCTGCAGATGTGCAGGAGAACAGGGGGAGCAGAGCTGGCAGCACGCGAGGCTCGCTGCTCTGGCTCTGAGCCGAGCCTCCCTGCAAACCTGGCAGACATCCCACCCCAGCCCTGCCTCCCTCTCCCCCATTTCTGAGCAGCCCATGGCTGGGGACGCTGGGCTAACAGGTCACACTGCTGGGGACAGTCAGCTCCCACTGCTTGTCAGTGCAGTGATGGCCTCCAGCTCCAAAGGGACATGGATGCGCTTCCACTCTGCACAGCAAAAGCTAAAAGCTGCCTGGATGGCTGCAGCCCTAAAAAAACCCTGGCACCCCATCCTTTCCTCCACAGGAGCAGAGCATCTACCACCAGAGGAGCTTGGGCAAGGCTGGGTTAGCAAGAAGAGGAGGGCTTGGCTTTTGCCCCCGTGCTGGGCTCTGAGTGTGCCCCAAGCCAGCAGAATGAGGACACAGAGGCTGCCCAGGGAAGATCCCACTGGGAGCAGGGTGGATAACAAAGCACTTTGCTGCCTCAGCTGCCAGGGTTTCCTGCTCCAAGCAGGATAAACAGCACAAAGCCTGCAGCCTTCCTGGCCGGTGCCACCAGCCCTGCAGGCACCCCCTGCCTCCTGTCCAGCCTCTGGGTACAGACGTGCTGTGGTGCAGATGTGATGCCTGGGGCCTCAGACCACCAGAGAAACAACCAGTGCCACACTGAGCCCTTCCCTGCCTGCACTCGAGCCATTGGGCATCTCTTGCCACCCACCCACAGACTGTGATCCCCAAAAAGGAGCCCCATGAGCCACAGGGCACTGGCTGCTTCTGTTTGCTGTATGTCCTTCCTGCTCTGCCTCGCTGCCCGCCTGTCCTGGGCACAGGATGGCTCCTGCACGGGACACGCTGCATGTTGGGGCTTTGGAAGCGAATCCATGGGCTGGAGGAGGATGACAGGGCTCTCCTGGGGCCGTCCATGGCCAGCCCTGCCAGATGCATTGACAGCCTGACACGGCACAGAGCCTTTTCTTAATCTCGCCTTCGTTTTTCCCATGTCCCAAGCACAGCTGGCCCCGGCCCTCTCGCTCTCTAGGAATCCAGTTACTCATCTGCAAGCCCAAAGGGAGCTCACAAGGGACAAGAGGCCCAGTCCTGGGCACACAGAAAGATGCTTGGAGCAGAGTTAAACCCCTTAACATGGGTGAAATGACTCCCAGGTCAGGCAGCCAAGGCTTGGCAGGTTTTTGGTTACTGCTGTGTCCTTAATATGCATTAAAAGTCCCAAAGGTCAGCAAAACCTGGAGATAACTTCACTGTGTGCCAGCCCCTGCCCTCCAGATCCTGCCAGCACAGCTGAGTGTGAGGCCTTGGTGACCTGAGTGCTCCCTGGGAGATGTCTTGGCCCCCACGGCAGCAGTAGAACCACCCCAGAGAGCCGAATTCCCCCACGAGTGGGAGTCACATCTCTAATCACTGCTGGCATTAAGCAACACAGAACAACTAAAAATAAAGAGGATTAAAAATGACCTCCAAGTGTGTCCTGCGCTGGATGCTGTGCCGATGGGGCTGCACCTCCCACCCACAGCAGCTCCCCCACGAGTCCAGGACGGGAGAGCCAAGCACCCCAGACCCCAAACCCCACCGGGACCCTCGCTGCCGGTGCTCACCGTGCTGTGCCGTGCGCTTGCGGCGTCGGGCGGGCGATGCCCGGCGTGGCCCGGCAGCGAATCTCTCCCCATCATCGGTGCCACACCTGGGCAGAGCCATCTGATGGAGGGTGGGAGCATCCAGCACCCCGCTGAGCGGGAGGTGGGTCACCCGCTGGAAATCCCTGCAAAAGGAAGGGAGATATCGGCACCCACATCCAGACCCCCCCGTGGCGGGGTTTGGTTAATTAAGTTTGTGCCGGGGGTTTGACCTGAGCCAGGATTTTCATCCTGTAAAACAAGAAGGATTTGGCTCTGCAACCACAGCCGACCTGTAAGTCACCTCCTAGCAGGGCAAAAGCAAATACGGGGGCCTAAAAATGCCTTTCCCAGCTTTTAGCCCCACTTATTTGACTTTGCATTTAATTTTGCATTTGGCTTTGCACGAGGTCAAGCCCGGGATGCTCCCAGAGCCGAGGTGGTGTCCTTAGGAGAAGTCCAGGCACAAGCTGGCAGCTCGCCCCTCCTGACATCTCCCAGCCGTCCCCAAGCTCGGCCTCCCCGCAGATTTTATTGCAAGGCGAGCACCGGGCCATAAAAGGCAAATAAAACAGCGAGAGCCGGGTGCCAGCAGCCGGCATCCAGCTGCGGGAGCCGGGCACCGACCCGCCTTTCCAAAAATGACTGGCTGTGCTTTAGCATCAGGACCGTGAGACAGAGAGAACCTCCAGCTGTAAAAAGACCCCTCCGGCTGCAAAAAGCCCCTCGGAGTGCTGGCAGCATCCCTGCAGCTGGAGCTGCTGAGCTTGGACTGCAGCGGTGAATAAAAGGCTCCTACCTCAGCGCCTCGCTGAACTCGGCGGGGCTGTGAGTGCCGGCCCCCGGCTCGCTGAAGTAGCCGTATTTCTCCAGGAAGAGCTGCAAGAAAAAATGGGAAAGGTGCAGCTCAGAGCGTGTGTTGGCCTGGGAAGCGGGGGGAAAGGAGATGCGATGGCAAACAGCGCCGCAAACCCAAAATGCCCGCTTGTTTTACTCTGCACCCCAAGCAGCCGCACCTCCCGTGCCCGCACAGGTTCCTGTGTGTCTCCTCCCCATCATTTTGGATGGCTCTTGGGGTTTTTGGCCACCACAGGATGGAGGCGTAGGAGGAAACGCTGCTGCCATGTCATCCGCAGCCAGAGGCGACCAAACCCACAGCTCTAATCGCCCTGGCTCAACACAGCGATTCAAACAAAGGCCAGAGCGCTGTGGCCATTGTAGGGCGGGGTGAGATGGGGTCAGGCTGCAGCCTCCCCCCATTCCCACGCAGGATGTGCTGCTGCAAAGTGGGGACGCTCCAGGCGCGATTTGCTTTGCCAAGCCATTCTTCTCGTTATCGGCCGCTGACACGGACTGAGATTGTCTCTCTGAACTTGCTCCAGCACTTAAATTGTACGTTAAAGAAAATAAACGGCTCAGGCAGCTCCGCAGCTTTTGGGGGAGTTAATAGCCGGGGTCACAGGAATGCTCCACGCCCGCCTGCCCCGCCGCCAGGGATGTCTGCGGGAGACAAACAAGCTGCCCAGCATCCTGTTAGTGCAGCAGAGCCGCAGTTCCAGTGATGAATAATAATCAGAATAAAAAGTGAAAGTGGCGGCTTCCTTTCCCCGCATCCCAAAGGAGAGGTGTGCTGAGCACCAGGAATGGCCACGGGCTGAGTCAGATAGCACGGCTGGTGCCCTCTGGGAAAACGGGTGTTTTTGAAGCTGTTTCCCTCCCTGCTCATCTCGGGGCCGGAAAAAGGAGAGGTTTGGAGTGTTGACCTCCACTCAGTGCTGCTCCTGACTGTGGGTGTCCCAGTTCTCCTTTATGTCCCTGCGGAGGAGGCAGCAGCCGGCAAGGAGCAGGAGTGGTTTATGGATGTGGCAGTCCCGAGGTGTGCCACGGCCTCTCCCTCTCCTCCTCCTGCCCAAACTTTCTGTTTGTCGTGAACAGTCACCCAAACACGTCACCCCGCACTGCCACCTCCCCGCGGGCAGGGCAGGCACATCCCCGTGTGCTCTGCAGACCTCACCTCCTCCAGTTTCATCTCCTCCTTTACGCCCCTTCTACCTGGAGCATCCCCCTCTGGCAGAGGACCGGCACAGATTCCTGCCTGGACATGCTCTTCACCCAGCCCCACACAAAGAATTTGGCTGTTTTTCCCACCAAAGCTTTCTGTCTCAGCTGGAGGCACCAGCAGCTCATCCCAGCAGGGCCAGGCTGCAGCAGCAAAGCCCGAGTGTGGCCAGAGCCACCCAGGCACCCCACACTGGTCCAGTGGGTCAGGACAAACCAGGCAAGTGCCACCTGGCAGGGACAGCAGTGGCTTGTTTGTCAGGAGAAGCTACAACACCTCTGCCCAGGGATGGACCATCCAGCCTGGACTTGCCATTCCCCAGCCATACCAGGATAACCCCACCTTTACAGGGGTACCAGGAGGCAAAATCCAGCAGCAACCCAGGATGAGCATGCAGGGATGGAGGATGTGGGGATGGGGAGGCTTGGAGCCCTCTGAGAGTAGTCTGGGGAGGAGAAGGAATCTGGCCCTCTTTCTCTGCAGTTGTATTTTTATGAAGTTCTCCCCCAGAAGTACAAAATCACCAGTTGCATGTAAGGGTGTGAGGTGAAAATCCCAGTACTGACATCACTGCAGATAAATGTGAGCAGAGAACACATGGATGGAAGGTTCCAGCTCTCACACCACGGACTGAACCTTTTCTAACACGATTTTGCATTCATTCAGCACAACCTGAAGCTGTTTCCTTGCCTGTAACCCAACACAATCCCTTCCCTAAAGCATGAAAATGGTTTTTCCTCACGATGATCTCATGAAGGCTTGAAACCCCATCTGGACACGTCAGGGTGCACAGTGAAAAAAGCAACTCCTGTCCCAGCAGCTGCTCTTGAGCAGCACCAGAAGGCACAGAGGCCACTGGCTTTATCACTCCTGCCCAGAGCTCCTTGATTGAGCTTTGCAAGTCCAAGCAAAGCAGTGTTTTCCCTGTGGTTTCTGGCCTGTGCCACATTGAGGTTCTCACACACAGGCACCAACTCTCTGGCTGCAAAACCATGAGGAGAAACTTTATTAAATTTTCTAGACACATATGCTGTCAGCTAAGGGTGGTGGAAACAGAGAGCTGCAGGAGAGGGATGTGCTGATCCCCCACTCTGTCAGGTGTTTATCAGAGCACAGAGCACACAAATCCGGGGAGTTTTTGGGGTCCAGGGGAACCCAAGAACCCCATGCCACACTATCCTGTGCCCAAACCAGTGTTCAAGGCTCCCCCAGCACTGCACAAACCCCCAGAGCCCGGCCAGGCTCTGACAGGGCTGGCTGGAAACTGGCACTGGCCCATCAAACCTCTCCAGAGATTGCAGTGCAAAGTCTGGCCGTGCTGGGAAAACCCCCTCCCTCCTGCCCCAGACGGGGAAATGCTCTTTTCCATACAATGGGAAAAGAAAAACAGCAGGAAACCAAGAGAAACATTAATGTGAAATATGCCCAGCTCCCCCTCTGCGTGAGGGAGGGAGAGGAGGACGGATCTGGCTGCTGGGAGCCAGTGCTGGGGCAGAGAAGCGTCCGGGGTTGCAGCAGGGACAGTGGGAGGACAGTCTGGGGGAGACAGAGGGGCCCTGCCCATCTCAGGGCTCTGAAGTGGAGCGTGTTACAGCCCTGGACATCATCTCTGCCTTGGCTAAAGCCAAGGAAACACCTTGCCCTCGACCACAGGCATCCCGGGTGGAAGACAGCCAGAGGCGAATACAATTAGCCCTCCCTGCCTGGAAACGGGGATAACGAGAGTGCCGAGACAGCAGGCTCCGCTGCTGCCTGCTCTCCCCTGCAGACACTCCGGGCCTGGCTCCTTTCCACCAGCTAAGCACGGGAGAAGCCTCACACTGAGCTCCTGCTGACCGCGGTGCCTCTGCTGTGCCGGGTCCCCGTCTGTCCCCTGCATCCCCCGGCAGCGCAGGGAAGCGATCCCATCCTGCCCGAGGCTGGGCAGGCGTTTTGTGTCATGGTTACAGAGGATGCCACCACAAACTCTTTTATTTTAAATCATGAGACAGCCCAGGTGGATCCTGAACCTTGATTCCAACAGCCCCAGGCTCATCCCACACCATCTCAGCACCAAGATGGGCACAGTGGTTCCTGCTTTTCATCCTCAGTTTCTCCCTGCACACAAACAAGGAGAGCTGGCCCGGGGCGTGTTTTGCCGTGGTCACAGAAGGAGCAGCGGCCCCTCCTGCCCACCGGGTCGCTGCTGCCTGCGAGCTGCCTCCAGAAGATGTCACAGCAATTAAAAACGCTCGTTTGCTTCCGCTCATCCCTGCGAAGCCTCAGGCAGAGTCCTCGCGCCGCTTTTGTTTAAGTGTGTGTATAAGAATCTCTGTAAATATTTTATCTACAGACACAGCGAGACACACGAGAAGGGGCATTAGCGAGCACAGAGCCTGCTTGTCCTCCCGCTGGAAAGGCAGCGAAATCTCGGCTGATTCTCGGCGCTGGTGATGGAGGGTGGTTAAAGCACCGAGCCCTGTCTGGCTGCTGGGATGTTCCCCTAACCCAGTGGTGAAGGAATCTCCTCTTCCCACCCACCACTCCTAAAAACCTACTTTAGCAGCAAATAATCTGCTTGCCACTGAAGATGTGGAGTTGGGGTCTTCTAAACTCCTTTTATTTCCACACTCGATCTTCTGAAGCTGAGAGGCAGCAAGCCAGGTCTAACTAAAACCTCTCCCGGTTTCGCTAACCCTTTGGATGTGGCTTGGAGCAACCTGGTCCAGTGGAAGGTATCACTGCCCACGGCAGGGGGGTGGAATGAGATGAGCTTCAAGGCCCCTTCCAACCCAAACCATCCCATGATTCTGTGCTAAGTCATTGGGAACCAGCCGGCAGCTTTGTCCCGGCACCCCCAGCACCTCACACCCCGACGGGCTGCATCACCTGCGGCACCAAAACTCCTGAACGCCACCCAAAACACTTGGGGGAAACAGAGAAAAACACTGGGCTTGGCCAAACCTTCCCCTGCGAATACCAGAGCGGCTGACAAACCAGTTCGGTCACGCAGACTGGTTGTGTTTTCGTGTCTAAGGAGAGAAAGGAAGCGAGTCTTGCCCTCCACCGGGGTGGGAGCTGGGGGAAGGCGCCGTCCCCGCTGCCCGAGGCCCTGTGCCCGGCGGGCGATGTTTGCCCTGACAAGCGGGGATTGTTTTCGGGGAGAAGCAGGAAGAAAGCCGGGCTGTTCGTGCTGCGGTGACTCACGGGGTGTAAATCACACCGGGGAATCGCCGGGGCACTCGGAGCCGCTCGCCACATCCGCGCCGGCGGCGGCGCTCAGAGCCGCGCTCTCATGGGCGCTGCAGAGCCCAGCGATGGCTCACGGGGGTAATTCCTCCTCCTCCTCCTCTCCCTCTCTCCTTCCATCGCCGTGCTGAGGCGGAGTTTTTCACAGGAAGGAGAGTTTCTCCGCCTTATTGCAGAAGGAAAATGTGGGGCGCTCTGTGCCCCCGCTGACGTCCAAACCCCACCGTGTCTGCGTGGTGCCCGGGACCCTCTGTCCATCCAGCTGTGCTCAGCATCCTGCATCCCAACTCCTGCTCCTAAAGCAGCTCAGCCAGAGCATTTCCCAGCACAAACACAGCCCGGAGCCCTAAATGTGAGACCTTGGTTTGATAAGGGAGAAAAGTCAGTGTGTGCCAGATTCTGCAAGATGGGAAGGAGGAGGGGGGGGGACAGGGAGAAAAAATTGGGGAAAAAATCCAAAATGAGAATGATTTTGTGCCTTCATCCAGCTCTCTGTTCCCATTCTCTGCTTTTCTCAAATTTCTGCCCTATTTTTCTTTCCACCAAAACAGACCCGGAGCTTCTCACACAAATCTCTTCAGGGATTTCATTGTCTTTTGTCCTGGGCTCCACCAGCTCCTCACCGTGCCCCTCACTCCCACCATGGGCTGAGATCTCACACACCCCGTGTATTTCACACAATCCCCCCGGGGTGAGGGAATCTCGGGCATCACCACCCCCCCAGCTGCTGTCTGAGCCAGACACCAGCTCTGCCAAACAACGTGCTCTCTCACATCGGGCCCTCTCCTATTCGTAAAAGATAAGATGATTTCACATACAAATGTTTCAAATTAAATTTTCGAGTTTTCCTTGTTTTTTTTAATTTTTTTTTTTTTTACTGCAGTTGATACGGATGCAGTGAAAACATGGGCACAAGCCAGAAAAAGCACACAACTGGGCATATTCACAGTCTTGTGCATCTAAGTCTGTCCAACATATTGTTGCTAACTGTGGCTTTTTAAAAAGAATTTTGAAAAAATAAGCTTTAGAAGCAAAGGCTGGAAGTGCTCTGAAAGCCACAAGTCACCAGAACTATTTGATGTTATGTGAGAATTTCAGCTTCCTCCTCAAAGAAAATTAACTGCTCAGTTTATTTAGACAAGTTGCATGCCCCAGTCTCTGCATTTCCATTGTGTGTGCTGTCCCCAAGTCCCTGGCCAGCCCAGCACATCCCCTTGGGAAAACTGAGGCAAGGAGACAGGAAAGTCACTTGCCCAGCACCCCCTCCTGTGGGATCTGCCACAATCCTGGGATCTGCTCTGAGGCTTCAAGGGAAAAGAACTCAGAAGTCACCAGTGAGGGGTGGAAAGGCAGTTCGGACCTTTTAAACCTGTTGGCCACAATCAGCTGGTTTTCTTTTAAAGTGAATTTTAAATTATTGATTTTCTGAGCATTAAAATCTTTGCCGATTTATTTTCTCCAGGTGGCATGAGGGGCTGGGCTGAGGTGTGTGCACAGTGGGATAAGCACACCTATTAATGAGCTCTCTGGAGCAGCATCTCCCAGCAGAAGCAGCCTGCACATCAAAACAAACCTCTGAGCATTCCTGTGCCCTTTTCCTCTCAGAGCATGCGTTCAAAATCCCAATTAATTCACCAGGACTTGCTGGCTGGGGTTGAAAATTAAGCATCTGTGCAAATGTACGCTGGATCAAGAAAAAAATCCCCATTATGAGCCTTTGTTCAGCAGCCAGATCTCATACCTTCTCCTCCCAAAACAAACAGGAACGGTGGTGGCACGGGGTGACAGTGACAGCAGGACAAACAGAAGAAATCCAAACAGAGGTGATGGGAACAGCCCCGGGGAGAGGCAGGCAGGGGAGGGACTGGCTTTTGTCCCCTCCTGATCCGCTGGGAGATGGGAAGGTTTCCTCGTGCATGGGTTCTGTTGCTGGGGCTGTGTGGCAGGGTGAGTTTGTGGGTGCCCATCACCTGTGGGGACACCTGGACACGGGCAGAGAGAGCTGGGGTTGCTCATCCTGGGCAAGAGAAGGCTCCAGGGGCACACAGAGCCCCATCCAGTGCCTAAAGGGGCTCCAAGAGAGCTCGAGAGGGACTTTGGACAAGGGCAAGGAGAGATAGGACAAGGGAGAATGGCTTTAAGATATTGAGAAGGAATTCTTCCCTGGAGGGTGGGGAGGCCCTGGCACAGATTCCCAGAGAAGATGTGGTTGCCTCATCCCTGAAAGTGTTCCAGGCCAGGTTGGACAGGGCTTGGAGCTCCCTGGGATAGTGGAAATGTCCCTGCCCATGGCAGGGGGTGGAATGGGATGAGCCTTTAGGTCCAATCTAACCCAAACCAGTCTGTGATTCTCTGCCACAGCTCCACACAGCACACGTGGCCACACGCCCTGGCATTCCAACACAACCCTGTGGCACAGCCCCATCTCCAGCTGGCACAGCCACACACCTGTGCCACACACACTGCAGCTACCCAGGGCACACGTGGACGCACAGGCATCAGGACCTCACGGGCACTCACCTGTGGTGGGGATGTACCTGGTGTGGCACAGGCACAGGCACACCAGGGACACAGTGACACCTGGGGCATGGACACACCTATGGGCACGGGCACACCAGGGACATGCTCAGCCGGGGCAAGGACACACCCATGGCATGGACACACGGGGACATGCACACACCTGGCGGGACACGGGCACACCAGGGACAGTCACATCTAGAGCATGGACACACTTATGGCACGGGCATAGGGACATGGGCACACCTATGGCATGGGCACGCCGGGGACAGTCACATCTAGAGCATAAGCACACCCATGGCATGGACTCAGTGCGGACACGCACAGCCGGGGCACGGGCACACGGGGACACGCGGGGGACGCACACCCAGGACACGCTCCCGCCCCGCCCCGCCGCTGCCGCTGCCGGTGCCGGTGCCGGTGCCGGTGCCGGTGCCGCTCCTACCTCTGCCTGCCGCCGCTGCCCCGCGGGCGGTGCGGGCTGAGCGGCCGCCAGCAGCCCCAGCGCCAGGGCGGCCCGCAGCGGCGCTGCCATCCCGGCTCCGCTCCCGCCGCTCCGCTCGGCGCCGGGCGCCGCCGCCCCAGCCGCCTCTCCCCGCCCCGGCCCCGGGGGCGGCCCCAGCCCCAGCCCCGGCCGGGGGCCGGGCTCCGCCAGCAGCACCGAGCGGCGGGGGCTGTCCCTGCTCGGGGAGCCCCCCCCGGGCCGCTGCCGGGAGAATAATGCCGTGTATTCCCTGTCCCCCGGGAGCATCCCGCTGCCGGTGCGTTCTCCTCTCCCGCCAGCTGGGACAGTGGCTCTGCCAGGTTTGACTCCGTGGAAAAGAGGAGAAAGCAATTGCAGCTTTTTCCTAAACCTGTGTTCATCCATAGCCCTGCACACGCGGGTGAAGGGTTCAGAGGCCGGGGGTCCCTGTGGGCCAGCACTTGCCATGGGCTCAGCGACACAGACGGCTGGGCCAGCAGCGCAGCCTCTCTTCAGGGGTCTGGCACTTTAGAGCAGTGCTCTCTCAAGCTTCACATAATAACCACACACTCAGCGTTGTGGTTTACACTCTCAGGGTTGTGGTTTACACTCTCTATGCTTCAGTTTCCCTCGCAGGCGCGGTTCGTGGTCACACCCGTGGGCAAGGAGGGGCTGCTTGCTGCACCCGTGTCAGTGTCCCAGCTCTCCTGCAGCTCACACACAGCTGATGATCTTGCAGGTTCCAGTGACAAGTCAACAGCTCTGTTTACTCACAGCAGTATTTTGTTTGACTATTTTGTTTTAATTTGACTAAAACAAAAGGATGTTTTGATTCTGCTTTGGTTCAAGGGGAAAAAAATAGGATGTGACTTGTATCTGCTTTTGTTTTCATGCCAGCTTCAACCCCACACCTATTTTAAAGCTCCCAGGCTCCTTCCTCCACTTTTTAATCATGCCAAAACCTGAAGTTGCAGGAGCATCTGTTGAGTGCAGCTTGAAGAGAGCTGCAGAGAGCCTGTGACACCTTGCTTTACAGCTGGGCAGGGATGTAGGGAAGGGAAGCAGGATTTGAAGGAGAGAAAGTGATCCACACAACATGGAAAAATAGGGAAGTCACTGAGCTACAAGATAAAAAACATGGGAGAAATGAAGGTTTTGTGGCTGGGCCAGTAAGAATTGAATGAGGAGCTGCTGGAGAGCATGGTGGGTGGCTGGCACAGCCTGGGGGATGGTGTGAGGGGAACACTCAGGCCTGGGAGGAGGGAGAGCCAAGGGATGGCCGCTCCTCACGCAGGTCAGCCTCACGCTTCCGTTCAAAACAAGAGCAGCTCTGTCTGCAAATGCATCCGTGTTTGCATCGTATCTAGGAAGCAACTGATCCATCTGCTCTTCCACTTAAGAACATGGATGATGAGAAAGTGACTGGCTGGGCTCCAGCAGGAGCAGGAAACTCCCTCCTCTGCTCATTGTGATGTGGGGAAGCGGCTGCGAGGGCACCTGCAGCCCCCGGGGCCGCCAGCTTTCCGACCGGGCATTTCCCGGGGCTGCTGCCTTAGTCCTCAGGGGTTTTGGCATTCAGAGAAGAGCTCAGCCCAGCCTTGGGGATGCCAAATCATAGCTGGCTGCAGGCTTTTGGCTGGGAGTGTAAAGATGTTTATCCAGCTGCTGTAATCGGAGCGGTATCAGGCACAGAAATACTGTCTCATGGAAAGGTGAACAGATTTCTGGCTCTTTGAGTGGTAGGTGAAAGCTCAGAAAACGAGGCAATAAAAAGAGTTTCAATCCTTGTAACTTCTACCCTAAAACTGAAACCTGACAAATTAAGCCTGTGTCAGAGAACTAACAAAGTTTTTCACTAAAACATTAACAAAGAGCATGATAAATAGATCCACACAAGCTCTGATTGCCTCATCTTTCCTGATTTCTTGGGTTTCGAGAGAAAATCCCTCCTCCCTTGAATTGAACTCAAAAGATCTCAGTGCACTCAGTGAGCTTAATTTCCAAACCCTTTCCTAGGATGCCTCCCAGCCTGGAGATCCAGTGTTCTTAATAAAACACCATTTGCATATTAACTTGTAAATATCACAGAGAACTAAATGCCATTACCACAGGTGGAGTCTGGAGGGGGGGAGGCTGGTTTGTCCACAGGGGCACAGCAAGAGCAGCCGAGCATTGCAGAGAGAAGAGCTGAAGATCCCTGTCTGAGGTGAGATCCAAGAGTTTCTAAACCAACATTATGAAACAGCTCTTGTGACGTGAGCTTTCTCAGAGCAGCTCTGAGTGTTTATCATAACTGATAAGCAAACAGCAGCCCCATTACTCCTCTGTGGCAGCTGCTACCCAAGATGGATGTGATGCACCACAACCTACCACCAGAAACCTTTAATGCTCTGCACTGAGAACAGGTTTGAGTTGTTCCCTTTCACTCTCTCGAGAACAGCCACTCTTCAGATGTTTGCTGCAGGATGGCTCAGTGGGTGCTGTGCCAGGCAATGTCCAAAATCCTCATCCTGCTGCTGGAGAGTGGCCAGATCCAGGGCTTCAGATCAGGTCAGAAAGGCACAGTCACAGCTTTCCCTCCAAACCCCAGCCTGCAGGAGTCAAATTCTTTACCAAGGCACAAGCAGCTTAATGTTCCTTGGGCTGTCACAAGGGTGAAGCTTTTCTGCTCACAGTTTTCTGGGTACTTCATTCGTGCATAGCTAATTCTCACAGGTCAAAGGACTTCCCTGTGGCCTTAAAATGTGTCAAAAAGTCTGTCTTGCCCAGTATCCTGTCTCAAACAGAGCCAGGAACAGACACTTACCACAAGGGTGTTACAGAGAAAATGCAAAGTCTGCACAGACTTCCCTTGGCTTCATCTTTTGTGTGTGGAGTTCCTGGAAGTCGGTGAGAGGTCAAGAAGCTGCATCCAGCTGATGAACCCTCCCATGAACACACCAATTTGCTGGAGCAGTTTGAATCTCCCTGGTATTTGCTCAGCTAACGGCCAAAACCATGCATCTCTTTCTAGGATCTGGGTGGCACCTGAGTTCCAGCAAACATCATCACCTTGGTATGAAAAGTGGAGTTTCAAGCAGTTTTGGGTGCATTCTCACAGCTGAGTTTGATTACAACAGCTTTACAGGCAACAGCTACAAGCAGCGTTAGCAACATCATCTACTGGGACATCATCACACAGGCTCTGTTACCCTGGAAATGGGAATTATCAGTTCTAGATTAGGCAAAGCAGCACTGGCTGGATCCTGGCCTCAAATCCCTGGAGTCTCAAGAGATTGGCTTCAGTCACTGCCCCCATATCTCTCTTTAGAACTGTGGTATTTGAGCAACTTAAAGTTGCATTTCTTCTCAGGGTGAGGTGAGTTTGGCTGCTGAGGGCCAGCACGGAAACTATTTGTCTGCCTCTGAAAATATTTAGCAATTATTTTATACAGGAGTGACATTTCAGCTCTGCAAGGATCACGTGCCACTCCTGCACTGGCATCCCTCTTTTCTCCAGCAAGTCCTTGTTGAGCTTGGCAAGTGCTAGACCTGTTTTTGTAAATAAACCAGCATTCCACACAGGACTGATTTCCAAAACGAAACCCTCGCCACTAAGAAAATGTATTATTGGAGATGGAACATAAACAGAGATGAAGGCAGCAGAGCAGATCCCAGCTATGCTGAGAACAACCCAAACTGCTCCTTTCTGCTGAGACAGACTCTCCTGGTTTTCTGCCTCCTGACAGGACAGATCTACTGTCCTATCCCTCCAGAGTCTGGAATTTTTTTTATAGGAAGTCCTACCAAATCCTCACACAGCACTGAGAGGAACTAAAATTAATTCAATCCTTAATATACTACATTTTTCAAGTTTTTGACTTTTATTTTAACCTCAATTAAAGCTTGTCCTGGCAAACTTTAGGCAGCTGTGGAGAAAAACTGCAAGACCAAAGGACTTGGCAGAAGCAGTTGGAGAGCAATGAGAGTTAAACCATCCTCTGGGTTTGTCATTTTTACAGAACATCTTCCCAGGCCTCTCTGAGCTAATTTAACTCTCACTGCACCAAAGGCAAGTAAAACCACCCATCCAGCCAGTACAGATTCTCTGTCCTGCTGATTTTCTGAAAGACCAAACAGCTGCTGAAGGTATCTTAAAAACCATGAAAGACTCAGGTTGTTTTGTCCCAGTGCAGAACAGAACATAAACAAAACAAGTGCTCAGCATCATTGCCAGGCTGGAAAAGCTGAGGTGCTTGTGACAGCTCCAGTTTTGTGGCTCACTAGAAGACTCATCTACTTGGTAATCCTGGGCAGTGACTGAAGAGGAAAGTGCTCTTAGCCTGGGGGAGAAAGCAGGGTTGGAGGCTGAGTTGGCATCAAAGGCAGCTACAACAGTTGATCCCAATACTGGAAGCCCCAGCTGTTTGAACCACCAAGGCCTTCTCCAGGAGGGAAAAAAGCAAAGCCCCACCAGGGAAGTGCAGGGAGCAGAGGGGTGATGCTGCACCAGCCCTGGGTTTTGCTCAGCTCAGTTCAGCCATTCCCAATTCTCTGCTCAGCTCTGGGGGCTCCTGGTGCACCCTCAGGAGCTGTTTGTGCAGTGCAAGGTGTCAGCTCTGCTGGGGAACAAACCTCAAGCAGGGACACTGAGACTGCTCCCAGCTGCTGGTTGCTGCTTTCCTTCCATCCCATCCAGCTGGCACCACTCCTGCATCTGCCAGCACAGCAGTGGCAAGAGCACCCTCTAGCCTCCTCCTTCCAAACAGTAACTTCAGCTTCAAAACCATCAGCATCCAACTGTACTAGTCCAGCAAAACAACAAATACTGAATTCATCAACTTTCTGAACCCTCACAAGCCATACACTGGATTTTATACTGTCACTGGTACATACATACCTCAAATTCCACTGTTTTAAGAGGAACAAGCTGTCCACAATCTGTGACAAATGCCTTTCCTAACAGAGCAGATGCTTTCCAGGAGAAACCTGAGAAAGGCCCAGCAGTTACCACATTTCCAGCCCTGGGTAAATATGATTTGAACTTCATTACCATGACCATCAATACACACCAAGCTGGGGAGATGGCTCATAAACCTTAACAAAAGTAATTTCTGGTCCTTTCTCAGTGAGATATTGCCCAGTTGTAACTCCAGACCCCAAGAACTTGTCTTTATAGTGCTGCCTACTGGAGTATTGCACAGCCAGATGCTCTCTCTCAAAGGCCTGTGATGCAGAGGCAGCACTGACACGATCTGAGTGGGGCAGTGCCGCACTTGTTTCCACCACGCACATTCCAAAAGCAGCAAGTACAGCAAGATGTAGCAAATCCCTTTTTTTTAAGCCATCTCACCTTGGATTTTGAGGTGTTTTGTCCCTCAGCAGCAGCAGAATACACTGACATTGCTGTCTGCCTGCTCCCCTCAGGATGCAGGACAACCAAAGCAGGTTTGCAGGCACCACAGGAGGGAAACAGGAAAGGAGCAGGGGACAAAGTCTGCAAGTCTGGGATAGAGGACATGAACAGCAAGGAGGCTCATCACTGACCTGACTGCAGGTTCTGTGAACACACAGAGCTTGAGTCAAAGCTGCAGTGCCATTCCAAATAAGTGCCCATTACTGCTTAAGCCATACCATAGAACACTGGGAACATGTAAGGAAAGGCATGAAACTCAAGTAATTGTGAAGCAGTAGGATTTCACAAATAAAACAATCAGCATTTATTGTTGTATTACAAAACACTTCATATTTTGGCAATATTTTACAGTTTATCCTTTTCCTTCTTAGGGCCTGTTGAAAAGGTATGGGGGGGGGGGGGAAGAAAAGAGGAGAATGTGGAAATTAGGATTAAATTTCAA
Organism: Eopsaltria australis; assembly: GCA_034509425.1. Taxonomy (NCBI): domain Eukaryota; kingdom Metazoa; phylum Chordata; class Aves; order Passeriformes; family Petroicidae; genus Eopsaltria; species Eopsaltria australis. The sequence continues at coordinate 137,914 of JAVTVJ010000394.1, forward strand.
TGTCTTGCTTAAAAAAAAAATCCTCCCAAACCACCCCAGTCCCTCCCACCAAAATAAAAATCTAGTTTCACTCAATTCCACTATCGAAAGAGGCCATGGGTGAAGCTGCAGGCAATTTCACTATCAAACGCATCAAGAAGACAAACAAAACATTCACAGTGGTCTTCAGTATGGTCTGTTGCGTTGATCATTTCTGAAATCGTTTCTGGAAGGGAAAGAAAAGGTTCTATGCAAGTAACAAATGAAGCAAATAACAAACAGCCCCTTCAGTCAAACATTTCTACAGTGACGTCTGTGTGCTGCTCTGTGTTTACAGAGAGCCCCATCCACAAACACTCAAAACTCAACAGCCACACTGAGTTCTTCTCTCTGGAAGCTCCTATCTGCAGTTAATATTTTCATGGCAGTTGTGCTTGCATACATAAACAACCCTTTTCCCACAGTTCCTGTCAACCCCACAGCCAAGCAAGGGCAAAGGCTCCTCTTACCTTCCTCCCATTTTGCCCCCGTAGCCACCTCCCCTGTCCCCGCCTCGGCCGCCGCGCCCTCGATAGCCCCGCTCGCCTCCGTAGCTGCCTCGCCCACGGAAATCTGGGCAAAAAACACAGAAATCCATCAGCTTTTTCAGAAAGATGCAGATGATATGAACACTTCAAACATTTAAGAGGTGTAGCTGTTTTTGCACACCTCCTGATGGACGTGAATCTTCTGGTCTGGGCTCCCCACACTGGTTGCAGGAATTCCTGCGAGCGAAGTTCATGTTGCCACAGGACCTGGAACAGACAAGGATTCCCCAGTCTAAGCTGTGAAGATAATGCACACATGGAACATCCCTGCCCAATTAAAATTACACTTACGGGTTAGGACAAACCCAGTCACCGTTTTTGGGTTCCCCACTTCTCCCCTGGAAGCCCCCACCTCTTCCATAGCCACCTCGTGAACCTGCAGACAAAATTACAGTCAGAATAAAGTTCTATAAACTGCACATGACAAACTGGTATCAAAGACTGTCACTGCCTTCAGACCCCAAGTGACAGAAAGACTTTTCAGGTGGAAAGAGTGTTTAATGCAAATATATTCCCACTATTGATTATAAATTCTTTTTCAGCAGTAAAGGGAAACCTGATCTGCTTGAATTGCCACTGGGTACATACAAACCCACTACATGCATTAATAAAATTTCAGAAAGATTTAACAAGGTGTAAGATCAATCACATATGGCCAGATTTAGTCAAAGAAGAAAAATTTAACAATAAAAAAAGTTTGTCTGGACTAATCCCATGATGCCTCTGACACAGGCATGGAGACAACATTTTTGCTTTCTGCATCACAAAATTAAGAATTTTTATACCAACTGAAGTTGTTGAAGAATCGTTTTTCACCAGCCTACAGAACTGCCTGATTTCAGAACTAGAACTTGTTGACAGTCACTGCCCAAAGCATGATTCCTGGAAAATGGTAATGAACACCCAGTGGACTACTGACAAAACTGTATATGCAGAGAATCAGGGTGATGGATACGGCCTTAATCAAAGGAATCAGACATCTAACTGCTGCTCCAAGCCAGCAGCAGCTGAATTCTGTGTCCTGCTTAATCCCAGCTCGAAACAGTATCTCCAGGCTTTGCTGTAACAAGCAAATACCCACTGGGAATTCCCGCCCATGTATGTGGGGCTGGTACAGCCCAACATCCCTGTTACACTTTCTCTTTAAAAGCGAGCCTGAGAGGAGATCTGGAGACATTCCAGTTCTAGAGGAAAGCATAAATTCTGTGCTGTGCAGAAGAGATTACAGATTTCAGTTTACTTAACTGGGTTCAATCCTTATTACTCCCTTTCCTGGCAGAATCCCAAAGGCTCATCTATTTGATGAATCACTGCTTCAAAGTCAGCCTCTCTTTAATAAATCAATCATAGTGAGAAAGCATTTAACTGTGCAAAAACAAGGATTCTACAGATTTTAGTCCCACCTCGACGCCCGCCACCTCCACCTCCTCTCATGAATTCAGGTCTTCTGGTTGCAAAAGAAACTTTGATAACATTGCCATTGAATTCTTTTCCTGTAGGAGGAGAGAAGGGATCAATACAGCTCCCAATAACACAGCAGCAAGCCCAGCAGAGCAGAAGTGATTTGCACACACAGACTGAACACAAAACTCTCGAGACACAGGGAAGCTGCAGCAAAGCTCTTGGTTTTGAAAGCACTTGTCCAAAGGTGAGATGGAAACACTGAGGTACTTGCTAAACTCTCCACAAACCCACAGATATTTTAGTTAAATGAGATCTGTAAGTTGTAATTTAAAGACATAAGAATGCTTAAAAGATTCTTGTTCATGCTCATGGGGAAGAAGTTTGGATGTCTGAACTATGTGTAATTCCACCAAGGAAACAAGGCTTTGATACCACTCAATAGCCAGCCCTAAACTTAACTCCCCAGTGTATTTAAAGTTTATGGTTTTCAAAGACTGAGCTCTTCACAGACACAATGTTTATCACAGACAAATAGCACTGCACATGTGCCTAATATAGTCATATTAGCCTTACTCTCTTAAACAAAAGTCAATTTGCATTTTGTAAGTAAATACAAACACCAGACAAGCATGCCATGCCTGTTTTTTTAAAGCAGTATCATTTCCCACCAGATGAGGAGTATGTCCTTTTGTTTCTACCCAGTATCACTAAAATTCAGTGAACACACAAGGTGACAGCAGCAGGTACTTTTCCCTCCCCCCCCTCAAGTTTATTACTACAGGAGTGTCACTGTATTTCCTGCAGTCTGAGGAGTTTTACATTAATATATTTCTGGGATAAGTACAGAATTTTAAAACTTTGTTCTACACTGTATATACACAGAGCACTCAGCACAAGACTGCCACAGCAATTCCAAAACTCTGAAAATGCTCTCACAACACTAAAAATATCAATGCAGCACTGCAGGGAATCCCTCCAGCTGCTGACACAGATTACAGTTCTGTTGGTCTAAACAAGTGCCACAAAACACCACCTCTCACTTGTGCAGGGGTGACTGAGGTACAGCAGCCAACCCTCAGTTTCACTGCACATTTTTGGTCTAAATCACAATTTGCTGTTTAATGAAATGAGAGAAATCCAACAAACACAAGAAACCACAAAATACAGGTCTTTGTATAAGAAAAAAACAACTATAACCCTAACAAAAAACCCCAAAACCAAAAAAAAAACCCCAAGCCAAAAGCTACATAATTAGCAGCATTGGGCCTCCAAAAAGGTAACTGATTTGCTTCTTCCACTGCCTGTTAGATTCATGAACAGCCAAAAGAACAGGTAACTCTCACCCACCATCAAACCAGTCGATTGCTGCTTTAGCAGAAGGAGGGTCATCAAAAGATACCGTGGCTTCTCCCTTTGGTTTGCCAGTATCCTTGTCTGTGTACAGATTGATCATGGGTTTGCCAGTCTTTTTGTTGGTCTGAAAAGGAAGGTTGTACACTCAGCATAGCAGAAACACTGGTGAAATCAGTTCAGAGCATAAATGCTAACATTAAGTATCTTTAGTGAGAATATTCTCTCAGAGCTGGCCTGCAGAAACAGAGGGATTTGACTGAAGGATACTGACTGGCTGTTCTCCATGAAGCAATGATGGGCCCAGTTTTAACAAAAAAATGAGGTCAAGTGCACAAAATCCTAAATTAGAATTGCAGAACCAGAAGCAGCAGCCACAGAACAGAGGCACACGTGCTGCAGTATGAGGGTGGCACAATGGATAGAGTGTCAGGGCTATAAAGACTAAAGAGGAGACACAAAGCAATCTAAATGTCACCAGGAGAAAGGTGCTAGTGCTGCCAGCTTACAAATGAGCTGTCAGCTGGGAGCCCAGATAAAATATTATCTACAACTGCTGGGGAGTTCAGAGAGAACTCTGCCTTAAATGATACCAGTACATTTCCAGTGCACCAGCTCCACCAGTTCTGTTCTTTCTGACCCACGATTTCTCATTCCACTTACCTTTATGATACCAATCTGTTTGAAATAGTCTGCCACTTGATCTGTTGAAACGTCCTCTCCGAGTCCTTGCACAAAGATGGTGTTGTTATCAGAGTTGTCAGACTCTGAATCTGTGGAAAATCAAGCTACATTTACCATGTGTTTGTGTGGGAGCAACTACAGCAATTTTGAGCTCAGGTCTGTGCTGCCCAGTAGCAGACCTTTAAATCCCAGAGACAATTTGTGTGAAATAGAAGAGGAGCAGGGAGTCTAATTCTGAGTTTAACACCATCAACTGAATATCCTGGACAGCTGACCAGCTGCCTGCCTCACACCCAACTTCCACACAGCTGGGCATCCCAACCCACCAGAGCAGTGTGTGTTTTAAATAACATAAGCTTGACAAAGTGTGATGGCAGTAAAAGCAGCTGCTTGGCTCAAGTACATTAAAAGTTCACTCAGAAATTCTTATTTGCTGCATTAACATCCCAAAATTCACATGAACTTTCATTAAATGCATTTCTTTCAAGGAAGGCATGCTTTAGCTAGGGTTTTTTGAGCCATGGGAATTGCAGCCACATCCATCTTTCCAGACAAACATTTTAAAAAGCAGTGACCTAAGAGCTACAATCCACTTCCACTCACTGCTTGATTCCTTACCAGCATCTGATCTCGGCCCATAATCCCTTTGACCTACGGTATGGGTTTGGAAAAAAAAAAAAAAAAAGAAAGAAAAAAGACTATTTTTAGCACAACACATTCGAGGGACTTTTTTAGCAACAAGAAAATATACAAAGAATGTATGCAATGCATCTAAGATCTAAGACATTAACCAGAGATTTAGAGAATATTTAGATTTAAACGTTCAACAGAAGGTGTCTGTAGGACGTTAACGTGTTCTTTAACTTGCAGCATGTGGCAGTTGCCACACTGATGCTGTGCTGGTGTTTGCTTGCAAATGCTGGTTGTCACATCACCAAGCAGTTTCCCACTTTTTTTTTTTTTTTTTTTCTACCTCTAGTACCTTTCTAAGAAGCATTTGTAACAAAAATTAAAAAAAGAAAAGAAAAAAAATAATCCGGTGAACGTCACTGTCTCCACAAATTCTTTCATGCAATTTGACAAAGCAGAAATCCAGTTTATTGCTACAAGTTTGGCTATTAAAACTCGTGAACACACCAGCCTCACCAAAACTCTATAATGCTTCTACTAGATAGTAACAAGATATTGGTGGCTTTTAGATTTATAAAGAATTTCCACTGAAACATTTTTGGATACTCGGCACTTACCACCGTAATTTTTGAAGCCACCACGGTCACCACCACTGCAGAGGAAAAATTGAAGAAATGATTTCTTCCTTAAGTCTCTACGTGCTGAGCCCAAGGCTCAATCTACAGTTAACTGATGACAAGTTGAGAATTACTGTCTGGCAGCTAAAGCACCACGTCTACGTTCTCCTCACTACCCATTCATGTTCAAAGATTAAATTACAAAGGAAAAAAAAAAAAAAATCTATCAGGGTGCTGCACTGGAGAAGAGAAGCCCTAAGGAGTATTTTAAACTAATTCATACACATGTGGTTGGTTCAATACTTTCTCCCATCCCATCAGCCAAAATAACAGCTATTCAAAACTGGGGTTTAAACAAAAATGTTATTTTCGTGAAGATTAATGTGGGCTTTAATTGTAGATGTAATTGCTACTTCGGGATAATTAGTACTTTCCTAGAAGTCAAAAGAGCTAAAATTAATCTCCATTGTTATGCATTTATAATAGAGAGGATAAATTAGCAGAATGAGCCATTCTCTGAGCAAGGGTCTGTGGGGACCTACTGTACTTGGCATTACAGAGAAGGTGTGTGTGTATGTGAGCTTCAAAAGCAGAGGCCGTCAAAGTTTTATTTCATTCATTCTGAAACCTGTGGCACAAAATGTAGACCAAGTTAAGAGAATACACACATCAATTTTCAAAGGTTAGAAGGGGATTTAAAACAGGTTGTTATGCCTCCAATAATGTGCATGAAAATAAACCTTCACTCTTTTTTTTTCACTGGAAAGGTTTGTACTGGAAAGATTTTTCACAACAGCATTTTTAATTGCATCCATGTTATGAACACAAGGTAATCAATACTCAGAGTCTTCAGGAAAAATACAACCACTGGATTTTTTTAGGAAGTCAATAACCAACTGTCAGAAGGACTATCTCCTACTGCCATGTACAACTGCCTGCTTGTCCTCCTCGTCCTGGGGGGACACAGCTGCCACCTCAAAATTAGGCAGGGTCACCTAAGCCCAGGAGCTTTCTCATTCTGATAAAGGCAGTGTGAGCTCAAACCCTGGTGCAGAGAAATATCTCCAGCCTCTGGAGCTATTGTGCCTCTTCACCAAAGCACTCTGTGACTAAAATCACTGCAGGAGTTAATTCCATCTGTCTGCTCACACATCAGAGTCCAAACAGGGCACACAAGCACCCAGCAAAAGGCCATGAAGTAAAATTAGGGAGTCATTTCTTTGGCACTCTGTCCATCTGTTACAGCAAATGGAAAGTCAAGAATGGAAGCTGCTGATATTTAACATTTATGAGAGAAAATCTGCCCAAAGTGAGGACCAAATAAAGCTCCAACAGGTTATTATCAAAGCTGAATTAAGAGCCACTCTTTGGGGGGTGACTGACATTCTGGGACAGTTTGGCACAACACAGTATCATTTTACTGGGATTTTCCTTAAAATAATTTTTTGCTGCAGATTTTATTGCTGTTCCACAGAAAAAAAAAATCTGTGAATGCTAAATTACAGTATCATTTATTCCTTAATTCACTCTGCTCATTAAAGATTTTACATGCAATATCAGTGCTGGTCTTTACTCAAGGCTGTCTGTTTTCAAGGACTGATGATTAAAACCACAATGGTGATGATAAAATTTACTGTAAATACCTTTCTGCCACCTCCAATTCACTTCAGCTAAAAAAAAAACTTCATTATGACACAACAATTTTTAGCAGGATCCCCGTTTTTCTGGGATTTTAACTCAGAAATAACAGCAGTGAATAATATCAACCATCTAAATGTTATGAAACTTTTCCACCCCCAGATTATGGTCCCAGCTCATCAGGACAGCAACATCCACAATAAATACATTTTCTGATGTGGCAGTTAGAAAAACCCAACAATCTAAAAACTTACACAATGTAACTTTGTGTCAACACATCCAGGATTTTGCCAGGAGGGAGGGTTTTGTAGGATGCTGGGGTGAAAATGTGTGTACCATGATCCTGAGAAGTAGGAGTTGAATACACAAAAGGGCAAAGGAAGGCATAGCCCAATGCCTAATTCCTAAATCTGCAATACAGCAGTTCTGCATCCTGCACTAATGAGTGCAAGCAATAATTTTTAATTAGTTTTTTAATTAATGTCTATAGAAATACATTTTTGCCCTAGTGTGCCTCAGCATGTTATGTTCTGCTTAGTCTCACATGACCAACCCAAGCAAAATCTGGAACAATCTACTGACAGATACCTTTGATGATGGATTAATGCTATCCTACATTTTTTAGTGGCATTTGATATGGGATTTATGAAGCTGCAGTTTGTTACCTTCCTGCAACTGCTGGGCAAAGCTACCCAAGATTCCCTGGGATCAGGGAGATATCCTGCAGCAAGCCAAAGACAGGAATTGCAAGCAGCTGATGCCACAATCTCGGATTTACCCCTCACTGAGACCCAAAATTCAACCTCATCAACTGAGTTAGTTCCCACATTATTGCCATAAAACATGTGGAAAATACAAGTGCAGCATTCACAGCCCACTGCTTTACCAGGCCTGCACACAGTGACCAGATGGATTCTGGAGTCTCAATATCCTATGTTAGAACCATGAACAGGCAGTTAAATTCAGCAGTGTCACCAACTAAGATAATAAATAAGAGGCTGAACTGCAGGCAGCCAGAATGTGACAAAGCACCACTCAGTGTGTGAACTTGCTGCTGTGAAAGGGAAGTCCTCAGATGTTCTTTTCTCCTATATTCAATCACAGATTTATCATCACCTACTAGACTGTAACTGGGCTTCATCTGGATATTGCTCAATCCAGCTGGGAGCAGCTCTTTAATTTAAAGTACAGATACATGGGGAGCTCAGCCTACAAGAAATTCAGTTTATAAAGTGATCAGATACTGGCAGAAGCAGCACTAAAGAATTCAGGGCCCAAATTTCAGCCTCCAACACGTGTCTGTCTTCACTAAGTGTGTCTCTAATACCTAAGAGTGTATCTTACAAACAAGAAAGGAATATTTACTGCACCAACAGTCACTGAAATATGGGGTTTTTTTTCCCTTACTTGTATTTATTGCCTCTGTTCACATTTTTCCAAACTCTCCATAAGGCTAACCTCAAGCAGATCTGTTAGAAGTCAAAACATTAATTCTGAACACAAACCACACTTGTAAAAAACATCTGCACTAAACTATAACTTCTTTATATCACACTAATTCCCACTCCTAATAGCTGACACAATGAAGCTGCACAGGTAGCTTTTGTTCATAGTAGATCACCATAAATCTGCACAAGAGTTAAAAAATAATCTGTGCTGAGCAAAGTCAGGATTTCTATGACAAATCCTAACACAATGGCAAATCCTTTCTAAGCTCCATCTCTGTAGTTCCCCCAGCAGAGTCTGTGTGAGCAGAGCCAAAAGCAAAGCTCCTCTCACCTCCTCTGTTTGCTCCTGTGTTTCTCACTTAAAGCCTTAACCAAAACAATTCACCATTAATTCCTTGTTTTTCAGATGAGGATTCTAAGAAGCTTGGGTGAATAACTTTGAGCCAAACTTTGCATTCTCAAAACCTGCTGTTCCTGCTTTCTAACCAAAAGATGACACTCTTCTACTACGGAGAAAAGGAAATATTTTACTTCTTAGTCAGAATAAAAACTGGGATCATCAGTTTTTCAGGCTTCAAAACAAAAGGGTGGGGAAATTCTACTAAAATCCCAAAAGATGCAATTCAAAACCATTAAAAAATCTCAAGGATAATTCTGAAACCCTAAGTTATTAAAACTAAAATGTGAACTTCTGACACATGACAAAATGTGTGTTCTCTTATTGGACTAGTATCAGCTAAGAAATCGGAACAGGAATTTCTCTAAAGATTATTTTCTTAGTGCTGGGCGACTTTGCACAGGTACAGAAGAAAAATGAGTGCTGAAAGCATTCAGTATAGGACTTGTCCAAGTCCTTCTGGTTGTCAGAATAAAACTACACCCCTAAAGCTGCATCAAGTTCTCTCTGTGTCTGAAGGTCAAGGAAGTCGAGGAAGAATTTTTATTATTAGCTAAGAACAAGAGATTCATTCATTGTGGTCTCACATTTGATATTGATTTGTTTTTAAAGTCAAGGAGCAGTATCTTTGGCCCTAATAAAACTTATTCAGATGTTATTTTCTAACCCCTGTAAAAGTCAAAGCCTAATTATTTTTCCATCCCTGGAAGTGTCCAGGGCCAGGCTGAATGGAGCTCTGAGCACCCTGGGATAGTGGAAGGTGCTCCTGCCTATGGCAGGGGGTGGAACAAGATAATGTTAAGGTTCCTTCCAACCCAAAACCGTTCTGGAATTCTGTGATTACAGCATCATTAAAGTATCTGTGCAGACAAGATGTTTAGATTACGGAATTTTCACAGTTTAGCATTAAAATGGGACCAGAACAACTGAAAATGGTGCCTTACTGAAGATCAACCTGATATTCCTACATGGATTTTTCCCCAAGAAATAAATAAATGACAGAAACCCAAGAATATAATCCCACCCCCAAAAAACCCTACCCTTAAACCCCACATTTTCACAGGACTAAACATGATTTCTTACCTCATTACAAGTTATTTTCCCCTTCATTATAGAGTTTGTTATTTAATTTAACCATTTAGACTTTTCTAATAAGTATGTCTGGTAAAAAAGTATGTCAGAAACAGAATCCTCTGTCACAATTATGCAAAGAGACTGAATAAAGATATATGACACTGCAGCTGCAGAAAATTTCCACCAAAAATACCATTAAAGCCAACATCCCTTAACAGAAGCAGACAGAATTTCTAATAAATGCCCTCCCACTTCCCTGTATTTTCCTCCACTTCTTCACTCACTTCCCCACTTTCTCTTCTTTTGCCTTCCCAGTCCACTGAAGCAGCATGATCTCCATGGATGTGTGAGCAAAAGCTTCCTCACATTTTGGAAAAATATGGCAAGAGGCTTTATTTTCACAGACATGAATAAGTTTGATTTTATCTTGCAAAGACCCAAGTTTGTTTCAAAGTGACAAAATCTATCAGCAGGATGTTTTTTGAAGCTCACATTCATTGCTGTTATTGGAATGGGCTAGGCTTTTATAAAGCTTTTTAAAAATGCAGGTTTTATCACAGGAATATGGAAAATCCTCATCCACAAAGAAAATCTAGTTTTTAAAAAAAGGTCAGTTTTAGCTGAAAATTAAAATTAACTTGGAAATTATTTTCCTTGTTATCTTTGTTTTATGTGAGGTACTATGTATTCTAGAATTGTTATATATATTTATGCTTATTTATAGTACATAAATTTATGTTTATTATGAAAATTATTGCAGAAAAGTAAGCATTAAGTTTATATGATATAAAATTCCAGCAAACATTAAAATAACACTAATATGCTTTTCTAATTGTGCTACCACACCTAATTAGAAGAGGTAAGATCCTCCTACATCATTATAAACAAGCCATTAAGTACAATTTGGGAACATCTCGGAGGCAGACAGATTTTAAATATGATTAAAAAATAAATACCTTTAAAAGTAACCAAGTACTGGATTATTTTACTTAAATTAGATCAGTTCCAAGAGAAAACACTTTACAATTACAGAGTTTTTAATCTGGAGTTTAGGACTAACCCAGAGCTGTGCAGCCTTTTGAAAGGTAAGTGGTGCTGACAAGGAACACCTCAAAGCTCTCTGGAAGCTTCAACGTTCTTGCCCTCCATCACTGAGCCTTCTGCACCCCCAACCACTCAGGGGAACACAAAGGGGAGCCAGTTGGGAGAGTTATTAATAAATAATATGTCATATGTTTAATTCAATAGGCTTTAAAGGCAAGGTCCCAGTCGCAGACCTCTGCATGGAATCATCTGCAAGCACAGAATTAAATATGTGCATAAATTTTCTTGACAGTACAGGGCCTAAGGCAATGGGGAAAGGGGTGACAGCATTGCTGGTATTTCAGATCTACCCAAAACAAACGTGTTTAGATTAGAAGTTTAAAACTGAAAAAAAAAAGCAGCAAAGAACAAGTAATGTTACTACGAAATTATTCCTATTATTGCAAGGTCAAAATACTACCCTGGTGAAATGTGAGCTACCTCAGCTATGAATTTTATCAATTTTTCTCAATCACTGGCTGTTGGATTTCTTGTCACTGAAAACAAGTGATGGGCTGGGGTAGTTTTTGTATTGCAACTCGTGCAGATAAAATGCAGCTCTGTGTCACAACAATCAAATGCTTGCTCTCAATCTGTGTGAATCTAAAAGCTGTTCCCTTAGGCAAAACCCATCTCTGTGCAGTGCAGAAAGGTTTAATTTTAGAAACCTTCCAGTTTTGGAAATCTAAACCTGAACCACCTTAGGAATAGACATATAATAAACAAAAATGAAAACCAGCTTAAAAATAGGAAACAAGGGTAAGGAAGTGCAGGCACTGGAATGAGATCACTTACCTATATCCAGACATATGACCTCTTCCATCCATGTCATATCCCCCTCTACCTCCTCCCTGTGACCCGCCATATCCTCTATTATCTTCTCCATACCTGCTCTTTTCACGGCGATCATCTGCGAGAATGAGTCAAAGCAAACACGAGGCAATTGTAGTGCAAACTGCAGCACAGGGAAAATTCACACCCTGGAATTCCCACCTCCCCTTCATTAACGCTGCCATTTACATCTGAAAAGTATCAGCTCCTAAATCTCTCTGATGTTCTCTGTGCCAAAAAGGAAAAAAAAACCAAAGGAAACTTTGCTCCCTTGGCTTCCAGGGTCACTGAGTATATCAGAATGTAAAAATACTCTGCAATTACACTCCATTCTCCAAACTTTAAACACATCTTGTCTAAAATATACTTTCCATTTGATTTCCATACAGCCCTCCCAGTTAGCAAAAGACATCAGTGAAGACAGAACAAGGATAAATAGAGTGGGTTGTGCTGCTGGTGTGAAGTTATAGCAAAAAAAAAAAAAGGCTTCATCTTAAACTTCTCCTTCTATCTCACAATTCACCTACACAGCATAAAGCTGGAATGTGAAGTGCAAAAGCTCCTCATGACTGATCAAGACATGTCACCCTCATGCAGGAAGAGGGTTCAAAATAGCTTGGGAAGAAAATTCCATCTAGAATTTGCAGAACCCAGGGACAGAGACTCTGCAAGGCTGTTCTAACATACGTAAATGCAACCATTTTGGGGCCCCAAGAGTTTTTAATCTCCCTATAATGTTTTGAAAGCCTTAAATAAAATATCCCCCAAGAATATCGACATGGAAAAGAATTTAACTATCCATCATATCAACTGCTTGCAGAAGGAAAACCAACCATTTCACAGAGCTCCTGCTCAATTTTATTAGCCAATACTGAATTCAAGCTGTGAATGTTACCTTGGTTGTTGTGGCTATAGCTTCCCTTCTGAGACTGGTAGGATTGCTGGGAGTGGCCATACGAGCTTTGGTGCTGGTTATAGCCTGACTTTTGGTCATATGAGCTCTGGTGGCCATAGCCCGACTGCTGGTCATAGGAGCCCTGGTGGCCATAGCCTGACTGTTGGTCATAGGAGCCGGACTGCTGGTCGTAAGAGTCTTGGTTTTGTCCATAGCTTGACTGCTGGTCATAAGAGCTTTGGTGCTGACCATAGTTTGACTTTTGTTCATAAGAGCCTCTTCCACTTAAAACAAACAGAATTGGAATTAATAGCTAAATGTTCACAGAAGAGCGAGCAAAGTAACAGCTGGAAATTCATGACATTGCTACAATTTCCTAATCGCAGTTACCTCATTACATAACTAAAGAGCATCGCTCCTTTCACGTGTCCCAGTCCAACCCTTACTTTCCTCTTCTTCCCAGTACCATCAATGGCTGATGGAGAGCCTGTGACCTGCTAAACATCAAATCCTTCTCTCTGGACCTGGAGGGCAGAGCCTCAGCACTCATGTTGTATAGGGCAGCTGAGACTTGCTGCCTAAAACATCCCCAAAAATAAAATTTTGCATTCCCTGAATTGCAACCTCTCTTCTTCTGGGGATTCAACAATTTATCAGGAATTCTTCTAACTGTTCTGGTGGCCTCTAACACACCTGTGGTTCCTCTCACTTCAGTGCCACATACACTATCCCAGCAACCCTCACCAGAAACACTGAGCAATATCACATCCAGGACACTCCAACACAATGCAGCTCTACATTCCAAGAGGGGTCATAAATCTTCTCTAAGATTAAGATTAATAACTTCAGACCAACCACAAGGGAATCTCACCCACACCACAATTGTCTAAGCTACTTCAGCATCTGAAGTAGAAACTAAAGTATTTTGAAAATCTAGATATATGAGAGAATAGCTCCAGCTGGCTTAGCCTTTCATGGCAAGGCATAATATAGATTTATGAGAAATAAATTGCATCCAGGGAACATTGGCTGTTACTCATTCCTTTGTTTTCCCCCAGGTACTTAGTTGTGCCTTAGCTGTCTTATTTTTTCAGTAACTGAAGAGAATCTCTGACCTCTGCCACCCTTTCTTCTCTTCCCCCTCCCTGCTTCCACCCTTTTTCAAAAGATGAGGCACTAGATCTGCCACTCTCCAGTCTTTGGCAATCTTACTTGCTAGTGAAAGTACCTCAGGAAAAGGGAAAAAAATACAAGAGCCTCCAGAATGTTTCCACCAGCATTTCAAAGCACTTTCAGATCAGTGCATTGGGTCTAACCAACCCCAAAATATCCCATCTGTGTCAATACCATCTAATCTGCTCTCTCCCACTACTAGCCTAGATCTCAGCTTTAACCTTGCTAATCCCAGTGGTAAACAGCTTGTGAAGATTTTGGTTATTATCTTCACTCCAAAAAAGTCAGCTCTGTTTTAGCCTCTGCACCTTTACCAACAAAGGAAGCACTGTTGAAAGCATCCACTATTTGCTGTCTTCCCTTCCCTCCTCTAGGATATGACAGCTACACTTTTGTGGCCACCCTCTTCAAAGCTGCTACCATTTAATTTCTCAGTTTCTCCTTATTTCTTACAACCCCACATTGACAGTTTTCCCTTCAAGGTCTCTTCTTCATTTTCTACACACAAACAACTTGCTGGAGAACCTACGTGTTGCATTTTTATTCTACTGGACGTCTACAGAGTTAAAAACTACATTATTACCTTTGTACAGCTCTAAAAAATACTCAGAAAACAAAGCAAAACAAAACTTAACTATGTACCTGCCTTTGTTATGGAAGCAAAAATGACACCTGAGTGAAAGCACCTATTGCTGGCAGATTAAGATATTTTTTTTATATTAAAATGTTTTATAATAAGAACTACAAAACCACAAACCAAGCAGGGGTTTCCTCAATTCCAGATTGCTTTATCAACTTGCAAAAAATACAAAACCATTTGGACCTTGGACACTAGAATGAGGTTTAGTGGAGTATTTATTGGAGTATTTAAAAGAGGCCACATGAGCCACAGTAAAGCTCTAACACAAGCAGTAACCTCGGGGTGCAGGCACAAAGTTTGTAAAGCAGACAGTGAAGGTATTCCAGCATTAAGTGGCCTTTTAAGTCATTCAGGGAAGTTAGTTGTATTTTCCAATATATTATCAAACTTCTACCATTAATCCTCCTGAAACTGAATCTAATACATCACTTCACAAGTAAAATACATTTGCAAGAGCACAGAGTGCAGAATTAGAGTGCAGCATGCATGTGCACATTTAATTTACAGATGAGGATATAAACCCACCATGTTCTGAGAACTCTACTTAGTTGGAAAATCAAATTATACTTCTTAAATGATGTTTCTGAATCCCTTCTCTTTCAAGAAAAGGCATTCTGAGCCATGTAAGCAGCCTGTAATCTGAGAGCAGCTAAGAGTTCTTGCTAACAGCTTATTTGGAGTTAATAAAAGAGCACTGTAAGTTTATACAAAAGAATGTGATTGCAGAGGGATTTGATAGCTCTTTCTTAATCAAAACACTCTACCAAGTCCATTCTTCATTGTAGACACTATCCAAAGATTTTCTAAAGTGCACATCCCCACACAGCTTGGCTTCAAAACATCTACACCCATCCTTCTTATATAAGGTACACTCTTCCTGTACCTCCTGTCTTTCACACATGAGAAATGTTTCAAGGATGTGGATTCTCATATATTTGTCTTTTTCTCAGCAATGTTAGCAAGAAATTTGTTATAGCTCTAGTTAAGAATGTGCAACTACTAGACAATACTTTAAACACATACTGGTAAACTCAGCTTCCTTACCCCCTAGATGACCCCTTCTGCTGCCCCTGGCTGCCATAGGACTGCTGGTTGTATGAGCTCTGATTCTGATTTTCATAATTGGATTCATCATCGTATCCCTGGGAATCTTGTCCATAACCTGGAAACGGAGGAAGAAATTTTTTAGTCAATATTCACCTTTTAAATGCTGCCAATGAATGTAACAAGCTAGCCAAACCTGATTGATTCTGTCCATAGCTCCCATGATAGCTTCCATAGTTCTGTCCATAGGAGGAATTGTCTCCACTCTGCCCATAACCAGAATATCCCTGTAATTTCAAGAATGTACTCAAATAAGTGTAACTTCCACAGCAGGTAATTACAGTTTTCCTTGGCTAGACACAACTGCAAACAACAGCTGAGACTGGAATTCTTCCAGGCCAGGAACAATTATTTTCACTCAAGGAATATCTGCTTTGAAAGCTACAATGTTTCTTTAAACATACCTGTCCTTGTCCATAATTCTGACTGCTCTGATTGCCATAGGACGAGTAGCTGGAAGAGAAAAATGCATTTAGGAAATGCTTAGAGTGCCATCCACACAGGTTGGAAAGTAAGGGTATTTTTGGCGTGTCTAAGTTTCTCTTCATTCCAAAACAGGTGTTTAATCCAAGTACAGCAGTTCCAGGCATATTAAAACTGTATCAATGAATTAATGGTTGACTGTCAGAAGCCAGAAGAGCTTATTTTAATTTCTGTTGTGTTTCAAGCATAAATTTAAAGTACACCTTAAGAAAAACCTGGTTTTGCTGTAATTTTATATTATACTTACTCATTATTCTGCCACTTCAAGCCTTCATGAACTGACAGAAGAACCACGTGCTGAAATTCATCACTTAGATACAAACCCAAACTCAGGCAGTGCTACATGCACAGAACCTCATGATGTTCATTAGCACAGGCAGCATTAGCCATGATTTTTATACTTCCATAAAAACACTTGTCTCACTGATTAAAACATGCCCTGCAGCCTTGGGCCATATAATAAATATCATAACCTTTGCCTAAAATCTTAGTGAACAGCTTAAGGCAGTCACGTGAAAAGTATTTCTCTATATTCATAACGTTTCAGAAGTTCTTACTATTACAAGATATCATCCCAATTTACATCTGATTATTGTCTTCTCTTCAGGAATACAGACTGTTTCCTCTTGTTTTACAGGGCATCTTGAGAAAGGCCCAGGTGCAAGCTTTCTGCATCCCTAATTCCCAAAACATACCAACACTCTACCCTGAACAATCAGTCATTTGCAGATGTAATTGCTAACAGCAAAAGAAAAAAAATCCTCACATACCTCTGCTGGCCCCCAGACTGACTGTAACTTCCAGAATCTAGAAAAAGAAATAAGTCATATTGAGAATTTCCAATGAACATTTTAGTCTCTGCTTACTAGAGGAGAAAATTTGGGGAGAGGAAGAAAAGTTAAAGTGTACTGCATATTGCAACTACTATCCCTGCAGAATGAAGTTCCTCTTTATTAACAAAAGAGAAAATTGTAAGACTGGAATGACAGCAGCACAGGGTGTGGGGGACACAACACAGCTACAGCCACTTGGAAATGTCCCTTTTGAAGGATCTGAATTCAGTTTTCAAGGAGTCTTTTCAAACACCCGGAACTGTACAGCCCCTCTAATGGCTATCGAGCACAGTGCCCTCATCAATGAGCAGCATGCAGCAGCTTAATTAATCAAGCAAAGCTAAGTAGGTCAGTGCAGCTGAACCCCTTTCTGGGATGCTCTAAGAAAGCTCTGCCGAGCTAAAGGGCACAAACACAGGCAGAACACTCCTGGAAGATGAAAAATCAGGGATGGAGGAGCCTCGCCACTTCCCAGTGCTCGTGCTGCAAGAGGAAAAAGCCAGCTGAGAGCTCAGAGCTCAGCAGCACGTGACAGATGCAGCACACAGAACACACACACACACACACACTGCTCCATCAGCCTCACATCCATCCCCATCCCAGCCCTGCAGAGGTTCCTCACATTCCACTCTGCTCTGTGCCCTTCCAGCCTCTGTACTGCTCTCAGTTCCATCCATCTCACTTCCCAGCCTCAAGCTGCTTGAAATTCCCACCTTGGCAAAACCCAAACATTCTGGGTAAGTCCTGCAATTTTTCTCTTCTAATCACTTCAAGAATTTGTATGAATACTCCCATGGTCTAATAAAATCTACCAGGAACTTCTCATCCCCAATTTCACCCTTTCCCCTAAATTCTCTCTCCAGCCTCTATACCCAGAACTGCCTGAAACGCTGACACTGAGAATTAATTACAAGGCAGGGTAAATGTCATAAATGACTGCAACCATTTTCCAATCAAACCACTCATCAAATTGCTGAATCTGCTCATTATCCCTCCCTCAGCAGGTTATAAATTCAATCCTGCCAGTGGTTACACAGACACTTAACCAGAGCTTTGATGAGGGCATCACCTGAGGTGATGGATGTCAGGCTGGGGGGGGCATCACCCGAGAGATTCACACACGAAGCAGCATTTTAATGGTAAAGTATCTCCTCAAAGCAACACAAAGTATCAATTTTCATATTCTGTAACAGAAACATTTACCAAATGCTAACGTGAGATGAAACGAGGTTACATTTCACATGTCCTATAAAGCAGCTTCACTTAGACGTGAATTTTTCCTCCTGCTACACAAATATTTCATTGCTTTTTCATATCAAAAAACAATTAAAACCCCAATGTAGATGTGCAATTCAAGTTTGTTTTTAAGGTGTAAGCTAAAATTTTTACAGTTTCCATTTAAATGATCACAAAGATGACTATTAAATAGGTAAAACATGGTTGTGGTTTAACTCTAACGTTTATATACCATTAATGCTGCTAATTAAAGAATATTAATGGTTGTATCAGAAAATTCTTGAGTTAGGATGCAACCAGCTATAAATTTAAGAACTGAATTTAATCTCCTTAGCTTTTCCCTAAAAACCTTTCACCAAACCACAACAGTCTGGAGAAAACTGAAGGCAACCAAATAATGAGCCTGTAAAATATGAAAGCACACAACCAGAGGAATTTCCTTTATTTATACACTTTTCTACATCCTCTGCTGGACCTCTTACAGACTTCTGATCAATTTATTTTCGTGGGCTCGATGGGGACAAGAGTCTGTAAGTGTTTCTGGAAGTTACAGTTTATTCTGGAAATTCCTATGCTTTTTTTTTTTTTTTTGGGATGTTTAAAAAGTTCATGGAAAAATTTCCTGTTGATGAAGTGGGGCATAGCAGCTTAATCACCTTGCACTACTCAGGGGGTTTATTCCTCTTAAGCTAGAACAATCTGCTGTGTGCATTTGAAAACTGAGGCTCTCTTATGAAGTAATTAATATAAAGAAGCAGCACTGTCAGAATCCTCAAAAGAAGAACCTCATTAAAACAGAGGAGACACTCAGGTGTTTGGTCAGTAGCTGAGGGATGGGGGAAAAGTGGGTGCAGTTTACAGCTCAGCTTTATTAATTTAGTAGAAACATTAATGATTTTGACTGATTTTAGTACCTTTGGACACGTTTGCTTTTCCTGGTATGTAACTGCTCCTTGAATGAAAGGATTCCTTCACCACCCGTGGCTTTGTTTGTATTGTCTATCACTCACACAGGCAGCACGAGACAACGCCAAAATGGCTCGACCACAACAAAACATGGCTCACTCCACAAAGCACGGCCAGCCTTGGAATTCCTCCTCCCACTCTGGAATACTCGAGTACCCACACCTATCCAAGGCTTCACAGGGGCAGCACTGCCGGGGGACCCAATCCACACCTCAAAGGGGATGAAGAAACAGCACACTGTGCTCGCAGGAGAGCCTGGGCTGTGTCAGGTCACCCAGGAGAGTGGATCCTGTGTCCGTGCTCAACTAAAGCCCCCACTAGAAAACAATCCCAGCCCAGGGCATTTTTAAGCCACGGCAGGGGGTGTGAAGCCCCCCCACTTCACTCAGCAGAGGCAGCAGATAGCAGGACACAAAGGTGGCTCCCCTGCTGCGGGGGCAGGGCATTTCCCATGCTAAGGGGGCACGACCCAAGGGAGGGGGTGCCTGCATTCCATGGTGGGGGCTGATCCAAAGGGAGAGCACACAAAGCATGTTATGGAGAGGGGCAGGACCCAAAGGGGATCCACATCTCACACTGGGATGGGGTGTGGGGGGAAACCACAACCCAAAGTCAGGGTTCACACACGGGTAAGGCCGTGACACAAAAGGGGGGCCTTCCATCTCACACCTGGGCAAAGGGTACACAATTCAAAAGTGAGGGGGGCCTACAGTGGGGGGTACGAACCAATATGGGGCCCACATCCCACACATGGAGGGGTTCACGACCCAAGGTTGGGGGGCCTACACTAAGGAGCATGAACCAAAATGGGGTCCGTACCTTACACTGGGGGGGGGGCTGTGGCACAGCCCAAAGTGGAGCTCACACATCCGGTAAGGGGGAGGCCTAGACCCCAAAAGGGGGGGCTGCACCGCACGCAGGATGCGAGCACAAGACCCCACAGGGACCCTGCCCCCACTGCGACAGGGCTGGGGGGCGCGCCCGCCAGGCCACGCCCCCCGCGCCTAAGGGGGCGTGACCCGAGCGGCTCGCGCAGCGGGGCTCCCCGGGGAGGGGGCGTGGCCTCGGCCGAAGGGGGCGTGCCCACGGGGGGCCACCGGCGGGGGTGTGGCTCCCCTCCCCCTCACCGAGCGCAGGGGTTGGGGGGGCGTGAGGGGAAAAGCGGGCGCGTCCCCCGCAACATGGCCGCGGCCTTTCCCACATGCGCCACATGGCGCTCGCTCCGCCCGCCCTCCCGCGCCCCACCGCGCCAGCGCCCGGCGGCGGGAAGCGGAGCCGCCGCTGCCCGCTGAGCCCGGCGGGGCTGGCGGCACCTACCCGAAGCCATGGCGGCGGCGCTGAGGGGCGGAGAGAGCGGAGGGAGCGCAGGCACCGACCCGCCCGCCGCGCCGGCCGCGCGCACACTGAGGCACCCGCAGCTCGCGCGGACTGCGGGGCCGGGCGGCCAATCAGCGCGCGCGGCGCCTACCACTCGCTGGGGAAGGGGGGGGGGACGGGAGGTGACCGGGGCCGTGCCAAGGTACAACGGGCCGGGGGGGGAGGTGGGTTGTACCAAGGGGAGGGGGGTACGCGCGGGGATCGCATCAAAGAATTAAATTAATTTAATTAATCAACGCGCAGGGCATGGACAGGGTGCGCAGAGGGAAATGGGGGAGCCGCACGCCCAGGTTTCTGCAGGAGAAGCCCCCCTATTTCCCTCAGTACCCCAGTTGTGCATCACCATTTGTGGCAGATGATAAATGGAGTTAAAGAAGACATCCGAAATCTGGCTCCTAAAGGAAAAATAAGAAAGGTTTGCCAGCGTTTCTGAGCATCCTAAAAAGCCAAATAACAACTTGGAGAATGGTTTTGTAAAGTCGGGGGTCATGATCTCGGGAGCCACTTCTGTGAAACGTGGGGGTTTGCTTCAGAGAGGAGCAGTGATGGACTGAGAATACAGCAAAAGCAACGTTTATCATTTAACCTGAGTATTTTTAGAAGTTGTATTTCTTGTTTCACATCAAACTACCTTCTTGTGGGAGTTGAGAAGTTAACAGTTGCACCTTTCTGCCCAGGAACAGTCTGCACACGCACGCAGAGAACAGTGAGGTTTTACCCTGTCTTTTCTTTTAAAGGCAGTGAGGAGCTGTCTCTGGTTTCAGCTGAATGGTTGGAGCAGATTTGCAGAGAAGTTGGGCTGTTTCTTTCCCCCCTGGGCATCGCAGTGGGAGGCAAATCCCACTGCCACAGCCGAAAATAAGTTTCTGCAAAACAAGCAGTGACTGGAATGATTAATTAAAAAAAGAAAGAAAAAGAAAAGTAAAAGGGGGGCGGGTTTAGCTCCCTGCCTGTCTTTCAGTTTCTCCTTAAGAAACTTCATCTCCTCCAGTCACGGTGTCTTCTTGTGCTCCATGAGCCTTCCTGTGACAACCTGGGACCCCACAAAGGCTGTCTGTGCAATGTTGGGGCTGGGCACGTCCCAAACAATTCTCCCTAGCCCAGGGAGGGGGCGGATCTTTTGCTCTGAGGAGAGCCTCTCAGTGTTCGTGCATCCTCAAGGACTGAAGGTTTCTCATACATGGAAAATGGAATCAATTCAGAGAGAGTTTCAGGCTTTGGTGTCTGCCTGCTGATAGATCTGTGCCATGCTCCCAGCCAAAAACTTTGAAGCTGAGATGTGGAAAAGACATCAAGCCCTTCAACCCCTCTGCTCCTTCCCCTCGGCTGGGAGTGATCCCAGCTGTTTCAAATCATTCTCCACGCTGCAAAATCAGAGGTGGTGTGGGAAGGTGGGTTTCTTCTGATGGTCATGAGAACAGGGAAGCTTTTTCCCTGAAGGAATCATGTTAACTTCTCCCTACTGCATCATCCCTAAGACCTTCATGAAGTTTGGTATCTTCACTTCTGAGCAAGCAATGCCTCCCCTAGATCTGACTAGAACTGGCCAAACAATAAAGCCAATATTGCTGGGGAGTTGAAGGCAGGCAGGGCACATAATGCAAACCTCACACAGGGAGGAGCAGCTGAGGTGTGGATGCTCCTCTCCACCTCCACCCATCACACCTGAAAGGGAACATTCAACTTCCAGTCCCATGGCCAGTTCTGGGGCCCTCAATTCAAGAAGGACACTGAGGGGTTGGAGCATGTCCAGAGAAGGGAACAGAGCTGGGGAAGGGTCTGGAGCACCAGGAGCGGCTGAGGGAGCTGGGAGGGCTCAGCCTGGAGAAGAGCAGGCTCCGAGGGGACCTTCTTGAGCTCTGTAATTATCTTAAGGAGGTTGTAGCCAGGTGGGGGTTGGGCTCAGCTCCCAGGGAACAAGGGACAGGGTGAGAGGACACAGTCTTCAGCTGCATCATGGCAGGTTCAGGCTGAACAGGACGAGGAATTTCTTCACAGAAAGGGTGATCAGACATTGGAAGTGCCCAGGGTACGTGGAGTCACCATCCCTGGAGGTGTTTACAGAAACACTGGATGTGGCAGCACTCAGCGCTCTGGTCTAGTTGATGTGGTGGTGTTCATCAGTCACGGCTTGGACTCGCTGATCCCAGAGCTCTTTTCCAGCCTGATTTGTTCTGTGATTCCCACAGCCAGACCCGGGCTCGGGGGAGCGGGGGCTGCACGGCTCCGGATGGGCCTCCCAACCCCTGCGGTGGCCGCGTGTGGGAACCCCCGGCTTTAACCCAGCCCTGCGCGGGCTCCCAGCGACACCTCCCACCGGGGATATTTTCCTCTTCTGAACGGGGAAAAATTAACAATAATGAAATTAAAATTCAAAAGGGGGTTGACCCCCCGTCTCCACGGTAACGGGCCCCACAGCGCCTCCTGTTGCCGTGGTAACGGCCAGGCCTTCCGCCGGCGGCCGGAAGTGGCGGGCGCGCGGGGCAGCAATGGCGGCTCCCTCAGCCCCGCCGGCCGCCGCCGCCCTCACGGTGCTGCTGTCGGTCGGTGCCTCCGCGCCCGGGCTGCTGCGGGGTGTCCCTGCCGCCCGCTCCGCCGCCGCGCTGCGCCCCGCAGCCCTGCACGACGGGGAAGGTGAGCGGGGCCGCCGGCGGGCGCAGCCGCTGCCTCCTTGGTCACTCTGCCCCCCCCTCATTGCGCGCTTTCCCCAGATCCCGGCGGAGCCTTTGTGTCCTCCCTCTCCGGCCTTCTCCTTGTCCTGCCCAGGACCCCTTGGTACCCCCTGAGCCCCCATTTCTGTGCATTTCCTCGGGCCCGTCTCCGAGTCTGCTGCTCCTCCTGTCCCGCTTTCTCCTTTTCCTCCTGCTTTCCATGCCCTACCCCTGACCTGCACCGAGCCTGCTGGGCACCCATTTCACTCCCTCGACATCAGGCTGCTCCCCCTCACTCCATCTCTGTCCTTTGACACTAAACCCAGTGGATAACGCTACCAGGAGCTTGAGGGATTTGCGTTTCTCAGTCCCCGTGGTATTCCCAGAATGATTTTTATCACGCTTTTAATTCCTGTGTTCCATCTTATCCCGGTGCTGTGGTTTCCTTTATCAGTCCAGGGCTCTGAGCTGATGGGTGGATTCCACCATCTCTCCAGGGGTTGCACTGCATTGTTTTGATTTTCATTGGTATTTTCCTGGCTGTGGAACTGAGGTTGATGGGAGGGAGGTGGAGAACTCTGTCTCAGTCCTTGCTGTGTGCCCTGAACAGAGGGCCTGGAAAGCACTTTTGAGGTGTGATAATCTCCAGACATTTCAGGTGATAAAAATCAGCCTTCCAGCGATTTAAGAAGTGTTTATCTTTTTGCCAAGATCATCACTACTGTAACAGTTATTTTTATGTGTCTCGCCTTCTCTTTTAATGAGACTGAAGTTTACTACAGATGCTGTTGCTTTTTTCCAGGCAGCTTCCCAGGGAGCAGCAGGAGCCAGCCCATATGTTTCTGACACCCAAGACAGCACTTGTTTTCACTCTATCTGGTTATTTATGCTTGGTTTTAAAGGCCTCAAGTTCCTTCTCAGCATAGAAATGAAAGCTATTAATTAATCCCACGGGCTCACCCTCCCTCTGCTCAAGCATTTCATTGTTTTGTAGCAACCCCAGCGCTGCCTGTGCCTGTCTGAGGTGCTGCTGTGCTCAGTTCACAGGTTGATCACCTACATCTTTGTCTATGAGGACCTGACCTCCCTGGCCTGTGGGGCTGTTATCATCTGGTACTTTGCTGGCAGCTTTGAGAAGAACGTGGGCACAGTGAAGCACTGCATCCTCACTGCCGCTTTCTCCGTGCTCTCTGCCCTCCTCTTCCTCCTCCTCGAGCCCCTGGTCTCCAGGCTGCTGGAAGTGGGAGATGCCAAAGGGTTCATGCCCGTGGCTTTTGCCACGCTGGGAGTGTCTACCACCCGTTCACACATGAAGAGGACTCTGCTTCTTGGCTGCAGGGTTCCCGTGGTGCTGGTGCCGTGGTTTGGGCTCTGCATGGCGTGGTTTGTGCCCCACTCTTCCTTCCTGGGGAACCTCTGTGGGCTCCTGGTTGGGGAGGCCTGTATCCTTTCCCAGTGGGAAGAGCCAGAGCAGGATGGTGGTGGGCAGGAAGCGCTGTGGTTCTCACTGCTGAGGTGCACTGGCTTTTCCTGGGCTCTTGCTCTGCTCTACTCACTGGCTTTGCTCACCCTCGTCCCCTCCCATTCTGCGTTTGTGTTTCACCCCACTCTGCCCCTTCTCGGTGCACATAGAGAACGTGGAGCTGAGGAGGGCGATGGTCTCTGAAGGTGGTGGAAATTCAGGGTGAATTTTCCCGAATTCTCCAGGGAAAGTGGTTTGTGGGCAGAGGGGGACTCTGTGTGGCTGTGTCAGAAACGAGTGTGTTTTGTCCTCAGTTCTCCTTAACAAGCTCCTGACTTCAGATGGTCTTGGCTGCTGCTTCTGCTTGGATTTTCCAGAGTCGCTGAGCTCTAAGCTGGACCAGGTGTTCCCTTTCACTCTGCTGAAGAGGATTCCAGGGCTGAAATACATCCCAGGGTCCTCAGCAGAGAGAAGAACCTCTGAAAACAGCAAGTAAGTACAGGAGTTCCTGTGGAACATCTTGCAGGGGAGTTCTGAGGTGTGAGTAGAGGCATTAAATCGCCTCTAAAAGCTGTATTGTGCCTCTCCTCTTCACGTGATGGCACTTGTGGGGAGCAGAGTCACCCACTGATGATACACTGGTGACATCAATGTGACTAATAAATCACCACACATTAACTCAACCAGGTCTTGAGTGAAAGCTAAATGGAGGTGAAAGACCTCTCCTTTGCTGCAAGGGCAGTGTGTGCACATGGGAAGATTGCAGCTCTGGCTGACAGGGAAGCTGAGTTGTGTAATTCTGCCCCAGCATTAGGCAGTTGTTCCTGGCTCTAGGGCTCCCTGGGGCGTGATCCTTATCTTTATTTGCCCCACCTTTCCTGCCAGGAATGCTGTGAAGTGGGTTGTGTCCAAACCTAGGTAGAAGAGCATTATAAATTAAGGATGGCACTAACAAAGTTCAGTGCAGACCTTTTGGTCTCTTTTCTCTTTCAGCAGGTTTTCAGTGTCAAGGCAATGTTGCTTTACAGAAAAGAAACCTTGGGGCCCGTAGCTGAAAGGTTTGAAGTTTAACACAAACCATGAGAACTTGCTTGTATTCTAAAGGGCTTGGAAATGTAGGTCAAATATTTACTTATTCTAAGGTGTCCTTTCAGTTTCACAGAGGAAAAATTGTTTTCTATTCAGGGTGAAATTCCATGTATTGTTTAAGCCATCAGCTCTCTGTAAAGTTTTATTTGAAGTGGGAGCATTCCCAGGTGTTTGCACTGCCCTCACCCATGGGAAACCATAAAAGCAACCCTTGCCTGCAGCAGGAGTATCCCCCAGATCCATCAGGACACTCAAAACGTGTCAATGCCTGCAGGGGAGGCCAGACAGAGACAGAATTTGTGTTTCCCCCTCTCCCTCCTGTGCAAGTGCAGCTTTTGGGAGGAGAGGCTGCCTGGCTCTGTGCTGAGGCTGTGTCAGCACCAGTCCCATCCTGCTGTGCACAGCACCTCAGTGTCTAAACCTGCCTCCTTTGGTGAGGTGACACAGACTGGTGTGACACAAAGGTATTTACATGAACATTTGACTATCAAGCAGGGTGTGGGAAGGTGTTTCTAGGATGCTTCCACTGCTGCAGCTGAATTTCTGAATTTGCATGTCTGTGTCTTAGATACAACTTCTGTAAGTGCTTCCGGAGCTTAATTTTTATTATTTGGGTTCTTATTTCCAAGTAAGAGCCCTTAATAGTTTGGGATTTGTTTTCATTTTAAATTTTCATAAGATTCAGGCTGCAAGACAAGAGAGACTTCTTTGAAGTCCAGGCCTTGGCATCGTGTTTGTGTCCAAAAAGAAAAAAAAAATTCCAAAATTAACCCCACACCCCAAATAATAAAAAAGAAATCTCCAAGCCTGAAAACCCCAGCATGAGCCAGTCTCCTCTTCTTGCTGGGAACTTGGCAGTCATGGCTATTCATGAATACTGCCTGGATTCTCAGCTCTCATCCTCATGTTGTGCGTGGGCTGAGCAGCACTCCTGAAGTCCCAGAGGCTGAGGCTTCCAGGCAAATTGCCTCTCTCCTGATAGGTTTTGGCAGGATGAGTCATGCCTTCTGCTGGCAAAGACTTCCTAGCCCTTGCTTCTGAATGATTAATTTTATTTCTAACTCTCTCCTCCTTCCTTTTTTTTTTTATAATCCGGACTCTTACTCACACCACAACACTTTTGTGTTTTCTTGATAAATAACACTTGGCAGCTGTAACTTCTCCTGATTAATGACTTGGCAGATACATCACTCACAGGGCAGGGAGGATGTGCACGGGAATCTCAAAGCACAACGTTGCAGTTTGGCTTTGTGGAGTCCTTGCACAAAGAGTCTGGGGCTAAGAGGCACGCTCGTTCAGTGGGCATGGAGTCAGAGTGGGATGGGAATGGGAACAGCTGTCCTGGGAGGTCACTAAACCTAGTTTTTACTCAAGTGCTGCTTATAATATAAGAGCTTCTGTTGTGGTGAATCCCTCTGATGGATTGCAGTGACCTCTCTGAGCACTGGTCAGGAGGAAATCTGCCCCCAGGGCACTTCCAGCACTAATTAGGCAATGTCAGTTCTGAGCACACTGTAACCTTCTGTTTTCTTCCTGCCCAGGATTAACCCCGTGCCCGGCACTTACCCCACCCAGAGCAACCACTGCCCTTCGTCTCTGGCTCTTCCTGTTCACCCCAGTGCTCTGAGCCAGGCCTTTCATCACAGCCATGCTCTGGGACATGAGGAACCTCAGCAGGGCCGTGCTGCAGGACACAGCCTCATCTCTTCCCCCTGCCAAGCCAGAGGTGCCTTTGGAGAGTGTCCTGGGCATGCCAGAGCCTCGCCACGACAGTGCTGCCAGCTGGGCAAATTCTCTGTCCCACAGCCACCTGCAGCCATGGGCCTTCTGGCTGGTGTTCAGCAAGCACCAGGGTATCCAGCAGCCCCAGTGGCCCCTGTTTCAGCTGATTTTACCAGAGTCCAGGTGTACTGATCCTCCAGAGAGCAGCAGGACTCACACAGGGGCAGGAGCATTGTGTGAGGCTCACACAGCAGCGCATTGCTGGTGTCTGGGGTGAGTTTTGGAATGGGTTGGTAGCTCCAGTGAAGGCCATTCCCCTGCTCCCTGGCACAGTCTACTTGAATTATATTTCCTATATAATTTTTTTTTACCTTTTGGTGTTGCTGGAGGGTGGGAACTGTATCACCTCTGTGAACTTCTCATCCTTTTGAAATCTTTCTTCTTTGCTGCATTTAGCAGCTGCCTTTTCCCACAAATCCACTGGAGTTCCAGTGCACCAGCTCCCCAGGCCAAGGTAGGACCCTCATTGGCAAAACACTGAATGAATCTGGGATTCAAATAAGCTGCAGCAATAAGCACTTTCCATTTACATTCCTGTCTTTTTTACATGTGTGATGTAGCTAGGACCCAAAAGGAGTGGGAATCATAGGAGCCTTAGTTTATAACTTAAAATCAAATGGAGGAGGACTGATGTCTGTTCTACTGGTGACTTGTCCACTAAGAGATTGTCCTGAAGGGGGCTTGTTACACCAGCCTGGGGCAAGAGGATAGAGGATAGAATACATTTTTCTGCCCCAAAACACAGCTCTAAAATGTGGAAGGTGCTGTGCCTGCATCAATGGATTGCCTTCATGTTCTGAGAGCACTGCACCAGCTCAGCCTGTGTCACCAGCACTTGATAAGGCAACCTCAAATGCCTGTGAAGTAGTGAGAGACTTTTCAGTAAGGAATTTTGGCCCTTTGTGGAGCAAATGTTTATAAATCCAAGGAGCTGGGAGGGACCTTAACAATGGGTTAGAAGAATTAAGTGGAATGTAGCAGTGCTGTTGGGAGGTGTTGACATTGCTCAGCTTTAGAAGTCTCACCCACCAATATTAGCACAATCTCTCTGTTTTCTTCAGAGCTGGTGGGCAGGTGTGTGGGAGAGGGGAGTTTTCAGCCAGGGATTTGCACTGGGATGCACTGTTTGGTGCCTGAGGCTGTAGTGAAGGAGTTTAGTGCAGTTGCTGGGATTTGAGCTCTATTGCCAGCTGTGTAGCCCAGAGCATCGTGCCCAGGAGGAATCTGCTGTCTCTGTGTCTGTAAACCAGCCAGGATCTCAACAACTGCCCTTGACTCTACTTGGAGTTTTGCTGTGCTCCAAAAAAAGTGCTCCATGAAGCACAAAATGCCATTCCTGTTCTTGGAGGTGTTCTTGCAGTGCCTCGAAACTCGACAGTCTCAGGGCTCCTCCCTGCTCTCGGTGAGCCTGGCCAGAGGCAGCTCTGGCAGCTGCATGTTCCAAAGCACGTCTCTGCCTCTTTCATTTTTCCATCATCAGGCTCTGAAGAAGCCCCATGTTGCCATCCATCTGCTTTACTTCTCCAGCAGCCCCTCTGGAATGACTGCCACAGTCCCATGTGGGATGCAGGGGCTTCCTTTTGGAGGAGACCAAAGTCAATGCTGAGAATTTGCACTGCAGATAAGTAAGACATGAGTAAAAAACCCTTCTTGCAAAGGTGAGCACCTCAGGCAGGGCTTCCAGCAGGAGGATGCACCAATTTGGGAACCAGCCTGGAGTTGAGGGCCAGCTCCTCTCTGGGATCACAAATTTATTTGATTTCATGGTCCTGTTTTTCCTGCTGACAGCAATTGCACTGTTATATTTTTAGTGTGGAGAAAGATCAGGATAAGGAGCTTGTTTGGAATTTAAAAGCATGTTTTTAATACCAGGAAAGAAATGCTAGAGATAGCATTGAAATGTTGATACTCCACTCCTGTTAGTGCCTTGATTTTTCTCCTTGTGAAATCCCAGGAATTTAATCACTGATTTTTTTCCAGAAGGGTGATGAGGATTGATAGCAATTATAAAAGTTGTGTGTCTCCAAACTGTGAATTTGCAATACAATCCGAAAGACAGACTGCTGCATCTCTGGGTTTGTTTATAAGTGGGATGGGATCAGTGGAATGGGATCAGTGGGATGGGCTGTGGGCGGGATGGACACAGCTGCGTGTCGCTGGTGGCCTTGGAGGCGCTCTGAGGACGAGCACTGGGGACAGGCGGTACTGCACGCTGGAAAACGCTGGAAACCGGTTGTTTTTCCTTTCCAACTCTTTATCAGTCGATCTGGTGAGCGGTGCGCTCTCCCCGCAGAGCTGTCAGAGGGATGGCTGTTTCCAGGGAGCAGTTTCCTGGCTTTACAGCGGTGGAGGAAGCCCTGTAAGAATCACTGCAGTGTCACAGCCTCAATCCCGGCTGGAGAAAACCTCCCTCCAGGAGGGGAGGAGCAGGACCCAGCCACAAACCTTTCCATGCTGGGACAAGACAGCTGCCACAGCCTTCCAGGTGAGCCCCGAGGGCAGGACATGCCGGATGAGCACAAAAACTAGAGTTTGGGTTTTTTTTTCTTTCTGCTCCCAGATCTTTTGGGAGCTTCTTTGTGACCATGGCAGATCACTCGGTCTCTGATTTCTACCACCGTGTCCCCAGGAGTGTTCTGAGTGCAGCTGCACCTACAGGTCACGTGCAAGGGCTTGGACCTGTCTTCTGTGCCCTTCAGATGGATGTCTGTGGAGATGTATTTTCTGTTGCCTGCTTTTCTGAGGGCATCCATTCCACAGTGAAATGCTCTTGGACAGTGGAGTCCAACAAGTCCCAGTTTCTCAGGGCTGGGGGTGAATTCAGAACTCATCACCCAGAGAAGTGAAGTTGCCAAGAGGGAGGAAACAGGTTGAGATGAGACGTTTGCTAACATGTCTAAGGCTGAGAAGAGGATTTAAATTTGGAAGAGAGGGAGATAAAAGTTATCAGCTCACTAGGCTTTGGCATCTGCCTAAGTTCATGGTAATGTTACTCATCACACATTGCAGTACCAGCTTGTTTCCTTGGTGGGGAGACAGAGAATTGAAGTTCCTAAAGCAGGAGGAAAAAAAGAAAAAAGAAGAAAAAAAAAATCAATAACCTCCCAGTTCAGGCCAGGATGGCTGCCCCTGGGGTGGTTGCCCTGGGAATGTGCTGTCCCTGGAGGTCTGTTACTCTGTGCCTCTGGCTCATTCCCAGTAATACTGCCACTTCATTCCATGCCAGCATTGGGTCTGTGCACAGGGTGTGCACAGAGTCCAGAAAGTCCGTTGGGTTGCCCCCATGTCCTCAGAGGGTCACTGCAGAGTGACAGTCTGGGGACAAGTGCTGGGAGCAGAGCCAGCTGTTCCCTGTCCTTGGAGTAGTGGTCCTGCCATGGGAAGGATGCTCTGGAAGTCCAAGTCCATGCCCTCTGCTCTTCAGCTCCCACCATGGTGCAAGAGAAAAGGAGTCAGGGATACACAAGGAAAGCAGAACTGGACCTCACTGCCCCATCCAGGAGTGAGAGGGAACCCACAGAGTGGGGAGGCCTGGCAGGACACATTGATGCTGGAAGGAAAACAGGTCTGTGCTTCTTTGCTTTCCTGTCATTAATTTGTGGCCAAGCACACCCCTGCAGACATCCTGACTGGGGGCCAGGCTCCCTGTGCCAGGGCCAGGACACTGCCAAACGCCACCTCCGTGGCTGTCCCATAGGGTCCCGTGTTGTTTGCTGGCATTGTGAGGGTTCTGTGGCCAAAAGTTCAGCCTCGAACTGTGCTGGGAACAGAGGAGAGATGGAGAGGTGGGAGAAATAGGTAGAGAGACAAAGCACTGACCAAACAGGTCCCTGTGGGCTGCAGGACTCTGCTGCTTCCCCCTGGGGGCTGTGGGCTGGGTGTGATGAGCCCAGCCCCTTCCCTGTGGGGACAGAATGGGACAGGCTGTGCCATAATGCCTGTCCCCAGTCTGGGCACCTGATGGGATGACCCCAGCCATGGACCTGCTATGTCCTGCCGTCCCCTCAGGGCCACTGGGATCTTTAACCTGTGTCCATTCACCCCACGGGGTACAGTCACAGACCAGTCACCCCAGGCAGCTTCCATGGTGTCAATCCCAAAACTGAATACAAGTGGCACCAGTACTCAGGTGACCTCGCACCCCTCAACCCTCTGCTCAAGTGCTGTCAGGAAACAGGCTGTCCCTGCAGTCCTGGGCTGGTGTTTTTCGGATCTGTGCCCCCTCCTCACACCCCTTCTGGTGCCTGCCAGGCCCAGCCCGAACTTTGGACCTTCCCCGAGTGTTTTATTGACTCTGGAGCGAGCGTCAACACAGCGATAGCGTCAGGATGGTGACTCTGGATGTGCCCGGCTGGCGAAGGGAGGGGACCCAGCCCGGGATGACCCCACACAGCAGCGGGGCTGCTCAGTGCGGTCAGGGCAAGCTGTGCCTCTGCCTCTCCCCCGAAAAACAGCAGAGACGAGAGCAGCAGTCCCTGCGGGACCCGGGCTCTGGAGCTCTGCGTTGCGAAATCTCCCACTGGGACTGCTGGGGATGTTTCCAGAGCTGCTTGTGCAACTTCCCGGTGTGGCAGCGAGAGACAGACCACCCCGAAACACCCGAGCCATCTGGGTTGTGGTTAAATCAGGAGCCTGTGCTTGCGCCGGGTGGAGCAGCCCCCCGGCCCCCAGGGAAGGTGGCACTGACTGGGTGCCGGCCTCCACCCTGGTCTGGGCAATGACCTTGGGGAGAACTGGGAGTCCCACAGCAGCACCATGTGCACCCAGGAGTGCCCAGAGTTAGTGTCCAAACCTGACCTCCGCACCCTGACCCCACACATGACTCCACAGTGACCCGAGCCCTGCTCCCACTGTAACCCCGACTCTGCCCCCACACTCACCCCCGAACTACAGTGTTGGCCCCTGCCTCCCCCTCCTTGACCCAAGCCTACCCCCGCCACTCACGCCCTGCTCACACCCGCTGTGACCTCTGGACCCCGTCCCTCTGCACCCTGACCCCACCCTTGACCACCCCACGCCCCAACTCTGACCCCCACTTTACCTCCGGCCCCTCCCCGCGCTCCTGTCCCTTTAAGACCCCCGTCCTGGGGCTGTACCATGCGCCGCCGCAGAGGGGGGATCTCCACGGGCAGGCGCGCTCGCCGCCTATTGGCGGGCGGCGAGGGCGGAGCGTGTTCCCCCACGCGTGTGCCCGGGTGGTGCGGTCCGCTGTACGTGCCGGCCGCGCCGGGGCCGCGGGAGCCGCCAGCGCCAGACGGGCCGGGCCGGCGGTGGGTGCGGGACCGGGGGCACCGGGCACGTGTGGCTGAGGAGGGGCGGGCTTGGGGATCCTCTGGGGCTGAGGGAGCGGCTGAGCTCTGCGCCGGGGTCCTCTGTGCTGGGGATGGGCGCTCTGGCATCCCCTGGTGGGGTGGCATGGCACGGGGGGCTCTTGTTGTAGTGCGGGGGTTGGTGTGGGTGGCTCCCTGTTAGCGGGATGATTGGGGTCCCCTGTGTGGGGGTGCTGCTGTGAGTGACCCCGCTGTTATCGGCGGGGAGGTCGATGTGAGTAGACCTCTTTTTTGGGGGGACTGCGGTGACCAGAGACCCCTGTCCACTGGGGGGGGGGGGGGGGGGGTCTAATGTGAGTGGGCATCCTGTTATTGGGAGTTACTGAGATGTTTGGAGATCCTTCTAATTGGAGGGGTCGGGGAAGACTGGGGTGACCCCTGTTTCCTGGGGTGTTCCCTGTGACTGTTCCCGTGTTATTTGGGGGACACCGGGATGACCAGAGCTCCCTGTTATCTGCAGAGTCTGATGTGACTGGTCCCCTGTTACCTGGTAGGAATTGAGATGACCAGAACCTGTCCTTTTGGAGAATATCTCATGTTGCTGAGCACCCTGTTACTGGGGAGACTGGTGTGACCAGTGTGCCCTGTATGAGGGGCTGGCATGAGTGCCCCCCCATTATTTGGGGGGTACCCCTATCACACCTGTCCCCCGTGGGGTGGGGACTGACCAGCAGCCCTGGCAGGGTGGGCAGCCTGGAAATGGGGTGATACCCACCCTGCCTTGCTTCCACAGCGCTGAAGGGTTGCTCAAACTCACCCCATCCCAGGTTGTTGCTGGTTAAAAGCCTTTAATGAGCTTAATTTTCTGGCACTTCCCTGCAGAACGTTATTCCCAGCATTTAACTGACACCTTTGCTATAGGCTGGGCTGTTTCGCTGTTGTTCCATCTATTTCACTTTATAAACCGCTGGGGTGTGGGAAGGCTGTTTGCTCCTGGCTTGTCCTGGTGGAGTTTCTTCAAAGAGTGAAATTACTCACCTAGGGGAGTGTGCTTGTCAAAGGAAATAATGGGAAACCCCTGGTTTTGGGAATGTTGAGGCTGGAGGGGGTGAAGGCACCTGGATGATGGTGTTGGGAGTTAGTCATCAGCGTGGAATTGGTTCGTGGGCAGTTGTCTTAGTTGCAGGAGTAAGCACTGCTGGCACAGCTTGGAGTGTGCTTTGTTGTGCCAGAGCTTAGACCTTGGGCTAGCTTTTGGAGTGTGGAAGGAAATGGCAATGCTTAGTGGAATGTGTACAGAGAAGAGGGATCACTGGGGCTCTCTGATGTGAGTCTGGAAAAGTGAAATGGGGTTGTGCTTTTACAGCTCTTTTTAAAAAGTAGAAACATGTATCCAGCTGAGAGGCTGGAAAAGTGCAAGGAAGAGTCGGGGCTGTGTTTCTGAGTTGTGGAAATGAATCAGTGATAGCGTTGGTGGGGACATCCCCTCCACAGCAGAACTCTACACTTTGTGTGGGCTGTCGTGACGAGCTGTGGGGTTCCAGAATTTATTTTTTTTTTTGCTTGGTGGGGTGCAGTGATGCACACATCCCTTTTGCTAGATAGAAGGGAATGGGCTTTCTTCCAATATTTCTGTAATTCTCTGAGAAATCCCGAGGAGCTGTTGCACACACGCAAAGCAGCTTGCTGATTAATCTGCTGCAAATGAGGAAATCGGTGTTTTGTCCCGGAGGGCTGGGGAGCCAGACCCTTCCTGGAAAACCCAGCATTGTCTCAGTACAGGTTTTTCTTGGGCTGGTTGACAGCTCTGAAGCAGGGTGGTGTGCATGGTGTGGAGTGTGTCTTAGTTTTGCACGTGGATGTGATGGTGCACGGGAGCTGTATTTGCAAACAGAGCAGGGAGGATATGGAGCTACAGGAAGAAACACCAATTGAGCGCTTTCTTTTAATCTTCCAGTGTGAAAGCCTTGGGGAGTGAGGTGAAGAGTGGGCAGGAAGGAGGGTGTAGTGTCACAAATCTGGCTTAACCCCCCGTTAATTAGTCCTGCTCTAATTGTGACAAAGAACCTCTTGCTTGTCATCACTTTGCAGTTGCCTCCTGTTCAGTCAGTAATTTCTGGGTTGGTGCCTCCTGGACAGCCGAGTGCCTTCTGCAACTTTTATTTTGTTTCTTGCAGAGCAGCTGGAGAAGCTCAACAGGGCCATACAACCAAAACTCCTGGAACTGTCTCGAGGGAGACTTCCCCTGCTGCTCACCACCCTCCGTGCTGGAGCTCACAGGCCCCACCAGCTCTTGTTTGCAGACCCATAGGTGCAAGGTAACCCCTTTCTTATGAGTGTCCCAGCTTGTGGAGCATCTCTGGGTGCACTTGGGTTTGGGGAGGGCGGCTGGCAGTGGGTGCTGGGAGTGGTGGTTTCTTTACCTGCAGCAAAAGCAGCTTGTGGAGCTGTCTGACTGAAATCCCATTTGGTCTTTGCTCTCTCCTTTGCCTGTTGTGATACAGCAAAGTTTGTGTTTACTGAGTTCTGAAGGACTGGGGAAAAAACTTCCCTGCTCAGGTTGGTGCTCCTGCCACCTCCTCCCCTGGTATAAAAGAAAAACACCTGCAGTTACCTCAGTGGCCACTGACCTTTGTTCTGTTTCCTGACGTGGACTCTCCTGCCTCTGAAAACACATAGAACTTGCATAATTTGCTTTCCCAATGTGATCATTTGATCCCAGTGATGAGATTACTTTGTACAGTCTATTGTGGAGGGTGAGTCACCACCCCTGCACTGACAGGTGCACCTCTGCCAAGATTGCTTTTTTATAGGCTTTGTAATTTCATAGATCAGAACAAATAATTACAGGCTGCTTGTAATCTCTTGTTGTTTATCCTCAAGTAAACATTCAAAGTTGATTGCGTGCTGCTATCAACCAGGGAATCCAGAAAGACCAGAAGCCATCTCTTGTGGCCTCTGGAGGGCCACAAGTCCAAAGAGTGGCTGAGTTTGACCCATGGTGGCAGATTATTGTAGTATTTTTGCTTAGTAATCAGCTGTGTCCATGGCTCCAGTCACTCCTTTGCAAGGAATGCAGGTATTGACTAATTTACCTTTCTTGCTGTGTGGAGTAGGAGGTGGTGAGGTTTGGAGTTACAGATGGGGTTGGATTTTTCTCCTTGGGAAAATCTGGCTCTGGCAGTGCATGGGAAGTCTGCTGGGGAGGTTTAGCAACCAGCCTGGGGAGTTGGTGGGTCTGGCTTTGTGGTGCTGGCAAGCACACTGGGTCCTGCTGTTTGTGAAACACATCAATTGACTCTCTTTCACGGGTCATTGCTGCATCTCCTCTCTAACTCCAAGCTTTGGAGGAGCAAGTTGATAAAATGCCTGCAAGGATTGTGCAAGCCCTGGTTGTGTAACAGGACTCAATGCATAACTGCTGGAGATGAGAGGAGCAGCTCGTGTTACGAAGGAACAAAAAACCCCTGTGTCAAGTATCTTCTCTTTGTGTTGGTTGTGCTGGGGAGTTGCAGAGCTGTGGGTTTTGCAGCTTGAGACCAGGCTTTCAGCCTGAGATGTGTGATGTCCTGTGGCCTGGGTCATGTTTTGGGTATGGAATTGATGTTCTGAGGTCTGCTGTGGCCGTGGTTGTGTGTGATTGCAAGGGGCTGGGCAGTTCTTCGTATTTCACAAATCATTTCAAAAAGGTGAATTCAGATTGCTGGCCCATGGCAGGCAGGGAGGTTTGTAGGGTGATTTCCCTGCTGATAGGGCAGCCAGAGCAGGACAGCTCTGCTGCTGAGTTGCCAAGAGATGCAAGGATCATGCAGTAACACCTCCAACCCTTACAGCAATGTGGGAGATGGGCTTGCAGTGTCTGAGAAGCTCTTGCGTCCTCAGAGGAAATCTGGCTTATAAATACAGAATGTCCTGACTCCTCACAAACAGTGCTTGGTTCTTTTGAAATAAATAAATAAATCCCTAAAACACACTGTTCCAATCAAAAGTCTTGACAATTCCTAGAACTTTGCAATGTCTGTTTAACGCTCTGTCCCTCTGGTGCTCTTTCAGCTGTTGATTTCAAAGGAGACCTCTCAAAGGAGAACACCATTGGAGGGTTTTGCTGTCCAAACTTTTCCTGGTGGAAGAGGTCAAAGTCTGTGGCTGCTGACCCCATCCCTAGGGCTCCTTTCCCAGTAGTGACTGAAGGCAAAGCCACAGCCTGTCACATCAACCCTGCACAAACCCAGGCACAGGGTAAACAAACAGCCTGTGGGGAGGAGAGGAGCTCCCAGCTGTGGCTGTGGCAGCACAGGGTACAGCACTCGCAGAAGAGGCTGCTGGAAAAACGTCATTTTCCCTCTTGATCTTAAAAACCATCTCCAGCAGGACCTGAACCGTGCAGAGTCCATGCCTGGATGGGTTGCTCCTGAGGTTTTGCAGCCCTCTGAGCAGTTGTTTGCCAGAGAGGTACCCATGGAGTTGGCAACAGGGTGGTTTAAAACTCCTGCAGCTTGTCCCTGCTCCTGAATATTGGTGCTGGTGAGACTCCTGCTCCTCTTCCAAGCGTGGTGCTCTGGATTTGTCCCTCCCTAAGGGAGGGGAGGCTGGAGAATGCTGTTGGTTCACAGGGGGTCAGTTCACCTGCTGTTCTCAGGTTTTGTTTATCCTGTAACCCTGAACTCGTGTTTTTCTGTGCTGGCTTTGTGATCTGTGTGGAGGAAGGTGCCCAGGTGCCTAAGCCAGAGAGACGCCCCATGTTTGAAGGTTCAGAGTCAGGCTTTTATCTGGTGAAAGGAAGTGTGCAAGTTCAGTAATTCTAGCTTGCTTTAAGGCAGCTTGGCAAGTTTGAATTCATTTTTGTGTTGGATAATGCCTTAAATCCTTTGGTTCAGTGCACTGGGCTCACTCACAGCCCCACCTCAGCATACCCATAGCACAGAGTTCCTTTCTGCCTCAGTAAAGCAGCTCTTGTTCTCTTCCTTGCTTTTGCAGCTGCTCTGCTGTCCTTGAATAAGACCCAGGGGCCAGAAAACAGGCAAGTGTGACAGTGGAAGCTCAAATATGCAGTATTTCAAGATCCAGACTGACTGTTGCACGTTCTGTGTCTGTCCTGTGCCTAAAATAGAAGTTTTGCTGATGTCTCAGCCAGTGTGTCAGGGTCTGGGTAGAAGAGACCTTTCATAGTGAGAGTAACTTTTGTTTCACAAAAAAAACCCCAATAGCTTTTGTGTTCCTTTCCCTGCTTGAGGTGCTGCTGCAGCCAGCTCCTCAATTTGGGTTTCTGAGCTGGTGGAAGTGTGCAGAAGCACTTCCCTGGTTTTGTGCAAGGCTCTGCTGCTTTCCACCCTTTTTTATTGAGCTGGTTAATGGGAAGCTGTGGGAAATATGTGGGAAGAAAGTGAGAGGGAAGCCCTAGGGTGTAGCAAACCTTCACACCAGCAGGTGTGATCCAACAGAGGCTGAAGGGGTGAGGAAAGCTGAGAGGTTTACCCCGTGCCTTCTTCCCCATGAGCCCAGGGACTCACCTGTGTGGTGATTCCAACCCGAAACAGGGAGCCTGTGCAGACCAGGCCAAACAGAGCCACTTGTCTGGCTAGGTCAGCATCCTCTTGTTGATAGGAAATCCAATCTCTGTGTAGCAGAGCTGTGGAGAAAAGGCTGATCCAAGGCAATGTTAAATAACCTGGATCTGAGTGCCTGCTTCCGTGAGCTGCTTTTGTTTTGGAAAGGACTTCTTTTCCTGCCAGGTCTCCTTTTACTAAAAAGGAAAGTAAGAAGAGCTAATTTGAGGTTGGCACGGGCTGATGTAAACAGAATTTCTTAGTCTAATTGGTTGCATTTCTAAGAGGAATAAGAGAAGATCTGATTTTGCCCCAATACCACGCACTAACACGCAGGAAGTCTTGGCTGCACTGGGGTTCAGAGGAGACCAGGCACAGGAGCCTGGGCAGAAATGCCACCTCCACCACAGAAATGCCACCTCCACCACAGCCCTGCCCCCTCTGCTGCTGCTTTTCCTTCTTCCTCCTGGGCTTGTGGCTGTGGGGCTTCTCCTCCTGACAGCCCTCAGTAACCTGCCTGATGTCATTAGTGGGTGAAAGAAGAAAGCCCTTGGCTGGTCACAAGACTGCATTCCTGTTTGTGGGCAAGTCTCTTCCTTCTCCTCCACTGCTGCTGTGAGGAGTGATGGGGTCTCAGTAACTTCCTTTTGGTGCTGCCATCTCTGTGAGATCTCCACAAACTTTGCAGACCTGTGAGAGGGCTGTCCAGTGGTTTTCCTTCTTCCTCCCAGATGTTTCAGTTGTTTAATTTCTATTTACAGTCTTCCTGTTTTGCCATTGTATCTAAAGCTTAGGCTGCAGGTCAGTGCTGTGCAAAGAACTGGAGTTTTTACTTGGTTTGGTTGCTTATCTCTGCTTATCTCTTATGTGTCTGTTCTGAGGTTGAATTTTGGGGCTGTGCCATGATGCTGGTGGAAATTATTTGTCCCTGATTTAAAACTGAGCTTTTAAAAGACTTCTTCAAAAGACTGAGCGTGCCTCTAATCTGTGTTGTGCCATGGGCAGCACGAGGGAAAGGAGAGACAAGGTGAGGAGGTCTGGTCACATCCATCTGCCTCGGGAATTCAGGATGGTCCTTCCTGGTCAGCAAGAGGGGCCAGGCAGATCTGGTGGCACTGGTGGCATCCCCAGCCACGCAGAGCTCCCAGTACTGGAAATGGTGACAGCTGCACTTCCTCTCTGCTCACTAAGGCCATGCCAGTGCTGAGTCAGGGCCATGAGGGTCACTGTCATGTGGCTGCAGCGAGCACGAGTGCTCTCTCTATCAGCACTGCCCCCTTGTCCCCTGCCCTCTGTGGCTGTGCAGGGCTTTCACTGGGAGTCTGCACAGGAGAAGGTCGGTGGGAAGGAGTTTTTTGAGTGTGTGTTACTCTTATATTTGCTTGTTAGACTTCCTGTTTATGAGAAGCTGGAAAACAGTGCTTTGGTAAGTGTTGCTGGCTGGGATGGGAGGGCTGCTGGAGAGGGAATGGGGGCTGCAGGGCTCCGGTTGGCACCGTGATGGTGTTGTGAGAAATGAGGGGATCTCATTGCTGAGGGTGGTTTGGCTCCAGACCAGTACCTGCTGACCCTGCTGGTGTTCAGCTGAGACAGCCTGGACCTTGCTGTGGGCTGGGAAGGCTTCTCTGCCTGCACCCTGCTGAGCTCCCTTTGAGTGGAGCCTGGCACCAGTGCCAGTGTCGGGCAGAGGGTGGCTGGTGGCACCGCACGTTTGTCACGTAATTCTTCTTTGATTCTGTCACTGCTGATTCTTGTTCTGCATGTACTGCAGAACAGAGGTTCCACCTGCAGCTCCTGTGCTTATCTGCAGGTGTCCAAAGGGTGCTGATGCTTGGGAGAACTCTGTGTGTTTTGATAGCTCAGGGGCAGCTCTGGGGGTGCAGCCCCTGTGCCAGCTGTGCCAGGGCAGGCAGTGTCTGCAGGGAGTGTGGAGATCCCTCTCTGGTGTGTTGGGCTGGAATCAGGGGCTCCTTGGTGCTCTGGCTGGTGCTGGGGATCGATTATCAGAGGTGGGAGCAGTGAGCAGCCCCGGGCTGTGCTTGCTCAGCAGTTTTCCTTCTCCTTCCCCTCTCGGCAAGGCTGACACTGCACGTCTGGGGGTGCTGATGGTGCCACAGGGCAGAGTCAAGCACGGAGCTTGGCCACTCGTTTTTGGGGCAAGAGTCACAGGCTGCAGTCCTGTCTGGGACTGGGAGCTCCAACTGGCCTGTCGTACTTGGAACTCAGCAGAGATATTACATTATAAACAGGCTGCTTCAATCTCCCTAAGAGACAACTTCCTGCCCAGATTGCCAGCTTAGCTTCAGGGCCAAGGCCTGTTGCTCACTAGGAGATGCCACAATGGGACTTCCAGAAGGGGAAACCTCCCCAGCCACGTTTTGTGATTGTGGTGTTGTGTCCCAGGGGGCTTTTGGGGGCATCTGATGCAAGGAAGGAGAGTAGACCTCTTCATGTTGCTGACCACTTGGCCTTCATCGCTCCCCATCCCGTCTTGTTTGTTGTCAAACTGTTTCTATAGATATTTAAATATTTTTAACCCTGTGACCTTATAGCACCTTTAGTCTGTATGGAAATCATGGGGGATTTGAGGATTCCTGGCATTGAGAGCACTTCCAGTCCTTTTTTTTTCCAAGGTGTGCATGAGAATGAGGAATAAATTTCATTTAATATGAAGATGAAG
Source organism: Eopsaltria australis (assembly GCA_034509425.1). Classification (NCBI taxonomy): domain Eukaryota; kingdom Metazoa; phylum Chordata; class Aves; order Passeriformes; family Petroicidae; genus Eopsaltria; species Eopsaltria australis. The sequence continues at coordinate 178,823 of JAVTVJ010000394.1, forward strand.
TACATCTGTTTGCTATCAGGGAGATGTGCAGAGAAGGTCCCTGATGATTTGAATGATGTATCAAGCAAATTCACACATTTAGGGGCTGAAAAGCTGTGCTAAAACACAGCATTGCCTGATTGCAATCCTTCAAAATGTTGTGACTTTTCTGAGTGATGTAAATGCTCACATCTCATTGAGACTGATTGCTGTGTGCATAAACAGGGATACAGGAACTGGAGCTACCATTAAAAAAAAACCCCAAGGATATGGATACCTTGTCTTACCTTGATTGAAGATACAATTAACACTATGAGTAAAATGACCACCCTTGAAACTGTTGTCAGGGAAAGTTTTACTCCTGCCTCATAAATTTCCTTTTCCTTTTAAAAACCTAGTTTGATTCTACCAAGGCCCTTCCAGAGACTGCAGGATTCCCAGGGTAGCTTAATTTGAAGTAAGAGCCAAGTTTCTTTTCACTGGAAGTTAGTAAAGGACGTGTATTTAAGAATGAGTTGCTGTGAACTTTTGGAAAATAATTGTTACAGCCAGCTAGGTGAGACTGAGATAAATTGAGGAATAATCTTCCTGTGCTGTTGAAACAAGTTCAGTAGCTCCTGAGTGATGACAACCCTTAAAAAAGAGAAAGGAGGCCTAATTTTGCATCCTTTGACTTCCTCTTGCTGTGTCTAAGCAAATATTTTCCTGGGGGTGGGGGTGGTGAAGGGAAAGCAAAAAGAAGAATCTGTGGCTGGGATATAAAACTTGAATAACCAAATGCCCAGGACCAGAGGGAGCCCATCATCAAAATTAAAGCAGCTTTTTGCCTTGTTCCATCACTAGGCCATGCCCATGTTTCCTCCCAGGGTTAGAGCTCAGCATGGAAACTTTGTGCCGTGGAGGTTGTGAATGAAGAGAGGAGAGCAAAGCAGAGCCATAAACCTCCTGGAATGTTCCCTTCCCTGGCTGTGGGCAGTGAGTGGGTGGCCTGGCTGCAGCTGCAGGGCTCTCCCCTTTGAAGCACTGGAGAGCTGCAACGTGGTCAAGGCAAGGAGATAGCACAGCTCCCACCCCCACATCCACCCAGGCAGCATTCCTGGGAGCTGCCTCCCTGAGCATGCCTCTCTCCAAGGCAGCACTGCCTGGGTGAGCAGACCACCTCTGGAGGCCTGAGAAAGCCAAACCCCTCTGCTCTGGGAGCTGAGATTCTGCTGCTTTGAGCACAGCGATGAATTTTGGCTGGAGACAAAGCCCTCACCTGGCTGAGGAGAGCACAGGCTCATTCTTGCCCTCATTCTTTGCCCACACAGGGCAGCTCATGAATATCCATGTCTGAGCTGTCTGGAGCTGGGAATTGCTGTGGGCTGGGTGCTGCTCACCACAGGTGTGTCTGCTTTGGAGCTCTCCTCCACCTGCAGTTGGTGACAAGGGAGGCTGCTGTCCCCTGTGCAAGGAGCCTTTCCCAGGGCTCAGCTGTTGCTGGATTTAGTGAGCAGAAGGGAAGGAGCTGCAGCTCCTGCCCCAAACCAGCTCAGCATGGTCTTCATCAGCCTTATTTTTATTCATGGCTTTCTCTGAGCAAAGATTTGTCATTGCCTTATGTGCTTGGGGATTTTTGGGGAAAGTGGGTGAAAGAGACTGTTGTGAGGGTAATCTTACTGACATGGCCATCACTGCCCTGCTTGAGGGGAATTGTCCACCCTTGTGTAATTTGGGCAATGAAACTGCTGCTGAAAAAACCGACCCACCTTGCAGAGCTGGAGATATTTACTCCTCCCTGTGTCTGGGCACTGATTCCACCATCTTTTTGCATAGCTGGGTCATGCTGTGCACAGGCAGCAGCTGAGGCTCCCTAGAAATCATGGACCAGTGGCCCTCAGGACTTCTTTTCCCTGAGATGTAACAAGCAGTTCAAGAGATGAGTGAGATGGCAAGAACCAAAACCCCAAAACTCTGAAAGGATGGGTTACCTGGCAGGTTTTGGCTGAGATTTTTAAGGATGAAGTGGGGTAGTAGAGGGGAAGAGAAAAAGAGCCTGTAATTAACATTTCCGGGCTTTCATCAGGAATAAAAGCAATAAACCAGCAACATTTTTCCCCCACCAGCATATTCCCCTGGTGCTGGTTGCCAGACCAGCTCATAGGTGATTTACTGGAACCAGATAAGGAGGAGGAGGGGGATCCTTCTGGGAACTGTGCCTTTTTGGCAGCTAAACCCCAGCTGTGGAGGCTTTAACTAACAGTTTAGTCTACGGTGGTACAGAAGTAACATCCAGCTCTTGCTTGGCTCCAAGATCCAGCAATGGAAAGCCTGTTTGCAAGGAGGGGAGGACAGGGTGATCTGCCTGATGGAGAGGAATGTGCAATTTCCTTGCCTGCAGTCAAATCACTCTTTATTTTTCTTCCAAAACCCTGCCTTGGTGTCTTCTCTGGGAACGTGATGGGAAGCTTTGCAGTGGTGTTTTTAGTGCCCTTTGTAATGCAGTTCCTTGCCAAGTTCTCCACCAAAGAAAATTTCCCGTGGGGTTGAGCACTAATTGGCTTGCCAGAGTACCCACCCAGGTACTGCCAGGTGGCTGTGGACTTCTCCCTGTGCTCCACAGGGTGTTTTTTATGGCTGGTGCCCTGTGGAACAGGGCTGTGTGTTGTCTGGAGTTGGACTTCCCTTGTGGGGTAACAACAAGGGGTTGTTCTTTCCTGAAGGTTGTACCTGGTCTTCTTGATTAATGCTCTCTAAGCATCACCTTCCTTTTTCTTCCCAGCTCCTGAATGTTTTAGCATAACCTTCAACTTCACTTTTATTTCTCAGCCATGGCACATATCCTTTCCCTCCTGCAGCACCACCACAGCTCTGAATCACTTTTCTGGGTGCAAGTTCAAATGTCCATGGTCTCTTGGGTTGGCAGGATGCCCAAGTACAAGGAGAGAGTCACTTTGCCCTTCCAAATCAAGTTTTGAGTTAATTATCTGTTTACTTGGCCAGAGTGTGTCCTTGTGTGTAGGGAAGATAATCTTGCCATGTGGATTAGGGTCGGAGGAGTTCAGAGCTTTGGCACAGCAGTGGGAGGGAGGGAGGGAGGGATGGGTGGCTCCCAGGGGAAGGACAGGGGCCATAGGGCTGGTTGGGTATTTGAGGGCTGGGTTCATCCTCGTGTTATCACAGACTCTAGGTATGGCTGTGGGCAAGTCCCAGGTCACTTAAACTCTGCCTTGGTAAGTGGAAAGGAGCAATGCAAGGAGATGGAAGTTAAACTGGGGATCATGGAGGGGACTGGGCAGCCAGAGGCCCAGAAAGAGATGGACAATAAATTCAATCTGCAGTGGAGTAAATCAGAAGTACTCAGAATTTGTGCTGTAACAACCTGTTGTGGGGATGCTCACGGGAGTTGGTGCCACAGTCCTGCTCTGTGGTTTATCAGCACAGCAGTGGGGTCAGGGTGTCCTGTCACTTTGTGGGAAGGAGGGAGGAAGCCCCAGGTCTGTGGGGTGACTGGAAGAGTGGGGTGATCCCCCAGTAACACCCCAGGGGTTCTGTAATGTAGTTTTAGTAAAGGCTGGCAGTCAGTCCCTGTTGGGTATTGCTGGAGTGTCAATAGCTTGGGCTCCCTGGCTGCTCCAATCCTACTGGCAGAGGGAGAGCAGAAATCCCTTCAGATGGATCAGCATGGATACAACAGGAAGGGAAAGGCTTGGGACACCTCGGGGCACAGAAGAACCTTGCAGAGTTGTGTTGCAAAGCCTCTGTCCAAAGAGTTGTTGGGTGTTGTGCTCCCAAGACTAAATGTAAAGCAAAAAGCATTTCTGGGGTGTCCTTTAACGCTGTCCCGTGTGGCTGCTGGTGCTCATTGTTCCTCCTTCTCACAGTGCCTCTGACTGCCATGGGGGACCCCAGCATGGACCCAGCCATGTCTGCTCCTGACAGCACTGCACAGCAGGACTCTCTCTTCAGCATGATGGACATGTTCCTCATCTCCCTCATCACTGGACTTTTTACCTACTGGTTCTTCTTCCGCAAGAAAAAGGAGGAAGTGCCTGACCTCCCCAAAATGCAATCAGTGTAAGTAACAACTCTCAGGCTGCGTGGCACCAGTGGAGCCTTTCTCTCATACTTGTGGTGGGTTCTGTGAGGCTCAGCTGGGTTGTGGGAGGTCGGTGAGGGGGTGTTTTTCTCCCCTCGGCTGCTCTGTGTTCTGCTCCCAAGGCAGAAATCCCTGTGGAAGAGCCAGGCTGCAGTTCTGCCTTACCCCACTGTGTGGCCCAAACCGGGAATTGGCCTTTCCTGAGCAAGGCAGGAAAAGGCAAGGCAGGAAAGCCTCTGGCTGTACTTCAAGACTCTTAAGGATTGCATTGGCTATTCTTGGTATTTTCTGATAAAAGTCACATTTAGGTAAATCTGGTGAAAGGTGGACTTGCTCTTAAGCAGGTTTTCTATTGGAGATTTTATCAACCCTTGGTTATGAAGGAAAGGAATAGTCTTGGGGATCTGGGAGATAGTTCTGGGGTGAGCTGCTTGGCAGCTCCTGTAAAACTTGATTGGCTTTTGATGCCAGGTTACCACAGCAGCAGGAGACTGGATTTGGAGAGGGAGGGCTTTGTTCCACCCTGTTTTGCAAAGGGCTTGGGGTCAGGAACGAGCCATGCTGGTGGAGATCTGGGTGCGTTTTGTTCCTTGTCTCAGTTGCATTCCAAACTTTAAATCAGTTTTCTGCTGGACTTTTTAGCTCATTCTTTGTTTCTGGTGTTGCAGGAGGTTAGAGTACATTTGTACAAAAGTACAATTTCTTCCTGGGAGGGTTTTAAAGGGCAGCAGTGTCCCTGGCTGCGGTACCTTGTGCAGATGGGTACACACATGGCTGGCAGCAGCCCAGCTGCCTGTGCCTGCTCAGCCTTACCTTGGGAATGTGTTCTCTTGGATTGCTGGGATGTTTTCCCTCTCGTGCCTGCCAGCCAGGACTGTGTGTGTCAGTGCACGTGGTGGCCTCTGGAGATTGTAAAGAGAATGTCTGTGCTGCAGTGGGAGCTGAGCTGGCTGGGGAAAGGGCACTATCCATCTGAAATTGGATCCTGCCATGGCACAGCCTGGGCTCCCATGCTCCCCGTCCTTGTGACTGATTCCACCTACAGCCCATCATGTGCAGCTCTTCCAGAGGCTGTGGTGACCTTGCAGAGAAGCTTTGACTTCTGGTTGTGTGTTACCACCTTGTTCTGCTGCAGGGCCTCAGCACCTGGGCTTCCAGCCTGGCTGCAGGTCCTGGCTCTGAGCTGCCTCAGTGGTGCTTTGTTTCCTCTGTGGGGTCTGTGCTGCCTTCTCTGTCCCTGTGAGCAGTGGCTGGGAGGGAGCAGCTGCTCCTTGTGGGAAATGTGGAGCAGCAGCACTTCCCATCGCCGATAACCACAGAGGTGAAGTTGTTCTGCAAATTGTCTGACACAGCTGCACTTTGGAAAAGTGTCAGCCAGGCAGGTGCAGAGTAAAGACGAGGCTCTGAAGTGGTTTTTCCCTGTACCCTGCTGCAGCCCTGCTGTGGTCATTGTATCAAGCTGGTCCAAGGGCAGCATGACCCTAAAAGCCAAGGCTGTGGGTGGTGGCACATCCATCCTTCAGGACAGAGACAGTGACTTCCTGCAGCTTTTGCAGTGGAATTTTATGGGACTTCTAGAACTGGGAGGAAAATGAGTGGGAAAACAAGCTTGGGTCAGCCTTGGGTTTCCTTCCCTCCTGTAACCCTTGAGTCTGGGGTAGAGTTTCCTTTCTGATGAACAAGCAAATTGACAAGACAGAGGATCACACTGTCAGCCTCTGCCTGTGGCTGCCTGGATAAGGCAGGTGGGACCCTGGGCAGGCAGGGAAGCTGTCCCAGACCCGTGAAGCCTCAGTGGGGCTGTCTCTGTCTGGAGTGGAAAGCCTTGACCTTTAGAGGGGTCGCACTTCTTCAGTTTGTTCTCTGCAGCTCTGCCTTGACTCATCAAAGTGTGCTGAGCTGCTTTATCTGATGGCACTGGAGAGTGCAAGCAGAGTCTCTGACCTAAACACAGCATCCAGCACCTCAGTGCCCTTCTGGAGTTTTTGGGAGAGCACATCTTGATAAAACAGTGTCAGCTCAGCAGGGTCTGCAAAGGAAGTGCCTCTGTTGTTAGTGCCCCTGGTTGTGGAAGAGCAGCTGTGTGCTTGAAATGCCCTGTTCTGGACAGCAGCTGGGTTGGGTTCTCTCTGCGTGGCCTGGGAATGGTTATGATCTTGCCCCAGCAATGCATCTCCAGGTTCAGCCACAGCTCAGAGAGGGATCAGGCTGCTGTTCTTCACCCTCAAGCCAAGTGGAGCTGTTTTCCTGCCCAAAGTCCCCAGGGAAGGGACAGAACCCAGCACACACGGTGGCTTCCTGCATATGAGGTGTCCTGTACCTGTGGTGTGTAACACGTGTGTGTGGGCCGGGCTGGGATCCCACTGACTGAGCATTGCTTGTGTTTTGACCATTTTCAGACTTAATTAAAACCACCAGAGCAGCCCTCCCTGCAGCCTGCTCTGCAGATGTCATTAGGGAGAGCAGCTCTGGATCGCTGCGCAGCCACGGCCACCGCGCTTCCTCGCAGGGCCATTGCCGGGGAATGCAGGGATTTATTTTTATTCTTTGGCTGCTCCTCCTCTGCAAGTTTCTCAATCACAGATTTCTTTCCCTTCTCCTGTCCCCACTCTGCAGACAGTCGTCCTGGGGAGATGCAGGCGGGACAGCCATTGGTATGCTGAGTGTCACCCTCTCCCTTCTCCCCCCTCTTTAACATTGTTTGGGACAGAAACTGGCTTATCTCTATTCTGCAGCTATGCAGAAATCCATTCCCTGGTACTTGTAGGGCTTCCTGTGGCAGGAATTGCTCCAAGTCTTAGCCTGATTAGCTCTCTGCTGCCTGTGTGTGTGTGAGAGACCATCTCTAATTTAATTTAATAGGATCCTGAGGAAAACAAACTCCTTTGAGCTGCCTCTGTAATGGCACTGCCATAGTTACCCGAAGCGTTGCTCACGCAGTGTCTGGAATCGCTTCATTCAGCTACAGCATCAAGCTTTTTTTTTTTGCTTTTTTTTTTTTTTTAAGAATATATATAAAAGCAGCTGTGATATAAACAGTTTCCAAGGGAACAAGGCTGGGGGAGGGTTTTGTGTCCCGTCCCCCTGCTCTGCGCGGATGGGAGAGGGACGTGTGCTGCGGAGGATCCTGGGAGGTTTCATTCTCCACTCCTAATTCCTTTCTGCCACTGCTGCCAGATGTTGCAGTTTCTCAGGACTGCGCAGATCCACTCAGTAACTTCCAAAGCCCCACCACGAGGATCGGAGTGGACAGGACCACTCCTGCTATGACCCGTGCCGGGACCTTTTGTGCCGGCTCTCTTCTCCTCAACAAAAGGCTGACGCTTGGTTTGAACGCCCAGGAGGAGCAGAATGGAAAGGCCTGTGTGCGTGTGGCTCCAGAGCTAAGTTAGATCCGTCCCCCCACAGCTCCCCTTGCAGACACACGGCCGCCCTGGACTCTTTGTCTGCCTGCTCCCTGCCCTGCCATGGGCTGTGTGTACTCGGCCCCGCGGGAAGAGCCGGCCGTGGCCAGGTGAGTTACTCTGCCCGAAGGGCTGGCGGGATCCTTCCAGCTCCAGAGCTGGGTGGAGTGGGTGCCTCCTCCCTCTGCAGCAGGAGGAGAAGGAAGGGGAGAGGTTCTGCTTGGAAGCAGGCTGCTCCAGAGGAGACCCTGCTGTCGGTGCTCGGTTTCTGTGCAGCATCCAGGCTGCGTCCTCACTTCTGGATGTATCTGTGCTTTCTGCAGGAAAGCCACGGGGACAGGAGCTTTCTGAAGGAGAGGTGTTCTGCTGAGACAGACTTTGGTATTGTTGCTGAGCTGTTGGGAGCTTCCTCCCCTGTCTTTTCTTTCTCCTGAAACCAAAGTGACAGAGAGCCCTGGGAGTTGTTTGTGCTGTGGGCTCTCACCAAGGGTGGTGGGAGAGCTGTACAAGCCACAGACTCACTCTGACAATGGGGTTAATCCCCTTTCCTCCACCCAGTGCTTCTTCTAGTGCTTGTAGCTGCTATCCTGAGCTGTCTAAGCTGTAAGAACAGTCCTTGCTGAGGACAAACTTTCTCTTCCAAGTTTCCCTGGCAGAGCAGTGAAAATGAGTGTAGTTTCTGCCTTTGGTGCTTGTGTGTTTTCGCTGCTCAGATTTTCAGGCCGCCCTGATGAAGCAATTTCAGGGAGTTGTGTAGCCTTTTTTCTAAAGCCAGGCTCATTATTTCTTCTGTATCTGAGCCACAGCCTGTTCTCCACCACTCACTTCAGTGCGGGGTTGCCTCCTTTGAAAATGGACGAGCTCCATGTGCTGCACCCTTTTCTCTTCCAAAGGGAGCTTGCTGAAAGGATCTAAAAACTTTTCTTTTTCTCCTCCTTTAAAAGCATTTTATTTAGTAGTTGACCCAGCAGTTGTTTTAATTGGATCTCATTTGCAGAGGGCAGGAATTAACGAAGTTCACTAAGGAGCCAAAAACTAAGTGAGCCTTGTCTTGAGAGCTCTCCTGAGCCCCTGTCCTGGCTGCAGCATGGGCAGGGCTGGGGCTGCTCCCTTGAGATATTTGTGATATCCCAGTTCCCAACAGGGGACAAATGCCAACATGGGGAGACTGTGAAATGCTGGGAGAGCCAAGCAGGGGTGTGAAGCAGCTCTCCTGGGAGCACAGCTACCTTGGGGAGCTTTTTGGGGTCGGTTTTGCTTGTCCTTTGTGCGTGCTTTGTCTTTGGTATGTCACTGTCGGTGCTCAGAGATGTCAGGCCCCGTTATGGAGCTCCTTGATCCCTTTGGGTAGCAAGGGGTGCTCCAAGGGATGTTTTATGAACATCCCCCACCCTGCTGCTCTGCGTGTGTGTGCTCTCCGCAGATGCCTCGGCACATCCGCAGGATCCCTCCCTCTGGGCTACAGAGTTGAGGAAACTGTTAGCAAGCTCTTCACATTCTCACATGGGCTGGAGCCAAAACCATTTGTTTTTTGCCTGGAGGCTTCTCTCGTCCCACAGGAGACCCGGCCTTGCATTCTTCCATTGTGGAATGGGAACCAGTCCCACGTTCCTTTTCCCTGCTACCAAAGTTTTGGTGGGGAGGACAGCAAGGGAGCTCCTGTCCTGGCCTGCTCTGAAAAGTTTCCAGCACCTAATCTGACTTGTAGCTGTGGTCACCTCTGCTCGTGAGGCTCCCTCAGGGCTGGGTTGTTTTCACTCCATGACATTGAAAATCTAAAGATGTCCTAAGGATAGCAAAGCTCTTCTGGCTCCCACCCTAACAGGGCAGCCAGAGCAGTGTGAATCCCCACCTCCATGTTTCTGACTCTGCTGTGGTTTGTCCCCCTTCCCAGCTGGGAAAGCCACGTCCATATAATAATGCAAATGTTCTGTGCAGGAGATCCATCCTGGAAATGGGAACCTGGCGTGGGAATGAGCTCCCCAGGACCTTGGCTGGCAGTGGTTGCTTTGCCAGGAGCTCTCTGGGTCTGGTCAGCTGCGTGTGTCTGCTCCACAGGGCTCTCCAGCTCTGGGGCTCATGGCTGGCATGCTGTTTTGAGGCTGAAACAGCTGGGTTTTAGCCTTGTTTGACTTCAGGTTTGGGGGATGTGCCCTGGGGAGCATTGTTCAGGACTGACCCTGCCTGCTAGTGATGCTGTGGAAGCATGGAGTTCTCCCTTCTCTTCTTTCAAACCATGGCTCAGCCCCTGTGATTTATCTGGAGACCTGCTCCTGTGAGATCCTTTGACCTGCTCAGCAGTGTAACCTCTCAGAGCAGCTGATAAAGGTTTCCTGGTGGGCAGGGCTGAGTGCCTGGACTTTTCCTGTGAGAGGATTCACTGATGGGGGTCAGGCAGGGGCTCAGCTTTTCCCCTCTGCTCCGAGTCCCTGCTCCATGGTTGTGTGCAGAAGCCCTGTGGTTGAGCAGTGGCCTTCCCTGGGACAGGGTAAATAACAGTGGTCAGTGGAGATTCACACCCTTTTGGGCAGCTTTCTTGAGGTCTGGAGGCCACTTTTTCCCCACTTGCTTATTCCTGACCTCAAAAATGAATGTGCTCATCTGAAAAGAGGTTCCTCCTGTCTTTCAGAGCAGCTCCAGTGAGAGACAGCAGCTTCATCGAGAAGATGAAGAAGACGGTAAGCTGCTTGTTCTGCCTCCAAGGGGTGCTGGGAAGGTGGGGGAGCTCGTGTCCATGCCAGTTTCCTCTGGAGACTGTCAGCAGGAGGAGCTGCTGTGGATACAGACACATGCCTGCTGCAGAGAGCATCCAGAGGAAGGCTGTGTGAGCAGCCAGGAATAGCTCTTTTAGTCTGTGCCTGGGAGTTGTTCTTAGAGAAGAAATTAAAGTGAAAATTCGGTGGAAAAAAATAATGTAATATGAGATCAAAGTCAGGAGGGAAATGGCAGAGACTTTAAAGCCATTGGCTGGCAGTTGTTTGTCTGTGTGGTTGGTTCCCAAACTGGCTGGCTGTGGAGTGGGAATTGCTGTACACAGAACTGTCAGCTTTTGACTCTGCTGGTCTGGACACAAGAGGAAGCAGAGGAAGAAGCAGGGGCTGGATGCATTTTCCGTTTTACTTCAAAGGAGCTGGCTTGCAGCAGAGCAGGAGTTCTGGTGCTTAGGCACTTGCCCAGGGCCTTTGGCAAGCTCTGCGTTCTCATCCAGGGTGTTCCCTGCTTCCAGGAGTCAGGCTGCAGCCTCGGAGTTGAGAGGAAATCTGGAAGGTTTATTCTTTTCTTTGGGTTTTAGTCTGACCTGAATCTCCCCTCTGAGAGTGGCAAGAGTCATGTTCTCATTAACAGCTCAGCCCTGAGTTTTCTGGCAAACCCTTGGAGTCCTGCACAAGCGCAGACTCCTGGTTACCTTTAGGTTGGAGTCCAGGATTCCTGATCCCAGGCATTTCCTTTGTCTGTGCTTCATCCATGCATTTGCCAAATGACTAATCACCACTCAAAAGGGATTTTTCTTTTTCCCCAGGGCCGAAATATCGTGGTTTTCTATGGTTCCCAGACGGGCACAGCAGAGGAGTTTGCCAATCGCCTCTCCAAAGATGCCCATCGCTACGGCCTCCGGGGCATGGCAGCAGACCCAGAGGAGTATGACCTGGTACTTCAGCCCTGAACAGCCTTGGGATAGTAACAACCTTTCAGTGCCCCCCAAAAAAATCCAGTGACCCTGGCCAAGGGACAGTTGTGTCATTTAGGGGAGGAAAGATGAGCCTGGGAGATGCAGATATGGGCTGGGTCCTTGCCATTCTGCATTCTCCTGGTCCCTTAAAGCCTTGCATGGAAAATCCCATTGCTTTTCTGGTGGGGTAGAAATACTGACTTGCAGTCCAGTGAGTGTGCTTGGCTTTATTTTCCCTGTCATTTTGGGTGGATTTGGCCTTTCCCAACCCCTCCTGTAAACGCGTGGTGCTGTTCACACACCTACGCTGTGGGAATGGGAGTTGCCCAACAGCCACAGTGTGGGATCCTTGAAGATTCCTTCTTTCCTCTGCTTGCAGTCGGACCTGAGCCGCCTCTCTGAGATCGACAAGTCCTTGGCTGTGTTCTGCATGGCCACCTATGGAGAGGGGGATCCCACGGATAACGCCCAGGATTTCTACGACTGGCTGCAGGAGGCCGACGCCGACCTGTCGGGTCTCCGCTTTGCAGTGAGTGGCCCCGTTCCAGTTTCTGTGTTGCATTTGGGCAGGAAGGCCAGGAGCCCTCCAGGGTGGCTTGTGGAAAGGCCCAGCACGATGTCTGTGCCTTGTGCACCTTGTCTGGGATGAGGTCCCTGCTGTCTTCCTGCCCGGGCTTTGTGGACACTTTGCCAATGGACATCTGGAGGCTTTAAATGCAAATGTCAGAGTTCTCTCTCCACTCCCTAAATCATGAGGGTTTCCTGGTATAAACAGCCCCAAACAGCCCTGCAGGCACTGAATACAAGTCTGTAAATGAGCTACAGGCTGCTGCTGCTCTTCAGAAGCTGATTGAGCAGCCTGAGGCCAGATCTTCTCCCACAAAGTCAATCACTTGGAGGAGTGTGTAGCTCTCTTCCCGTGCTGAGCTGAAGAACTGGCTGAGAAACAACCACCTCACCTACACCTTGGCCAAATTCCTTAGGCAACATAATAATTGCAAATGAGAGTAAAATCCACTGGTGGAGATGTGAGGCTGCTCTGTGTGAAGCAGTGAGCAAACATTTACTGTGTGGTTTGTGGGAGACAAAGGCCATCAGTTGGTCTCCAGGCAGTCCAAGTTTTCCTGGTCCCACGAGGAGATGTCCAGGAGCTCTTGGAAGTGCATCCAGGCTCAGGGGAGGTGCTGGTGCCTCCTGACCGCACTCTCCAGTGGTAGATTCTTACTGGAGAGCTGATAAGGGGCTGGGAGAGGTCTCAGCTGTCTTTCTTCAGCATCCTTGGCTGGGTGATAATGGTTGGGGAAAGTCCACCTCCTGCTTCTCCGTGCTCATGAGTGTTCCCTTCCAGGTCTTTGGGCTGGGGAACAAGACCTATGAGCACTTCAATGCCATGGGGAAGTACGTGGACAAGAGGCTGGAGGAACTTGGAGCCCAGCGCATCTTTGAGCTTGGGCTGGGAGATGACGATGGCAAGTGAGTGCCTTGGGCTGAGGGGCTGGTCAGAGCTGGCTGAAAGCATCTTGGAAGGGACCTTGGCAGGGAATTGGCTCTGCTGCCAAGACAGAAATAAACTCCACAGGGCTGGTCTTTGGGGTTGGCATGTTTAGATCCCTGTGCACAGGGAGTATCCTAAGGGATCCTGTGTCTGGGAAATCCCACATCAGCTTTAAATGCCCATGGGTACAACTGGAGTAGGCTTTGCAGCCTTCTCTGCCTGTGTCCTGCTGCAACCTGTGTGGATAAACTCACCCATCCCCGTGAAGGAGGCAGATTCATCTCCTTGGGAGGTGTTTTATGGTGGGAGGCAGCAATTTTCCAACTTGGACAATGATATTTTCTTTTTTTCTTTTTTTCTTACCTTCCTGTTCTCACCTGAGCACCTTGGGACATTACATCAACCTGTGGCTGTACCTCTAAGGTCTACAAAGCCTTGTGGGAGGGATGTGCCATGTGTGGAAGGCTCTGAGCCCAGAAAAATAAACAGTGCCATGGTGGAATCATGACCTTTTAGGAAAGTCACCTCAAGCCAGGGGTGGACAATGGGGAGCTGAGCTTTTTAAAGACTGAGCCTAAATAACAAAGCCTTCCTTGGCAGACCTGGTGAAGGGAGGGGTGTCTGGTGTAGCAACAGTTCCCACTCAGTGCTCTGCAGGCACTTTCCTGATGATCTTTGGGGATGTTGAGGTACCAAAGGTGCCTGGGTCTAAGGCAAATGCCTTTTCCCACCGTGATGGGAGAAGGACCATAGGGATCTCAGATGGCTCCTCTGGAAATGGGGCTTTGTTATTGACTCTCTCTTCTGCTCTGGCTAGTCTGGAAGAAGATTTCATCACGTGGAGAGAGCAGTTCTGGCCAGCGGTGTGTGAGCACTTCGGGGTGGAGGCTACAGGAGAAGAGTCCAGGTGAGTTTGGGAGCAGCTCCTCTTGGGTGTCAGAGACTGGCCACCTCTGAGTGGTGGCTGTGCCATCAGCCCTGGGCTGCTGTTCCCTTTCCTCTGCACTGCCTTCCCTTCCAGACTCGAGGAGGGAACAAGTGAAGTAGAGCAGGGAGTGGGGCAGTTTGATCTGAGCCTGTGCTGGTGTGAGTTTGAGCCCAGCTCTGGATTCCTGTTCTGAGTGGGGAGGTGCTGGGTTTGCTCCCTTTGGGGATGGCTGTGCTGGTAGTGAGGCTCCAGGTGGGCCGAGGGCTCCCCTTGCTTTGGGCTCTCTGCAGAGTCTGCCTGGTCCCTCTTGTCTCGAGAGGGGCAAAGGGCTGGAATTCACATTTATTTTTGAGCTGCAGCAAATCCAGCAAAGGAGATGATGGTTCCAGCTGTGCCTATGGGTTCCAGTTCAGCTTTTGTCTCTTCTCTCTCCCCTTTCCCCCTGCAGCATCCGACAGTACGAGCTGGTGGTGCACACAGATGTGAACATGAGCAAAGTCTACACGGGGGAGATGGGCCGGCTCAAGAGCTACGAGAACCAGAAGCCGTGAGTGCCAAACCCCCTGGGCAGGCTTTGCATGGGGCAGGTCTTGGCTGGTGGCTCCTTGGTGTTCCTTGGTGCCTGCTCTACAGGCAGTGCCATTCCTGCAGCACAGCAGGTCTCTGCCCAAGAGAAATGGGCTCAGATCTCCACTGGGACTCTGAGGTTCCCCAGTTAATGAATCATTCGTGGTGAGGAGATGGCTGTGGCCACGTGTGCTGTTTGGCTGATACATCCACAGCATCTGTCCTGAGCCTTCCCTTGCCTGGAGTGGCCAATGCATGATGGCTGCTGGCAGCATTGCTGTGGGGAGATGAGCTTTAAACATCAACTCCAGCCTCAAATATTTCTTTGAGATGTGACAGTCCCTCCAAGCCAGTTCTCTGTCATGTATCCTTAATGGGACAGAAGCTGTTGACTGCTGGGCTGTGCTGAGAAGGAAAAGGATCCATTTTTTGTGCCAGTGTGGGGAGCAGCAGGATCATTATCTGTTTTCTGTGCCAGTGATGGGAGCAGCAGATCAGAATTTGGTTTGTGCTGTGTGCAGTGTGCTTTGGAACAGGAACCAAACCATGGGAGCCTGCTCTGGAGGCAGAGGGAACATGCCTGGGTACAAGGAGCTCCATGAGCCTGCAGGAGAGTAACCAGAGGGCCTTTGTCTTTCCTTCCAGCCCGTTTGATGCCAAGAACCCTTTCCTGGCCCAGGTTACGGAGAACCGCAAGCTGAACGAGGGTGGAGAGCGACACTTGATGCACCTGGAGCTGGATATCTCCAATTCCAAAATCAGGTAGGTCCCTGGGGGAGACTGCTTCTCTGTTTTGTCAGGAGCAAAGGACAAGGATGTGGCACCAGCCTCATCCAGAACTTCAGAAGGGGACCTTGCTCCTTAACACTGCCCCTTTGGGCTTCTGTACCAGGTACCCCCTGTCAGGACTTGCTCCCAGCTCTTGCACTGCTTTGGGTCCATCCCATGCCACATCCCTGCCCTACCTGAGCAGTCCCAGTTGCAAGAATTCTCAGGGAGTCACTCAATAAATGAGAGGGCAGCTGAGCTGTGAGAGAAGGCAGAGCTGGGGATTGCTCTTGCCTGTGTTTGCCTGTGCAAGCATAGAGGGAATAAAGAATAAAACCCTCTCACTGGCTTAAATTCCTTAAATTGTTAGAAAGTCATGAATCTGGGTGGTTTAATGTAACAACTGCACAGGTTTTGAGGAGCTTTGCTCTGTTCTGTCAGGAAATTGACCCTGTCCTTGCTGGAACTCTGACAAAACTGCTGTCACCTGGGAAGTCCCTTGTAAAAACCCTGGGAAACCATTATCCCACAGTGTCACTGCTGCTGTCACTGCTGGCTCTGTGCATCTTGGTGGTGCAGCTCCTGTGCATCACACCTCAGTGTTGTCCTGCTGCCAGTTGCACCAGCCCTGTTGTCTTCTGGCTGAGCTGCTGGGGGTGCTCAGGAAGGGCTGCAGGTGTTCCATGTTCCCTCCTGCTCTCTGCCAGGTACGAGTCTGGGGACCACGTGGCTGTGTACCCAGCCAACGACTCCTCCCTGGTGAACCAGATTGGTGAGATCCTGGGCACGGATCTGGACACTGTCATGTCCCTGAACAACTTGGACGGTGAGTGTGGATGACCCTTGAGGGTCAGCAGTTCTCCTTCAGCTGTGGCCTCTGTCCTTCACCCTCAGATCCCATGGGGACACTTCCAGATGTCCCACAGCCCCTTGCAATGCTGTGCTGTTTCAGCAGGGGCTCAGAGCCTGCTTGCTGAGAGCAGCTGAAGTGGGTCAGTTGTGAAATGTGCTTAGTGAGCCTATTCAGCAACAAATTATGTAACAGCACACTCCTAATTATGGAGCATCAGCCCACCAGAGCATCCTTCAGCAGCCCCAGAGCTCCTCAGAGCCCTGTGTGAGATGTTCTTATTCAGTCCTGGGAGGAAGCACAGGCTTGGGGGCTGAACTGCCAGGAGGGAGCACTTGTGCTGATCCAAAGAGCTCTTCCTGGGCAGCATTCCCAGCAGAGCCAGCCTCTGGCAGGAGGGACATGGCAGCTGCTGCCCATCTCACTCCTGGAGCAGCACAGCCAGACCTGAGGCAGCAGATGTGCTGGCCCAGAAGCCTGAGAGAGCTCCTGGTTTCTAAAGAGGAAGTGGGTTTAATGCACTGCTGGAGCCTGTGGCCCCCTGTGCAGTGTCCTGTGCTGCCCAGCCTCACACTGTCATTCCTGTCCCTTATGGACCTCTCAAGGCTGAAGAGAAGGGCTCCAGCCTTGACTGCTGGCACAGCTGTACGTGGCTGACAGAGCCTAAGGACAGTTTTGAGGCCAGATGTGATGGAGGTGTAGGTGCCTGAGGCCAGATCAGCCGTGGAGGGCAGCCCCCTGCTCAGCCTGGGGGTTTGGACTGGACTGTGCATCCGCAGCTCGGGGCAGGGAGCCTGCTGGGGAACACAGGGTGTATTTTTTGCTGCTAAACTGTCAGGCAGCATCTGTGAAGCACAAAATGGGCTACTGGGAGATGGAGCTGCCTGGGGAGGGAGGTGAATCAGTGTGGAGCTGGGGCTGCTCTCTCCTCCTTGAAGCCCACTCTGCTCTCTGTCTCCCGCCCTCCCTGTGTGTAGCAGCTGGCACAAAACCTCTTAACGTGACAGCGTGAGGGGGATGACTTCTAATTTTTCTTTCTCTCCCACTCCATTCCAGAGGAATCCAACAAGAAGCATCCCTTCCCCTGCCCCACGTCGTACCGGACAGCCCTGACCTACTACCTGGACATCACCAACCCTCCCCGCACCAACGTCCTGTACGAGCTGGCCCAGTACGCCACGGACGCCGGCGAGCAGGAGCGCCTGCGCAAAATGGCCTCATCTGCTGCTGAGGGCAAGGTGGGAGCTCTGCCCTCCCCAGCTGGGCTGAGCTGGGGGCTGGGGGATCCCCCAAAGGCACCCAGAGAGCCGAGGGTGTGGGTGTTTGTCAGCTGTATGTGGAGGTTGTGATGCCTGTGCCCTCGTTGCCCGCAGGCGCTGTACCTGAGCTGGGTGGTGGAGGCGCGCAGGAACATCCTGGCCATCCTGCAGGACATGCCCTCCCTGCGCCCCCCCATCGACCACCTGTGCGAGCTCCTGCCCCGCCTGCAGGCCCGATACTACTCCATCGCCTCCTCCTCCAAGGTGGGTGTGCTTCCAGCAAGGGGGTGTGGCTGTGGAGGGGCTGCTTCGGCTGGGGACTGGACAGGGGGAGCTGCTCCTGGTGACATTTGCTGTGAGAGGGGCAGATTGAGTTATCTCCATGTATGGAATTATCCCAGCTTCCCACAGGGATAACTCTCCACAGTCTGTGGAGAGTCCCATGCTGCAGCCAGCTGTGCCCTGATACCACCACACTCCCTGGAGCCCTGCTCCACTTTGCCTGTTTGTCTGGCAGGGTGGCATTTTAGGGGCTGGTCAAACATCACTCCCTGTGCCTGAAGCCCTGAGGCTGCTGGCAGCCCCCAGGGAAGCTCAGTGGTCCCGTGATGAGCTGAGGACAAGGCAGAAACCCCACGAGGAGCATGCAGGGAGGAATAGCTGTGCCAATGTCAAAATTAGGTTAAACTTCTCCCCATTCCTGAGCACAAGCAAGCAGCATGGGGTTGCTGGGGCTCCTTCTCTGCCTGGTGCCAACACTCCTTCCCTGCAGGTTCATCCCAACTCCATCCACATCTGTGCCGTGACGGTGGAGTACGAGACCAAGACGGGCCGCCTGAACAAAGGGGTGGCCACCAACTGGCTGAAGGGCAAGGTGCCTGCCCAGAACGGGAGCAGCTCCCTGGTGCCCATGTACGTGCGGAAGTCGCAGTTCCGGCTGCCCTTCAAGCCCAGCACGCCCGTGATCATGATCGGGCCGGGCACGGGCATCGCCCCCTTCATTGGCTTCATCCAGGAGCGTGCCTGGCTGAAGCAGCAAGGTGAGTGCCCACGAGCTCCCCTGGGGGCTGGAGCTCCTGCAGGGCTCTGTGGGGCCAGCTGGTGCCTCCAAGGTGCAGCTTTGCTGCTGGGCCCAGCCAAAAGCAGAGTGGTGGGGCAGGGTGAACGGAGCTGAGTGGTTTTGCCCACAGGAGGGTGCTTTGTCCTTCTCTTGGCCATGGAGGATGTTTTGAGGTGGACAGACCTGAGGCAGTTCTCTGACCTCTGCCGCCACCACCACACCTCCAAGTAACTACAGTCAAGTCACTCAGACTCGATTCTAAAGCTTGTGGCCACTTCTGGGAATCAGTCTTGAGCTTCCCCTTATTTGTGCAGCTCTGCAAGCCCAGGGGAGGGGAGAGCACAGGGTTGGGGGCTGCTGGGGGTGTCAGGAGGTGGGGAGGGGACAGGGCTGGAGGCTGTCAGGGCCCAGCTGATGGGGGCTCTGTGACCCTGCAGGCAAGGAGGTGGGTGAGACTGTGCTTTACTATGGCTGCCGCCGAGAGCACGAGGACTACCTGTACCGGGAGGAGCTGGCCCGCTTCCAGAAGGAGGGAGTCCTCACCCAGCTCAATGTGGCTTTCTCCAGGGACCAGGCTGAGAAGGTACCACCCTGTTCCCCCTGCCACTTGTTCCTGCTGCCCACCATCATTCCCAATGCAGGCAGGAGCACCCAGCACTTCCCCTGTCTTGCAGAGCCATGAGCACAACCTTGGCTTCCCTCCCTCTCAAAGGTCTGTGGTGTGGGGGCTCTGTTCCTCTCTCCTCACTCCCACCTTCTTTCCTGCCAGGTGTATGTCCAGCATTTACTGAAGAAGAACAAGGAAAATGTCTGGAAGCTGGTTAATGAGGGGATGGCTCACATCTACGTGTGTGGGTAGGTCTGGGGTCAGGACGGGGATTTGGGGGCAATTCTCAGGAAAAGGAGCATGCCTCAGTTTCCCCAGCTGTGCATCACAAGCCCTGGGAGGGGAGGGTCATGCAGTCCTGGTTCAGAGGAGGGCAGGGGGGCTGGGCTGAGCAAACCCTCAGTGTGCAGGGGGAGGTGACAGGGCTCTGTGCCTGTGCTGGGTGTCTCACTCGCTCCCCATTGCAGCGACGCCCGGAACATGGCCCGGGACGTGCAGAACACCTTCTACGAGATCGTGTCAGAGTTCGGCAGCATGAGCCAGCCCCAGGCCGTGGACTATGTAAAGAAACTGATGACAAAGGGCCGCTACTCACTGGACGTGTGGAGCTAAGGGCAGGGCTGGGGGCTGGGGAGAGAACAGGTCCCCAGGCATGGCCGGGGGGCTGGCAAGTGCCTGCTCGCCCACTGCTGCTGTGGGTGACAGTGTCGTCCCCAGCCCGCAGCTACCCCGGTGTCGCTCCCAACCCTTCCTGGGCCTCAGCAGCCCCTGGGGTGGAAAGGGTTGAGAGGGGCAGGGGGGTAGCTCAGGCTGCTGTCCGGGAGCTGTGGTGCCACCGGTACCTCAGGGTGCACCCCCTGGCACCAGCGTTTGCCTTGAGGCCAGCGACATCAGGGACACAGCTGCTGTGGGGCAGGAGGGGGACACTGCCAGGGAACTCTGGGCTCCTTTCCTGAACACGAGGTGTTGCCTTATCCCCGGGGCTGGAGCCCACCCTGGCCTGCAGGGACAGCAGAGGGGTGGAGGGGGCAGTGCTTGAGGCTCTGCCTCCCCCCTGCCAGCCCTGCTCGCCCAGCTCTGCCGTGTGGGGCTGGCAGCTGGCTCTGGGCACGGAGCTGTCCCGTGGCCCCATTACATCCCGCTCCATCCCCGCTGCCTTCGCTGCAGCCCCAGCGGGAGGGGGTGGCTCCTCTCCCCCGGGAGCACACCCGGTTTGGGAGGCGGGGTCTCAGCCCAAAGGGCCCTGCTTGCTCCCCTGAGCCCAGCCCCTCCCTCACGCCGTGAACGGTCATTTTTTAAATACTGTTTTTATTTTGAGCATCTTTGTGATTTAAGCATGGGGAAAAAAAAAAAAAAAACAACGAAAACCCCGGACTTTAAAGCTGTCCAATGATTGTAAATTATTTAAATACATTTGCCCTTGGAATAAAAATACTGTGTCTGGAGTTTGCTTCCTGCATATTCTCTCTGCTCAGCCAGAGGGAAGAGGGAGGCAGGAGGAGCAATGGATAACTGGGAGGAAATTTGGGGATGTGGTGGCAGCTCTGGGTTTAGGCTGAGCTGGGGGCAGCACTACCCTGAGTGCTGGGCTGTGGGAGGGGAGGGAGGGTGGCAGTGGGGGGCTCTGGACTGGGGTGCAGCTGTGCCCAACCTGCTCTTTGGTTCTTCCAGAGCTCCCGGTGCTGGTACAGCAGGCACAGGGTGTCTCCTCCCCACCTGACTGACCCTGAGGTCCTGCTGGGCTCCTTGGGTGGCCACAGCTCTGGCCACAGCCTGTGCAGGCTGGGGTGCCCCAGGAAGGAGCCCCCCCCCCACCACAGCCCAGGCTGTGGAAGGGCACAGGGAGATGACTTTTCATGGAATCATGGGCTCAGTTAGGCTGGAAAACACCTCCAAACCATTGAGTCCAACCCTTAACCCAGCACTGCCAAAGCCACCACTCAACCATGTCCCCAGGTGCCACATCTACATGGCTTTTAAATCCCTGCAGGGATGGTGACTCCACCACTGCCCTGGGCAGCTCTGTCAGGGCTGGACGACCCTTTTTTGTGAAGACATTTTCCTTAATATCCCATCTAAACCTCCCCTAGTGAAACCTGAGGCTGCTTCCTCTAGTCCTAGTGTGACAACTGTCCTGTTGACCCCACCTCCACCTTTCTTCCAGGGAGGTTGTGTCAGGACCCACTTCCTGATGAACCAGAGCCACAGAGCAGAGTGTGGGAGCTGTTCCCAGACTGTCCCGGTGACCCGGGGCAGCTCCTTCCCTTTATTGTCACACGTGCACCCTCAGGAGATGCCAGCCCAGGGTGCTGCTTGCACAGCTCCAGCGTGAGGCCTGGACCAGGCTCCTGCTGCTCCCACCCCTCCCGTGCCCCAGCCACCCCTTCCCTGTGGATTGAAGGCGAGGGAGGAGCTGGGGCACCCCTGGAATCCAGGGCTGTGCACAGCCCCAGCTGCCCTCGGAGTGATGAGGCTGCCCCAGAGCCTCTGCCCTCAACACACAGGGGCTGCCCTGGGTGCAGGGATGGGGGGAAAGGGGGAGCCTCCAGCACCCCAGCAGCTGTGTGAGGCAATTCCTGGGTGCTGCCCTGTCCCAGTGGGGTGGGGAGCACCAGCATCCAGAGAACATCCCAGTAAAAGGGAGGGGAGTGGCTGTCCCAAGCACCCTGCTCTTTGGATGGGGAAGGCAGCCAGGACAGGAGGTGCAGGGTGCTCCTGACTCCAGGTGAGTGACTCCAGCACAGATCCAGCCCCGTGGTGAGCACATGGACTGTCCAGGAGCAGGCCCCAAGCTCTGTCCCACACCCGGGCCTCCTCCAAGGAATGGGGTGAGACACCAGAGTCCGGACGGAATTGAGGACATGGGGATAGGGGATGGAGCTGGTGGGGAAAAACAGTCCAGGCCCCCACACTGCCCCACTTCAATTCTCCTTCGTGTCCTGGTTCTTGTTCTGAATCTTCTGGTGGACGACGCGGAGGGTGGTGAAGAAGTTTCCCAGGAAGAGGATGAAGAAGGGGAGGCCGCACATGAGGACCTGTGGGAGAGGCTGGAGTCAGCAGGAGGGACCTGCCTGGGGCACCCCCACCCCAGGGCATTCCCTGGAGCCTCCAGAGTCAGCAGGAGGGACCTGCCTGGGGCACCCCCACCCCAGGGCATTCCCTGGAGCCTCCAGAGTCAGCAGGAGGAACCTGCCTGAGGCACCCCCATCCCAGGGCATTCCCTGGAGCCTCCAGAGTCAGCAGGAGGGACCTGCCTGGGACACCCCCATCCCAGGGCATTCCCTGGAGCCTCCGTACCTGCCACTCCTTGCACTCGGGGTGCTGGATCATGCGGAACAGGGTGATGGCGTTGTAGAGCTGCCAGAACTGCAAGGGAGAGGGGATTCAGGGGAGCTGCTGCTTTCAGAGGCTCAGTCCCGGGCTGATGCCCATCCAGCTGCTGCCTCTGGGTATAAACCCCACTCTGACCTCGTGTGGGGGCAGTGAAACCCCACCCAGGCTCAGGGCCAGAGGGCTCGTTCCCAACAAGGACATCCCCCTTGCTTCAGGCCAGCTGGAGCCCAAGGGCCATGAGGAAGCCTCAGACCAGCCTTTGGCCACCAGCCTCAACGATGTAACCCAGGAAGGACTCGATCCTTGGCAGCAGCAGCTCAAAGCTGGAGCTCAGAAGGGCTTTGCACAGGCTTTGGAAGGGTTCTCACTGCAGCCCCTCTGCTCTTGAGCACTCGGCAGAACCAGCCCAGCTCCTCCCCATCTCACTTCCCCCATTGTGGAGGTGGTGGGTACTTGGGAGGGAAAGGCTCAGCATTTGTTGGAAGCATTTCCATGCCCCTGGCATCCCATATCACGTGGCTGTGGCAGCCTGTGGGGCCTGTGCCATGTCCAGGCCCCCAAGCACAGCCAGGAATGTGGCACATCCCACTCCCACCCGAGGCTCCGGCATCTTGCAAGGACTGGTACAGCCTCACCTGCCCAAAGAAGAGGAAGGGAAGCAGGAACGTGAGGCCTCTCCACATCCAGGACTGGAAGCCCTCTGCAAAGGATGAAGGTTTTTGTGAGGACCCAGAACGGGCTGGTGGGAAGGGGATGGAGCCCAGCTCCTCCAGACGTGGAGGACAGGGAGGCTCAGTGCTCACACCATGCCCAGCTGAGGAGGTCCTGCCATTCCAGCCTCACTGTGGGGGGACAGTGCCAGGGACTCCTGATCCAACACAGGGCTCTGGGCTCCAGTGGAGCTGGCCCTCAGCTCCTGCCCTCAGTGTCACAGGGGCTGGGGAGGTGACAGCCCGCAGGGCCTGGGGTGTTGGAGGGATGTTTCAAGTCTGAAGGAGCTTCCTGGGGAAACCCTGGATGCCCAGAGCCACAACCACTGCCACCTCACATCCTGAGGGAGCCAGCTGAGGGCTGGTGGTCCCAGCAGAGCAGGAGGACGGGGGCAATCAACTCATGGGGTGGTGCTGCCCCATGGGAGATGCTGCTCTGGGAGCTTTGACTTTGGTTTGACTTGTAGCTTTTACTGTTCCTGCTGCTGATAAAAGTGACCTTAAACCAAAGGGTCACCATCTCCTCCAGTGGAACCCACAGCTCCCAGTGAGCTGAGCACCAGCCTGAGCTGGGAGGAGGCTGCTGGCAGCCCGAGGCCACCAGCAAGGGGACACCCACTCACCCACAGTCAGATCCATGTTGTGCCTCTCTCCCAGTGCCCGCAGCCGGTACAAGCACCCGCTCTGGTAGTAATACTGCAGGAACTGCACAAAGCCTGCAAGGAGAGCATGGCTGCTGTCAGGAGCTGCCCAGGGATCACCTTCCAGCCTCAGCATCATCCCACACAGGCCATGCGAGGCCACCAGGTGAGCTGAGAGCTGTGAGCAGGTACAGCCAAGTCTCCACGTGCTGCCAGAGCTCTGCAGGCACT
This sequence comes from Eopsaltria australis, assembly GCA_034509425.1. Lineage (NCBI taxonomy): Eukaryota > Metazoa > Chordata > Aves > Passeriformes > Petroicidae > Eopsaltria > Eopsaltria australis. Next base: position 202,403 of record JAVTVJ010000394.1, read on the forward strand.
CTCAGCACCTGGGGCTCAGTCCCTGCCCCAGCACATGTGGCAGCACTTACTCTGGTACATGGAGAAGGAGAGAAACTGGTTCCTGAACATCTGGTACATGAGCCCATCTGGCCTGTGGAGAGATGGTGCTGGCTGGGGGACGTGGGGCTGGGAGGGGACAGCCAGCCCTGCCTGTCCCCACAGCCCCTATGGCCCCTTGGCCAGAGCTGCCCACAGCCCAGGCTGCCCCCCATGGGACAGGGGACACAGACTTACCACGTCAGCATGACACCTGAGAGGAAGGTGGAGATGTAGTGGTGGAAAACCCACCAGCCTTTGATCCTGGAGGGCAGACACAGAGAAGCAGTGTCAGGTCTGGAGCCTGAATCCAGAGCCAAAGGCACCCCAGGAGAGTGGAGCAGCCCAGCCCCAGCCACCCCACAGCTCCCAGGGCTGGTTAGGAAATGGTTCTCAGAGCAGGACCCAGAGCCTCGGGGCTGGGCAGCACCAGGCCCCTTCCAGCTCCACCTTCCTGCGCTGCCTCCGCACGGGAGGCTCCTCCTGCAGCTCCCAGCAGGGCTTGCCACACACCCTGAGTAGGAGGGAGCTGCTCCCTGTGACGGGTCCCAACTCCCCCAGCCCTGCAGAGAAGGCCCAGCCCCCTGCACGCCCCTCCCCGAGCCCAGGGCACTCACTTGGAGCCGTTGTTGATCAGGATGCTCTCTCGGATGGTGAGGGTGCAGTAGTACCACACCAGCAGGAAGTTGAAGACGGCGTCTGTCACCCTGGGTCACACAGAGCAGGGTGTAAAGGCACCGTGACAGCCCGTGGGACACCCACCCCCAAGGGCAGGGACCTGCTCCCCACCACCCACCATGGCCACGGCAGCCACAAAGGCCACCCCACCTCCAGGGCACTGTCCAGATGCTTTACCAGGATCTCCTGGTAAACATCTGGATGTTCCAGGATGGAAGGGAAGGACAAGGGGGCTCTGGGAGGAGATCTCTGCCCAGCACCAAGCCAGACTCACCTGGAGTTGAGGAGGAATCGACAGGAGAAGGAGACAATGAGGAGGATGATGGTGAGGTAGAGTTTGAACTTCTCGTACTCATCTTTATATGCAAACCTGCAGGGAAGCACAGGGACAGGCTTGGAGCAAGGGGGCTGCTGGAAGTTTGTGTCCTCCCATCCCACCTGGCTGGATAAAAGCAATGCTCTGTTGGGATCCTCTGGGACACACTCAGGAAAAACCTTGTCTTGGGGGCATTTCTGAGAGCACAGCACACCAGGCTGCTTCTACACAGCTGGGACATGTCTGAGCACCCCAGACCACCCCAACCTGGTGGGTGGCCCTGGTGGGGAAGATGGGCAGACTGGGATCTGCACAGGTCTCCAAGGAGAGGATTGGGGAACAGAGGGAGATGGGACACAGGCTCCTGGCTGGGCATGGGAAAGGCTCTCATGGGCCAAAACCAACTTTTGGTGTTTCCCCAAGGGAAAAGGAGGGGATTATCCACAGTCTGTGTTTCCTGGAAGCTCCTAACACAGTGGAAACATGGACATGGCTTCAGTGGAGGATCCCATTAACTTGTCAGAGCTAATGATCCATCCCAGCCCAGTGGCAGAAATGTGAGGAGGAGCCAAGGATTTGGCTGATTCTTGGGAAATGATGCAGAAAACAGCTTGGGAAGGGAATCTACACCAGGTGAGCCAAGCCAGCCCTGTGTCTGCCTGGGAGGAGCTGCTGTTCCTGGTGCCAAGGGGATCCCAAGGCAGTAAAAGCAGAAGTGCAGCGAGGAGGGGCCATACTTGGCCTGTTTGCTGAGCAGGGTCACATTCACATTGCCGAGCACCAGACTCAGGTACAACCTGGGGAGAGAGCAGAGCGTTAGGACAGGGACTGCCTGTGGAGCTGTCCCCTCTTGTGCCACCAGTGGGGCCAGGGGTGAGCCCCCAGGTGTTTCCACTCGGAGCTGCCAGGCACAAACCCTCTGGAATCCCCTCCCAGGGGCAGGGGGATGGGTGGGGAGCACACACCCCACCTCCCACAGGCACTGGGGTGTTCACTGGAGCTCCCCTTGGGCACAACCACTGTCCAAGGGTGGGTGAAGGCCATGAGCAGGCAGAGGAGTGAGGGGCACGAGGGCAGCACTGCTGGCTCCTGCCCAGGTGTCCTTGGGGAGCCCAAGTGGAGCAGCACAGCTGTGACACAGCTGGTGACAGCTCTGGGGCCTGTGCCTGTGGCTTTACAGCCACAGGGATGTGGAGGGTGGCCCCAGTGTCCCACTCAGAGCTGAGGTGCCTCTCACCCGTTCTTCTTTGGCAGATAGGCCTCCATCTCAAAGAAAACGTTCTGCCTCTCTTTAATCAGGCTCTGGGTCTCTTGGATGGATGCTTTCTGCTCTGGAGTCGCCTGGGCTTTGCATCTGGGGAGCAAACACAGGCACTGGCACCAGGAAAGCCTCTGGAACGTGATCAGCACGTGCTGGCACTCCACAGGTGACAGGCTCAGGCAAGGACACCCCAAGGACAGGGAGGATGGACAGGAGTCAAGTCCACAACTCCATCTGCAGGGTGAGCTCCTCTGTCAGGCTGGGATGTTGCTCAAGGGAAGGGAGCAAGGTGAGGCCAGATGGGTCTCTCACCCTCAGGAAGGATGGGGAGAGCTTTGTGAGGGAGGGGAGCAGTTGTGGTACCTGCAAAACCCTTGCAAGCTCTGCAAATGGGGCATAAATCAGGGCAGAGGAAAGGGAGAGTAGGGAAAATCAGCCTCCCCACAGCACTTGGCTGCAGAGAAGTTTGTATTTGAGACATGAGGTGAGCTCAGCAGCCCTGTCCTTGCTGCTCTCCCCTCTTGTGCTGTCACAGAGCACTGACTCACTTCTTGAGGGACAGCGACAGCTCCTTCAGCCGCTTCTTCTGCCGGGTGATGGAGCTGGAGATCCCATCCTGGAGCTTGGTCAGCTCCTCGAGTTTCTGCTTGTACAGCTTGTGGTTGTCCTGGGAAGGAGAGACCAGTGCACATTAGAGCTGCCTGCCCAGACACCCCTGTCCATTGGCTCTCTATGATGCTTCTGTTAAAATATGTCCTTAATTTCACCTGTGCAGCTGCTGGGTGAGAGGAGGGGGGGCTGCAGAAGGCCAGGCGTGTTTGGGGACAGCCTGCAGACAGCCCTGCTTCCATGGGGATTCCCATCCCCAACCCCAAGCAGGCTCTCCACAGGATGTTCCCATGTTTGGGACATCAATGACTGCACACAGCAGATAGGAAAGACTTGGGAATAAACGCTGTCTGGACCAGGGTACAACTGTGGGCCCCTCAGAGCAGTGGCTTTGAGTGCTGGGACAGGATGAGCAGCTCTTGGTGCTTCCAGGTCTCCCAGCCCCAACTCGTGGCCTTGGGGCTCCAGCTGAGCACCCATGGGAGGCTGGAAGGAGCCTGTCAGGGAGCTGGACAAAGAGGACAGACACCCAGCAGGGCTGCAGCCAAGTGCCCGGTAACCCAACCGCACCTGGATAAGGCTGGATGCATTTCTCCACTATATTTAGTAAGGAAAGGGGAGAGCTGCTGGATCAATGCTGCTGCTTCTCCAGGTCAGCTGGAAAACAGCCTCACCTCGGCCACAGCAGCCTGAACACCACCTCCAGCAGGGAATTACACACTGCTCACAACAACCCTTGGACTAGACCTTGGCACGAACAAGCTTTAACCTCTGTAGCTCTTATCGACCACTTGATCACCAGATCTTAAAGCTGCTCCCAAAGGAGAAAGGTGAAACCAAGAGCAGAGGAAACCTCCCTCTGGTGACAAGAAGCAGCAAGGAGGGAATGGATCTCAGATAGTCCCAGCTCCATAGCACTGATTTATGTCCCTGATTTATCCCACGACATTCCCTGCTTGACCATCAAGCTTTCCTGCTGCCATCTAGAGTCACCTCCTTCTGGCTCTGGAGTTAACTGTGAGCAAGTGGCTTTTGTGACAAGTCCTTTAGCCATGCCAGCATCCGAGCTTCACCCTCGGAGACAGCCTGGATCAGGAGCCACCCCAGGAGGAGGTTCCCAAAGGGAAGGGCCGGCGCTGAGTGGCTGCACGCAGGGTTCCAAGTGGGCGACCCGGGACATCCACGCAACCCTTATGGAGCAAGAGGCGGTTTCTCAAAGCCTCCCTTGCCCCAGATCTGGGCACAGCAGCGACAACATCCGCTTCACCCCGCTCCCGGGGGGGAAGGAGGGGGAAAGGGAACGGGTGCAGCTGCAGCTGAGTGACCTGAGCGGCAGTAGGAGATGGTTGGCCAACCTTTCCCTTGGGTGACCCTGCGTGAGCTGAACCCTGCCCACTCCTTCCCCGGCAGGCAGCGCCCTGGGGATTACACAAAGCAGGTGGAAGCACCTCTGACACCAGTCACCTTCCTGGCACGGAGCCCCCGGCCAGCCCCGGCGGTGACAGGGTATGGCAGTGGGGACAAGGTGCCGGGCTGAAGCGTGCTGGATTCCGGGAGAGCTCGGCTCCGCTGGCCGGCTTCCCTGCGGGGCTGCCTGGCTGCGGGCTGCCCCGAGCCGGGCTGAGAGAGAGCAGCGATAAGGAATGAAACGGCATCTGCGCACCTCGTCCGGCCGTGCCACGCCAGGCACTGCCGCTCCCCGCTCCCGGCTGCAAAGCCGGGAGATCTGAGCTCTCCACGCCACGTCCACGGCGGGCTGGGGCATCACACCGGGGTACCCCGCTCTTAGCGAGCCCCGTGCCCCGGCACAGCCCGGCTCCGAAACGCTTCGCCCGAAGGCACAAGGCTCGTACCCGAGGGCTGGGACGCGGGGGGAAAGCGCCCGCACACAAGAAGGGAGAGCCCGGCAGCCCGCGGTACCCCCGGGGATGCTGCGGGGCACCCGCGGGCGATCTCCCAGCCCCGGTGCCGGTAACCCCGGCGTGCCCCGCTCGGCCGGAGCGCTCCCTCGCCCCCCGCCCGGGGGTGTCCCGGGCCCGGTGGTACCTGGATGCGCTGGTAGCCGTCCTGCAGCTCCTCCCACTCGCGCAGGCACTCGGCGAGCGAGGCGCCCCAGGCCATGGCGGCGATGGCGGCGAGCGGCCGGGCCCGGCCCGCGGCGACGGGCGGCGCTGGGGCCTCGCCCCCTTCCGGACACGCCCCGGGGCGGGGCCGCGCCGGGCGCCGCCGCCTTTATTCCGTGCTTGCATCTAGATCGGAGCCTGGAAAATGAGAAATGCACATAAATCGCAGCCCTTCGCCGGAGTACCGCGCTGTGCGAGGAGCGCCGGGCTCGCTCCCAGCTCGGGCAGCCCCCGGGGTGCATTCCCGGCCCTGGCCGCGGGTGTCACAATGAGAAACCCAAACCTAAACCCACTGCTAAATGCCAGACACAGAGTGCTGCAAAGTCCGGGAGTGTTTTCTGTCATGTTTTATTTTGTGATGCCAAAGAACAGAATTCGGAGTGCTGAAAGAGAGAGGACGGCACTGAGTTTAGGTTTCGTGTGATAGCAATGAGGCTTTAAAATTACCAGCTGTGCCCAGAGGTTTGGTTGTAGGATTAGAAGGCAGCAAATGGGAAGGGTGAACTTGTCAACAGTCCGGCCAGCAAATCTGTGAGAGGCCATGGTCATATCTGTGGGTAGCTGAGAAGGCACTCACAGGGCACAGAGACTTCTGAAACAGGGAAGTGCTGTTGGCACCTCCCCAGGCTGGAAGACTCTAAATTTACTATTCCAGACTATGGATAATGAACCTTTACAGAGATAACCCTACTGACTGCCCCACTGCTGTGGTCATAATCCCCTTTGCCTACAAAAGAGTCGAGCTGTGTCTAATGGGCCACATCCTGCAGGACTTGCATTCCCCAAAGCGCCACCTCCTCCAGCACTGCTGAGTTCCCCAGAAGGCTCCAAATCTTGACCCAAAATGGCATGGAGCTAAAAAGGAAAGCTTTTCCATTACATTTGGGTCTTTTTTTTCACACAGCATTCAAGTAACATTCTCCTCAGAAAGGGGAGTGGAAGTGGCTTTTCCCATGGGATGTTTTCTGTCAGTAACTTGATCTAGAGATGTCTGTGACAGGGGACCCATAGATTTCGGTCTCCCAGGCTGACAGCTGTTCCACAAAGCCCGGGTTTGGTCTCATGTTCATTTTGCAGTTCAGAAGATATTTCCAAGCTCTCTGCAAACAGAAGGAAAGTAAAGAAGTGTTAGGATTTGAACAGAAAACGACTCTCGGGCATTTTCACAAACAGCTACGCTTCAGTCAGCACAGCTTTCTATTTGCTCCCTGTGCTGGACAGCAAGAACCTGCTGAGAGGAGTTTGGCTGCCAAAGTGGGGACAGGCTGGATCCAGATGTGAACCTGAGAGAAGCCTGTCCCCTTCATGCTCTGCTCTCCTGGATATGAGGCCAGCTCAGGCTGCTTTCACTGCTTTGTGTTACTCTACTCTGATGGAGCAATGCAATCCTGCATTTTCTCCTCTAAAAAGCTGTTCCTTCCACAGATGATAAGCAAAGCAGTGAAGTACCAGCTATAAAGGTTATAAAGCAACAAGGGTTATCACATTTTTGGATTGCTGTGACCTGATGTGGCAGAGCAGTTATGACCCTGCAGTTATCCCACTATATTAATTACAGCCATCCTAATTATTTGTTAGCTCCAAGTAATCACCCAGAAACTCTGACACACACGGGGCAGATCCACCAGCATTAGTCCAGCTGCATCCCTGGGTGTTCCTGACAGTGCTCATCTTCCTGCTCGTAAAGGAGCTTGCCCCTGCACTTGGAGGGTTGCTTAAGTGGAATGAGACCAAAGGTCAGCAGATAGTGCTCCATTGGTTTGTTTTTCTAATCTTGCTGATTCTGCAGGCTCTGAGGCTGATCTTTCAATATTTACTCCTCTGGGTCCACAGTGTGGGTGCCTCTGCTTCCCCTGGACTCAACAGATCTACTCACATATTGATCACTAATACAATCAGGGGCTGCACATCCCAACTCTGCCTTGCTTTTGCCTTTTTGGAAGCTTTCAAAGATCTTTGCCTGGATTGGCTGGAGGATCATACAGGAATCTGTTGCACTGCTTTTGTCTGCAAGAAACAAACTTGTCTGCCAGGGTAATCCCCCAGGAAAGCTTTGCCCAGCCAACAGTGGGCAAGCACTGCCCTGTCAATCTTTTCTTTTTTTTTCTTGGCATTTAGTAAAATGCTGAGACCAACCTGTTGATGCCAACTGAGAGGAATGGCAAGAAATCTGGAATGGCTCAGCCTTTGACTTTTGCACTGCCATTGATTCAGTGAGTGAGTGGCTGTTATCAGCCTGCAGGAGCAATCACAGCCCTGTTAGAGCAGGGACTGAACCGTGTCTGAGCCCTGCTGGCACCCTCAGCCTCTAATTACCCACTGGCACACAGCCATGGAAAGAGCTTTCCTCTTGCATTGGACATGTTTGCACAAAATCAATCACTTTATTAGATGCAGACCCAGCTTTAGTGAAGTTTGGATCAATCCTTTCAAGCTCCAGAACTTTCCAAACCAGGGTGAGGTTTTCAAGGAGAGGCTGGAGAGTTGCCAAGGGAACTCTCCTGCTCCCTGTTAGGAGGCACCAGGAGATGATGCCTGTGTGCTGTATGCAAAGGGAGAAAGGCCTGGCACCAGGGGAGAGGCCATCAGGCTCCTGCACAGCCAGGCCATTCCCAGCCATCCTTCATTCATTCCTTTCATTATTCAGAGCTATGGAACAGCCTGTACTGGCCATCTAAACTTGTACATCCCTCCTGGGAGAGTTTTATCCCATTCCAGATTTTCATACAGGAGTGTCTGTTGCTTCTGGAGGATTAAAATAGGATTTGGGAAGAAGTCGGTGCTGAAGTCAATGGTAAATTAGAGCCCTGCAAACACTGGGTTCTGAACTTCCCTGAAACACCATGGAATTAAGAGATAGGATTAACTGCAGGAGCTTCCACTCTTTTCCTCAAATCCAGGAGAGAAATACCATGTTCTGTATCCACAGCTTTGCTTTTATAGCCCTTTAGTTAAGTAGGGAAAACAAAAATATCACAGGTTCTAGAATAAGGACTCACAGATCCAAAATCACACCTAAGCCACTTCTTTAATGGTCTAAAGAAGATGCAATCCCAAATCATATAATCAGTTCCATTATCAGGTGGATATCGTGCATGAAATCACAGAGAATGTCTTATTACTACAGCAATGGGGCTTCAGGAAGAGAAATTAAGTGCAGGGCCAGTTTCTGTGGGGACTGTGCCAGTGACATACCTGCAGGGAGAAGCGGCAGGAGTGCATCAGATAGGCCATGGTGGCTGTGCTGCAGCGGCTGATCCCCAGGCTGGAGAACACCAGCACTGCTCCCACTTCCAGCTGAGCATCTGAGCCAAGAAATGCCAATCACAAATCAGTGAGCTGGGAAATGGAGCTTCCCGTGGCAGAGTCAGGCACTAATTTGGTGACAGCAGCCTGAGAGACGGGAGCCCTCAGGAGCCCTGACAGCAGCAGATGGGCACTGCCAGCTCCCATTTCTGTAAGCATCTGCCTTTTGTAAAAATCCACAGTTAAAACATGGCCTCAAAGAGCAGCACCAATGACAATGACCCGTCAATGCTTCATTACACATCAGTGTCACCTTCACAGCAGGGAAACGGGGGAAAGTGGTCTTTCATGACCTATCAGCTGTGGTCAGCATCACTAACTCTCCCCAGACAGGTTTAAAGGTATCGAAATTTTATTTTGCCCAGAAGGTTGCATATTTAATTAATAACCTTTTAATTCTTTCTCTCTCTCCCTCTAGACAGAATGATTGCTGTTAAAATATTAGCAGCTGAACTCCAGAATTCATAGAGCAAAGCCTTTTCTTTTAGTGTTGTCAAGTTGTTTTGTTTGTTCTTTTTTTTCCCCAAGCACTAAATCAGCATTTTAAAACTTATTTCTATTGTGAGAAATATTTCTCTTCTTGTTTCTATTCTGTCCTAAGATCTGAGTAGAACTGGCCTCACTCCAACATCCAGCTGGCATGAGGACATGCACACTCCTCTTGGAGTATGTGGAGAGCTTTAGTCTCGTGTTCAGGTTTGAGTAATCTGCTCTCCACTGCCAAGTAAACAGTTCCACTATCAGGTAAACAGTGTCACACTTCCACAAGTGCAGCTAATAGACTCTTGTGGTCTGGTTTGGAAACAGCCACAAACCATGTGTGATGTCAGAAGGAAACTTCTGAAATACTACTGGGAAAAAGCATGAAGCACAATGAAAGGCAAGTAAAGTGAATGTCGACATTTAGGTGCACCAAATAATGAAATTCAGTTTAGGACTACAAAATTATATCCTCAAATGTTGTTTCTTTGTGTGCAGGTGTGTCTGATATTGTACTTGGATTAAGGTCTGTGGGGACAGGGTGGCCTTTTGCTTCTGGCTCTGTCCAGCACAGCTCAGCAGGGCCTTGGTTTGTGGCAGGTTTTACTTGATAAGCATGATAAAAGACAACAACACGGTTGGACAGCATCAGGATGGATCTGCAGAAGCCATGTCTGCAGTGCAGCTGCAGGCACTGAGCTGCAGAGTGTGTTTTTTCTTGCCCTGTCTGAGGTAATCAGCTGAAGGCAGGTTCATGCTGTCCAACCTGAAAGTCTTCCTGGGCCTTGTGGTGGGTCTGCACTGCAAATCACAAAGATTATCAATGTCTTATGCTGAGTTCTCTAATGTGTGTCACACTCTGGTTCAAATAAAGCTCTGGTAGACACCCTGCACCAAAACATTTTCAGATTGGGTGGAAAGCTCCCTGTTACCAGAGTGAGGAGTCCTTTAAAGTGAGCAGGGACATCAGAGTCAGATGCCCTGTAAAATCTCCTCTCTGTCCATCAGGCTGGTTAGTGAGGCAGCTCTGGTATCCATTAGGGTATGGGCTTGCTTACCCTCCTGTCTGGGCTTCCTGTCACTCCCATCTAATATCCTACAGTGAGCAAGGGCTCAGGAATTCCAGATCAGGATCCACTCACCTATGAAATGAGCAATGGTGGGGAAGGAAGAGAAAAGATCTGCTTCAAATGAATCTGGAACAGACACATGGAGGGATTTACCTTCTTCTGCAAACCTGGAAAAAGAACACACAGACCTCATGGAGCAGAGAAGCAGCCTTGACAAGAAGTGCTTGTTGGAGGCAAGGTGATCATTTTGTTTGCTGCTCTGTGTGAGTTTTTCATCATCGTCATCATTACCACGATAAGGGTTTTGTTATGGTGAGGCACAGGGATGTTTGTAACACAGAACCAGTTTAATCACTGATTCTCCATTTCAATGCTATCAGCATTGATGTCTTAACCTACAGCTGAGAGATAAAGGAAAGCAGATGAACTGAAAGCAGATGTGCTTTCACAGAGTGTGTGTTGGCAGTTTTGTGGAGCTTCCCCAGTTCACTTCATGTGGTTTTCTGTGGCAGCATCTCCTCCTTCCACAGACTCAGAGAACTCATGGGGCGAAAAAATGGTGAGGAATTTCCAAAATGTGAAAGCACATCATGCAGAGGGCATGGGAATATTAGCCACAGTGCAGAGACATTGCTCTGGAGCCAAAGGCATGAGAAATGTCTGCTGGTGCCCATGTGCTGAGGTGGGTAACTGGGTTTGTTACTTTGTTTGGGTCCCCACCTTGAGAAATGCCACTGGGTTTTTCACTGTGTGAAACTGCACTTCCAGCAAGGCCTGCAGACTGAGCTGGCTGGTCATGGACAGAGTAGGTAAGGAAGGAAGACCAAAAATGTGACACATTGGTGATTTAGCTTTTACACTGATGTGTTTGTAAGATTTTGCTCTGAAAGCTATTTGGAGGTACAGGCTTTTCCTGAAGAGTGGTGGTATGTGATAAACTTCCAAATACCCAGTCCTCCTCTTACCCAATTCACCCGTGGCATGGTCAAGGGCTGCAGGACTGTGTTGCTGTTGTGCTAACTCTGGAGCAGAAATCAGAAAAATGAGTATGAAACAGTGCTGGAATCTGCACAGAGGTTTCCTTGGAAGGCCACAGGCACTGAGTCCTCTGCCAATAAACTCTGTATCACCTCATTTTTTCACATCACAGACACTGGTGAGGGTAAGCCTTGAACAGTTTAACTTACAGTGTTACAGGCTGTTCACAGACGTTGACCAGTGCTTTGATCTTCAGATCTTTCTGAATTTGTTTGTCACTGGCCTGCTTGAAATTGCCCATATATAACTTGCCATGCAGTATTTCTACAGGGTATGCCTCGATGGTGTCTAGTTCCTGCCAGAAAGAAACCACAGGCTCAGGTTAGAGAGTGTCTTTGCTCCCATCAGCTCGATAAGTTCTTAAACAGAAGTCATGTGAAGAATTGAACAGGCACTTAGTCAGCAGCCCATGACACATTTTAGTGTAATGATTCATTCAATCACCTGGATTTGCTGTATATTGAAGTCTTTGCTAGTTTTACTGAGAATAATTAACAGCCTCACTGTTGTTGTGGCATTACTTGAAGCAAATCCTAACTAAACAGGAGGTGGAATACATCCCTTCCATTGTCTGGAGGGGCTGCAGCATGACAGACTCGTTTGATGTTCCCCCTGGTTACTGTTTGCAAGGCTAAATGAAATCATCTGCCACCTGCAGAGCTGCAGGTGCCCTGGAGTGGCTCAGCACAAATCTGCAGCTGCATCCGCTGTCGGCAGCATGTGGGCTGAGAAGGAAAACACACAAAGAGCCAACAGTGCCTCGACACCCCTAAGGAATACATGGATACCTGGATACTGCTCCAGGAGCACAAAGGAGCAGCCTAACAATTTAAACCACCAGCAAACAGCTTAAGCTGAGAGGCAGGAGGTGCTTTGTGTCCAACTGAGCCTGAGGGGGAAGCTCAGCAGTGAGCTGCCCTTCACAGAGCAGCACAAAGTGAATTGATTTTCTCTCCTAGGCTGTAGCATCCACAGGTTAGCACCGTGTCACGGGCTATTTCCAGAAGGGAACAATGGGAACAAAATACACCTTGGAATGAAGTGCTCTGTTGTCCAGCACCTTCTTAACCTGCCCTGCCTGTCCTAAACGTGCAATAAAGGGTAATTGTTCCTTTTAAGTTAAATAGATTGATGTTTATAGGTGAAACCAAGCAATGGTTAGCAGTGTTTGAGTGGATGGCTGTTTTCTTCCTGGGCCTATTGAAACAAGGCACCAGCACTTGCTAAGTGGCCCTTCCTGATGAAAAGACATGGATCACAGTGCTTGGTAGGAATTGTCCTTGTGTTTGAAAACATTTGCTGTGTACTATGCCAGATAACCACGTGTGAGAGAGGAGCCTGCTTCGTGCCATCATGTGCTACTGTTTGTTCAGTTATCTGCACTCTCCACAGGCCAGTTTCGGGGTTATCAGGGGAACATTCCCAGCTTGTCTCCATGAGCTTCCTTTCACGCAATAGAAGAGGAAAAAGTGTGGCTGTAAAAGAATCAGTGGTGAGACTCAGGGCAAGCACAGTAGCTCAAATTACATTTAACTCCTTTGTCTGAAATTATTGTGATGCCAAGTTTGCAACACCACCTAACTCGAATTCACCAGCCATCATCAGTTGATATGAACATCTTCCACTTGGAAATTAGTCTCATCTCACCTGAGGCATCCACAGTGCCTTCTGGCTCTTCAGGAAATGGTAACAAGCTGAAAAACGCTTGTACCCTCCCTTCAGGACGAGCACAGGGTGGCGGGTGAACTCCCCCAAGTTTCTGGCATGGAAGAGGGCATCTCCTTCCTCAGTATCTAAAGAGAGCACAGAGCTGTTTGCCAAGCCAGGATCAGTGTCTCCACCAGTGCCTCCATCTGCCTCCCTGACACCCACAGCAAATCCCTCCTCATTCCATCTAATGCTCTGGAGAAAACTTTATTAAAAGCTCAACTTATTCTTTACTTGTTGCTGCAGGTCATTTTCAGGGGGTGCTGCCTTTCACTTCTCATCCTGATATTTTATTCCTCTCCTGGTTTCTTTCCTAAGACCAGATTTCTTTTCATTTCCCCATTTTTCTTTAGGAAATGCTTGTAATAAGTTCCCGTAATAGGGAAGTTTTATTAATTTAAATTTAATAATCTTAGTTTTATGGAGGCTCTTTTCTTTAGTCTGCTTTAGGCAAACAGGGAAAAAAGGAAGTGTCTTAAATAGATTTTTCACAAATGTCTTAAACACTCCCCTCGGTGAAGCAGATTATGTGAGATGGCTGCTCCTCCTCCTCCTCCCAAGGAATCCATCCTGCTTCCCTCTAGCTATGTCTGCTTTAGAAATAGATCAGCACAATAGGAACCCAGTTCTGATTCTTCACACCTTCCCTTTACTGCCTCACCACTGAGGAACCTGCTTGCTTTAGTCATTCCCCTTACATCCCCACTTTTTTTTTTAGTAAATCTTTGCTAAAACTCTTGTAGCCTTTGTAAAGCTCAAACAAACATACAGAAGTGTTTCTACCCACAGCAGAACTTCTTGCCAAAGGATGTGTGAAAGCCAAACACTTCCATGGTTCAAGAAAGACTGAACAATGGCATGGAAAAGTTTGCATCACTTCACATTTCTTGGTGAACTGCATCAAATCACCGCCCCCACTAAAGGTAAGTCTTTTAAAATATCATGAAGTGAAAGCCTTTTGTGACCCTCAAAGAAGGAAATACTCACCCTGGGAACACATGGTATCTGAGCTGCTGATTTCAGTCTCTAAAACAGCACTGCTCCCTGAAAGGCAATCATTGGACAAGCCAAATCTCAGAGAAATGTGGCAAAAAAACCCCCATTCCTCACATGCAACAAGGAGCTTCAGAGGATCATCCACAGATGGGAAACCAGGGCTGCCAGGATGCTTTGAAATAAAACCTGGGTTTTTGAAGCCTGAGAACATACACAACACGGTGAAAAAACAGAGGCAGAGCACAGCTTTTCACATAAAACTGGGACATTTACATCTCATCCACGAAGCTCATAAAATTACATGAGGAATGGGAAGAATCTCTATCCAGCATCGAGGTCTTGACTGCCATGGCTCACACGTACCTGTTTCTTTCTCCTCCTCCACCAAGAAGCCGGTGTCGAAGTCATACACCACGCAGAACCTGACATAGCCCAGCTCCTGGGGATTCGGGACCAGATACTCCCCCTCAGGACTCTACCAAAATCACAGAGGAATTCCATCAGGAGCACGGCTCCCCTCTCCCCTGCTGGCATCAACGCTCCTGTCATCCTGCAGCTTACACCTCTCTAGCTACGTGTTGGGTTTTGTACGCGTGGGTGGACACGACGCTGACAGCCCCGGTTAAAAGCCAGGAATGATGCAAATCACGCTGATTGCTCCACCAGCAACAGCGGTGCAGGTGCCAGCGCTGGCCTTGTGAGGCAAGGCTGCACCGTGCGAGCTCTTGTGCAATGATTTTCCTGATATTCAGCTCCTGTGTGCCAACCCTCCCGGCTGGAGGTGGCTGGAGCCACCTCTGCTTTGTGACAGAATACATCCCCCCAGTGGCAGCCGCGGGGCACGGCCGAGGCAGGGCGGGACATTTCCCGTGGGTTTCAAACCAGATTGGGCTTCCTGCTGATTGCTAGATCCAGGGATGGCTCACACAAACGGCAATCCCCTCACCAGTACAATCCTTTGCGCTGTGATAATGTGGTTGTCATCAAATTCACGCTGAGAACGGGCATCTGAAAAAAAAAAAAACAACCGAGACAGAGCAATTGGCTTTGAAAGGTGGAATCCTGTTTGTACTTTGGTCAGTGGGAATGCAGACACTGGCATCACTCAGAGAAAGATTTGGGGATATGACACTTCAGGATATGGTTTAGGGGTGGTTGTGGTGTTGCTGGGTCAGCTGTTGGACTTGAAGCTCTCTTGATTCTGTGATTTGTTGTTTTAGAAACTGAAGCCTTCTGGTGAGGGTTTAACAAACTGCAGGGCTGATGTGAGTCTGTGTGTAGCACCAAGTGATAGCCAGCAGTGTTAATCCTGACCCAAGTGTGCTCCTGCAGCATTCCCAGCATCAGTCCTGTGCTCTGCCCTGTGCCTGCTCTGCCCTGCCAAGCAGCTCTGCCTCTGCTGCTCCAGAGCTGGGGAGAGGGGCACTGGAAAGACCAGAACCCCACTCCCAAACTGGCTGACTCCCTCACCAAAACCTTTAATGACACTGCAATACCAGGCACCCTTCTGGGGGTATTGGCACTATGAAAAATGCAAGTGGTTATCAGGAATCTTTGTGTAATGGCTGAGAAATCTAGTCCAGCTCTAAAATCTCTGGGAGCAGGGGAGGGCACAGAGAGTCGGACATAAGGAAAGCGGAAGCAGCAGCTGAAATGGGATGGGAGGGAGGTCCCAAGTGCAAGGCCCCAGAAATGACAAGGAGTGATGTGTGTGCTTTTCTTCACAAGCCCAGTTGGCTCAGGACATTTGCCCGGGCTGAGCACAGTGCCTGGCTGCAGGCAGGGACAGGCAGGGAGGGGCAGGGACAAGAGCAGGAATTGGGGCACGGACAAGAGCAGGAATTGGGGCAGGCAGGGAGAGGCAGGGACAGAAGAAGCAGGCAGCTGAAGCAGCAGGCAGAGCAGGGGTAGGCAGGGACTGGCAGGGGCAGGGAGGGGCATGCACATGCAGGAGGAGGGACAGGGATAAGCAAAGGCAGGGGCGGCAGCAGCAGCAGCAGGGACAGGGGCAGGCAGGGACAAGAGCAGGGCCTGGCAGGGACAGGAGCAGGGGCTGGCAGGGACAGGCAGGGGCAGAAGCAGCAGGCAGGGGGAAGGACAGGGCTAGGCAGGGCCAGGGGCAGGCAGGGGGGACAGGGACAGGCAGGGGCAGGAGCAGGCAGGGGAAGGCTGGGACAGTTCAGGAGCAGACAGGGACAGGGACAGGAGCAGGCAGGGACAGGGGCAGGCAGGGACAGGGACAGGGACAGGGGCAGGCTGGGACAGACAGGGACAGAAGCAGCAGGCTAGGCAGGGACAGGGCCAGGCAGAGCCAGGCCTGTGCCGCGGCCTCACCCAGCAGGCACAGGTAGTTGGGCTCCGTCAGCCGAGATCTCCGCCGGTACTGGTTGATGATGTTGTAGAGGTGCCGGGGCTCGCAGACCATCACCCCCGCCATCCCGCACCCGCCCGGCTGTCGCCGACTATCGCGACACGCCGCTCCCCGCTCCTGCCCGGCCGCACGCAGCGACGCCCGCCTGTCTCCATGGTTACCTCAGGCAGGATCTCGCGAGATTTCCCCCCGCCTCTCCCTTTCCCGCCGCGGGCGGCGCTCTCGCGAGAGCGGCGGGCGGGGCCGCGCAGGCGCCGCGCGGGCCGTGGAGGTCGTTGGAGTCACGGATCCCGCCGCAGCCGCCGCCCGCGCCGCCGTGCCCGCCGTGCCCGCCATGCTGTCCCGCCTCAGCGCCGCCGCCGCCCTGCGCCGCGGCATCGCCACCTCCGCACAGGTACCGCACACCCGCGCCGCCCCCCGCGCCTCGCCGTGAAGCCCCGCGCTTCCTCCTCGGTGCTGCGGCTACTGCCGAGCTCGTGGTGAAGCCGGGGAGGAGCCCCGGTGCTGCTCGGTGAGGGGGCTGTGGAGCACGGGCTCTGCCCGGTGAAGGGGTGCAGGGCGGGGGGTGCAGGCCTGCGCGTTCTCCGGGCTGGGCCTGCAGGGCTGGGCTTGGACGTAGTTCCTCCTCTGGGGCTGCAGGGCTCGGGTAGAGCACAGGCCCTCGGTGAGGGACTGCGAGGCCGGGAAGGAGCCCCGGTGCTGCCCGGTGAGGGGCTGTGGAACCCTGAGCCCCCTCGGTGAGGGGCTGCGAGGCTCGAGTGGAACCCAGACCCCGCCTCGGAATGGGCCTGCGGGGCCCGGCAGGAGCCCGGGGAGGGCCCCATACCCTCGGTGGGGGCTGCGGGGCTGGGAAGGAGCCCGGGAAGGGCCCCATACCCTCGGTGGGGACTGTAGGGTTGGGAAGGAGCCCGGGGAGGGCCCCATACCCTCGGTGGGGACTGCGGGGCTGGGAAGGAGCCCGGGGAGGGCCCCATACCCTCGGTGGGGGCTGCGGGGCTGGGAAGGAGCCCGGGTCCTCAATGAGGGGACTGCGGAGGCCGAGACCTCCCCAGTGAGGGGCTGCAGGGCTCGAGTGCAGCCCAGAAGCTCCTCGCAGAGGGGCTGGGGGTGTGTGTCGCTGTCGGTGCCGGTGTCTCGGGCTGGGGAGGGTCGCGGGGAGGTTGCGGAGCGTGGCTCGGGGGGCTCGGTGCTGCCTGTGCCGGGTTGTGCGCGGTGACAGCAGCGTGGCCCTGCGGGTCTCGGCCCAGCAGCTCCGGCCCTGCTCCAGGCACGCTGCGAGTGTGATGATCCCGTATGAACTCCTCTCCCTGAGGGTGTGCACAGGGTGATGCGTTTGCTGCTTCCTCCCTCTAGTACAAAAATGCCCCTGCGTCCCGGAGGTGTTAAGAACTAAAGCTGGTGGTTGGGGTTTAGCAGTAATCCTTCGTGTGCCGAAATCCACCGTGCTGGCTCCAAACCACGGCTGCTGGGGCTGCACGGACAGAGACTGACCTCTACCCAATGTTAATAATGCCGGTGGGATGTAAAAGAGCGATTATTGCAGCTATAAAGACATGCTGTACAGGAGAGCCTTGTCCAAGTCTTTTCATGTATTTATTTATTAGCAGTGTGGTTTTGACCCCACGGTGTCGGCTCAGCAGTGACTCATGCCAGACTTTGCTACTCCTTAAAGATTTTTATGCAAAATTATATTTGTTGCAGTAGCAAGAAAACTGGGCTGAGGTTGGTCTGGTCCAGTTCTTGGGTAGATTATTTCTTGTCAAAGCACAGTAATTAAGCTGTTAATGAAGGGACGTGGAGCTATTATGGCTTTTATCTGGTAAGATTGTGATAAGGAATGGCTTTCTCAGCAGTAATTGCTCGTTACATCTCCACAGGAGTTTTCCATCACTTTGACAGAGTGTTGCACTTCAAGGTTGTTCTGGCCCCTGGAAGAAGTTTTCCTCTTGTGTAGCAACACTTTGCAAACAGACATTTGTGAGAAAAATTACACCCTGCCAGTGCCTGAGTCACTTAATGTTCTCAGTCCTCAATCCTGAGGCATCTGCAGGTGCTATTTTGAATTTATTTCAGGTGTAAACGTTATCTTCACGTATGTGCAGTGGTCATTAAATTTATTGTAGTTCATTAAATTATTGATTTGCCAAATAGAAGGCATATTTTCTTTTATACTGGCAATATAAACTAGAAAAACTACAAACCAGATTTGCCCTAAATCAGACCTGGGCCTGCAGGGTGGTAGGTATTAGTCTCAGGCAGGCATTTCCACTGGGAGAAAGGTGATCTTTTGGGTTCCTTTGCCCTAGCCCTGCTTCCCTTTTGAGCTTCAGATCACAGGTAACCACTTCCTTCAGCCTGTCCTGCCAATAAACCTGAAGGATCTCTGCGAGGCTGCTGTGAGGGCCGTTTTCTGTAGGCTTAGACTATCACATTTGCATAGTGCTCGGTAAAAAATTGAGAAATAGAACTAAAAGTAAAGAAAGGGTGGTGAAATCCCCAAGGTCATCGCTGGGGTCACTGCCAGAACAGCTCCACAACGTGTTTGTTGTCTCTTTCTGCACAGAACAATGCCAAGGTGGCAGTGCTGGGGGCCTCGGGGGGCATCGGGCAGCCCCTGTCGCTGCTGCTGAAGAACAGCCCTCTGGTGAGCAAGCTCAGCCTCTATGACATCGCTCACACTCCGGGCGTGGCAGCTGACCTCAGCCACATCGAGACCAGAGCCAGTGTCAAAGGTACCCTGAGTTCCAGAGGGATCCTCCCAGAGGGCTGCCTCTGACCCTGAGTGCTCATTGTTTGTGAGGGGAAATCTTCACCCACTGATCCCGAAGCCCAGTATCAATTTAAGAAGCTTTTTCCTTGAGCAGTGAATGATTAATTAAGGTTTAGCTGATTAGATTGATGTGTATGGAGATGAAAATGGACTGTGGTTGCACTGTTGAAGGGGAATTTGTGATATCTGGCAGGAAACATTCAGTGAAATTATCTCAGAGTGTTGAATTTAAAAGTTTGACTAGAAATAGATTTAACACTCCCTGGGTGCCCACATGAATTCCATGTGCTTCTTTTCTCTTAGATTCTGATGAAATCAAAACTTAATCTGCTTGTCTTTCTTTTATCTGAAGAGCACAAAAAGGTGACATTTTACATGAATGTGCCTGTCTGCAGTTCTTTGGGGGCACTGACTATAGTGCCAAGGCTTTTGGAGAGTAAATGCACATAGCAGGAGGAGCTGGGAGTTTGGAAAACAGGTGAATGTGAGATTCTCACCACTCTCGTTCTTGTAAGTTTTGAAACAAGGATAAAACATCAAATGGGATCCATCCATAATTGCGTTTCTTTGCTTTTCAGCATTAAGTCTGAGTTGAAGGTTAAATTTAAAAAAAGGACTTGGATGCCTCTGGGCATGATTTTATACTTCAAAGTGGTAGCTGTTTAATAACTGTCAAAAACATAATGCCTGAGTGTCTTCTATTTCAGGCTTCATGGGACCTGAGCAGTTGGCAGAATGTCTGAAAGGCTGTGAGGTTGTTGTTATTCCGGCGGGAGTCCCTAGAAAACCAGGTAAGTTGTCTTTGTTGGAAAGCCCCAGGGCTGCTTTGAAGGGGATCTCTGCAGTTGTGCTGCTCAGACAGAGCTGTGTCTGATGGGGTATGAGTGGTCTGTTAATGCCCCTGCCCCAGAGCTCCTTGTGGGATCACACAGCTCATTCAGCCTCTCTTAGATTGTCCCTTGTGAAATGGGCTGAATTGATTTCTAGAGTTCTTTCTTGGGGCTGAGCTGCAAAGACTTTTCAAGCAAGTGATCCTAAATCTCACTTAGTGTTTCTTGTCCCAGAGCAGTGCTCAAGGAATAAAAACTGGTTCTTTGTTTCACTTCTCAGCAGAGCAAAAATAATCCATTTTGTTTTGCGTCAATTGTGCAGCAACTTCTTGGGGCATCTCTGAATAAATGCTGTTAAGCCTTCCTAGAATGTTTCTGACCTGCTCCATTTCCACTCTATTTCCCAGTATCCTATTAGGAACAGAAAAAAATGCTAGACTTTAATGCCTGGCTCTTCCTAAATCTTCATTTTTCGTGGTTAAAGTAGTTGCTGCAATAGAAATGGGGGGTGGCACTTACACAGCCAGCAATATTTTGCATGCAGCAGTTGACATTTAAACTGTAGTTGTGGAAGTGACTTAAAAGAGGGAGGGGAATTCATCTTGGGAGGAGTTGTGATGCTCTGAACAGCACTGGTGTGGGTTCTGTGGTCACTGTGTACTTCAGGCAGCCTCAGTGAAGTGAGTTCTGACAGTGGGCAGTTGGACTGTTGCTCCTGGAAAGGCCTGGTCTCTTTCTTAGTGAGGGGAGTTACCTTTGGAGCCAGTTCATTACTGCAACTGGAGAATTTGTTCTTGTTCTGTGAAACCAGAAGCTAATGTTTGTCTGTCCAGAGCAGAATATTGGGTTTTGATTGGATTTCCTGCCCATGATGGTAACTGTGGGTAACTTAAACTCCTGCCCTGGCTGTGTTCTAGGTATGACCCGTGATGACCTGTTCAACACCAATGCCAGCATTGTTGCCTCTTTGACATCTGCCTGTGCAAAGCACTGTCCAGAAGCCATGATCTGTATTATTTCTAACCCAGTAAGTGTTTTCTGAAGACCTTGGAATATAGAGGAAAAAAAAAACCCCAAAATCCAGACTAAGAATACTAGAGTAATCCAAATTCCTACTAATTTTGAGCAGTCTGCAATGTATTAGCACTAAAAGCCTGGTTCTACTAACCCATTTTTCTTGGTTATATTTAATTCAGAGAACACTTGGATATAAAAGTCTGTGTGACTGGTTATAATGCAAGCTGCTGTATTAGCTGGAATAAATGCTTTAGCTCACTAAGGGAGGAGCCTTTGTAATGGGAATGAACAAATTTATTGTCTTAATGGTTATTTAAAATTAATGATTTTTTTATTCCAGCCTGACTGTAAATTGCTCTTCAATTTAGGCATTAAAGTAATTGGCTCCAGTTGATTCCAAATTGGAAGTATAGTTCAGCTTGTTAATTGGCCTGTTAAATTCATGCATTGGCTTTGTTGTTAAACTGCTTTTAATCAGTGCTTGCCTCTTCTTATTTGTAGGTAAATTCAACCATCCCAATAACCTCAGAAGTGTTCAAGAAGCACGGTGTGTATAATCCCAACAAAATCTTTGGTGTTACGACACTGGACATCGTCAGAGCGAATACTTTTGTGGCTGAACTAAAGGCAGGTCATGGTTAATGTGCAGGGGAGGGATACTGCCTGCTTTGATCATCAGATCTATAAAGAAATGCTTCCAAAATCACTGCAGAGAGTCAAAGGAGCTCAGATTTCTGTGCAGCTTGAGGCAATGGCAATGATTCCCTGTCTCCCTTATTTAGAGGAGCCTGCAGATAAAGTTTCTTGCAAAATGTGGTTCAAGAGACTTTGACCTTTCCTTTTCATAGCTGTGCCCTGCAAGTGAGCTACGTGTTGGCCTTAATTCCCTTGGCATTCCCAACCCTGCCATGCAACCAGAGGAGAGGGTTGAGCTGTGGTGTGTGTTTGCAAGTCAAACTCTGTGCTGTGTGTCACAGGATACTCTGCAAAGTATCAGGAGCTGTAACAAGTTACTGCTCTTAATAGCCCTGGTGGTGTTTATGTTGTGCTGCTCTTTATCCAAACCTGCAGTAATAATATCCTGTAACTGTATGAAGTGATCAGAGTAACCCAGAGTTGCACTCTGTAGAGGTGGCTTTGTCCCTGGAGTGCAGCTGCCTCTGGAACTCCTGCCCTGTGTGTCTTGGTATGCAGGGCCCAGAGTGAAGTGTGGTGTTTTCACCTGTTTTTCTTGTCCGTGTGCTTCAGAAGCTGGAAAGTTTCATGTTTCCTTTAGGGCTTGGATCCAGCTAAAGTAACTGTTCCGGTTATTGGTGGCCATGCTGGGAAGACCATCATCCCTCTGATCTCCCAGGTAAGGCAGGGTGACAGCTGTGTGTGGCAGCACACTTGTCAGTGTGTTAGGGTTGATGTGAAGTGATTTGTGATGGCAGGTAATGTGCTAGGCTAGAGCACAGAGAGTCTTCCCTGCTCCTGGGATGGGATGCAGGATGATGTGGAAGGCATCAATCTAAACCTGAACCCCTTTGGGTAGTGTAAATAGTTCCATCTTTCCTCTAAAGGAGTTTGGGATAAGGACTGAGGGGCAGTGTGGGTGTTCAGATGTTTTGGCACTGTGGGTGTTCAGATGTTTTGGCACTGTGTGGCAGGCATCTCATGACAGTAATACCTGACTTCAGGGCAGAAATTGAATTCATTTTGCCTTGATGGACTGGAAATCCCACTTGAACCTCCAGCATAGAAAGGCACAGCTCAGGCTGTGCAGGGAGGCCTGTTCCAGCCATGACTGGTAGTCAGTCCCTTCATGCATCTCAGCCAGACTGAAAGGCAGTTCTAAAGCAGCTGCAGTCTCGTTGGGAGATGCTGGGATGTGGCCAAGGAGCAGTCTGTAACAAAGGGGGGAAAGCTGTGCTCTAAGTGGAGAATAAAGTATCCTTCATGGAAGGATTTTCTTGGGAATAAGAGCAAGGGCTTTGGAGTAGCTGGATGCTGAGAGGTGCTTTGGTTAAACAGTCCATTGGGACAGACACAACTGTGCTTAAGCTCCTGTCATAGCTGTATCTGAAGGTTCAATGAATTCCTAAATACTGCTGGGAAACTGGATCTTTCATAGGGCTTGACTTCCATAATGCCACCGTGACCCAGATATTTACAAGATGGCTTTCTGAAATTCCTAATGCTTAGAGGCTGTAGTGCACAGGACTGCACAGCAGTGAGGAACCATGGCAAGCCCTGGTTTGGCTGTGAAGCTGTGGTTTGTCCCTGAGGAAGCTGGGCATGGTTGGGTTCCTGTTCCAGGCCATGCAGTAACCCCAGCCCTGATGATTTTTGCAGCTGGTCAGTGTCACACAAACTGTGACCTGGGGAAGCCCATTTTGCCCAGTTGAGAACTGTTGGTAACAACTACAGTGGTACAAAAAGTATTGTGTGCAGTGTGCTGAATCTGGAGGGGTTCTGGTATTCGATAGTAACTTTGTTTTTTTTCCATCCAGTGCACACCAAAAGTGGAGTTTCCACAGGATAAGCTGGAGAAACTTACAGCAAGAATTCAAGAAGCTGGGACTGAAGTTGTTCAAGCTAAAGCAGGAGCAGGTGGGTTCTTGAGTAAAGCTTCCAGGTAATTGTTATTGACTGACTGTAGGGCTGCAGTCCTCTGCAGTTTCTTATTTACAGGTTAGGAGCTGCAGGTTGCCAGTCTCACAGCTCTGCTCTGTCAGCTGCTGCCTGAGCTGTGCTACTAGAAACAGCTCATTGTGTAAGAGTAAATATTAACTGATCCCACACCACCTATGGCTTTAAAAAAACTCTGCCAAATTAAGCTATTTCTTTTACAAATCTGGTCAATTAGATACATGTAGCTGGCCAAAAGCTGCTGCTTTATCCAGCTGGCCATGAGCTTGAGGTCAATGACACTGCATTGTTACAGCCCTGGAAACACACTGGTATGGAAACCTTTGATGCTGAAGAAGTATCAAATTTCAACGTGATCTGTTCTGAAAGTGGTTTAACTCTTGCAGGATCTGCCACCTTGTCCATGGCCTACGCTGGTGCTCGATTTGTGTTCTCCCTGTTGGATGCCATGAATGGAAAGCAGGGGGTTGTTGAATGTGCCTTTGTTCGATCAGATGTGACAGAGGTCCCTTACTTCTCCACACCTCTGCAGCTGGGGGTATGTGCTTTACATCATGAGCCTTATAAACAGCAGCTACTGGTTGTGTCCTGCGGGTTTTACTCAGTGGTTTCAGTTCAGCTGCATGCCTGCTGTTGCTGGAGTTAACAGCTGAGTGTGCCTGTGAGAGTCTGCAGTATTTGGGTATGGTACTTAGGCACATAGCTCAGCTTGACAAGGATACTGCTGCTTTTATCTGCTCTTAGACTGCAGGTCACTGAGTAACTGGAGATTCAGACTTGGCTTAAGGGGTCACACTTGCCTCAAGTCAGGCCTGTTTACTCTGAGCTTTCATATGATTAACCAGTCAGCAATTCTGTCTCCTCATCTTGATCTGCTGCAAGCAAATCCCACAGAAACTGAGGCACATGGGGAGCTACAGCATGGATTAGGATTAATAGCTTGCTTTCAGGACCTCTGCTGAACTCTGAAAGGAGTGTTCCTTTTGTCACCCATACCCTGGGGGAGTGGTGAAAAACAATGATGCTGCAGCCCTGTCATGGCTGCTGGGATGCAAAGGGTGGTGTGTGCTGTCTGAGGGGCAGGCTGGTGAGGGGATGGAAGCAGAGGGATATTGAGTGGGAATGTAAACATCTTGAAAACCTGGGAGTGCCACTCTGAGGCAGTTTGAGATGGCAAGCAAAGGACAGAGGAGATCCTCTTGCCAGATGGTGGGTGTGGAGTTAGAAAGGATCAGTTGGTGTCAGTGTCCTCTTGAAGGAGCTGCTGAGTTGGTTTCTGGTTTCACACTTGTGCACAAGTGAACAAGAAGTTTGTGAGGGCTGTAGAAGTTGCCACGGATAGTAAGAGGCTTCTGAGACTTTCCAGGAAGCACTGGGTTGGTAGACTGGTGATGACACAGGTGCCAGGCTGGGTCTCTGTCTCAGCTGGATAATACTTCGTCAGAGCTGTTAAGCTACTCTTTAGGTCATTCAATGAATGGTTAATCCTTAAATCCTCTTTCCCTCAGAAAAAAGGAATTGAGAAGAACCTAGGCCTTGGCAAGCTCTCCCCCTTTGAAGAGAAGATGGTGAAAGAAGCCATGTCTGAGCTGAAGGCTTCTATTAAGAAGGGAGAGGAATTTGCAAAGAACTTCAAGTGAAGACTTGACGACGGGGAGGAATTAACTTCCTTAATTTATTAAGGCATCATGTCACTTTACGACTTCTGATTCAAAGCTCATGCTTTGAGTGAAGTCTGTCTGTATTAGCTTGATGCTTATTGCCAGTGCAGAGTCTAATCATCAATAAAACAGCCTCATTTTTTCAGTGTACCCTATGGAGTTGTTCTGATGTGCTTGTCCTTTGGAAGGTTGGAGGCTGTAGGTCACTGAGAAGGGGATTGGTTTCAGCAGAAATTAAATAGCCTTGGAAAAGGAGTGAACTGATTACTCCCAGCTCTGCTGCTGCCTGGGTTTGGGCTCCTTGTTCAGCACAGCCACTGGGAACCAGGTGTGAGCAGGTCAAGATGGGTGTAGGGACTGCACAAGGGATAACTGAGTGAAATGATCTAAGAGGTGTTTTTTCAGGAGGTGGCATTACCTCTGTTACCTTGTATTACCTTAATCTCTTACATAATTTGATTTTAAAGGAGTTAGTGAACGAGCACAGCGTTTGAAACGTCAGTCCTGCACTAAGACAATAATTAAACTGCTGAGAGCGACTTCCTTCTGGTTAGGAACAAAAGCCTTGATTTAGCATCTCCATAAATTTCTCTTACATCCATCCTCTTGTGAATATAAAAATAAATGTCTGCAAGAAGCTGGTGATGACGAGTTCTGCTGCTGACTTCTTTGAAGGTAAGCTTTAATGAAGGAAGCTATTAATTCACTCTTCCTCCGTGCTCTGCGCTGCTTACGCTGTTGCTTTGATTTGCTCTCATCCGTGTAGGTTGAATTCTAAGTTGAACAGACTTTATTTTGATGAGTGAAGGAAAAGCCACAGCCCAGCACCTCTAGAGGAACTGAGGTGAACGTTGGTTTGTGCCAGAGAACATGGGGTAGTCACTTACAAGAAAGATACCTAAAAGTAGTAGATGCTCTTTGGTCACTGCCTTTTATCTTTCTCCCACTTGTCTTTTTCTTTTGTCTGGGTTTTATTTTCTTGATTTTAATTAGTTCATTCTTCTGAACCAGATCACACAGTTGTGACTGTTGTAGATGCACGGAAAATAAAGTGCCTGGTTCTTTTCCTGCCCTATGGAAGATGTGGGCAAGGAGGACAGCAAGCACAGTCCTTGTCACTCCTCTGCAGAAATTCAGCGTGTTAAGAGCTTGGTTTCTTTACAGGAATAGTAATGAAATAGAAGCGTTGGCAGTCATTACTCAGCAGGCTTGGAACAAAGTAATTATTAGGTGGTATTAATAGAATTAAAGAATTAAAGATCGTGTTGGAGGGGGGCAGGGGAGGATGTCGGAACTGGAGGACACTGAGGGGGAGTTACGGGCCAGACCTGGTAAATACGGCAGAGACTGATCCAAACAATAAATGGAAAGCATGTGGCAGACTGCTCTGACTGGGTGTAGGGGTCTTGCAGGCCTGTCAGCAATTTCAAACCTGAAATAGGCAGCACAGGGTGTGGGCAATAGAAATGGTGTGTGGGCACCTGCCAGAGCTGTGTGTCCCAGTCTGGGTCCCCAGGTGCTCCAGGGGCACTGCTCCACAAGGCTGCAGGGCAAGAACACACACTTGTTCCAGTCCTGCTAATTTTAATACCGCAGATAGAGCAGATTTCTGAGCATTGGAGACTTTCTAGAACCTGAGGTTCATCATGTGGCTTAGATTATTCAATCTTTTCTTGTGTCAGCAGTCCACACCCAGCAAAGTCTGGGGGAATTGCATGGACAAGCAGAAAGCTTTGCTTGTATCAGTGGGGACTCGGGGCAGCATGGGTGAGTGGAGCTGAGGTGGAAGAGGATTATGTCTCAGCACCTGCTGACTTGTATGTTCTCCAGGGTCTCCTTCAAATCTCCTGAATGTTAACAAAGTCCCCACACTGTTTGGATTTTGGGGTTGTTTCTTCCCCTCAATCCCATGCTATGTTTTTGGAGTTGCAGCAGCTCCCTGTGCCTGGAAATTTGCTCCCTTTTGGGAAAGGAGAAAAGACACCCTCGTGGCTTTCTGCAGTGAAGTCAGAGGCCAGCAGGACACTGGCTAAAGGTGAGAAATGGACTTGTGTAGGTGTTCCCTGCTCAGTTGCACACTGTCCCTGTGGCTGAGCAGTGCTGTGCTGGGTAACAATCCCTCTGAGGACTGGAGATGCTGTGTAAAGGTGTGGGGCATCCTAGCCCTTCTCTCTGAGCAGATTCCCTGGAGGAGGAGGGGATCTGGGGCATACTCCTCCTTGGAAGGAGCAGGACTCAGCTGGGTGTACCCAGATAAGCCAGCACTCTGTCCTGGAAGTTGTTTCCTGGTGCTGTGGCTCTGAGACACACGACCTTCATCCTCTCTGCTGTGAGTTCTGC
Organism: Eopsaltria australis; assembly: GCA_034509425.1. NCBI lineage: Eukaryota > Metazoa > Chordata > Aves > Passeriformes > Petroicidae > Eopsaltria > Eopsaltria australis. The sequence goes on from JAVTVJ010000394.1 coordinate 229,664, forward strand.
AGCGGGGCTGCCCTGCTGAGTCACAGCACTCACTCTAGTGCTGGCAGCCTTTGTGTTCACCTCCTGTGGAGGGGAGTGACCAGGTTTGGAGAAGGTGAAAAACCCGCCCTGTGCAGATCTCTTGGGTTTAATCTTTTTCACTGACCAGACTTTTGTCTCAGTGGTCTCTAAGCACCTCTTCCCTTGCAGCATCATTTCTACACAGGGAGCTGCTGCCTCCTCGGGCAGCCCAGCTCTGCACCAGAGCACAGATGTCAAGATACAGAGGAGATGTGTGTGGAGAGTAATTAATAAAGATTCTCCAGATGGCCATATGTCAGGTCACTCGAGCCCACCTGCTGTTCCTGTGCTGCTGCAGCAGCAGCATGTTAAATGCAGGGAGGGATAAAACAAGGAGAAAAGCCAATGCTGAGTGGTGTAACTCAGGCCTCATCCTGATCATTGCTGTCCCAGGGTGCTTCAGGTGGGATGACCACAGGAGCAGGCTGGCAGGCTGGTGTCCCTTATTCCTGGGAAATCTGTTGTATCTTCCTGGCTCTGTGCAAGTGCCAGTGCTTTGGTGTGGGGGTACAGACCTCCCACCCTGAGCCCCATCTCACCCTGGAGGGCTCTGGGTGCTGAGAGAGCAGCAGCAGCCACTTGCCTTGGGGTAAGGCTGGTACAGCTCAGCAGGCGTGGCTGAGCCTGAGGACAATCCATGGCATTTCGGTGATATTTAGGAGAAACAGAAGAAACAACAACAGTTTAGTGCAGCCTCTGCCTTGCCAAAGCTGGCTGCCTTCCCAGTCCAGCAAAAGAGCAAAACTGGCCTGTAAGGGCTGGAGGTACTTCAGAAAGATTCTGGGTAACTATTGCCCTCTCTCAGGAACCCACCTCCAAAATTCACAATCTTCGGTGCCTTCTCCCCACAAAAGGTGCCAGGACAGAGAACTGTTGCTGCCCTTTCCCTCCCCTGAGCAGCCCAGCATTTGCACCACCATCACTGGGGTACCCTGTGCTCAGCCTTGCATTACTGGGGCTGGCAGTTTAGAGCAGGCAGCGCATCCTCTGCCCAGGACTGGGGAAAGGAGAGGTGGAAATACACCCCAAGATTGATTGGGTGTAGCTGGGGTTGCAGGCAGATCTCCCCTACAGCCAGTTCAGCTTCCACCTTCCCTCTCAGGGCAAGGGCAAGGGGTTTTAATGTGAGCAGGAGCATCACAATCCATCTGAGCTGCGGATTTGGCTTTGCACAGGCCTCTCCCCCTCCCCTGGCTATCCCGCCTGGCCACAGGCAGTGTGAAATCACCACCTTTGCATTCCCTGCTCTTGATTTACCGAAATGCCCGAGAGCTCCCGCTTCCCTCCTGGGTGCCTCAAAGCAGAGCTGGAGAGCAGCATCGAGGCAGGAGGGTTTGTTTGCATTTACAGGGAAACCTGTTAATAAAGGAGACCAAAGGGACTGCTCTTTTGCTGGCTGCGGGAACAGATGGCTGGATAACGCAGTGCAATTAATATGCAGGGAGTCCTGCCGGGGCAGGGACTTGATTGCCTGTTAGGAGAGGTTAGCACACTCAAGCTGAGCTCTGCCACCACACCGCCTATCCCTGACACCTGCTGCCTGTGGGGACACTGGGACAGATTGGATGGGGTCACAGGAGACTGTGGGCACTGGACATGGGGCAGGATGGAGCTGGGGACTCTGGGACAGTGGCAGGTCTCTGCTTCTCCCATGCTGGATGATGCTCTGGGAGGGTTTGCCCTTTGGGTTTGTGAAACCAAAGGATGGCTCTGGTGATGAATTACTGCTCAGGCTGGAAGGGCAACACTGGATTGTTCTTTCCTCCTGGACTTGTTACCTCTCGGTAAGGAGGTGCCAAAGAAAGCAGCAAGCAGGAGCTCCTGGATGAGCCGAGGGAGGTGCGCACAGGATGTGGGTATCTCCTTGCTGCAGCACAGCGCGGGTACAGAACATTTCCCAGGGCTTCAAAGAGTGACCCAATAAATCCACAGGGAAGAAAAATCCCTGCCAAGTGCTAGGAGGGTTAGGGAACCCTGTGGAAGCAGGAAACCCAGCAAACCCACCCCAGCACTGAGCTGGGCCACGTGGCCACATGGTCAAGCCCAAATCGATGGGAGCCTCTGGGCCACAATCGAACGGCCCAAGGTCACCCTGGGCACGTGTGGGGCTGTTCCAATGCCCCATCCCCATCGTCATCATCACAGCATCACCGAGCCCCCCAGCCCCTTCCCCTTCATGCCTCTGCTTTGCCCCCCCCATTTTCTGGTATTTTCTTCCCCCCTGCCTCATCTGGGCTGCTGAGCACCATGAAAGCCAGCACCGGGCTTTGATCAGGGGCTGCTGCCTGTGCCGTGCCAGCAGCACATTCCCGCCCGGCACCGCCACTCCCGGCTGCCCTTTCTTCTGCGTCAGGAGGAGGCTGCTGGAGATGTCGAACCTCAGCGCAAATCCTTGCAATTAGGCCTGTTCTGCTGCCTGCCTCGTTTGATCTCCTTTAATTATTTATCGCCTTTTCTTTCTCCTTCTCCTTCCCAAATCCTTGGTTTCTTTCAAGTGATGATTTCCCTCCTCTCCCCCCAGCCGTGGCTGGCTCTGCCTGTTTGCCTGCAATTACCAACCCTTCTGCTCCTTCCATCTCTCCCCTTTTGTTCACCATCAGATCACCCCTTCTTGCTGCTCTCATGGCTTCACCCTGCCCGCCTACCTGGCAGCTTTCTCTTCGTGCTTTCCTTGAGTTTTCCCACCTGGATGCCTATTGCCCTTCTCCATCCCATTCCAGGTGTGGTTCTGGCTGTGTTTGCTGCCTGTGCCAGCTCTCTGGCTGGGATCCTGGGCTGGGCTGTGCTCCATCTCCCACTGCTGTTCTCCCGGGCAACTGGTCAGACCCTGGTGTGGTCTCGCTGCAGAGCCCTGGCTCCTGGCCAGCACCAGGAAGCCCCATGGGGCTCCTGTCCCCTCCCATGCCAGGGTCTCCCTGTGCTGCTTTTTCATCCCTCATCTTCTTTGTTTCCCAGGACCTGATGCATTATTCAGCGCTGCGGACGCTGCGGGGTGTTGGGAAGATAACGGTGCTGCAAAGGGCATGGGCTCACCCTGGCGATGCTGGATTTTCCTGTCATGGGCTGTTTTTCCCCTCCAGCATTAAACCAGGAATAGTCCTGACCATGCAGGAGGTTCCTCTTAGGAGGTGACATCTGCTGTCAGCCCGGGGGGGACATGACAGGGACAAAGGTAGGGGCAGGGGAAGCCCTGGCAGTGCTCCAGGGGCTGCACCTCCCAAATCCAGCCCCAATGCTTGGCTGGAGTTTAACAGAGACACAGGTCCAACACATGGCCACTTGTTTATGTAGTCCTTACATGGTTTTTGGATGCAGGATGCAGGTTTTGCTCAGCAGATGTAGCAAACAGCCCCAAACTGTTTAATCCTTGTGGAAAGAAGATGCTCATGCCCCCCAGCCATGTTTGCATCTGGGCACTGTGAACCCCCAGCTGGATCTGTCCCCACAGCCTGTGCACAGGGATGGGGAGAAGGGTGAGGGATGGAGAGGAAGGTGAGGGATGGAGTGATTTCAGGCTGGTGTTGCTGGCAGCATTTTGGTTCCTGGGTCTGTCCTCTCTCAGGAAACAGCATCACCCCGCTGCCACCAATAGTGGCAGCATCACCAGTCCCCACCAGGACAGGTCACTCCAGCCTCAGCTGCCCCCAGAAAAGCTTCCCTCAGAGCCCAGGTCTGGCTTCCCATCTCTGTCTCTGCAGCAACTCCCTCCCCAAATCCTGCTCTGATGCCAAATCCCCCATGGAGTGACAGCCAGGTGCTTTTGTTGGACTCTGCTTGGGAACCTGCAGCCAAATTCAGGAGGGAGCTGTGGTCACATGGGATGCAGAGCCCAGGCAGTGCAGGGGAAACTGAGCCAGGGTTGGGACCAGGTGTCCCCAGCCAGGTTTCTTTGTGTCCCTGGCAGAGCAGCCAGGGTGAATTCAGAGTGTTTTGGGCAGCTAAGCTCTGGCCATGACCATGCTGGGCAGTTCTGAGGTGGCTTAGGGGAGGTTTGGGAGCTTTCCCCCTGCTCCTGGCCGCCAAGGAGGGCGAGTGCTCGGCATCACTGAGGGAAATGAAAATTAATTATGGGCTCGTTAACACTGACTCATTACCTGAGCTGCAGCACCGGGAAATGTCCTTGTTGGGGACCCGACACCTCCCATGTCACCACAACCCCCCCCAGCCATCCCAAAGCCCCCACACCTGCCAGGGTGGGGGTGTTCCAGGCAGCACTGGAGAATCAGCCGGGAACTGGGCAGGGCTGGGGACCACTGGGGACATCATGGTGAGGAGATATGGGGTGGGATGCAATTCAGGGGGGGATATGGGATGGGATGTGATTCAGAGTAGGATGAGAGGGGATGCAGGGTGGAATACGGGATGAGATGCAGGGTGGAGTATGGGATGGGGTTTGGGATGGGATGGGATGGGATGGGATGGGATGGGATGGGATGGGATGGGATGGGATGGGATGGGATACAGGGTGTGGTATGGGACAGGCTGGGACTTAGGATAGGATATGGGGTGGGATTTAGGATAGGATATAGAATAGGTTGGGATATGGGATGGGATGGAGTGTGGGATGTGGAATGGGTTGGGATTCAGGGTGTTATGGGATGAGATGGAACACAGAATGGGATGGGATACAGGGTGAGGTACTGAGTAGGGGCATTTCTGGCAATTGCATTCCCCAGGCTTGAACAGCCCAAGGCAGCCTTTAAGGGGAGGTGGAGGGGCACTGGGGAGAGCCAAGAGGTGCTGGGGGTTTGGGGCAGAGGGCTGCATGATAATGGGGGTGTGTGGGGGCTGTGAAGGATGGGGGGCTCCATGGAATGGTGAGGAGTGAGTTGTGGAAAGGTGAAGGGGGCCTGTGTGAAGGATGGGGGCTCTGTGGAAGGAATCAAGGGGGAGCTCTGTGAAGGATGGAGGGGGGCTGTGGGAGGATGGGAGGGCTGTGTGAGGATGTGGCTCTCGCTAAGGACAGAGGGGTTTTGTAAGGACCGAGTGCTCTGAGCAGTGAGGGGGTGCTCTGGGGAAGGATGGGGGGCTCTGTGCAGTGCAGGAGAGCTGAGGAGGGATGAAGGGGGGCTGGAGAAGGACAGGGTGCTCAGAGCAATGTGGGGCTCTGTGTGAGGATGAAGGGGGGCTGTCTTAAGGATGAGGGGGGCTGTTTAAGGATGGGGGGCTGTTTAAGGATGAGGGGCTCTGTGTAAGGATGAGGGGCTCTGTTTAAGGATGAGGGGCTCTGTGTAAGGATGAGGGGGGCTGTTTAAGGATGAGGGGGGCTGTTTAAGGATCAGAGGTGCTGTTTAAGGATGAGGGGCTCTGTTTAAGGATGAGGGGCTCTGTTTAAGGATGAGGGGGGCTGTTTAAGGATGAGGGGCTCTGTTTAAGGATGAGGGGGGCTGTTTAAGGATGAGGGGCTCTGTTTAAGGATGAGCGCGCTGTTTAAGGATGAGGGGGGGTCTCCCTGTGAGGTCGGGGGTCTCGGAGCAGCGCGGCGCGGCGCGGTGCAGGAGCGCCCTCCGGCCGGCAGGCGGCGCTGCGGGCGGTGGCGGCGCGCTCCCCCCGCGGCGGCGGCGCTCTGTGTCGGGCGGCTCCGTGTGCCGGAGCTGTCCAGCACTTCAGCAGGGGCCGCGCCGGGGCCGCGCGGGAGGGGCCGCGGCCGGCGGGACCCCCGGCCCTCAGCGGCACCGCCGGCACCCCCGGCACTCCCGGCACCCCCGGCACCCACCGACACCCCCCGCGGCCGACAGCGACCCAGCGGGGCCGGGCCCAGCGGGACGGCGGGGCGAGGTGAGGCGCGGCCGGGCCCGGGGCTGTCGGGCCGGCGCCGGGCGGGGGGGGCCGGGAAGGGAGGGGAGAGGGCACGGGGGGCGGTGGGACCCCAATGGGCGCTAGGGGGGCTCTGGGAGGTGCAGAGGGTGAGGGACGACGGAGCCCCCCCACCCATGCTCGCTGGGGGCAGGGGGGTGAGGCCCCCCAGGGATGGGGGTTGGGGGTGCGGTGCTTCTCAGGGAGCTGGGAATTGGGGTGTCCAAAGGGACGTGGATGGAAGGGGTGGGCAAGGCGTGCCTCGCATGGTGGGTGCTGGGACAGCTGGGAGGGGTGTGCCAGGGATGTCCCCCCGTGAGGTTTGATGCTCCTGGGGGTGTGGGATGGGGCGAGGAGCCTGGAGATGAGGTGCTTTTTGGGGAACAGGGGTCCCTCCGGGGACACGGATGTGCCGGCAGCTCTCTGGTGCTGGGGGAGTGGCTGGGGGGGCACCCACATCCCTGTTTTCCGTGCTGGGGAGAGACAGGCTGGGACTGGGACAGTGGGTGACGGCCAGCAGTAGGTTTTTGGCTGGGAAGGACGGGACAGCGAGGAGCCCTCAGCAGATGCTGGTGCCTTGTGTGGTGCAGGTGGAGACGAGGCTGAGAAAAGGTCCTCAAAGCCCCTCTCTCTGCTGTGTGGACCCCAAGGCTGTGCTGGGGAGGGTTTGGCTGAGGAGATTTCAAACCCTGCGGGTGTAGCACGAGGGAAGGAGAGGGGCAAGGCTTGGCAGCGGGGAGCCACAGCAGCAACTCAACCGCTTGTCTTTTGGGAGTGTTTGGTGCTTCTCCTTCCCAGACCAGGAGGTTTGTCCCCAGAGATGTCCAGGGCTGGTAGCGAGGGGTCAGGCTGTGGCTCAGGGGGAGCAGGTGGCTTTCAGAGGACACAGGTTCATTCATTCCCTCCAGAGACAGATTTCAGACTGGATGTGTCTTGGTTTGCCTGTGCTCCCACTGCTGTCGGGGGTGTCACCTCGGGGCTGGCAGCGTTTGGGGGTGTCTCAAGTTGATGACAAATGTCAAGGACCTTCTCTGAGGGTGCAGGTGCTCGTGTCCTGACTGGTTTCCTTGCCCTGACATGTGAATTCTTCTGTGGCAGGAGCCCAGGGACACCCCCACTTGGGGGGGATTTTGGGGACATTGTTTGTGTCCAAACACACATCGTCATCGCTCTGTCCCACTCTGCCAGCGTGGCCTCACACAGTGCCACCCTCTGTGTCTCACCTGCTTTCCCCTAAATCCCCCCGGCGTCCCACCTGCCTCCCCCTGCCCCAGGACTCATCCTGGCAACACGTGCAGGGAATGTCGGGGGCTTTCAGAGCCAGAAGTTGGGCAGATTTTAAGGGAACCTTTGCTCTGTGATCACTGTTGGGAACGGCAAGCAGGGATTTTCCCAGGCAGAGGGGTGCAGGGGTCTTGGCTGGCTTTGTCCCTGATGCCAAGAAAATTATGCTTTTCCCCTGGACAAAGGGTCTCGTGCACCAGGGCCGGATCCAGCTGTGAGTGGATGTGTGGGAGCGGGTCCTGGAGGCTGCTGGAAGCGGGAGCAGAGGGTGCTCACCCCGTGTCTCTGGGCAGGGGATGCCTGCAGGGCGCGGGTCACCTTGTGGGCTCAGTCCTTATGCTGAGGGTCTGCCGGATGTGGGGGTCCCCCAAAGCCCTTCCTCCTCCTCCTCCTTCCTGTCTCCCAGCTCCCGTTTTCCCTGGCCAGGTGGCCCGTGGCTTATATAATGCGCTCAAACCCCGGAATAGCTCCTCCCGTTACACAACCACCCAGCCAGGCACGGGGGGGGATGGTGGGGGGGATTCCCGGCTGGATGCTCCCCCTGCACTGGCCGTGACCCCCCTCTACCTGCAGTGCTCAGCTCCAGGGGCTGTTCTCCGGGATTGTGTCCCCATTGGGGAAGGTGACCTCATTGTGACAGTCATCCCCCTGCGCCTCCATGTGCTCAATAATTGCTTTTATTTGTAGTAGTGTTATTACTCCCCTTCCTCAGAGGGGTGATGGGCCTCAGGCTGGCTGTGCCTCCTCCTGACTCCTTGCCCAGCAAAGCAAATGGCCCCGAGGGTGCAAAACCTGGGGTGGCTGTTCCCCCTCTCCATCCCCATTCCTTATTGAAGAATCTCCTGTTTGGGGAAGGGCTGGCAGGGCATTCCCAAGGGGATGAGGAAAGTGTGGCCAGAGAGGTGCAGGGCTGGGGATCCCATAGGGAAACCCAACACCTGGATCTGCCACCTCTCACTCGGCATAGGGGGATTGCTGTTGCCACGTGGATGTGCTGCTCCTTTCCCTCATCCCTGATTCAGGAATGGGGTCACTGCATGGGTCCTGCTCCCTATCATGGTGTGACCCTTTTCCCACCAGCTCTTCTCCAACCAGAGCTGAGAATGGAGCTTCTCAATAGCCAACGACCCAAGGGGTTCAGGCTGGGGGGCTTCAGCCATGGCATTTTGGGGACAGGAGTAAATCCTGGCTCCTCACCCTCCGCTGTGCCCTTTTCTCTGGATCATCTCCAGGAAATCTCTGTGCCCACACCCCTGTGTGATGCTTGTCCAGTGGGGAACCCGTCCCCAACCCTGGCTCCCCCATCCCTACATCCCCAAGCCAGGAAGAAGCCCAGTTGCTTAGCAACTGTTTAGCTTCTCCACCAGCCTCCTCATCTATTTTAAAATATATATGTATTTTTATTCATATATATATATCTGCACAGACGTAGGTATGCACAAGCAGCTGCAGCTCCTGACCCCCCAGCCAGCATCCATATATTCTTTACTAATTGCTTTAAAGTCTGTGAGGTGTCAAATTTTGGTCAGGTGGCTATAGGGAAGGATGCCCTGGGCTTGGTGAAATAGGGATGGAAGCACTGGGACAGCTGTCACCAACCCCTTCCCACCGCCCCTTCCCACGGGCATCATCCCTGTGGCTTGGGGCTGGAGGGCAGCGCTAACGAGCCTCAGAATGGCTGCACTTTTAAAGCTGGATTTGCCTTTTTTCCTCGGTCTTGAAGGTCTGACTCATGGTTTTTGGCACTGGAAGGCAGCTCCGGAGAAGGTCAGCCCAATTAATGGCAGCAGCCCCGGACTTTTCCTCCTTGTAACTCCAGCTGGGTGTTTAGAGGAGGCCGACTGCCTGGCCGTGGTGTTCTGGCATATTTTGTGTCCTGTAAAAAAAAGATCTCCCAGCTGTCGCCACAGCACAGACAGGGAGCAGCCTGGGATGGGGCTGTACATGCTCAGGGACAGGGTTATGGTTTCAGTCGGCAGTGTTGTGTCCTGATGAGATCCCAGCAGGCAGGAGAACCATGGGGACCACCCCTCTTTCTGAGCCTCTCTGGAGTGACTGGAGCATCCTCTCCTCATCTGGGCTGTCCCTGGCGGGTTGGGGCCGAGCTCTGGCACGCTCAGTGCACGAGTGGTCCAGGGAGCCGCCGTGCTGGGCTCTCTGCCCACATCCCGTGCCCGCATCCCTGCACGCGGGTGCTCACGGCCGCCCCGGCTGGTGCAGCTGGATGCGGCGAGAATTAATGGAGCACCGGCCGGAGGCGGCTTTAATTAGCACCGAGGCACGGGGAGGGGGCAGGATACCCGGGGACCGCTGCCGCCTCTCCCCGGCGAGGGAGAGATGTCGGGAGAGCATCCAGGCACCCGGGAGCGCATGCAGGCGCTGCCGCCCCCCCGCTGCCGTCCCTGCTCCCCCCGGGAAGCGGCTCCATCCGCAGTACGGCAGCAGGGCCCTGCGGCGGCTGCTCAGCGCCCGGGGCTGCGGGCATGGCCTCGGGCTGAGCGGAGCCCAAGGGGGGATTTCAGCACAGCCGGCTGCGGAGGGGCTTGTTGTGGGCTGGGAAATAAAAGGGCCAAAGCAGTTTGGTGAAATAACACTCTTTACCCCATCATTTTGCTCCTTTGCTTTCGGGCTGGAGTTCAGAACCCGTGAACTGGACAAAGTCCAGGGCTGGGACATGGCGACGATCACATCCTGGGGATCACAGACAGTGAGCTCCGTTCTCAGCTTGATTGGAAACCAACAGCCCCAAATCCTGGCAGGATGGCGAGGCTGGGCCTTGCATCCCGAGCTGGCAGGGCCTGTCCTGGCTGTGTGACAGGGGCACAGAGCAGTGTGTCTGTCCTTCTGTCTGTCCTGGCAGTCACTGAGCTGGCACGTGGGTACCCAGGTCCTCCACACCCTGGGTGTGATTCAACATGGCTGGGAAGGGAGGGAGACCCAGGCATGGAATGGTGGAGGGTGAGGAGGAAGAGAACAGAGAATAGGGATGTGGATGGTGGATGGGGATAATGATGAGGGAGGGGATGAAGAGGAGAATGGGATTTGGGGATGAGAGCGAAGATAGAGATGGAGGATGAGGATGGAGGATGGGGCATCTCTGAACACTTCCAAAAGCTCTAATCCAGGCATCAGAAAGCACCTGCAAGCTCAAAAGCTGGATTGATCTCCCCAAGGCCCAAGGTGGCACATAGGAGGAGGATCAGGATCCCAAAACACATGGGCGAATGCTGGGTTAATATGGGAAAAGAGGGATTTGCTCAGGAGTTTCCCCAGCAGCTCCAGCCAGTGATGCCAGGGAGTTTGAGCCCTCCTGGGTGGCAGTGAGGGAATTTGGGAACTGGGAATGGATGCTACTAATGGTCCCCAGCTACATCCTGCAGCCTTTGGGAGTCTGTGGAGACACAGAGCTCACCCCAGGACGCCTCCTCTCCCTCTGGGTGAGGCAGCCGGGTAGCGGCTGCCAGTGATTGATGTTTTGTGGGTAATTACTGCAGATAATGAAATATTTAACCATCATCTTTATTATCAGAGTAGCGCCGAGCCAGGCAGGAAGCCACAGCTGTTTGGTCAGGGCTATGCTGATGGGTTTGGTGCCGGTTTTGGTGCTGGCAGAGCCGGGTGGTGGCAGCCACTCTGTGTCCCTGAACTGTCCCTTGCAGGTGCAGAGCATCACTGGGGTTCTCCTTATGTGGCAGGGAGAGCACAGACCCAGCTGGGGGACACGGGCTCCCTCTGCCCTGGTGCCTTGTCCCCACTGTCACCAGCAGTGTAGGGCTGGCTCTGTTTGGCACCCAGGGATTTGCCTGGGTCTCCTGTGGAGGGCTGGGGGGAGGGTTGTGGGTGGGTTTTTCCCATTCCTTTGTTTCCCTGCCCGTGCTGTGGCTGAGGCAGGGGGCTGGTGGCAGCTCCCACGGTGGATATTGCTCCGGGCTGAGGAGACACTGGGGTGCAGCACCATGTCCAGCTCCACCTTCCTGGCCCCGGGAGCAAGGGGGATTTCTCCAGCTCCATCCTTTTCGTGGAAGCAGGGAGCATTTCCTGGCGGATCTGCACGCCTCCCCCACCATGCAGCCTTCTCCCACAGGTACCCATCCAGCTGCCAGTTTATCTCCATCTACCTGCCCAGCTCTATATCCCACACACTTTCAAGGTTTCTCAGCAATGAATTTATCCACTGCTGGGCTCAGGATAAAATGAATTCCCACTGGGGACAAGCAAGCAGAGGCTGCTGCAGGAAGCATCCTCTCCTTTCCCCTCTCCTTCCCTGAGCCCCTCTGTGGGAGAAGGCTTCTAAGTGGGGAGCTTCCCCCTTTCCCTAATTTCCTTCCCGGTTTTTGGCTTCATGTCCTGATGGGAGAAAGAGGGAGAGGAGCCCCCAGGGCAGGTTTTCCTGCAGCATCTCTCTGTTCTCCAGCCTGAAGCCACCCTGGGATATGGAGGGGGCTGGGTTCAGGGTGAGCAGGGCTGTGGGGTGCCATGGGGTTTGAAATGTGGGTGCTGCAGACAAAGGGGGACCGAGGGACCCTCCAGGTGCAGGAATGAGCATCCAGGAGTGCAGAGCCCTGGCTGGCTCCTGCTGCACCAGCAGGATTTCCCCCGTGCCTCTGCAGAAATAAAGGCTGCTGGCTCCTCTCTGCATGGTAGTAACGGGGGGGGGGGGGGGGAAGAAGGGGAAAAAAACCTTGTAATTAAGCACTCAGCTGCTGTCCTCCCTGGGCAGGCTCATCAGGAGATAAATGACTGTGCAGGGCAGCCGTGGCAGCAGGAAAGTCAAGGATATCCTGTGGGGATGCTGTGGGATGGGAGATGCCTTCTGGCCAGATTGGGATCCCCACCACCCCAGGGAGGGCCCCGAAGTATTTTTTTCTCCTCAAACAGCAAAGAAACATTGTCAAAGCCCCTCGTAGGTGATCTGCATTCCCACCCTGGCTCTGTCCCAACTGGCATGGCCACGGGAAGCTCTGAACTGCCTGGTGTTCTGGTGGAATGGCACACTGGGAATGGCAAGCCTTTCCTGGGCTCGAAACAGCGCGGATCAGTCCATGGTCCATCTGTCCTTTCTGCCTCTACTGGGCTTGGGGGTCCCTCCTTCCCTGGGCCAGTGTTTGCCCCACCCTCCATGGGCAGTGTGTGTCAGCCACCCAAGGATTGGCTGCTTCCCACATAGGAGATGACGTGCAGGCAACACCCATCCTTGGAAAAGCCTCTCCCTGGGATAGAAACACCTCAGAGAAGTGGCTTCTGGCAAAAGCTGCCTCTCCAAGCCCAAATCCAGCTCGGAGAGTGAGGCAGGATGCTCTGCCTTTGCTCCTGATCGTTTCTCTTTGTGCAGAGCCCCTGTAAAGCCCGGGTGGTGCCTCTGCAGCCTGGTGGAGCTGGTGGTTAAGGCAGCAGATCTCCAGTGGGAGCATCCCGTGCTCGGGAGAGGACTGGAGTGCTGGGGCATGGCAGGACATCAGGGACAGTGAGGAATGGGTGCTCAGCCATGCGCCGATGGCCTGAGGGCCCTGAGACGGGGCTGTGTCTGTCTGGTTGAGCCAGGAGATTTGGGAGCATCTCCTCCCTCAGGCTTGGGGAGCATCAGCCGGAGCCTCAGCACAGCACTGCTGTTTGGGAACAGCTGTCCTCTTCCAGGGGTTATTTTTGGAGCCAAGTGAGGACACATTGACTGTGTGGTGGAAAGAGGAGGCACAGACACGTGAAGGTGAAGGAGCAGGGAGAAGGCAGAAGCTGGTGGCAATCCTCACTGCCCCTTGCAGCCCACACTGGGCCATGGCAGAGGGTGCCAGGCCATGGCCCAAGAGCGTCAGCAAGTGTTTGCTGCCTGAACCAGACATCAGGATGTCCCACCACTGCAACCACAGCAGCCAGTGCAGCTGGGAAATGTGAGGGGATGGCTGAGCTCTTTGGGTCCATTGCCTTGCTGAGTGGAGACAGTGTCCCAAGGGACTGTGAGGTGGATGCCTGCCCCTACTCCAAACCCACACTGGCTGACAACCGGGTCCATGGGGCTGGGAGGGACCCCTGCCCACCTGTCCTGCTGCTGCTGTATAGTCTTGGGTCCCACAGAGCCACCCTTGGCCAGGTTTTTCCAGTACAAGGCTGGAGCAGAGCATCCTCTCTTTCCCAGGAGCCAGCCCTTTTGGCATGGTGATGGGAGTAGCCCCAGCCTTGCTTTGAGGATGAGGAAAATTAAGCAAGGTGCAGGGACATCTCCTAATCACTGTTCCCATTAATCTGCTTTCAAGACTGATTTTACCCTCAGATCCCAGCAGGGTCCCCTTGATGCCATGGGGTGAGATGGGAACCAGAGCAGGGACTGACCCTGACTCTTTCTCTCCCTCGCAGGCAATCATGGCTCTCTACAACAATGGGGCTGACGTGCCTTCACCCCAGGAAGCCTCCAATGGCTTCCCCCAGCCCGGGGCCTCAGGAACGTGGCACAAGGGCGAGGAGGAGGTGCGGCTGGTGGAGCCCAGCATGGTGAAGAAGGCTCACCGGGAAATCCTGGACCATGAGCGCAAGCGGCGCGTGGAGCTGAAGTGCATGGAGCTGCAGGAGATGATGGAGGAGCAGGGGTGAGTGGCAGAGACATTGGGGCTGGGATCCTTTTGACCTGTTTCCACCTTGTTCTCCCCTTTAAAAAATACCTTGATGTGGCAAATGTCCCCATTTGGAAGTAAATCCACTTTTGGGTGAATCAAACAGCTTTGGTGGGTTGGTCTGTGGAGGGAAATACCTCCAAGTAAGGCAGACCTAGGAGTTCATCACTTTCCCCACTTGGAAGTTTGGGCTCCCAGCTTGTCCTGCAGGGAAAGCTGAAGCAGGAAGGAGTGAAGTTGCTCATGATTGTGCAAGCCATCAGTGCCACCTATCCTGTGCCCCACATGCCTGGGATGTGAGATCCCAGAGGAGAGCTGGGGTTTAGTCACAGGAGAGGCTATTTTGGGGCTTCAGTTTGTCCTGTCTTCCTTCTCCTCCCCAGTTTTGGGGTGATAGGACCCCCTGCCCCCATTCTGCCAATGTCATGGCCAGGTATTGCCAGCTGCATCCTAGCCTTTGCACTCCTCTTGGGAAACAAAGGCTAGGGAAAAACCCAAGGGGCTGCAGAACATCCCTTCCTGGGTGGGCAGGAGGGACTGGGGGGACAGAAAGGAGACCCCCATCCCTGCCAGACATGGCTGAGCTGTCTCTGGCAGCAGCCAAACATCCTGATCCCTCTGACAGCTCTCTAAAACCTGATGGATGGAGCAAATTCTTCAGCACACTTGGGTAAACGGGGACTGGTATCAGCTGGGGAGAAGGAAAATGGATTGAGGGAAGGCTTCGCCAAGGCTTTCATTAAGAGTGCAAGCGTGACCTAGAATTAAATTGTCTCACACAGACTGGAATAATGATTGTGCCTAATTTGTCATTATGGAAATAAATAAGGCTGACCTGGCGCTTTGGGGAGCCCAGAGCCTCCTGTTGGGTTCCTGAGCCCTAGTAGGGATCTTACTACTGGTAGTATGGTTACTGCAATGGGTAATAGCAACACTGCAACCAGGATTGTTGTTATTGCTATAATTGCTTTGCTGTTATTAAGGCTATTAATAACACTGATGATGGTGATACACTGAAATGATAATATAATTACAGTAATAATCTTGGTCAACCTGCTTAATCCTCCGCCTGCTCTTCCCCTCCACAAAGGGGCTTTCCAGGGGGGTTCCATGAGAAGGGATTTGCATCCCTTAGGTTTCTGTCTGGGCCAGGGGCAGCCTCCTAGCCATGGCCTTGGGGGAGTTGTTGATGAGGGCAGAGCCCCAGGATGGATGTGAGTGTCAGCAGAGGGGGTTCTGCAGGGATTTCAGCGCTCCCTTGTTTCCTTAAAGGCGGATGGCTCCTCCTGCCTGTGCTGTAACTCGCTCCAGGCTGCCTGCACCATTATTCCCTGCCTGCAGGCTGGATTCCTTGTCCAGAAAAGAAGTGTCAGCAAATTTTCTTTCTTTCTCAAATCCATTCTATATGTTAACTGCAAAAGCAAACCCCCTCCAACGGGGTTATAAGCAGCACCAGGGGAATGCAGGAGGGAAAGGGCTGGTGGTGCTCCTGCCTCCGTTCCTGGAGGTGGTGGGAAGTTCCTCACCTTGGCCTCTCCCCACAGATTTGCTAATGGCCCAGCCGCAGTGGCCCATCTGTCACCTCCTGTTTGGCCTCATGTCCCCTCTCTAAGAGCACTGGTCATGTTCTTAATATGCTGCAGCAAATGCTCATCTTGGGCAGACATCTTCCTGCTGCTGTGGGCTGGCTGATGTCCATGGGATGGCCGGGGCTGGCGGTTCTGTCCTTGTGGAGTGGCCACTCTGCCCAGCTGCTTGCACTGCCATCGAGGGAATGGAGCAGAGCAACATTTGGGGGTGCTACCCTGGTTTTGGGGTGCTGCCTCCATGCCCTGTTATCAGCCTTCCTTCAGTGTGGAGTCCAGCTGGGGAATTAATGAAAGCCTTTCCGTGCAAATGAGTTCGTTAATATTAATTCCCCTCTCCTTATTGTTCCCCTTCATGGACACTGCAGGAGGGGTGGGTGATGCCACGTGCCCCTCTGCACCCAGGGCACCCAGGGGCACTGAGAGCACTGCCAGGGGCATCACTATCCACAGCATGGCTGAAGTGCCAGCCTTGGGGGCTGCAGGGCTAGGCCTGGATGTGACATCCAGTTTTCTGGGCTCAAGGCAGGGATGCTCACGAGATGTGGTGGAAAGGGTGGGCCATGAGCAGCCCCTTAGAGGCTGTGACTGAGGACACAGACACACAGAGAGCCCGACCCCTTCCCTCCCAGGGTGGCAGTGTGGTGGTGACATGGGCTCCCTCTCCCTTCACCCTCACCCCTGGGATGATGCCAAGAGCATCCTGGCTCTCTCCACCACATCCCTCTGTTGGGGTGTTTTTAGTCAAGGGGGATGCTCGGGTGCCCTTGTGGAGCCATGGGATGTGGCCCAGGACCACCCACCCAGGGCTGTCACCTGTCCCTTCCCAGGGACACCTCGGGGATGGCGGGAGCGCTGTGGTTTGCAGTGGCTGTTCTCAGATGCCAGGACACAGTGATTAGTGTCTCTTGTTAATAACCCTGCAGCAGCCTGAGTCAGCGCTTGGCAGTAGCGCAGAGCTGGCACAGCTTTCAGGGTCCTGGAGCATCACAGGGACAAGCACGGGGAGCTTGTGATGGGACAAAGATACTGGGAGTGAACCCCAGAATCACT
Organism: Eopsaltria australis; assembly: GCA_034509425.1. Taxonomy (NCBI): domain Eukaryota; kingdom Metazoa; phylum Chordata; class Aves; order Passeriformes; family Petroicidae; genus Eopsaltria; species Eopsaltria australis. The sequence goes on from JAVTVJ010000394.1 coordinate 246,045, forward strand.
GGTTGCAATGCTGGCACTGCCACGGGTGTTTGCTGGGGACATGCCCCAAAGCCTGGGATGATCACAGGAAATGGCAACTTCATGGTCATCCTTTTCCCCCCTTCCTGATGTCCCTTCCTCTGCCAAGCACTGCTGGGAGAAGCAGGCAGAAGAGGGGGAGGCATAGGGAATGGTGGCAGGGGACAGAGCAGAGGTCCTGCTGTCCTCCAGGCCCCGATGTCTGCCACCATGCCACCTCCCCTTTTGGCTGACCCCTTGGGCCGTGTGTCACTCCCAAAGGTATAGAGGTCCTCAGCAGGTCCATGGGGAGCCCATGCTCCAACCACACCAGCCCTGACCACATCTTTGCCCATCCAGGTACTCCGAAGAGGAGATCCGGCAGAAAGTGGGGACCTTTCGGCAAATGCTGATGGAGAAGGAGGGTGTGCTCACCAGGGAGGACCAGCACGGGCGCCAGATGTAAGTCAGGCAGCTTCCAGTTGGTCCGTGTGTCTCATCCCAAAGAGGCACGTCCTGGATTGCCTCTGAGCATCAATGGGCAGGATGAGGGTACATCTAGGCATGACTGGCTGGATGGATCTACATGGAGAGGGTGTATAGAGATGGATGGATGGATGGATGGATGGATGGATGGATGGATGGATGGATGGATGGTTGGTTGTTGGATTTGAGTCAATGTTTATTTGATGTGATGGTTGGTTGGTTGGTTGGTTGGTTGGTTAGTTGATTTGATGGTTCGATGGCTGGTGGTTGGTTGGTTGATTTGATGGTGTGCTGGTTGATTTGATGGTTGGTTGGTTGGCTGTTCAGTCAGCTGGAGGCAGGGTTTGCCCCTCAGTCAGTATCCTCTGGAGAGGTTAAGGGTTATCCTGCACTGGTCATTTGGACACCTCTGGCTGCTGTGCAGAGGCCAGTATTGAAATTCTCCTGTCCCAGATGATGAAACCCAAGTGCAGAAGGTCTCAATGCTTGGCTCACCCCACCAGCCGGGGGCAGGGACCCCATGGAAGAAGCTTCTCCAAGGAAATCCTGCACTGTTCCTCTGCTTGTAATCACTCCTCACAGTGCCTGCTCCTGTGGGGCTGCATCTGCCCTGGGAGGGGGCTTCAGGCTCAAGTTTGGTGTCCAAAGCAGCCCAGCTCCTGCTGGGGACACACCAGTTGGTGTTCCTGCCCTGCACAGGACTGTCCCCAGCTTCACCAGGGTCCACCCCAGCTCAATGATGATTTATCAGTGCAATGCTTAATGGCCCAGGCAGCATGGCTGGCCTGGCGTGCACTATCCATCAGCCTGGAAACCAGGTCACTTGGGACAGGAATAGATGCTGCAGGTTCACTGAATATTAATGCTTCATTAGGGTCAGGAAATCAGGGCGAGGGGGGAGGTAGGGATGCCATGGCAGCAAGGAGAGCCTCTCTCACACCACTCTGCTGGCATGCCAGGCAGGGTGGGACACAGGGACATGGCTGTGCCCTGCCTGGATGGGGCACATGGGCTTGGGACAGTGTGAAACATTCAAGATCCTCCTCCAAGCAGGGGAAAACCAACCTGGCCAGGTCACTGAGCACCACGCCTGAGGTGTTAACAAGTGGCCTTTGCTGGTGGGGGCAGGAGTCATCTCCAGGGCATCTTCCTGACAGGCTCGTTAGGGTCAGCACTGTAACGAGCATATGGGGAAGCCAAAGGTGCCTTAAGGTTATCCAGGCAGCCCTGGCTGTCACCTTTGCAGGCTTGGTTTTGCAAAATGAAGGGTAATCATTAAAGATTAGCCCCAGGGCTATAAATAATAGTGCTGAGCTGGAAGGAGCAGTCTCACAGCAAAGGATTGCTCCGAGGAGAGCAAAGCTGGAGGCGCTTGAGGAGGCTGGTAGGAGCTGGGTCCAAAGGAGGTGGCTCTTCAAGCAGCAGGGATCTGAGCTGCTGGAGGATGTTCTGCATGCCAAAGGTCTGTGCTGCATCAAGAGGCTGGACAAGGGGGTTAAATAAACTTTAAATAAAGAGCCCCAGCCCTTGTGGTGGCTGGGAGAGTGCTCAGCAGAACATCTCGTGGGTTGGTCCTGTTCCAGCACCGCTCTGGGCTTTTACCACTCGGTTCTTGGCTGCTGGGACTGTGAGTCTGAACCAGCTGGTCCTGTTTCAAAGCCAATGTGAGAGCTCAGCATCATCTGCATAACTCCCCAGGGAGAAGTGAGGCATCGAGCAGAGCCGCGACCACCTGAGTCCCTGGCTTTGCTCTTTGTGCTCTCCCAGCTCCCGGCTCCATGTTCACAGCTCAGTACCGCCTGGTCCCCAAGGAGAAGAGCTTGATGGACAGGCTGGTGGGATTGCAGACAAAGGCGAGTGTGTGCCGGGCAGGGAGGGATAATTGGAACAGCACAAGGCTGGTCTTGAGCTGCTGAGCACAGCTAATGGGTGAGATGCTGGCAGCAGGCTCCAGTGTGGAGCACTCCCTGCTCACGGAGCAGAGACACACACAGGGAATTATCCCCACTCCCTTTCTCCTTGCTCTTTCTCCCCCTTCCCACGGTTGGGTGGGTGGTTGGAAGGCTGTTCCTACCCTTGGGACATGGCCAAAGCAAGAGTCACTTGGAGAGGACCCAGAAAGCCATGGCAGTGGTGCGGAAGGGAGCCCGAGACCTGCTTGAGCGATCGCCCGTGGTTAGGGGGAGGGTGCCTCGTGTGTAGTTTCGGTCCAAGACATTTCTAATTAGGTTAAACAGCCCATGGCCTGCCTGTGGCCAAGGATGCCAACACGTGCCCTGTCAGATCTGCAGTCTGGGACTGGAAGCTTCCCTTTGCTCAGGCACTGGCCAGGCTGCCAAGGGACTGTTGCTGTGGGGCTGCACTTCTCCACCAGCATCGCTGACTGCTCACCTCCTGGCTGGGAAGGGCAGAGGAGCCCCCATCAAGTTTCTAAGGGCAAATCTCCCTTGGGAAGCAAACAGCTGGGCTGGCGTGGTGCTGAGCACCTTCCAATGCTGTCCCCGTCTCTTAAGTTTCCCTCCAGAGCACCTGGATGTCCTTGTCCCTCCATGGGTGAGATGTCCTACATCCCCCAAAGCAAACAAGAGGCTCCCCGTGGGTTTGCTCCTGGGGCTGATGGCAGAGCTGGACCAGGGAGGTGGGGACAGCAGGGAGAGGTTGGGCAGGGACTCCTGAGACTGTCCTAATCCAGCTGCCAGGCCTCTGCCAAGCCCTGCCCACAGTCCTGGTAGTCAATGGCAACCTCATGCCGGTTTCCATGGCAGTGGGAAAAATTAATGCTGACGAAGTCACTCAGGAGAGAGAGACCCTGATGGCTCTAGGCAGGATGTCCCCCCACCCCTTCTTCACCTGGCCCTGGGAGGGACATTGACCATTACCTTCCTGAAGCTCCAGTGCTGAGCTGGTGGCACCGTGGGGTGCTGGCCTCAAAGCCCAGATCACCCTTGTCAGTTCCCATGGAAATTTGTGGGTCTTCTGCCCACTCCTCTCACCCTTATCAAGCCTGGCCACCCACCTGGGCTGACCCAGCCTCCTGCTCAGCCCCAGCACTTGAGCAAAGACAAAAAGAGCTTGAATGATGCTGAGGCTGGACCCTGTGAGGGGATTCTGGCCCTAGTCTCAGTGTCCCTGTGCCAGCCTGGTGGGGTTCTCTGCGGGGATTGGAGCCACAGGAAGACCCTGAGCAGACCTCCACCCTGGGACTTTGCTGTGTGTAGACATCAAGGGACATGACCAAGGTCCCCTGGGGATGCTGTGGCAGAGGGAATATCCCCCAGCCCCTGTAGCTGCATTGTGGCTGCCCCAGCTGCTCTGCTGGGACACAGAGAATGGGGATTCCCAAATGAATCCTGCTCTTCCTCCTTTGGCAGTGTGATAGAAAACCACCACGGGGCAGATGGGGAGGAGTACACGGTGGAGTATCCTGACTACGGAGAGGGCTGCCTGCTGCAGTGCGACTGCTCGGCCGAGTGCTACCGCGACGACAGCGGCCATCGCGAGTACAGGTCTGCAGGCGTTTTGGGGACCTGCTGTGCACAGGGTCCCCATTCAGGGACACAGAGGCCAGGGCCCTGTCCCTTCTCTTTCCCCAACCCTGCCCACTGTCTCTCACAGGCTGAAAAGGCGCTCGAGCAGCTCCACCTCTCCTCCACCTAAGAAGAAAAAGAAGAAGAAATCGGGTCACCGCCGGAGCCGGTGAGTCCCTGGCTGTCCCTGCCCTGTCTCCTCTCTCTGGAGGGCAGCTCACCTCCCAGCTCAGCCTTTCCCCAGGCTCTGGAGGGGCAAGTCACCCCACTTTGGGGGGCAGTATATCCCCGATTGTGCACCCTTAAGAGGTGCAACGCATCTGCATGTACTGATACTGCAACAGGCATGTGTGTGCACTGCATGCACTGGTGGGACCTTGCCTGGTCCATGTGGGGAAGGAGCTCGCTGCCACAGGGCACTGCACCAGGCAGGATATGGCTCTGTGAAGGGTCCATCTACCCACAACCTCACCACTTAGCACTGACCACCTGGGCAGGATGCTGTCCCTAATATCCCTTTCTTCTCTGCCCTTCCCATGGCAGCAAAAAGAGGAAACCTGGCTCAGAGCGCAGGTGAGTGACCACTGGGCTGGGTGGGCTGTGGGGTCCCCTCTGGGCTTGCAAGGCCACCGGGCACGGGCTGGCTCTACCACCCACTGTCCCCCTCTGAAATCCCACTGGGAATTGACCACCTTGTCTCCTGCTGTAGGCTGTGGAACCCACGAGGTGGCAATGAGACACAGCAGGATTTGGGCAACCCAGAATTGAAGGCAGCCAGAGCCCTTCTGCCAGAAGTCCCTTTCTGTCCCCCAGCCCAAATCCCCCAGGAAATAACTGCCATATGATCTTTATGCATCCCATGGGGTGGTCCAGGGGAAGCAATGTGACTGGAGGTGGTGGGACCAGACTCCCCTGGGCCAGGGGAAAGAGGCTGGGAGTTCCTTGCTCCCTGCTCAAGGGCACCCACTTCCCCTCTAGCTGTGACAGCTCTTCACCCATCCGAAAGGAAAAGAAAAAGAAGACTGGAAAGAAACACAGACGTGACAGGTAAGATGGACACGACAGCAGGCTGGGGACAGCAGGGGTAGTTGGGGACAGTGGGGCTGGTTGGGACTGCTCTGGCCCTTGGGCTGGGGTGGGATTTAGTCATGGATAGGGATGGACGCTGATGAGTTTTCATGGGGCCATCACCTCCTCACAGCCACTGTCACCTGCCCCATGCAGCGGCCCACCTTGGGGCCATCTCCCTGTCCTTCTTCTCATCCCTGGAAACTGCCCAGCCTTTGCTCCCTGCTGGCCAGATCAGTGTGTCTCCTTCATCTCTGCCTCCTCTTCGTCCCTTAGGTCTGAGTCGGGGTCACGAAAAAAGAGAAGACACAGGTAAGAGTGACAGCTACCAGGAGCCACCCCACTGCCACCAGCTGCCAGCTTCCTCTTCCAGTGACCTCCTCTGTCCTGCCCTCCTGCTGTCTCCCTCCCCTCTGCCCATTGTTATGGACCCCCCACCCCACAGCCAGATGCTGCTGGGTATCCTCTGCCCTTGGATGTGGCACAGGGCCACTCTGGCTGACTGTGGGGTCCCACATGGCCCCGAGTGTCCCCCAGGGGAGAAGGGGGGATCCCAGGCAGCTGTGGCCAGGGCAAACCTTGGCTGTTGCCCTGCTCTGTGGGTGTCCTCTGCCAACGCTGCTATTCTAGGGTGAAATAAATGAAAAACAGACAAAGGATGTCAGAGAGGGAGCAGGGCAAAACAAGCTGGGGGGCGGGGGGGTGACAATAGGCCCAAGACCTGAGGATGCTGAGCAGAGCCAGTCCCCTCCTTCCCACTGCCACTCCCTCCTGCCTGGCCTCACCAACATGCACCCGATCCCATAGTCTTCCCAAAGCCATGCGGGATCCCCACCGCGCTTTGAACCTCACTGGAGCCCAGCTCCAGACCAGGCAGGTGCTTCCCCTCGCTCCTCCTGCAGCATTGGTGCCTCTGGGGGGCTGGAAAAGCCACCCCCAGGTGCTGCCCCCGCTCCCACGTCTGCAGCTTTCGGCTCTTCCCGCAGGTCCCGAAGCCCCAAGAACAAACGGAAAGAGAAAAACAAAGAGCGCAAGAGGTGAGGGGCCGGGCTGGAGGGGGGAGCGGGGCTCTCTGTGTCCCTGCGTGTCCCCCGCGGTGGCTCAGCCTGTCCCTCGGCCCCCGGCCGCCCTCTCCGCAGGTCCCGCAGCGAGTCCCCGGCCTGGCGCTCGCACCGCCGCAGCTCCTGCAGCTCCCACAGCGCCTCGCTCTCCTCCGACGACAGTGGCTCTAAATCCCCCGGCAGGTAGGGACAGTCCGGGACCCCCACTCTCACACCAACAGCCCCCAGCCTCCGCGATGGGACCCTGCGGGGTAGAGGGCAGGGACAGAGATGTCCTTGTGATGGACACCCTTATGTGGTGGAGGGCAGGGAGGTGGGAGGCAGAGGTGTCCTAGAGATGGGGACCTTGGGGGATGTAGGGCAGAGGCAGGTGGCAGAGGCATCCCTGAGACAGGTATAAAGGGGAGTGGGATGATGCTGCAGCACCTCTGGAAGGTTTGGGAGCATGGTCCCCAGACAGGATTTCAATTTTTAGCAAGAGAAAGCACAAAGCACCAATTCTCACCCCATTTCTGGCTTCGGCAAAGCCCGGTCTGCAGCCGGAGGCTCCGCCGGAGCCGGGCCAAGGGCGGGTCCGGGCTCGGGGCCGGAGGTGCCGGCAGCTGACGGTGCGGTTCCTCTCAGGCTGAGCCCCAAGCGCCGGCAGGATGGCCCCAAGGGCAGCAGCGCCCGCTCCAGCCGCAGCCCGTCCTCCCCCTCGCCCCAGCGCTCGGCCTCGCCGCACCAGAACGGGCACAAGGGCAGCGCCCAGAACGGCCGCCACAGCCACGGCGCCCCGCTCCCGGAGCCCTCGGATGTACGTAGGCTTTTCTTGGATCACTCTTCGCTTCCCTCCCCTCCTCCCTCCACAGGACTGGCCCCCTGCTCTCCTCTCCCCTCCTTGCCCACTCGCTCGGCTCCCCGCCCTGCTCAGCCGGAGCACACGAGGGAGATGTGGGGTGCGGGTTGCACCCTCCCAGCATTCACCAAGCCCGCGCTGGTCTCCCTGGGGGAGCCAGCCCATCATCTCGAGGCAAGGATCAGGGCAGCCAACAGGTCATCATCCCCCCGCCCAAAACCACACGTCACCCTGCGGATGTCACCCCCCCGGGATGATGGCTTGGCAGGCCAGCATCACCTGCCAGGGTCACCACCAGGCTCAACACCTCCCTGAGACTGATCCCAGACAGCCAAGAAATGGGCAAAGCAGGAAAATTCTTGTTTGGCCACCAACCCCAACCCTCCCTAGTGCCAAGGGAACAACACCAGTGCTCAGGACCCCAACACCCAGTCTGGCCAAGTTAGGCTTTGGAGGGGATTTGATGCTGGATGCTCAGATTTTAGGACCTTGAGGTCCCCATGGCAGGTGACATTGGAGCTGAGCATCCCCAGCTCTGCCTCAACATCCTGAGGGTCTTGGTGAAACCTGGGGGGCTGCTCCCTTGCTGAGTGGGGCAAAGCCCTAACACAGTGGGCCCAGGGGGCCAGCCCCAGTTTAACCAGTGCTGGGATGGTGAGGAGCCTGCTTTGGCTAATGGGGAGCTGGAGGCAGGGCTGAGTGAAAGCAGAGCACTGCAGGACTCCACTAACGGGGCCCACACAGGTCGCCACTCGCCCCAGGGGACTTTATACCCCCAGGTGAGGCGCTGTGGGGATGCTCCTGGGCTGACAGCACCCAACGCTGACACCCCAACACCTGCAGGGCCAGGGGCACCCTGGAAAACGGGGCCCGGAACCCCGACCCCACATCCACGTCCCCTTCACCCTCCCCAGCCCAGCACCCCCCAGCAGCACCCAGCACCCTGCCCACCTCTCGGGGCACCTCTCTGCTTTCTTCTTTCCTGTGGTTTCGGCTGGGGCGTGGGGGGGTTCGGGTGCCGAGGCGCCGCCCCCCAGGCTCCCGGCTGGCCCCGCTCTCGCCCTGCCCACCCCAGCATCGCCCAGGCCGTCGAGCTCCCCTGGCTCCCCGGCACAAGCGGGACTTTTCTCCAACAACTTTCTCTCTTTCTCTCTTTCTCTCTCTCTCTCTCTCTCTTCTTTCTCTCTCTGGTTTCTATTTTTTTATTTTTTTTTCTTTTTAATCCCATCTGTGTTTTTCTTTAGCCTCCCATTTGAAAAAAACCCAAACGGTAATATACACTTCCATTTCTTGCTCAGCAGAAGCAGGGACGAGGGGGAGGGAAGGGCAATGAAACGTGCTTTTTTTTCCCGCCCCCTTGTTTTAGTTTCTTTTCTCATGATTTCTTTTCTTTTCCCTTGTGATGTACAGAAATGCAAACGATATATATTTCTCTTATTTTTATTTCTCCCCCACCCCGTCGTCGTCGTGTTGTTCTAGAATTTTTTGCTTTTGTGTGTGTTAATGTGGAGAAGAAAAAAAAAAAAACAAAACAAAATAAGAACAAAAACCTGATGTGTTTTCTAAATATTTACGACCGTTGAACATTGTATTTCCATTTTCTATATTTTGAACAAGGAATTTAAAAGGGAAGAGAACCCAGCAGCTCTACACTGCAAAGGGAGCGAATTGCCCTTTTCCTCCTCAAATTGCAGCCGGCGTCCTCGGCTGGCAGGGACGGTTTTCCTCCCCGGCTGCAGGATGAGGCTGCTGGGTGCGGGCTTATCCAAGCACCCTGCGCTCATCCCGCATCCTGCATCCCGACAGGATGAGTGCTGAGCACCCTCGGTATCCGGCCCCGTCCCCACCTCCTGCAGACCCCCCAAAATCTCCAGGCTCAGCCCGCCCGCCGGGTGAGCCGTGCCCACCCCAACACCCCCAGAGCCGCCGGGAGCCAGGGGTGCCCCGGGGCGCTGCGCGGCGTTGCCTTCCCTTTTAAATACCCAGTCCTGTCTCCATCCATCCCTGCTGCCTTCCCAGCCTTCCTCCTGGGTCTCTCCTCCTCCTCCTCGCCCACACGCACCCTCCAGCCCCTGTCTCGCTCCGGTTTTCTTTGGGCCAACACAACCCGACATCCCTCGCCGTGTCCCACCTCCATCCATCGCCTTCCCTGCATGTCAGCCGGGACTTTGCCATGTTATAGAGTGACTTTTTAAGACTGAACCGCAGCCTGATCGGGTTACAGACACCAGCCAGCCACCCCCCCCGCGGCCCCCCCTCTCGGCGGCCGGCCGCAGCTTTCCCATTGAAAAACAAGCAAACAAAAATTTAAGCAAAAAATATAATAGAAATTAGAAGCTAAAGAGACCGATTTTTAAAATAATTTTAAAAATTCTAAGCAAAGCAAAAGGGATTAGCCGAGGGGTCTGGATCGCCGTACTAAAGAGTCCTTGTCTTTTTCCCATTCTGCCCTCCAAATGTGGAGATTATTGTTTTCTTTTTTTATTATTGCATTCCTGTCACTGCCAATTCCGAAGGTAGGTATTTCGTCCACCTCTGCACGTTCACTTCTGCAGATGAGCCTGTTGAAAAGCACCGTAGCTTGATTTAATGTTATTTTCTCTTTCTTTCTGACTTTCTTTCTCTTTCTTTCTCACTCTCCTTCTCTGTCTCTCATTTTGTCTCTTTTTGGTGGCTATATATAATTTTTTTTATTATTTGTATGGTTTTCCCCAGTTAGCTGCAAAGCCATGCTCTTCTCTTACGTTCTTTCATTTTATATTTTTTTGCCCTGTCCACGTAATATTTTTTCTTTCTTCCCCCGTTTTCTCTTCCCCGTCTCCTCGTGCTGTCAGTAGAATGCATTTCTGTGTCTTTCAGCCCTCCGAATTTGTGTTCGTTTCCATTCAGGGGCCGAGCACGGCTGTTCCCTTTCAGTCCCCCATTAGTGGCCGGGTAATGAAGGCGAATGTAATTAGGGAGAAATAGCGGCAGTGGCCACGGGTAGAAGTGGGCACAGGGGGTTTTGGGGTGGATGGATGGGGCAAGAAATGAGAATTTTGGGGAGATGCGTGGGTTTATCCCCTCTTGGGGGGCAAAAACCCAGCTCAGGGAAAATACTGAGGGAGGCTACAGTGGGGAAAGGTTTGTCATCCTGCCTGGAGAGAGGCAGGTCCAGGACATCCCGGTGTGCAAGGGGCAGGGGACAGCATCCCTGCCCTGGCTGTCCCATCCCCACAAGGGCCCAGTGTGTGTTTTCCCTTTTAGGCCGAGTCTTCGCCAATTTGGATTTATTTGGGATGCTTTTACCTTTGTTGCCTTCCTGCACGGCAGGACAGGTGACTCCAGGGTTTGGGTGGGAACCCTGCATCCCACAGCCCGAGCCCCCGGCATGGTCAGCCAGTGCCAAAATGCAGAGAGGAACCCCCTGTCTTTCTCTCTTCATCGTCCTCTTCTTCTTCTTCATCTTCTCTGCTTTAATGTTCCTCTCCTGGGATGCGGGGCTGGGCATGGGCTCCCCTGATCTCCCATTCCGGGGCTTCTGCATCCAACTGGAGCAGATCCGTGTCCCCCAGGGCTTGCAGGGCAGCTGGGCAGGGCTGATCATCACTGCCAGCCTCCCCCTGGCTGCAGCCATTGCAACAGCAACAGATTTTAAATACAAAGCCCAAATCCCCCAATTTTGGCTCCAGCTTGCTGCTCTGTGGCTGGAGGGAGTGGCTTATCCGTGGGGATAAGGAGATGATGGGGTGTGGAGCAGTCTGGGCTGCTCGGGGACATGGAAGCCTCGAGTCCCTTCTGCAGCATCTTCTTGGTGGTCCCCAGAATCCCAGCCCTTCACCCTGCCCCCCTCTTTTTGGGGGGAGAAAAGTGGCATTTAGAACACAGTGGGATGGGTGGAGAGAACCTCAGCCTCGAGGATTCACTGACCATTCACTGGTGCATTTGGGGCAAGGGGATGGCAAGGAATTGGGGCACCAGCCCTGGGCATGGTGGCACAATCCTGGCACCACCCCAAAATCCCTGAACTCCCTTTGATCCCCTCAGCTGGACTCAGTAGCTTCCCTTACAGGAATTCTCAGGGACCTGGAACTGGGCTGTGGCCAGGGGGAAGGAGATCCCAAAGCCCCCCCGAGATGAAGCTTGCCAGTTTGGGCAGGACTGGTGTTGCAAGAGCCGTTTCCACCCATCTTTTTGGTCTCGTGGTGTTTGTAAAGATGGGGGGAACACCCAGGCAGCGTTTGTGGCTCAGAGGAGCTCGGATATTTGGGAACCTCAGGGCTGGGTGAAATCCCCTGAGGTCTCAGTGAGAACCTGGCTCAGGGCTTGGCCATGGTGGTGGCCCAAGGTTTCCCCTCCCCGTAGGAGAAGTGAGTTGGTTTGTTTTATTTCTCCTCTCTCTGGCTCTGTCTCTGTCTCTCCTCCTTCTCTCGCTCTTTCTTTCTCTCTTGCATTTTTGTGAATCTAATGATGCACTTATATTGCCCCGCTTTTCCCTTCTCTTCATACCTTACCTACTAAAGGAGGAAATGCCACTTTTTTGGTAAGTGGATGTTAACCAAGAGGGACTTAAAAAAAAAAAAAAGCATATAATGGAAAAAAAAAAAAAAAGGAAGCAGAAAGCAAAGTCTGTGTTGAGTGCTGATGAGGACTTAGCAGTTCCCTGCAGAGTCACAGCTAACAGCTCAATGCGTGTCCCAGGAAGAGCTCAGAGACATTCGTTTATCTCAGTAATGAGGACATTTGTGAAGTTTTGCTTTGTTTTTTATTTATTTGTTTTTATTGTTATTTTTTTTTAAATTTGATTTGATTTGGATGGTTTTTCTTCTTTCTTTTTTTGTTGGTTTCTTTTATGCCTTCTCGCCCCCCCGGTCCCCTCCCCTGCCTTGCCCTCCATTGTCGCTCTGTGCCGTTTTTTCCTCGTTTCTGGATTTGTTTTAAGCCGAAAGCCGTACTATCGATAAAAACTACACGTATCGGAACATATATCTCTATATATGTGCATGCCTCTGTGTGAGCAGACCCCATCACCTCCAGCCCTCTTTGGTTCGACCCCTTCCCCTCGGCTCAGTCTGATTTACTCTCTCCCACTGCCCCACCTTCCCTCCTCTCATCTTTTCTTTATTTTTTTTTCCCCATTTTCCTCCCTTCGTTTGGGTTTTATCCCCCTTTTCCCTTCCCCTTTCCGGGTCGGGGCGGGTGGGTAGCAGGGTTTGCTTTATCCCCTCTCCAGGTGTTTTTTGGGGCGGGGGAGGTTGTTTCTTTCCCTTCGAACTCTCCCTCCCCCGACGACTTGGGGCTTTCTTGGATTTGTTTATTTTCCTCCCATCCCACCCCTTCCTTTGGGTTTTTATTACGATTTAAGTTGAGTTCTATTTTTTTGGCGTTTTGCATGCGGAGGTTTGCATGACCCACGTTGTTGAGGGCGAGAGGAAGGTGCAGAGTAGCGTCTGTGTAGCCTGCCTTATGCGATGTGCATTGACGTTGTGATCTGCGCCCCCGGCCCGGCGCCCCCCGTTAAAATCCCCTTTCTCCTTCTTTCTTGTCTTCTTCCCCCCCTTCCTCCTCTCCCTCCTTGTCTCTCTCTCTTCCCCCTTGCCAGAGGCCGGCCTCGGCGTCCCCCTCTCCGCGGGCTCACGGCAGGACGGAGCCGCCGTCCCCCCGCACCCGGGGAGGCCGACACGGCGCCCGCAGCCCCCGCTCGCCCACGCCGGAGCGGGCCAAGCACGGCCACCGGCATCGCTCCCGCAGTGCCTCGCCGCCGTCCCGACACCGCGGCCAGAGCAAGGGCCGGCCCCCGGGCCCCCGGGAGCAGCCGCCGCCGCCGCTCAGCCCCGCCGGCTACAGCAGCGACTCGGAGGGCTCGGCCGGCTCCCACCCGTACCACCCGCCGGCCGGCCCCGACAGGAACCACGGCGCGCACGGCAAGAAGTAAGGGAGTCCCCGGGATGGGATCCTGGCATCCCTGTCAGGATATGGGAGCTGGGCTGGGGTGTTTGGGGTGCGGCTCCCTGCGAGCACCTTAAATCCATCCATACAGAGCTGTGGGGGAGCAGGGCTGGGTTGGGATGCTCAAGGAAAGAGGGTGGGAATAGGGATGGGAAGCGGACAGGAATGGGACATTCACGGGAATGGCAATGAGGGTGAGATTGGAATGGGGATGGGAAGGGGACAGAAATGGGACATTCACGGGGTGATCTGGCAGTGGGAATGGGGATGGGGACAGATACGGGGATGGTGATAGGGAAGGGATGGGCTTGGGGACAGGAATGGGGAGAGGGAAGAGCCACAGTGGGTCAGTGCTAGCACACTGTGGGAAGGGTCATCCCTGCAAGGCATTATCCCAATGAGAAGTGCAGTGCCTGGATGGCAGCATGGGATTACAGCATCCCACAGGATGCAGGATCCCAAAGAGATTAAAGCCCTGTGCTTTGTAACAAGGGATGTAGCCCAGACAAAAACTGGTGCCATGCAGATGTTCCCTCTGGGAACCTGGGGTCCTTGGCTGCCATGGGGACACCCTGCCAGCCAGGATGAGGTGCGAGGCTGGGATCTGCCTTCACAGGGTGAAGGAGCGGCACCACCGGGGCCGGCCCAACAGCAGCTCGGAGTCGTCAGCCAAGCACTCCCGGCACGCCTCGGAGCGGAGGAAGAGCCCGTCCCCCAGTCCCGGGCAGCGCAGCAGCTCCTGGAGCTCCAGCGGCTCCCTCTCCAAGTCCCGCTCCCGCTCCCGGGAGAAGAGAGCAGGACGCAGCCGCTCCCGCTCGCCCTCGCCTAAAAAGCCAGCCAGCAGGTCAGGCCCCGGGGGACAGGGGCACGGGGACCCCGGGGTGCCAGCAGCGGGCTCAGAGGGCATCACGGCTCAGGGTGGTCCCGGCTGCCCTGGGAGTCGGGGAGGGGTCGCAAGTCATTGTTGGTCACACTGGAAACGCCAGTGGGAGTGTCACCCGTGCAGGGAACTGCTGTCACAGGGTGTCCCTGCGTCCCATACGGGACCCCAGCCCATGTCCTGACCCCCCTCCTCCTCCTCCCCGGGGTGTAGAGAGAAGGACAACGAGCCCCGAACACGTCACGGTGATCCCGATCCCGCCCGCCCCCGGCGCCGCTCCAGGAGCTACTCCCCCATCAGGAAGCGGAGACGTGACTCGCCCAGCTTCATGGAGCCCAGGAGGATCACCAGGTGGGTCCTGGAGAGCGGCAACGGCTCTGCCACGGCTGCTGGCACGGCCCGGGGCTGAGCTCTGCTGCCAGCTGACCCCAAAGGGTGCGTGGGTGGATGGATGGATGGATGGATGGATGGATGGATGGATGGATGGATGATGGATGGATGGATGGAGGGATGGATGGATGGATGGATGGATGGATGGATGGAGGGATGGATGGATGGATGGATGGATGGATGGATGGATGGATGAAGGATGCATGGAGAGATGGATGGATGCATGGAGAGATGGATGGATGCATGCATGCACTGATGGACTGATGCACACATGGATGAATGGAGGGGTGAATGGGTGAGTGGATGGGTAGACAAATGGATGGACAGACATACAGATGGATGGATGGATGCACGGATGGACAACAGCAGCTCTGTGGATGCACAGATAGCCCTGAGGATGACTGGGTGAATCTGCTGGCCCAGACAGATGGGTAACCAGACTGCCTCCAACACTGTGACCTTCTGATCTCTTCCTATTTCGAGGCATGAAAACAGGAATTAAATTTAATCCGCCTGTGCATATTCCAGCAATGCACACGTCCGCAATCACATCTCTCCTGCCCTCCAAAAGCCGGTTTCTCCTCCTTGGGATCCTATTGCCTCAGGATCCTGAGCTGTAAGACAGGCAATATTTCGTGTCAGACGAAACACTGTGTGCATATGTAGCACCTCGTTAAGATGCAGCGCTGGCGGCGGGGCCGTGCCGAGCCGAGATTACCTTCTTCCTGACCTATTTGTCTCTCCCGCTATCAGCTGGGAGATCAGGGGGGGATGGATTTTCAGAAATCAGCTCTGCCTCGCTGTGGGAGGGATTTTGTTTTGCCTGGGCAGGACTGGAGTTGTCAGGAGGGAGGACAGGAGAAAGGACAGGAGGAACACTGCAGAGCCCACGGGTTAGAGCTCCCCGCAGCTCTCCCTGATGGATGCCCTG
This sequence comes from Eopsaltria australis, assembly GCA_034509425.1. NCBI lineage: Eukaryota > Metazoa > Chordata > Aves > Passeriformes > Petroicidae > Eopsaltria > Eopsaltria australis. The sequence continues at coordinate 261,151 of JAVTVJ010000394.1, forward strand.
GAAAGACAATGGGCAGGGAAAGCTGCTCCCAGCCCAGGCCAGTCCAGGTGCCACTGGCTGGTTTCCCCTCCATCCTGCTCCATCCTGGTTTCACCAGAATGTCCCCAGGGAGGTGGCAGGGCTCGGCTGGAGAACACAGCCCATGGTGCCTGTGAGGACTCTTCACCCCATCCCTGTCACGTCCCGGGGGTGGATGGGAGTGGCAGACCCCGCTCTGCTCGGGGTTCAGGAGGAGCAGAGCCGTTCCTGTGAGGCTGTGGGGAGGGGGCTGCCAGGGACACACCCCCAGCCCCCCTTGCCTGCCCCACAGCCCAGCCAGAAGCCCCAGGGCTTTTCTTTGCCCTCCTGCCCTGTCCCCAGTTGCCATCACCCCCCTCCACCATGTGGTCCTACCTCAGTGATGCCAACTTCTCCTTTTCCATTTCATCCCAAGGTCCCTCCCGGAGAGCATCGCCGCCAGCCTGGCTCCCAGGGTAACCTTCCCCCTTCCTCCTCCTCCTCTTCCTCCTCCTCTTCCTCCTGGACCCCTCTGTGTCTCCTCACACCTTAGGATGCCCTCGGCACTCAGCCACTCTCCGGTCCCACTAACACCAGGCTGGGAGAAGGGGCAAGGGGCCGACTTCTGATGTCGCTGTCCCCTGCATCCCCCTACCCCACTGTCCCCGTGCTTCCCGTGTCCGTCCTCATCCTCAGGCGCCAGCGGGCAGCAGCTCGCCTCCCGCTAATGCCAAACGTCTCTTTTTCAGCAGCTTTCAATCTTTGGTGTCTGGGAAACACAAAAGCCACATTAACCTGCTCACTTTCTGCCCTCGACGCTGCCTAATCCAGGACTAACACCCCGGGGGAGTGGGCTGGGGAGGAGGAGAGGCATGGATGGAAGGGGAGGTGATGCCCGGTGGCCGCTCTGAGCCCGGCCGCTGGGTCGCTTGGCTGCCCTGGGTGGATGCTTGGCCATGCCGGGGGTCCAGCGCCGGACCCCCTTCCCCGAGCGGCCGCCGGGGGCCTGACTCGGCTTCCCTTTTCCATTTGCAGCGCCCGCAAGCGTCCCATCCCCTACTACCGGCCCAGCCCCTCGTCCTCCAGCTCGCTGAGCACCTACTCGTACAGCCGGAGCCGCAGCCGCAGCTACGACAGCTACAGCTCCAGCCGCAGCCGCAGCCGGACTCGCAGCCCCCCCAGCCGCTCCCGCAGCCCCAGCCGCAGCCCCAGCTACAACAGCCGCAGCAGCTCGGAGAGCGCCGGCTTCTGAGCCCCCCGACACCCGGCCGCAGCCCCCCGACAGCCCAGTTCTGCCCCCTTCATGCCACCTGCGCCCCCAGAAGGGACGGGACCGCCGGGGAGGTGGAAAGGAGCCGGGGGATGCTAAGGATGGACCTGGCAGCGGGGAAAGCACGGACGGCAACTCAAATGGGTCCTTGCCACGGCCTGGGAGGGGGCGGTTCCCCCCGCTCCGGGGTGTTTTGGGGGTCGGGATGGAGAAGGGAGGATATCTTCTTATTTCTGCGAGTGCTGGGGTGGGGTGGGGTGGGGTGGGCGAGCACAGAGCGAGGGAACAAATGCTCTGCAGAGACCTTGGGGCCAGTGGGTGGGGGTGGCTGGGGACACCCCCAGGGCCCCCCTGTCCTTTTTTGGTTTGGTTTCACTGGCTTTTAGCACAAGAACATCCCGGGGAGGTTGGCGGGGGGTCAGGTTCAGCTGGAGGGTGTGATGCCAGCCAGAGGTGAGCAAGACCGTTTCCCCCAGCGAAGTTGTCCCCAAAGTGTCACTGGGGACAGGGGCATCACAAAACATTTTGGGGTCCCCCCAGACCTGAGCACACGCCGAGCCATGGATGAACAAAGCCGGCAGCACCTGCAAGTCTGTTCCCAAGCGAGAAGGTCCAGGGGGAAAATGCTGCTGGTCCCAGCTCAGGAGCTGGCCCTGGCACCAACCCACCCCACCCAGTTTGGGGGGCACGGAGCTGTCACCCCCGGCAGGAGGGAGCTGCAGGGCCTGGGGCTGGGCAGGGCCTCTCTCTTCGGCATGGCCTGTCCCACCTCTGGGCTCGCAGCCCCCAGTCCCCTCCTGCTCTGGGGAAAAGTGGCTGCTTTTTAACTGAATTATAGGAAGAGAGAGGCAGGAGGGTCCCGGGCTTGGCCCGCAGCCCGGGTTTTGCAGGATTTTGCTGATTTCCCAAAAAAAAAAAAAAAAAAAAAAAAAAAAAAAAAAAAAAAAAAAAAAAAGCCCCCCAGGCGCTGAGGACAGTCGTGGTCCCCCGGGGCGGGCGGTGTTTAATCCCGGTGGCCCCGCGTTTTCCGGACGGCTGGAGCAGGACAATGGGGATGAGCCTTCCTGGGTGGGAGAGCAGCTGCCCGGATTAACCCGCTGCCCCCGGATGTAAAGCCAGGCTTTGGCCGTCCCGCTTGGCGCTGGTTTCCAGCCAGCCAGGACCGAGAGGATCCTTTGGAGTCCAGCTCAGCTGGAATGAGACAGCCTCATTAGCCAAGGCCTGATGAACCAGAGGAGCCGGGAGGGCAGAGATGGGATCGAAGGGGCACTTCAGGGTCGGCCTCCCAAACCTGGCATGTCCAGGCTCAGCCAGAGGCTGAGGATTCACCAGCCCTTGGAGGAAAATCCCAGGAGCTGAGCAGTGATGGGTGTCAGCCCCTGGGTGTCCCAGCCACCCGCTGGCAAAGACACCTGAACAAGCAGGGCTGTTAGAAATGGGCAGGTAAGAAGGGGACACACTCGTGGCACTCCATGGTGGAATTTGTCCCCACGTGCCAGCCCCGGGCAGCGCAGCAGCTCTGGATGTGACGGTGGCAGGAGGAGGAGACAAAGGGTCCTGCTCTCCTGGAGCCTGGGGAGGTGGAGGACATGAGTTCCCCCAGCATCCCTACAAACCCTGAGCCACGCACTCCAAAAACCATCCCAGCAATTCCAGCTGCCGCCCCGCAGCCCCCGTCCCCCACTCTGCCCCATGGGAAGCTCAGACCAGCCGCTGGACCCCCCAACCCTGCTGGGATCTGGGGAATCCCCTGAGAACACCCGAACCCAAGCCAGCAGCGGGGGATTTCCCCAGTGGCCGCAGCCCCAGCCCTGCAGCCCCCGTGGGGCAGCGGCTCCCAAAAACCCGAGCCCCGACTGCAGCGGCGCCGCGGACCAGCCAGCACATCAGGGAAAAATTCCAGTCTTCCTCTTTTACAGTCTCTGTCTCCTGCCGCGGAGGGAGCCAACTGGAACAAATACTCTGTAGAAATACTTCAGTATTTTCCTGTCGCGCGTGCGCTCTCTCTCTGGGTTGTGAGTACAGCTGTAGATGCCGTGAGCTGGTGCAATTATAATAAATATACAGTATATATTGTAAATTACTCTGCTGGGCACTGAGAGGTTTCTTCCTGCCGGGAGCACGGCAGGGTTATCCCGCTCCCTGCGGATCCATCCCGCTCTTCCCCCTGGCTCCATGTGGAGCAGCACCAGGAGTTCTGTGTCTGATCCCACCGAGGATCCTGCTGTGTGTGGGGTAACACTCCGCATCCTCCCTGGCTCCCTGCATCCTCCCCTGCGTCACTCCCATTTGCCTGCCAGCTCCCATCCATCCTGTCTGCATCCCTCCCTGCATCTTTATCTGCATCTCTGCATCCCTCCCCTCTCTCCCACATCCCGGCATCTCCCCCTGCACCCCTCCCATTGCCTGCAGCTCTCCCATCCATTCCCTACCTCCCGCATCCCTCTCCTGATCCCTCCCATCCTTCCCTGCTCCTCCCTGCGTTCCTGCCTGTATCACTCCCATCCCTCCCATTTCCCTGCATCCCTTCCTGCATTCCCACCTGCAGTCCTTCCATCGCTCCCTGCATCCCTCCCCTGATCCCTCCCCTCCGTCCCAGCATCCCTCCCTGCATCTTCCTCTGCATCCTTCCCTGCATCCCCTCCATTTCCCTGCATCTCTCTGCTCCCTCCCACATCCCTCTCGTTTCCCCGCATCCCTCCCATTCCCTCCTCTCTTCCCCTGTTCCACCCCCAGCCTGCCTCAGCCCCCAGAGGATGCAGCCCCCAGCCCCACATGGCTCAGCTCCCTACAGCCCCATTCCAGAGTCAGCAAAAGACCCCCCCAAATTCCCTGCAGCAGCATCCCCCACACACACACTCCTGGAGGTCACTCATCCACACACTGAGTGTGCCAAGGCTCAGCTGCCACCCACCTCCCGTCTTCTCCAAGGCAAATCAGGAGGCAGAGGGGTCCCAGAGCTGCCAGGCTCACTGGGCTGGGGAACAGCCCTTTTCCAGCATGGAAGCCTGGGGTCTGGCCCCAGATGGGAATCCCTTCCTGGGTGCCAGGTGTGTGGAAAGACTGGTTTGGATGAGAGGATGCTGCCCCTTCCAGCCCCCCCAGTCCCCTCCAGTCCCCTGGGCCCCCTAAAGCCCCCCTAACCCCATTATCACTATCAGCCCTCCTGGTCCCAGCCCCATCAGCCCCCCACCAGGTCCTGTAAGCCCCCACCAACCCCTACAGCCCCATTGACTCCCAAGATCCTCACCAGCCCCAAGGCCCTCAGGGACCCCAACCCATGGGGACAGGAGCAGCCTCACCCTAACTTGGTGATGGGATTCCCCACCACAGTGCTGAGCACTGGGGCCACTGGGGTGCCAGAGGGCTGGGGGGCTCTGGAAGCTTCTGGCTGGTGAGTGACCAGGAGCTGGGGGGCTCTGGAACCTTCTGGCTGGTGAGTGACCAGGAGCTGGGGGGCTCTGGAACCTTCTGGCTGGCAGTGACGCAGTGCAGGGCCACTCACTGCCTCCTCCACTGACTCATCCCACCGTTCCCGAGGCGCTGGCCCGGCCCCAGCCCCCTTCTCACGCTGCCACGGGGCCGCATCCTGGGGATTGTTTTCCGGGCAGGCAGGCGGGAGAGGCCGGGAGCCGCTCCAAGGGCCATCCATCACTCCCAAGCAGGCCGAGCCTCTCACGATGAAAGGAGCACGGACATTTCCTTGGCAGGGGGGGCCCTGGAGGCTGCCAGCCCCCTCCCCGCGCACCCACCCACTGCGGCTGCGTGTGGCCGCCCCAACCCCGGGCAAGTTTCTCGTCCCTTCCCCGGGGCTGCCGCGATTTCCATTAATAGCCAGCTGAGCAGCCCGGCTAAAAATAACCCCCGGCCCTCTTCATAAGGCCCCGCCGGCCGCACCCCCCGGCAACCTCGCACGCCATGGCCGAGCGCCGCGTCCCCTTCACCTTCCTGCGCAGCCCCAGCTGGGACCCCTTCCGCGACTGGTACCATGGCAGCCGCCTCTTCGACCAGTCCTTCGGGATGCCCCACATCCCCGAGGATTGGTACAAGTGGCCCAGCGGCAGCGCCTGGCCGGGATATTTCCGCCTGCTGCCCCGCGAGAGCGCCCTGATGCCGGCGCCCGGCTCGCCCTTCGGCCAGGCGCTGAGCCGGCAGCTCAGCAGCGGCATCTCCGAGATCCGCCAGACCGCCGACAGCTGGAAGGTCACCCTGGACGTCAACCACTTCGCACCTGAGGAGCTGGTGGTCAAGACCAAGGATAACATCGTGGAGATCACCGGTGGGTGCTGGGGTGGGGCTCTGTGCGGTCTCCCGGGATGGTGCAGCTGCTCCCCTGGAGCTTGCTGGGGGAAAAAGGGTGGAGTAAGGGATGGGAGGTGAGGAAAGGGAAAGCAGAAGGAAGTGGAGGAGAGGAAAGAGGGAAAGGGAAAATCAAGGCACAGAGGCAGGCCCAGCACTACAGCTCAGTCTCGGGGTGCATTCAGGTGCAGAGACCCCTTCCCAGCCCCATACATTGACCCCTTGCTGCTGTTCCAGGAGGACACAGGGAGGGACCCCCTGGCTGGAGCCACGGAGGGGCCTGGGGGTGACGTGGGGTGTCACAAGCCCCACAGCCCCTGGATGCTGTGACAAAGCCCAGACCATGGGCACCAGGCCAGGACGTGCTTCCTGCTGGGTGAGGGGGCCTGCAAAGAATGGGGGCAGTTCCTCAGCCAGATGAATTTGGGGTGCAGCCCCAGGGAGAGGAGGGTGCTCAGTCTCCAGCCCTGCCAAGCTGTGGGGCCAGCTGGCCACTGTTGGGCCCCTTTGGCCACCCCCAGCTCCTGGCACTGCCCTTTCCTCTGCTTGAATTTGGGGGATGCACCCAGAGTGGCCCCACAACCCCTGGTCACCCCAAGTTGCTCCTGGCTGACATTATGGCAAAAACCCCAGGATGGGCGGGATCAGCCCCTCACAAGTGTTGGGGTGGGGCAGGAAGGTTCCCACCCAGCCAGCCCCTTCCAACCATCGAGTGGTTTTGTTTCCTTCCAGGCAAGCATGAGGAGAAGCAGGATGAACACGGCTTCATCTCCCGCTGCTTCACCCGAAAATACACGTAAGTACCCGGGAGGAGGGGACACACCTGGTGCAGCCCCTGCTGTCTTTGGGGATCTTTTCCCACCCACCCATGCCCTCCAAAGCCCACTGGCCAAAGCGGGAATGCTGCTCAGCCAAACTGGGAGTGGGAGAGGCAGCAATTTGGGGCTCAGCATTGGGTCGGTGCTGCAGCCGTGACCTCCCTCTCTCCTCTCCTCCCCTCCCAGCCTCCCCCCTGGTGTGGAAGCCACGGCCGTGCGGTCCTCGCTGTCTCCCGATGGAATGCTGACAGTGGAGGCTCCCCTGCCCAAACCTGCCATCCAGTCTGCTGAAATCACCATCCCTGTCACCGTGGAGAGCCAAGCCAAGGAGCCGGCCAAGAAGTAGGCGGCACCGAGGAGGAGAAGGAAGAGGAGAAGCCGCCGCTGCCCCCCCGCCCCCAGCTGCTCCCTCACACCCACCCCCTTTTTACTGTTGATTTTGTACTCGCCCTGCCACTGAGTGCCTTGAATAAATGTGAAGGAACCGACAGAATCAGCCGGAATAAAAGCTGGTGAAAGAAACCTGTCCTGTGCTGTGTCTGTCCCGCACGGCTGTGCCATTCCTGGCGGGAGCTGCAGCAGGGCCAGAGCACCAGGACGGGGCTGCCTGGGGCCAGAGGGGCCAGCAGGAGAGTCCCCGAGCCCTGCCTGGCACCTGGGGGCTGCAACCCAGGGCTCCACAACCCAGGTGTTCTCATCCCATGTGTTCTCATCCCCAGTCTTCACAACCTGGGCTCAGCATCCTGGGGTCAATGTCCCAGATCTTCACACCCTGAGTTTCCCTATCCTGGATATCCAACATTTGGGTCTTCTACATCTCTACTCTCCATATCCAAACCTCCAGTGTCCTAGGGGCTTTACATCCCAGATCTCCAACATCTCTGGTGTTCACATGCCAGGTCTCCAACATCCTGGGCTCAGCATCCCAGTTTTCCACAGCCTGAGTCTCCAACATTGGTGTTTCCAATGCCAGATCTCAGCACAGTGAGTGTCCTCATCCCTGCTCTCCCACACTCTGAGTCTCCACATGCCCTAACAGAACATTTGGGGTCTCCACACCCCAGTGTCACCATCCTGGGATGCTGCATCCCAATAAACAAGTACACAATTGCCCCTTTCAGGTCAGAGGGCAAATAGGGGCTTCATGGGCAAGAACCCACCCCAGCAGTGCAGCCCCTTGAGGCCCAGCCCTGCCCCCAGTGCTCCCCCTTCCTTCCACCCCATTGTCTGCGGGGCTGGGTTGGGGGTTCAGCTCAGGGGTCACAGCCTTTGTGGGGGGCTGAGGAGGGGGTGGGTCGTGGTCCCAGTGCCATTTGGCCCCGGCTGGCCCCGTGCTCCCTGTGCCCTCCATGCCCCCGGCTCCCTGGGCAGGACTGGCCCTACATGGCCGAGGTCAGGCCCACGGCTTCGATGTCCCCCGATGTTCCCTGCTCCGTCAAATCCCACTAATCCTGCCTGAGTCATCCCGCTGGCAGACGGTGACCTGGGAGGAATCCTACAGCTGCGAGGCCCCTCTTGGAGCTCGGGGGGCTCCAAGTGCCCCCTGAGCCCCTGCCCCTCACCCCCTCTGCCCGGCAGTCTCGGGTGTGATGAGTTTGGCAGGTCTCAGGCAGATCCCGGCGATCAATTCCTGATCCCAGCGATCAATTCCTGCTGTGAGGTCACGCCTGTGTTTAGGGGGGGTTCCTCTGTGTGAGAGTTGGGGTGTGAGGCTTTCCCAGCCCAAGCGTGACTTCAGGGGAAGGAGCCCCCCGAGCAGCATCCCCGGCCCCTCCCCTGTCCTGTGGCCACACCACGGTGACTTTCGCTTCCCGGAAACCCCGAGCCTGGCGGGGGCTGTGGCAGCGCCACGGCGCTGGGATGGGGTCGGGGTGTCCCTGTGTGTGCGGGGGTGCTCGGTGAGCCCCCAGCCCCTCCTCGGCACGGCCCGGGCGCTGCTCCCAGCCCGTGCCCGGGGGTGTCGGTCCTGCAGCCCCGGATCCCTCGCAGGCCGCGTGAGTCAAGGCGCATTTGCTGTTTATAGTTTCCCGGGGAGGGGAGTATTTTTACAGCGTGAGTCACCGCGCGTGTGGCTGCGAGCGGAAAACCAGCGGCAAGGGAGGGAGGGAGGGAGGGAGGTGGGGAAGGACGGAGGTGGGGAAGCACCCACCCACCCGCTCCTGAACCCACGGGACCCTGCCCACGGCTCCCACCGCCCCGCACGGCGCTCGCCTCGGCCCCGGGGAGGAGCCTGGGGAAGCCCTGAGCCGCAAGGATGCGGATGCTCTGCAGAAGCGGAAGGGAGGCGGCCCCAGGAGCAGAACCCAGACCGTTCCCGAGCCCCCCCCCCCGTCCCACGGAGCCCCCCAGAAAGTCGAGACAGGCGATAACAATTAAGCAGCGCTGACGTCAGATCTGTAAGTTTATTTGCTCAATGTACGACGGCTACATAATGACTCACATTCATGATATTCCATCACTGAGGAAAAACTGCTAAGAATGGTCCGTGTGTGAAATAATTCCTTACAGAAACACGGAGTTGGAAAAATAATCACTGATTAGACCTTAAAAATAGTTCACTGCATAACATGACAAAAAGCACAAACAAAGGCTCATTCAAAGAACACAGTCATTGTTCTCCTACACTGTAATAGTTATAATTTCACCATGACGAACACCAGACATTAAGATTAAGCTAACACTGGTGTTTTCTTTTGCTTTTTTTTTTTTCCTTTTTAAAAACAAAATCATATATAATTGCATGTCACTATAGCAACATCCATAACAGATCAGTTTGTTACGATCACTATTTGGTAGAGCAAACTTTACCCCCGAAAAAAAAAAAGGAAAGAAAAATAAATTAAAAAACTTTAAAAAATTTTTGAAGACTATTTTGTCATAGGAATACATAACATCTACAGTATAAGTTAATAAATTTCAAGCTACTGTATAGAAATACGACACTAGCATGCACAATATTGTATCAATAGAGTAATGGAGCAGTAATCATTTCACTGGAGAGACAGTATCATAGGCAAGTGCATCTCTTAAAAAATGAAAGAAACCATTCAAGCTGCTTAAAAATCAAGTCCCTGACCCCCACTCCGTTTTTAGCCCTCTTGTGCCATCTCTCCTGCATAAGTTTCCTAAAGCAGCCAGAGCAAAAAGCCAAAAAGAGTAGTAATTATTCGGAAAGGAAAAAAAAAAAAAAAAAAGAAGATAGGTTTTGTAATTCCAGTAAATCACTTCCAAATTATACAGCTGGGACAACACTGCTCACGGGACACGGGGGTCGATGAGAGGGAGGTCAGAAGCCTAAAGCATCTCCCGGTCCCGGCTGCGCCGGCACCGCGCGCCCCTCGCCGCGGGATGCTGCACCCCGAATTCCCCGGGGGAGACTCGGAGCAGGGGAAGGAACCCCGGCCAGCACAAAGCCGTGCCGGGGCAGGGGCAGGGGCAGGGCCGGGGCCGGCGGGAGGGGCTGGAGCGGGGTCCGTCCCCCCGCAGCGGTGCCGTGTGTGCCACACCACGACGCACCCGTGTCGGGCTGGCTCTCGCAAGGGCCGGGGAAAGCCTGGTTCCAAAATCAGCCTCAGAATCACAATAAGGAATTAAAGCACGAGCGCGGTTTCTCCTCACTGCGCAGCGCTGGGGGAAGCGCTGCAGGGCGCAGCACTCCGCGAGCCAGAGAACGGCACTGAACCCCCAACAACCATGGAAAAAATCAAAATTAAAGCTAACTTTACTCAAAATGGGGTAAGTATTACCTGCTAAGCAACTCAGATGCCCCAACTCCCACCCCCGGCCGGATCAGACAGACTCAGAAAAGATTTTGCTAAGAAGAGAACTAAGTTCCTCGGCTCCCGATGGTGGATAGAAATGTCTATGATTGTAGCTCTTCCCTTGAGGAATTTCTCTACCAAATTAGTGTCTAAGCTCCTGAAGTTCACTCATTACACCACAAGCTTCCCCAGGAGAAAGGAAAACACACCCGGCTTCCCTGGTGACAAACAAGGGAGCCCTGGGTGCCGGAGATCTGCTGACAAACCTCATGGTACAGTGGGAGAAAGTCAGGCAGAGTGAAATGGCAGTGCAATCCCTGAGGAAGCAGCTGTGGCACCTTAAATCAGGATGGTCTTTTGAAATACCAAACACAGTACATGACATACAGACCTGAATGCTCTTTTTTTTTTTATTTTTTTTTTTATTGTTTTTTATTTAAGTGGCATTTTTAAGTTTAAACACTTCCCCCTTTTTGTCTAATTAAGTTCTTAAACCTTTTGCTGTGGACTTAAAATAGTTGAAACAGCCGCTAGCCAAGCACCTGTTAAGCTGTTGACCAAAAAACTAGAGCAGCTTTGATGTTCCTCGGGCGGGCGGTCTTCTTGCCTTGGGCGACACAGAATAGCTAAAGCCAGTCCACAGGCGAGGACTGCTCAGGAAGGCAAGCCAAAAGAACTAGCAAAAGAAAGAAAAACAGACAATCAAAGGCTTGATGTCATATGGCTGTAATGTAGAAATACTGTAAACTGCAATTTAGTGTTAATACTGTAAGCTACCCTAATAAATATTTCAACCAAAAAAAAAAGGAAAAAAAAAAAAAAAAAAAAGAAAAAGAAAAAAAAAAAAAAAGATTGGATGGCCTAAATCCCAGGGCTTTGCGAGCCCCAAATTCTTTAGTTTTGTTGGTTTTATTTTTAATTCCTTCTCAATTTGGGGATTTGCAGCTGCGCCCTGGCAGGCAGAGCGCGGCAGAGAGAGGCCCCGCGACGTGGAGCGGGCACACGGCACCTGGGCTGCGGAAACAAACGCTCGAAGCCTTACTGGAACCACAGAACTCCCTTTTTTTTTTTTTTTTTTTTTTGTTTTTCTTAATGTTTTTGCGTTGCTTTCCTTAAAAACGAGGGCCATTCCATCCACGCGAATTCGTCTTAAAACCCTTTTTTTTTTATTTCTAGCAATAAAGTTAAATTAAAGACAGCTCCACTTGTATTAATAATCTACAGAACAGTCCATATGCCAGTGAGGCTGCTATTCCATACCAGCACAGCCAGCCTGACTTCCACTAGTGGTGTTTTGGCAAAAATGTCAACGAGGCAATCAAAGACAGGTTGTGGGGGGCCTCCCTGGGAAGGTGTCCCCTCCCTTTCCCTCCCCCACCCCGGACCCCCCCCCACTCGTGGGAAAAAAATAAAGACTGCAGTAGTTAGCATCAGCGTGCGGCTGCCAGTCCATCGGGGGGGTCTAGTTGTTGCCTTCTCCGCCGTCGTCGTCTTGCTGATCGCTCGTCCAGAGCGTTAGGTTGTCGCGGAGGAGCTGCATGATGAGCGTTGAGTCCTTGTAGGAGTCCTCGTTGAGGGTGTCCAGCTCAGCAATGGCGTCGTCGAAGGCCGTCTTGGCCAGGTGGCAGGCCTGCTCCGGCGCGTTCTGGATCTCGTAGTAGAAAACCGAGTAGTTAAGCGCCAGCCCGAGCCGGATGGGGTGGGTGGGCTGCATGTGCTCCTTGCTGATCTCATGGGCTTCGCTATAGGCCTTCTCCGAGGACTCCACCACGGTCGCCCTCTTCTCCCCGGTGGCCACCTCGGCCAGGTAGCGGTAATAGTCCCCTTTCATCTTCAGGTAGAAGACTTTGCTCTCGTACTGCGTCTCGCTGCAGTTCTTGATCAGGTAGTTGTCCAGCAGGCTCAGCACATCCTGGCACACAGCTTCCAACTCCTTCTCGATCTTCTCGCGGTAGGCACGGACCATCTCGATCTTCTTCTCGTTCCCATCGGCAGAGGTCTTCTGCTCGATGCTGCTGATGACTCGCCAGGACGAGCGCCGTGCCCCCACCACGTTCTTGTAGGCGACGGACAACAGGTTCCTCTCTTCATTGGACAGGGGCTCGTTCAGCTCCGTCACCTGCGTGGAGAGAGGGGGAGAGAAGAGAGACGCTTGGGTTAAGCCCCAGTGGTTTGACATTCCCATCGCACCTTTGGGTGTTCCTGTGCATCTCTACAGAGAGGCAGGAAGAGACAGCTGGCCTGCAAAGTCTTGCTCTCATCCAGCTCCGTCTCTGCTCCCATCCCAGCACGAGCCAGCTGGGAAGTCATGCTGGGGTTGGGTTTTATTTGAGAGATCAGCTTTTTCCAGAATGAGAAAAATCTTCTAGGAAAGAGATACCTTTCACCTGTAGGATGAGAGTCGGGCTTGCTGACGCAGGGGAGAGGGGCAGTCAAAGCAGGAGGGAGGAGACGGACCAGGGTTACGAGCTCTCTGCATGGATTAACACCACCAGAACTACGGGGTGTTCATCTTTTCCACTTCCCATGAGCCCAGGGCACGCTTTTGAGACACCCAAAGAATCTATGAGATGATACAATTACAGCTGCCTCAGGCACCTGCACAGATGAGGACTTAAAAGCTCACTTGGTGAGGGGGAAATCCCGCACACTGGATTTTCCTCACTGAGGTTAACAGTGTTAGCTCACACCGCCACCTGCCTCACGCACCACAAAAAAAACAAAGGGATTATGGAGATGATGAGCACAGAGCTCCCTCAGTTCCTCGGGAAGCATCACTTGGTATCCCAATAATCCCATTCCAGCTCCCACAACACCATGGCTGGCTGGAGCCACTTGGGCAGCACCTTTGGCCGAGCACTGCTCCAAGGGCCTCCCAGCCCCGGGGGCAGGAGAAGCCCTTGGAGCAGACAGGACACCATGAGGCAGCTCCACACTCCCCTGGGGCGGTTACAGCCACCAAGTGGCACTTTGAGCCTGGGCATGGCTGTTGTCCCCTTTCCCCCAGGACACACCCCTGCCCCACATCCACACCCTGGGCACAGCCACCAGGGAAATCAGGCCAGCAGAGCAGGAACCTGTGAGCCACCTCACGGCAGTAAAGGATTAGGTAATGGTTTGGATGTGAAAGGCTTCTGCAAACACTGAGTCACTTTCACAAGGATCTGTAAGGACAAGGTTTGCTCTGGGCCCAGATAACCACGTTTATGGTGGGGATAAGGAGGCCAAAGGCCTAGCCCAGAACCTCATTTGAATGGCCTGGAATGACTCACAGCTGCTCACACCGTATTGACCTGCACATTCCAGAACATTCACTCCTCCTGCAGCTCTCCAGCCATGCTCTGGCTAATGTCTCCTCCCAAAACCAGGCTGCAGCTAAGCCTGTTTCCCCCACACCAAGCAGAGTCTCTGATCTCTGATCAGACCCCCTCTAGCCCTTTCCCTAAAGGCACAGGCAGCAAGCAGACCCTCCATTCCCACCCCTGCTGCTGTGTGGGTCTATGCTGCTCCACAGGATGTTCCAGAGCCTGGCAGAGGAACAGCAGACACCCCTTTTCCATATGGAAGAGGCTCTTCCTGTGCAAACCAGCACAACTGCTGCTGCTCCAGGGTAAGAGACAGCAGAGGGACCAGGGAAATGGGTGTCACATTAATGAGGGCAGGATCTCCTGGGACTATCAGCAGCTGCCAGCGGCGCAGGACAAAGAGCACAGGGCAGGGTGCCAGGGTAGCTCCCAGTGTTCCCACCCAAGGTAAGCAGGGCAGCAATGCCCGGGCCATCCAGCAGCTCCCGGTGCCAGGCCAACCCTCACACCCCTCTCCCAGCCAGGACAGCGGTGACTGTTTAACCACAGGGCCCTGGGATCCCTGTGATATCCTGCTTCCTGCAGCTGGGACGGGCAGGGCCTGACCACAATGTGCCCAAACAGCCATGGTGAGACACCCGCATGCTGCCTCCAGCCTGCCTGCTGCTCTGAGGTCTCTACTCTGCAGTTTTACAGAATGCCTCCATTCTTCCCTCTCAGTGACACCTGCACAAACACACAGTAATGATTCTGTCCCAAAAACATCTTTAGGAGTACAATCAAAGTGTCCCCCTGCCCCAGGGCTTATGGATTGTCTGTCCTCAGAGATACTAAAGACTCCATCAGGTTACCTGGAGTCTTGTCCCACCTAAGCTGCCCTGTTTTTGAGTGAGGGATTTGGAACTAGAAACATCCAGAAATCTCAGCCTGAGTTATTCCAGCTGTAAATGGAGTGTCCAACACCACCAGCCATACAAGAGACTCACTGATTCCAAGAGTCTTCTGTCCTGACAGGGGTTGTGGAGATTGATCACCACATGAAATCTTGTTTTTAGCAAGGTGCTCCCTGAGAAGAGAGACCAGTTTTGAAGTGAAGACCAAGCAGGTGATCTAAAGCTGCCCCACAGCCACGTCTGCAGATACTTATCACTGCAGGAAGAAGATTTACCTCCTTTCACCAGAAGAGTCTTGCTGGAGGACAGATTTATTAAAACTACAGGGAGTTTCGTGGGATTAGCTTTGCCATAAACATTTTAAATTTGAAGCTATTAAGGATTACGGAGGAAAGTTGCCTGTCAAAACCCTTTCAACAAACTGGCTGACAGATGGAAGGTACACCTGTGGAGACAGCAGATTCCCCCAGGGAGCTCACGGGGAACTTTGTAAAAGCAGGAAGGGAGCCTTGTTAACCATGGCACTGCTTTCTAGCAGGACCGAGACTCCCAGGAAGGAGCACTGCAGAGACACGGCCAAGATGTCACATGGGTGGGGACAAGGACTATGTCCCTCAGCGCCAGGAGAGGGAAGAGGCTGCAGTCGGTCCCACACAATTCAGTTTGCACCTGAGCCAAGGGAGGAAGAACAGAAAACCATCTGGCTCTTGCATTCCCAGCAGGAAGAAAATGCAAGATACCCAGGACACAAGGTATCAGACAGCAGGCTACACTGAGCTGCTTTATCAGAGTCAGGAGAAGGTGGAAAAGATGTATCCCAGGTTCAGCTGCCTTTGAGGACATCCCTGCCCTCGGTCTGCCCAGAGCTGCCTGCTGCCCCTCAGCCACAGCCAAGAGCCTGCTGCCCACTTGCCTGTGCTGGCATTTCCTGCCACAGCCCCCTCCACACTCCAGACTGTGCAGTCACAGTCACTCTGCTCTTCCCACAGCACTGCAGCAGTGCCCATCTCCAGCAGAAAGCACTCCGACACCTCTGCACCAGCCTGTCACATGCACGTGGGGCTGTGCCTTCTCTGTAGCCTCTGCTGGCCAAACAAATGCTGATTTTTTTTTTTTCTTACACTGCAGGATACCAAAACAAAGTGAGGCCACAGGCTAGACAGCAGGTTCTGATATACTGAGTTTTAGCACTGCACTGAATGCCTCTGATATAACATCAAATAAGGCAATATCCTGCATCAGGCCTGGATCACACTGCAGCAGTCACACTGCAGAAGGGCAGAACCTTCCCCCTTCTTAATTCAGACCCTGAAGGGGTCTCACCTCTCTGAAGAAGGGCAGTACCCTTATCAGGTCCTGTGATGTCATTTCCAGCACTGTTAAATGGAGTCAGAGACTTCAAACAGCCAAAGGAAAATCTTAATTTGGCATTTGGAGGGCTTGGCAGGAGCACAAAGCCATCAGAGTCTACCTGCTCTTTGGGAAGCTCAGTCAGCTTGGAGTTTTACTCCCCTGGCTGCCAGCAGAGAAGAGCAGAATTTACTCTGCAAATCTCAGTAACCGTCCAGCCTCATCTCACTCTTGTGCCCATGGAGGCTGGGGAGAGGGGCAGGAGATGCATGAGCCTGAAATGGTGTCAGGTCCTGGATGTGGCATAAACAGCCAAGGACAACGAGCTGATCCACACAGTGGAAACTTGATAGAGGAAAGTCTTTTATCTATTCTGGAAAAAAAAAAAAAAAAAAAAAAAAGAAGAACAGACCTGCCAGGAGCAGACTGCACAAAGACACCTCAGCAGGGAGTGCAGGGAGCTTGGCACAGAGCAGTCCATGCTGCCAGGCTCTGGCTGGGAGGCACGTTCCATCACCAAGCTGGAGGACAATGCCAGTTCCAGTCTCACCAGTTTCTCTGATGGCACAGTGTCTGCACCACCAGGACTCAAGCACTCTTAAGCCACAGGGAAACTCCATGAGTTCCCTTCGGACAAAAATTACTGAAGTTTAGGGTTTATACTGCTTGGGAGAGCAGAGGCTTGTAGAAATCCAAGCCCTAGGATTTGCAACAAAGCACTGCAGAGGCAGCACCATCTCTGAGAAGGTTTCCCTGATTTCTCCACTACTGCTGGAGCTCTGACTCAGCACCTTGCCCAAAACCTGGCAGGCTCCCGGCATGCCCGAGGATCACATTGCAGCCAGGGAAGGTTCAGCCTCACAAGGAGAAGCCAGGAAACAAGCAAAATTTTACCTGTCCCTAATGTCAAGGTATGTAAACTCCAAAAGCCCAAGGGTTGGTTCTACAGTACCTTCTCTCTGGAAGTATCCTAATTAACAGGCTTTGGTGAGACCCACAGGGAAGGTTTGCTCCCAGAGAACAGCAAGTTGGGTTGGTTAGGGGTTTATTCCAGGACTCCCATCCTCCACTTCTCACTGTGTATGAGTAGGTCTGTGTACACATCAGGAAATGATCCTTTTTTGAGGTCCCTTCAGTGACTGCAGTGAAGATCCATCACAGGACTTGGTTCTACCTGTTTATCCTTGCACACTTTTCACTTAGTTTGATAATTAAGTGCCCACCCATTTACAGCTTCTGCCTGGCTTTGATGTCTTATCTTAAAGCAGACAGCACTGGCAAGCTGAAAGGACCCAGAGATCCTTCCCTGGGGAATACCATCAACATCTGACAGTTTAACCCATGCTATAAACCTCAACACTTGCTCTTCTTATTGCCTAAAAGAGAATTCGAGTCCTTCAAGACATCAGACACCTACAGAAGAGCAAAGCTTTCCTGGAGAGACAGAGACAGCCATGAAAACTTCAAACTGTTCACTGAGAACAGCTTTTAAAGATCAGCAGAGCTCCTCTCCCACCAGGATACACAACATCCATCTCCCCTTCAGCACTCGTGCTTCCTGTTCTATCTACAACTCCTGCACCATGTAATTAAGCTTGTTATCTCTCCACACAAACCCCAGTAAGCACCTTGTTTTCCTTCACAAGCAGCTCCTTAGTCTGAGCTCTGGCCTGAAGGTCCCCTTCTCTGTTCCATTTTTTGAAAGGCAAATGTGCTTTTGAAACAATGCTCTGACCAAGTCCAACCTCTGAAATTCCTTCTTGGTCTGTAGCCACTGGCAAGGGGAGCAATCAGCCCACAACCCCTGCAGGCTCAGGCAGCTGAAAAAGGTCACAATACCTGCAGACATGTCACCTTCCCCCCCCCATCTCCAGGTGCTGTCTCATGATGGGACCCCACCACCCATGTGCAAGGACAAGAGGACATGGCCTCAGGCTGTGCCAGGAGAGGCTCAGGCTGGACATCAGGAAGAAACTCTTCACAGAAAGGGTTGTAAGGCACTGGAAGGGGCTGCCCAGGGAGTTAGTGGAGTCCCCATCCCTAGGAGTATTCAAGAAATGACTGGACATGGCACTCAGTGCTCTGGTCTGGTTGACATGGTGGGGACTGGTTAAAGGTTGGACGCTGTAACCTTGGAGGTCTTTTCCAACCTTAATGATTCTGTGACGAGACCACCTTCAGCAGCCTGAGTGCTGTCCTTTTGGAAGGTCATGACAGACAGATTGCCTGTTTTTTCTGTCCCCACCTCGCCCTAACTTGAAGAAATGGCTGCCCTCAAGCACATGAAATTGTCACCATTACCCAGCAGTCACGACTCGATGTCACACAACCTCACCAAGAACAGCTTCTCCCCAAGCGCCAGAGCGAGCTGTCCTACAACTCCATCGCAGGGCTCGGAAAGATGCTTTTCTTAAACACTGTCCTACTTTGGCAAAGTAGGCGTGTGTTAAACCAGACCTAAATCTAAAATGCTACCAGATTGGTTTGGGTTCTTTTCCCCTGCTGCCTTGCCTTCGCCCCCATGTCACACTTCCAAAGTGGAAGTCACACCCTAACTGCTTCTCTCCTTGCTGACCCCTTCCGCTGCCCTCTGCTCATGTTTTAACTCAGTGTGGCCAGGGGGATTTTGGGCTCCAGGTCAAACCCTTCCTCTCATCCCAGACAAGACCAAAAAAAGCACGTGCAGGCTGTGGGCAGACACAAGTTCCCCACTGCCTTCTCCTTTGCCTGTTTCAGTATGAATAATCACCTGCCAGTTCCCGTTTTCTAAGCTGGCAGGGCCAGTTCACATCACAGGACAGCAGCTGAGGGCACATGGGATGGTTCTGCCATTACACTTCAAATTGCTCCCAGTGCCTCATGGACCAGTGTCTGCAGAGAACTGTTTACTGCTTGTAGCCCAACTGCATCTCAGAAGCTACTCAGGTGCTTCAGACACCAATTAGGATTTCTGCATGTTCCTACACTTAACAGCAGCTTTCATCCCACTCGGCAGCCTTTATTACTTAAGGCGACTTTGAACCACCCAAGACAAAGTCTTCAGACTGGGAGATGTGGAAATCAAGAGCTCATTTATTTCACTGGCCTTTGTAGCTTAATAACTACATGCAGGTTTGATCAGTCCTTGGAGTCTGCAGACTTCCTGCCCCACTTTCAGTGTGGTCATCATGGATTTCAGTTAGAGAAAAAGCAAATTTCAGCTACTTGGGTAATTCTTGCAAAATGAAAAGTTAAAGGGAGCCAAGGTGAGAAAACCAGTGAGAGCAGCAGAGCCCTGAGCTGCTCCATTCAGTGTCTGGCAGCAGCATTTCATGTACCAGCCCTTATCTGCAGCACTGCAGTCCCAGCACTTGGTCTAACGACTCCGGGTTTTTTTCCACTACAGAACACCTGAGTGCCATCGATTTGTGTCCCTGACTTCTTCTGCAGCTTGAGATAAGACAAACACCAGGGAGCATCTGCCTGCCATGGCTATTGTGGACAGAGAGCAGCCCAGACACATCCCAATAACCAACTGGAAGGAATAACCCCAGCCTCCCAGTTTTGTGCATGCTCAGGTGTGGAGCTATGAACCATTTCTGAGTTAGCCTTGCAGTCTTGTCGCAGGCAGCTGCATGTGCTTTTTGAGCCAGGAAGGAATCATGCTTAAGTTTTCTTGTCTTCCTTATTAACACCCTGATTCTCATTAGCCTTGCTGACAGGCTATTAAACACGATGAAAACTGGCTGTAGGACAGCTTGTTTCAGTGTCTTGCTGCCACTACCTGCCTCGTACTTATTAAAATCTCTCAGGAAAAATGATTGACCTCTGTCGGTCTAGTGCCTCCCAGCAAGCAGATGGAGAGAGCAGCAAGTCCAACCACATCAGTCCCAGCATTTCAGGGGATTGTCACTCAGGGCTCATCACACCATCTCCAGCAGATGGGATACCAGCACCTTCGCCTGCTAACTACGAAGCAACAGAAGGGATGCCAAGCCATTCCTTCCCCAGGATATGGCAGGCTGGCAGCATCATCTGCCCACTGCTGCATGCTGTGACGGCCTCAGCAGCCAGCCAGGATCACCACCACCCTTCTCCATCACCCAACAGCCTGGGGAGCTCTCCTGCCTTGGATTATCTGCTGTTCCCTGCTGAAAGACCTGTTCTCCAAGCTCTCTGCTAAGCAGGTGGAACTCCAGTGCCACAGTGTGCCACTGCCCTGAGAGCTCAGGTGTACCCCTGGAGCTCACAGCAAGTTTCAGGAGCTCAGAGTTGATCTGTTGATCATTTTGGAAGGAGAATGACAATTCATGGTCACTATAGGATCTTCTGGGCTGCATTAAGCTTCTTCAGGTGAGAGCTGAAGAGCTCTTCAAGAGTAACTGCAGCTCTTTCCTCAGCAGCATTTCTGCACAAGTTTAAAGACTTGGTTTTCTTTAATTTCTGTTCAAGCATTATTCCTAACAAGATTCCATCTACTCACAGGCTTTTGAGCTGAAGCAGCCATCCACAGGATGGCCACTGAACATTTCTAGAGTCTTAAGACTTGGCCAACGTGGAGGAAGATGGCTTTTTTCTTTCCAATTCATGGTAAAAGAAACCCAAGCTAGACAGATTTCAGGGACTCTCTAGATAAATGCACCAAGTTTCATGTGGGAAGGGTGTTTAGTGCTGTTGGGAGCGTTAGCTGCTTAAAGATTTACCTCACAGCTTCCAAGGGTACTAATCTGGCTCAGATCTTAGTGCTTTTCTGTTCACCTCCAGCCCCACTGCCAGGCAGTAAGAATCCTGCCACCAGATCATCAAATCCTCCCCAGAGCGTCAAATGCCAGGGCTTGTCCTTAATCAGGGGCTCAAAAAATGCCTGTGCCCATGACCTCTACCTAGTTGAACCAAGTGGAGAGAGAAGACATGATCTGCCATGGGCAGGCCACCCCAGGGCTGAGATCATGTTCTGGTTGCTGGGAGAGCCTGTTCCCAGGTCTGCTGGAGCAGGATAAACTGGGCAATTCCCAGCTGCTGGCATGGCTTCCTTTGGCACAGCAGAGCCACTGCTGCCATGGCAGCTGCAAGCTGCTGCTCCAAAAGGGTGAAATGGGAGAAGCTGCAGCCACGTAAAACTCCCTACAGTGAGCATGTGCACTTTTAGCTGCTCCACATCACTCCCCCAAACACTTTGGGGACACCTGGTTGTTGCACATCAAGGTAAGGCTCTGGAAATATTAAAAAAAAAAAGGCATCTCACAAGCTCTTTGCTCTGGGCCTCTTGGTCTGCAGATCCAGCAGTTCCTTGGTGTCTCAAACGTGTTTTACCAGATTAAGCAAGAGACTTCCCAGAACACCCAGGTGGATTCCTGCATGCCAGCTCCATGATAGGTTTAATTTCTGCATCAGTGAGTAAGGTGATTATCCCTCCAGATGTACTTTACCCTCCCACTGCTTCGGGGATTTCAGGCTTGATCTTACACATCTCTAGCAAAGGCAATTTTATTTAATTTCTTAAATGAACTTGCAGAACAGAAGAAAGTCAAGTTTTGGCTCTGGCAGCCTTCTGGAGCACTGCAACCAATTTTAAATTACAAGAAGGGTCACTTTATTATCCTAGATCCAACAGTTTAACTCCCCTCACCTGGCTCCAGCCATCTCCTCCCAGCCTCTTCTGAAGCCCAAGGGACTCCCACCACAGATTTGATCTCAGTTCATCACAGGTGACAGAATCCCTCGGGTGCCAACATCATCCTGACACCACAAAATGCAAGAAGCCAAGCTTCCAGCTTCTTGGTAATGAAATATTCACCCTATGTAACAAAGCCCAACAGCATAAACAGGCAAAGCTCCAACACCTGCCATAGCTGGGTGTAAATCAAAGGTTGTTAATCTTCCCCAAGTTCTCATTCACTGCTGAATACTAAGCATTAGCCTTTTACAAGTTGAGATCTCCTCCAGCAATTGTTGAGCTTGTCTGTTAGCACATGGCACAGCAACAGCTTCTCCACCTACTATTAATAACCTTTGAGCTGCTGAGCACCACAACTGTCCAAACAGCGTGTCCATCAGCAGCCTCGTTAGCGCTGAAGCTGAGACTTCTCGCTGGTGTTTTTCTAGAGCCTTGCTGAAACCATCTTAGAGAGGAGGCAGAAGCACACAGACAAGCCAAGTAGCTTTGCTTGGTACGTAAGCAAAGACACATCCCAAGACAAGCCAACCCATCCGGCGGGATCAGAGGGAATTTGCAAACAATTAAGGAATGGTTTGCACTTGGAATCCCTGCAGACTTGGGCTCGTCCAAGTGCAGCTGCCTCAAACACCCATACACGGACTCAATTCCAACATCTCCTTTATAGAAGGAAAACATTAAGTACTCTAATCCCTAATCTGGGGATCACTTTAAGGGAATCTCACGCCATCATAAGTGACATGTTCTCTAGTTACTCTCCCACTCCAATTAATTAATGCACTGCCCCTGGTCACCAGATCACTAGCTTGGGGCCAAAAATCAGGTTTGTTTAATATCTAATCGAGCGTGTACTGGGTCATGTCCGAGATATGACTAAATCTGTGTTAGCGCAGAAAAACCTGAGACTGGGGGAAGTTTGCCCTTAAACAGGCAGACAAAGGCTTTTGTTTCATCAACTACACGAAGGCTTTGCTTTTGAGAGACAATCTTGCCAGTGTTTCCTGCAGCCCAAGGATTGCTGCCTCATCATTTCAGCACCATTTTCCAGAATTTACCATTTCTGAGCTGTTCCAGACTACACCAAGATAACCAGAAGTGCAACCACCATAAGACTCCTGCGTGAAGATCAACCCTTATGATTTACCAGCCCTGGCAGCTCCCAGGGCTATAGCCCACAGGAAGGACCAGAAAGATGCAGCAGCTCAGCCTCACTGCCATTGTGCACTCAGAAAAGATGGACAAAGCCATCCCACTGCTGAGCTCCTCCCCCAGGCACGCTCCCCACCCAGAGCCACATCAGAATCAGAAGTCAGAATCAGAGTCAGAATGTCACATCTTGACATCTGGACTCTGGAGCAAAGAGTCAGGCCTCTTACTTTAAAAAAATAAATTTAAAGAGCAGAATAAAAGTAATTTTGTCCCCATTTTCCTTCATTTTAGGCTGGGAGGAAGGACTTTGCTCATTAGATCAAGCAGCCAGGGGAAAAACATTCCCACAAAGCCATTTCATTTCTATGGGGAAAGAAGAGTTCCCCCGTCTCTGGTGACTGAAAGCTGCACTGGCAGAAGCACAGGCAGAGCCTGGCAGCCAGCAGCCACAGCAGAACGTTCTATCTCAATGCCACCAGCACAAAAACAGCCACCACCATTTATCTGAACAGCTCCTTCAAGTCAAGCCAAAGGTTTCAGAGGCTGAAAGACAAAGCCACCCGAAATCCAGCACAGTGACCAATCCATAGCTATCCATTCCCCTTGTTTTAGCTGGTTTCCAGGCTTTCACTGCCCAGCAGTGACCATCACTAGTTAAATCAAGTCAATACTGATGTTTCCACTCAATTTTTGCTTCCTGGACAAGGCAGTTGCCACAAAATGAATGGCAGTTGCCCCTTCTCTGCAGTCATGGGAATCTAACATCGAGGAGCAAGACTTCAGCTAAGGACCAGTTAGGTTAGTTACCTCTCTAGTAAAGAGAAGAGGTTGCTGAAGGCTTTCAGCTTTCCAAAAGGAAAAGACAAAGGCTTGACCAGGGAAGGAAAGAAGGTCTAAGCCAGCTCCAAACCAGGTAGCACAAAAATACTCCTCACAGTGTCAGCTTTGGAAAAGTCTTGAGCTGCAGAGCACTGAGGCGCACAGGAACGCCTGGAAGCATCAAGGGTGTAGCAGCTACCCAGAGACAACCTCAGCCCTGCATCACAGCTGTGCCACGGTGAGATGGAAGATGATGCCTGTATCCTATCAGGATTGTCACTGGAGAAACGCTTGGGAAGCCAGGCAAATCCTGTTCCACTGTGCTTTGTACTGCAGTTATTCTAATAGCATTCACGTTTCACTGGCAGCTCAGGAGGCAGAACAGGGCAGAAAAGCACAAGGCAGAGTCCTAAATGCTCCAGGCACTGACTCATCTGAGGAAAAGCTCCCTCAGGTCAGACTGGAGGCATTTTCCAGTGTCTCTTTCCCTGCACCTGCCTCTGAACAGGCTGGTGTTTGGCTGGGACACTGAGCAGCCAGCTCTGGTCTGAACTAGTCTGACAGTCCTTGTGGCTCTTCCCTGCCAGACTGGAACTGAGCTCCCAACACACCACTCACCTCTGCCAAGGGAAAAGCAGCACCAACAAGTTCAGCAGTGCTCCACATCCAAGGACACGTCTGAGCTCAGACAAAGCCACCTCCCAAAAAGCAGCTGGTTACTCAAGCACGAGCAGCTGGGACACACAAAAGCTCAGATTCTTTATTTTTCCTGAAGATGCACCCTTGCACACTTCTGTGCACGGTTTACTTGGCATGAAGCTGCTCCAAACAGAAGCTTACAAGTTCAGTCATACAGCTGGTGCATTAGGCCCTGCCAGATGTGTCACCATCCACGGAGGTTTCTCCAGATGTCAGGTCATGGCTATCACTCTCTTCCCCAGCCCCTGCTCCATCAGTTGCACCCTGAGCCATGTTTTTCCTTGTATCTTCAAGAGCTAGTAGATCCAATTCCCACCTACAAGCCTGCAGAGATAGTAGAAATATCAGGCTTTCAAAAATCCTTATGCTTAGGATTGTGACCTTGAGGTCAGTCACCAGCCTGGGAACAAAACCCAGGCCCCTCCATAGGATACTGAGTCACTTTTACTCCACCTCCCTGATCTTAAGCTTGGCAAGGCTGAGACTGCTTACTCCTACTTGGAAAGCCAAGCTGATCATGCTTCTGAGCAGCACTAGTGCTATTGGCCCAGGCACATGAAAAGTGGCTCAGTAATATATATGAAGAAGAGGAAAAAGGATGGTGGGGATCTTCAAATTAAGGAAAATCTTAATTCTAGAGCCATAGAAGCTGAGGAAGAATCATCATTTTCATCTCCCCGATCACAAAGCAAACCCCAGCTGCAGGAGGCAGAGGGACACACCACAGTTATGTGGATAACCCTCACTGCTCTTGAAAGCACCATCCAGAACATCCATGGGAACCACTAAGAGGATGCCAAAGACATCATCCAGTTGCCAAGAACAGTGTATATGCCCCTAGTTTTCAATCCAGGAAACATTTCAGGAGCTGAAGTTCTGTGGTTGTCCCTAAATTGCTGTTCCTGAGTATTCCAGCAAGCCCAAGGACACATCATCAGTGTCCAAAGAGTTTATTCCAGAGAGCAACTTTGGGATCAGCTGGTGAACACAGCTGGGGCTTATCCATTGACATTATGAAGGTTATTTGGTGCACTAAAACCATTGAATCTCCTGAGAATCAGACTTCTTTTTACAAGAAGCAGCAAATAAAGGTGGTTGAAAAAAATTTAATAGATCAAGACAACTCCCACTGATTTTTTTGCACTTTCATGGTTAGACATCATCCAACAGATCTACTGGATAAACCCAAATAATCCAAGGGCTCCTGGAGAGCCCTTGCTCAGGAGTTTTACTGTTTCCATGCCCCCAGACATAATTCAATTGCTGTATTCTCCAACACAGTCTCAATATCACTTTTGTTTAGTTCAAGAAGAGCTACTTCCAGTCAAATCCACCCTGGCTGCTACACTTGGCCAACTAAGAAACCCAGCATGGTCTTGTAAGACAGTGACTTCCTAAATGGACTAAATAAGGACTCACAGAAGCTCAAAGAGGAATTTCTAAGAACTTGAGCTGCTGAAAACTGGCCAGTTACTGTGAGCAGAGTCCACTGCAGTCATGTACAGGGCACACTGCAACCTGTCTGTGGCTTAGGTGCAGATGTGACTCAGGTTCCAGCTACGAGGCCCCAAGGCCGAGTCACACAGAGACAAGCCCACACTGTGAACCGCTACAAGGTCAGAAGGACAGGAGCTCCTGACAGCCACCATCCCATGGTGGCTGTCCTGACCCCATGGACTTCCAGGAAGGAAGCCCTGCTCATGAGTCAGGCTGTCTCCAATCCCCACCACCACTGCTGTCTGGAGGCACCACGAGGCTGGGCAGCATTCGAGCTGCCTGCACAAGAGCATCGATGCTGCCATTAGATGCCAACAGCTAATGACTGCACCATCCACCTCGGCACTGGGAATGGTTCCTCCAAAACCTTCCCCAGCCCTCCTGGGAAGTGCTACTACAGCAGCTCACACTCCTTGCTCCCCTCCCACCATCACAGATGGCCTGCCCAGCACTCCTCCTGGAGAAGCCTTTCCACACCACCCTTTTGTCTGTGTACACTGTGAGCAGAAAGCAGCTAATCATCCCTGCTCTGCTCCCTGGGGACTCTCCAGACAGGCTGGATTTGTGTTACTACCCCTTTTTCCAAGGATGAGCCTGCTGTCTGTGTGAAGCCTTGCTATCAGCACTAATATGCTGGATGTGGGGGGATGATAACCTGCCCAGCTGGTGACCGCCACAGGAGAAATGCACATATCCCGTGCCAGGGAAGGCCTGCAATTCCCCATCCTCATGCTCCTCCTCCACCCACAATGGCCATTTACTGCACCAAGTTGTGGTGTCTAAAGCTTGGAGCAGCCAGCTGCTTTCCAGCATCTCCAACATTCCCCCCTCCACACCCACCACACTTGGTGGTCCTCACATACAGCACAGCCACGGCCCTGCTGCAGAGGTTGGGTACCCCAAAGTCAAGCAGTGAGGTGTTCCCCTCAAAGGGGACAGCCCCACACCTACACCATACATAGCTACAGTGCAATAATTCTCACCACACACTTTTAAAAGGAGACATTTCCTGTAAAAGTTACTGCAATCATCTTGTTCATCCACCTGCACATCCTCTCAGCATTAAGGTCTGTGGGGAGGCACGTGCTCTGCTCCCTGGGCAGCACTGGCCAGGGGCTTGGCAGGGCTCCCACCTCCGGAGAGCTTCCAGCAGCACTGCTCTTCCCAGCTAATGGATATCGATCCCCAGCCCTGGCGTGGGCTCGGATGGGAAAGCTCTTCCTGAAGCTGAACCAGACAAAAATGCATCCCGCTCCAACCACCAGCACTGTGGGAAGTGAAACCCCAGTGAGCAAGCTCAAGGCCAATGTCTGACCGCTGATGACCCTAGGGACCAGCAGAGAGCCTTCCTGTCCCCCAACACCTGACAGGGCTGATGGTACCCCCAGACAGCCCTGAGGTGACATGGGACATGACCAAGGTCATGCAGCCATACCCTGGATTGATGGGCCCAGCCCTGCACCCTTCCTGGGTGTGGCATCACCTTCTGCTCCCTCTGGCAGGTGAGGGGATGATCTGCTGTGCTTTCAGAGACCCTCCCAATAATTCTGCCCCTTTTGGGGGCTGAAGGAGCAATCCTGCTCCTGCAGCAGCAACACAACTGCAGGTAGCAATCAGGGGCACTAGCAGCTAGCACTTGAAAAAGGAAGGAGCTGGAAGTTATTACACATAAATGATATTTTTGAGAAACTACTGTGATCCCAGAAATCACTGGATGAATCAGCAGACAGGCAGAACCCAAGCACACCATTTCCATTTTAAACCATTAACACAGCCATTCAGCACAGGTTCCCAAGCAGACAGGGCTGAGGCTGAATAACCCACCCAGCTGCCCCACACGAGGTGGCCACCAAAACACAGCAGTGAGATGAAGCTGTACGAAAACCAGCCTCACAACAGGTTTGAAAGGATAACCATGGAGCGTTTCTCAGCAGGGCGCTGGGGAGGGCTAGGTTTGGAGGGCAGGATGGCTCTGCATCACCTTCGCTAGGCGCAGCCCGCATGCTCTCTGCTACCGCCTGGGTGCATTGCAGCTTGGACCATGGCATATGACATCACTAGGCGTTGCTACGGAAATGAGTGCGAGGTCATCAGCCTCCCGCACAACCGGGGCTGGGGGCTGGGCAGCGCACGGGGACGGGGATAACCGCCTGTGACACGGCTGTGACATGCCCGTGGCCGCCGGACCGGCCGTGCCGGAGCTGGGGCAGCGCGGTGCAGAAAGGAAGAACAAAGCTCTGCCTTTTGTTTGCTGGTGAAAGGAGCCATCAGCGCTCCCACTGGGGATCGTTTCCTTACGGCCAAACCACCCGGCAGCTGATAAGAGGCGTTAGCCCGGGTTACTGTTTCACCAGGGCCCGTAAGGGCTGGAAGGAAAAAAAAAAATCACATATATGAGCTCTTAACAACGCCTTGGGTTCAAGCACCCAGCCCGGGGAAACAGGCTAAGAGAAATTCACAGTGCAACACGGCTGTGAGTCCCGGGCATATCCCTGCTGGCTTTGTCACGGCGGCTGTATTATCCGTAGGAAATGAGCTGTAGGATCTGCTCACACAGCAGGCTTTGCTTTAAAATGAATAGATGCCGCTATCAGAAAATGGTATAAAAGCCACAGTGCAGAGAGGGACAGCCCGGCTGGTTTAATGTGATAATATCTCGTTCCGATTATCCGTATTTCATTCCTTGATAAGGCATCTCCTCCCTCCCCGGGCTCGGGCTGTGACAGTTTTGTCTGTTTGATAAATGCAAGGTTATTGACAAAATGGTGCAATATGGGCAAACAGAGCTGCACCCACGGCAGACTGCGACATTCCCAGATCGGCATTCACTTTTCATCAGCCAGGGAGGACACCCCAGCTCCCAGCAAAGGCTCAGACCTGACTAAGAAGACAAACATAAAGAACAGTTTTCCCCTTTAAAGCACCCCCTCCCTCCCTCCACCCAGTCTAGCCTCTCTGCAATATGACAAATGCAGAATCTTCTGGAATGACTTGATCCTGCCTCCCACGATTGCTTTGTTTGCAAGATCAGATCAGAGATATTTTTTTTTTCCCTTCTTATATTGTCAAAATGTCAGTATTGAAGGGGAGCGTTCAGTGTCACAAATCAGATCAGCCTGCTATATGCAGAGTCTTTATTTTAAGAGCGTGAAATGAATACAACATGACTCAATTCATAAATCTCCAACCAAGAGCAGTAAAAATAAGAGCTTCGACAGTGAAAGGGCTCCCGATCTTTGGGGTCAGGGGCACACACCAGCCCCGGCGACCACGCGTGGGAAGGGATGCGCCGGGAGGTATTTCGGCAGCAGGGAGAGGTGTGCACGCAACCCCCCCACACCCCCCGGCTTGGTGCCCCCCTGCCTCGCCCCTCGGGCGGTGTGACCCCCCCGGGCAGCGCCGCACCCCCGGGCTGCCCCCTCTGCCCCGCCGCGCTCAGGCAGGGCGGGGAGGGGATGCGTGGGGCAGGCAGGGGAGCCTGCGGTGGGGGGAGAGAAGAAATGCGGCTGGGAGCTGATGTGGGGGGCTACAGGGCTGCGGAGCCAAGGCGTTCTGAGGCAGGGGAGAGCGTGCGGGGGGCTCTAGGGCAGGGGAGGGGGTGCCTGGGGCTGGGTGGGGGCAGCAGGGCAGAGGGGCGGGGGGGCAAAGCGCGGGCGTTTGGAGCAGGGGGAGGATGGGGGGCGGCTCTAGGGCAGAAAGAGGGGACGTGTGGGACTGGGTGGGGGCCCCAGAATAAGGGAGAAGATGCGGGGGGGTTCTAGGGCAGGAGAGAGCGATGTGCGGGGCAGGATGCGAGCCCCAGAACAGGCGAAAGATGTGGGGAGGGGGCTCTAGGACAGAGGAGCAGGATGCGTGGGGCTGGGTGGGGGCCCTACAGCAGGGGAGGGGGTGCGTGGGGGGCTCCAGGGCAGGAGATGGGAGTCGGGAGAAAGCAGAGGTACCCTGGATCGGGAAAAGCAGCGGGAACGGGACTCAGCCGGGGGTGTCGGAGGGCGAGAGACCGGGGCCCTCACAGCCCCGCGGCCCCCCCCGGCCGAGCCCACCACGCACGGCGGGGAACACGCGGGAAGGGCGAGGGGAGCGCGGCCGCGGAGGGGCAGGAGGAGGAGGAGGAGGAAGGTGCGAGTGTGTGTGGGGAGCGCGACGGCCGCGGGACGGGACTCACGTTCTTCATGGCGGCCGCCATGTCGTCGTATCGCTCGGCTTGCTCGGCCAGCCGGGCCTTCTGCACCAGCTGCTCGCGGTCCACCATCTTCGCGGGGTCCGGGGGGGAGAGGGGCGAGGAGGCTGCGGGCTCCGGGAGGAGGAGGAGGAGGAAAGAGGAGGAAGAGGAGGACGAGGAGGGCGCGGCGGGCTCGGCGCTGCTGCGGCTGAGGCGGCGGCGGCGGCTGCGCCCGGTGCTGTGCGCGCGCCGCGGGCCACCACAACCCCCCTGCGCGCGCCCCGCCCCGCCCCGCCCTTCCACCAGCGCCCCGCCCACCCCTCACCCGCGGGGCACGACGGGAGATGAAGTCCTCAGGTGAGGGAGCGGCACGGGGCTGGCACAGCTCAGTGCCCCCCTCCAGGACTACATCTCCCGTGGTGCCCCGCGCCACGGCACCGCCCCCTCGCCCCCCTGGGCCCCGCCCGTGCTGATTCACCGGAGCCCGGCTCGAGTGGGCCGCGGAGGGCGCGGCCCGCGCCGGGGGGAGCGGGGGGAGCCCGGGGAAGGCACCGGGGGACGGGCGGAGCCCGGGATGGAGCTGCGGGACAGCGCCGGGCACGGGCCCACGCAGGGCAGGGGCGCACCCGCAGGCCGCGCACCCTCACAGGCTGGTCCCGCTCGTGGCCCAGGACCCATTGGCAGCATGGACGCCCTCAGGGCGGGGACGCTCCCGCAGCCCGGGCACGGCCGCGGGCTGGACTCGCACACAGAGTGGGCTCAGGCACAGCCCAGAGCCGCTCAGAGCCCACGCACGCCGCTCACAGCCCGTCCTCACCGTGCCCACTCACGAGCCAGGCCCGCTGCAGCCAGGCCCCATCGCAGCCCACACACGCCTCACACACCCCTCACACACCCCATGCCCACCCGTGCCCCGCGGTCACTCGCGGCTTGGACCCACTCACAGCCTGCTCTCGGAGCCCGGACCCACCCACAGCCTCGTCCCACTCATGGCCCTGGCCCACTCACACCCTGAACCCACTGACAGCCCAAACCCACTCAGAGCCCGAACCCACTCACAACCAGATCCCACTGAAAACCCTGATCCACTCAAAACCCAGACCCACTCAGCCCATGCCCTATTCCCCCCATGCCCTATTCCCCCCTGCAGAGCCTGCCAGTGTTGCTGTGCCTGGGGTCTGTGGTGCTGTGACACAGCTGGGCCAGGTTGTGGTGGCACTTCTTGGGGCAAACCCCTGCCCCCTGCTTTCCCCTGTCCCCTTTTTCCCACCGTGGCCGGGGTCCTGATCCACAGAGGAGAGCATTCCCACTGGAGAGCATTCCCACTGGAGAACAACGCTGGGTAATGAATAATGACAGCCACCTTGGGCACATGGTGCACTCATGGATAACCCATGGGATGAAAACACCTCTGCTCTGGCTCCCCATGTGGGGCTCTGCTACATGGGGAGAGCCATTGGGAGTCATAAGGCATCCCGCTTTCCTAAAAAATCTATGGATAAAATGATGCTGAGAGGAGGCTGCAGCACTGGGAGAAATGAAAGGGTTTAATGGATCCTGTTTTCCTGAAAAGCCTCTGGATAAAGCAATGCTGAGAGGATGCTGTGGCACTGGGAGAAAGAAAAGGGGTCTCATAAACTGACTGATCCCAATGGAAGCACTTTATCCTGGGTGGAGAGAGCTGGGCAGTGCTGATGCACAGATGAACACTGTCCTTCACGTGCCACGTGTCCCTGGCCCTTCCCAGTGCCACTGTCCCCACGCAGGTGCTTTGGAAGGTGTGGGGATGATCTTGGAGGACTCAGCCATCCCAGTTGCCAATCCCTGTGCCCTGTGGTTTCCTCCTGAAACCTCCCTGGGTGGCACTGGGACGTGCCAGTGTCCTCAGGGCAATGCTGTGGCTGCCCAAAGCCCATGGCGACAGTCTCCCCCATGTGGGTGGGGACAAACTGGTTTGGGAATTCTGGTGCTGGTGAGCAGCACCCTTTTGGGACAAGATCTCCGTCTTTCTTGCGGGTTTAGCACTGCTCTGCAAAAAAACAGAGAATGGCATCGCCTGGGTTCGTGTGGCACAAAACCCTCCTTTGTTTACAGCTTCCGAGAGCAGGAGAAATCCCCCACTCTGACAAACAGAACCAGGAACACGCCCGGATCCTCTCCATTTCCTCTGCAAAAATGAGACGCTGTCTCCTCACCCGCACCCCTGGCTTCACACCCCGCAGCGCACGTGGCCCCTCAGAGAGAGCAGCCTTTGTGCCCAGCCTTTGTTTACTGCCCCGGCCATCCCGAGGAGAGATCCCACAGACAAGGGCAGTTTATTCCTCTTCCCTGATAAAGGCTCATTCATCCTGCCGAGGGGGCTCGCCATCGTCTCTGGAGAGCTCCGCAGCTCTGGGGTTCTGGGTTGTTTTCACCCTGGCGCCAGTTTTGGGAGAGGGTTTGAGTAAAAAAGCGCAGAATGCAAGGGAATGTTAAAGGAGTTTGGCTCCCAAATTATTTTTTTTAGCTGTTGCTGCCATTTCTTGCCAATTGTCTGGAGGTATCTGTGGGGCATCACCCGAGCCAAACGCTCTCAGATCTGTGTGAATGAGAGCACATTCCCTGCTCATCCCCTTTTGAGTGATCCTACTGCATTTGGGCTGGATATATGCATCCTCTAATTCAGAAAATAAATAACATTATCCCTTGGGTACAATTCCTGGCTTCTCATGGACAATATTGAACACAAGCCCAGACCTGAAGAAGTAGTTTTGCACCTGGAAGATCCCCTGATTTCTCCAAATATATCAGCAATCCTAATAAAAACTGTTGCCTCTCCATACAACCTTTGGGCTCTTATCTGGTATTTTCCATAAACGTGGCACGTTCTCAGCCAGCCCAGCTCTGCCGATTCACAGTGACCCTGTTTTTGCCCCAAAACGAGCAAATACTGATTTATTTCTGTCAGAGCACCGGAGCCATAAATACATTTCCCAACGCAGATGATTTCCTTCCCCATCACAGGTCAGAACAGGATATTCATGATGCTGTAAATTCTTCAGAGTAGCAATCTGGCTGTAATATTTATGTGCAGTGAATCCAGCCCCCCTTTTGAGCTCTGATGCATAAATCTACACCCCTCACAACACCTAATCCTCTGTTTCACAGCCTGGGCAGCAGTGAGGGGAAGGTTTGGTGGTGAATGGTCCAAGTTAAAAGGTTCTGGTGGGCAGCATGGGCAGCTGGAGGTGTTACCTGGCTGGACATCATTAAATCCCCTTCTCCCACCTCTGGTGCCTGCAGACACCGCTGGTGAGAGGCTGGGGCAGCTGCTGTGTCGGGAAATCACAATGACCCAAAGGATGCGGGTCTGTTTTGCAGATGTCCCAGAAAAACCCAATAACCTCGATTCTGCCAGCAGGATTAAAAATACTCCTCTGCGTTCGAATGTGCCACTTTGTTAATTTCCTGTGGCCTGGAAGAAGAGTCTTTCTCTTTGCGTTTTCTTGCCTTCCCTGTTACGTCTTGTCAATGCCTTGTGACACCGTGAGGGAAGGCAGGAAATTCTCCGTGACTTGAAGGTTTACATGGGTGAGCTGCTGACTGCTCCGAAAATGGATCCAGAAATCCTCACCCCTCGCTTCCTGGGGAGAGCAATGGTCATGTGCCCCTACCCTTGTCCCTTTTCCCTCCGTGTCTGCTCACCTGGAGCCAGGGAGGTGCCTGGGGAAGGGGATGCCCAGCATGGGAGATGGGTGGTGCAGTTGTCCCCACAGCAAGGGTTGTCCCCACAGGTACACCAGCACACCTGCCACACCTCACACCACCAGTGACCCGACTGCTTGGTGTCTCCAGCTGGTGGGTGCAAAGCTGTGAAGGCCAGGGGATATAGGGTGGCATTTCCCAAGGCTGGGAAATCCCTGGGATGCTGCCCAGGCTCCTGCACAGCCCCAGGGCTCCCTGACTGGGTGCTCACCTCAAGTCCCACTGCCCAGGCAGCTGCTGCTTGGATTGCCCCGAGGAAGGGGCTGCCTGCCCAGGGGAGCATTTGTGTGACTCTTGCGGTTGTGTTGGTGCAAAGACAAGCTGAGGAATCCTCTGCCTTCAGTGTCCCCTTCCCTGAGGTTGCAGGACAGTGGTGCCCTCATGTTCTCCCTGCCTGACCCCTTACTGGGCCAGACTGCCTGTCCCCAACACCCCAATGCTGTGGCACCCCAGCCCCTTTCCCACCGTGCTGCCCTGAGCCTGGCTGTGTGACACAGTGAGGGACAGAAGCAGGAACAGCCCAAGCGTGTCCCCTCTTCCCCTGCACCTCCCCAGCCTCCCACGGTGCAGGCTTGGCCCCTCCACCCTGATACGAACCAGGGCTGGGAGGGTCACACCAAACCAAGGAAGGACCCCACAACCAAGAGCTGGGTGAGCTCAGGGGTTCACCAACCCTCCCCAAAACGTCCCAGAGCCAGAGGCTGCCTCGTCTGGGGCAGGAGGCAATGGAGGGACCATGGCTGGTGGGGCTGATGACAGACTGAAAGTGCTTTGCTGGGAGTTTTCCTTCCCCCTGTCTGTGGAGCTGCAGTGCTTTGTACCCAGCCCTGGCCTTTCATCTCAGCCTTTCAAAGCACTTTCCAAGCCCAAATTAATTCTGCTGCAGCAGCTGCCCTCCCGTGCTGTTTAGCATAAGCCCTGTCATGAAGCAGGGCTGCCCCTACCCCTCGGGGCTTCCAGGAATGATTTTCCCTGGAACCACCTCAAGCTACCGAGATGGGATGGGAGAGCAGCACCCCGTGCCTGCCGCTCTCCCCTTGTTCCCAATACCCACTGCAGCAGTGCCCATGCCATGGCACCCTCCACTTGGAAAATCCCCTCTCAGCCTTCTTCCCTGCCCTCGGGAAGATGCTCCCACATAAGACATGTTCCCATGGGAAGCCAGGGTGCTCGGGGATGTCCGGGTTGTCACAACTCGCCCTGGATGCTGGTGGGGAGCCAGGGGGGCCTGGGATGCAGGATCCCAGCGGGAAGGTGGGCTGGGAGCAGGCAGGCATGCTGCTTCCCTGCGGGGCATTAATAATTAAGCAGGCTCGTCAAGCTCAGATGGCAGCTCTTATTTAAGGAGCCGATATAAATACCGCCCAGACGGCACTTACAGAGCACCTAAAAAAAGCCCTGCCTGTCTCGGTCCCTCCAGAAGCAGCTCTGAGCTCTGCGGGGCTGGTAGGCAGCACCAGGCAAGGTGGTCACCAGCGTCCTGTGGGGACAGGGCTGCCCCGGACTCTGTGCCTGAGAGGTGGCGGCATGTATGGCCAATACTCGGGGCACAGCCCGTGCCTCAGTTTCCCTCTGCAGCAGGGACCTGCCTCAACCTTTCTCCTGTGCAGTAGCAGGGGTGGATGCTCAGCTCTGTGTCCTGGGTGGGTGGGAGTTGGGGGATCCCTGCCCACCCACCACCCCACTCCACCCATGCCAGGGGAGCGCTGCCCTGTGTTCCAGCGGCTGCCAAGTGCCCTTTTGTGTTTGTGCTGGCTGTGAGTGACCCACCGGCCCTGCTGTCCCCCATGTCACAGCTACCCAGGGACACCCCTCCTGCACTGGGGTCGGGAACACTCATCCCTCCACGGACAGCTCAGTCCTCCCCTCTCCCTGCCCAGGAACTCCAGGATCCCCATCCTAGAGCAGCCCCATCCCTATTGAAGGGCAGGGGGCTGAGGAGGAGCAAGCAGGGCTGGGAACCCCGACACAGCCATGACCAGGGGAGCAGCGGGACCCCTAAACCTGGCCATCACCCCCCCATCAGCATCCTGGCCCCCGCGAGGAGGCGAGGAGCCGGAGGCGGAGGGACAGGGCTGTCACATCGAGCCGCTTGCTGCAGTCCTGCTCGCAGGCTCTGCAGCGTGACTCAGCACAGCCTCACCGCTCCCAGCCCCACCGCAGCGGCCTCTTCCCCCAGCCCGGGGGGAACACACGCTCCCCGCCCTCTCCCTGCCCTCCCACAGCCCCTGGCACCCCAAAGCACCCCCTGGTCACACTAATCGCTGTCTGTCCCCACCCCAGGACCTCCAGCGGCTCCTCCAGCCCCAGCGCAGGCAGGGACCACCCCGCCAGGGGCAAGTCGGGACTCTGATCGATGGGTGGGGGTCAGTCTGCAAGCGCCCATCACCTCTGCTCTGCCCATAGATCCGTCTGGATCTGGCCCTTCCCTCCCAAAGCCCCAGCTGGGATCAGAGGAGCTGAGCACCAGCTCCTGCTATGGCACCTCTCCAGGCGTTGGGATAAAGCATTTGAGGTGTTTTCGCCTGGGGGATGGGACTGAAAGAGATGTCAGGTTACATGGAATAGTCTGGAGGTTTTTAAAAGGATTTTTTGAGCAGCACTTTTGGGGTGTTTGGAGCCTGCCAGGACCAGCTTGTCCCAACATTTCTGTGCACATCCCCTCTGGCCATGACCTGGAGGTTACCGGGAGGCGAGGAGGGTGGGCAGAGAAACCAAACAGCGCTGGGCAGGGGGACTGAGCACCCCAGCTGTCCCCTCTGAGTGACCCCACACCCCCAAGCTCAAGGACGCTGCACGGCAGAACGCCACCCTCTCTTTGTGCTGTGCCCCGGGGACAGGTGTCCCTCCAGTGTCACATCAGCCCATCCACACTCCCATCGCTACGCTGGGGCCAACAGGGCATTTGCGGCCGTGCAGCTGGGGCACCGCATCCAGGAGGATGCAGCCCGGATTAAACCAAGCGCCCAGCTGGCAGCGGGGCACCCGAGCAGAGCCGGACCCCCGTTCCCACCCGCAGGGCAGCCTCTGGCCCGCGGCATCGCCCTGGCAGACAATCCCTCTGCTGCCTCTCTCCAAACAAGAGCGGTGGCAGCGAGGCGGCAGCGAGTTGGCTTTCGGCAGCGCTCAGCAGCCCACGTGGGGAGGCTCCTGCCAGGGGAGCGACATCAAATTAAATAGAAAAAAAAAAAAAAAAAGCGGGAGAGAGGAGGAAATGATGGATGGGAGGATTTGCAGCCGTGGCCGTCTGTCCTGGCGGAGGGATGCTGCAGGCGCAGGGAAGCTGGCGGTGCCCGTGGGCCGTGGCCGCACGGCACGGCTCGGCTCGGCTCGGCACGACACGGCACAGCGCGGGGAGCAGCCGTCCCCGCGGTCCCCCCGCTGGC
Source organism: Eopsaltria australis (assembly GCA_034509425.1). NCBI lineage: Eukaryota > Metazoa > Chordata > Aves > Passeriformes > Petroicidae > Eopsaltria > Eopsaltria australis. The sequence goes on from JAVTVJ010000394.1 coordinate 297,956, forward strand.
TTTGCCAGCCGCCTAATTGCGCCAGTGACTTTGCAGTTCCCAAAATAGCTGCTGGCTCCGGCGGGTGACGTCAGCGGGAGCCGCGGCGGCAGGCCCGGCAGCGGCGGGGAAGGAGGGCGCTGCCGGCAGCGGGCTGTGCTGGGCGGCTCCTGCACCCACCCGGCTCCCGCTGCGTGACCTTGGCACCCGGGGCCACGCTCGCAAGGCAACACGGTTTGCAGTGCCGCAGGGATGCCGCAGGGAGTTCAGGTCCTCCATGCCATCGGAGGAGGAGGTGGCCCAAGGCTGTCCCTGCCCTGTATCCCTGCCACGTGGGTGTCCCCATTCCCAGGAGCTCGGACTGTAGGGGATGGGGCCAGCTGCCCCAGCGGGGTAAATCTCGGTGCTGCCACCTGGTAAGGAATGTTCCTTCAGCCGGGGCAGCCGGGTCCCTGCAGCTCCGCGAGGGGTCAAGGGGTGAGCCAGGACCGCCCTCCCCGTGTCCCCCGGGGAAACTGAGGCACGTGGGAGGATGCAGAGGAAGCGGGGAGGGCAGGGGAGGGCACAGTGAGCCGGGGAACAGAGAGCCCAAGGTCACCCAGGTGACGCTGGGAGCAGCAGAGCCAGAGATGCTCCCGGCCCGGGGCTGCCTCCGGGACTGACTCACCCTGTGCCGGGCAGTGCCCAGCTCCTCCGGTTACAGGCACAGACCATTGCCTTAACGGGGCACGGCTGTGGCAGGGCTGGCCCAGCCCAGGAAGGGCACCCCTGGGGCCGGGCACTGACCCATGGGCCCCTCCTGCCGTCCCCACGGTCTGCAGCCTCCCCCCACAAGCAGGGCATCCTCCACCACGTCCCAGCCAGAAGCACTGCTTGTACTGGTCTCATACTGATCCCAGAATGGATTGCCCATCCCTCCCAGCACAGCTAGGGGGGATTTAATCGAGTGTCCCCTCACCTGCCTCAGTTCCCGGGCAGCAGAGCTCCTGAGCCCCACACCAGCCAGAGGCCAGCTTATTATTCTAGAAAGTGGCAAAATAATTAAAGCCTCCTCCATTTCCCCTTGCTCATTTGTGCTCTTTCAGCCTGGATTAATGGGTCTCTTCTCCCCAGCACAGACTCATTCCTTATTCCTAATAGCCCATAAATCCCAGCCTCAAAATAACCCCAGCTTTTGCCTGGACCTGCTGAAATATTTATTCTCTCCTCCCTGCTACCCCCTACACCATCGCCTCTCCAGGGATGGGGAGAGGAACTAATCGATGACATCGACCGGCGTGGAGCTGCAGCTGCTCTGGGCGCCGGGAAACAGCTGACGTCGGCAAGAGGATGGGAGCTGGGCAGGAGCGCGGTTTATCCCGGCTCCCAGGCAGCCGCTGCAGCCTGGCTGTGGTCCCGTGTTGGGATGCTCTCGCAGCCCTGGCATTTCCCGCGCTGGTACCCTGCTCCAGAGCATCCCCTGTGCTGGTACCCTGCTCCAGAGCATCCCCTGTGCTGGTACTGAGCTCCAGAACATTCCCTGTGCTGGTACTGAGCTCCAGAGCATCCCCTGTGCTGGTACTGAGCTCCAGAGCATTCCCTGTGCTGGTACTGAGCTCCAGAGCATCCCCTGTGCTGCTGCTGAGCTCCAGAGCATTCCCTGTGCTGTTACTGAACTCCAGAGCATTCCCTGTGCTGCTGCTGAGCTCCAGAGCATTCCCTGTGCTGCTACTGAGCTCCAGAGCATTCTCTGTGCTGCTGCCCTGCTGCAGAGCCAGGGCATCCTCCAGCCCCTACCCCCTTTTCCCCTTGCCCCAGGGTATCCCCACGCTGGTACCCTGCTCCCACACTGCCTGCCACTCCTGCTCCCAGAGGAAGAGGAGATGATGCCCAGCTTGGCTGTGGAGTGTCTGGGAGATCCCTGTGGATCCCAGCCCATGCCAAGCTGGCTGCAGGAGAAAAGGCTGGAAGATGAGGGAGGCAGCTGCTGCCTTTCCTGGCTGGAAACCCTTTGCTTGCTGGATTGCAGGCTGTGACAGGAGAAACTCCAGGATCCCAGGACCTGCTCTTCCTAGCTCAGAGCCAAGAAAAACAGGGTGTGGGGTAACACCAAAACCAGCCCGGCTTTGCCAGCTCAAGGCATAGTCCCCAAGAAAAATAGGGAAAACCCATCCAGCCTTTCCTATCTTCCTTCATTTAACGCCCCGAGAGGCGCAGATTCCAGAGCAGCTCCTGGCCACCAGCCCCACTCCCATCTCCCACAGTCACTGGGAGGGGCTGGAGGAGCCTACAGCACCCTCTGACCCATCCCCAGCTGCCGTGGGCTGCAGGGATGGCCTGAGAGCTGCTGGGGACAGCTCTGACCCCCTCCTGCTCCCAGCAGGACCCAGGCATTGCCCAGCTGTCCTGGAGGCAGGAGGAAAGACAGGAAGCGAGGGGGCAGTGGAGCGTGCAGGACCTGGGAGCTCAGGGAAAGGAGGATTTTGTTCACACAGCACCTCCCTGCCCTCTCCCAGGGCCCCAGCAAGCCCTTGTCCAGCTGTGCTGCCACAGCCTGTCTGGAAGATGCTTCCATGCCTCAGTTTCTCCCTGGATGGAAATTTGGACTGGGAGAAAGTGCTGGGAAAGCTCTGTCCATGGGAAATAGAGGAGAAGCAGCCAAGAGGAGCCTGAGTATTGGGCCAGGGCCACTCCACAGCTCAGGTGACTGCCAAATGCCACTGGGAACAAACCCAAAGCTGGATCCAACCTCAACCCCTGAGCCTGGTGGGCATCAGGGTTGTACCCCCAGAGCTGGGGTGGGGAAAGGTCCAAGATGAGCTCTCAGCTGGGTGAGAATCAAGGGCTGCTTGAGGGCCAGCCAGGGATTTGGGCCAATTTTTGGCAGCAGGAGCTGAGCTCTCTCCTTCAGGTTTGGGGCATCCCCTCTTCCCCAGGCGTTTGCTTCTACCCAGGGTTTTTTGAGGATGGCAGGAAAACAAGTCAGCTCTCAGAGCACTTTCAAAGGGCTTTTATGTATTCACAAAACAAACTCAAACACATATAAGAAAAAAAATGGGAAAACAAAAAAAGCCCAACCAAGGAATATGCAGTCTCTTATCAACAAAATAATTGCACAGAGGAGTGAGCTCTGTGCCACTGCACGAGCCCTTTCCCACCCTTGAACCCCATCCATGAGAACAGAGATCATTTTCGCAATGTCCCAGTAGGAATCAAACACTTCGTGGTGAAGGTGACTGGTGCTGCAGGCTGGGTCTTTCCACCTGAGCTGGGAGGAAAACAGCCTTTATACCCCAAAGGCACGGCACTGGGGAAGGAGCAGGCTCCTGGGTCCCTTTCCTTGCTCAGGGAAGGGATTTGGGGTCTTTCCTATGGTTTTCCATCTGCTTGTGTCCTGTCTGCCAGCTCCCTGCCTGCCCTGGGCACCTCAGAGCATTGGGACAAAGCAGCCAAAGTCAGCACGTCTGTATGGCACAGGATGGAGAAGGACAGGGGGACTGCAGGGAGCCCCATCCTTTCCCACTCCCCAGGGGATCTTTTGGGCATGAACTGGCTGTGCTGAAGCCCCCCAGGAAGGGAAATCTCATCTGAGCTCTCCTAAATCCCACAGTGTTTGCAGAAGGAACAGGTGAAACAGGCACAAGGATTGCAGATGGTGTGAGAGCGTGCTGCATGGAAATGGGGGAGGAATTGGTATTTCTGATGCCAAAATGGGAAGAAAAAGCTGATATTGGGATTGCTGGAGGGCTTGCAAAGCAAATTGCAGAACAGCAGCAACTCACTGCAGAGCCACTGGAGCATCCTGGTGTGATTTCAGCCCCCTTTTTACATTTTCTGAGTATAATTTAAAATCATTTTCACAGAAGAAAATCCATTTTTCTCTCCTCACCTCTTAAAAGAAATGGCTGAAACCAACCAGATTTCACACCAGGTTTTGTTTTTCCAAGGGGCAGTCTGGGGGTGGGGAAGCTTCAGCCACTATTTCAGGAGCTGAGGAGAACCCAATCCTCACCCAGCCCTTCCCACCCTTGGAGCCCAAACACCCACAGGGCGCTCAGCCAGTGCAGGGAGCGTGTCCAGACCAGCACCAAGGGCTCAGCCCCTCTCTGTGGCATTGCCACCAGCTCTGTCCAGCGTCCCTGTACCCCCTTACCTGCGGGAGGGTCATAGGATGTCACAGACAGCACCGGCATCCTCAGAGTGGTCGCAGTTGTGGACGTCCCAGCGGATGTGGGAGCAGCGCAGCAGCGAGGGCTCGTGGCCCTTGCACTTGAGGTTGTCGAGGAGGATGTAGCCGGTGCCTTGGCCGTACCGTGCCTCCCCCCAGGCTGCCAGGGCGTGGCCACAGCCCAGCTGCCTGCACACCACCTTGGCGTCCCGCAGGTCCCAGGCGTCGTCACACACCGTGCCCCACTGGGACAGGTAGAACATCTCCACGCGCCCCTCGCACCGGTGGCTGCCGTTCACCAGGCGCAGGGAGCCTGCGGAGGGCACGGGGTGAGGCGGCCCCTGCCCACCCCAGCGCTGTGTCCCCCTCTCTGTGCCTGCCCTGGGACAGCCCTGGTCCCTCTGAGGTTCAGCCCACAGCTCCCCTACTGCCTTTGCACGGCCAGGAGCAGAGGGGTGACCACCTGCCAGAGCTGGGGGTGACCCTCAGAGCATCGTGGTGGGTGTTAAATTGGAGGAACAGACAATAATGTCTGTCCCCAGCTCTGTCCCTTTGGTCCATCACCTCCTCTTCCCACCCTGAGTTCCATGACCCAATGGTCCATCAATTATGCCTGAACCAGCCTTGGGGGCATCAGGAGAGGCCATGACTTAACACTGCCACCAGTTAGTCCCTCTCCCGTGGGCTGCTCCAGGCACTGCCAAATCTTGTGCCTTCTTTGTCCACCCTGTACCAGCATGGAGCATCCCCAGGGCTGGCACTGTGACCCCAGGCAACACTCCAGGACATACCCTCCTTGGGATGAGTGGGGGCCAATGTGCTGGTTGTAGCAGTGGCTTCTTGGAAATGGTCTTCAGTGTCATCAGCACCTGGTGCAGAGGAGGAGAGGTGGGAAAAGTGACTCAAGGCACAGGGTCAGAGCCCCCCCAGCAGTGGTGTGGGATAGCTGGGATGGCTGCAGGGATGTGGGGTGGGATGGCTGGGATGGCTGCAGGGATGTGGGGTGGGATGGCTGCAGGGATGTGGGGTGGGATGGCTGGGATGGCTGCAGGGATGTGGGGTGGGATGGCTGCAGGGATGTGGGGTGGGATGTGCAGCCACTGTGCACAAATGGAGACCAGAGGGGGTGCCACACTCCAGCCATCACCCACACCACGGCACTGAGTGCCACTGCTGTCCCCATGTGCAGGAGAAACCCCGGGGTGTGGGGACTCGTACACCCACCACCCCATTTCCCACAGCCAGCCTGACTGTGACCAAAATCCTCCCTACCCCCATTCTCTCATTGACTTTCCACCGAGCTGGGCTTCACCCGAGACCTGCAGACCCCCCTCTCCCACCTCCCGCTCTCACCTCGGCAGATGACCCCGGCGTCCTCGTGGTGGCCGCAGTTGTGCTGTCCCCAGCCCAGGTGGAAGCAGTCGGCCAGGCGCGCCTCGCCGCCGCCGCAGCCCACGTTGTCCAGCAGGACGGGCCCGCTGCCGTAGCCGAAGGAGCCGAGCACGGTGGCGGCGAGGGCGGTGCCGCAGCCCAGCTGCCGGCAAACCACCTGCGCGTCGGGGAAGTCCCAGTCGTCGTCGCAGACGGTGCCCCAGGTGCCGCCGTGCCGCACCTCCACCCGCCCGCGGCAGCTCCCGTTCCCGTTCGCCAGCCGCAAGCCGCCACCTGCGTGGCACGACGCTGGGGGGACCAGGGCTCCACAGGGGGTCCGGTGTCCCCTGCTGACCCTCCAAGGGCGCGGGGTGAGCCCCCAGTTTCTGGGGTAACCCCTGGGGACATGGGTGCGACCCCCCTGGGGATGTGGGGCAAAGCCCTGTGGGTATGGGGTGAGTCCTTGGGTCATGGAGTAACCCTTGGGGATGTGGGTGCAACTCCTTGAGGATGTGGGGCAAACCCCTGTGGCCATGGGGTGAGCTTCTGGGTTATGGGGTAACCGCTGGGGACATGGGTGCAACCCCCTGGGGATTTGGGGCAAACCCTGTGGGCATGGGGTGAGCTCCTGGGTTATGGGGTAACCCCTGGAGAGCATGGGGTGACTGTGGGGATGTCAGCTGAGCCCCTGGGGACACACATGAGTGTGAGTGAGTCCGGGTGATGTGGGGTGACACTGGGTACATGGGGTGATTCCCAAGCAGCATGGGGTGAGCACTGTGAGCATGGAGCAATCCCTGGAGGTGTGGGATTGAACCCCTGAATAGCATGGGGTGAACACCCTGGGAGCATGGAGTAAACCCTGGGGATGTGGGGTGAGCCCTGGGGATGTGAGATAATTCCTGGGGCATGGATTGACCACTTGGAACATGGGGTGACCTTTGGGGACATGGAAGGAGCCCTGGGGGCATGGGGTGAGCCCTGGGGATGTGGAGTGACTCCCCCAGGATGTGCAGCCCCGTGCAGGACCAGCAGCAGCTGCACACTTACTTTCCTGCTCGATGGTCAGCAGCGTGGTGGTGATCACCTCGGTGGCCTGGGAGGGCTGGTCCCTGCTGTCTGTCACTGCTGGGACAAGTGTGGGGACACACGGGCATTGGGGGGTCGAGATCCAGCACCCCCTGTCCCTGCTCTGGTCAGTGCCAGTGGCCACCAGCACCACAGGGTTGCCCCCTGGCAAGACCCTGCCATGGGCAGTGTCACCCCCGGAGCATCACCCACGCATGGCAGGACCCCAGGGTGGCCAGGCTAGGTGACAAGAGGACACAGAGGGCACAGCTTCCCCCCATGATGGGTGACTGCCAACCTCCTACCTGTGGCTGTGGCTGTGAGCGTCTCCTCAGAGTCCAGGGCCACCGAGGTGGTGAATGATGTGATAGTGGATGTGTCCAGCCCTGTGGTGACACAGAGGGATAGAGGTGACACCTGGAAGATTTATCATCAGGATCCATTGCCTTTTATGCTTCATTATCCTCTGCCCCTCTGAGCAAGGTCTGGGCATGGTGATGCCATCGACTTTGTGCCTGGAGGAGGTGCCAGAGGGGATGGGGATGTTTAGGGAGGAAAGGATCAGCCTGAAAAATTTGTCCCTTTTGTCCTACATCATCCCCTTTGCCCATTAATAGTGGGAAAGGGAAAGCACTGGCACTTACTGCTCCCGTCATTAGCCATGGTAATGAGGGAATTCAGGGGGATTATTAACATTATAAACAGTAATCAGTGGAGAATGGCAGGAATACATCATTTCAGGAGGGGAAGGGGAGGCAGGCTGGGCCTGGCGTCGTGCCCGGCCCCTGGCAGCCGCTCCCTCCTTCCGGCCGCGGGCAGCTTGTTTTGCAGCCAGCAGAGCAGGGAAATGGCAGAGGGAAATGGCAGGATGGCAGATGCATTTCCCCACAAATCAGCACCCCGACTGTGCTCCGGGCTCTTGGCTTGGGGCTGCTACTCCGGAGCACCAGGAGGAGGGCAGATACGGAGCAAGGATGCTCCCACAGCACAGAGCCCAGTCCCTGCCCAGCCTTGGGCATCTCAACATCTCTCTGAGGCCATTTCTGCTTGGACACCAGGATGTCCCTGGGTTTTTGCCCACCCTGAAGGTGATGCCCTGCCCAGTACCTGTGCAGATGACCCCAGCATCCTCGTGGTGGCCGCAGTTGTGGATGCCCCAGCCGAGGCTGTAGCAGGCGGACAGGAAGGGCTCGCTGCCGTCACAGTTGACGTTGTCCAGGAGGATACGTCCTGTTCCATAGCCAAAATAGGCATTGCTCTTGTAATCCAGGGCTTGCCCACAGCCCAGCTGCTTGCAGACCACGCTGGCATCACTCAGGCCCCAGTCGTCATCACAGACGGTACCCCAGTTCCCACGGTAGAAGATCTCCACGCGGCCCTGGCAGGTGTCGGGGCCGCTCACCAGGCGGATGCTGCCGTCACCTGGAGGGTGGCACGAGGTGAGAAGGATGTGATGTCCCTGCACGTGGCACAGTGATGGCAGCGAAAATGAGTGAGAAAGAGTGGGGAAGGGGCAAAGCTTTAGAGCAACGCGGCTTGGGAGCCTTGGGAACATCTGGGATAGGGTTTGGCCATGTCCAGCACAATGACGGGGTCTGGGGATCTGCACCTCAGGGCTGGAGGGTTGGGAGGCTTCAACAGGGGCAGCAGGTGACAGCTGGGGACACTGCCCTCAGGCAGAATGTCCCCCCCTGTCCCAAGGACAGCTCAGCAGCTTACTTTCCCCATCCTGTACTGAGGCCGTGAGGGTCCTGGTGGTTGGTCCTTCACTGACTTGCGTGGGCGAGAACTCTGCAAAGGGAAGCAGAGAAGGTGGTACCTGCTGCTGCTCCACCCCAAAGCTGGAGGGATCCCTCCTGCCCCTCCTTCCAGGAGGGTCTGAACCAAACCAGCCCCAGCTGGGAAACCGAGGGGTTTGCAGCTGCACCGCTCTGCCCAGAGCTTTCTGCCAATGCCTCCAGCCTCTCTTCTGCCCTCAGACCCAGCTCCCCACCTCCTTTTTTAATCCTTCCACCTCTCCTCTCCAACAATGCCATGATTCAGTTTCCTGCCCAATCCACAACCTCTGTTCTCTTGTTGCTGTTGGTAAAACCTACCAGCCAATCCAGCATCCCTGCCTTTCCAGCCCTCCTTTTCCAAGCCCTGCTTCTGCAGGACGTGGGGATTCACAGAGCAGCTGCTCCAGGTCTGCACAGCCTCACTTTCACAGCTCTCTGATGCCTGTCTGATAAGCAAACCTGGCACAGCGAGGGAGGAACATGTGTGGGGTACATAAGGGTCATCACGGAGCCATTGCACTTTTCACTTACCAAGTTCAAACACTTTCCACTGCTTTTCTCACCTTTAGGAACATCTCCTACTGACAAGCTCAGCAATTTTAAGAAACACAAGTCAAAAGGGGAAAGAGCAGTTGGGCAGCCACTGACTCAGAGGCAGGAGCGTGGGTGGGCGTGTGCTCTTTCCCCAGGGATCGTGCTGGAGAGGGTGCAAAGTCCCTGAGCTGGGAGTGACAAGGAACACAAAACAGGCTGGTCACCTTATGGAGCAGCAGCCTGCGGAACTGGGAGGTGACCTGGATTGAGGAGAGGGGTGAAAGGAGGATGCAGAGGATGTTTGGCTGACCCAGGTCAGAGGAACAGGCTCTGTGATAAGACTCTTGGGCTCCACCAAGGCCCCTGCAGCTGCCAAGTCTTGCACTCCACAGAGACCCCCTGCTCTCCGTGCCCCCAAAGAACCCAACCTCGTTACCATTGCACACAACAGCCACATCCTCATAGTGGTAGCAGTTGTGGATGCCCCAGCCGTGGCTCCAGCACTCGCTCAGGGCGGCCTCCCAGCCCTTGCAGTCCACGTTGTCCAGGAAGATGGGGCCACTCCCCTGGCCAAAGGTCATGGCAGCTGGGAGGGTGATGGCATGGCCGCAGCCCAGCTGGTGGCACACCACGTTGGCATCCACGATGTCCCAGTCGTCATCACAGACCGTGCCCCAGGAGCCGTTGTAGAGGATCTCCACCCGCCCCTGGCAGCGGCTGGGCCCGTTGGCGAGGCGGATCTCTGGGGGGATGGGGACAGAGAGGTCCCTCAGCAGGCAATGGGCCATGGGGAGCAAGTCTACAGCAAACTCCTGCTCCTTAAATAGAATCCTGCCCCTTCTCTCTAGCACAAGGCAGTTGGCTTGGTGCTGCTGTGGTGGGACATGGGCTCCCCTTCATCTGCTGGAAGCAGTGGATGTGGAGAATCCAGGAATGAAATGCACCATCACCAAGGTCAGGACAGTCATGACTTTGGGCAGCCTGGTCTACTGGAAGGTGTCCCTGCCCACGGCAGGGGTGGAAGGAGAGGGTTTTTAAGGTCCTTTCCAACCCAAACCATTCTGTGGCTCTGTGATGCTCCCATCATCTCGCCTGCTAATGGGCAAAAACCCAGTGGGACAGGGGAAAAGCAGACACATGGCACCACATGTTGACATACAGTAGGTGACAAGTGACAAGATGCAATTAGCAAATTCTTATTAGCCTCAATGAGTGCATCCAGAGCTGGTCCCACACAAGAGCTGCTGGGATGGAGATGATCTCTTGAGCTGCAGGCAATGGGGTGCAGGCGTGGAAGTGCCCGGGTTCTACCACATCAAGGGAATTATTTACTTGTGTGTGATACATGGCACAGGGACAGAGACTCAGCAGCAGGCGGCAAAACTCTCCTCTCACGATAATTAGCAGAATAGGGATAATAAAGAATCTTTATTTCCTTTCTGTAAAAGAAGTTTAGCTTCTTCTTGCTGCTTTTTGTTCCAAACAGTATCTTTCATTTTTATAATTCCCCTAATTCCTTCTTTTACCTAAAAATGCATTTTTCAACTACAAAACTTTATGGAGAAGAGTGACTTTAATAGAAGAATCTCACCTGGGAATGGCAACAGCTCAGGCTCAGAGGTGGTGCCTGCAAGGGAGAAGAGAAGGAATCAGCTCTCTCTGGAGAGGATGAGATGCAGCTCCAAGAGTGATGGCAGCAGGGATGGGATGGGATGGGATGGGATGGGATGGGATGGGATGGGATGGGATGGGATGGGATGGGATGGGATGGGATGGGATGGGATGGGATGGGATGGGTGTGGTGGGGACTGGCAGGACTCAGCAGCCCTTGGATCCTTCCTTTTTCTGCAAAGTCCAGGTGTTTGTAGGGGAAAAAATGAGCACCCTTGCCCAGGGCATCACTTCATCTACTTCACAGGTGGGGAAACCGAGGCAGGATATGGGTGACTGTGACTCTGGTGGGACTGTGCTTGAAGCACAGGGTGACACGTGTGTGACCATGACGAGCCCAGAGGTCAGCAGAAGCCACTTCAGGTTGGCTGAATCAATCTGTGTTGGGCCAGATCTTGGAGACCTTTGTGTCCATCTCTGGCTCTGTTGCTGCCTTGCTGTGGGCCCTGGGCAGCTCCTGCACCCTCCTGCCCCATCACCCCCATGGAAAACTTGTGTGGTGAGATTGGAATAAGGAAAATCAATCCTGCCCAGCTTGAGAAACCCACTGGAGACCTCCTGATGGAAGATGCTGCACCCTGTGTGCATTTTAATGAATTATTTCTTTTTTTCGCCAACAAAACCCACTTTTTGGAAGCTCCATAATTACATGCAAGTACCAACACACCCTCTGATGGGGTGCAGCCACATCATCCAGAGGGAGGTGAGCACTTGAAGGATGCAGGATGTGTCGTCATCTCTGGACCCCCCTCCCACAGTCTGGGCATTATTTGGGCACAAAATTCCTCTCGGTCCCAATGCTGAGTGATGTAGGATCCTCCCTGGAATGCTGCCAGCATGGGTCACTGAGGGCTCCACATTGTCCGGGAGGTCACAGCAATGATGGTGGATGGGGATGGGCAGCCGGACCTCGTGGACATCCCAGTTCACAAAGTCTTGGCCTATGCTGGAGCCCAGCACAGATTTCCTTGTCTCTGGCTGCACAGCCTCTCCCATGGCTGACACCTTCCAAAATCCTTCCAAACCTAGTGGAAGGTGTCGCTGCTCATGGCAGGGGGTTTGGAATGAGATACACTTTGAGGTCCCTTCCAGCCCAAACCATTCCATGATTCTATGTTGCCTCCATGCTAATTACAGCACCCAAGGGCTGATCAACACCCATGGTGCCTCCGTAGCCTCTTTCCCTCCCACGGCCTTGGACCAGCCCTGTCCTGCTGCATGCTCAGCCTACGAGCAGTGATGTGGGGGTCAATCCCAGCCGCTCCGGAGGCGGATGTCACAGCTGCGAGAGGCAGCGTGAGCCTGGGGGGACAGAGGAGCAGATGACCCCACCTCCCTTCTCCTTGCTTGGACGTTGCCTGGGAGACCATTAAGTCAGCCAGAAATCAGGGCTGTCAAAGAAAGACCTAGAAGCCCCAAGAGAAGGGAGAATAAGGCAGCTGTCTGGCTGTATCCATGACTTAGCAGGGATGCTGGGATGGACAGCAGCAGCTGGGGACCTCCAGCGTGGTCGGGTGCTCCTGTCCAACCCAGCTGGACCAGGCATGGAAAGGGATGCTGTGATTCCAGCAAGAATTGGGGATTAAACAGGTGAGACCACGGGAGCAGAGAGGCTCTGCAGGAGAGGGCAGAGAAGGATACAGCAGCCCCGTGGGCTGGTTTACAGGAGAGAGGTAATTCAGCTCACCTCTGCACCAAAAAGGGGGAGATGTGAGGGTTTCTAGGAAGAGTGTTTGATCCTGGTTTGTATTGATTTTTAACACCTAGTCCACTCCAGTGTTGAAAAAGCAGTGCATAAAAAGGACATTGATAAATATTCATCTCCCTTTAAGTTAAAATCAAAGCTCTGAAATATTAATTTAAGAGCATCCTCCAGCAAAGTCAGGAGAGATCTGAAAAGAATATGCCTGGTGTGTCTACAATAATGAGGAACGAGGGGGAAACTGTCTTTTTTTTTGAGGATAGAGCCCTCCATGTTTCTCTGATGCAGCTTCACAAAGCCAAAAGAAAAAGGGAAACTGCTAAACAAAACCCCCAAAGGAAGGACAAATCACCCTCATTAACGATTAATCTGTGCCCACTAATGAAGAGAACCAGGAGAGTCAGGCGATGCAGAGGACAGCGACACAGCCACCAGGGCCCCCCCAAGGTCCCTACACCCCGAGTACGGGTGCAGATCCTACCGCAGCATCTCGAGCAGGAAGGGGAGCACCAGCTGCGGAGGTGGGAAGGTGAAACCCGATTTAACTCAATTAGGATGTCTGACTACACCCGGATTCCCAGTTTTCTGGCTGGCTGTGCCTTGTCGCGGGTTTGTTGAGGCAGGAATGCGTTCCCACCGCCTGGCTGTAATTACACGGAGAGAGTCACGCTGGGATAAAGAACTACGCTGCCACAGCTCTCGTGCGGAGCCGCGTTCCAGAGCAGGAATGGCTTTTCCCAGGTCGATTTAAGCGCTTCCCTGCCTGGCTGGACAGTGCCTGCCAGGAGTGAGTTGTCCTCAGGGGATGGGTGCTCATTCCACCCGTTTCCTTGGCAGGACTGGTGCCCCAGGTCCTGGGAGCAATCCCAGGAGCATCCCTTGGCCATCAGCATCTTCCCATGGGTGCTGCCGGCTCCGGAGCCAGACCTGCTCTGTCCCCAGCGCTGGCAGCTTCCTGCCCCAGTCCCCTGCCTGTCCTGAGTATTGGGCTTGCCACCACACCCATGTCACGGTGGGAGAGAAGAGCTGAACTTGCTCCCTCCATCCCTGTGCACACTCAGCGCTGTAGGGGACACCACAATAATCCTGCTTCTGGAGAAAATCTGCCCACAAATCTGAGAGCTGGAGAGGGATCACGGGTGCCTAAAACCCCTCCCACCGCCTCAGGCAGGAGCTCACCGGTGGGGCTGGGGAGGAGGAGGAGGACGAGGAGCGCGGCTGTCATCAAGGAGAGAGGCAGCACCTCGATGTCCGGCCTCCTTGTGCCGTGCCGGGTGTCAGGACAGGGACCGAGTGTCATTGCTGCTTGCCAGTCCTCCTGCAGGAGAGTTTCCAGAGGAGACTTCCCTGAAACATGCAGACAGCAGCGTTAGTGATGGTGGCCAGGAGAACTTGTGGCCACCAAGGGTCATGAAGGATTTGTGAACGTGTCCCTCCTCAGTATTTCCAGGAGCAGCGATCTGGAGATACATGAAAAGTAATTCCATCTGGATTTATTGAGAACAAGAGATATTTTTTTGAGTGGCAAGATGAAGCTGAAGGGCTGGATCCCACCTGCGAGATGAAACTCAGCAATGGGGAATGTCAGCGGAAAACGAGGAAGCTATTAAATATCTTAAGATTCCGTTTCCCCTCATTTACTGCTCACTGCCGGAGGGGTGGATTTCCAGCTCTGTCTCACTCGCAGGCTGTTTGGGAGTGGGATGGGTGCTGGTCCTGCTGGCCGGGACTCCTCTGGGAGCCCAGCCCCGCATCCTGGCGGTCCCAGCAGCCGGGCTGGCGGAGCGTGCGCTGGGGGAGCAGTGCCATCGTGAGGATGCTCCCGCACGCCGACTCCAAAGCCGGGCTGTCAGGCTCAGCTCAGCGGAGCCCTAAAATTAGTCCCTCCAGCCCACACGGGGCACATCATCTCCTGAAGTGATGCACACCGACTGCTGCCGCTTCAGGCATCTCCTGATGGTCAGAAATTTGGGAAATCATTGAAATCCACTGTATCAGTGACTAAACCCTCCTTCCCACGGAAACCCCTCATTCAGCCCTTTGCTGTTCCTGGTTTTCCCATGTGGAGGCAGGGGATGAGAAGAGCTCCCAGGTGGGACCGAGTGCTGGTGTCCACCCAGCCAAGGTCCCTCCAGACCATGGGCTGGGTGGCTCCAGAGCCTCCAGACCAAGGCTTCGACTTCATTGCCTGCACTAGGGAGAGATGATGGTGGACCAAAGGGTTTTCTGTGCACGAGCAAGAGGTGATGGAGGTGCAGGAGCCCGCGTGGATGGGACACAGCTCCGTTACATCTCCCTGATCTCTGCTCGGCTCCTGCTGAGCAAGCCTCTGGAGGAGACTCACCAGCAGACAGACAGCTCAGTGATGGGGGCTGAAAACCAATCTACTCGCTGAGGTGGTGGCTTTCAATACTCCATTCATCCCTCCTGAAGCCCCGAATAATGTCGCCTTTTGTCCCACGGGCCCTCCCCTCTCTCCAGCGGGGCAGGGCTGACAGACGGCCCCTCCGCCGCCCTGCCCCGGCCAAACGCCGGCATCGCGTCCTGCTCGCAGGGACGTTGTCATCGCCGGCCACTTTTGTGCTGGAGCCAGCGCGTTCCTGCTCCCTGGCAGGGTGGCAGCGGGCATTAACCACTGCGGTGCTGTGCCACGGCCGACCCCAAAGAGGGAAAACCCAAAGAGGGAAAGCCCGACTTTCCTTCTCCGTCTGTGCTTTTCCAGCTGCTTCTCAATCCTCACCCCAACGCTCAGGATTCAGCTGCAAACTGAACCCCCTTCCAAAAACGTAGGGGTGTTCGGGCTTTTTCAGAACGCCCACAGATTAAAATCTGGTTTTGAGCCATAATTTGTCATGTGGCACTGCAGCAAAACACAGCATCCCTCTTAACATCGCTCAGAGAAGCTGTGACAGCCCCATCCCTGGAAGTGTCCAAGGCCAGGTTGGTCGGGGCTTGGAGCAACCTGGGATAGTGGAAGGCGTCCTGCCCATGGCAGCAGGGTGGAACGGGATGAGCTTTAAGGTCCCTTCCAACCCAAACCATTCTGTGATTCTGTGATGATTCTATGATTTAAAGAGTTGCTGAATGTGGGTTTGTGGAAGTCCCTTCACACCAAGGTTTTTCAAGCTGTCAGGTGTCCTGTGAAGCCACCCCCCACTATGGACCCGATGGAAGCAGCAAATCCTCCATCACTCCCATCCTGCACGAGCACCAGAGATGGTACAAAACTCACAGGGGAGTACCAGGGCTTTAACGTGGGACACAGAAAGTCCCTGCTTTCACCTCAAATAACACCACAGCAGACACACTGTGCCCAGCCAGCTCTTTACCCTCAGTGAAAACTCCCTCCTCCCACCTGGACACAAGACCCCAGAGGACCTTTCATCCCTTTTGTACCCCTTGGCCACAGCTGGAGTGAACCCCAGTTCTCTATTTATCACTTCTTCCACTTTTTAACTATTCAAACAACTTCAGGAGAAATCACAATTTTTCAGCCGCCACCACCCCGCCCAATCATTATTTGTAATTACCACCCTGACTTCAAAAAAAGCATCATAAATCCACATACCTGTTCGGTATTTTCTCTCCAGTATAAAGACGGGTGTATCAACTCCCAGAAATATCTGTCCTCTTGAAATAAAGGAAGGAGCTGGATAGTTAGTTATAAAAAAATTTAAAATAACGTCTGCAATTAATATTCCGGGTAAGATGTGATAGGGATAAGGCAGGAATTTTTTCTTTAGATGAGATCTTGCTTAGTAAATTTTTTAAAAAAATTAAAAAGGGGGAAGAAAATGGATCTCATTCATCAACGGAACAGCTCCAGCCTGTCATCTCTTTGCACTTTTGGGGCTGCTGCTGCTGGGTTACAGCAGAATGGCAGCCCTGCCACCCATCCTGGGACAGACCATTCCCAAAGCAAAGGAGAAAGAGAGGGAGCAGGAGAGGGGAGAAGAAGAAGAAGGAGAAAGAGGAGAAGAGAGGACAAGAGAGAGAAGACCGCTAAGGAGACATGGCGGGGAGGGAATGGCTCGGGTTTCAGGGAGGCAGGCAGGGACACATCCTTAAATTGGGTGCTGGCAGAGCCTGGGTTACGCCTCAAGGGGAAGGAAGAAGTTTTTCAGAGGATTTGGGCTTTTCAGCTCCTTCCCACCTCCCTCCTTGGCTGTCTGAGTGCCCACCTGGAGAGGAAGTCAGCAGTAACCATCTGGCTGGAAATACTTCTGTCGGTGCCTGAGCCAGCACTGGGATGCAGCAGGAGGGGATGGCTCTGACCCCCTTCCTTGCCTTGGGGACTTGGAGACCTATTCCTTGTGCATGGTCTTCCCTGCCTGTTCCTAGGCAAGAAATTGCCTTTAGACGTCCCCTTTTTCAGGATTTTTCCTGTCTGACCATCCAAGGCATCTCTGCTGAGGACTTCAGAGGGACCTGACCTATCCTTGTGCTCCCAGCCTATGGTGAGGGAATTCCTGCAGCTGGAAACCTTCCCCATCCACCTTTACCACCTCCTGCTCTACACATTCATGTTGTCTCCTTCTGCTCCTGACCAGGGCATCTCTTTATTTAAAAAAAAAAAAAAAAAAGTGTATATTTAATAATTTTCAACTATTGCAGCCTTTTTACCATTTTAACCGACATTGCAAGTAAAAGCCAGATGATGTGAGACTCTTGAAGACCATGGAAAAGGAACCTCCAAACATACTGGGTTTCCCAGTCTTATGAATTCTTAAGTTCCCCAGCAATTTTAGGAGCCTGGTGTGCTTTTGACTTTGAACAGGTTGATTTTATGAGCCACAGGATTCCTGTCCTCGTTCTCACAGGAGGCAGAATTTGCCTTGGGGCTCTTGCTGCTGGGTTTTTCACTTGCTCCTATGCAAAGTCCAGACCTCTAAATGCCCTAAAAAGCCTGGGTTCTGTATTTTAACTCTGCACAAAGCCAACTCTTGCTACGACTGCCGCCAACTGCTTCTGCTGTTCCTTTCTTGCAGGGATTTAGTAATTAGCAATTAGGCACTTTTATTTCCCAGCAGCAGCACAGTTCTAATTAACCAGATCATGAGCACAAGTTTCAAAGGTGCCTTTTAAGTCTGTTTTGCCTAAACTTTGACAAACTCCCCGCCATCCTGGCTGTCTGCCAGGGTCTATGGACTGGGAACCTGAGGCTCCAGCATCAATCCACATCCAGGCTTTGCAGACGAGGAGCAGAACATGGACATGCAGGGATAAGATGCTCTTCATCCTGGTCCACGGTTTCTCTGGGCATTGGGGCAGCATCTCAGCCTTCTTCCATGTCTACATCATTCCTGCATGTGCTTTGAGTGGCTTGGCAGTATCAGGCTCGGGGATTACGCTGCTCTGAGGAAAAGAAAACACAGCCAGCCTTATTCAAGGAGCAGCCACAACATAAGAAAGGCTAATTATAAAATTCCACAGGACAGCAAGGCTGTTCTCTGGTGCGCCAGGAAAAGAAAAGGAGCTCTTTTTGTGCTTCCTGATGGTCCTGCTGCCTAGTCAGGCAGGGACACTCTGGGACACTCTGAGACATCAGAGATGCTTACGGGAGAGAAGCTTCTGGAGGGATCAGGGCCATCCCCACATCCACTCAGCAGCTGCGATGTGCCAGAAGCCACATCTGCCACAGCTTCCTATGGCAGAGGGTGGCATCTCCAGCAGACCTCTTTTCCGGCAGCAGTTTGGCCATGGGTGGAAACTGCGAAATACAAGTGGCTCACAAAACTGCAGAAAATACAAGGCCTCCAGGTAAAAATGGGAAACAAAACCAAAACAAAAACCAAAAATCCAAACAAATTTCCCTTTTTGACTAGCTGGGAAAATACAGAGAAGAGACACAAACTCGTTTGCCCAGGCCAGGAAATGCACTGGGGATGTAAAGAAGAGCCTGGTGCCATACAAAAAGCCAAAAGCTAAAACAAAAGGCATTTCCTTGCTGCCAGGAGGAAAAGACAGGGCTGAGAACACCAGTTGCTGTTTCAAGCCATTGCCCGGTGTATAATGAATGACAGGATTCCCCTGCTGATTGCTGAGCTAAATCACCAGGTATTTAGAGGGTTCCTGCTGCTGCTTTCACTCTGGGCAGCACCTGCACAAAAATGCTGCATCTACAGCAGGATGGAGCCTCCTCTCCTTCCTCCGCTCCTCCTGCTGCTCCACGGCACGGGCAGTGGATGTGATCCTGCAGTGTGGGGTCATGGAAGCTCCCAGCCCCAAACCAGCCTGTGTCCAGCAGAAGGGAAAGATGTAAATCCAGTACAAGACCATTTTGACATCAAGCCCCGCCTCGGTGCAGCTGGATCTGTGCTCCAAGCACACCCCTGTGCTATTTGGGAACCACGAGCTAATTTTAAGGTGTTTTCTGGCGGTTTACAAATACTGAAGGAAGGGCAGGGCTGAGGGAAGGGCAGTGGAAGCCCCCAGAGAGGCTCAGCATTGCCCTGGGCTGCAGCAAGCTGGAGCTCGGGGAGAGGTACCCATCCCCTTCCCGGACAAAATCACCTTTGTTCCTCCCTAATCTGCTTCCTGCCCGACGTGCTGCAGAAAGCACCTCAGCCAGGTGGGAAGGAGCAGCCCAAGGACGCGGCGCTGACAGGAGGCTCTCCGGAGGGCAGCAGACCCACGCCATGGGCTCCGGCCGGATCCAGGGCTGGGGAGGAGCAGGAACGGATCCAGCGGGGAAGAGGGGATAGGAAACAGGGATCTGGGTGCCCTCAGTCACCAAAGGCACTCGCTAGCGTCTGTCTGTTACTCACTTTTCTCCCTGCCATTAACTGTAGGGGTGAAACCTCATCTAGCAGCAGGACCCTATGGGATAACAGCCGTATCTATGTTATATATATATATATTCAGGTATTTGTAAGGGTATATTTATTTTCATGACTTGTCCATTAGCTTCTCTGCCAGCCCTGGGGAATTCATGCATCCCACTCCTGCTGCAGCATCACTGCTGTGAGGTCGGACTGCTGCGACCCCAGTGCTTTTAAATTTGCTCCAGAGAGTCCAAACTGTGCCGAAGTGGGTGATTGGGAAGTGATGACCTGTGGGGGGACAGCCAGGCTGACAAGACACACGGCGTCGGCATAGCTGCCTGCCAGTGCAGGAACCTACGTGGAATGCAGATGCCGTGCCCGAGCCGGACGCTGCATGGAACAACTTGGGCTGGAAGGGACTTTTCAAGGCTCGTTTAGCTCCAGGAAAGCTCCGAGGGGATGGAAAGCTCCGGAGGGATGGATCGCCCGCCTTGTGGGCTGCCGGGCGGCTGAGCGTGCACTAGGTGGCACGCAGCTGCAGGGAGAAGCGCTTGTGACAGAGGGGAGAGGCTTGGATTCGGGAAGAGAAAGGAAAGCTCGGCTGGAATCCCCCAGGGACCCGCCAGAGCGGTGTGAAAAGCAGGCAGAAGGCAGAGCGGGATGAGTTCTGCCCATAATTAGCACCAATGGGGAGGTGAGGGTGGCCAGAGCAGGTGAGACAGGAACAAAACCCAGAGGACTCGGCTCCAGTTTCCTGGCTGGATTTAGCAGAGGCAGGGATGGAGAGAGCCTTTCGATTGGGGTCGGGATGACAGAAGGGGCAGGGATATGGTAAATTTATGATGGAGATAAGGAAAAAGTGTTTTATGATGAGGGCGGCGAGGCCCTGGCACAGCTTGCCTATAGAAGCTGTGGATGCT
Organism: Eopsaltria australis; assembly: GCA_034509425.1. Classification (NCBI taxonomy): domain Eukaryota; kingdom Metazoa; phylum Chordata; class Aves; order Passeriformes; family Petroicidae; genus Eopsaltria; species Eopsaltria australis. Next base: position 317,890 of record JAVTVJ010000394.1, read on the forward strand.
GGAAGTGTTCAAGGTCAGGTTGGGTGGGGCTTGGAGCAACCTGGGATGGTGGAAGGTGTCCCTGCCCATAGCAGGGAGTTGGAACAACCTGGGCTGGTCCCTTCCAACGTAAACTGTTCATGATTCTGTGATTTCCCTGGAGAAGGCAGGCAGTGGGACACAGAGAGTTTGGCTGAGCTCATGGGGCATCTCCCACTACCAGCAGGGATGAGGATCATGTCCCTCTCAGCAGGTAAATCCCAGGGGCTGGAGAGCAAGGTCACCCAGCAGGAGGGGGGATCCCACACCAGATCCATCCCTGCTTTGTCTGACTGGTCCCTGGCAGGAACCAGCAGCTGCTGCAGAGGAAAATGAAACAAAATTTCACCTATTATCCTCTGCCTGCAGAGGAATTTCTTCCTAATTCCTGTCACTTCGGGTTTGTCTGCTCAGGGAAATTAATCTGAAATCGAGTGGGCTGTGAATTCAAAGTGCTGCAGCAATCCCAGCAGAGCTTGGACAGGCAGCTTCCTAAGTGGCCAGGCTATTCCCTGGAGCACCAGGCTAAGCCTGGCAATTTAACACAGCCTCAAGCATCAGGTTTTGTAGACATTAGTGTAGAACCTCGAGCCAAAACTGTGTGAGAGGGAGCAGCCATGGAGAAATTAATTCAACAGCCTTTCAGCACCACTGCAAGGAAAGGAACAGGGGGAAGGCAAATATTTGGCTGGTTACCCCAGTGTGTGGGTGGATCAGACAGGAGGTGATGCCACTTTGGAGGACTCAGTGCTTTGCATACTGATTTGGGGAGCATGCAGAGAAGGGTGTGGGAAAGAACAGCATGGGAAAAAAGGGATTCAGCTGGAAAAGAAAAAAGAAGCATAAGGGAGTATGTTAAAATCTGGGGATCATTAAGGTAAAAATCATGTAAAATATAAGATATTTTTGCAGGCAGTGAGGATTGTGAGGTCTGCATCCCTCTGAAAGCAGGGTCCCTCGGGACAGCAGGACACCAAGGTTCACCTTTCAGACCCAGGGATGATCAAGGATATTATTTACAGCCACCCTCACACAGAACAGCTGGAGGAAGTTGTGCAGTGGGGTCTGACAGGCTCAGCTGGTCACCTGAGCCCAGATTCATGTTGCCCATGGCTCTGTTAACCCCTCTCAGGTTGTGGGACCATTGTGGAATACAGGACAAGTGATGGAGAGGTGCGAGAAAAGGGAGATTGAGGACCAGCCATGCTGAGTTGAGGCCAGCCACTCACTGTGCCTGGCAAAACATACCAGGGGCCCTGATGCAAGATCAGATCCTGAATCCCTGCTCAAAAATAAAAAATTCAATAAATCCAATGCAATTTGAGACTCTTCCCACAGCTCAGCCACCACCTGACTGGCTTATCTCCATTACACAGCCCTTCTCTCCACCCAGGAACTGCACCCAATTCACCTCTGCCCTCCCCCACCCTGCAGCCCTTATCTGTAGCACCCTTCAGCCCTGGAGCATCACCCCGAGCCCTCGCCCATCCTCTCTCACCAGCCAAGACTCCTCACTGGGAGCATCCCTTTATCTCCCAGCCATGCCATGAAGGTCTGCAAGACTCGCTAGAAACCCTTCTTCATCATCCTGAATCCTCCCTGAAACCTTTTCCTATTTAGGATCACAGGATGTTTAATAACTGTCCATGCCTGCAACCACGTGGATCACACAGTCTGCTCCCAGCATGGCTTTATGAAGCATTCCTATCTATTTTTCAGGGGAAAAAAAAACCCTTCACATTGCTCTCCAGTTTCTAATTACAGCCGCAGGAGACAGGAATCCCAAGCACCTGAGCTGTAAATGTGAGACTTATTGCTTAAGCAGACACATTACAAGCAGGCTATCAATCACTCCTGGCAATTATTAGTACTTTGTGAGTGTTTGGAACTCAAGTATGTGACAGTCTCATCCATCCTGGAGCAGAGAAATCCATATGGGCATTTGCATAAGAGGCTGAGCTGTGGGGGGATGCAGCTGCAGAGGGTTTTCACTGTGGTTATGTCCTTGGCACTGGACATTTTGAGATGAAAACTAACTTTATTCAGGCTCTGTAAAGATGAGTCTCATGTTAACCCTGGAAGAAGAGTTTTATAATATCCCTCCATTCCTACAGCATAAAGTGGTTCTTTATGCTATTTTTTTGCTGTAACTACTGAGTCCAAACATAATGTTCTTTATTTTATAAACCTTTTGGGGCAGGTGTTTCATGGCACGGGTGAATCAGTGCTGCTGGGTGTAAAGTCCAGGGAGGTTTCAAGTCATTTGATAAGGACTGGTGAACACCTTCTGGTTCAGAAGGAATTATGGTGATCTTAGGGGGTTTTTTCAACCTAAATGATTCTCTGGTTCTGTGGTTCTTTAATCACTGCTGCCAAGGTCTTGGTGGAGGTTTCAGGAAAGGGGAAAACCCAGGTGAGGTCTGACCTACCTTTACGAGAACATGAAGAAGTGATCCAGAACCCTCTAAGATGCTCCAGGATCGAAGGAATCCCTAAATAAACACACACATCTTGCAAGGGGGAGCGATGAAGGTGCAGCATCCTCACCCCAAACAAGGATCAGGCATCTCCAGGGCTTTGCTCCAGATGTACCTGGGTGTAAATGAAGGTGGTGAGCAGCTGATGGATCCAGGCTGGTTCTGGGTTCAGGGGTCACACCCACCTTCCCATAAGGGAAAAAAAAAAAAAAAGAAAGAAAAAAGAAAGGGAAAAGACAAAAAAAAAAAAAAAAAAAAGAGAGAGAGAGAAGGCAGCTCCCATGGCCGGCACCTGGAGGTGTCAAACTGCAGGAGAGGCTGTGCTGGTGATGTGCCACACACCCCTTCACACACACACACACACACACCCCCCTTCACACACACACACACCCCCCTTCACACACATACTCACACTCACACTCTCAATCCCCTGCACACGCAGAGCATGTCGCACCCCCAGTACTGCTCATGCTCACACTCACACGGATGGTAGCACATTCCCATGGATAATAACACACTCACATGGGCGGTGTCACACAGATTATAACACACTCGCATGGATGGTATCACACTCATGCACACTGTCACACACACTGACACACACCCCCACACCATCACACACACTGTCACACTCACACCCCCACTACCCCACATACACATACCATCAGTTCTCCCTCACACACACTATCGCTGTCACTATCATTTACACAATCACACTTTTCCATATCTGCTCACACTCACTGTGACACACACTATCACACTCTATCACAGACACTTTCACACATGCACGCTATCACACACTCATTATCATACCCTTACACACCCACTATCACACACAGAGTCACTATGATGCACACACACTATCACATACTCACTGTCACACAGTATCACACACACTCATTATCACACTCGGTCCCACACACTGTCTCACACTCATTATCACACTCAGTCCTTCATTCTGTCTCACACTCATTATCACACTCAGTCCTTCATTCTGTCTCACACTCATTATCATTATCACACTCATTATCATACTCGGTCCCACACACTGTCTCACACTCATTGTCATTATCACACTCGGTCCCACACACACTCATTATCACACCCATCACCACACTCGGTCCCTCACACTCATTGTCACCATCACACACTCATTGTCACTATCACGCACTCATTATCATTACCACACTAATTATCTCCCTCATTCTCACCCGCGTTACCGCCCCCGCTCCCGCACCGCCTCACGCTCGCCGTTACTCTCCCTCACGCCTCCACCAATCACGTCCCTCCCTCCCCTTGGCCCCGCCCCCCCGGCCCCGCCCCCTCACTCGCCCCGCGGCGGCCCCGCGTGCGCACGCGCGGAGGTTCCGTGACCGCGGGCCGGGAGCGGCAGCGCCGGGCCCTGCTCGGGGTGAGGGGCCGGGGGCCGGGCCGGGTGAGGGTGACGGGGAGCGGGACGGGGGGACAGCGGCGCCGGGACGTGGGGCTGGGCTGGGCTGGGCTGGGCTGTGCTTCGCGGGGCGGGCACCCCCGGGCGGGCACCCCCGGCACCCTGCTCCCTGTGCCGCGCAGCCCGGGCCGTTCGTGAGGGACCGCCCGGGCCGTTGCGGCCGCTTCGGGCCCGGCCTGCGTGGCGTCCCGTCAGCCCGGGAGCACGGGTGCCGCTCCCCTCGCACCAGGCCCCGGCCCCTCCGCAGCTCCCGGAGCGGTCGGTGCCGCCCGGCCACCCCCCGGCACCCGTGGAGCCCGGGGGTGTCCGTGGTACCGGGGGGGCCGGTCGGGGCCAGCAGGCGGCTGCGGTGGGTGGTGGGTGCTGCCCAGGGCCCCAGGGCTGGGGGGAGCTCCCTGAGGGGCGGGTGGTCCCCGCCGGGCCGGCCCCGAGCCAGCGGCTCCCCGAGTGGGACCCGGCTCGGCCGCTCCGGAGCTCCAGGAGCTCCTGCCCGAGCCGAAGCCGTTGCGGAGCTGGAGGGACCCTCCGAGCCGTGCCAGGTTCGCACTCACACGGCAGCGGTCTCCGCACAAATAAATAACCCGCCTCAGTGCCAAGAAGGACCCAGGAGTTTTCGCGTTAGACGCAAAGTGTGGTGAGATCCCGTGTCCAGGTGAAATCCTGTGTCTGGGTGTACCTGCCCTCCTCTCGCTGCCTCAGCTTTTCTATTCAACCAGCCCTCGGCTTAATTGACAGGCAAACGCTTTGTTCCGCCTCAGCTGCCGTCTCTTTTCTCCCCCTCCGAGGGGAACTCGCTTAAAGCTTGTTTTGAATGGAAGCAGTCCAGGTTTGGAGCAGCCGGGTTTATTTCTTCTGTTGTTTTGGCTGTCAACCCAGCCACCTTGTGCCGTGAGGATCAGCAGAGGCTGGGAGAGGGCAGGACTGGGATGGATCTGAGTGCTCGGAGTTATTTGCTGTGACCCCTCTTTACTGCCGGGCTCTGTTCTTTTTGGTTGCTGCAAATCGGTGCTGGGTGCTTGTGTAAGGAAGAGTGTGTTTGGGTATGAATTACCTGGCAACAGCTTCCAGCCCTGTTGCATCGCGTTCTGCTGTGCCCAGAAGTGCAGCTCAGCTGTTGTGAGGGGCTGTGGGTGGGTGATTTGGGGTCGGAGGAGGGCACAGGGCACCTGTAATGCTGCTCCAGTCGTGCCCCCTGCACAGGGTCACGTCTTACTGCAGCCCGGTGGCCTCCGTGTGCTTTATGTGCTCCCCTAATCCCTGTGTAATCTCTTCTCATGGGATCTTTGTTGCCTTCCCAGTCCTGTCTCTCAAAGTGCTGTAGTGACGCTTAACAATTCCTCCTGGGCACTCTCTTTTCTGAACAACCTGCTGAAGAGTCTCTGTTTTACCAATCTGGTGATTTTTATTTTTAATTCAGCCCAGCTCAAGAGTTCCCAAGGCTCTTTTGCTTTTCCAGGTACAAGCTCGCATTTCATGAGAACTTTTATCAGTGCTGGCAATTCAAGTTCAGAAACTTAAAAAAAGGAATTGGCATTTTTAGAAATCATCTCAGATCCATGAATTTTAAGATCCTGCATTTAAAGCGAAAGAAAATTCTGCTTTCTGGAAGTAGAACAAAGAATTAAACACAGCTTTCAAAGGCTTTAATTCCTGTTCTCCAGCTTTCTCACCACCATTTGCTGGAGTTTGAGGAGCAGGGAGTGAAGCTGTTGGAAAACACGTCCGAAATGCACTCAGTTCTTTTCCTGTCCAACTCCCCAATTAAAGCCATGTGGACAAATGTTTCAGAGGTTGTGCTGGGCAAAAAGTTCCAACCAAACCAATGCAAACTCAAGGTCTGAGCCCACGTTACCAAATACCTTCAAAGTGAGGGGCATCTGGCTGGACTATTTAAGTGTGCATTTGAATTAGCCAGGGTTTTGTTTTCACTGGGGGATGGGTGGATTTCTGACTCTAGCCATGACTGTTTGGTGAATAAGAGCTTTTAGGGTTGGTGTGAATTTCAGCTTCTCAAGGTATTTTTAAAGCTTGAGGTGAAGTGTTCTAGTCCATGGGATTTGTGTAAAGATGTAAGCTGGGATGTGTAACACATCCCAAACCATGTCCCACTCATCCTCAAACCCTTTCTGCTGTGGTGTAATGCTGAACACTGTACAAGCAGCTCCAGTATTGATTTTCTCAGCTTTTAATATTTGTGTGCTGCTGAATTCTCAAAGAGAAGTCAGGACCTGCAACTTCAGGCCTTTTCTTTCTCGTTTGCCATAACTCCAGGACTTGTTTAATTTTGGCTCACTGATGCTCTCCCGCATTCCTCCCTTCCCAATCCGTGCAAACAGCTGCTCGCTCCAGGAGCTTTCAGCCAGAACTGGCAGGAGGCTGAAATACATCCCTTGCTCCTCCTTTGGAGCAGCAATCCCAGCGCAGGAAATATTTTTCCACTCTGATGGGGAAGTGAATGTTGGAGCATGCGACACTCACGTGCAGTCAGCCCGGGTACCTTCACGTGTGGTCCAGGATCCACAGCATCACTGCCACCCCGGCGTGAGGGACAGGCTGTTGTCACCCAGCTGTTACCCCGGCAAGTGTGAGGTGGCATGGGAAGGACGTGGCTTTTCTGCTGCAGTGTCTGCTTCTTTGCATTTCCTGCTGCTGTTTCAGAAAGGAAGGAAAACGAATCGCTGACTCCCTCCTCACAGCCTCCCTCTTCTCCTCTGCTCTGCTTGTGGCTGCAGATGAATACTTGGTAACAGCTTGGGGGGAAAAAAGGTGTTGGTTCTGTATTTGGGGTTCAGAGCACCCAGTGCAGGTGGGTGGGACAGAAAATGCCACACCCTGGCTTTTGCTCTGAGTCATCCATGGACAATGCTGGTGGTCCCTGAGGTGAAGTGTTGGTGTGAAACCTGCCATAAAAAGAAGTGGCAGAGGCAAGCGTTGAATTTGATACTTTAAGTCTTAATTAGCTGTTTTAAGCAGTAAAAAAACTGTCTTTGGTGTGTTAGGGGACAATGCATTGCAAGGAAGAGATTAATAGCAGGATGGGATCTTGGCGATCTGGAGCCGTTTGTCATCAAGACCAGTTGAGCTGGGGGTGTTGTGTAAAAATCTCAGAGCAGCTCATAAACTAATTTACACTGAATTCCTGGGGAAAGTGTTGCTTTCCTCTTATAAATGCAGACGTGTGGGTGTGTCTGTTCTGCGCTCGCTCTCCTTCTCTTGTCTTTTTTAAGCTATCAAGCCACACGGGCATGATGGATGGGACGCTCCACGGAGCGTGGGATCTTCTCCCATCCGGCAGGGATGTCATTCTCTGTGCAGATGGCATCCTCCAGTGGAAGCCACCCACTGCTGCTCTGCCTCTTGGGAGACCTGAACTTTTCCATTGGATGGGAAGGAAGCTCACAGCTCCCTGCTGACTGCTGGGAGTTAAGCGAGCAATCAATGACGTGAGACCTCAGAAGGGAGAAGGCGAATTTATTTTAAAACAAAATGAGTTTCACTCATTCACAGCCAAACCCACCTACACACGGGCACCAGTGTGGGGATCTCCAAGTGGTTGTCCAGCGTTTGGACAGATGTGTGTCCAGATGGTTTGGACAGGATTCCTTGGAATGACACAATGGACAAGGAATGTCAAATATCAGACCTCTGGTGTCTCTCGTTGATCATGTGATGTCTTTGGATCTGCTCTTTTTACATCCCTTGGGGGCTGAGAGTGGTGATCTTTTTTTGTTGGAATTTATTCACTGGCCTTTATGTCTTTGTCTGGTGTCTTTGGGCTCCTGCCCTTTCTCTATTCTTCCCCAAATCATCTCTTAAGGGCTTGAGTCTCTTCTATGCTGATTGTCCCTTGTTTCAAGATATTCCTTGTTTTCCAACCTGAGAAGCTGCAGTTGGTGTTCGGACTTACTGAATCACTGCCCTGAGCACAGGCATTTGGTTATGCCCTGTGTTCCTTCTGGTTCTCTTGTACTCCTTCCAATCTGTTTTTTTGCTGGGATCACACTCAACTAAAGAAGTGTGTACTGTGATTTGCAAACTGTGCTTTACGAGTTGTCCTCTGGCTTTGTTTGCATGTCTAATGCTGCACAGGAGTCGCAGGACTGGTCCTGGACCAGAACTAAGTGGTCAGGAGCCTGAATCGAGTTGGTGGTGTAGCCCTGGAGCTCAGATCAGTGTGAAGAGTTTGTGAACCACTTGTTTAACTCAGTTCTTTCTGTGAATGAGTGTTTGGCCAGCATTTGGCAGCTCACATTGGGATTGCTGGTCAGTGTAATGCTGCCAGGAGCAGTGCTGAGCATGGGGATGGGGCAGAATGGCAGCTTGCCTTGGTACACTGCTGGCTAGTGTCTGTCTGAACTCATGCCAGGGTTTACAGGTCTGCCTGACACAGATCAGCAGTGGCTCGGGGATGGTTTGGTACAGATCTGTGGTGACTCGGGTGGTGTTTGGTGCCACCAGCCTTAGGGAGCAGAGTCTCAGTGAAAAGTGTTTGTTCTCAATTAGCAGGAAAAGTTGCCAGCATTGCCAGGGAGTGATTGGTGGTACCTCAGTCACCCTCAGCCAGAGGGTTTTTAGGCCAGTCTGCTTCTCTGGAGTCTCTTAAATCCATAGTGAACATCCTCTGCGAAAGTCAGAGCTTGTTTCCCTCTCAGGTGGCTTGCATGATGTGGATGTGGGATGGGGATGTTGGAAAACATACCAGTTTAAAAATATTTTTAAAAATAATTTTAGCCAGGTTTGTTCACCTTTGCCTCAGGGAAAGGGACTAAAGTTTCTTTCCGGGATATTACTTCTCTTAAGTGAGGCTTGATGAATTTAACATCTCAACAAACCAGGAGTAGCACAGAAGATACACAAGAGAGAACAGCTATCAACGGTCATTAACAGACCATCAACTCCAAAGAAAACCCCTGGCTAGCTGGAGGGACCTGGTCTGCAAGGAGAGGAGTAAGAATGAAGATCTAATTAGCTTAGATCTCATTAGATTGGAGGCGAGGAGATTTCAGATCCAATGGAATACCAGATACTGGGGGTTGCTCAACTCCAGACCAATGAGCACTGACCCATTCGTTGCTATGAGTTTTGATTGTATAAAATGTGTGAGAAATCTTGTAAATGTCATGAGTCATTGAATGATCCTCTCTGCACACCCGGGCTATGTGTAGATGGTGTAGATTTTTATGATGTAGATTTTTGTGGTATATCCTGGTCAAAACATCCTGGCCAGAGTAAAGTAATGCCTTGATTCTCTTGACACCAGAAATGTTGGAGAGTTTTTGTTTTTCCCGCAGTTTCGGTGACAGGGGGATTTGGAACATCATTCTCATCTCCCTGTGCTCTCTGTTTCTTGCTGCAGGTCCTCAGGAGAAAATGGTGTAAGGCCAGCACAGTTGCCACTTCCAATCGCGGCGTGCCCAGAGCTCAGGGAGGAGCATGGCAGCAGCTCAGGGAGCGGGAAGCGGCTCAGCCGGGCCGTCCGGACCGCCCGGTTCTGCCCCGGGGCACAGCAGCAGCTCCACGGCAGTGGCAGTGTGGGAATGGCAGGATGAATTTGGCAGGTGGAGGCCGTACCGAGGCAATGTCTGCAGCTACATCGAGCAGGTGATCCAGGCCTCTCAGCAGAAGGGCCGGCGCTCAGGGTCGGGGCTCAGCAGCATCCCTTTGGGACACGCGGATCCCGCCTTGGCTCCCTATGTCATCGACATTCCCAGCTTGACACAGTTCCGGCAGGATACAGGTAAGGGAGCTTCCCCACCCCTTCTGCTGCTTGCTTGGGGATAAGCAGGGCCTTGTTCTGTGTGTAAGAGCCCTGCAAAGCTCTGCTGTTTGCTGCCGTGCTGGGCAGCTCTGTGAGCACATCTCCTGCTCTCCTGATACTGTCTGCTGCCCAGTGTGGAAAAATCTGGAGCTGGGTGCAGGCAGACAGCCATGATCTCTTCAGGAGCATCATCATGGGAGCTCCCAGCCTGTGATCCAGAGCTCTTGGAGCTGGAAACTTCCCTCCAGCCCCGATCCATTCAAGATCACTTGCGTAAAAAAGGCCTTTTTACGATTCCAATCCTCCTGCTTGAATCCCCTGCTCCCTCTGGAGCTGGAGTGCCAGCTGCTTTACCTTGGCATGCAGCCCTGCTCAAGCTGCTTGTGAGTGCCTGCGGCCCCCGCACGACACCAAAATGCTGCAGCAGAATATTCCCTCCACTTGTGCTGTGTGAGCCTGGCTTGCTTCCTCCCAGGGAGAAAGGGCAGGATGGGCTCAACAGCAGAACTGAGACCTGATTTTCATTTTCTTCTCTCCTGAGGTCACTGGGAGTAGCAGCTCAGAATTTGCAGAGATGACTCCTGCCCTCTTTTGCTCCAGATGTGCTGAGCAGCTGGAGCTTAGAAAAGAGGCAAGGATGGAATGCATACACTTCATCCCTGGAAAATCCAGGGAGATCCCAAATTACACACTCCAAATGAATGGCTGCTTTGGAAAATTTTCCATCCATCAGTTTTCCCTTTGTCAGTGTCTCTCCCATCACTCCAGGAAGCAGTTGAGCATCATCCCAAGCTTTAGAGAGGGGCATTGGCTGGTTTCTTGCCAGTTGAAACAGTAAATGAGCAATATTTTGAATCAACTGCATGATCAGCCAATTCTGACAGGAAAGGGAAGTGGTTGGAGCAAATGTGAATGGTCATCACAGCTGCATCCGTGTTTTTATTCTGACTTGGTGACCTTAGGCTGAGTTTATCTGGCGGTGTCCTGGGTGAGGTGAGGAGTTTTCTAAGCTGGATGCCTTTGCAGGTGTGCTCAGCTTGGCCTGTTTAAACATCTGGAAGGCCAGCTGAGGCTGTGGCTTCAAGCAGTACAGCATGGACCACCAGAGCTGGCACCAGCAGCTGTTTTCTTTCCTGGTTTTTTCATGCCAAACTTGTGAAGAAGCCTGCCAGTCTCTGGCCCTCTCAGCCAGTGCTCCAACATGTGGAGAGCAGTCCTAAGCTGTCTGCTGAAGGTGAGCAGAGAGCCTGTGGGAGGGTGAGCTGTGTCCCAGTGTGAATGGGACATTCTTTTCCACACGTGCACCTTTCTGTCCTTAGAGGGTTTGTATCTCTTTAGACCCTCATGAAAGGTCTCAAAACACCCAGTGAATATTGTCCATTGCAGGGTGGTTTGGAGCTGTTCATATCTGGGCGACAGTCCAGTTAAACTCTGGAAATTATGTTGGCTGGCATGATCTCATCCTTCCTTGGTCTAGATCTGAGTTGGAGTTGTTGATAACAAAAAGGCGGATACTGCTCCACAGCTCTCCTGCAGTGTTTCCCATTGATCCAAAGGGATGCTGATCCGAGTGGCCAATGCTGTGAACCTCCCTCCACAAATACCTGTGTGCTCTGCAACGTGACTATTGGAAAAGCTCTCATGTCCCCTTTCCATGGCCCAATTCTGAGCAAAGCTTTTTCTCTCTGCAAGGCTCTGCCTTAAACATGAATCTTTCTGAGCAAGCCACCAGCTGAACTTTGTCATGTGCTGGAGAAAAGAATCTCTGCAGGAAACATCCCCATGAAAAATCTTTAAACAGTGCAAAAAATAGTCTGTTGTATTCTGCTCATTAGCTATTAGACAGATAAATAGGCTCTTCAAAGGAAGCCAGGGAGAATAACAGGAAGTCAGTGTTAATGGGAGCAGCGTCCCCAGCAGCAGGGAATGACAGCTGTGTGTGGGGATCTTGTGGGCAGGATTAGCTGTGGGCTTCAGCTGCTGCTCCAGGCAGATTAGCTGGGAGTGAGTGCAGGGGAGCAGCAGGAGTTGTCCTCTCACCACAGCTGTTTGCCCACCCCGGAGAGGAATGCCAGTTTCCCTGCCAGCCTGGGGGAAGGGGGATGTTTTCCAAGTGCATGGCCTTGGTTTTGTTGTTGACTCCTAAAAACTCACTGCTGCTGTGTGAGGGGTGAAGGTGTTAAAACACAAGTTGCTTGCAAGTCCTGCAGTCCCCTTTGTGCTGCTTTTAGCTTCTGACCTGCCAGTGGAGCAGGGGAAGCCTTGCAAATGCCCTGAGATGTGTCCTGCCTTACCTGTGGCAGTGCCCTTTTTCTGGGAGCAGGTTCCCTGCACTCATCTCTAAATGTAGTGCATGTCTCACCATCTCATTTCCAGTCCAGTCTCATCCCTAGTCCTCCTGCTCAGGGGTTTGTTCCTGAAGTTATCCACCTTTTGAGGCTGTGGGTTTGTGTTTCTGAAACTTGGCAGCACTTGCTGCATAGGAGCAGTCATTGCTAGAGTTTGCTTTTGGTTGTTTAGCCTGCTTTTCCACTAAGGTGTCAGTTCCAGGCTGGGACAGTCACTTTGATTCTGCTGATACTTTCTGTCTGGTCCCACAGGAATCCCTGAGCTCCGTGGTAGAGCTATTGGGGAGGTTGCTGTGTTTGACTGGCTGCTAGTAGTGTTTTAAGTGTGCTGATGAGGTGTTGCTTGTTGGCTGGTGTCACTGGAGAGTCTCACTCTGCAATAAGCAGGGTGCTTGGTGCTGCTCTGGGGCAGAAACACAAGTCCTGGCACTCCTTGGTCTGGCACATTCTGCTTTTGAGAGAGCCTCAGCCTTTGTGTCAGCTTTGGAGTTTTATCAGTGCCGAGATAAGGACACAGACGCCACAACATCCCAGTACTCTTGGATACACCAACAGCAGCATGATCCTCATGCCAGCATCCAGGCAGGCAGAGCCTGAACCCAGCAGCAGTTGGATTTTAGCAGTGTGGAGTCCTGCGTGGGCTGTCCTCCGTCTTCCTTGGGATGTGCTTGTTGGGTGTGAAGCTTGCCTGGATTGCCTGTGTCCCACAGAGTCTGCAGGGATATCCTGGGGCAGTTCTCCTCATGCTTTAAGTGTGGGTACTTGTAAATGTGCCAGTTTTCACCTGGGTCCTGGAGCATAATGCCATAACTCTCATGACCTCTTTAGAGGCTTTATTTAATTTTTTTCCTCTCAGTGCTTTTCTCTGAACTCCTCCTGTGTTGTTACAACTCGTTGCACCCCTGTTCACTCTCAACTTCCTAGATCCCCAGACTTGCTTTCCCCACAGCTTTTCCTGGCTGTCTTTCTCCATGCGGAATGCTGCTGAGGGTTTTTCCTGCAGCAGCAGTTTTGACCCTGCTGCAAGAACCCATTTTTCAAAGGTTTCAGAGCTCCTGTCCTGTTGGGTGGCTTCCTTCCCTCTCATTAGGCTGCTGCTTTTTTGAAGTAAGGGATGAAGTACCCAGGAGTGAAGTCATCCTGGAAAGCCAGGCTTCCAGGGGGTTCGAGCTCCAGCTGTCGCTGTCGAGTGGCCTTGCAAGAGTAGTATTTCTCCTTCCATTTCTCTCCCTTTGTCTGAACAGCTGCTCTCTCCAGTTTTCAAGTTACTTCATTGTCTTCCCCTTTCTAGCCTTGCTCTCTTTCCCAGGAGTCAGGAGCCTGCAGAAGTTTGCCTTTCTCCAAAGTCTTTGCCCTTGCCCCTGTGGGACTTCACCCACTCTTCCAAGACCAAAATTGCCCTGACCTTTGTGTAACAAAGTGGGTGTTCAGCCCCTTAAGTGCTCCTACAAAGCACTTCCCAATAGTGTCTTGTCTCTATAGTTACTCTGTTGTCAAGGCTGTGGGAGTTGGTTTTTTTTTAACCAGATCTGTGCCTCAGCCTGATTTTTTTTTTTTTCCTTTTTACTTTTTTTTCCTTTTAACGTCAGGGAGGCATATGTGATCACTGTGCCTTTGTGCTCGGGTGTGTCTGCGTCTGCATCCTCTCTCCTTCCCTCCTTTCCCACCCTTCCTCCTAGCAGCTTTTGAACCTGCTGCCAGCCCACAATCAGATTTGGCAGAGGAACAGGGATCTTGGGGATGTTGCTTTTCTCTAAGCTTCATGAGCAAACCCAGCCCTGTTGGGAAGACAAGGTATTTTAGTGCTCCTCTTGAGGGAGAATGAGAAAGGCCACCCCCGTGAAGGCAGCATGGATTTGTGCAGAAACAAATCCCTGGGACCATGTCCCTCTTAGTTCTCTGCTCACTAAACGGCTGTATTTATTCTGCCCTCCTCTCCCACACAGGGACGATGCGGGCTGTCCGCAGGCACGTCTTCCCAGGGGACTCTGCTGCCGGCCAGGGCATCGTGTGGGAGTGGCAGAACGACGAGGGCGGGTGGTCCCCCTACGAGATGAACGTGTGCGTGTTCCTGGAGCAGGCCCGTGCCACGAACCACCAGCGAGTGGATCTTGGGCCCTTGGGCTACAACTACGAAATTGACTTTGTGGCTCAAGTCCAGACCAACAAGAGCACGAGGTTCCGCCGCAGCGTTCAGAGGCGTTTGGACACCCCGTACCCGGTGACGACCTCCACCACACCCCTTCACACAGGGGTGGGTTGTTCTTGCCAGCAGTGCTGGCCAAACAGCGGGACTGGTCCCATCACCACACGCTACCGTCACTCCATGACAAACTTTCCCAACTCTTCCACTAATCAGGTTCCTGGGAGGACAGCGTCAGTAAGTTCTTCCAACGTCAGCTTCGTGCCCTATAACAAACCCACTTTGAGTGGAGCAAGGTCAACACCAAGACTCAATGCACAGAGCGCCTTGGTTTTGGCTCAAACTGGGAGCCTCAGTGCAGCACTGGCAGCATCTAATGGAGTCAGGTACGGATCCTAATTCACCTTTAACTACCATATGTGTATCCAAGAGATCTGCTGTGCTCAGGTCTGCATTATCCAGGAGCCTCTCTGTCCCACAGGACTTTACAAGGGTCTTCTCCCCAGGAGAGAGAGATTTGTGCCTGTATATCCAGTACAGTGGATAAAAAGACTTCCCCTCTGCTTTCTACCTCTTTTCTTCCCATTTGAAACGTAGTCCCTGTCTTCCAGTCTCCCTGAACCACAGGGGAATTCACTCAGGTTGAGATTCTGAAGGTTTGAGAAAATTAACAGTGAGCAGGGGTATTTTGGGGTAGGTTAAAAAAGAACTTTGAGAGGGACTGAGTGAAGGAAAAGGGGACTTGTAAACACACTAATTCAAATTAGGCAGTGAAGTGGAACACTGCTCTGCATTCTAAGCTCTTCCCCTTCAAGGAGGGACCAGAGGACTCATTGCATGTGGCTGAGACCTCACAAACTCTCTGTCAAAATCAGGTGTCCAGGCTATTTTTCAGGCTAAGTGGTGATGAAGAGCACAGATGCCACTGGATCCATTTTCACTGTAGCTCTTCTCTAGCAGGCTGGAACCACTGTGCATCTCTGAGTCCAGGGTTCCAGCTCCCATCAGCTAGAGTCAAAGGAGGGCTGTGTTTGCACCTTACTGGTGGGGGAGGAAGAGCTTCACTTCTCTCCAGGCCTTTTGGTTGCTGCCAGCTCAATGAAAAGCAGAGGATTGTGGTCCGACAGCCTGGCTCCTCTCCATGGCATGGGCTGCTGGGGCAAGCCACAGTTGGTTATCCCACTTTTAGGATGTTAACTCTTCCTGTGCACAAGCCCTTGCTAGCAGAGGTGTGTGTGGCCTGTCTGTGGCAGTACTGTCACCCAGTGTGACCCAGCAAGGGCTGGCTGACTGCTCCCTGTTTGTGAATGGCTGGAAATGGCAGAGCCTTACACTCACTTCACTGGAAATAATCCAGCTGTTGAACCCCTGAGAAACTGCAGGGGAACTTGCCAGGGCTGACTTACCTGTAAGGACAGAGATAAGAGATCTAGCAGAGTGTTGGAAGCACATTCTGCTAATTGCACGAGGCACAGGGGTTTGAGGTTTGTTTTGAATCTCATTTGTGTTTTAAACAAGACACTGAATCTCGAGATGTTTTTCTTAGTGTCATATCAGGACTTTCCTTCTTTGGGGTCATCTGAGTGAAATGACTTCTCACATCCTGTTCTTCTTTCTCACGGTTGTTTTTGGGTGCTTTTTTCCCACCTGGTGATTTTTTGTGTTGCCTTAAGCACCCACAGTGCTTCTCTGTTCCGGTCACCTTCGAGTAGGGCTGAAAACCAGACCTCAGCACTGCCTGCAGGAGCCCCCAGTAAGGCTCTTGCTGTCTCCTGAAGAAGCTGCCAAATTCCCCCTCTCTCAGGAGTTGCTGGTGGGGCTGCTGGGCTGCCTGGAGCCCCCGTTCTCCCACAGAGGATTTGCAAAGTGACTCAGGGGTGGGAACTGTGAAAAGGAAGAGCCAAATGCTGCAGCAGTTGCCCCACAAGCCTGGCTGGAGCCAAACAGGGTCTGGGTATGTTTTGTGCTACTGGTGGGGGGATATAGGCTGTCCTGAAAGGAGGGAGGAGGGGAGAGAGATGCTTGGAGAGGGTTGCCACGGGCTCCTGACCATGAGCTGAGCCCATGGCCCTGGCAATGCTGACTGGGAGGAGAGGGATGGCCAGGAGGAAGCCAGGAGGTGCCCATGGCTGGTTGCCATGGCTGCTTGAGGTCGGGCTGTTTGAACCTGTTTTGCAGCTCAGCTGTTTGTGTTGTGGAGGGGTAGAGGTGGCTGCTGTCCTGGCAATCATCCCCAGCCAAGCCAGCCTTTCTGAGGAATGCAAAGGGATTGTACAGTTAAATCTGTGCTGGGGACAGCAGGACATGCCACACAGGGCAGGTGGCAGCCCTGGTACCTGGGAGTGTGTGGGTGCTGTCAGACTTGTGTAAAAACCACACCCCCAGTGACCCCCACTCCCCTGGCTGCTGACGGTCTGTTCCCTTGGGCTGTGATCTCCATTCCTTTGGGATTAGTTGTGCCAGGGTCACTCTCCTTTATCCCTGCCAGAACAACAAGTGCACACAGGGGGGCAATCTCTGACTTCCAGCAGCATGGCATGTGTTCATCTCCAGCTGACAGCTCGGGATGGCTTTTCCCCATCCACCC
This sequence comes from Eopsaltria australis, assembly GCA_034509425.1. Lineage (NCBI taxonomy): Eukaryota > Metazoa > Chordata > Aves > Passeriformes > Petroicidae > Eopsaltria > Eopsaltria australis. The sequence goes on from JAVTVJ010000394.1 coordinate 334,671, forward strand.
TGCGCTGGGGTTGAGTCGGAAATGCCACTGGGTGGGTGTAATTGCTCCTGGCTGGAGTTACAGTCTCAGGCTCATGAAACCCATGTTCCAGCAGAAAATCCTTTAATTTCTGTGAATTAGGGGAAACCTGAGTAGCAAACTCTAACAATGTGTTTCATTTAATTCCTAAGCCCAGAGCATTCCTGGGTTATTTTATCCTCTAGGTTCCCTGTCTTTCCCCCCCCACCCCCCCCCAGACATGGTATGGCGATTAGTTCCCCTTCCCTTGCAGTTAATGTCCTGCATCACCCAACAGTCTAAACTTTTTGGCTAATTATTCTGCATTAATTATCTTGCCAGGGGTTTCTGGCTGTGTTCTCTCAGCTGTGGTGTGCAATTCCTGTGCTGGCCCATGCTCAGAGACCCAAGGGAAGGGAGCACGGGGCCACCATGGATCCTGTGGTGTCTGCTAAAGGTTGTGTTGTGTTCACCCCACAAGCTTTGGCTCCAAAGCAGCTCTGACAGAATACCTGCTTTTACAAAACTGCTGATTTCCACAAAACCTGCAGAGGTGGCTGAGCTGCAACTGGCAGAAGGGCTCAAAAACTCTTTAGAAGAGACTGAAAGGCAGTGCAGTTGTTTACACCCAGTTTCTTTAGGAAACACAGCTAAAAATGGCAGCACCTCTCTCCTGCAGGGCTGAGAACGAGGTGCAGCTCATCCTGGAAAGCTGCCTGACTCCCTGTGTGGCTGTGACAGTTATTTCTAGCAAGCAGACAGGCAGGGGTAGCCCCCAGAACGGGCATGCCCGGGCTGCTGTGCCACCGGGGTGATTAAATGTATTTCCTGCTTGCTGGAGGGTGGGTGCTGGTGTGAGAGCAGGCGGAGCTCTGGCACTGCCAAATGCACTTTAATTTCCTCCTGCTCTCAAGAGGGTCAAAGCCACTGGAAAACCCAGAGAGGAGTGCCAAGGCTTAACTAGATGCTAATATCCTTGGCTGTGCTGCTAATGAATTACATACATGTGGGCAAGTTATTTTGCTTCTTGGTGCATTAGTTTCCTCTCGTGGATTAAACACAGTTAATGAATCCGGCCTCTCTCACAGGCAGCGCTGGAATCTGCGCACGGAGTGTGCCATGGCAAGGGTTGTGTCCTTATCTCAGCACTGTTAATCAGATCTGGGAAGCAGGGTTCAGCTCTCCAGTCGCCTCCTGAGAGATCCTTCCCACCCCTCATGGGAAAGCATCAATTCCCTAGAGCAAGAGCTCCCCTGTTCCCTGCACTGTGCTGTCTAATTACAGACTAAGGCACTCCTGAAGCACAGTAAGGAGTGCCCTGCTTGTAATATGAGCGAGTAAAGCTGCAGGAAGCAATCTTCTGAGGGATATTAATTAGTGTCTCAGCCAGGCAAATCCCTACAGAAGCTCTGCAGCCTTCTCTGAGCTTATGTGGCTTTGGCTGCTGGTGTGGGTTGTGCCTACGAATAAGGCAGGCAGCTCAGAGGGGCAGGATTTTGTATAAAATCAAGGGGAATGGGGGGTCTTCAGAGCTGGAAAAAGATGTTGACAGAATTGGGGTGTTCCTAAGAAAGGTCTAGTGTTGCACCCCAGAATCCCCCATGGGGAGCAACCCATGATCACTATTTGTAGGATCAGGAGGGACCCTAGCCAGAGCCTTTCCTTTTTCTCTCCACCTTTGTATCCTTCAGCTTTGTCCATACGCATTCCCATGAGCTCCTTGGGTGGTAAGGAGCTCTCCTGGTGCTGCTTCCACTGTGACTTGTCCTGCAGCCCTTTGAGCCATCGTGGTGACCAGGTGGGGTCATTAACGTCACCGGACACTCAGTGAGCCCTGGGAAGGGATTTGGACCTTGAGGTGTTGTGGTAGCACTTCATGTGAAGCAGGGCTGGATGCTGCCCTGATCTGTGAGAAGTGTTGGCTATTGCCCAGAGGGCTGCAAAGATGCCATGATACAGAGATCTGTGGCCTGCTGCTCACGTGCAGGGGAGAGGAAGGAAGAAAAGGCCATATCAGGTGGAGAGGATGAGTTCCTGCAGGCTTCCCCAATTCTGCTCCGTTAGGGTATTGTGTATGTGTGGCTCAGGTGGTGGCTCCAGCCTGGCCACCCAGTGTTTGAAGTGGCAACAGCCTTGGATTCCGTGCTGTTGACAGTTCCTTGCTGGACTTGTGCTTTGCTGTCTCACTGGTGTTGCAGATTCTTGAAATTCTGGACAAGCAAGTGGGTTTGTCATGCTGAAATATCAGTCTGCCCTGTCTGCCTCCCAAAGCAGCCTGCCTGGGAACCAGTGGTGGGAAATTTTACCAGGATCTTCTTGCCGAATCTCTGAGGACATCGTCTTATTTTGCATCCTTCTATTCACAACCTGGTGATCCCTGTTACACTCAGGAATATCCAGCACACAGAGCAGTGCGAGAGCAGGAGCTGCAGTGAACAGCAGGACAAAATTGGACCAGGAAGGAGGAATCAATACCAGGACGCATTCAGAGAATTCAGGCGTTGACTTTCAGGTGTTGCAAGCACAGTCTGAACACTTGGCCAGGATTCAAAGGCACTGCCTGGCAAGAAATCTCTGTGGGCAGTGGGAGCAGGTGCCTTGGTGGATCCTTCTTGTCTCTCCACACTGCAGTGCTTGCTCTTGCACTGGTGCTGCCCAGATCTCCCTTACCCAAACCAGCAATTTTTCTCCTAACTGAGTTGTTTTCAATAAATCAGCAGGACCTCTCCCTAGAAGCCAGCACTGGTATGGCCATGCTGGAATATCTTGAGCTTGTGTTGTTCCATTATTGGATGCATAGCCCATATTGCACTACAATAGCAATATCCTTCCTTGTTACCTCATCCCCCTTCTCTACCCAAACCCCCACTTCAGACTCGGGGTAGGCTCTGGGTAGCATTTCCTCACCTTTTTTGGCACGGCAGCACTTCCTCCCACGCACTGTGGCTGCAGACCTGCCCAGGCAGTGTTGTGGTACCTCAGAGCAGTGTGGATTTCCCTTGATTTCATCAGCCTTTGGGCTTTCTGCAGTTGTAACAGAGCTCACGGAGCGTGGCAGCCCTGCTCCCACGGTGCAGAGTGGATGGGTCAGCACATCCCACAGCACTGTCAGCTGAGATGCTGCTAATGAATGTGTGTATTTAGTGAAATAAGAAGTATTTGGTTGCTCCATTATCACATCACTTGGCTCAAAGCCTCCAGCAGCCAAAGCTGACACACTTTGCCTTTACACCAGGAGTGCATCTGATCAGCAGCTGTTTCCTGGCTCATGGATGGTAATTTATCTGCAGTGCACTCACAGATTCCCAAACCTGATTGCCTGCAAATGCATCAAGTGCTTATCTGTTCTTCTCTGCAGATCTCAAGGGCTCTTCTTGCTTCTGTTGTGGTTTAACCCAGTAAGACAGTTAATCACCACACAGTCCCTCACTCACTCCATCCTCTCCCAGGGGAATGGGGGAGAGAATTAGAAGGAAAAAATAAAAACTGTGGGTTAAAACAAAGACAGTTTAACAGGACAGAGAAGGGAAGGAAAATAATAATGCTGATGATAATTAAAATGTACAAAACAAGTGATGCACTAAGCAATTGCTCACTCCCACTGACCAATATCCAGCCATTCCCAAGCAGCAGCCCCCAGTCAGTTTTCCCCCTGATTTCTCTACTGATCATCTTGGTCTGGAATATTCCTTGAGACACTTGGGGTCAGCTGTCCCAGCTGTGTCCCCTCCCAGCTTCTTGTGCCCCCCAGTCTCCTCACTGGTGGAGTGGGGTGAGGAACAGAAAAGGCCTCAGTGTAAACACTGCTCAGCAACAACTAAAACATGCCTGCGTTATCAGCATTATTCTCATCCTAAATCCAAAACAAAGCACTGTACCAGCTACTAGGAAGGAAATTAACTTCATCCCAGCTGAAACCAGGACAACTTCATAAAGTTCTAACCCATGGATGACTTGATTTTGAGTCTTGCAATGAGGAAAGAAGAGTGAAGGATTTCTCTGCCATCTTTTCAAAGCATGGTTGCCAGTGATTACCTTCCCAGGGCAGCTCTGAGTTTACTTTCTCCAGCCTCACGTGCAATGACCCCATGCTCCAGCCCTTTGGGAGTATCCCCTGCCCCCACCTGCTTTCCTGGCACAGCAGAAAGTTCAACTTTGTGCTTTATTTTTTTACCTTTCATGGGGAAGTGAAAGTGCCCAAGGTGGTGCCTCATTTCAGGGTGTGACAACAAAACACAAACTCCTCTGTATTGGGCTTGGTGGTGTTTTCTTGGCTTCTCAGTTGGAAGAGGAAATGAGGGAAGGTCCAATGTCTCTGATTTTTTGGGAGCAGTTCTCTCAAGTTCCTGGTCTGCAATTATCCTTCATATCTGCAGCTGGAGAACAAGGAGCCCTGTTCCTTGCCATCTTCTGAAGAGGATCAAGGGGGCAGAGATAAAGCAAAGGGATGAGATAAAGAAGTGGAGAAATAAGTGAGAAAGAGCTGTGACGAAAAGGGTGAATCAGGAAAGAGAGCAAGTCATAAAGACATCTGATTTAGAGCCCTTTGAAATCACGGGAAGATTTCCCCTGTGTTTGGGGGGCTTGAATTGTTGCCAGCATGGTCTGTTGCATCATTTGAAGGCATTGCAAAATTTGGGGCAGCAGGAGGGGAAAGTACAACCTCTGAAAGAGGCAGGAGGGAAACCTCTGTGGTCTGGAGAGCTTTATAAGGGTCTGGGGGTGCTGGTCTCACTTGGCCAGGCTGCCAGAGCTGCACTAAGTCCTGGGTCCTGCCCAGGGCTCTTCAGGCAGTCCAGCACACGTGTTGGAACCTATTCCAAACTGTGGCAGGTAGGAGAGGGCAGAGGTGGGGATGCCTCCCTGTCAAGGTGGGGAAAGACACCCATGTGTCACTCAAAAATCTTTTCAGCCCTGGTCATTGTCATGGAAATGTGAACAAAGATTTTAACAAGACTGAAAGGAGGAACCTCTTTGGTACCACTTCGGGCAGGGCAGCTCCAGCTGGAAAGAGGAGGATTTCCCCAAAATAGTGAGATTTGGGCTCTTGACCACCTTAGTCTCTGAGTTCCTAAGCAGCTGGCCGGGTTTGTGTAATTTTGGGGAGTCCTTGGAGATTGCTCTCTGAATGCACCATGTATTAACTGCAGCTGAGGTGCATGGGCCTCATCCACCCCAGGCACATGGGCCACCTGCCTGAGACAAAGTCCATGGGCAGCTTCTCTGTGCCAGCAATTTGGATTTCAAGTGTTCTGCTCTGCTTGTGTGGATCCAGCTTGCTTTCTTCTCTAGTGCCCCCCATCAGTGTTGATGCTGCTGCTCCCCATTTCTCCCTAACTCCTGCTGCCAGCTAATGGCATAGGCTGCCCATGTATCCCAAACTTGAGGTACAGCTGCCAGCACTGCCAAAACAAAGTGCTGAAAGGCATGGTAGGTGTCCAAATTCTCTTGATTTCCAAATGAAAATGGAGGACAAGCAGGAGGAATAGATGGGGCTGGAGGAAGCTACATAGAGCATAGCTCTAAGGCTTACCATGTAGGTGAGAGAATCTAGGAGAGAGCTCTGGTAGGGACCCAGCTCCTTAAATACAGCTGCTGGACCAGTGGGAGAAGGGTGTGTGGGTGAAAGTCCCAGCTGGGGCTCATCTGAGCAATGAATCCCCCAATATCTCCAGGGTCCTGGCACTCAAGAGGGAGCAGTGCATTGCTGAATTGTCTCTGACCCTTACTGTTAAAGTAATTTCTTTTTCTCTCTCTCTAGTGCCCAAGCCCTGCCTGTCAAGATGCCCAAACCCAGCAGGGTGAACCAGGCCCTCGCAGGTAAGAACCCCCTGTGCTTTATTTGCTCAGTCCTCAGAATTATGTGAATGAGAGGTTTGCTTTTCTGTAGCACTTTCCATTTTTGACTTTTGGAAAGAGTCTGAAATGTTGCTGGTGTTTAAGGTTTTAGAGCAAAAGACTTCCCAGAAAAGCAAAGAGGATAAATTTGGGGGAGAATGGGATGGACAAACCTTATTAACTATTTTTCTCATCCTGAGGTTCTCAAAATAAGTAGGATTATTTGAGGCATGTCTATTCATCTTCTTCTGTACGTGTGCATGAGCAAGTAGCAAAGGAAAGGGCACATGAATCAAGCTTAGTGCTAGCTGCTATTTTCTGCTCTTTTTAAAGTCAGAGGAGAGGAGTGGTGTGAGATTTTGTGTGGTTTTTAATATGACTTTTTCTGATGTGGTTTTATTAAAAAATCTCAGGTGGTCGTTAGTTTAAAGAGGATTGTGGTGCCTTTTCTTGGGAAAGAGGACACAGAAGTTGAATCAGACTTTGTCTCTAGTGCAGGAGACTACAAGTTTGCTTGTTATCCAAACCTGTGAACACAGTGCTAAATATACTGAGGAGTATGGCTGGGAAGGATGAAAGTGCCAGTTTTCAATGCTCCTTTTCAGAGTAGATTTGCCTGTTAAAGTTGAAATGGCATTGCCTTGAAAATGGCAATTTTTGCTGTCAGCTCTACAGAAGTGTCGCTGTGCTGAAAGCCGTTGGTACCTTTGCTGTGTTTTGGCTCAGCCAATGCCAAACTAGTGACCCTGGTGTGGTGGTGTTGGGGGATTTGGGTGCTCTGCCCAGAGCAGAGGTCTCTGTACTGGCACCAACTGTGCTCTCAAAACTGTATCATAACCTGGTGGAGGAGTGGAAAACAGAATCTGATATCTGGTGTTTTCTGGAGTTTTCTGTTCCAGACACTACAGAATGTCTGTTAACCCTCTCCTTCCTCTGCCTCTTGTCCATGCATGCTCTCTTGAGGTTATTAGCTCCAGGGATGCCAAACTTTGCTCCTGAGCAAGCAGAGTTACAGTCTTGTTTTTCAAGACAGTGGTTCCCACCTTTATCATAGGTGTTTGGTCTCTTCTTGAGTGCCAGGTTGTACCCTGGCTGAAAAGGAGCCCCAGGATTGATGTTTCCCTTCATCTAACATTGGCACCATCATGCAAGCTGCCTTGCACATGTCTGTAGCCAAACTGGCACTGCATGAAGGCTAACACAGGTGTCCTCTGACAGCATGCAGCCCATCTGTCTCCTCCTTAGCAAATCACTGTGGAAACGAGGTGTAAAGTCAAGCTCAGACCTTGTCTAGGTGGGTAACCTGAGCAGAACTCCCCTTGCTTATAACAGCTCTGCTTTTCATGCCTTGGCTGCTAGCACTTAGTGTGTAATTAGGTACTTAATCATAAACAGGTAAATGAAGCACAGAGCTGAAGAACCCTGATGAATGCAGGCTGTGTTAATGTTGTTACCTGTGATCTCTTTCTCCATGTACACCAGGTGGAAGAGGTGACTATGTGTGGTCAGTTTATACCTTGTGATAGATAGGAAATCCCAACAGAATAAACCATTTGCCACCATTTAATACAATAAACCGGTTATATTTGTAATTGGTATCTCTGTTGTTGCAGTCTGGGGTGTAAAAGAAGGGATAATTACTCATTTTAATACTCTTTACCTCTCCCTGAGGCAGTCAGCAAGAGGCACACAGGGATACAGGGAGGTGCAGAAGCAGGTCCTTGGGGTCTCCTTCAGATCCAAGTCTTCACAGGACACAGCTTTGGGTGCTGTGCTGCTTTCTGCCAAATGTCCCACACCTCAGAGGAGCAAGAGAGGAGGGGAAATCTGAATTTGAGTCCTCAAAGTCACATAGAAGGAGAGGAAAGATTAATACAAGTTAATTAGGGAGCGGAAGGAAAATAAATCTCTGGGGATATTTCTGGTGAAAAGCAAGCAATGGAGTTCTGGTAAAAAGGAAAAGTTTTGTTGAAATAATTATTGGCTGGGTCTTTAGGGACTCCTTCTTCCCCTCTATGCTCTGGTCTCTGTTTTTAGAACCTCTTCTGGGAAGTGGTATTTTGTTCATAATTAAAATCCTGCTGATGGTGTGCAAGTTACTAATTTCTCAGGTTATTCTCTAACACAGGCTGGGCTCCTTTTGTTCCTTCAAAGTCCATTGCATGTCTGCTTCCTAGGACATCCGTGGAGAAGGCTGGGGACAATGCTCCTTTTGTTCCTCCAAAATTGCATAGGACTCAGATGTTGTGAGGGAGAGAGAAATCTCAGATGTAAATGAAGAAGGCTTTATTTTGGAAAATGTGTTCAGCAGTCTCAGAACCCTTGGTCTCCATCCCCTAGTGCCTCAGCAGCTTTGGCTCTGGTTTGAAGCTGGTCAGATACAAACTCTGAATCTCATGGGTGATGTTGAGAAATGCTGCAGGTGCATCTCTTGAATGCAGAGGAACTTCTGGTGGCTCAGCAGGAGATGAGGAATCCTGTAAGTCTGAATTGGAAGCTCTTTGTGTGATGAGTGCCTGGAGATTTCAGTGAGGGATTTGTAACACTGTCAATCCCAAATCTTCTGAAAGCACCTCTTGGGGTTCCAGAAATCATGAAGCTGACTTTAAAACCATGCTTTGTACAAAAAAGTATAATCTTTTCTTGCTTTCTGCTATTTTAATACTTCGAAGTGCCTGTGGAAACTTACTTGTCTCTTAAGCTTTTTCTTTTCCCTCACGTATTTGATCAGTTCAGTGTAATGCCAAACAGGTCTAAGCAAACTGTTTAAGCACAGTGTTGGTGTTTAAGGATCAGCTGGACTAACATTTCCTGGGAATAATGGAGTTTAGCTGGTGTGCCTTGGGGCTGAGGGGTGGCAAGGTGCTCATATAAAGGCCCTTCTAATACTGTGTTTAAGATGAAATCTGAAAAGGAGCTTTTTGTTAAATAAAGCCAGGTGTTTCTTGTTTGCATGATTCCTGCAGCTGGGGCATTTGGGAGTATACTAACCGTAGTGATTTTGCTGGTGGATACAATTGTACAAATTAGCAATGCTTTCCTGAGATCTCACATTATCTGAAGGTAAACTCTGCCCTGTCTGCTCTGAGGCCTGTGCAAATCCAGCTCAGTGAGCAGAGCTGGTGGCCAGAGGGGCGTGTTGGGCTGGGTGTGAGTGACTGTGAGGCCAACACTCATTACATAATGTCAGGGTGTTTTTCCTGTGCTCAGCTTCTGCACAGGATATTGCAAAAAGTCCCTTATTTACACAGCAGGCTGAAAAAAGTTGGTGGATGTTGTCATAGCTCCACTGAAAATAATTTTACCCCAAGAAACCACTAATGTTGTATTTCTGGCCAAATAAGAGGCTTTGAGCAAGAGAAAAAAGGCAGTTCTGCATGTGGTTATTGCACACATAGAATCAGATCAGATCCCAAAGGATGCTTTGCAAGGCTTTCTGTCTCCTCCCTCCTGCAGTCCTTGCAGGGAAGAAACCCAAAGCCCAGTGGAAAGTGTGAACATATAATATTTTTCAAGCTCCTGGACTAGCTAGTGAGCAGCAGGCACTCTCCCAGGAACATGTCCAAAGCAGTCTTGGTCTGGGCAAGCTTGTCATGTTGCAACTTGAATTCAGGTGAGAATTTATCCAGGTCCAGGCCTAGACTTGCTCCTGTCATAACTCCACAGATGCCTGGAACAGGTTCTGACTTGAAATTGTTGTGTCTGCAGCTGAGAATTGGAGACTCAATCTACAGATGTGATGTGTGTCTGTATTGTTTTGGCACCTTGTAGGAAAACACACTCCCACCTGAGGCCTGGGTCAAAGATGTCCCTTCCTGGGGACTCAGTCACCAAACTTGTGGGAGGATTGTTAATGCTAAGATTTCCAGTATTGTATTTGAGCTTTAAAGGTAGCATTGCTGCTGGGGGTTGACATGGTGCAGCAGACCAATGTAACACCAGGACCTTCTTGAATGCTCTCTTGACTTGAATCTGCAGAGGATGGTTCATTGCATGTTGCTCCTAAGGCAGCTGAAGGTTAAAAATTGGCCAGGAAAAGGTAATTTCCCATTTATACCTTTCCTTGACCAATTTCACATAGAACACTGAGTCGGGGTAGTTCTTCTGCTCCCACATTTGCCGAGTGCTGTATGTCTGCGTGGAGTTGCAGGTGGGTTTGCAGCTCAAAATACAAGAGAAAGTTTGTGGAACAAATGGTGGATTTTTGATTGTTTCTTGTTTTGTGATGATTCATGATGCTGGAAGGCAGTTTTGGACATGTTATTCCAGGTACAAGGTGGGCTGTGTTATAGAATAGCTGAACTCACCTGAGGTTTTGTGGCTCCTGCTTTTTGCTTGGTCTGAATTTTGTTGCCCTCTGCCATCGAGAGTCTGCAGCCAGCTGTTCAGCCTGTGCTTCTGTTTTCTCTTTTTTTTTCTGGGCTCTGCATGCTCACGTTAGCAAGCCAGTATTGATCTGTTCAGAAGAACACATTAATTTTGCATTTGCCTATCAGTCAGTTGTGCGTGGGTGGTGATAATCCCTGTGAGTCTTTGGACTCGCTTTTCAAATGTCAGTCTGTGCCATCAGTGCTATTGCACTGCTTAGAAACGGCTTTTTTAGACACAACTTTCCTGTTCCTTTTCTGCACCAATTCTAGGAATAGTATTGTGCAGCCTCAGTGGGGTCAGACTGAAATGATTTCTCCAGCTGGGTGGGAGATCTTGCCTGTCTCTCAAGAATATTGTTCCTCCAGCCTCTCTAGTCAGAGTGAGTTGCTGCTGCTGTTTGTGGAATACCTCTGACTGTTCCCTGCTGGAACAGGAAAGGACCTGAAAGATGCAGGGGCAGCTGGGCTTTGGTTCTCAGCTGTACTCATTGAAAAAACAAGTAGCCTGTTCTGGGGACCTTTAAGCTCTTCCTTAGGGCTCCCTGGGGGCAGTGGACTGCTGGCTCTGATGGGTTGAGAGCTTGCAATAGGCTTGTCACCTTTAGTTAGGACTTAAAGGGAGTTATTTTGGTGGTGAAATTTCTGGATCTGGTGAGCTCTCCTCAGCTATGCCTGATGTCAGTAGGGCAGGGGGTACTAACCCAGTGTTTGTATGCTTTGGAGGTCCTCCTCTAGCTCTGCAGCTCCTGGGAACTGAGAGACCTCTAGGTCTCAGATCTAGATCCCCTTTGAGGGTGAACCACTGCTGCCTGTTCACCTGTTTCCATTTGGAAGTGCATTTCACCACCCATTGGGCAGCCTGGTCTTGTAGTCAGCCCAGCTCTTCCAAAAGTTCTTACGTACCCCTGGGGAAACTCCTTCCTCTGTCTCTGTCCCTCTCCCTGTATGGTGAAACTCCTTCTGTCTGTCTTCTGGCCCTTAAATGGGAAAGTTTTAGTAAAAATATTCAACTTTGGCTGTCAAGAAAGGAGTTAAACAGCTTGTGGAATATTTGTGCTCAGACCTTAGGAAAAGGAGGTACAAATTGTGGTCAGCACTGTGTAGGAGTAGTTCTGCTTGTGGGGCCCTGACACAGGCTTTGCACAGGGGATTTGTAGTCACAGGACACAAGTTCTTGACTGGTTGCATATTTGAAGCAGAAAATAGTCTTAACCACTTGCACACGAAGCTGATGCTTCCCATCATAACTCCGTTTTCAGTCATGTGTGGGCAAGGTGCCTCATTTTTGTCCTGAACAAATGTGCTCTAGAATCTTCCTTTCCCCATACGACCAAATAGAGGCTTGCAAAAATAAAATGCTTGGAAATCTCAGCTTGGGCCATGCACTACTGAGCAGGCATGTCTGTAGCATTAGGATGTGGTTTGCATGGTCTGCCCTCAGAGGGGGTTTCTGAGGAAATGCTGGCTTTATGTTTTCTGCTGTTGGTTTGCAACTATAAGCATTTTTTCTTATTTCTGATGCTGGCTGTTGCAGGTGGGAAGTTGCTCTTGGGAAAGCAAAAGCAGGTGTTTTCTTGGATATATGTGTGAGAGCAGTATGGTACCTTGGAAATGTGATTTGCCTGAATTTCACAGGCAAGCATCATCTCAGATCAGCATGATCAGTCCTGTAGCTTTCTGTGTGCCAATTTTACCTTCAGGGAATGGCTGTCCTTTTTAATGATTCATTAGTTTTATCAAACTGCATCCCATGGATACAGCTGGCTGGGATGGGGGAGGATGAGGATTGCATTGCTGCTGGGAGTGTGAGGGAAAACCAGAGTGCCAGGGAGGAGAGGGTGTGGGGTGAGTGGGGGGCTGTGTGGGGCAGCTCTGCCCTGGTGTTCGAAGGCAGCTCAGCTGCACCCTGGGGATTGCTTCAGTGGGACACTGTGGAAATGAGTGGCTTTAGAGGGGAGCAGCTGAGCAGGATCTTTAAGGGTTATGGGTGATGCCCTTCATCCTTCAGGGCTGCTTCCAAGGCTCTGGTGAGTGGGAGAATTCCACACCACAGCAGACTCAGTGCCTGAGGAGCCCTAAAGCCCAAAGAGGAAGGTCCTATTCACACACCAGCACAGAGGGTCACAGACAAGACATGTGCCCACATTTCCCTCCCTTAATCTGCTGCCTGGGCTCCTCCCTCTGAACACCTCCAGATCCTCTCCTTGAGCTGACTCCAACCCTGTTACCTCTCGGACGTTTGATGCCCTCAGAACTAAGGGCTTGGGTTTTATTTTCTTTGCCTTTATTTTATTTTTTATTTTCTTTGACAGGTTAAAGTTTTTTTTTTAATGAATGTGTTTCCCCATTGTCTCCTTCCTGCATGTTGACCTCGTACCCACTGTAGGCATGACAGCTATTCTGATGTCAGCCGCCGGACTGCCCGTGCACCTCACCCGTGTGCCGCAAGCTGCCAGCACCCATAAGGCCACTAAAAAACACAGCTCAGTTAAGGAGGGGAGGAAAGTGTCCAAGAAAGGTAGTTCCTGCTCAAACTCTGATATTTGCTTCCATCTCCTTCTCTTTATCTCTCTGCCCCCCCCCCCCTCTTTTCCTCTTGTCTCTCGCCCCCCACCCTCTTGGCTCTTCTGGTTTGACTGATGGTGTTCGTCCCAGCGAGGGGAGAAGCAGGACACCTGTGCCCTGACCTGCAGCATCTCTGACAGGCTCTAAATAACATGGTAAAGTAGGTGTGGTCCTGTGGTAGGTCTGCTTGTTTCCACACAAAATTAAAGCTTGAATAGATCTGTTCTCTCTGCATGTCAGATTGTACCAGCCTCCCCTGTGATCCTGCTACACCCTCTTGGGGAGTGTCCACATACCAGGACCTTCTGAGTTGTTGGTGGGAAAAGTCTGAGAGCTGAGGGACCATTAAGAGAACATGGAATCTGTATGTGCTCTGCAGAGAAGGTTTGCTTGTGAGCCATGCTTGTCATGATTGAGTCATGGGGTGACAAGGATCTCCCAGACGAGCAGGCTCCTGAGTCATGTAGGGCTTTCTAGGTCAAATTGCAGAGGATTTGTTCTCTCCACCTCAGTCTGGGGTGGAAGGGAGTGGAGTGGAGCACTCTCAGGTGGGTGTGCCCTGGCAGGAAGGGATGGGTTGCCTCAGCTCTCCTGCTGAGTGGAGCACCCCTCAAGGCTAGGGCCTTCATTTCTCCTCATCATATCTCACTGGCACTCCTCACCTTTGCAGAGCCTGTGGCTCCCAGTTGAGAGCCTGGATCCCATCCATGTGTAGCAGCCCTGGGACTCTGCAGGGGTAGGTGTGAATCCAGCCTGGTGTAGCTGTAGAGGTTGTTTGCCAACCCTGGCACGGAGTGTCAACCACCACCGAACATGGTCCCACTTTGGATAAGCCAGGTGGGGACTGGAGATGTTCAACACAGGAATCCTTACATTTAAGAAAGGGAAGAGCACAGAGCTAGAGAGAAAAAGGCACCTGCTTGTCTGGGGTGTTTTTTGGTACCTTTTTCTCTCTCTTTGGAGTCCATGAAGCCCAAAGCCGGCTGAAGGAGGCAAGAAGGAAAATAGAAATTAAATGAGGAGGGAGGTATTTTGTGGAAATGCATTATGGAGAGAGCTGTGAGAAGGAGTGAGAGAGCAAATGTGGAGTAGGATGTGTGATCGAGGGGGAGGAGAAAGCAGGGGCGGCAGGAGAAGCAGCGAAGAACAGGAGGAGCAAAGGAAAATGGGAGGTGAAGGAGAAGAGCTGAGCAGGGGTGGGTGGCAGAGGGGCTGGATGAGGATCTTGCTGCATGGAGCCAGCTGGAAATGTGGTGGGGTTGTGTGGCTCCTGGTGCTTCATTCCTGGCACAGGCAGCATCCCAGGGCAGTAAGGAGGGCTGGGTGGTGGGGATGACCTGGAAACAGAGCCAAACAGGAGCTGTAGTGAGGCCAGGCCCTCCCACAGAGGCACTGGCTTGTCCCTGTCACTGGAGGAGCCCAAAACAATGAGGGCCAGGCCTGTGCTGCTGCTGGTCACCTGCTGCTGGTTAGTGACACAAAACAGCTGTATTCAGGTCACGGGGTAGCCACAGACACAGCCTGGCTGGCTGCTGCCTTCTCCTCTGTGTGGGGTCTGTTGGTCCAGGCGCTGCTCCGCTCGCAGCATCTGGCCCTCCCTGGCACTGTACAAACAGCCAGGATGCTGCAGGGATGGGATGTTAATAGGAGGATGTGTCTTGTGACTTCTGAGCTGGGTGGGGAGAGCAGCAAGGCAGGGCATGGGATGGGGAGTGGGAAGGATGGGCCGTGGGCAGGGAGGTGAGAGCAGCACACACCGCGTTGGGGTGTCACTGGCTGTATCTGTGCACCCCATCAGCATCACTTCTTCAGTTCCTGAGCGCTGGCTCAGCCCCAGGGCAGGCTGTCACATCCCTGCCAGCTCTGCAATGCCACCTGCTGGGGCTGGGACACCTTCGGAGGAGCAGAGAGAAACACTGGCAGGAGGGATGGAATGGGAAAGGGGCATCAAGCGTCTCTTTCTCCCATCCAGCACGAAGGGTTTGTCCTAGCTGTCCTCCTCCTGCCCAGGATGTGCTGAGGACACTCTGCCAGATCAGCCATTTCCCACGCTGACCCATGAGAAGAGGAACTTTTCAGTGGTTTAGGTTGTTAAAATGCCCCCTCTTATTTTAAAAAGCGGGATTCGTGTTGGTGGGGGCTGGGATGCCAGTCCTGTGGAGTGCCTCACTTCTTGGATGCAGAGTGTGCTCAGTCCGTTCTAGGAACAAGCTGTGTTTGTACAACACCCCTCAGGGCTTGGGAACATTGTTCTGCAGTGCAGGTACTGAGCTTGACTTCTGGCCAGACCCTGATGCTGCCAACAGACAGAGATGGGCTCATTTTGTGCCCTGCATTTCTGCATTCTGAATTTCTGTGTGTTCTTTGCCACATTCCTTTAGGATTTTCCATCATTCAGAGCTCAATCAAGAGCTCTGCATCCAGGACTAGACCCAGCATTGCACTGACCACAACCAGCTGGTGGTGGGTGCAGTGTGCCCCTCCTGAGCCCCTTTTCCCTCCCCTCCTGCTGCTGCCACTCCTGGTCCCACACGGGGTGAGGCAGCAGTGGTGGAATGGCAGCTGGCTCGATGAATAGCTGGGGTGTGTTAAACAGAGGCGCTAATTAGTCAGGACTCGTTAGTGTTGTTGCTGCTCTGGCAGGGATGTCTCTTGCACAGCTGGCTGCTCCAGGGCTTGGGGAAGCTGTAGTCTCCAGGCAGGCTCTGTGATTTCCATGCTGGCACAGGGCCTGGCAGCCTCTGCCATCCCCATGGATTGGTGCTGCCTTGGGATGCTGCAGCTGCTGCCCCGTGCCAGCAATGCTGTCCCAGAGGCAGGAAGGCAAGTGGCTTGTCCTGCTCTCTCCAAGTGCTGCTGGTGCATGGAGCTGGCTACCACAGGGCTCCCCAGCCTTTCCAAGGACCTCCAGGGACTGCTTGGGTCTGCTGTGTCACTTGTTACCCACTTCCACCTCGTGAGGAGGTTTCCCTGCACATCCACCCTCTCTGGAATGGGCACTCACTGCAGGAGCTGAGGTGAGGAAGGAGAGGAGCACACTCATCCTTCCTTGCCATCCACCTGCAGCTGGATCTACAGACTCTGCCAGTGCCTATGGGATGGGTGGGACTGGGGAGCCCCTCAGAGTTGAGAGATCTTGCTGTTCTTGTGGGAAACCACCTGATGAAGGAGACAGGCTGCAAAAACAGGGGTGCTTTGACCAGAGCAGCCTGGTCACTGGGATACCCTGCTGAAATGCTGAATGTGGAGAAATCTATAGACACAGCCTTTGCAAGTCCAGGGAGCAGAGGTGGTGTGAGCTGTGTGACTGTCCATTACAGTCACTAGGAACAACCAGAGGTTATAAAAAAAGTCTGCTGGAAACCATATGGCTCATTTTGGGATAGAGAAAGAGACGTTACTGCTGCAAGCATTTGGTTGCCGTGCAAGGATTCAAAACACATCTGTTAAAGGCTGCCCATGGAAAGCCCTTGCTGCAGCAAGCAGCTTATTATCTACAGGGAGGAAAGGGAAGCATTAAAAACAATTTGATATTCCTTCCTTTGTAAATGAAAGAATGGTGAACATTCTTTGGCATCCCGGATAAATCCGTAGCACAGCGCTGGGCCAGCTGGTGATAAACGGCACTGGTCGATTCTTCCAGTCCATTTTCAATCCACTATTGATTCCAGAAAACTCTGGGGACTGAACAGGCTTTGATGATCCCAGGGGATGGCTAGAACAAAGATTTGGAGGCAAACGCTTTTGTGGAGTAAACAGTCCTGTAAGGAAGTGATTCACATGCTGGAGCAGACGTGGCTCGTGCCGTGGTCCCAGCTGCCTCCTGGCTCCCCCTGTGCTGCTGGGATGTGGCCAGCCAGACGTGCTGCTCTGCCCAAGGGAGCCATGTGGGCTTTGCTACCCTTGCTGAAACAGAGCTTTCAGCATCAAAAGGCGTCTTTGGGACTGGACTTTGAAATTCTTGCAGCTGGGGATGGATTTTTCTAAAATATCAGGGCTGCCTGGCCCTTTCTCTCTCCAGGCAGCCTTGGTGGCTCTTAATGCATTAGAGCATTGTCACAGCAAAGTGACAAGGACAGATTGGAGATGCCACAGTGCAAATCCATCAGGCATGGGTTTCCTCGGGGTAGCTGAGGGCTGCATCACCTTCTGCCTGTTTGGTTCCCCCAGCTCCATCCTAATGCCAGCTGGTGAAGTGGTGTAATGCCCAAAATCCCAAGGGCTTTCCTGTCCTGCTGTTACCCAGCTCTGCACCAGAATTTTTGTCTCCTTTCATTGATTTAATTCAAGTGAGCCTGGCCAGTTCTTGGGTGAGTTATCTCTTTGTTCCTTGGAGCTGCTCCAGAGAAGAAAAGTCACGTTGATTCTGTGGAGAATTCTGTGGAAGGAGCATCCCCCATCACCCTGAATGAGCTGAACTGCTCTAAAGCTGCTCAGATCTGCTGTGCAGGTGGGAGCAGGTGAGCTGGGGCTTTCTGCCAAGTGCTGGGCAGGTGTTGCTGCTGGTGTAACACACCCTCCCTGTTCCCTTCCCTCGCTGTCTTCACCTTGGCTGTGCATCTTTTTGGCTTTGCTTCCTCCAGCCCAAAGCCAGAGGAGACAAGAAGGTCACTTCAGAAAGAGCCACCTGGGAAATGCAGGTTGGGTGGAGAAGGCTTGGTGGTCTGTCTTGTCTGTCTGTCAGGCAGCACAGGATCCACAGGGATGAGAACACAGTGATCATCATGGAAGCGGATGGAGTTGGGGGATAGCAGCTAGTCCTGCTGACAGAGTTCTTCCTAAAACCTGTGGAGCAGAAGAAGCTGAAGCCTCCATCTCCTTTAGGGCCATGAAGTTCTCCAGAGGCTGATTCCAACTGCCACAGGTGGAAAGTGCCACCTTGTGTTTGCCAGCCCGGAGTACAGACATCACAGAACTCTGCTGGAGTGGGACAGCTCAGACTGATCACATCCCCTTCAGGCTCATTCCTAGCTCTTGATCCCCTCTGCATGCAAGCAAGGTCCCAGCAGAGAATTCCTGCACCTTTTTCTCTCCTTTGGAAAAGACAAGGAGCCACATTCCCTGTGAGGTCTGGTGATGAAGCCTTGAAGCAGCTCCTGGCACTGCTGAGGTCTTGGCTTCAGAGGTGGAAGCCTGAGGCTTGCCCAGGCTCCTCCGTGTTTCCTGCTCTTGGAGCAGTTCTTGGAAGTGTTTTCCGTGGGGATTTTGGCCCCTGAAGAGGAAAACACCTGCTTCTGTGTTGTTCTTTGTTTTACTGCTTAATCCTGTTGCCACCTTCTTGGCTTGGGATCTCCAGAGATTGATCTCTACGGCCCTGCTCTGCCTGAGATGTCAGGCATGCGTCCTGCCCAGCACTGGCACTTGGAGTGAGCATCCCTTCACCTCCTGGGCTCCTCTTCTTGCTCTGAGTGCTCAGCCATCCCTTCCTCCTGCTACAGCTGCCAGAAATCATGTCTTTCAGGATGGCCAGGAATCCCCTTCTGAAATAACTCATCTTAATGACTGTGTTTTCATTTAGGAGAGTCGAGCCCTTGGTTCATCAGTCTTCTTAGCTACAGGATGCTGGTACTCTGCCTTGCTCTCTTCCATGGTGTTCTAGGGAATGAGAGGCTTCTCCCTGGTAGAGGAGCTGTGCCATCCAGGCCTTTGCCTGTTCAACAGCACCTGTGGCATGTGAGCAGTCCTTCCCTTCTGCTTCATGTTTGTCTCTCCATGAAAAGTGGTTATCCAGAAAATGGCACCCCCTCCTTCCTACTTGTGACAGACATCACTTTTTGGGCTGGAATAACAGCTCCAGTGGCTGTCTTTTGATGTGCAGCTTTTTGAACCACAGAGCCAATTCCTCTGGTCCCTCTGTCTTCCCTGAAAGCCCCAGAATGGATGGGGAAAGCTGCAGATGGGTTTTGCAGCTATGGCTGCAGCTCTGATCCCTGGCTGATCCACGTGAGGATGCTCTGTGTCCTCCTGGGAGCATGGAGTTGGGAGCATCAGTACTCTCAGTGCTAAAGCATCCACCTGGACAGCATGGAGACTGAAGAAGGAAGAGGTGCACCTTGGCCAGCCTGTTTGTCACAGCACTGCTTTCTCCTGATGGCCCCCAGAAGTGGATTCAGGAAGGAAGGATGAGGTTCCCTCAGGCCAAGTGACTGATCTCTTTTGCCTCCTGCCAGGTGGAGTCGTATCATCTACTGTGCAAATATTTCCTTTCCCAGGCTGGTGGAAAAGCCTGGCAGCTTCTGTGGCAGGCCTGGTGACTGGTGAGGAGCTCCTGTCCTGTCACCCAGGGCCAGGTGCCTTGCAGAGGCATGGGAGGCTCCCTAGCTTGAGCCAAGCCTTGCTAGGCAGCTCCAGGAGGATGGGCTGGGAGGATGGATGCTCTCAGTGCTGATTTGCTTCATTCCATAATACCTCCAAGGACCAGGCTGCTGGGGCTGGTGGGCTGCTCAGATGTCTCTGTCTGGGTGGATGGGACCAGGGATTATATTTGGGAATGCAAGGATACTGTGTCATGCTGCAAATAGGGTTCATGTTAAAAGCTGCTTTGTTTTATACACCTGGTGACTTGCACTGTGTCTTGCTGGGTGTGAGTGTGTGGAAGCTCAGGAGAAAGGCCACTGTTTGATGTTAAGGAACTCATTGTGCTGTATTCAAAACAGGGCCTGAAGCTCAGTGTGTTGCTGGGTTTCCTTGCTGGGCACCAGCTAGGGTGCTGTGGGAATGCCTTTTTTTCTCCTGTGACAACACAGACTGTGTGATCTTCTATCCCATCAAGATGGTTGAGTTTGATCCCAGCTGGCTTCTGGTTTGCACAAAAATCCAGCTGGGATGTGCCTGGTGTCAGCTGGGGTATGTGAGGAGATCTGGAGCACACCAGCTACATCCAGCCTGTGGCACTCACAGCCCCAGTGGGAGCCATGACTGAAAGCAAAGCCTTTGCTGGGCTTGTAGGAATCCGTTGGAGCGGCCTCTTCTCCCTCTCTAACCCTGACCTTTCTCCTTGGCATTCTGGCCAGTGACCTGCTTGTCTCCTTTCTCTCTAGCTTGCCCCCATGTGCCCATCATCCCACACAATGTCTGACTTCTCCCTCTCATCTCTTCTTGTGCAGCCACACCAACAGAGCCAGAATCAGTGGTGAAGAAGTACCTGGAAGAGCTGAAGGGTGCTCCTGCTGATGAGGTAAGGGGACAGTGAAGCAACTCCAGCTTGCCCAGTTCACTGGGGTGCCAAAGAAACCCCTGCAATGCCCAAGGACCCATCCTTCCTTGGGTGTCTGGTGTGGTACATGGTGCTGCTTGCAGTGGCACTGTTGACATGAGGTGGAGAGTCCTCAGCGCTGCCTGAAATCCACATGTAACAACAGCTGACTTGTCCTCATCAGAGGACTGTGATGTAGGCACAGTGTGGGTTGAACAGCTCACCCTGGCAGTGCCCTCCCCATTTCCTCTGGAGGAAGGAGTTTGGTTTTGGTCTCAGTGCTCAGAGGTCATAGCTGGAGATCAAACCCTGCACTGGAGCTGCTTTGCAGAGAAGCAGGGTGTAACTGTACTCTTCTCTCTGATGACAGCTCTCCACCTCCTGGGCAATGCAGGAAGTGGAGTGGGGTGGTACCAGCCAGATCAGGAAACCTTGTCTCTGTGTCCTTCAATCTCAAAGGGAGGGGTTAAAGCTGAAGGCAAATCTTCCTGAAGCATCTCCTTGATGGCTTCCTTGGTGTGTCAGTGCTCAGGACCAGCCTGTGCTCACACCACGTGGTGGTTTCCCCTCCAGGACTGCATGATCTGCATGGAGAAGCTGTCCTCCCCCTCGGGCTACAGCGACTCGTGCCAGTCCAGCACCATCAGGCCAGAGGCAGTTGGTCGCCTGAGGAACTGCCAGCACTCCTTCCACATGCTCTGCATGCTGGCCATGTACTCCAACGGGAACAAGGTACTGAGCTGGCCCATCCTCACCAGGCCCCTGTGTGCAGGTGGCTGGGCTGTGGAGCTCTGATGTGGCTTCTGTCCCCTGGCAGGATGGCAGCTTGCAGTGCCCCTCCTGTAAAACCATCTATGGAGAGAAGACTGGTACCCAGCCCAAAGGGAAGATGGAGATCTCCACTTTCCCCCAGTCCCTCCCAGGGCACAAGGACTGTGGGACAATCCGAATTGTGTATCACATCAGCAGGGGCATCCAGGTGAGTGCACAGCACACTGGCAGAGAGCACAAGCTGGGAGAGCATCCCAGAGAAGTCCAGGGGTCCAGTGCAGCACCTGCTGGCAGCCCTTTGCTGAGCAGCCTGTGGTGCCTGGAGCCAGCAGCTGCTCTGGCTGTTCTTCAACATGTGAGGGTCTCCTCCATCAGAGATCTTTTCCAGAGCAGCTGTTCACCTGCTGTAAGAGTCTGCCTAAAGCAGGGAGGAGACTGCCCATGATCACAAGGTGGGAAACATCCCAAGGTCTGGTTTCACAGCCCACACTAGTTTCAGTGGTGGCAGTGAACTTCCAAAGTTTTGAGCTGTGTGGTCTCTTTAAGGTGTTACCAGACCACATGGGAAAAGCTGAGGTTTGGGGCTGTTTCCAGAATTTAAGCAGATGTTAGACCTGGCTTTGTACCCCATCCTGAGGCTGCTTTTGGAGGATCTGTAATACGTGTCCTCTAAGAACAAGTCGGACACCTTGTCCTCACCAGCAATACCTTGCTGCCTCTGCATGGAAGAGCTGGTTTGGGATGGGCCTATGTCAAATCCTGCTGCTGAGGGATTGTCCAATTCATACAAATGGTTTGTCCATGACAAATCTGTCTCATCTCTTGCAGGGCCCTGAGCACCCCAACCCTGGGATGCCATACACAGCCAGAGGCTTTCCTCGCTATTGTTACCTACCGGACAATGAGAAGGGCAGAAAGGTGAGGTATCACACCCTGATGACATCTCCCTGCTTGGGTTGTCAAGCTCCTGGCAAGCTGCATTCATGGCACGAGCCTCATAGCTGCTGCTCCTAGCTTTTTCATTTTCCCTCTCCAGGTCCTGGAGCTCCTGAAGGTGGCCTGGAAGAGACGCCTGATTTTCACAGTGGGCACCTCCAACACCACTGGCGAGAGCAACACGGTGGTGTGGAATGAGATCCACCACAAGACTGAGATGGACTCAAACCTGAGTGGCCATGGCTACCCTGACCCCAACTACCTGGACAATGTGCTGGCAGAGCTGGCTGCCCAGGGTGTCACCGAGGACTGCCTGGGCCAGTGAGCCTCAGGGGCCACCTAGTGCACTTATTCCTGATGCCTTAAGTTCCCGTGTCTGACCACCCGTCACACTGAGCAATAACAGTTCTGTGGGAGCCCTGCCCGCTCTTCACATTTGGGGGAGGGGGGAGGAAGGGAAGGATATTTTTGTAAAAGCTGTGCTTGTGTCTCTGGGTGGGATTGATGGCTGCAGCCAGGAGCAGCTGGGATGGGACTGAGGTGACAGATCCCCTGGGGAAGGCAGGACCTTCCTTTGGTAATGCCTGGGGACAGGATGGGAGAGGAGAGTGCCTTGCATCCAACAGAGACCACCTGGAAGCCAAGCAAGGTCTTTGGGACACATCAGCTCCCTGTCTGAGGCATCTCTTGTCTCCCTCCTGCCGTGTATCTCTGCTCGGTCCCAATAAACTCTTCATTCTCACAGCAAGTCCCTGATCTGCCTTTCTGCTGCCTCAGGGCTTGGGGTGGCTCTGGGGAACTAGCCTGCTCCATGGAGCCATGGACCATCAGTCCAGCCAGGAGGGAGGAGGGAAAGGTCAGCTCTGCTGGAGGGACACTCATCTCGGTGCAGGCAGGACACTGGTCATAGTTCCAGCCTGTGAGTGCTTTGGCCACTGGAGTTTGGTGCTCTGTGGCCATGGTGCCAGCAGAGGTGACTGATCAGTGTCCACCCTGTGGGCAGTTGCAGCCCCCTGTTCTTGCTGTGAGCTGCCAGCCCCACTCCTCTCATCCCAAAGATGAGAGGCAGAACCTGTCCCTCTCTCACTTTTTCTCAGGTGAAATGGCAGCAATTCGGTGAAGCTGCTGTGCTTTGTGCTGCTGCTGCTGCTAGTGCCACCAGCTGGTGACAGTCACCTTCCTCCCAGCAGCAGTGGTGGCCTGCCCAGGTGCCACAGCAATGCTCTGGCATGTTCCTGTTCTGGGTGCTAGCACCTTGCAAAGGGGATATTGCCCCACTCCTGGTGGCCTTGCTGTACGTTGTCCCCAGGCTGCTTGTCACCTGGGAGCTGATGTCTTTTGAAGAGCCATTTCTGGCTCTTCCTTTCCCTGTAACCACCAGACCCAGCTGCACATTAAATCCATCCAATCCATCCCTTTGGCCCAGGTGCCATCTGCCATTTCACCTCCTTCCTGGGAAATGTGGGACGTGGCTGAGCTTTGTGGCTGCTCTCCCTTGGCCTCCTCCTGGGACCAGCACATCCTGGACCAGCTGAGGGGCACTTTGCTCCCTATCATTCCAATATAAAAATTAAAAGATTTTTCTGAGTCATTGAGGAGTGGAGCTTTCCCATGACCACCTTATGCTTGCAGGCTCTAAGGGGAAACCCTTCAACCATGCAGTGAAATCTGGGGCTGCTGCAGTGACGTGTCTGTGTTGCTATGCTCTACAGCAGAGAGCTGTCTGTCTGCTCCTCTCCCACCCTGCTTGCAAAAGGGAGAGGTTTGGAGTTCAAACCTCAGCTTGTATCCCTGGATCATGTTGTCCCAGCAATCAAAGCAGTGAATTCAAGCAGAAATTGAAGGAGGGTTCAGTCAGCCCTGTAGAGAGCAAGAATTTCCTGCTGAGCCTGGCCCAAGGCATCTCCAGCAGCTGCTCCTGGGTATGAATCAGCTGGAGCCTCCCTGCATCTGGGCTGGTCCAGGGCAGGGGCACTGGGCTGTGATGAACCAGCCCAGCTCAGCAGCTCATCCCTGACTACCCTGGTTTGGAACACGAGGCATGTCCTAAAATCCTTGCCTTTTCTGTGCTGGCCCCAAGGTGGCTTTGTCCCTGTGGCAGGGGGATCCTAGGGGTGGAAAGGAGCAGAGCCAGGTGCTCAGGCACAGTGGAGATGCTTTGAAAGGTGAGGTGAAAACATAACCGTGGTGCCTGTTGGAGCCAGGAGGGGACAGAGCCCCAAATAAATGCTTTTCACACTCCCAGGTTCATCTGAGCAAAACTCTCGCGTCCCCATCCCCAGCTGGAGCCCCAGGGAGAGGAGAGGGGGGTGTCTCTCCCAGCCCCCTGCGGTGATGGCTCATCTGCCACAGGGTGGTTATTCTTAGCCCAGCCTTGACCCCGCAGCTATGCTGGGTACCGGCAGCTGAAACTGTGACTCACTGTCCCCCTGCGTCACCCACCCTGCCCCTCACCTTGCTGCTGGCACCTTGCCGGCCAGGGAGCACCAGGGAGGGGTCTGGGGGAACTGGGGGGGGTCCTTGGGGCAGGTGCTGCTGGATAGGAGTGCGGGATAAGGCGGGGATGAGAAAGAGGAGGGACAGAGGCTGCAGCTGCGCCTGTTTTTCCCTCTGCAGCTGGACGGTGTAATCTTTGAATGCCCCATTTCCACTTAATCTGAAGGCGCGGTCCCGGCCCCTTGGGAAGGGGGGAGGAAATCTCCTCCCACGCAGGAGCGGGCAGCCGCTCCCCTTGGCAAACACGGGAAAAGGAGCGCTCCAAGCCCTCTGCGGGGGGAGCGGCTGTGAGGGGCTCCCGAGCCGCGGGGCGGCTCCCGCTGCAGGGCCATGTCCCTGCCCCCATCCCAAGGGCTTGGAAGGGCTACGATGGATGGGGAAATGTCAGCGTGGGGTGGTCCCCGAGCTTAAAATGCTTCCGTTCTCTCGGTGCTGGGTGGGTCTGTTCACCTGAACGCCGGGATTTGGGTGAGTTCGGGTGTGATGCTCCACAGCGCTTCCCTGCCCGCGGGGCAGGGCTGGCTGCACCCGAACCAGTCGGGCACGGACTCATCCCTGGCTCCCGGGGGCCTGGTGGGCACAAGGCACCCGCAGGGAGTGGGGCCTTGGTGGGGCGAGTAGGGGTCCAGGAATACTTGCCTGGTTGCCCCCATAGCGCCAACAAAGACTGTGGCTCCTGCTAGACCCCCTGGAAAACCGCCCCAGTGCCTTCTCTGCCTCAGTTTCCCCTTTCAGGTGACTGTCTTGTGCCCTGATTCCTCGCCGGTGCCTCGGGGGTTCTGCAGGACGGTTCCCAGGGGGTTTGGGACAAGCGGGTGACCCGGGATGCTCAGCTGTCCCCTCTGCCCGCGGGGTCTGGCCGGGCAGGCAGAGCAGGTGCAGGAATGCGGTGCTGGGAGGGTCCGGCTCCAGGACAGGCGGTCCGTGCTGCAGGGGCACTGAGGACAGTTCGTCCCCTCGGCAGTGGGACGGGGTGAGCTGAGCAGGACAGCACATCCAGCACCACCAGGACGAATCCATGGAGCTGCCGTGGGTGCTGCTGGCGCTGGCTGGGACGGGCGCAGCCGCGGGCCTGGGTGACTCCCTGGGGGACAGGGCAGAGGGACCGGGGCCTGGAGGGGCTGCGAGGCGTCTGTGCCAGGGAGGGATTTGTGGGGCTGGGCTTGGCTGGGGGATCCCCTCACCGGTGCTGTTCCCCTGACGGTGGGACCTTGTGAGTGACCCCTGTGCCAGCACCGGTGTGGGTGCGGGCTGGGGTCAGGCACTTGCTGAGCGGTGCAGAACAGGGGTCCCCTCCTCACTGCCCACTCCCCCAGCCCGGCTGCCCTACGTGCCCCACGTGCCCCCCACGGCTCTGCTGGGCAAGGTCACCGCCACCACCTTCGCGCTGGAGAGGCCCCGCTGCGTCTTCGACGGCCACGCCGATGCCTCCGACGCCGTGTGGCTGGCGGTGGCTTTTGCCAACGGTGAGCACTCGCTGCTCCGGCACGTCCCCCCATGGCAGGGGACATGGGGACCGCCGTCACTCACCCGCCCTCTGTGCCGTCCAGCATCAGCCACCTTCAGGAACCCCCTGTCCCGGGCTGACGTGCCCCCGTACAAGCAGCTGCCCACTGCCCGCTCCTACATGACCCTGGAGACGGCGGCGCTCGCGTATTCCTGCTCGGCACCGAGCCCGCCCGTCCTGCGGGTCGGGGGGGACACGGCGTGCAGGGACCAGGGCAGGCAGGACCCCTGCAATGGGCCCCTGCCCTCCCCGGGACCCTACAGGTAAGGCCAGAACCCCCAAATCCCAGCTGGGGTGACTCCCCACCCAGGGCATGCTCGTTCCCCCGGTGTCACCCCGTACCCACGGCAGGGTGAAGTTCCTGCTGATGGGCTGCGGCGGCCCCAAGGCGGAGACACGGTGGTCCGAGCCCATCCTCCTGCGCAGAGGTACTTGTGGCACTGCCACCCCCCGTGGGTCCCCTGCCCGGTTGGGGTGCTGGCACGTGGCACAGCATCAGCCCCGTGCCATCACCCCAAAACCGGCGGGGAGAAATGATCCCCGATGTCCCCGTCCACCCCATCCCTCACGGTCCCTGAGCCCCCCGTGTTCCCCCATATCTCTCATCCCGCCTCCTTCCAGCCGTCAGCCCGAGCACCATCGACCCTGCTCGCCCTCGCCGCGGCAGTGACGTGGTGGTCATCGCCTCCATCCTGGCCAGCCTGGGGGCCGTGCTGGCCACCGCCGTGCTCGGAGCCCTGGGGTACGGGGAGCTGCTGGAAGTGGGGAGGGGGGAAGTGTCCGCAGGGGCCTCAGGAGAACCCCCCGACTTGGCAACCCCATCAGCAAAGGAATGGAGATGTTTTTAACATTGAAAAAACCTTTTTATTCTTAAATTGGGGGTTTGCCGTAGTTTGCAGGAGAAAGGGCCCCTTGGGGGCGGCTGGTGGGGACCCCACTTGATGCCCCTGCTTCTGCTCCCTGCAGTGCCAAGGTGTGGAGCTCCCTGCGCCATCAGGATTTGGGGACCGACTCCTACACCCGCAGATCCTACCGGACCCACCACATCCCCCCGGCCCTGCCCCAGCCCCCGCCCCCCGGCTGTGGGTGTAGCCCCCCAGGGCTGTGCCGCTCTGCCCCCCAACCCCCTGCTCCGTGTCAGAAAATCGTGGAACAGTTTGGGTTGGAAGGGACCATAAAGAGCACCTCGTTTCAACCCCCCTGCGATGGGCAGGGACACCTCCCACTAGACATGAAGTGTCCTCTCAAGTAAAATCTCATTTTACATCTGCGACTGCCTCCTCCTGATCCTTGGCCACGCAGGGTGGGACTGCGAAGATGGGGGACCTCACAAACCACGTGGGGCCCTGGCTTGGTGGCACTTGGTGTCGGTGTGGGGGGCACTTGCTGGCACTGATGGGGTCTGTGGGGATGTCCCCTTCTGCCCATTGCCCGGGTGAAGCTGTCACCACCCAGGCCACAAAGGCAGCGGTTCTCAGCACGCCTCGCCGGCGGGCGCTCAAACATAACAAACGCTGCCGGGGAAACGAGCCCAACCTGTTTGCCACGGGGCTGCGGCTGCTGCAGGAATGTGGGCGGATGGTGACCACAGGTGGGTCCCACGGGGACGCGGAGCCCCGGCAGCCGCACTCCCGCCCTCGGCACCCAGGCGCCCGCACCATGCTCCCGCTGCTCCTCCTGCTGCTGCCCGCGGCCCAGGGCATAGGTGAGTCCTGCTACGCCATCGGGATGGGCTCGGGATTCCCCTTGGCACTGCGAGGATCCCCTGGGCACAGGCACCAGGACGCCCCTGAGCGTGTAGGGCAGCTGATGCCCTCCCCTGTTTCAGTTCCTATTCTGGATGTCACTACCAATCTCTGGTGTCACTGATATTGGTTGACTGGCACGGTGTGGGTTTCTCTGGAGGTGCCCATTGGGGTCCACCAGGATCCCCCTGAACCTAGAGGTGTAGGGCAGCTGATGTCCCCCCCCATTCTGGGTGCCACCCCAAGTGTCCTCGGTGTCACCACCTGGGAGTTCTGTACGGGGGTTCCCCCCACCCCGCCCCGGCTGGGAGCATGGAGCGTCTTTGCTTCCTCTTTTCGTGGAACGCGTGTCTGAGCCCAGGGCAGGGGAACGGAAGCCCCGGTGCCGAGACCCAGGGTTCAGCTGCCTCTTGTCCCTGTCCCCACCCCGAGCCCCGGCACCGCGGCCGCCGGTCAGAGCCTCCGTTCCGGGGCTGCAGCGGGGGTTCCACACCTTCCACGGCACCCACTTGGCTTCTCATCACAGCCCAGCTGCCGTACACGCCAGTCCTGACCCAGAGCCCCCCTCTGAAGGGGGTGACCACCACCTCCACCTTCGTGCTGGACCAGCCCCGCTGCGTCTTCCAAGACTACGGCAACGCCGACATCTGGCTGGTGGTGGCCCTGGCCCAGGGTAGGTGGGAGCAGCCCAGGGCAGGGGGCGTGCAGGGGTCCCCGTACCCCCCACCAAGTCCCTCCTCACCCCCATCCCCATCCCTGCAGCCGTATCCGCCTTCAACAACACCGAGGTGCCGGGGACTCCCGAGACCGCATTCCAGGACTTCCCTGACCCCGTCCGTGCCTACATGACCCTCAATGCCACCCTGGGCAGCTACCCCTGCCCCAAACCCGCCGGGGACATCACGGTGCTGCGCGTCGGCAGCGAGACGAGCTGCGCCAAGGATGCGACCAGACCCACCTGCAATGGCCCCCTGCCCGGCCCTGGGCCCTACCGGTGAGCTGCTGGGGGAACCTGCACCCCTCAAGGGCTGCTGGCAGCCCCCCGGCTCACCGGGCCGTGGCCAACCTCCCTTCCCATCTTAGGGTGAAGTTCCTGGCCCTACA
This sequence comes from Eopsaltria australis, assembly GCA_034509425.1. Lineage (NCBI taxonomy): Eukaryota > Metazoa > Chordata > Aves > Passeriformes > Petroicidae > Eopsaltria > Eopsaltria australis. The sequence continues at coordinate 363,195 of JAVTVJ010000394.1, forward strand.
GGGCTCTGAGCCCGTGGCTGAGACAGCCTGGTCGGCGCCAATCATGCTGAAGGAAGGTAACGCCGCCAGGGTGCTCGTCCTGCCCCCGCACCCAGCCCGCAGCCGTGAGGGGGGATTTGGGGTGGTCCTGGGCGTGTGGGGTGGCCCCAGGGGGCTGAAGGCTGAGCAACAGTGGTTTGGGTGAGGGCTCCTGTGAGCACCTGGGGAAACTGAGGCAGGGCTCTGCCGCCGGTCTCGCTCCTGTGCGGTGGCAGCGTGTGATGGCACATGATGTTGGCACACGGGAACACGCCGTCACCCATCCAGACTCCCGGAGACACTCCGGGGTGTCTGTCCCTGCATCCTGCTCCCTCTCCTCCTGCTCTCTCCCCAGCCAAGTCACCCAGCAGCATCTCCACGACGGGCAGCGGGCACAGCGCCGGCATGATCGCCATCACCACCATCCTCTCCATCCTCTTCGCCATCCTCCTGGCCGCACTGGTGGCCATGCTCGTCTTCTGGAGGTGAGTGCCACCAGCAGGTCCCACCCAGGGTGCTGGGCCAGAGGGTGACGCCGCCATCCCTCGGTCACCACCCTCATCCCTCACCCCGCCTTCCCTCCCCAGCTCGGACTCCTGCGGCGGCAGCAGCACCTTCAGCAAGCCGGAGTCGGTGACGGTGCGGCGGTACAACACCCACCACGTCTATGACCAGCCGGCCGCCCGGCTCTGAGCCCCCGCCGCCCCCCGGCACCGCCGCCCCTCCCCACGCCCCCCCCGTGCGTGTGTGAATGTGACCCCTCCGCTCCATCCCTGTGGGTGGCACGACCCCCCCGCCCTGGGGACACGGCCAGAGCCGCCACCCGGGACGGGGGCTACGGAGTGGGACATTAAAGGCTTTTCCGCATGCTTTGTGCCCGGCCTGTGCCTCCTGTTTGTGACCCCTCGATGCCTCCCGCAGCCTCCTGGAAAGCCCCCACTCTGAGCCCCGTCACTGCGTGGGAGCTGCTGCTGCTGCACGGGGCAGGATGAGGCCGGGGATGCTCTGGGGTGGGAGACGTTGTCACACCCAGCTGGGGCATCGGTGCCACCTGTGCCCACTTCGGATGGGGAGATGTCCCCTGGGTGCAGGGCAGCGAGGGGAGCCTGGTTCCCCAGCCCTGATGCTGGGGTGAGGGGCACTGCAACACCCCGTGAGGTGGGGCTGGTGGGTGTAGGGGGCATTTCTCCAGTCCCTTTTGTCCTGCAATGCTACAAATGCTGAAGTGTAGAGGAGGGGCTCCCACACCCCGAGATGACCCAGTCTTTCCCGGGTGCTGCTGGACTTCCCCTGAGAGCCAAGAGAGCCCAAGAGGGGACCGGCACCCCGGGGTGTCTGATCCTGCACCGGGGGGTGTCCCTGATCCCGGTCTGGGGGATGTGGGGGCCGATCCTGCTCTGTGGGGAGTGAGCTGGGGAGAGGGAGGGGAAGGTGATCCAGGAGTCCGAGCGGCTGGAAGGGACTGGATCCATCACTCTCGATCCTACACCGAGGATTGGGTCTCACACGCTGATCCGAGGGATGTGGGTGCCCTGATCCTGTACCAGCGGCTGGAAGGGACCTGATGTATTTTTCCTGATCCTACACCGGGCCGGAGGCTCTGATGCCCATCTGAGGGCTGTGGGTGCCCTGATCCGGCAGCCGGGGCAGGATGAGACCGCGCCGGTGCCGGAGACGATCCCGTTCCGGGTGGAGCCAGGGCAGGTGTGTGTGTACCTGTGTACATCGTACACAGATATTAACAGCCCTGTTTTCCCCGCAGGCGCCACGCCAAGGGCAGCATCACACTGCCGGCCCAGCCCGGTCACAGCGCCCTGAGCGGGTGTCCTTGTGCCACCTGGGAGGGGTGTTAGAACCTGCCCCCCCGCTGCCGAGCCGCCTCCGTGGAGCCCGGCCAAGGGAAATCAAGCAAATCCAGCGATTAACTCCTGCCGAGATCAGCGTGGGAGCAGCGCAGGGATGGTTCCACCCGGCAAACGCGGGTCCCCTCCGCCCTACCCCCCGTGCCCCGAAATAAAACAGCGGCTTCACCTGCAAAGGGCTGCGAGGGCTCCGGTTGTCACCTCCCACGCGTGTGTGCCTGGAGGGGGACTTGTGGTCCCCACCGTCTGTGGGGCTGGATCTGGCACAGCGGGAGGTTCGTGGGATGGCGGCGGGGACTGCACCTTGTCCCCTTGCTGTCCCCCTGTGCGGGGGAGGCAGAGGGGCAGCGCTGGAGGAACAGAGCACTGTGTTCCCAGCGTGTCCCTGCAGTGTCCCCACAGTGTCCCCTCGGCGAAAATGCCAAGGACCATCTTGGCCGGCACAGCCCTGAGCCCAGCTTTGGGTGCCGGTCGAGTCCCCGAGCCCAGGTGGGTGTCACCATGGGGGAAAGCGGGGGGATGATACCCCGTTCCCCCGCTGGAATTTGGGTCACCAAGCCCCTAGAAATGCCACCTGTCCTCGGGTGTGCTGCAGCCGGGACGTGCAGTACTTTAAAAGCAAAAAAAAAAAGGTTAAAAATCAATAACACGGTGGAGCTTTGGGGTGCAGAGCAGCGCGGAACGGCCGGTGCTGCAGCCCCCCAGGTTCGGGGGGGCGCGGAGGGGTCCGGGGTGAGTTTGGCCCAATCCAGGCGGGTGCCGGGCTGGGCTGGCGGGGGCTGAACCGCCCTGGAGCCGCGGGCTGTGCCGGGGACCGAGGGGACAGAGGGGACAAGAAGGGGAGCCCTGCGAGACCCCGGCCCCGCCCACCCCACATAAGCCACGCCTACCTCACCGAGGCCCCGCCCCCTGGCTGCCGGCCGCTAGAATCAGCCAATGGGTGGCGCGGGTGAGCCCCAGGCCCCGCCTCCTTCCCCGCCCCCGCGCGCTGATTGGCGGCCGGCGGCACCGGCCCGCACATGGGCGCTGTGCGCGGGGCCGCGGGTTCGAGGCCGCGCTCGGCGCCGTGGGCTCCGCTCCGCTCCGCTCCGCTCCGCTCGGCTCGGCTCGGCTCCGCTCGGCTCGGCTCGGCTCGGCTCGGCTCCTCTGCCCCGCCATGGCCCGGCGCAGCGCCCTCTCCATCCGCATCGTGGAGGGCAGGAACCTGCCCGCCAAGGACATGTGAGTGCCCCCGCGGGGGCCGGGAGAGGTTCGGGGCGGGGGCATCGCCGAGGGACTCCCCGCTTCCCCGGGAGTGCTGCGGAGTGTCCCCCCAACAGGTCCCTGATGGGGACGCCATCCTCAGGGTGGCTTTGGAGCGTCTCCCCTGCTTTGGGCGCTTGCCCAGAATGGTTGGGGGGCCCCTAGCAGTGCATGTGATTTAGGGGCTCACCCCGAGATGGGTTTAGGATCCCCCTTTGGGGTGTCATCCCTACGGGTGTTCCCTCCAGGATGGCTTTGGGGTCACCTTGCATTGAGGATTCCCCTCAGGGTGGCTTTAGGGTCCTCCCCAGTAATTACTTTGGGGGTTCCCTTCAGGGTAAATTTGGGGTACGCCCCCAGCAGTGCATCTACTTTCGGGGTTCCCCATGTGGTGGCTTTGGAATCCCCTTTGCTTTGGGGGTTCCTCCAGGATGGCTTTGCGGTTGCCGTGCTTTGGGGGTTCCCCAGTGTGGTTTGGGATCCTCCGTGCTCTGAGGGTTCCCTTTAGGATATTTTTATGTGCCCACAGCAGCTCTTAGCGCTTTGGGGGCTCCCTCGGGAGTGTTGTGATTCCCCCCCGGGACGGGGCTGAGGTTTCCCCCCAGGATCACCCCCAGCAGTGTTTTGGGTACCCCAAGCACTGCTCCCAACTTTGGGGGCTCCCCCTGTGCTGACACAGGGCAGGGCTGTCCCCCCCATAGAGGGACCCTCTCGGGGACCCCCGGCCGCGCTGCAGGACCCGGTGCCTCCGTCCCCAAAGGAGCAGGGGCTGCCCCAGCCCCGTGTCCCCGCTCCCCCAGTGCTGGCTCCATCGCACCGGGCTGCGGTCCGGGGGGCAGCCCTTGGGTCGGGATTTCCCTCCCAGAAAATCCCGGTGTTCTCCTCATCGCTCTGATCCCTGTGGGGCGGGATGTGGGGACAGCAGCGGGCTGGGATGTGGGGACAGCAGCGGGGAGCCCCCAGCCACCACCGAGGCAGCGGGAAGCTGCTGAGGAGCGCTCGGTAGCCGGAAAACCAGCAAAAATCCCTGCAGCCGTCATGGAAAAAGAGGATAAACAAGGAAAGAAACATGACTTTTTTTTTTTTTTTCTTTTTCTTTTTTTTTTTTTCCTTCTTTTTTTAAATCCCGTGTGTCAGGGCCTGATTTTTAAATCCCTTGGCACAACTCCCCGCCGGAGCTTGACCCAGCACGGGCGGGCTCTGGGTTTCGGGAGGCTCTGGATTTTGGGAGAGCCGGAAAGCCGCGGTGCCACAGCGCCCGGAGCGGAGCGGGGCTTTCCGGACCGCTGCCTTTGGGACGTGGCGGGGCTGGGACAGCCGAGAGGGAAACCCGAGCGCGACCTTGTCCGTGCCTGGCCCCGGCCCCCTCCCCGCTGCTCAGGGGATCCGGTTCCCTGCCCTGGCTCGGCTTTTGGGATCGCTGCTTTCCTCCCGGGAGTTCCCTGTGCGGGGAGTCCCCGCTGCAAGGGCAGCCCGGACCCTGCTGGGCACAGCCAGGGGTGATGGAGCACCCCCGAATCCCCCGGGGAGCCCCCACATCCCACAGGATTTGACACAGGGCTGCCAAACCTTCCCCCCATCTTCACCCCAGGAAAGCAAGGGAAAGAGTCTGCCTGAGTTTTAAGTGGTTTTTGATTTTTTTTTTATTTGCTTTATTTAGTATTGATTTTTCACGTGACATTTAATTTCTGTTATTTGAATTTCTGTGTTATTATTTATTTATTTTATTGGATTATTTTAGTGTTAGGATAATAAAAAACGCCAATAATTTTTAATCTTTAATTTATTCTAATCTATTCCATTTTTATTCCACTATTTTCACTTTTTAGCTTTTTATGTCATTATTTATTTTTAAATTATTTTTTCTTTCATTTTTGCCCTTTCTTCTTCTTTTTATTACTTCATTTATTATTCCACGTTTTATTTTATTATTTTTTATTTATTGTAAATTTATTTTTCATTTTATTTTTCTTTTTTCTATTCTAGATTTCTTTTATTTTTTTCTTCTATTTTTATTTTTCTTTTATTTTTATTCTATATGTATTCTATTTTTATTCTATATGTATTCTATTTTTATTATTTTATTATGTTATTTTTCTTTTTTCTCTTTATTTCTCTTCTATTTTTAAAACTATATTTTTCTTTGATTTTTAATTCTATTTTCCTTCACTTCACCATCCTATTTTCCCTTTCCTTTTTAATTCCATTTTAAATTTAAATTTTTATTTATTTTCTCATCACCCCCCCAGGGCACAGCACCACTGCTGCCTACACCAGTTAATTTTTAATTCCAACCCTCCGCCGCTCCTTTGCTGCCGGAGGGGTGGCTGCGGGTTCCTTCCCCCTTCCCCCAGCCATGCCTGGGCTCATTTCCTCTTTCCAAAGCCCGGCCTTCCCCTTTCCAGCTCCCTCCCGAGCCAGGGGGTGCCCGAGGCAGCCCCGCACCCACCGCGCCCGCAGCGCCGCAAATCCCTTGGCGACATCCCGGGACGGGGATGCTGCGCGGGCGGTGTCGCTCGGAGCGGGGATTTATCCTCATCCTGAGGCTCTCCTGGCAGCTCGGGCATCCCCCTCAGCCGCCGAGGGGAGGATTCTGCCCATCCTGCGTTTGAATCCCTGGAAAATGCGGTGCCCGAGCGGCTTTCCCGGCACGCTGGATGTCCCCGAGCTGGGGACAAGGTTTGCCGCTGCTACCCAGGGCAGCCGCGCGTTGCTGGGCGCAGCTGGAGCGGGCAGCTGTTCCCTTTCCGCCTGCCCGCTCCCGGCATCCCCGATGGTTTGCACAAGGCAGGAAATGTCAGCAATGGGCTCCGCTTGATGGCACTTCACCCGCGGCTCTCCTGAGAAATCCTCTCCGGAATGGGAGCAGAGCCGGGAGCGGCTCTCGGCAACCTGCTGCCCTGGCAGCCCCGCGGCCGGGAGGGTGCGAGTGCCTGGGAACGGGAGTGCTGCTGTGGTACCCGGGAGGCACAGCCTGCAGCCGTGCTTGGCAGGGCAGGGAGCCCCCCGAATGCTTTCAGGCCACTGCAATCCCTTTTGATTACCCCAAACCACCTTTGGATCCCCCTAAGAACCCTTTCAATCCCTCTCAAAACCATTTCAGACCCCTCCAACGCCTTTTGAACCCCCCAAAACCCCTTCCAGTCCCCCTCTAAACCATTTCAGTCCCCTCCAACCCCAAACCACCTTTAGATCCTCCCAAGAACCCTTTCAGTCCCCCTCAAAACCATTTCAGTCCCCTCCAACCCCTTCAGTCCCTCCAAAAAACCTCTTGGATCCCCCCAAACTCTTTCAGTCATCCCCAAAACCCTTTCAATCCCCCCAAAAGCTGCCCCTCAGTCTCCCTGCATTTGGGATGTGGAAACCACTCAATGCCTGGGGTCCCCAAGCCCCGACCCGTGCACTCCCCCTTCTTCCAGGACATTTGTTGGCTGACAGTGCCACTGGGACTGGTGCTAATGAGCTATCCGTGCTCCAGGCAGGCTGCTCTGTGCCACTGGGATGGGAGCCACAACCCTTCCCTGACCTTGGCCAGCCCCCAGCTCCTGGCTCCTCTGTCCCTGGCCCGAGTCCCCACCCCTGACCCTGTTTCTGATGAACCAGGGTGATAAGCTGTAAAATCGTGATTATTTTTTGGCGAGGATGCCTCGGGTTGTCCCCAGGGAGGAAGCATGGTCCAAGCACGGTGGTGGCTGCCCTTCACACCCTCTGCATCCCTGGGGGGGTCCCTAGGGCTGTCCCCATCCCTGCAGTGGTGTTGGGGGTCTGGGGACACTCTGGGGCTGCAGGAGGCTGCTGTGGCCTTGCTCCCAGTGTGTGAAATTGGGCTGCAGGTGCCTGAAGCTGTTTTGGGGAAAGGGTGGGGTTTGTTTGGTCCTTGCCTTCCTGTATGGAAGAGGAAAAGCCACTTCAGGCAGGCAGCAGGACTCAGCGGCCGGACACGGTCAGGAAGGAGTGACCCCGGTCTGGAAGCCAAGCTGGGGTCACCCTGTGCTGGCAGCTGTGGCCAAGTCCCCCCATGGAAACCTCGGGCAGCCTCTGTGCCCCAGCTTTACCCGTGGGGCTTTGTCTCGTCTCTGTTCTGTGGGGTTTGTCAGGGCTGAAGGCTTTGGTCACCCGTGGCTGTGAGAGCCCTGAGGGTTGGGTGGTGGCCAGGCTGTGGCTGGTGGCACTGACAGAGCTGTCCCTTGTCCTTCCAGCACGGGGAGCAGTGACCCATACTGCATCGTGAAGATCGACGATGAGGCCATCATCAGGTGAGTGGCCCTAAACCCGGCTGGTCCCCAAACCTGCTGGAGCCCCAAACCTTGCTCCTGGCAGGTTTCTCCACCTGCTGCAGGCACATTGTTATGATTATTGTTAAGACCATTATTTATTATTATTTATTGTTCATTATTATTATTATTATTCATTATTATTCCCTGTTTTGGGCTGAGGTGCTCCTGCAGACACAGAGGTGTCTCACAGCTCATGGCCCCCTTCCCCTACGAGCCACCAGAGCCACCAGACAGGACAAGGGCAGGGAGAGACTCATCCCTGCCCCAGCTGAGGGTTCAAATCTATGTGTGCTGCTCCCAGCCATGTGTCCCCAAAAGCTGGGAAGGCCCCCAGAGAGGGAGCCCTGTCCCCCTGTCACCAGTGCCACCTGCCCCACAGGACTGCCACGGTGTGGAAGACGCTGTCCCCGTTCTGGGGTGAGGAGTACGAGGTGCAGCTCCAGCCTGGATTCCACAGCATCTCCATCTACGTCATGGATGAGGATGCACTCAGGTATGGTGGGGACTCAGCTTGGGGCCTCGGTTGGTGGCTTTGGCTCCCTGCATGCTCAGCCCTGGTGCAGCCACCAGAGAATCCACACCTGGCCACTGGGCTTTGGGACACAGATGGGTGAAGTGAATTCCTGAGGTCGTTGTCCAGCTGGCAGCAGAGGGTGGCTGAGGTGCTTCATGGGGACAGACACACCGTGGTGGCCACAGTCCAGGATCCCCTCAAAGCCGGGGCTGTCCTGGCTGGAAGGTCCTGCCTGGGCACCAATCCCACATCATGTCCTGCTCCCCACTTTTGTTTTCCAGCCGTGATGACGTTATTGGGAAGGTCTGCATCACCCGGGACATGCTGGCAGAGCACCCCAAGGGTAGGGGAGAGTGGCTGGGGGGTCCCAGCAGGCACCTATCTCCCACCCCTTGGAGAAGCTGGTCCTGAGGGGTTCCCCAATGACCCCTTCACAGGGATCCTCCTTTTCCCACAGGATACAGTGGCTGGGTGAGCCTCAGTGAGGTGGACCCTGATGAGGAGGTGCAGGGCGAGATCCACCTGCGGGTGGAGGTCCTGGGCAGCCAGGGTGGCTGGCGGCTGCGCTGCTCCGTGCTGGAGGCCAGGTGAGAGGGGACAGGAGGGTGGCAGGGGCTGTGTGTGCAGCTGGGACACGGGTGGTGAGTCTGAGCTGCTCCGTGACTCAGTTTCCCTGGTGTATCTGGTCCCTTGGATGCAGAGCATCCTCCTCACCACCCAGCAGGTGCTGGGGCAGGGTCTGCCTCATCTGCAGGTCTTTGGGACATTTGTCTGGAGATTGTCTGAGAGGGGAGTTGGTGCCATGGGTGCCCGTAGGTATTTTGGGAGGTTTCTGGTAAATTCCCCCTCTTCTGGGCAGGGATTTGGCCAGGAAGGACCGGAATGGTGCCTCCGACCCCTTTGTGCGCCTGCACTACAATGGCAAGACACAGGAGAGTACCGTGAGTGCAGCTTCAGCCATCCCCAACCTGCCAAGGGTGCAGGTGGAATCAACCCACGGGGAAACCTGGAGCCATCCCTGTCCCCCAGCTCCCCCAGCTTGGCATCCCTGAGGGACAGATCCATCTGGTGAGGGGACACAAAGCTGTTGCCTTTGCAGGTGGTCAAGAAATCCTGTTACCCGCGCTGGAACGAGACCTTCGAGTTTGAGCTGGCCGAGCCTGCTGGGAAGAAGCTCTGCGTGGAGGTGTGGGACTGGGACCTCGTGGGCAGGAACGACTTCCTGGGCAAGGTGAGCCCCAAACCCTGTCAGTACTGCTGGGATCCTGCCCAGCTGCACGCCCAGCCCTCTCCTGCCTTCCCCTCCCAGGTGGTGTTCAGTGTCCAGGGGCTGGAAGCGGCCGGGCAGGAGGAGGGGTGGTTCAGGTTGTGGCCAGACAAGTCCAAGCCGATAGAGGACGGGTGAGTTTTGGCACAGGGGGTTGGAGTGTGCTGGGGGTGGTCCCAGTGCCCTCAGGGGCTTTAGGGAGGGGCATTTTCCTGGGAGGCATCATCCCTTTGGAGGGGTAGCCTGGGGTACCTCCTGCTTGGTGAAGTATCCAACCCTGCATCCATCCATCCATCCCTGCATCCATCCCTGCATCCATCCATCCATCCATCCATCCATCCATCCCTGCATCCATCCCTGCATCCCTGCATCCATCCATCCATCCATCCATCCATCCATCCATCCATCCATCCATCCACCTATCCACCCTGTGCTCCTGCAGGCGCCGAGGCAGCCTGGGCTCGCTGCAGCTGCAGGTGAAGCTGAGGGATGAGACAGTGCTTCCCTCCCACTGCTACCAGCCCCTGGTGCAGCTCCTGTGCCAGGAGGTGAAGTTGGGGTGCCAGGTGAGGGGCCCATGCCCAGCCCTGCTGGAGCTCCCACATTTCCCAGCTCTGGGCTGTGGTGTCTCGGGCTGTCAGGTTATGGTGCCTCTCCCCTCCAGGATGGCCAAGTGCACCTGGTCACCCTCCTGGACGAAACCACCACGGCCGAGTGCCGGCAGGAGGTCGCCATCAACTTGGTCAAGCTCTTCCTGGGCCAAGGGCTAATCAAGGAGTTCCTGGACCTGCTCTTTGAGCTGGAGCTGGCCAAGCCCTGTAAGGCTGGAGTGGGGAACAGAGCTGGAGGCTTCCTGTCATCTCCTGAGGCTGCAAAACCTCCAGGGCCTTGTGTGGGGATTTTTTGGGAGTGATGGTTGAGGTTCAGCCATCACACTGTGGAATCTGTTGGGTTCATCCCAGCAGCTCATGGGCTGAGGTTGGTGGAGGAGAAGGTGGTTTGAGGTTAGGACATCCCCATAACCCCCATGGGAACGGCCAGGGGGCAGGGCACAGCCTCTGGGAATGCCCCCCAGGACTGCAGCTGCCCAGGGGTGACCTGTGACCATCCCCCAGGCCATGGACCCTCTCCTGTTTTGCAGGTGAGCCCAACACTCTGTTCCGGAGCAACTCTCTGGCCTCGAAGTCGATGGAGTCCTTCCTCAAGGTGCCACACCACCCAAAACCTGCTCTTCCCAGGTCATCCTGGCCCTGGGCTGCTCCCAGGGGAAGGACTGGGAGGGCTGGGGTTCTTGTGCCTTTCCCCGGGGCTGGGAGGCTGGAGAAAATCCATTGGGTGACCCTGGGGGTGTCGGGGGCCAAACCTGTGCCCATCACTGTGCCCTGTGCTGTCCCCGTGCAGGTGACAGGGATGCCATACCTGCACTTTGTCCTGGGACCCACCATCTCCCGCGTGTTCGAGGAGAAGAAATACGTGGAGCTGGACCCCAGCAAGGTGGAGATCAAAGACGTCGGGTAAGGGCTCGTGGGGTGCCAGGGCAGGGGTGGCCCCAACGCTGGCGGTGACAGTGACAGTGACTGCGATGGCGCCCGCAGGTGCTCGGGGCTGCACCGGGTGCAGACGGAGGGCGAGGTGATCGAGCAGGGCCGCCAGCACCTCCAGTCCTACCTGGGCGAGCTCCTGGACGCCATCGTCAGGTCGGCCCCGGCGTGTCCCCCCGTCATCCGCGCTGCCTTCCGCCAGCTCTTCCAGCGCGTCGCGGAGCGCTTCCCGCAGCACCAGGTCGGGCTGAGGCGGAGGATGGCGTGGGCTCAAGCAGGGACACCGCAGGGGACAAGGCTCTCCGGGCGTGCTCCCCAGCTGTGGTCAGCGCGGTCCCCTCTTGGGCAGGGGGGCAGCTGAGCCCAGGCAGCAGCGCCGGTGCATCGCTGTTGGTGGGGTTGTGCCGTGCCGGGAGAGACCCTCACGTGTGTTCCCCACGCCCTCGGTGGTCACAGCACGCCAAATTTGTGGCTGTCACCAGCTTCCTCTGCCTGCGCTTCTTCTCGCCGGCCGTGATGACCCCCAAGCTGTTCCAGCTGCGGGACACCCACGCGGACGCGCGGACGAGCCGCACGCTGCTGCTGCTGGCCAAGGTGGGACCGGGGACACCGCCTCGGGGCTTTGGGGTGCCTGGCTGGGCACAGCTGGGTGCCTTGGGGGTGACACTGCCGCTCCCGTGTCCCCAGGCCATCCAGCTGGTCGGGAACATGGAGCCGGCGGCCGGGCGCGCCAAGGAGCCGTGGCTGTCGCCGCTGCTGCCCGCCCTGCAGCAGGGCACCGCCCGCATGAGGGACTTCATCAGCCGCCTGGTGGGCACGGAGGAGGAGCAGGGCGAGCAGGAGGGCGAGGGGCGGCCGCTGGGGCCCCCCCCGGCCGTGGTGAAGGAGGGGCTGCTCCTCGTGCTCAAGGCGCGGGGCAAGGGCCCGCTGCTCGCCGCTGCCGCCGGCAAGAAACTGCATTTCTGCCTCACCGGGGAGTCCCTGAGCTTCGGCAAGAGCCCCAGCGCTGAGGTACCGGAGTGCTGGAGGGGCGGGGGGTGGCAGCGGGGACGGCACTGACCCCCTCTGGGTGTGTCCCCTCCATCAGCGCATCGGTGCCATCGCCCTGGGCGACATCCTGGCGGCCGAGAAGGTGGAGGAGAAGAGCTTCGGCAGCTCGCACGTCATGCAGGTGGTGTACCTGGAGCCGGGCGGGCAGCAGGAGACGGCCTACCTGCAGTGCAAGGTGCGGCGGGGACAGCAGGGTGTCAGGGCGGGCGGTGTCGCAGCCCGCGGTGTCGCTGACTGTCGCCAGCCCCGCAGTGTGTCAGCGAGCTGAACCAGTGGCTGTCGGCGCTGCGCAAGGTGTGCGGCAGCAACCCCCGAGTGCTCCGCTCCTACCACCCCGGCGTCTTCCGCGGCGACAAGTGGAGCTGCTGCCACCAGCGGGACAGGACAGGTACGGGGGGTGGCCCCCGAGCCCCGCGGGGGTGCTGGGGGGATCCCCCCGTGTGGTGACCCCGCTGTCCCGCAGGGCTGGGATGCGACCGGACCCGGCACGGCGTCACCCTGCAGGACTGGAGCGACCCCCTGGACCCCACGGTGGAGGCTCAGCGCCTCTTCCAGCACCTGCAGGGCCTCCGCGGGACCCTCAGGTGAGTCCCTGTCCCCAGGAGCCCCCCCTGCCCCTGCCCTGCGCCCCCTTCTCCTCCTGCCACGGCCCGGCTCTCTCCTGCAGGGAAAAATACTGGGAGCTGCTGGAGCCCGAGGACGCCCAGAACGGCCCCCGGGGTGAAGGTAGGCTGGGAGTGGGGGGTCTGGGGGGTCCTGCTGGGTCCCCAGGGGTCGCGGGGGGCTGTGGTGGTTTGGGGGTGACCCCGGGGGGGCTGTGGTGGTTTGGGGTGACCCCGGGGGGGCTGTGGGCTCTCACTGTCCCTCCCCTGTCCCGCAGACGCGCCCCTGCCCGAGGGGCTGAGCCGGCTCTTCGAGGTGCTGGAGGAGCTCGATCGCTGTCACCGCCGGGCGCAGCCCCCGGAGCCCCCGGCCCCGGCCCTGCTGCAGCTGCAGACGTGAGAGCCCCGCTGTCCCCGCTGTCCCCGCTGTCCCCCCGCCCGGGGGACCGCGGCAGTGGCAATAAAGGCACTTTGTACCCTCAGCCCTGCCCCGTGCGTCTGTTGGGGATGGGGACGGGGTGAGGGACCGAGCAGAGCTCTGCTGGTGGCACTGGTGGTGCTACAATGATGGTGGCATCTCTTCGGGTCCTGCTGTTGCCATTTCTGGTGGCATCACTGGTGGTGGCCTCGCTGGTGGCTCTGCTGGTGGCCCGGTGAAAGCGCTGCTCGGGGCTCTCAGCGGTGCTGCTGAGGGTGGCACTGCTGGCATCGCCTGATGTCCCTGCTGCTGCCATTTCTGATGTCCCTGCTGCTGCTGGTGGCTCTGTTGGTGGCAGCACTGGTGCCATCACTGGTGGTTCTGCTGGTGGCAGTGGTGGCATCCCTGGAGTCTCTGCTCATGGCCCGGCTGGTGGCACTGGTGCCGTCACCAACGCCCCTGATGGTGCCAGCTGGTCACCGCGGTGGTGTCTCCAGTGGTGCGTGTTCTCCTGCCACCACCGCCGGCCGTCCCGGTGGCTCTGATGCCGAACCACCCCTGTCTGTGCTGCCGTCCCCTGTCCCTTGTCCCCTGTCCCCGCTGTCGCCGGTGCCCCTGCCTGCCGCGAGTCCTCCCGCTCGCCTGGGGGCGCTGTGCGGCCGGCAGGGCACCGAGTGGGCGGAAGGGGCAGGGCACCGAGTGGACGGAAGTGACGTCGACGGAAGTAAAGTGGCGGCCGCCATAGCAACGGCGGGATGAACGCGCCTCCGGCCTTCGAGTCCTTCCTGCTCTTCGAGGGCGAGAAAAAGTGAGGGGACACCCGGGGGGCGGCGAATGAAACCCTCACAGACCGCGGGGGGCTGGGGAGGGGGGAGCCTCGGCCTTCCCCCCAAATCCCCAGCGGTTCCCTGCCCCGCACGGATCGGTAACATCCCCGCACCCTCGCTCCCCTCAGGATCACCATCAACAAGGACACCAAGGTGCCCAACGCCTGCTTGTTCACCATCAACAAGGAGGACCACACGCTGGGGAACATCATCAAGTCGTAAGTTCGAGCGGGGAGATTTGGGGACAGGTTTGGGGCTTTTCCGCCCCTCATTCCACCGCCGGTTTGTTTGTTTGTTTGTTTGCGTTCTTTATTCCCGTTCCAGGCAGCTGCTCAAAGACCCGCAGGTGCTGTTTGCGGGGTACAAGGTCCCACACCCACTGGAACACAAAATCATCATCCGTGTGCAGACCACGCCCGATTACAGCCCCCAGGAAGCTTTCACCAACGCCATCACGGACCTGATCAGTGAACTCTCCCTGCTGGAGGAGAGGTTCAGGGTAAGGTTATTTTGTTCTTTAAAACTCTTTGGGTTTCTTGTAATTAATCAAAGGGAATGGGTCGGGTGTCTGAACGCTGCTGGGTTTAACGTTTATGAATTAATTCAAATCCTCCTCGTGGTGTTCAGCTGCTGTCAAATCATGGCAGAGCCTGGCTGCTCTGAAGTGCATTTGTATTTCCTTTTAGTAGTTTTTTACTTCTCTGGGCCCGTATTTTCACTTCTCATGGCTTCTGCTCAGTTCATTTATTTATTTAGCCCCTGAATTCTGAGATTTAATCTGCTCAAACCACCAAAACCAAGGAGGCCGTGACAGAGACACTGCCTCTGATGTGCTGGGAAAAGGCACCAGGGCACTGATTCCTAAAGAAGTTTGGATTTTAATTTCAGTGTTATTTTTCTGGCTGGTGTGGAGGTTCCCACTGTGGGTGGCTGTGCTTCACACAAGACTCAGGAATGTTTAACTCAGTAACAACTCTTGTCTTGGCATGTGTATTTTTGTTTTTGTTTTACAGGTTGCTATTAAGGACAAACAAGAAGGAATTGAGTGAAATACCCCCTTTGGAGCAGAATGCTGTGTCTGTTATTGGATGAAATATTTAAACCTCCACTCATGGCAAATATTTCCCCCCCTGTCCCACTTCTGTTTAATTTTTAACAGCAGCAGCAATATTTTGAGGTTGTTTTTGTTTTAATAGCAGGCAAACACTTTGCCAAGAGGATAAATGTCGTGTTGGATAAGTCATTAAAGTGATTTTTGGTTTTCTAATTGGAGCCTCAAGGCAAATATTTGTGCTGGGCTGGGGGGGAGGTTGTTGAGCTGCTCAGTGATGAACTCTTTGCTTTCCCTGCCAAAAACTCCAGGCACTGCCAGCTGAACTGGTATTTTGTTTTATTAAGTGTCATTTCTATAAAACAAATGCACGAATTGTGAGAACTTACAGTAAAAGAAACCAGATGTTTACAACGAACCGATGAGTTTAACAAACTCTTGAACCTTGTTTGTTTGTTTTGTTTTTTACCTTGCACATAAAGCTGGTCTAGAAAACGTTGATGGGCACGCGGGTAACAGTCACTAATACTGCACTAGGTCACAGCACGGGGGTGGAACTGTGGCACGGGGGACTAGGATTTCTTCCAGATGGCTGTAATGTTCACACTGGTCAGCACCACCAGGTAGGTGAAGGCAGGGTCTGCTACCACGTTGTTCACCAGGATTTCGGGAGGCTGCTCCCCGTTCACCCGCAGCTCTGGCCACTTGAGGATCTGTGGGGAGAGCACAGATCCTCACCACCTGTGGTGGTGTGGCTGAGGGGGAGCTGAGGCAGAGGCTTTTCCCTTGTCTGAGGGGCTGATGGAGCTGTGTGAGGCTCCTAAAGGGCCAGGTTTAGTGCAGGGAGTGAAAACAGCTGCACCTCAGCCCCAGAGGAACTGACTGGTGGCTGGGCAATGCACTTCCAAAAAAACTGAGGAGTCACAGAATTGTTGGGATTGGAAAAGACCTCCCAGAGCATCGAGTCCAGCCTGTGACTGAGCAGCTCCATGTCACCCAGAGCGGGGCCCTGAGTGCCACCTCCAGGGATGGTGACTCCATCTCCTGGGCAGCCCCAGCCCAGACCTGAATAACCCTTCCAGTGCAGAAATAATGGAACACTGGGTCACTTCAAACCTCTGTCTACTGAAGCTCCAACCAGTGGGTGAGAGCCTTTGGAGTGTGTGTGATTGTCCTTTCAGAGGGACAGGCAAGGCAACAGTGGCAAAAGAGAATTGTCTGCAGGGGGAAATACTGGGCAGCAAAAGGGTGAGTGAGCACAGGGCAGAGCGAGCCCTTTCCTCAGGGAATGCTCACTCTGGCTGCCCTCCCCTCCCTGGGGGATGTGGAGCCTGCACTCCTGTGCTGTTGTGCTCCCCAGTTTACCCACCAGTGTTTTTTAAGGCTGCAGGAGGTGACAGATTTGCTTTGCAGCTCATTCCTGTCCCAGCAAATGGCCTTGGCCACGCTCTGGAGATTGCTTTTAACTGCTTGTGAGGGTCAGGTGTGGAAACACACGGCCTGTTCTGGGATAAAGCTGCTCGGGAGCCTGGGATCAGCTGTGCTGGGGTAGAAGGGAGGCCCAGAGAGCTGCTCAGACCTACCTGTGTGGGAGGGATCCTCCGCTCCGAGCGCTTTCCCTTGGCAGAGCCCCAGGCCGGGGTGTGGCTGGAGAGGTTGTACATCCACACACTGCCCTGCTCATCCCCACAGAACACGTACTCTTTTGCTGTGAGAGCAGAAGAAAAAGCTGGAAATCGACTGTGGAGCTGGGAGTCTGTTCTGCTGTAAAGCAGAGCTCCAGGAGAGCTGCAGTATCCCAGTGCAGGGTGCAATCTTCCAGCAACATTCCCTTTCTGGCACAAAAATATGAATCTACCTTGCTCTGAAAGAACTCAGTTCATTTGGAGATAAATCAACTGTCTTTACTGTAGAAAAACTAGTGCTAAATGCTTTGGGATTTCTCCTCACTTTTTTTAGACTGGTTTTGGGAAGTGCTGACCAGGTTTATCTGTTCCTTGTCAGTCTCCAAATGTGTGACATCCCTGCCCACAGATGCACACAGTGGCTCCACAGGGCCCAGCCCTGAGCTCTGTGCTTTGTAAACCTGTGCAAGAAAGACCCCCCAGGCTTGGCTGTCCCCCCTTGCAGGGCACTTGGTGCAGCTGTAATTATTAATCACTCGTGTTATTTCCACCCAGCTGGTGCTGGGCTGAGGCTGCACAGAGCTGGAGCTGCAGAGGGGAGAGCAGAGCTCTGAAATCCCAGCCCCTGCCTCCAGCTCCAGGCTGCTCCCATGGATCAAAGGAGAGCCATGGACAACCAGGCAGAGCATTACCCAGGAAATGAGTGCTCCTACCTGGGCAGGTGCTGAGTGTCAGGTAGGACATGTCTGTCGTGGACCACTCCAGCTCAGCCAAAATCACTGCAGAAATTGTCCTCTGGCATCCTTTCCCCTTGGCATCAAAAGACCTGCTCCAGCTCCACAGGTATATGCATCCTGGTTTGGAGCTCTTGGAAACTGGGGAAGAAAGGAAAGGAGAGGCTGTGGCAGCTGCTGGGAAGCAAAATGCATCAAGACAGAGGTGGTCCATCCAGAATATGGATTTCAGGCCATGGGATCCGATCCAGCAGCAACTGTTTCCACCTGCTTTACCTTATTTCAGGATAATGGGAGGTTGCAGAGAGATTTTCAGTGCTGTGCTTATGTTCCTGAGCTGCAGAACAAGCATAACCTATTCAGAAAGAGGCAGCCCATGACGTGAAACCCCCAGTCCCCCTGAAAAAAAATACTGTTGGCACCAGCCCTTGTGCAGAAAGGGACTCTCCTCCCTTCCACATTGACACTGCTTGGTTCTCAGGGATGTGTCCATCGATTTCCAGTCCTGTCCAAACATGAGTTTGCACTCTAGACCACATTTTTGGTAAAGACAACTGACTGGGAGACAACTCCATCCTGTGCAGCCCCCCTAAAGCTAGAGGACAAGCTGTCACACCCCTTTCAGCCCCTCTGCTCCTTGTGCTGGCATCACCCTGAACAGGCTTAGGTGCCCCACTGTTTTTGGGATTGGGCTGTTGTGTTTATACTCACCAATGACATCATCATTGAGAAAAGCCAAACCGTCAACCCTGTGAGATGTTGTCATGCTTTCCCCATCAGGAAACTGGAATATGGCTTCAAAAGGCCTAGAGCAAGGGGAAGGGTAAAATGAGCCAAGTCCTGAACAGCCAGCAGTGAAAGGGCACCCAGGTGCAGAGCCCAGAAGGAAATGTGAGTATTAGTGAGTGTCTTGCCAAGCTCAGGTGAATTCCCACTTGAACTTAACACTTTCAGTCACCTGGGTTTATTAATACAGCAGAAGCCCAAGGCATTGCTATTTCACTCCATCTCTTTTGCAGGCATCAGGATTAGTATTTGTCAGCAGGGCATGACTTTACTTGCTTCTTCCTTGTAATTTTGTCCTGAGCTCCCACAGAGAGCCAGTTTCCTGGGTTACCTCACGTACTTGGAGCAGGGGGGGCCCCACTGTGAGACTGGAAATCAATCCAAAAGTTCACACTCCGTTACACTACCTGGAGATGGCACGCCCTTAAGTTTTGGGGTATTGGATTACACTCCTGCCAGCCTTCCTGCAAAGCAGCCTGCAACACCTGCAGACTGCAGCTTTAATACAAGCTCTGAACAGTCCTTGAGCATCATGGTCCTGTTTTTTCTGGTCACGCTGGGAAGGGGAGGATGTTTTAAGTTTGGTAGGGCATGCTGCTTTTGCTTAGACCTCCCCAGTTAGAAATCAAACCATTGCTAGGACTATCTCTTCTTGTTATGGAAAGCAAATGCACGCCCTCAGCTTGTGCTTCTCACCTGCTTTTTTGTCCCTTATCCAGTTGTATGTTCCAGGCAAAGCAGCCATCTTCACAGCCTGCCAGCAGGTACTGCTCCGGGCAGGTGGGGATCAGGACAATCCGTAGGGGGATGGAGGCCGTTTCCAGCACCAGCAGCTGGCTAAAAAAAAAAGCAGAGAACAAGCAGTTAAGTGGTGCTGTGACATGATAGTTACAGGCTCCTGGACTGGCCACATCTGTTTTTTGAACCTTTACCTTGCTTTGAAATTGTAGTCACCGTCTGGAATCCCAATATCCCAGAGTGCAATTCGCTTGTCATAGGATGCAGCTGTGGGACACAGAAGGGAAGCAGGTAGTGACACTGCTGCTCATCTGACTCTTCTCTCACTAGCTGGCAACCCTGCCTGAGTCCCAGTCACCCTCTAAGGCTCCAGAGAGCTCATTAAAGCACAGCAGCAGTCCCCGAGGCTCCTGGCCCAGCACTTCCCAGACACTGTCACACATGCACAGTCAGTACTTTGTGTTCTTATCCTGTGCTCTGACAGGGGCAGATAAAACAAAGTTTGTTTCTGGGTGTCCTGAGTTGAGGCTTCACAAGGTCTTTAGTTAGTGGCCCTCTGAGCTTGGTTCTGGTCAGGGCTTCTAGTGGAATCTAAAATATGAGCTCCAACCTCTACTCTCAGACACCACTTTACTCCCCATATCCATGGCTCACTGTGCTCACATCCACAACAGCTCCCACTGACGAAGGGTGAGAAACGTGTCACCAAGCTGATAACACTGAAAGCAGAAACAATTCTAATAGATTACTCTGAGTAATCTGGATCCTCATCAGATGGCAGCCCTCAAACTTAAGAGTTTGTTGGTGTCCTCTCCCCAAAAAGGATGCAAAGAAACTCCCTATATTACTCTAAATTTTTCTATGAAGTATAACAAGCCTTGCTGTCCACACCTCCTTATCCCTTTTACCAACCTCCTTATCCCTTCCACCACCCTCCTTATCCCTTCCTCTGCTTCTGCTTTTGGCACTCCTGAGCTTCTTCTTGAAAAATAGCCCCCACTCTAAAAAAATTCCACTTTTAATGGTTCATGTAGCACTCTAACTACTCCAGGATGTGGGTAATTGTAGGCAAGAGAAACAATGTGCTGTGGGGTGCAGGTGTGGCCTGAATGGCTCCGTACCAGCTCACTGTACAGCCTGACAATGCAGTTGCAATTTGTAACATGATGGCTCATTACCAGTCCATGAGCCACAGCCTCTGTGGGCCCTACTGTGTGTGGCAAAGCTCTCCTTTACATCAGGACCTGAATAGAAATCTCTGGCGAGCACAGAACTCACATTTTTTTAAAAAATCACAATCAATTAAGCACATTGTTGGATAAAATGAAACCCAACAGCCCATAATAGGCTGCTGTGCTGGAGGAGAGCCCTGCCACTGCCTGGCTCCCAGCTGCCTGTTCTGCCATTCTTCTTACTCATCCCTGTGGAACAGATCCACTCCTGGGCTTGTTTGTGGCTAATGTGTGTGTGATAGCCACCCCGAGAGCCACTGAGAGAGAAACAGGAGCTGCTGCAGCTCAGCTAAAGAGCCAGGCTCTGGCTGAAACAGGCTGTTCCTGCTGTCACAGGAGAATAACAAGCTCTCTCCCTAATGCCTGTCCTTGCCTTTTGTTGGTGTGTCCCTGCTTGCCCTGGTGACAATTTCCCTTGTTAAGGAAGCCCTGACTTTTCCACATCAGAACTCAAACCAGGGATTCTGCAGCAGACTTACTGAAGAGGTGGGTCTCTCGTGTTGGGCTGAAGCAGAGAGTAGCAATGGGCTTTTTGTGAGCCTTTATCTCTCCATAGCAGAAGTCAGCTGCCACGTGGATCAGTTTGACAATCCCTCTCCTCCCTGCAGCTGCCAGGATGTTGTGAGCTTTCTTCCTGTTGTCGCTGATCACCATTGTGAGGGTTGTCCATGCAACGCTGAAGAACTCCTGGGACAGAAGGAAAACAAGGCTGGGGTGACAGAGAACAGCCAGAAGGGTGGTGGCTGTTAGCTCAGAGAAAATACAACTGTCACAAGTGCTACTCAGGTGAAATGACTTGACTATTTAGGATGGAGCATCAAAACTCAAAACAGCTCTCAGAAGAACACAAGCTGCAGAAAGAGGATGTTTATTCCTCTGTGCTGTCAAGCAGGCTCAGCAGCCAGACACACCTGTGTGAGGACTGGCAGGCTAACCTCCTAAACTAAGAAAAAAATAAACCCAAACCAGGATTATCCAAAAGGATAAGCAAGCAATGTTTATTATCTATCTTCATCTTCTTAACATCTGTCCACACTAACACTTTCAGACCTCTTTGTAATATATATTATGTATGTAATTATTACAGATTGTGGTATTCCCATGCAATGCTTACTCTTCCCACTTGCAACCCACCTCTGTAGCCACCTTGTACTTTTTCAGCACCGTCCCTGTCTCACAATCAATCAGACAGACAGATTCCCCTCCACAGGTTGCCACGGTTCTGGAGGAGCTCACAATGGGATCTGAAAGAGGAAAATAATGGGTGAGAAGTTCCCAGCTTCAAGGCTAACACATGAAGACTGCAGCTTATCACTGCCTGGTGCTCTCCCAGTCTCCTGTTTTCAAAGTCAAAGGAGAAATACGTAAGCAAGTCTCTTCCTGACAACGGAGACTATGGCTTGAAGGAGCAGGGGTCTGAGGCACGGAGTCCGCTGGGATTCCAGAGCCAGCTGGTTCTGGGAATCCTCCAAACCTCTTTAAGAGCTCACCTTTCCTGGCTCCAGAGTCTAGCACTGGCTCGAAGACACAGGACCAGAGCTGCGTTTTAAAATCCTCACGGCTGTTGCCTTTACTGTGACACTGAAGAAAATGCAATGGCTCTGCACTGACATCCTCCTACAATAAACCATCCACATTTAGAAAATCCATTCCCCTGACACAGTTTGCTTGTGACTGCCTTGACAGAACCCTCTAGTGAGCACAGCAATCTGAGTTAAACTCAAGTATTTTTCAGCCCTTCTGTGCTATGGAGAGCAGGAGAGACTGAGGTGCCACGATGCTCAAGACTCCTAAAGCACCAGGGAACTGTTTAGCAAAGATGTGCCCAGCAGACCCCAGCAGAGAGCCCCATTTCCTACAGCAGAGAAACGTGAAAAACCCTTGAGATCCCTACTGGCCTGAGCTGAGGGGGAAACACCTTTCCCCACGCAGCCACTGGTGTGAGCTGAGAGCAAGGCTTGCCAGTCCCATTTCTAAGCACAGGCTTTCAGTGCACCACCTCGGAGTGCTGGTCCATCCATCCCCCAGAGGGGATCCACTGGGGTCTCCTGGGCTGTCCCTCCTCTCCCTTGATGCCCCTGAGAGATTTAAAACAATGACAAAAAAACCAAACCAAAACTCACAATATATTTGGCCAACTAGGAGCTCCAAGCTGTGCAGAGCTCTGAAGAAACCTGAAGGCAGCTCCTCCCACTATAAACCAAGAGGCCCAAAGCCAGTCCCAAAGGGGGCTGATGGACGTACCTTGCGCTTGGAATTCTTCACGGGGATCAAGGTAACCGTGCCATTGTCCTGCTCCTGGCTTTTTTGTTCCCCTGTCATCTGGCTGGATCTTCTGTTGCTTTGCCCCTTGGGAAACTGCTCCCCATTCTTCTGTGTCCCTTCAGCTCCCTGCTCAGGGGTTTCCTCCCTGGCTGGTTGGTTCGACGTTCTTGGTTTATCAGGAGCTGGGTCATCCTCCACAGGACTGGATTTTCTGGGATTAACTATAGCCTCCTCCTTGGTGCTTGCCTGGGACTTGGACCTCTTGTTTCCAGGGCTTGATTTTGAATTTCTTTTCCTCTTGCTGGGTGTTACTGTGACCTATAAGGCATGTTGTCATGTTGTCAGGCTCTGCAGAAGATTTTTAGCTTCCCGGAGATGTGCAGATAATTTGTAAGCCAAAGATACTGATTATTCAAATGCAAGTACCCTCCCACGGTTACAGACTGGGTTCCAGAAATCACACAGCCCAGAGCTGCAGGGTTCCTAGAGGCAGAAACTAATGAAAACCACACAGCCAGCCTCACTTTCAGCTGCCTTACGCTTTCTCAGTTATTTGCAATTCACATACGGTGTGGAAAAACAAATCTGGCCCATGGACCACAGGGGTTCAGTCTGCAGCCATTTCCAAGCAGGCAAACACCAGCAGAGCCTGGCCAGGCATCAGCCCAGTTCTCTAATTAAAATACCCCGTCCTAGAGGAGAGGTAGAGTGAGTAGGACTGCACTCATGAAATGTTTTTGGTATCATATGAGAATGGGAGCTCTCTCCTCTCAGAGAGCAACTTGACCTTCACATTTCTGGGAAAGCTTCAATCTGGCTGTAAAGGACGAGCCTGAGCTGTTGGATTCAGGCTGGTGCCTGAGACTGCCCCTGTGGTTACCACAGGGTCATAAATGTGAACTGACAAGAGCTGCTGAATTCCCAGGAAACAGAAAGAACATTGCTAATGTAACTGGAAAAATCACCTACCTGAGCCACGTCTTTTGCAGCTTCCCTGGGGCTTTCTGTGCTTTCTTCCTCATTCTCATCCATCTTTTCCTCTGGTTCAGTATCAGAGTTTAACTCCACACCTAGTGAGCGTGCCAGAAACTCTTCTGCAATCATTTTCACCTGAGAAGCAAATATGTTAAAAAAGAAAAAAAGAAGACCAAAAAGCCACAGCATATCCAGGTCTGATGTGTCCTGGCACCAAGAGCTGCTTTGCTGAGTTTTTAATATCTGCTCCCACTATTCTGTGTGAATTTCACAAGTGGTGGAGGAGTCCCCAGCTGACATTACATGACCCAATAACTTCACTTTGTCATGGGCATTCAGAGTACACAGCTGTGGAAACAACAGCACAGCAATAAAACAAGACAAAGGAGAGATGGAAGCCTCAATTGTGTGTATGAACACACAAATAAAACAAATGTCACAAACTAAATGGTGTCTTTCCCCACTGGGAGCAACTACACTCCTGTCATTATTTTTTCTCTTTCATCAAGAGTAAAGGTTGCCATTAAACTAATTTGCAAATAATTAAGTATTAAGGGTACTGCAGCCTGGTTAATTAGCACAAGTATCATTATTGCTTATGAATTCAAAATCAATGTTTAATGACAGCCATTTCAACTTGGTGCATGTTTAGTCCTGGTGCTTCTCTAACTGCTTAACAAAGCTTTGAAGAAAGAGAAAAAGTGATACCACTGGTCTGCAAGAGCACCCAAATCCATGGAGTGTTTTAATCCAGTCCATGCAGAAGCAGGAGAACAGGAGGGTGAGTGAGGTGTGACCTACCCGCCAGCGGGTGAACTCGCTGAGTGAGCTGGGCCCATACACCACGTTGGTCTGCACTGACTTCAGGAACTTCTTCTCGATGGACTTCACCTGCTCAGCTGTGTACTTCTCAGGGAGCTGGTCACGGAAGAACTTTTCCCAGTGAGCAGTAACCTAGGCAGAAAGACTGAGTTTATTCAACAGAAAAGCACAAGGGAACTTGTGAAAGCATTTAAGAAGTGGCCAACCCTGAGTGCTGCACCCTATGTGATAACACCACTTTAATGTATTTATTCATGCTCAAATGACCACTTCAGCTAACAAGACAGTCAGTTCCTCTGTACCAAGTGTGGCTGAGCAGACACTGTCAGCATGGAGCCATTTAGAGAGATACCTGGACTCCAAAAGGCTGCTGAACTACAGGCACGACCCTGTGGATGCTCACCTGCCAGAATAGTTTCCCATCTGAGTTTCTGGTGGGCAGTCACACCTCCATCAGCATTTGGACCCAACACACATTTTACATTGAGACACAGGACTAAGAACTGGGCAGGCAGGTACAAATAACATCAGGGAAAGGCATCAGGGCACAGACACCACAAAATGAACAGCACAGGGGACAGTTCGGTGTCTCGTTAAACAGTCAACCATGATCAGTTGTCTGGGACAAGAGGCTGAGCAGCCCTCACAGAGACCCTTTGAGGTGCACAGGTATTACACATACAAAACTCAGCACAACTCATCCCAGTTCTCAGCATTTGATTTTCCCCCCACTGTTACACAGAAGGAATTAATGAGATTGATTAACTAGAATATGAATGGTAAGAGCAATAATACAGAAAAACAACCATCCAACCAAACCTTTTTCATAATTGAACAATGATTTTGCTCAAGATCACAACAATGCCTTGTGGGGACAATCTGTCAGGAGCTAAACTGTGTAGACAAATGAGTGAAAATAGGGCTCTAAACATTCACAGCTGAAGAAGAAAGAACAAATCCTTGTTCCTGGTGTATGCTGGAAAAAGCAAGATTATCCTGAGCTTGGTTTTATACTCCCCATTCCTGGGGTCTGGACAGTAACTTAAATTAGATGGGGAGGTGTTTGCAGCTGTTCTGGCAGCACCAGACCTCTCCCATTCCTGAATGATGATCAGAGCGACCTGAAAAACTACAGGATCAGACACAGACCTGGTTGGCCCTGCTCCTGCCACTTAAACCAAAGCCAAATTTGCTGCACAGAACAGGTAGAGCAGATGCCAGCAGTGACCAGAGAAAGCAGCAGGAAGACATTTCCTGGGTGGCCCATTCTGCAGGCTGGGCTCAGATCGTACCACAGGTATTGGAAACCACTTGAAGCTTGTTTGCAGCTCTGTCACTACACTGAGCACAGGATTTAGTTATTTCCCAGGTGTTCAGAGGTCCAGGAAATATCCCACATCTGACCTTGCTGGTGAGCTTACGGCTGTTGACACGCCTCACATGGTTGGCCAGTTTGGTTATGTCCTTGCCATTGAGCCGACGAAGATTTTGCAAAAGAAATATTACTTTATAGTCATCATTGAGCTGGAAAGAGAAAACACTGGGTTATAAAAGCTGTACACATGGCACTTGCTTTACCTTTAGTCCTTGATTAAAATGCAGTCTGTATGAGAATGATACATTTAGTAAGGAAAAGCCATTTCATAAAATCTCCTCAGGATTTTCAACTCGAATTTCCCATTTTAGGTGTGAATTGCTGTTCTCTGTGAGTTGGGATCTTACACTGCAGACAGAGCTGCCCAGCCCTCAGGCACTGCTAACATCCAGCACAAGGTGGGGGCTGTGTAACTGCTCATCTGCTGGGCCGGAGTGCAAGGCTGGGAGCTCTGTTCACATCTTTTAACACAGGGGAAGGCCTGTCCTGCCTCCAGTCAAGGAATTCCAGCAGGAATTGGGTCAGATGCATTTTAAGTCAACCAGTTCACCACACAGCCACACATATACTGTCAGTGTGCAGCAGCAAATAAGCACGTGGGGATGGGGAGTGGCTGATGCCAGTTTTCAGCACAAGTCAAGTCAGTTTGGGATGTTTAATTGGACAGTCAGCAGATCCTCTCAGGAGAGTCAAAACCTAAACCAGACTAATCACCAAGTTTAAACCCTCATCAGAGGGCCCAGTCTGCTCTTCTAGAGCACAAAGGGCAGTAAAACTAACACAGATACTAGGAAATAAAACTGACATTAAATATTAGGAAAAAACTCTTTACTGTGAGGGTGGTGATGCACTGACACAGGTTGCCCAGAGAATCTGTGGCTGCCCCACCCCTGGGAGTGTTTAAGATCAGACTGGATGGGGTTCTGAGCAACCTGGAAGGTGTCCTTGCCTGTGGCAGGGATGGAACAAGATGAGCATTAAGGTCCCTTCCAATCCAAACCATTCTGTGATTCCATGTTTCTATAAGGACATCTCTACACAGTCATTACTGTGTTTTACACAAGCCTAAGATCCTGTGCCTGATAAGCCACCTAAGATGGGATTTTGGCCTAGAGAATCAGGAGCTCAATTTTAATATCTGAGTGGTTTTGGTCAAGTCACTTCTGCAGACAGAAACAGTGGCACAAAGTGGTTAAATGTCACACAAAGGCTGGCTGCCTTCTCAAATGCCCTAACACTTGCTGCCCAAGAACAATATATAAAAACTTTGCACAACCGCTGTTTGTTTGCCTCTCTGTTTAATGTAAGGAGGGGGGTAACTCACTGTCAAGTACACATTGTTCTCGTAGCTCAGCTCCTCGAGCAGAGGGAACTGTTTCAGAGCAGTTACATCTTCCAGCTTGTTATTGTTGCAGTTCAGGACACGCAGATCAGGCAGGGTTAGGCTGTCGGGAAATCTATCCAGTAAATTATCGGAGAGATCAAGTTTCTGCAGGTGCCTCAGGCGGGAAAACAAACGGGGGTCTAAATCTCCAGTCTTCAACTGCAGCTTGGACAGGCTGAAAACAAAGTAAAAAAAACATTGACTATCTGTAGCTTACTGGAAGAACAAATGTTGATTTCATAGCACAGACAGTCCCACCTGGTGGCACCTCAGTCCAGCACAACTCTCTGGGTACATCTGACCAAACCTGCTTTTTCTGGTGGCAGCATTCTGGATTGGGAGCACATTGTGGGACAGCTGATATGTCTGAGCTAACAGACACCATCAGAGACTCAGGTCTGCCAAAGTACAATTAACCTGCAATTCACATCATCTCCTAGGGGTAACTGAGCTGGCTGGGAGCAGTGAATCACCAGAAAAGTTTTTATTTTGTAGAAAAAATTCCTACACCTCTCAGAGGTTTAATATTATATTCCTGGGCAATGTTGATTCAACAAAACAAGCTGTGACAACTCAAGACACTTACTGCACCCTCAGTCTACCCTGTCCACTGAATGGACTATATTCATTATTTCACAGGTCAGGCCAAGTGCAGGGCATGTCCCCAAATAATTTGGCTGTTTTCAAAGAACTAACTTGACCAAAAAGGTGATTTTTCCCATTTCTTTTGTAGTGAGTTTTGCTGCAAAAACTTCCAATGATAAATGCAGAAATTCACTTAACAAAATCCCAAGACTGCCACCAAAACAGAACTCTGTCCTGAAAGAGGAAGTGGCACAATGTTGGTGAGGGGGAAAGAAATATCCCTTCTCCAAAAGAAAGTGAAAACTGCATATTATAAGCAGGGTCATTTCTATTTAGTTAGATCATTCAGGTGAGCTCCAAAGGGAGCTTCCAGTCCTGGCAGCTGACACCTCTTGAGGGCACAAGCTTGAGTTCCTTTAACAAACAGAATCTGTGTCTCTAAAGATTAGTTAAAATATAGGCTCCTAGATAATAATAAAGTGTGAATGAATGAGGCAAATAAATCCAGAAAGCAAGATCCTTTCTTCTTCACTTGCCATCTCAGAAGTGCAACCAACCAGTCAGAGCTGGTAAGAAAGGCTGAGGAGAATCCAGCTGGCTGCAGAGCTGTGGCTGTGGTGTCATTTTGGGGAGAAACTCAACAGTGTTCCCCAAATGGACTTTCTGAAACACAGCCTTTCAACATCACAGCGTGAAGCTGCGTGGAAAAGGCCACACTCCAAAAAATCCACAGCTTCAAACATCTCCCCATCACTCTGTTAGCCAGATTGCTGCAGCTGGTACTCCTCAGAGAAACCACTGGAGTTTTTCTCTCAAAATAATTATTTTAGCACAAGGCAAACTGAAAGAAATAACTTTAAAGAGTACTTGTGAAACCCAAACCCCCTGACATCAGCAACAAAAACAACAAAGGTGCCAGCCAGAAGCTGGCCAGCTGAGTCACTTGGATTGGCCAGCTCTGGAACAGTGAAATTCCACTACTAAACATTTGGAAAGACACATATTTGCAATGACCTCTGTTAAGGATCTGAGTGACAAAACTGTTTTTAGTGGGTTTTAGGTGTTTCAGAGTTTTAGATGTTATTCTCTCCCTCTGCAATGTTTGAGGTATGAGGATAACTGGATTTAGAGGAGATGGAAAGTGACGGAGGGAGAGGAGAATGGAAAGGAAATAACGCCAAAAATGCTTAAAAAACTCTCTGAAATCCATGCTGAAAGATCCTCCTATTCACATTAAGCAATTGCTAACAAAGATGGAAGTGTTTTGAGGGTCCTGATGATACCTTGGGGTTAAGAAATCAGGATCCAGCCTTGAGCAGCTTCACAGAAAGAATGGCAGCAAATAAACAATAAAAATGACACAAAATGTGCCATCTGCCAATAACCTCTCTAGTGAATGCAGTGCCACCACTGCTCACTGATCCTGCATTGGGAATGCCATCTCAGCTCTGAGCTTTGAAACTCTTTTTAAGTAAAAAGACAGGAAAAAAAGGACATTGCCCAGGTTGAATTAATCTGGAATTTTCCCTGGGCCTGTCTGCACTTACTTCAGCGTCTCGATCTTTCGGAGCCTTGTGGATCTTGGAACTGCTCTTTCCAAAAGAAGTTCTGTAGTGATTTTTGACATTTTTAGTCTCCACCCCTCTGCTGGAGTCACTAATCAGTCAGCTGTAGGATGTCTTCTGGTTGCCTTCCTGGTAAAACATGGGAGTAAGAGGAAATGCTTTCAACAGTGCCAAAGGAGAGGGGAAAAATTTTTTTATGAGGTTATCTACTGATCTTTCTGCTGTGTTGGAAGTCACCTTTTTTATTTGGTTGAAATGAATATGACACAGACTATTATTAGATTGGGCACACAGGCTCCCAACACGCTGATCCAATCCATCTCCAAAACAACAGGGATACATCCCGTGGCTGTTGGAGTGACAGACTTGCTGCTGTCCATGAGTGATGGCACTCAGGACCAGGACAGCATCACAGGTACCTGTCTGTGCCTCTCCTGGGCTCTGCTCCAGGAATTCCAACACACTTTCAAATAAACAGCAGCAGTGAGAGTCAATACACCTGCTGTGAATGTCTTTCTCCCAAGAGAGTGACACTGCTCTCACCAGCCTGACCAGCTGGACAGACTCTTGGCTGATGACTTCTAAATTCCTAAAAATTTGGAAGAACTGAATTAATCAGCGGAAATTTAAGCACCCACCAATCAAGGACGTAATTTCCTCACCAAGGGAAAAAAAAAATCAGCAGCATTCTGTGTTTTGCTGGTGATTAACTGATGTTTCAGTACACACACACACACACTGAGGGATACCCTGATATTTGGAATAACAACACCGACAGGGCCAAAAGAGCTCCATGAAACAAGTGGTTCAGGGCTTCCCACTCTTCATGACACAGATTCCAAGAGTGGGAAATAAAAGACAAGAGCTCCAAGGCCAGGCTCGCTCCTGTCTCTCTGTGTTAGATCAACGCTGCCTGAATGCCACTCCAGCACATCGTGAGGAGCACACACGGGGCACTGAGCTGTCCTGGGGTTTGTTTTCAGCAGCATCACACACCTACAGCACCCGCAACATTGTGTGATGAGCAACGGGGCACTACAGTATCGTGTGCACTGAAATACTGTATACACTGAAATACTGTATACAAGCACAAAGAGCTGAGCTGAAAACCAGTGCAAACAGCAGCTGTTTGGGATTTGATCCTTCGAGCCACAGAGCTCTCGCTGTGAGCCAAACTACAGGGTCAGGCTGACCCAACCAAACCTCCCTAAGATCTTGTGCCTACAATAAAAATGTGACGCCAGCGGCTGTGGATGCTCCCATCGCCCTCCCTTTGGCACACTGACAGCCCAGACACAGCTGTGAGCCGCGGGAGCTGCGGGAAGGCCGGACACGTCCCGTCCCGTCCCCAGGGCATCGCGGGCGGTGCTGCAGAGGGTACACTCGGTGTCCCCGGGGCCACCCCCCGGGCTTCCCTCACCGGGAACTGACCCCTCCTGCCCCACCGCAGCTCTGGGGATGGAGCCCCACAGCCGGGCTTCCTCCTGGCTTGAACGTGTTGGCTTGGAGCTGCCCCGCACCGGCGATGCCCGCGGTGGCCCGCGGGTGACAAGGCCGCGGATGCCGCGCTCTCCGCCCACGCTGGCGCGGCCTCCGGCTATCACCGACAGCGGGCGCAGGCCGCGGCTCCTCCCGTGGGCAGGGCCGGGCCGGGCCGGGCCGGGCGGAGCAGGTGCGGCCCCGGCCCGAGGCCTCGCCCGTCACCGCCGCCTCCGGACACCGAGCACCGCCGGGGGCCGGCGCCGGCCGCGGCCTGAGGCGCCCCCGCGGGGCGTGCGCCGCGCCTACAACTCCCAGCGTCCGCCGCGGCGCCGAACAGCGGCGCGGGGCCCGGGCGCGCCGCGGGGGCTGCTGGGAGCCCGAGTCCACCCGCCCCCCCCCCCCCCGCTGCCCGGCCGCGCGGCCTGCGCCCAGCCCCGCTGCCCTCACCTGGAAACGGCCAGGGCGGAGGAAGAGGAGCCGGGGAGGAAAGAAGGGCGGGCGGAGGAGGAGCAGCGGGAGAGCGGGGCTGTGCCCTCGGCGCTGCCGGCGGGATGCAGGCGGCGGGCGGCGGCGGAAGGCCGGGCTGCGGCTGCAAGGGGATCCGCTCCTGCCTGCTCTGCGAGGGGCCCGCGCCGGCCGCTCCGCCCCCGCAGGTACCGGGGAGGGGGCGGGCGGCGGGGCGGGGCGGCGGGAGGAGCCGGGGGGCTGCGGGGGGCGCCGGCCGAGGCCCCTCGGGGCGGGGCGGCTGCGGGACCCCCGTGCCCGGAGCGGGGCCGGGGCTCCGGGGGCCGCAGGGTCACACGGCGGGGACGAGGCAGAGCCCCCCCGGCGGCCGCCCCCCGGGGGTTTGTGAATTGTTCACCTCAGTAACGCTCAGAAGCCGAGTAGGAGCTCACCTGAGCCTCACGTGTTACATTCGCGTTCATTTGTTACAGCTTAGCCTTGTGGCCCGCGCGATTTTTATCGACTTTCCCCATTCAACATTTATTGCTGTGACAAGCCATATCTCTGCAGCAATATCCACCGTTCATCTCCTGTACCTGTGGCTCTGAGGATTGTCAGTTCTTCCCTGCTTTTCCAGGATAAAGACATCACCAGGAAAGAAAAGCGGCTTCAGTGATGCTGCAGCTGGAAAAAAAGAGCAGGGAATAGCTGTTCCCCAAAAGCAGCTGTAAAATTGCTCTTGTCTGCAAGAATTCTGTACAGTTTTCATGCTGCAGTACCAAGGTAGCAGGGGTAAATAATGGAAATATCTTATTGTCTTTTTTCTTTTCCGTTGGTATTTCCACAGGGAGAAGATAATTTCACTTACTGTCCAGCAACAGGCCTAGCTAAAGGAAATGAGCACTCGGAATTTGCTGGCTGGGCATTTCCCTTTCCAGGGGTGTTCCTGGTGGAGGAGTTCATTAGTGAAGATGAAGAGTGTGAGATAGTGGAACTGATGGATCGAGATGAATGGAAACCATCACAGTCTGGCCGAAAGAAACAGGTTGGACTCTAGAAGCACATCTGATCTTAGATCCCTCTGGAAAAGGGAAGCTGTTTTCAGTTAAAATCCAAAATATTGAGATGTTTCATTAAGTGTTTTCCTCTGGAAGCTTTTCCTGAAACCCATGGCTAGAATTACCTGTAATTAAAATCAACTTCTTGCAAAAATACACAATAGTTACAACAAACAGTATTTGATGGTGTGTGTTCAAGCATTAAAGTTCACGCAATCTCCAAGGGAAAGAAGTGGGTGTTTAGATTTGGTTTTACTTTATAAATCCAGAGAGATAAATGTAGATTCACCGAGTCCTTTTGCAACCTGGCAACCAGGTCACTGGAAGAGATGAGAACAGAACTCTGCAGGAACAGCCTCTCCAAAAAGACTTGTCCTAGATTTTTCCTTTACACTAGCTTTCCCCTCCCTCTTCTTTTCCAACAGGACTATGGACCCAAAGTGAACTTCAAGAAACAAAGGCTGAAAGCTGGCAGCTTCACTGGCTTGCCGAGCTTCAGCAGAAAGATCGTGGCTCAGATGAAGGCCTGTGCTGTGCTCAGTGGTTTCCTACCTGTGGAGCAGTGTAACCTGGACTACAGAGCAGAGAGAGGCTCTGCCATCGACCCCCACTTTGATGACTGGTGGCTCTGGGGGGAGCGCCTGGTCAGCCTGAACTTGCTCTCAAAAACGGTGCTCTCCATGTCCTGCGATTCAGAGGACACCATCCAATTATTCCCCATCTCCAGCAAAGAGGAATTAAGCCCCCCTGGGTCCTTCACGCCGACATCAGCGTGCGGGAATTCAGGAGAAGAGGGAACCAAGTGCCTGCTGTCCCCAAGGCTGGTTGCGGGCAAGGAGGTGAGTGTGGCCATCCCCTTACCCCAGAGGTCGCTGCTGGTGCTGCACGGGGACGCCCGGTTCAAGTGGAAACACGGGATCCACCGCAGGCACATCGAGCACCGCCGCGTCTGCATCACCTTCAGGGAGCTCTCTGCCGAGTTCAGCGCCGGGGGCAGGCACGAGGAACTGGGCAAAGAACTGCTACAAATCGCTCTTTCCTTTCAGGGGAGACCCGTGTGACCCAGAGGTTGCACTTTGTTGGGAGAGGTGTAAAATGAGGTATGGGGTTTGTATGACTCGGTTTATTTCTGAGATGGGTGTAAGGAGCCAAAGATGAGCTCAATAAAATGGAAATTTAACAAACAGAAGTAAGAGGGGTGGGCTTTGAAGCCTCCTGGGCAATGAGAGCTTTTAGGCCAAAGTGAGAAATGAGAGGTCGTAGCCATTATCTGTATGGTAATGGCAAACAGCCAGCTCCTGAACACTTACATTAACCCAAGGAAGTCAGAAACATTAAAGAGTATCAAACAGCCCTGGACACAGTTTCAGCCCAAGCCCTGCCACAGGTTTTAAGCTTTCCTGGCCCACACTTGATACTGTCAGACTGGTTTGAACATTGCACCAAGCCCGGGGGGTACAACCATCTCCTCTCCCACTTCAGATAGGTCCTTTAGAGACCACGTCTCAGGAGAGGAAGGTAAGCAGCTATCTCTGCACAGACAGTACAACACACTGAGAAGTAATTAAAGTAATTATCCTTTGCTGAGGATTCATGCTCTAACAATGAGGATTAATCATAAATTCCATGTGTGACCTGTATCTTCTGGGACCAAAGAGCAGCATTTGCAGAAGGCCAGTGCTGACTCTTCGGGCTTGGACAGAGATCAGACCAAAGGCCTGCACAGACTGTGTTATTTTCTGATCATTTGTCATCTCTGAACCCTGCTGTCAGCTCTCAGTAGCAAGAATCTGATTTTGGGAATAAGCTGGGCAACAGACTGCAACCCTGGCAGCTATCATTTATTTTCCTGGCACCTCCAGCAGTCAGGTTTGAATCATGCCTCGTACCTAAGACTCAAGCAGTCATTTGCAGCAGAAGCTGATCTGAGGCCATCTGTCTGCTCTGAACAAACTTCTGTGCTCTTGAAAATGAAGTTGTGCCGTGGCAGAAGCGTGATCCTTTAACAAGCACGGTGGTGCCATGACAGCCCTTCAGCACAGCCACGCCTGCAGCAGGAAAACACCTCCCTGCCACCACCAGGCAGTGCTGCCTGGCTTGGGCTGGTAAGGAAAGGAGACAAATCTCTGTCCCTGCACTGCTGTGCTCAGCCCCAGAAATGCTTCCTTGGCACAGTGCTCAGGATTTGCTGCACAGTAAAGCGCTCCTGCCACAGGCACTGCCCTCTGCTTTTCTGCAGGGGAAGGAGCTCTTCACCTAGATCAGTTACCAGGAATCAGATGGGTCAGTCAGGATATTTTTTATCAGTTTAAGCCAACAGATACAACTGGAGCCCTTTGTGGGCTGCAACAAGCCATGTTCAGCTCAGTGCTAATTCCAGCAGGGACCTGCTAGCAGGGCTCCCGTGGGCAGTCCCAAACTCCAAACCTCCATCCAGGTGGGCTGGTGAGTGTCATCACGGAGCTCCAGCAGCAGTTCCAGCAGTCACAGCACATCCCCTCTGATGGAACCTCTTCACTGCAAACACAGACACACAACAGGCAGGTCACACCTGCTCACAGCCAGCTCTGTCCCAGGAAATTCCTCAGAGGCTGCAACTGGAAGAGGGCAGATCTAGATTAGGAATTTGGAAGAAATTCTTCCCTGTGAGGGTGGGGAGGCCTTGGCAGAAGGCCAAGAAGCCAAGTTGCCCAGAGAAGCTGTGGCTGCCCCATCCTTGGAAGTGTCCAAGGCCAGGTTGTAGGACCCTGGTCCAGTGGAAGGTGTCCCCTGGCCATGGCAGGGGGGTGGAAA
Source organism: Eopsaltria australis (assembly GCA_034509425.1). Classification (NCBI taxonomy): domain Eukaryota; kingdom Metazoa; phylum Chordata; class Aves; order Passeriformes; family Petroicidae; genus Eopsaltria; species Eopsaltria australis. Next base: position 397,727 of record JAVTVJ010000394.1, read on the forward strand.
TGGATGATCATTAAAGACCCTTCCAACCCAACCCATCCTGTGCTTGTCCAGCTCACTCCCAAAAGCAGAGAGTGCTCTGAGAGCAGCAGATCCTCACTTGCTCTGCAGCCTGGTGTCCACAGGGCTCAGCACTGTCAGGATGTCCCCAGCACAGCACCTGGAGCTGCTGTTGGAGCAGAGGGGCTTTGTCCAAGCAGGAGGAGGAGCCTCCAGCCTGGCACAGACACACATTGAGGAGACCCAGCACAGGCTGTCACAGAGAGAGCAAACCCTGCACCTGCATCCTCCTCACCTCTCCATGGATCTGCTCTCTGCTCACGGCACTGCAGCCGCCAAGTATTGCTATTAATGCTTGGCCCTAATTTCCAGTGCTCCCTTTTACATTTATATTGTGCTCCCAGGCTGATAAAACACTTTCTGTGTCTGCTGCTCCATTCTCTCCACAGTGAAAGCAGATGATGGATTCTGATGAATCAGATTGCCACAATAACTTACACAGTGTTAGTTCAGTTTGTGCTCTGCATTTGCTGGCTGAATTTTTCTGCCTTGATTGAACTGTGCAGGAAGCTGCTGTTCTTGCCAGAAGATTCCAGCTCTTCCCAGCTGATATCTTAAATGTGAAAAAATGCAAATAATTAAATACTGAGCTGAAAAATGAGGGCTTTTTCTTGGTGTTTTGAGGTCCAAAACTTAATCTAGTCACTACACAGGCATTGCTGTGCCAGTCTTTTGACATTTTTCACCTGTTAAACAGCTTCTTGGGAATCTCTCTTAGATCAAAATGCAACTGCACACCCATCTGTTTAGTATTACTCCTTAAAACTTCATGTACCTTCTTTCCTAAAAAACCAGGAGAAAGTGCCAGAAAATCCCATTTTGCAGTGTTACAAAACATTAACAATTTACTGTCAAGTACCATAGAAATCTGAGAAAAGTATGAAGATGTTTTAATCTTAATTAACGAGCTCTTAAAAGTAATTTTGTCCACTAAGCTGGTGTTATCAACAGAAGACAAACTTTAATGGTCTTCCTGTTACAGGAGTTCCTGTCACAGCTGTTTGTGTCCTTAACCTCCTTGTAAAATATGTGCCAAGACCCAGACCCTCATTAAAAGGAAGTCTAATCGTTATCTCCTAGTGCTTTGCAAAAGGAGAACGATAATATCTGACCAAGCTTTCTTCCAAAAAGGCAGAACCCAAGTTAACCCATAGAGGATGCTGGAGGACTTGAGCTGCCTTTCAAAAAATCAGTCTGAAATCACCAAGAAGCATAAAACTGAGCAAGTTTATCCAGTTTCTCTCACACAGCTGGACAATAACTGAGATACATTCGTTGTTCTACATTAAATATTGTTCATGCAGGGGTAAAACAAGAGTAGGCAAAGCTAAAATACAGATTTTGGTTTTTTTCTTAGCACTCATGGCTGTCACACCTCTGGGCAGAGAGCAAGCTCCCAGATGGACACACAGGGATTCAGGGAAATACTCTCCAAATCCAGCCAGTCAATTTTAATTACTGAAACTGCTTTGAGATGGCTGTAGAGGAGAGAGCCTGTGAGTTAATCAGAAAATACCCCCCATGGCCCAGCTGAACTTGAGACTGCCGCTTGACGGGGTGTTGAGGAAGCTGTCTTAGATGTTGATGAGATGAGATTTAAAAGATAAGGAATCTACAGCAGCAGGGAAACTCCAAGGCCTTTTGTTTGGTTGTTTGAAGGCAGGAAGAGAGGACGCTGTGAAATGCCACGGAAAGGCAGGAGGAGCAACTCCACCGCCCAGCCCAGCACAGGTAACTGGGAGACAACCCGGGATTGCCCATCCCCACATTCCCAGAGCGAGAGACGGGAAGGATGTGGAGCGATGCTCGCTCTGCAGCTGCAGCCACCCCGGTGCAGAAACACTCGCACGTATCTGAGCGATTACGGCAGCGCTCGCTCCGCCCGGGGCTCTCGCAAGGTATCGCTTTCATCCGTCACATGCTCAAATCCAACATTACTCCATCGCTCACGGTCACAAAGTCTCCCCGAGAGCCTCCCATCCGCTGAAACAGGGAGCCAGCCCTGCCCCGGGGCGGTGTTAAAAATAGGGAGAGGATCACCGAGGGAGAGCTGCCACTGGACAGGCAAAGGGAGAACCCGATCCTGCTCCCTCAAGCTCGCGGTCGTGCCCCTTCTTTACTCCTCCTAAGACAGAACGAGAGAGAGGAATTGCCTCCTAAACCAAGGCCTCTGCCCGGGAATGATACAAACAAGTGTTGCTCCCCTGTCCTTGAGAGCTCCTTCCCTGCCTTAGGGTGGGCAGGCAGGGTCTCTGCAGTGCTGGAGCCAGCAGAGGCATTTTCCTGCTGGATAAAAGCTGTAAAAAAAAAATCTGAAGGAACACGCAGGACTTTGAAGGAAGATCATGGCTGTCCCTGTGCTAAGCTCCAGTGCAAGAACTGGAGAAATAGCTCAAACAAGACAATAACCAGTCCAGAGAGCCACAGCCCAAGGGGGCTGAGAATTAGGGCAGCAGCCACTCCAGACTGCAGCAGCCCAGAGCCCAAAGCTGGCACAGAAAGCCAGCACACGCCAGGGGAGATCCTCAAAACACGAGGGCGGGACCCTTGAGAGAAGCATCTCCATGCAGGCATTGCAGGATTGCAGCCACACAAAACCTGGGACACTCCGAGCACGATAGACAGGCCAGGAACGACAGAGAGGTGACAGCACGGGAAAGACGTGGCCAGGCATGGGCAGACAAACCCAGACGTGACACACAGAGCTGCCAGCCCGGCTGGGACAGCAGTGACAGTGTGGAAAGGCTGGCTTGACTGATGGGAATCCTGCTGACAGCCACGGGGGCAGCAGCAGGAGCAAGGAGGATTTTATGGTGCTGCAGCACAGAAATACTCAGCTGGACAACTCCAACATCCCTACTCCTTTCTTTATGGACGTGGCTGGTACCACAGGTAACATTTCTGCAGCACAAGTGTGGACCCAATGGTGTGAAAATGTAAACAAGTTGTAGGAAGAGAGGCAGGAGCAAGAAAAGAAGTGCTGTTGTTGGGAAAGGAGTTACAGCATGAAGGTGACAGGCAACCTTGAGAAGCAAAGAGCAAAAATACCCTCATGGGATTCTCATGGAAGACAGAACTCAGTGCCCAGAGAGACACAAGAAACAGAGCTGCAAGCAAAGATAGGAAAGCATGTTATTATCCTGTTTTAGGAGCATTTGCCCTTGGACACCATCCCAAACTGCACCTCAGACTCCCCCTGGAGTAAGGTGATCCCACTCCAGTCTCAGATGTGCTGCCTTGAGACTGATCTTGAATGCAATCCCACCTAAACCTCAACAAATTATTCTACTAAATCAAAGCACAGTTTCTGGTGCATTTCTCCATTGGCTGAAGTTTATCACATTTGCAAAAAATTAAATGAATGATCTGCCTGTTTTCCAAACAAGCTGCTTTGCTTTTGCAGCACAGGGGGAAACTTTTTAAAAAGATGTTGCAAAAATGGTGCAATACTTTCCTCGACAGCCTCCTGAGCCCCTCAGCACACAAGGTCCTACTATTACTGGTGTTAAAGGAGAGTGCAAAGTACAGATGAGAGATTCATCCCATCTGCTCTGGCTCTGGCTTCTCAACGGAAATTCTGTTGGTGGAGGAGCCAACACGTGTAGCACTTGGCAGAAAACTCAACTCCGATTCTGTTGTATAAACCTTTTAATTTTTATTATGGTAAAAAGAGGAGAGAGAGAGAGAGAGGGCAGAGTCCTGGGGAGTTCATATGAATTTCATGACCACCCCACTTCCTTGTGGACACTCCTTGTTTTTTGCATATGCGCATGAGTACAGATTAGTCATTTAGCACACAAGGATTATTTTCTTTGCTGCACATCAGCCAATATGGTACATGCCAACTGCAGCAAGAACAGCAGATGAAAGCCACAGACACAGTGCTAAGCAACTTGTTCAGCAGCGCTCACATTCGCATGTAAACAAGAGAGATGAGAGTTGGTTTCCCAAGGCCCTCGCCAGGGAGGAATATTGGGACAGTCTCACCCCTGCTGCCCTGGGGTTTGCATGTACTCTCCCTTCTGGGAAGCTGACATGGAATACACTGCCATTACAGGCCTCAAATCCCAGTGGAATAAGGGCCCAGGGTTAAATAGAACATGATAAACATCCTTAATGATTTCAGAAACCCATAAGGCCTCGGAGACTCTGAAATTGCAGTTCTGGAGTGCAGAGGAGGAAACCAGCACAGGATCAGGGCCAAGAAAATGTGCTTATGCTTCTTGCAGCCTTGTGTGTCAGAAAGCCTGACTTTCCCTTAAAAGAGCTGATGATTGCAAAACACTCTTCTCTCCACAAAGTTACCAAAAATCATAAAATTGAGGGTTCTTTTTACAGAAGTTTTCACCCACGAGGATGCTGTGGAATTTACAAACTTCCCTTGCTAAGCAACACAGACATGCAAGTGTCATTGTCTCAGCTGCTGAAAAAAGAAATGAGCTCAAAGGAAAGCGATAGCTCTTTAATGGCACACAGCATTCCTGCCTGATCCAGCTCCATCAGGCTCGCCAGGACAGCTCCAGGTTCCACCAGAGGAGTCCTCTGCTTTGGTGGAGGGAGAAGGAAGCATTCATTTCTGACAGAAAAATGCTACGCAGCCAATTAAAAGAAAAAAAAAAAATCCAAACCCCAAATGATGAAATAACACAGGACTGGGCTTGTTCTCTCCAGCAAACCAGGCAAAAGGCATCACAGCAATGCAGAAACGAAGAAGACACAGTGGCAGATTCTTACAATAATTGCTGTCACTCCTTTACCTCCTTGAAACTTTCTTTGTTAGTCCTTCAAAGTCTTGTCTCATTAAATTCCCTGTCACTGTTCTGTTTTAAGAATGTCCTTGTTAAAACTAAAACACCTGTAAGCCTTCCCTGGGCACTCTTGCCTCTTATTGGGAAAAAACACATGATCTTGGCACTTACTCAATCTAAAGTGACAGATGCTGCTGAAGAAAGTACGAGACAACTTCCCAGCCTCCTGCAGTTCAAAAATTCTACACCCCAAACTGTAAAAATAGAGTAAAGAAGAGCAAGAAAAGAACATAAAAGCTAAGGCTGTTTTCTTTCTGGTTATGTATTTATGGAATACTTGCTTTGGAACACCAGTGATCAACATTCTCAGTTTGTGTTGTGTTTTCCTGGACGTCCTTGAGCCAGCTGCAGGTACCCACATTAACCAGCTCTGCTCTAGGAATGAGCTGCCAGTTAACTGTGGCTGCACTGACAGCCAGGGAGTTCTGACATGTAAGACAGGTCCTACACACACAGACACACACACTGGCTTTTGGGACAGCCGATGCAGTTTCACTTTTGGCAACGGAATATTGCATATGTAAAAAAACCAGATTTTTGGCTACCAATGTTAAGGTAGATAAAGTTTTGACCTTGAACACCACGGCAGTGTCGACTCAAGTACCAAGTGTGTGGGGCCAGAACCAGAGCAGAGCCCCCAGCACGTGGAACAGCACAAAAACCCACAGCTAGAAATGGCAGGCAAGTAGCATTTACAGATTTAAGCCTCAAGACAATCTGTCCCTGGTGCGTCTCACCGAGCAGCAGACCAGGTATTTTGCTCTCAGCCCAGGCTGAGCTGTGTGCAGGCTCTGTCACACCACCTGCATGCCTCTGTCATGCCCATCCAGCTGCACTTTCAGTTTGTGGAGCTCCTCGATCTCCCGGTTGTGCCGCTCCGTTTTGTGCCGCACCAAGGAGCGGTAGAAGTGGATGGTGAAGACGACAAAAATCAGACCCACGGGGACCATGATGATGGTGGACACCAGTGCTGACTGCCACCCTGCATGACTGCTGGGCTTCTCCACGTTGGTGGTCTCGTTTTTCAGGATGGAGCCCACCGGCAGGAATTTTATCCAGCACAGGAGCACGACCTCGGCGAGGAACAGGAGGATTCCCAGGACGGTGGAGAAGCCCCAGGCCAGCTCGATGTAGGGGTGCATGCGCTCGTGGGGGGACTCGCTGATGGAGTTCAGGTTGTGGATGTTGCTCACGGCCTCCACGTTGGGCAGGATGCAGGTGCTGATGAGGAGGGCGAAGAGGTGAACGGCCACCAGCACCGTCGTGCAGGCGCTGAAGGCGATCAGCAGCATCTGGGGGTACTTGTACTGCACCTCCAGCTGCACCTCCACCATGGCGACCTGGGGAAGGAACAAAGAGCTTGTCAACACCTGCTGGCTTCCCTCTTTTCAGGGCTTTCAGCCAGGAAAGCATCTTGATTCAGGAAGAACACCTAAGGTCAAGCACACACTCCAGAGATTTTTGGAATGGCAGCCCAGATGGATTGCTGCTGTCACCCACGAGGACGCACGCGCTGCCTGTGCTGTGGCCCTTCTGAGGCTGTGGCTTTCTCAAAGAACACGTCTCTCCTTGCCACCATGAGCCACAGGAACTGCCCCAAACCCAGCACACAGCAGAAGGAGCTCATTAGATGCCACGTGGGGCTGGCAGGCAGCTGACAGCCTGCTGTAAGCCACCATCAAACCCTCTCCTGCCACTCCTTCCTTGCAGCTGCAGCGCAGGAAGTTTCAACTTGAGGCGTGCAAAGAAAAGCAAAACCAAGCAGCTCCTCTGGCCAGTGGCCAGCCAGGTTCCACTACCCACCATGGGAAGCACACAAGCTACTTTAAAGTTAGCCCATAGTTAAAATAACTGCCTTCCATTCTCAGAACAGTTTACGTTTGTTTTTATAACAAATATGCCCAGATAAATAACTTTTAAGTTATTTATATCCTCAAATTTCTCCCTTGAGAGGTAATAACTTAGTGATACACTCAGCAGAAGTGGACAGCTACTGGCTTATGGGTGTGCTCAGCAACTCAGGAGTCTGCTTCCCAAAACAAGAGCTATCACACAGCAGGTCTCCAAAGCTATTTTTACTTTAATCAAATAAAGCTTAAGAAGCAGAATATGTGAAAGAGAGCAGGAGGCTCTTTTGAGATCAGTCCTGTTAACTAGTTTAGCATAAGAATTTTTACAATTACTTAAGCTACCTGTGAAGCAAACCAGTACTTCTGTGTGGTGGCATTCCTGAAAGAACTGCACCAACCTTGTGCTAAGAGAAGCCACAAAAGCAGAGGACAAGACTATCAAACATTCCCCTCTAGCAGCTGGCTTGCATCTGCAGCTGCACTTCATGATTTGCAGGGAAGTTAACTCTCTTGGCAGCAAGGAAAACCTCTGCTGATCCCAGCTGACCTGCTGCTCCAGCACAGCACAGCTCGCTGGAAAGAAGCCCCTCTCAAGAACATCATGAGAAGGCAAAGTTTCAAGTCTGCAGCTTCATTCTGGGACACAGAAGGATTTTGCAGAACTGACTCATGATTATGTTATCCAGACTTCACATGAGACTCCCCTGAGCAGCCATTTCAGGCTCTGTATAATCACCTGCACCACTTGCTCTGGCATTACTTGTTAACATTATTTAGGCATTGGAAGATTAGGGGTATGCTCATGCTGTCCCTATTGGAAGCCCTGAAAAGGATTAAAGGGAAAGGAAACCAGCTGGCATGACTGCTGCCTTACCTGCATTTGCTCTGAAACCCATCAGATCCCAGTCAAGTCTGAACACATTCACCAGCAAACAAGATACAGCACGTGTGGAAAATGGTCAGTCTCTACAAGCCTGGATTTTATAGCTCTATCAACTATTTAAGATACTAGAGACACCAAGAATATTGTGGCAGTATTTGGGCATTCCCAGCCTTCTGTTTTGATCATGAACATGTCGGGGTTTTACCTTTGTTTGTTTGTTTTTATCGGCTCCTTGTTGCAGCTTTCAGTAATTCTTTGTTGTGTAGCAGAGAAAATCCTAACACAGGACTGGCTTCACTATGAATTGCAAGGCCAATTTAATTAGAACACATTTCACGTTGCCTCGTGTGTGTTCCCTTTGCAGTTCCCCTTATATTGATTCGAGAGGGAGGAGATCAGACTTATTCTCTGCTTCAGTGTACAATGAATTTGTACAGCACTGTGCTTGCCAGTCACGGCCCATCAGCCAGGAGAACCTGCAGGTGCATTGCTCATTATGGGGTGCTGTAATACCCAGAGACACAGCTGAATGGGAATTGTACCTGCATGTCCAATTTATAGCTTTATATTAAAGCTGAAAGCCTGCCTGATGTCAACATATCAATTTCTGCTTGTTATCCTTCACATGAGCAGCACTTTTCAGCTAATTGGATGTTTCCTCCCAGACTAACCTATTCCCCAGGGCGAGCTTCAGCTGTGCAATGTGATGAATTTTTAACACTGACTGATGGCTCAGTAAGAGGTATTTCAGGGAAAAACACCAACAATCCAGATAGGGCAGCAAGGCAGAAAAACAGTTCATTTAACCCAAACAAGTACTGAAAAGGTGAGTGAGCTCTTATTGCTCTCCCCAGCACAGGCTGTCATGTCATTCCCTGACCGGGATAAGAGAAAGAGGACAAGCTGACATAACCCATTTAAAAATCATTAAATATGCTGCCTAGCCTGTAGAACTATTAATATGTCATGTTTGATACAATTATACTCTTCCATGTAATAGCCCCCTTTATTTTAACCTCATCCCAGAAGCAACTTTGCAAGGCTGAGCTCTACCAAGCCATGGAATATTTCAGCACAGGCTTAATTTTAAGCTTGAGAATCACCCAGTTGAACTCTAGAATTACAGGATCAAGGGTTCACAACATTTTAGAATTAAACTGCAATTAAATTATAGGCAGTGACGGTGGGTTTTAGACCAGTATAGCTCAGACTGCCCACAACAAAGATTTTATTCATCTTGAGAAATTTAGACCAGGACAGATAATATCAAGCAAAAGGATGACAAATGGCTTAACATAAACCATGACACAGTCACACAGATGGTTTGGCAGACTGTAAAAACAATCACTCCAGTAGATCTGTCCGGGTTTTTGTTTTGGTTTGGTTTTTTTTTTAATCCAACATGTATCCTGTAGCAATTGGACAAGTATTGAGAAGATGGATTAGCAGTAATAGCTCTTATTTCAATCAGGAAAATTATTAAGGAGGTTTCCTAAGCTCCCTTTAAATTTCCTTTATTTGCAGCCTCCTCGGGGTAGATGCAGCTGCCCTACAGCTCACCTCCAAGCAGACCTGGCACTGGAATGACCCACATCCTCCTGACCTGCCCAGTGCTCTGCCAGAAATACCAGAGATGGTAACGAGGAAGGTTCGCATTATTCTGCAGCCTGTCCAGAAGGAGCTGGATCAGAGCCATGGCCTGTTGATTAAATATCCATCAGCTCGCAATAATTTCAGCCAATATGGAACTAGCTTACATCAAACACACTGAGAGGGAAGTAAATAAAGCAATAGCCAAGCCCTGGATGACATTTGTTTACGTAGTTAAATGCACTCGAGGCTTTGGGGAAACTCTTTAATAGAATCACGGAATCGTTCAGACTGGAAAACACCTTCAGGATCACAGAATCCAACCATTACTCCAGCACTGCCAAGTCCACCACTAAAGCATGTCCCTAAGTGCCACGTCTACACATATTTATCTCTAAATAACTTCTCTTCTTTCATCAATAGCCAAAGAGGTGCTCTTATTAGAGAGTAAACATCCGTGTACTAAATTCCTGTGTACCAGTGGAGAAATAACCCAGGAGGAACAAACACCTCAGCTTTCCAAACAGCTGGGGGAAAAGCCTGCTAACAAAGAGAATTCCTTATTGCAAGAGATTTTTTTTTCCCTAGTTACTGATTTCAGGTCTATTTCTTATGTTAGACTGGTGAGAATAATTAACACTACTTATACCTATGTATATTCAACTGCACTTTAAACAGTTCAAAGAGAATGTAAAACCAGTGGTTAACTTTGTGTGTTTGCCAAGGACTTCCAGCAACTTTGTGCTGTGAGAGCTGAGAAAGCGTGCTTTGTTTTCAGAGATGTGGTTCAGCCCTGCAGTGTGGGTGGGCTGCAGGCCCCCGAGTGCCAGTGGTGCCAGTGACAGCACAGCCCAGCACAGACACCTTGTGTGACCACGCTGGCAGAGCAGTCCCCAACAACACAAAATGTTAAGTTAATAATTGTCTTAAAGACAGCAGTCAAAACAGAACTCCAGAAGCCAGAGGCACACAGGGCATACACGTGAGAGGCTTTTTAGACTAAGAAAACTCCAGAGTGAGAGAAGTCTACAGGAGAGCACCCAGCTTTCTCAAAAAGAGGAGGGACCTTCTGTTCCTGCAGCACACAAGTTTGGCTACAAACCAATACCGACTCTGTGAAAAGCTTTTAAGAGCATCTTTTGCACAGAGCCAGTGAGTGGAGAGCAATGACACAGCAAGTGAGCACCCTGTCCCCACCCCAGCCTGCTCCCCCAGCTTCACTTTGGGTGACCAACTCCATCAGCCCAGGCTGTTGTAACATTATGGGTGATTCATGATCTGGGGGGCTGGGGGAGGAAGAAGCTAAAATAAAACAAGAAAGGCTATCTGGAAAGTTCCTGAGATCTGTCTTTCCCTCCCAACTTCTGAGCTGCAGGATGAAACATCTTCATATCATGTCCCACGCCACCCAGGCACTGCCCTCTGCCTCTCTGGTGACAGACCTCAGGAACAACCAGACCTGCCCACTTCCTGAACAGGAAACCTCCCCCAAACTGGTTTCAATTCTCACTCCCAGTAAGCAAAAGCAGAGGGGAGATGAGGAGGCTCCCACTGATACAGCACAGTGGTGTTTTAGCACACAGCTCAGATGGGCCTGGGCACTGGACCCCTGACTGTCTCAGTCTTGTTTATTTACTCACCCCTGACATGGCTCTGACCTATGCAAATCACTTCCAAATAACACCCAAGCACTGCACAGCGGAAAGCAAGCACCAGGGATCACTTCCAAAAGGCAGCACTGACAAAAATATACCAGGTTTGGCTCCCTGCAGGCTGCAGAGCCCTCTGACACCAGGACTGAGGCTCAAGAGCCTCTTCTCACACCTCAGTGGCAGAACACGATCTCCCTGATCACGCTACGCAAACTTCACTTTGGCAGACTGTGACCCAACCTCCACCTTATTTTAGACACCATGACCTGAGAAAACACACAGAGAAATTAAAATAACGTTCAGGACCACAGCAATCACAGGGGCCTGAAAGTGCTGCATGCCCAAGAGCAGCCTCGAATGAAGGCAGCCAGTGCCAGGCAGCCTCGGGGTCAAAGGAGGTTCTGGATTGTTTAGCAATGCTGCTGGAGCACTTAGGATCACTTGCAGGTAGGGGATTAGTATTTTTAAAAGGCTGACTTGGGAGTGTGTGGGCTGGCTGTTAGACAGCTCATGTATCCCTGCTGCAGTGTGAGCCAGCCTCAAACTTTGCAGCAGCAGCCAAACAGCAGCCCCCAGGCAAATGTCTTCTGTCTCTTCAGGAAACAACTCCCTGCTTCCTCCCAGGAGGAAAACACTGATTAACAGTTGATTTGAGGGAACCCAAAAACCTTTGCAGTTCAAAAAACCTGTAAAACACACATACCATTGCAAATCCAGAGAGCAGAGCAGAGGTTCTGCTGGAGGCTTTCAGTTTGGCTCGGCTCAGGTACAATTTTCTCCAGGAAAGGGCTTGGACAGAGTGGTGGTTGGACGTGACCAGTTCCAGGTAGCTGCGCCGGACCCAGTCCCGATAATCCATGCCCTTTGTGCCAGGCTCAGAGCAGCAAGCAGGAGTGGAAGGATCCACTGGGACGTTCAGTTCAGAACTCATGATGAGAGAAATGCTGAGGGAACAAAACAGTCACGTTCAAGAGGGGGTGGTGGACAGGATGAGCATCTACTACTGGGAAAGCTGCAGTTGAACAAAGCTGCCCTTGGTCAGTGAAAATGATGGACCAAATAACAGCACACTTGGAAGACAGAACTGAGAAAGGACCGTCCATAACTGCCAAAAATGACCATGAGAATTAGGAAAGGTACCCCAGGAACTACTCCAGCAGGAATTCAGAAAGGCTGCACAGCATCTGGATTTTTATTTCAGAGCAGGCACCTCAACTTTGCCCTTTAATTCCTTCTCGCTCATAAAATTTGTTTTACATAAATACACTTGGCCCCCATGCTATCTTTGTTTTGAGCTGACAGTTTGTTTCCCAGTGCATCACAGGCTGGCTCCAAATGCATCTCCTTAGAGTACCGAACACCAGTTCAGGGAATCACTTTTTGCTTCTTTGGAAACCATTCCTCCCGGGTTACAATGTGGGGTGGAACCAAACCGTGTATTCTGCTCCCATCTACATTATTCCCGATGAACTGTTAATGGTCCTCTGCAGGAGCTGACTAATGCACACCCGACCCCCCAGGCTGTTAGATAAGGGAAGGAGGCAAACCCTGCATGGCTGGGTGGTGTTTCTTCGTCTTCACAAATTGATTAACTCAGCCGTGATAATTAAACCCAGCCCACGGGGATCATCCCTGCCAATGGGCCATAAGGGCTAAACAGCCCCAATGGGCAGCTGTAACGACCTAGGCCATAAAGGACTCCCCAGAATATCCTGTGACTCATAGGATCACATCAATCCATTGTGAAATTCCCTGCCCTGGGGGAGGTACTGAACATTCCTGCCTGAATCTGACTGCGGGTCATCTGCGCAGTTTGAGGACTTGATCATCACCCACCACTGGACATTCAGAGGAGCTGAACTTCCACAGGAGCACCAGATCATCCACAGGACCACTGCTTTCGACAGGACTGCAACCATCACTTCAACAGCACTGCAACCACTGCTTAATGGGACTGCAACCAGAACCCTGACCAACAGGGTTGTACTCTTACTTTGTGGATTTAAACCAGATTTTCTGTAATCTTTCTAATAAATTGTAACTCCAACCTGAAGCCTGTCTCAAGGTGTTTGTGTGGGGGTTAATTTCTCCTGCTGGTTTACTTTCAAACCAGCACAGCAGTTTTTCTCAGTTAAACCACTGCTCATCACTGCTCAGTTTAGATGGGCACAGTTCTCCTCTAAACTCCCCCAATAATCACAGAGCTGAATGCTGTGGAGGGTTAACAATTGAACTTCCCAAGCTTTCGTAGTGGAAGTTAAATTTCCTGAGCTGCTCACACTCCATTTATCAGCCACATCTGACCAAGAATCCTGTTCCCTTACTTCCACCAGTTGGCTGTGAGCAGAGGAAATGAAAAGGCAATTCCAAGGGGAAAAGTGAGTTGCTTCCAGGAAATTCCATCATCTTCGAACTCAGGGGATTACACTGAGATATGTATGAAAGCAGCAAGAGTATTTCAGGTGGTGGAAGCCTTGCACCACCACATCCCCAGGCTGCTGCCAAATGGCTCTGGTGATCCCCAGACACAGAACAACATCCATGGAATGCTTTGTGCAAAAATTTCTCAACTCTGACAGACGTCTGAAACTGCCTCAGCCTCCCGAGGAATGGAAGCCACGATTCCTTGTTTAATCCCCTCACTCACAACTCCACCACTGAGCACTGTGATGGTGGCAGAGACACCAGAGCTGCACATTCTGGCTATAAAACACTCACCAGCTCCCAGAAGGAGAAATGCTGCCCAGTATCACACCTGGTGTGGCACTAATTAGTCCCAGCAGCACCTCTCAAGGTCACAGGCACCTTTCAGCCCTGCCTGAGCCCTCCCAGCTCCCCATGTACAGGGGCCACATGGAGACAATTAATAAAGCCCTGACTGCTGGGAGACTTAGAGAAGTGGCAAAGATCAAAAGGACATGAATGGCCACAACTCTGAATGCTGTTACTAAAAGGGAAGGAAGCTGTTTCAGGCACAATGACAAAGAATAGCAAATAAAGCACTGCAGGTCCAAGATTGTCCCTCCTGAACACGGGGTGGGGGGGCTTTCAGGTTCCTGTCCCCTCAGACATAACAAGGATGACAGCGCAGGATGATTCCTGGGCAGGTTTTGACAAGGCTGTTATTACAGCTCCTGGAACACTCCAGGAAGGCTCCTGACCTGCTCAGGAGTTTTCAAAATATTTAAATGCAACAAAAAAAAAACCCCAAACAAACAAACAAACGAAAAGGAAAGGCACAATAGAACATTCACGCCATAATAAAAACAAGAAGAGAAACAACAGGGACAAACCTTCCTGCTTGATCTGTGTTTCCAGAAAAGGCAAGAACCACCTATTTTACAGAATAAAAAAGCCTCCTGGGAGGATTGGAGGAAGAAACAGTCTGTGAGCAGCAAAATGATGAAGCTGTTTCCTGTGACAACATCCTGTGTGGATCCTGCAATGTATAGTGTGGAGTGAATTCACTCATTTTGTCCCCAGCTGTGACGGGGGGAGTTGTGAGTTAGTGATGGCCTCTACTCTGCCATTTATTTTCATAAAATACTTAGAAATTTTCTATGTAGGAAACTTTGACCCCTGGGACAAATTCCATTAAAAAGACAAATGAATTCAGAGGTTACAGAGAGAGGGCAAGAGAACCCAATCACATCTGCTTCTTTCCTTAGAAAAATAAGCTAAAAATACCACAAGGCTGAATTTTCACTCTGCAGCAGCTCAAGAGATGTTCTCAGATAAGTAAACAGCTTCAGAATAAAATTCATAAACACAAATGTAACCCAAACAAGCAGTGCCAGGAAGTCAAACTCACCTTGCTGGCTATGGACATGGAGGGACTGGGTGGAGGGCTCCAAGGGCTGAAACACAAGACCAAAGAAGCATTTTACATGTGCTGTAGCTGGAGCAGTTTTACTCTGGAAATACTTCTCAGCCTGTCATCTGCATCAGGGGAGGCTTATTCTGGAAATTTCACGTTCCTGCCTTGCAAAGTTAAAGGTTTAGGACACTTGTTCTTACAGAAGTAACTGTCCTACAGGGTTTGGCTGCACAAGGCTGTTGAGTTCTGGATGGGGAATGAGGAATTCTCCAGATCTTTTCCTCAGGAAGCCCTGGCAAAGTCCATCCCAGCTGTGTCTTCACTCACTTCCACGGCACCACCGACACATCCGACCCCACTTCATCTCTGCTAGGACAGAAAGCTCTGTGTGATTGCTCCCTTATGTTGATTTTCTTGACCTGTCCTTTGGAAAAAGGAAAGCCTTTGCCTCCTCACATCTCGGCACACGTGCAGGGATCTCTCCACAGCTGGGAATGAAGCCGGCACCACCCGGGCCGAGCTGAGCCGATCCCCCTCCCACCGCTGCCGTGCTCAGTCACCCACAGAGCGCTGTCTCTGCAGCACTGCCAGCTCCTCTGCCTGCTTTCAGGATGCCAGCCCCCTCCCCAGTCCCAGGTTTCTGCCCCACACCCCCAGACTGATCTATGGGTTTGTGCTGTCCCTTCCTTCCCTATCATTGCTCAAGCCCCTGCAGGCCATGCAAGCCAAATCCCACACCCTGCTACTCCACCCCGATGAGCTCAAGCCCTCTTTGCCGTGTGAAACCCCCTCCTGTGGTCTCTTGTGGCTCAGGGCTCTCCCAGCAGCATCCCTGGGGTGTCAGAGTACCCAGGCAGGGTGTGAGCACCCCACAGCTGTGACCACCCTTCCAGGCAGGATGTGACCCCCTGGTCCCACCACCACAGCTGGGACCTTCCTCACGGCACTGCCTGAGCAAGGGATTTCTCCTCCTCCTCCTCATTCCCAGCCACCCTCAGCACACCCTGGGCAGGAGCCGATCCCACATAGAGAGGATCTCTCCTCCAACAGCAGTCTCAGACAGGAGATCCCTCAAGCCGGGATGAGACCCCCTCGCAGCGAGGCCCTTCCCGTCCGAAGGCAGCCGGGACACAGGATCTTTCCTAGGCAGGATGCAACCTCCTACCACTGCATCCCGATCCAGCATCGCAAGGATCCTGCACAACTCCTCCGGCAGGATGGGACCCAACCCTTCCATCCCCTCTTTCAAAAGCAATCTGGGCCAGGGGCTTGCCTGCACCGTGTGCTGGAGGTGTCTCCCCTACAGCACTCCAGCGAGACGATGGATCCCTGTCCGGATACATCCCATGGCACCTCCAAACAGGACGGGACCCCCTTCCCTGCCCACAGCGGACCCTTCCCGCTCATCCCCTCCCTCCAGGTGCAGGGGATGACCCCAGCTGGGCAGGATGAGGCGCGCATCCCCCACCACTATCCCGGCACCGGATTCCCCCGGGCCGGGCGGGACGAGGCGCGTCCCCGCCACAACGCCCCGGGCAGGGGAATGAATCCCTGCTCAGGCAGGATAAAACCAACTCCCCCCAGCACCCCGGGCAGGACGAGCCCCCCTCCTCCCGCAGCCTCGCGGGCAGGAGGCGCTCCCGCCTCAGCAGGACGAGCCCCTCAGCCCCAAACACGCCTGAGGGGATGCCGCCCGCTGCCCCAGAGCGCGGGCCCCGCCGGGGATGTGCCCCCTGCGGGCGGGATGCGGCCCCGGGGGCGGGCCGTGTCTCACCGCGCTGCTGTCCGGGGGCCGTGCCGGGAGCCCCGGGAGAGGGACCGGGAGCGGGATCAGGAGCGGGATCGGGATCGGGAGCCGGAGCCGCCTCCGCCGCTGCCACGGCAACGCCGGGCACCGGCCACGTGACCCGCAGGAAGCGGGGGGGCAGCGCCGCCACGCCCCCGCACGTGACCGCCCGCTCATTGGCCCGCGGCCCGGCTGGCCACGCCCCCTCGCGGCGGGGGGCGGGGCCTGGGGACGGGACCCCCGCCCGCCCCCGCCCAGCGGCACCCGGCGCCCCCCGCCCCTCCCGGGGAACCGGGGCCGCGCTCGCCCCCTGCGCCCCCGGGGGAGCCGGCTGCGGGTCTGGGGGTCTCTCAAAACGGGGATGGGCTCACCGGTTACAGAGAAAGCGGATCCCCCCGGCACGGCGCCGTTCCCGCAGCGCTCGGGGGTCCCGCTGTGAGCATGCATCTGTAGGGAAAATAAATCAGGTCTGCGGATCCCTAAAGTCGAGGTCGGGATGAAACCCACCCAGTGGTAAAGATGTTAGTGGGTCTGGACCTTGCGTTATCTCTAAATCTTGCCACAGAGAAGGTATTGGTGCAATGGGATGCAAATGTGCTTTTATTACAATTATTAATTATACAGCAAAAAGTCGCCACTTACATAAGTCAAAAGGCAGCGCTGCTCTGCCTCCGCCGGGCTGAACCTCCTCCGGCTGAGCACAGGCTCCCTGCGAATCCCGACTGCTACCTCCCTGCACTCCTCCGCTATTGACTCAGCAGGAAATCCTGTATAAACCCATCAAAAGGATAGGGACAGCCTTATGGGAAAGAGAGGGAGTTCCTTCCCTGGAAACGAGATAAAGAAAATGCTGAAAGGCAGCACAATGGGTCAGCTTTATCACAGGGTAATCCCATCTTCCTGAATTCCATTCTGCCTAGGGGAGGGAACAAAGGAAAGCAATTCTTAAAAACCGAATGAAGAGACAAGATACATGCTATCCTGAGTGTGCTCTTCCCCTCTGAGAGCAGGAATACCCCTGCTCCCTTGCAGCACTTACACTGCTGTCTCTCGGCATCCCACACTTGCACAAACACACGTAGAAATGGAACAGAGCAAACTTCAGCCCTTGAGGGTTAATCTCCATCAGAGAAAGGAGAGGGACTCCTCTAGAAAAGAACCCAGAGCACGAATTTAGTGTAAGCAGGTCAAACTCCTTGGCAGTTTCAAGCCTGTGAGTTATTACCGCTTTGCTGGTGCCCTGTTTGGAATAGGAAGCAGTTGTAGAGCTGTTCCTGATTTTATTATGCACGGGAGCACTTCCTCTTTTCTACTCCGTGGATGATGTTTCCCCCGTTTTGAGGTCACATAGTATTTGCATTTTATTCTAAACGAAGAAACATCCCTTGAAACCTCCCTTTGAAGTGCTCTGTATTCTCAACGAGCTCGTACTGCCACAAACAACCACAAACACGGCAGAGAATTCACAGCTACACCTACCAAATGCAGCTCCTACTGCTACACTCAGCCACCCCGGCGAGACAGAGCGTGAGGCAGATCCCACCTTCACCAGCATGCTCTCTTTGCTGTTTATGGATTTCACCTACAAACTCAGCATTCCCACAAAACACAGCATGAATAATTCAGCGGTGGCGCCTTAGGGAGGCAGGAGGAGGCCACACAACCTGAATTTGTTCAAGCACCAAGACAAACTGGAGCTCACCTTCCTGATGGCTGAGGGAAGCATGTCCTCACTCAGCAGCATCTGCTCTGCTTAATGCAGAACTGCACTTGCTCAGCTCAAAGGCCTGACAAGCTCAGAGACAGAACATCTTTATTTGTGAGACTCTCAGTTCTTCTCTGCCCATAAAAAAACCCTCATGTTTTTATGGCTCATCCTACAACACAGTATCCACAGGGTTTGTCTGCCCTAAGGGGGATTCATGTGAAGCAATGCTTGTAACTAATCTCTCCACAGGGAAAATGGATCCTGCATCAGAATGAAACACTGTCACAACTGGCAGCAGCTGCCCCCCTGGAGATTGAGCAGAAAACAGTCCCATGCAGATCTCTAACCTGGGGGGCAGTGGGGATAGGCAGGTCAGAAGTTATCCAGCTCTGAAGCCCTTGGATATGTACAGGAGAACTAAACACAAGCATCACTTGCACTTGGGCACATCAGCTTCCCGGCCAGCACGGTAATACCACTGAGAAGCCATTTCATAAAGCCAGCTCAGACAAAATGCAGGATTTCTGGCAGCACTATTCAACAAAGGCAAAATCTAAAAAGAGATTCTCCCTTTTTACTGTTTTTGCTTAAAATAATTTGGCATTAACCAAGGCTTGAGAAGAAGTAGCACCGCATTCTGGATGCAAGGCTCTGGATGAGCATGTCTGAAAGCCAGCAGGCACTTCTAATTAAAGATACACTGAAGAGACAAAAACCAGAGTTACAAGTAAAACCACCACTGCATATGCTTTCCATTTAAGCACCAATAAGTAAATATATAGAGAGATGTTATGATTCCTACCAGGGAATCCAAAGTGCAAAGCAGAGCGCTCAAGCAGAGAGAAAGGCAGGTGTCATTACAGGAAGCTGAGCACAAGCAAAATGATTCCATTCCAAGCCTTTCTGCCACAGGATTCAGAGGCTTTACACACAATCTTTGGGAAAAGGCAAAAAGTGAGTGACATGCAGCTAACACCTTTTTCCATATCTTCATGTGTGCCACATCACTTGATCTCTCTTTGTCCCTTCCTGCAGCACTGCAGCATCTCTTTATTTTACTAAAATCCTCTTCCAAAACAAAAAAAAAAAAAATAGAAGACAGAACAATCCAACACGTCCCTTTTATTAATTTAAAAAACATGGAAGAAAAGCAATAGGGAAAGTTTTAGCATTAAAAAAGGGATCCTGATTAAAAATCTATAGAACTTGTCTAGGAACATAAACTGATTTCTTTGGGTTAGAGATGACCCCATACAAAACCCCAAATGCAGAACACTCACAGTGCAGGAGAGTCTGGCTACAGACCACTTTTCTACTTCAGGTTAAACTCTTCCCCTAGATTCATGTATCCCACTGCTACCAGCTTCAATATAAGTAGAATACGTAGCCTTCACAGTAATATTTCCCTTAAATGGTAATAGTTATGTTTTAGCTTTCAGACAGAAAAACACTCTGGGCCATTTCAGAAAGAACTCTAGGGTCATAGAGACTTATGGCTGACTCTTTAGAGCAAACTTCGAGCAGACTGCACAGCAGTTATACAAGCAATTAAGAAAAGATCTCTTATTTGGCATTTCTCTATCATTTTCTCTCGGGCCTGTGACGTGAAGGCCATGCCCCACTAAGCAGATGTAACGTACGCCAATGGGTTCTGCTTGGCTGAGATGAAAGACTTTCATGCTCCTGAATATAAAGCAATGAACAGTGTTTCCAGCTGTCCCTGGAAGGCCTCATCCTCTTCCCATCACAAAACTTGGCTCTTCAGCATCATCTTCCTTCTCTTCCTCCTCCTTACTATCCTCTTCGTCATCCTCGCTGCTGCCTTGCTCTTGGGATTGCCCAGGTTCTACAAACACAAACAGGATGAACAGATGAGGTGCTCCCATCTGGCTTCCTTGTCAAGCATTTAACAACAGAACAATCTCAGGTGCTCAGCAAATGTGGATTAGGCCAGGCTAATTAGCATGGATGGGTAACAGTGTCCTCCTTGTTAAGCATCTCACAACTAAGCAGTCCCAGATACTCAGGGAACACAAACCAGGTTCTATTAATTCTGTCGAGTGATGAGGAGCTCAGAACATCAAACTGTCCCTTGGGGAATTCCCTTACCTCCAACGTTACCAAGTCCATCATTAAACAACTCCACCTCCTCTGGAACATTATTTCTCTCAAACAGAGATGGTCAAACACTGAGGTGATAGATTACCTCATTCCCAGCCTCACCTCTGCAGGCTGGGATGAGCTTTCAAGGACCGCACAGAGCACTGGGAAGCCACAGGCAGGACTCAGTACATTCCCACACCTATCCCAGCTCACAGAAACTCCATGAGGTGCCATAAACTTTTACAGACTGTTTGCTATACTGCAAGTACAGAAACTCATTAAGATATGCCTAAGGTTAACAAGGGTCACAGGAAACTTGTGAAGTCTGCTAAAAAACCAGAAAACTTCTACTAGAAATTAAATAACCGATAATAAAAATGAGTTACGGCATAAAGTGGGACCTGAATCTAAGAGCCATTTTTCTGCTATTTCCTGTTCCTCAGGCCCAGCCACACTCTCAGCGTCCTGACCTGTTCATGCAGGATTTAGGATCAGTGGTCTGATGCCACCGCGTGGTGAAGTGCTGAACTTTGAGCGTTTATTGGGAGTTGGTTCGTTAATGCAACCTTAACAGCTGACCTCATTTAGTGCCAACCCTTATATTCTTAATGTTTTTACTACAACAAAGATGAAACGTGGCAATTCAGAGGTTTAATTTATTAATTCCAAAAGGAAGACAAATGTTTGCCTGCCACATCCAACAAATACACTTTAATTAATTTGGAAAAACACTCAGATTACAACCCAGGGCACACAAAACTAAAAAAAGGAAAGGCTATTCTCAGTAGACTAAAAATGGATAAGAGAGGTTTCTCTCTGCCCTGATATTTTTATTTTACATAGAGAACCACAAACTGTAAAGAGTTAAGAACCGTTACAAAGAACAGGGAGTTTGGATTCTGTCTTTCAGGAACTTGTGTCAAACAAAACCACTCCAGCCCCACAACTGGTACAGGGCAATCCCAAACCACAGTGCCAGTTCCTGATTCAGCTCTCCTCTCTCCCAGCCACTCCCTAAGGGATGGGTAATCTGTTTGCTCACTTAAAATGAACAAAAGTATGTTGACTCATACTTAAATTCTCCTCCAAGTTACAATCGTAAGTAAGTAGCTTAAAAAAAAAAAAGCACCAAAACCAAACCAAAACACCCAAAAAATTCCCTCTGCTACATTCACTTGCTGTCACAAGTAAAATTAACCTAACAATTTGTCCTCCCGTGTTTACATGGGAGGCTGGCAGCGGTTCAGCTGAAACAGATCCAATTTTGAAAAGCAGAGCACAAAAAAGGTAGAACTGTCAGGCAAGTCACTGTTCCAGCAGAATTCCCAGAAACTGCTGTAACTTTAAGATTAGCAATTTGTGTGCTACTTCACAAGGGACAACTATTTGAAAGAGTAAGCCAAGACATACTCACTGAAGAGGCAATGAGTATGCAAAACTCTGAGCAGTTACATTGACACTGCTGAACATTAATTTTCAAGACTGCAGGAGAACAGAGGCAGTCAGGTTTATCACCTTTATTTCTATGCAAATAAAATAGTCCTGTGGAACAGATGGTACCAAGGTGGCTCAATTTCTTACATACAAAATTATAACTCAGTTTCTTGCTGCCCAAGATGTGCATTTTTTTCCCCACCTGTTTTCCTGTACACATTCAAAGTATACTTTAATAAAGCACAGCCTTGAACAATGTGGCCTTTCTCAGCAGCTGAGGTTCTGAAGCTGCAGTTCATCAGAATAGCTGGGGCAAAACATCCACAAACTCAGATTCCAGAGTTTGCTGTCCAAAATTTCCCCTAATAAATGGAAAATATTCACAAACAGCCAAGTTATTTGTAAGATTAAATCTCAACATAGATGGCTTTCAAAGAGGATTTTGAAACATTAGCTAAAATAACAAGCTTAAGGCTCAGGCTTTAATCCATGTATTGAGAATGCTTGGGATGGGGGGTGGAACAAAAACCTTCTAAGCTTCAATAAGGGAACAGAACCAAGTCCTGAGAAAAGTAAACTAAATTTCACTGACCTTTTTCCTGCTTCTTTTGTTCAAGTTTATTTTTCTTAGCTTGCAGTTTCTTCTCTTTTAACTTCTGGCTATAAAGCAAAGAAAAAAGACACTCTGGCAAATCCAATGTTGTAAAGCTTCTGCACATTCATACACTGATAAAGGATGTATTGCAGACATCTTGGAAAAGCTGATTTCAGAAGAAAAATTCAATTTAAATTTGGCCTCAACTGAAAATTCAGCAAGAACAAACTTAGCACATGATCAAGAGAAACTCCTCTATGTTGCTTTTAAATTAATGGATTTTAAGAAATCTTTCATGACTCCACTGCAACCAAAACTATATGATACACAAGAATCTCCAAGAACACAGATGGAACAAAAATGAAACTGCCCCCACATTTTAGCTACCTAGGCTAATAAACACAAAGAGAAAATGGTATTGAAACCCAGACTGCAGAAACTGAATACTGGAGGGAAAAATCACCAGTAATATATACTTCAGTTGAAGAAAATAAAAATTGTGCAGTATGCTCTGCCCTTGGCTGTACTTTCTCAGGATGTCAGGCCCTAGGAGTAGCACTGGAGGTAAGAGGGAATTTCAATTCATAAAACACAGCTCTGTTCGCCCAACAAAGGCAACCCTGCAAGTTAATGGCAGACACAGGCAAAGCAGCCTGGCATTCACATGCTCCTCTCTCAACCCCATAAATGAATTCTCTTGAAACAGAGAGCCAGGATCTGTATCTGCTGGGTCAGGACAGAGGAGAAGGGTCGTGAGGGAAATTAGAGGAGCTCCTGCAGGGCAAAGCCACACCATTAGAGCATAGCAGGGGGACAGGGAGGTGTTAGTGTTTAGGCAGCATCTGCTGTTGGAACAGTTGTTCTCCATCTCAGCCAGGGAAGAGGCAGCAGGCCAGATCTGACTTGCTGGCCATCTGTTGGACCACATTAAATTAAACTAAGATGGCAACAGTGTTTGTGTTGTGCACTTTTGTGTTAACATGGCAGTGAGTCACTTTGCACAGGCCTTTCCACAGCAGCTCTCAGCCACTGCAGGCAGAGCAGCAAGGGAGAGGCTGCTCATGGTCAAATCCTGGGAAAGAGCAGAGCCAGGATTCCCTGCTATTTCTGAAACTGTCCTGGACACAGAGTGGGATTCAAATCCTTGTGTCACT
Organism: Eopsaltria australis; assembly: GCA_034509425.1. Classification (NCBI taxonomy): domain Eukaryota; kingdom Metazoa; phylum Chordata; class Aves; order Passeriformes; family Petroicidae; genus Eopsaltria; species Eopsaltria australis. The sequence goes on from JAVTVJ010000394.1 coordinate 421,164, forward strand.
GCACTACAACGCCCAGGCTATTTCTCAAGAGCACCAATCTTGTAACTGTTTCATTTTGTCTAAAATTTAAGCAAAAGATGGATTTAATATTTTTTTAGTATTTCCACCTAACTTACTAGACTTGGCCTGCCAGACATTTCAACGAGGTAGGCAGAAGCAGCCTACCCATGAAGCAGCACCCAGTTTTGCACTGAAACCGCTTGGTCTCAAATGTTTCAGACATAAACTTAGGCCAGATATAGACACAAACCTTTCCTGACACTGCTAAAACAAATATGCAGCAAGGCATTTTGCAGTCAAGACCACAGTGTCAGCAAAAGCAGCTCAACCGGTCCAAAGTTATCCTGCAAGCAATGGCATGGAAAAGAAACCACCCCAGCAAAGCCTGTCAGGCTTACAGCTACCTTTGGAAAGCAAACATTGACATTGACAAATTTAATTTCCACAGCCAGACTTCCCAGCTGATAGATGCAGACACAGAATGACAGTGTTTATCCAGAGCATGCAGCTACAGATGAGGCACAGGGAGTGAGGGTTTCCATGTCAAGCCTCCTGGGAAAAATCTGCCCTTACCGCTTCCTTCTGCGTTTTGCTGTTTGCTCTTCTGCAATCATCTTATTCCTCTCCAGTTTCTTCTGGAATTCCTCATCTAGTCTTTGCTGTAATTGATCACATGTCATACTTTGGTCACAATCTAAATTAGAATACTTCTTTGAAAAGTCATGTCCTTTTAGGGAGAAGTCTTTTAGCAAAATACAGAAGGGAGCTCTGCCACGTTTTGTCTGGCTTCTTTATACAAAGCCACGTTCCTAGGGATGACTCCTGTACAGACAGCATTTTTAACCTGCAACCTGAGCCAAACATTGAAACCTTCTGAGGGAGGTTGGGCTTCTGCCCTAATGAACGCTTCAGTAAAAACAAATGAATAACTGGAGACACAAACATTAACATATGGACTCATCTCGGCCAAGAGAGAGTATAACAACAGTGCTCTCTAAAAGAGGGGGCATTCTACTCAATCAAGACTTAAAAGAAATACCTGGACTCTGTGCACAGGCACTCACTGTTTCTGTCTGTGCAAGGCAGTGTTATCAGGGATTTCTAGCTTTTAAAGCATTTTCAAGTGAGCCTGAGAACACACACATTCCCATGAGGCCTTCCTGTGTGCGAGGACTCCAGGGAACACAGGAGATGGAGCATGTCTGACACAAAGCACCAAATGTTTCAGTACTGACACAGACACCATGGATCACACACTCCTACAGACTCCTCTGACAAGGCGTGGCTCGCAATGCAATTATTTGTACATGACTTTCAAAGAAAACACAGATTTGCAATGAGCAACAAATAGTTGGGGGTGGGGGAGTCATAAAGAGCTGTGCTGACCTTCTCAGCCATGGCATCCATGAAATCCTGCCTCTGGTACTCTCGCCGGCGGAGATGCCGGTACACGTGGAACTCCCCACTCCCAGCTCCAGCACTGGAACCTGCAATGAGGAAGAGCTCAGACTGCTGGGAGAGAAGGTCAATAAATGCTCACAAATCACTACAGCTGCTTGCTGAGGGATGGGACACAGGAAAGGGCACTGCCAGATGAAAATCTACCACCAACACGCGGCGTGTGTCACCGTTCTAAACTCAACTCACAATCAAAAGCCAGAGTGGGCTGCAAACCCACACACTTTTGGGTCACTGCAGGTCCTACAATTATAATTATCCCTCTGGAGAGCCCACTCTGAGCTGCACATCAAGGCAGGCAAAGAACTAGAGTTGAAATGCACTCCCCAGTCTCTTACAGACAGGTGATCTGCAATACCCTGCTGATGCTGCTTCCGGCTAATTTTCAGCATCTCACACACAAAATAAAGGTCAATAGAAAGGTGGTAAAAGGTGATATTGTACTTTCCCAAGCAAGACAGATCCACTGACAGTTTTTAACTGTATCTTCATAAATTAAATCCCTACAGCTCTCTCTTCCTGGCATCAGCCTGCATGTTGAAGCCTTGCAGTAAGCATTGTGCTCCACTCTTTTCCTCTGTCTCCTGAGCCATTTCTCAAGAGGAAGCACAGGAATACAAGCCCCAAAGAAGACACCTAATTAAAACCCAGCAGCTGGGACTCCAACAGGGGCACTCTTGATACCAACAGAAACACAGCACATCAGGTGCTCCCAGAAAAACAAGACCATTCAACTCAAGCACACAGCAAAGCTATCTGAAAAAGCCATGGGGGAATTCCAATAAGCTGAAGATTTTATTCAGAAGCGTATAAAAACTTTAGTCCAAGATCAATTATTCTGAAATAAGAACAAGTCAACCTCCAGAAAGGATTGAGGTGCCAAAGGAAGACAGAACTTCTACATGCAGCCAGTTTACACCACAGCTACTACATTTAATCCCTGCAGGTAGAAGTAAATTGTACACAGAATACGTGGGTCAGGGTCCTGGCACAGCTGCCAGCTCCCTACCTAAGCACACACAATCACACCTGCTGCATGTGCCTGCTTCCCACGGCCTGAGAGTCACACTCAAAGCAGCCAAAAGAGGGACTTCATGCTGCTAATCTTCCAGAGCACTCTCAGATCCATGGAGAGGACAGATTTACTCATCATCATTTACTTGTCATCACCAGAGCAGCAGCTTATTGCACTGCAGGCAGCCCACGTGCTGCAGTGCCACGGGCTTTGTTCTCTCTGCATTCTGACAGCCAGCAGAAAAGTGGAACCACAGAACCAAACAAAACTTGAAAAAGCAACTCTCAAAGCCCATTTCACACCTCTTTTCTCCTGCAAAATGAGCAGCAGAAAACCACCTCTGTCCTTCCTTGCTAAACTCTTTTCTAAGTCAAACGTGGCTGAACCCCGAGTTATCTGAAGAACAGAGTCATTACCCATGACATCTCTAACGAACTCCGGGGGAGGTCGTGGTGCCCATTCATTCAGTTTTTCAGGAATTGGTACAGTCTTTTCCTGCAAAAACAAACCAACCAGCCATCAGTATCTTCCAGGAGCAAAGTCTGCAATTTTAACACGTTGAAAGCGGGATACATCTGACAACAGCCTCTTCCACCAACTGACAGATCTCAGAAGGAGCACAGCTGCAGCAATTTCTTCATGCACAGGGATCAGGAGCAGGCAGAAGAGGAGAATCAGAAGGGATCCTCTCTGTCCCTCACATTCAGGCCTGCAGGTCAACAAACCCCAGGAGGATTAGGAGTGTCTGTGCCTCTTTTCAGCAAGGGAACTAGAAGGAAGCATGTCAGCACCTCCAAGCACTCACAGGAATTGAGTACAATTCCACTGCCAGTAGTCTGGGAAACGATGAAAGGCATTTGTGCACCTTCCTCGCCAGAGCTAGAGCACAGGGAAGAGCAGGGGAGGTGCACACATGGTGCAAGGTCAGAGGAAGAACGCAGTGAGGGGAAGTCTCAGCCTGCTCCAGCACACACAGAGCGGCAGGTGAGAATCTCCTCCTGCCAAAAACCTCCACAGGAAAGGATCAAAACACCCAGTTAGAGGACCAGGGTCATGCACATTAAAAGCAGTGGATAGAGTAAAGACCAGCGGGCAGAGCACTGAGGGATCCCTGAGTTCCCAGAGAAGCGTCCTTCTCCTCACAGCATCCCAGAAAACAGGGGTCCTTCTCCCCTCACAGCATCCCGGTGTGTGTGGGGGTCGGTCCCTGTCCCCTTGAGGACGCGGCAAGGAGAAGGGGGCGTGTGCCGATCCCGTCATGGAACCGGGAAGGAAGAAGGGAGGCTTGGTCCCTGTCTCCTCACAGACCCCGGCGAGGGGGTGTCGCTTCCTTTTCCCTCGCAGACACGGAGAGGAGAAAGGGGAGGCTGGTCCTTCTCCCCTCACGGACCCCGGAGGAAGGGAAAGGGAGTGTTAGTCGCTCTTCTCTCACAGAGCCAGAGCTGGGGGTCTCGGTGCCCCTCTCCCCTCACAGACACCGGGAAGGTCTCGGTGCCCCTCTCCCCTCACAGACACCGGAAAGGTCTCGGTGTCCCTCCTCCCTCACAGACCCCAAGGGGGTCTCAGTGTCCCTCTCATCTCACAGACACCGAGGGGGGGGCTCAGTGTCCCTCTGCCCTCGCAGACCCAGGGCGTGGGGCGGGGGTCTCGGTGCCCCTCTCCCCTGACGGACCCTGGGGGCAGGGGGTGTCCCGGTGTCTCTCTTCCCTCACGGACCCCGCGGGGGTCTCGGCGTCCCTCTCCTGTCCCGCCGCCCCGGGCCGTGCCCCGGCGGGTGGCCTCACCGGGTTCCTCATGAGGCGCTCGAGGCGGAGGCGCTGCTCCTCGGCCGCGCTCCGGGGGATGACGAGCGGCTGCGGCTCCTTGCGGGGCCGGGGCGGCCGCGGGGCCGAGGGCGCCGCCATGTTCCGGCCCTGCCGCGCCCCGCCCCCGTGACGTCACGGCGCGCGACGCGGGCGGCCCCGTCACGGTGGGTGCGGTGAGGGCCGGGAGAGGCGGGAGTTGTGTGAGGGACCCCCGTGTGAGGGACCCCCGGGCGGAGCCCTCAGCACTGAAAGAGCCACGGAATCACCTCAGGAAACACCTCTGGGATCATCGAACCCCACCTCTGCCCTGTCACCACCCTGGTCAGCCAGAGCGCTGAGTGCTACAAGTCGTTTCTTGAGCACCTCCACGGGCGGTGACTCCACCACCTCCCTAGGCAGCCTGTGCCAATATCGAATCACCCTTTCTGTGAAGAAATTCCTCTTCCTAATGTCCGTGCCCTACAGCAGGCTGAAGGTGCAGAGTCACAGAATTGTACAGCTGGAAGGGCCCTTTGTGGATCGCCCAGTCCAACCCCCTGCCGAGGCAGGGTCACCCGGAGCAGGTGACAAAGGAACGCGTCCGGGTGTGTTTGGAATGTCTCCAGACAGGGACACTCCACGCTCTTCCCGGGCAGCCTGTGCCAGTGCTCTGCCCCCTCAGTGGGATTCTTTGAAGGCACAGAAGGATTGTTCAGGTTGGGAGGGAGCACTGGGTCACGCAGTCCACCCCCGTGCTCCAGCATGGTCCCTGAGCGTGGCACTCGGGGCTTTTGGGGGACAGCCCACACCCTCTCTGTGCAGCCTGTGCCAGTGCTTGATCACCCACACGGTGAAGATGTTCTTCCTCATAGAATCACAGGATGGTTTGGGTTGCAAGGGACCTAAAAGATCTTCCTATTCCAACCCCCTGACATGTGCAGGGACGCCACCCACTAGACCAGGCTGCTCAGAGCTCCGTCCTACCTGGCCTTGAACATTCCCAGGGGTAGGGCAGTCAGAGAGTTTCTGGGCAATCTGTGCCAGGGAGCCACCACCTTCACAGCAAAGAATTTAATCCTAATATCTAATCTAAACCCACACTTCCAGTTTGAAGCCATTCCCCCAGTTGTCACTACAAATTCGTGTTCAAAGTCCTGCATCTTTCTGTCCATTTGGGTACTGAAAGGCCACAATTAGGCCACCCTGCAGCCTTCTCTTTTCCAGGCTGAACAATCCCCAATTCCCTCAGCCTTTCCTTTTAGGAGAAGTGTTCCACCCCTCTAATCATCTAGTTTGCCTTCTCTGGGCTGGCTCCAGCAGGCCCATGTCTGGTGTTTGGGTGGAATCACCTGTGCTCCAGCCTCTCACCCCATGGCTCAGCACCACTCAGACACTCAAATACCCAGATACAGCTCGTTCCCTGCATCACTGCTCCCGTGCCCCAGCTGCAGCCATGCATCCTGCTCCTGACAAAGCCCTGGTGTCCCCTGTCCCCTCACGCACGTTCTCGGGGCCGCAGCAAGTGCAGTCCGGCATCTGCCGTGCTCTGTCCAGGCCAAGCCTGAGCAGGGTGAAAATTCACTGTGTTTTTCAGGGGCACCCTCAGCCCTGCCAAATCCCTTCCCCGTGAGGCTGTAAGCTATACAGCACTTCCTGGTGCCCCCGTGGCAGGCTGCCTGCGCCATCTGTTCGTGTCACTTTGGTCATTAACCAGCGCGGCCCGCGGGCTTTGTCTGCTGACAGTGATGAACGGCAGCACCGCTCCCCACAGCACAGCCCTGTGGGCAGGTACCGGGGGGGATGCTGTGCTGTCTGCATCCAAATTCACACCTGGGATTTGCAGGAACAGCAAGCTGAGGGCTGGTACACCCAAATCCACGCTGACAGAGCTGGAGGAAGCCATGGTGGGGAAGAGGAGCCGGAGCTGGCTGCAGTACAGGCCTCCACTGCAAGCCAAATTTCGTTTCAAGTCACTGTGGCCCTACAGAAATGGCATGGCATGTGCTGGGGCTGTGTGTGCGTCACAGAATTAGCCAGTAAAGGTCAGCTGCAATGGAAGAGGGGCATAAGCCTTTGTGCAGTTCGTGGAGATAAGCCAGAGCTGGGAAGCTGGGCTCTGGGTTTCAGACAGCTTCGTGCTGTGCATGTGGAGAGAGTGGCAGAAAGGGGAACAGAGAGGTTGGGAATGGCTCCTTCTGAGATTTATAGTTCATTTGTATGGCCTGAATTTATTAAGCCTCCATTCTCTTCCTCTTTCTGTGGAGAAAATCGGAGCTGATCCTCAGGTTCAGCCCTATGTTTACAAAAGACTTTTCAACCTCCGACGAGGTTGCTATGGAAATCACACTAGTTTGTGTCTCGTGTTTGTCTTACCAACCTGATTTGTAAAAGAATGGTGTGAATTTAGTGCTGGCTGAGTTCCCAGCTGGCCGCTAGTCCTGGAAGGCATCCTTGCAGTCTCAGCCCTGGCTGGAGCAATGCAAACAGCTCCCTCCATGCTGTCTGCCAGCTCCCCAGCTCCTGTGCCCGCGGCTCTCCCAGTCTTGGGTCCTCTTCAGCCCACCAGGACGGAAAGCATCCAGTGCCAGGCTGGACTCAGCCCTGCCAGGGACACACCAGCTCTGTCGCAGAGGCCAGGACAGGTCCCCTTGTCCCCTCTCAATCACTCACTCATTCTACAAAGCAGAATTGCCGCAAACCGATTGAATTTCCTCTGCTGAGTCCTAAGCACAACTAATCCCTAAAGCTTCACCTTGTTTCTTCCTCACAGCCACCTCTCCAAACTCACAGCTTCCCACAGCAGGGCTGTGAATGATGAGCTGCCAGGACTTGGCCCTCCCATGCCAGTCCCCGCAGGGGAAAGGCAGAATGGCAGCCTGAGGGCTGCAGGGAGCAGCTGGATTCACTTGCCCAGGACGTGGCTTATTCCAGCCACAGCTCACAGCCCCAGGAAACAAACAGGCAGCTCCTGTCAGCCAGCAGAGCCCTCACAAACCATGGGGAAAGAGACTTGGGAATATCTCGGTCAAACTACACTCGAGGGAGTTGGTGCAGACTCTTGATGTATTATGCACGTTTTACTTTTAAAAAAATCTGAGGAGGGGGGGCAAGACAGTTACTTGAGTCATACAAAAATAGATAGTGTTTCATCAAAATAAAAAGCCCACAAAATCAGAACGCTGGGCTGGGATCTGGGCAGGACTGGGCTTACTGGGCTCAGTGGATTTGCATGACAACAGGGTGGTGTTTTCATAGGTCAGTTCGAATCAAACAACAAAACTCGGCTCCCTGATCTTTACCAAAGAAGCTCATCTGTGTTTCTGAGGAGTTCTCCTACCTAAGGGATCCTTCTGGAAGCACTGCAGTCCTTTGCTGAGACAGACCCCGCACGTCAGGCAGGAGCCGCCATGGAGCTCCAACACCCACGTGAAACGTGGGCGGCTGCGCTGCTGAAATCCCTTTGCATTTTTGTACTGTTGATGGTACGTGCCAGGGCACAGCTCAGCGCCAGCATTCCCGCAGCCCAGTCCAGCATCCCTGCAGCCCAGTCCTTCTCCGACTCCGGGCAGAGGGCACTGCTGGCATGGAATCCAGCCCACACGCTGAGGCTGCTTTCCCATTGTTTCACCACTAAATCTCTGCGTTAGATGCTGTTTTGTCCTGCCCTTGCTCTTCCAGACGCCGTGTGAAAGGAAAGGGATGTTTTCCAGCCAGGCTGATGCTGTAATTAGTCAATTTGCTAATAAGCTGAGGTGTGAACGGCTTTCCATGAGGCAGGAGGAGCAACTGTCCCGCAGGCACAGCCCTCAGTGTCACTTCCCCAGCTGCCCAGCTCCTGATGGATGAGCTCTGCAGGAGCGGTGAAAAGGCTCTGGTGACTTTTGGGGAGGGAATGTTTTTGTGAATGGATCATGACACAACCATGGCCTGATTACCGAGCTGAGCAGCTCCCTCCACCCCCCCAAAGCCATGTGTTAGCTGCGTCTGTCACTGCTGAGCTGTCACAGTACAGTCTGGGACAATGCTCCAGTTTTCCCAGGGGATTCTCAGCAGAAAAGAGCACACTAGGAAGACACACAACGTCAGAGCATGAGGCACAGTCTCCCAGGAGAGATGAAGGCAGGGGAGGGGGAATGACAGGCCATGGGGAGATGTTAGCACAGGCCTTTAGCAAGGGAGGGCCTCCTTCACAGCCCAGGGCTGCTCATTCCTGGTTATCCTGCTGCTTGGGGGATGGACCATTCTGACTCACACCACGGACAAACCAAAGTCAGTAACAGACTGGGCGGAGAGGAAACGCTGTCCTCTACAGCCTAGACTCATCCTCCTCCTCCCTCTGCCGATACACTCCAGCAGGCAGAGACAGACTTAGCCTGGCCCCAACTGCCTGGAGACAGGAACGAGGTCTGCACACATGAGACATGACAGCATCCTCCTTCTCTTTTTTCCTTTTTTTTTTTTTATGTAGCAAATCCAGCAAAGCCCCAAGCTCTTGCTCATGTGCTGTTGTTTTTGCAAGTGATTTTATTTTAAAACCAGAACAAGTCCCCCCCCTTTCTTTTTTTAAATAAAATTAATTTATTCTACACAACAGTAAACTCTTCCAGACTCTTCCCTATTTACAAATTAACATTTTTTGCTTGCAGATACATTACTTCCCCCTCTTTTTCCTATCCTGTGACACAGAAGGCGAGAAACAAAGCCAATATCTGAAGGTCTGTAAGGCAGTGCAGCCCTCTGGATCCCACCCTTGGGGCCTCAGACAAGAACCAGAGTGACAATGTCTGTGTCAGATCTGGAGATCTCTTATCCACCGTGTGTGTTAAATCCATCAACCAAGAGCATCCAGCCTCTCCCTGCTCCTCTGAGCTGTGTTTTAGCTGGGCTGAGGAAGGAGAAATACCCTCAAGCAGAGCAAACTGCTCCTGCTGCCCTCTGAAGGGCCGTGTGTTTGGGGAGAAGGTGGCATTTGCTGCAGGAATGGGATCCACCAGGCCTCGTCTCACACATCCACGGGCCAGAAAGGCAGCTTTCACTCCACAGGAGGAGGCAAGGAGCCTTGGAGACACCTCCGCTGTCCTCTTGAAGCAGGAGGCACATGTGAGTCAAGCACTGGGGACATGCTTTGCTAGCTCAGGAAGGAAGGCACCTAATAAATAAAAATTCGGCCCAACTCAATTCCAGGCAAAGTATAAAGGTTTTTTTTTGAGGCTGTGGCTTGGCTTGTACCTCTTTGCACTAAGTGGTAACCTCTAGCTGGGTTTGGTGGGGTCTATGCTACCTGGAGACCTGTCCAGACACTCTAAAGCCACCTGGCTCAGGTCCTGTGAGCACTGTCACTCCTGTCACTGCCATACAAGAAGCCAGGAGTCCTGAGGCTGGGCAGGACAAGCTGTGTGAGCCAAACCAAAGGGGATGTGCAAACACTTTGTCTGCAAGCAAAGCTGCCCTTCTGGGAAGTCTCCCACCCTACATGAGGCACAAACCCTGGCCTGTAAAACCATCCTCAGGGCTTCCATGACCTGTTGGAAAAGAATCAATATAGTGTTTTTATTCCTGGGAGCCAAGCACCTGCAAGGCAAAGCTGTCCCTCACCTCTGGACACAGCCCCTGGCCTCTGCCTGACCCCCCAAGACATCCCAAATGGCCAAAAGCTGACGTAAAGAGGGGGTGGTGTCGGATTTTCCAAGGTTTGCCTTGAGCAATGGAAAATATAGCCCAGCTGTGGCAGAAGGCTGAGCTGATGCCCTTGCAGAGAGCTTAGGTTTTGAAAAATCAAGGAAAAGAGGGAAGAAGAAAGGGTTTTCCAGGGATTCTCCGTTGATACAGCAAGGAGAGAAAGGAAACAAAGGAAAAGAAAAGGCAAGACAGCAGGAAAACCCTTCCTTGAATGCAATTCATTAAGCTTTGGACAAAAACCTTCTTCTGTCAGAGGATAGGAAACGTGCCCCAGAGTGAGCCCAAAAGCCAGCCCAGATAAACCCTCAGGCCTCTGCAGCAGTGCCCTCTCAGTGATCCATGTGCAGAGAAGAGTCTCTGTGTGGAGATCTCACATTTCCATGTTCATCCCAAAACACCAGAGTCCCTCAGCAGCTGCTCTGGGGGGCAATGGTGCCAGAAGGATGTTTGCCATGCTGGGCTCTCACCCCAGAGGGGACATGCCAAGGTGCTTTGGCTGGAGGATGGAGCCTGTCACAGCTTCAGGTGCCATCCCACGATGGTCACACCCAGGAGGAGATGCAGGGAGCCTGGCTCGGCCCTGGGAGAGCTCTTGGTCCGGAGGGAAGGAGAAGAGGCTGCAAGCTCTAAAATGGCACTGACGCTTTCAGCTTGCCACACCCCCAGCACTGCCCCAACCCTGGGGCTGGTGCCAGGTTCCAGCTGAGACATTGCCCACATCGTAACCTGTGTGTTGAGTGTGAAGGTTGAGACTGGGCTCCACACAGCTCCCAGAAGCAGCAGGGAGCGAGGAGGACGTCCCGGCTGGTGGTGGCAGCAGGAGGTGGCAAGGCCGGTGCAGCGGTGAGGGGCACGGCTGCCCCACTCCCCCACCATGCAGCCCCGAGCACGGGGGGCTCAGTAGAAGGAGTACTGATTTTCCACGGCCCGGGTCCGGCTCCGGGCACTGTCAGCCTCGTGGTAGTCCTCGGCACTGGCGGCAGGGGGCTCCGGCCGGCGCTCGGCGCTGTCGCTGCGGCTCCGGGGGCCCAGGGCACCCTCCAAGCGGTGGTAGGGTGCGGGGACCGGGACAGGGGGAGCCACGGCCGCCCCCTCAGCGGGTGGCGGGGTCGGCGGGACCGTGGGGGCTGTGCTGCAGAAGTAGTGTGGAGGTGGTGGCAGCTCGGCCCGGCAGCCCGGCGGCTGGGACACGAGGGGTGGCGCAGGGCCGGTGTCTGCAAGGGAAACAGGAGCTTGACCTCTCCCTGTGCTGCTGCCTGCGGGCTCGGTCCCCTCCCTCTCCATCGCTGGTACCTTCCCACACCCCATCTCCATCCTTGACCCTGCTCTTCTCCAAGCCTTCTTCCCACTCTCTCCCAGCACAGCAGGACACTCTGAGCCTTGCAGACCCCTCTGCTCCTCTCCTGAGCCAGGGGACTGACCCCCACAGCCAGGGACAGGGGTCACACCCACGCAGCCCTGCTGCTGCATGGTCCTCAGTGCCCACCTTCAGTGCATCTCCAGTGCCACACACATCAGCAGGGCACTGCTTTAGGGAGGGAACCCCATGGATCTGTCCGTTTTAGGTGCATGCAAGATCCCAGCCCACACCCAGCCCTCCACGTACAGCCTTGCCCAGCCCTGGCACCCACCTGGCTGGGGGCTCTGGGCCACCACGTAGCTGCGGAGGGTGATGTCGGCCGCGCCGCCCGACTCCAGCGGGATGGGGTGCGTGTGGAAGTGGCGCAGCATGTCAAAGATGGTCTGGAACCAGAGGTGCTGCACGTGGCACTGCCCGCTCTCGTTCAGCGACAGCCGCAGGTGCTGCGAGTGCAGGGGGCAGGGGGTGAGCTGGGGGTCGTCAGGGTGAGACCCACCCTGGTAATCAGCAGGAGCCACCTCCATCAGCCCAGGGAGGTTTGCTCCTAACATAGGATTATTGTGTTTACGCTCTTGCAGAGTGTTTCCTGTAAAACCCCACTTGCTGCAGTCCTGGGAGAAGTTTGGCCCCTCCTGGGGATGAACACCATAAAGAAACTCACAGAAAAGGGTGTCTGGGTACAACCAGGGGGGGCTGAAGAGGGGTCACAGACAGCCTGGGGAAGCCTCTAGCCCACCTGAACTACTTCTTGCAAGGTGACAAGAACAGGCAATGCCTTTGCTAGAGTGAAAAACTACTTGTGGTTGGTTTTTTATAGTGCATCTGTGTACTTCAGGACACAGAACAGACAAGGAGAAGGCAGGGGATGGTGTGCACTGAGCCCCCATGGGGTATTTAACCTTCTGCTCACATAGCAGGCACTGATCCAGTTGGGAAAGCGTAGAAGGGGCTGGGCAGGATGCAGAGGGCTCTTGGAGCACAAGGACAGGTGATCCTGAGGGATGCCCTGCTGGGGTGCAGCTCCCTGCAGAGCTGCTGTGTTTGAGGTCACCCACAGAGAAAGAAGGAAGCTGAGGTGCTGGGCAGGGCTGGCACTAACATTCAGGGAGAAGCAGAGGACACCCACCTTGGCTTTCCCTTGGAAGTTGAAGGTCAGCACGTACTCCCCCGGCCGTGTCTCGCTCTGCCGGATGACAAACAATCCGTGACTGCGGGCGCCCCCGAACAGCACCAGCTGGGCTGCCTTGATCCGTGACAGAGTCCCGTGGAACCAGGGGAAGTCAGACAGGTTGGTCTCTGCCTCAGCCTCGCTGTCCTCCCCTGCCCGCAGGGACAGCAGGTTTTTAGGGAGCACCCAGACATCACCGCCCCTCCTCCTCCTGTCCCTCCGTGCACCCTGCAGAGTGAGATGCTGGGGCTGCATCCTGCATCCCAGTACCTGTGAGATGCCCACCAGTGGTGGGGGAGGATTCCAGCGTCTGCAGGAAGTTTTCCAGTGGGACATGGGTGAGGAGCTCCCCCAGGGAGTCCCTGCCCCGGCCGTGGGGCACGGGGACAGCAGTGGCCGTGGTGGGGTTGTGAGCACTGGGCAGGGCACATCTGTCTGGTGGCCTGGGTACATCTGGAAGGGAAATTGCAGAGGGATGAGCTCGTGGCTCAGCATCACCCACCATAATGGGTAAAGCTGGGGGCTGTCCTGCTCTGCAGGCAACTGTGTTGGATACTCCTGGATCTCAGAGACACCTGAAGGCTGGGTTATGGCTCTGAGGGACTCCCAGACTTCCCCAGATGTCATTCCTTACCATCATTCAGGAACTCGCAGCTGGAGGAGGTTGTCCTGCCTGGCAGACAGGCTCCTTGTGCACAGGACACCAGCTCAATGTCATCCCCACTGTCCCTGGAGGAGAGCACAGACATAGACACACACATGTGGCACCTCCACTCACTGGCATGGAATGAGGGCTCAGCCAAACAAAATTCCAGTGTGATCCAAGAGCACATCCTGATCCTCCTGAATTCCTCCCAAGGGGTTGCCACGGTACCAAGAGCACTGAGAGGAAGAGCAGCCACCAAACAACATGGCTTTTTGGGGGTGAGAAACCAGTGTGGGAGGGATTAAACCCTTGAAAGTCCACACTGCACGGGTCATGCTGGTCGGTTCCAGCTGCAGGATTTCGCTGCAGCCATGTGGGTTTGGAAGGAAAGCTGTTACCTTGACTCTCAGCACTTTGCTTTGCACCCACACACCCTCCCACCAGCAACTTCCACCCGAGGGCGCTTTCACTTTCACCCTCTGCAAAGGGAATTACCCACCCACGGGAATTACATCCCTAAAAGACATAAAACTCTAAGTCAGGAGTCCTGGAGCGAGACAGCAAGTGGGAATAGAGCCAGGGAGCCACTCAGAGCATCCCTGTTGCTGGCCCTCCCCGTGCACTTCAGCACCCTTCTTGCACAAGCATCTGACTTGCTCCACATCCTATTTTTATCCCGGCCACCAGCAAGAGTCCAGAGCTGCCCACAGCACTCAGCTGCTCTTGCTTCACACGGGCCACGTGGGCACAGGCAGCAGGGGAAGCGGCTGCGTCGGTGGCAACAGCTCCCTGTGAGCTGCTGAATTATTTAGTGGCCAGTCAGTGAATCAGCCATTGGGAATCATTCAGCTGCAGCCAGTTAAAAACAAGAAGGGAGGAAGGAAACCAAACCCAGCAGCCCTGTGCAGAAAAGCCGTCGCCGGGCGCTCGCGCAGCGGCTCCAGCACGCAGCCCTTGGCAAAAGCATCGGGAGCTGACTGAGAATTGGCTCTTGGCACCGAGCGTGTGTGGCGGTGTATTAAACAGCTCATTATTATTTGCTCTGGAGTTCATTATTATTTGCTTTACGGTCATGTCCGGAGGCCAGAGCGGGACGGCGCTGGGTGCTAAGCAAACAGCAAGGGCTGGGAGGCTGCCAGGGGCAGAGAGAGGGGCTGGCACGGGGATGGCTCGAGGGGAGCACGGCTATGGGGCTCAGCTCCAGCTGGAAAACCAGCACTGAAACAAGGAGTGAGGAAAAAAAAAGGCCTTTTCCCAGCCTCGCATCAGCAGCCCAGCCTCAGCGGTGCTTCTTGAGTTACAGAATCACAGAATGGTGTGGGTTGGAAGGGAATTTAAAGCTCATCTTGTTCCACGGGCAGGGATACCTTCCACTAGGCCAGGTTGCTCCAAGCCTGTCCAACCCAGCCTTGGACACTTCCAGGGATGGGGCAGCCACAGCTTCTCTGGGCAATCCATGCCAGTGAATTACAGATTTCAGAAAACAGCAAAAGGAGCAAAGATCTGGAGTGCACCAGTGCATCCTCCCTGCGAGATGCAGCCTCCATGCTGACCAAATGCCTCTCTCTAGCAGGAGGGGGCAAAGGCAGCCTGGAGGGAGCAGGAGCCTCTCCAAGCCTCTGTTCCAGGTTTGCTTGTGGTTTTCACTGCTACAAGCATGGGCACCTTGTTTTTCCAAAGCTGTGCCAAGAAGGGCAGTGCCAGGGTTTCCCCAGAGGCTGGGCCTGTCTGAGCCAGCTGAAGGGCAGCAGCACCAGGCACACAAAGCTCCCTAACACAACTTGCTGCATGTGCTGGTGAAACAGCAGATGAGAAGTTTTGGCTGAGTTGTGACTCCAGTGACAACATTGATGCCACTGTGATAGAAATACAAATAAATCAGTTCAACCAGCAGAATCTTAAGTATATCATGGATGCTAAGCTGGAAAAAAAACATGGAAAATAGCTCAAATATGGTATAAAAGCTTCAGAATGTGGGTGCTAGAAGCTTCCTGCTTTGAGGCTGCATTCCCAGGTCACCTGCCTCTGCCAGGCTGAGGGGACATGGGGTAGAGAAGGGTGAACAGGTGACCAGTGCTCTGCACCCCTGGCAGACACAGGCTCCAAACTCTGCCTCCAGACCTTTGCTGGTGTGAGTTAGAGACTTCCTGTGACAGCATCAGGCTAACAGCCCATGCTCAGGCACCACAGCTCGGCCCCACAGAGCCCCTTCCCCAGCAATCCTTACCCAGGGTCGATGCAGTCCTGGATATCAGCCACCCATGAGTGCTTCTGCAGGGAGTCAATGGTCTCCAGGATGTACTCGGCCCCATTCTCCACCTGCAGACCATGTGGGATGGAGTCAGCTGTGCCAGGGGGCTGCCCCCCACCCCGAGGCAAAACACACCCCACAACCCATCCAGACCCTCTGAACAGCATGAACAGCACCTCAGCTGAGCAGGAGAGGATCAGTGTCCCACCCATCCCAGCACAGGGTGACCCCCAGAGATGCTCTGGTGCATCCAGGGTGACCCCTGACCAAAGCTGGGGCTCAGAGGAAAACCCCACCCCATGGTTACCAGCAGATGTATGAAAAGTTTTTTCACAAGGTTTTTACAGCCTCCATGTTAAAACCACACCTGGCTGGCAGCACTGGGGGTACATGGCACAATGCCCAAGCACAGGCAGCATCCCTCACTCCTGGGGCACCTTTGTGTCCCCCCAAAACTGCTCTGCACAGGTATAGCAGAAGCTATGCTGCTCTCTGCCCCAAAACCCTGCCAGACCCCTGGAGTTTTAAACCTCTCCTCCATTCTTTTCTGCCTCTGGTCCATGAGGCTTCTGATTGTAACAGAGTGGGAGAGAAACCCCCTTTCACAGGGAAAAAAAAAATTAGGATGCAAAAGAGCCCCCAAACTGTCCAACCCAAAGGAGCTGTGCCTTTCTGGGGCCGGGGAGAACCCAGAAGCTCCACATCAGTGGACTCAGATGCCATGGGATGCTGTGTGCCTCTGGCAGGGTTCCCTGCATCCCTCATGGAGCCTTAAACATCGTGTTCCTGAGGTGGCAGAGCAGCCCTGACTCCGGGAGGGTGTCGCATTGCCAGCTGAGACAACCTCCAAGCAAATTCAATTAATCACAAACAACTGAATCACCATCCTGAAAATAAGCAGGGAGGACAGGGAGCAGAGCCCTGGCTGGGACTGAGCTGTGACCTGGACCCTGTCCCGAGCAGAGGTGGAGGGGAGTAGCAAAGATCCCCCTCCCCAGTTTGTTTAAGCAGAGGAAAGGATCTTCTCTGGCTTTTTGGGGGCAAGGCATGAAGCTGACATGGGAGATGGGGCTGCTCACTCATGCACAGCATGACAGCAAGAGAAGCACGTGGAGGGCTTGGGTATTTTGCAAGCACCTGCTTGTGCAATGGAAAAAACTGCATGTGCTGGGTGTCTGATGGGCTCTGGGGACATGCTGGCTGCTCATTTTTAAGCAATCTGCCAGAAACTATTTCAGTGTGGCCTCCCCAAACAAGGCAGGGGCTTTTCCACCCATCGTAACCTGTGTGTTGTGTGTGAAGGTTGAGGTTGGGCTCCACATCACACAGGAAGGGAAATCACAGCACCCAGCTTGCCCACCTAACCTGCACCCCAGCACTGGGGGTGCTTCACCCCCTCTGCAAGTCCAGCAAAGGGGAAATGGGAGAGCAGACAGATGTCCCAACAAGAAGGACCTGGGCAGAAAACAAGCCACAAATAATAGTGGATGTGAGAAAACAGGAACAGCATCCCGTGCCAACAGCTGGGAGAGGAGAGCAAGGCCTGGCTGGGGGGGCTCCATGCCGTGCTTGCTGCCTCAGCTCACTCAAAGGATCGATTGTGATCAATTCCCCTGTGGCAGGGTGAGAGCCAGGACAGGGCAGGAGCAGGAGGTACCTGGTAAAGCAGGTATTTTCCAGCTGGCAGGGTTTGGAGCATTCCTGAAGGGAGTTAAAGGAATGGCTGGAGCAGTCACCAAGCTGTTAGCAGTGGCAGTGGAGAGAGCATGTCTGGCTTCAGAAGATGGAAAGAAGGCAGGCCCAGAGCTCTCCTCCAGCAGCCAGAGAAACCAACCCTCACAGGCACTGAGGAGGCATCCCAGAGCTGAAAGCCCCCAGCAGGGATCTGTCATGACCAAGCCCATCTGCTGGTGCTCGTGACAGCCCCAGGGACAGGGAGAAGCAGTGGCACATCCTTGGTGTTGGCCACACTTTGGACACTGATGTGACACGGCTGAGGTGGGACTTGTAAGGGGATCTAGGAAGCGTGTCAAGAAGCAGTTGATGAGCCATATTCCAGGAGTAGAGATCAATGGCTGATGGGTGATCAATGGCCAGTGGTCAAAGCTGAGGGATGTGCTCAGCAGCTCCTTCCCACCAGAGGCTGTCTGTGCATGCTCCTCAGTGATGAGGACAAAAGAATGCAAGGATGCCTGATCAATTCAGGGATGACACCACACTGCAAGTGTGTTGGAGGATCAGGCAAGAATTCAAATGAACTTGTCACAGCTGAAGTGGAAGAAGAAGCTGAAAGCAGCCTGCAGCTCAAGGACAGGGAGAGCCCTGGGCTCCCAGTGATCACCGTGGGTGTGTGGGCTGGGAACCACAACTTGGGAGCAGTTCTGCAAAAATCATCCCAGGGCTACACCAACCCACAGGCTGCGTGTGAGTCAACATCATCATCATCATCATGGCGTGAGGAAAGCAACTGCATCAGCTTGGGCTGGACAGAGAGGAAGAAGAAAGGAGAAGCAATCCTTCCCATCCGCTCTGGGCCACGGCCCCATGAACACTTTGGGGTGTTCTATCTCCAGAGCCTGCAAGGAAAGCAAGGAGGACCTTGGGCTGATCAGTCTGGGGAACAGAAGAGACCTGAAGTTGGCCTTTGAGGCACAGAAGACAACAGCTGAGTGAGCCTCTGTGCCCATGGGGGACACTGACCACTGCTGAGGCTGAAGAGCAAGAAGCCCTTGGGGAAGCGAAGGTGCCAGGAGAAGTTGTGAGACCTTGACAAGGAGCTGGATTTGATGGAAAGCCGTTTCCCATGGGAATGTGTGCTGGGGCCAGGCAGGCTACCAGGCTTGGGGGCTTTCATGAAGCCAGGCTCAATTTTCCCCCTCTTTTCCTTTCATAGTTTAGGCTTCCAAGCAGGTTCATTCAGCCGGGAGGCCCGGCCTCTCCGCTCTGCTTTGCCACACACTCTTGGGGAGAAGCATCAGGGAGAGGTGTTTGTTTAGCAGAGGTAGAACACAGAAATGCTGAAAATCCAATGCTCCATCACCATCATTGGTGTCCAGGACCCTGCAAAATTCAGCCCTGATCTGCCATGACAGGCTGTTGGCTTCCAGCAGAGCAGGAGGCAGCACTGAGCTAATTAATTGCATTATTTGGAAAATTCTGAAGAGAGAGACTTTCACTCTCTGCTCATGCCCCCAGACTCATGTGTGGCTGATCCCCAGAGTCTCACTGGCTTCACAGAGCTGTTCCCATAGAATCACCAAGGCTGGAAAAGACCTCCAAGATCATCAAGTCCAACCTTCGACCAGATGCCACCTTGTCGACCAGATCACAGCACTGAGGGCCATCACACTGTGTCGCTGAAACTGTCACCACTGATCTGACAGCAGCAGCCACAAAACCACAAGCAACTGCACCAAGGAGCATTTTCCCTTGCAGGCTGTTGATTTAACCCAACTCCTGGTGACACGGAGAAGCCAAAGCCCATGGTGAAAGCCTGATCCCCAAACCCCCCAATGTCAGCTGGAGGAGGCAGGGATCCTGTGGGAAGCATTAGTGCTGTTGGCACCTCAGCTCTGAAAGCCAAGGCAACGATCCCTTTGGGGACTGAGCCTCCTGCACTGCAGGGTGCAGGTGCAGAGGGGGTTCCTGTAGGGATCCACACCCTGCTCTCACCTTTAGGACGAAGGTGTTGTCCTTGTCAGGCATCTCCAGGGGCATGGTGGTGCGCACCTCGATGATGGCCGACAGCGGGATGCTCACCTTGGGTTTGGAAGCCTGGGAAAAGAGAAAAAAAAACACCAAAGAAAAGAAATGAAAAGAAATCAATGAATTAAAAAAAAAAAAAAAAGTCACTCAATTGAATCAAACTGTCCCTGGGGACAATGCAGCAGGGCTCTCAGAGGCAAGATCAGCTCAGCCTGTGTGGTTATTACAGGGGGGGAATAAACAGCATTGATTTCCCTCCCGTGCCTGATAACTCTGAGCTCTGTGAATTAAACCAAGAGGAGGCCCAGTGGAAGACAGGGAGGTGCTTTTTACTGCCAAACCATCCTCCTTGCTCCAGCACAGGCTGATATGCCAGCTCTGCCAACACCACTTAATTTCTCTCCATTTCCAAGCCTCTCCCGATGGAGAGAGCTGTGCTATCTGATGGGGGATGCTTCCCATGCAGAAAGCAGCCCCATTTCTCCAGCACAGGAGCAGCATTTCAACCGAGCAGCAACAGCCTCAGCCATGCAGGGAATTTTAATTACATTAAAATAAAGAAAACTGAATTTCCCCCAGGGCCCCTGGCACCCGTCAGAGCCTTGGTGGGGAGGCAAGACCCGGTGCCTCCCACTCCAAGTGTTTGCTGAGCAACAAATTCCCCAGATATTTGTTTTAATTATAACAAATCCCCACAAAGCAGCTTGCAGAGCTGCTCTCCAGGGCTGGTCCCCTCCAGGGCTCTGGGAATTGGAGCACTGCAGCTGCAGGAAGCAGAGATGAGATTTAGTCACCAAAACCTGTGCCTGCTGCCTTGGGTGCAGTGGGTGGGATGAGGCCAGCAAGGAGCTCCAGGCTGCAAGTTACCAATAATGGGCTCAGTTCCCATTTTTATTGGGAAATAAAAATAAATAAATCCAAGACAGAACAGAAACTGCTTTTTCCCTTGCAGGATGTTTCATTTCTGCCAGCCCTGGAGCCCTAGTGCTGCCTCCAGACACGTCTCAGCCGTGCAAGGCTCTGCCCATCCCTGGGGAATTTTTCCATCTTGGTGTTTGCACAGGAGAAGGTCAGAAAGGAAGCGGCAGCTGCTTCGAAAGGAAAGGAAACAAGGTGATAATTCACCCCTGAGCCAGAGAAGGGTCTTAGAATCACAGAATGGTTTGGGCTGGACGGGAACTTAAAGATCCAACCCGCATTCTAACCCTCTCCTCTTTGGGAGGGTTCTTCCCTTTAAAGATTTAAAGACATGGCCATAGTTTTTGTAGGGTCTATGCAAAAACAAAGCTGTGGGCTGCTGAAGCAAAAAGCAGTTTTCTTCCAGCTGTGCCAGACTGGTGCCACTTTTACATTTGCCAGATGGAAAGCAAGATGGGATGAGAGGAGAAAGCTGTAAACCAAAGCGGGGTGTGATTATAACGGAAGAGCAGACAATGTTCATAAAAGTTGCCATAAAATAATTTCAAAATTGATTTTTAGAGGCAAATCAAGATACACTAAAAAAGGAATCCCTCTACGAGCTCTCTCTTAAATGTTTTAAGAGCAGCAGTTGCTCCATTTTAACCCAAATTTATTTTCTCTTTGGAGCAGCTGACACACCAGGCTTCATCAGATCCTCCATCCATAGACTCATGGAATGGGTTGGGAAGGAATCCTGTTCCATCCCCTGCCATGGGCAGGGACATCTTCCACTGTCCCAGGTTGCTCCAAGCCCCATCCAACCTGGCCTTGGGCACTCCCAGGGATCCAGGGGCAGCCACAGCTTCTCTGGGCACCCTGTGCCAGGGCCTCACCACCCTCACAGGGAAGGATTTTTTCCCTATGTCCCACTTATCCCCGTTTAAAGCCATCCCCCCTGTCCTGTCACCCCATTCCTTTGCTAGATGTCCCTCTCCAGCTCTCTCGTATGCTCCCTTGTGGGCACCAAGGACATGGGGTTGTTTCCTTCCAGCCAGGCCCCAGTCCAGCCCAGAGCAATGCCCACCATCTGAGCTGCTCTCCAGAGAGATGCACTTGAGTTTAAACTCATGTTTTATATTTTCTCAAAAGGTGAGAAGCACAGACCAACACCAACAGTGTGAGGTTCATTTTGGCCTACAGGCTGGGTGGGTTTCAAGCACATTTTCCCATCCATTCGCCCCTCAGCCACACAGCACCAGATCTCCCTCCGCACCAGAGCTGGATTCCAGCCCAGCTCAGCAGTGGGAACAAAAAAAGCCCCAAGCAAAGCTCCACTGCTGCTTGAATTCCTCATAAAAACAACGGTGGGCAAAACCCAGGACTTACCTTTGGAGGGACATAAAACTCCAGGAGGAACCTCTCTCCTTCCACCTTCACCGCTTTGCGGAGCAGGAGGCGGCACTTCTGCCACTGCGAGCTCCCCACACAGTTCGTGTCATCGGCCACCATGTAGCGCAGCGTCCCCTCCCTCTGGATGTCCACCAGCTCCACCTTGGACGAGGGCACCTTGGACAGGCGCAGCTTGTGTGTCCATTTCTCCCGAGGGTCCCCAGGCTCCTTGCCCCCGGCCGGCCACGGCTCCCTCTCGGCCCTGCGGCCGCCTGGGGCAGCCTCGGCGCCCGGCTCCGGAGAGGATTTGCGGTGCCACATCTCCTTCATGCCATCCACCACGCACAGGCTCATGTTCCTCAGGGAGAAGCCTTTCTTGAACTTGGGCTTGGCAGCAGCGTGGATGGAGACGTCCTCTGAGCTGCGGGACTGGCCGTAGGAGGAGACCTTGCGGGCCTGCACCTGCTGGGCGGGGGTCAGGTAGCGGCTGGCGCCCAGCGGGGCGTCCATGCTGTCCAGGGACTCCGTGGATGTCTCCTCCTTCCTCGGGGCGACCTCCCGCCCGTAGGGGACGTGGCAGTTCTGCAGCCCCACGAAGGGCACGATGTTGTACTTGGTGGGCGAGTCGGACACGAACACCCGGCTGACCTCCAGGCTGAAGATGTCCAGGAAGTTGGCGGTGAAATGGTGGGAGAAGGAGGTCTCTGCCCCGGGGGTGTCGTAGTGGGGGTTCTCCTTCAGGAACTGGCAGAACTTCTGGGCAAAGTCCACGGCGGCTGCCTGGGCGTGCAGCTTGCAGAACTCCCTCCAGTCGGGGAGCGGGGAGGAGGGCTCCTGGCACAGGGCATCGCCGTTCATGGCTGCCCCATTCCACCTGCCGGCAGGCTGAGGGACAAGGACACGGCCTGAGTGTGGCATGGACATGGGCAACCCACCCTGACCCCCCCAAATGGGGGCATGGACACTGACAACACACCCTGCACCCCTGAAACAGGGCTATGGACATGGATAACACCCCTTGTACCCCCAAATGGGGGCATGGACAACCCACCCTGACCCCCCACCACATGGGGACATGAACAACCCACCCTGCACTCCCAAATGGGGACATGGACAACACACCCTGACCCCCAAAATGGGGGTCTCCCCTTTCCATGCTGCCAGAGTTGATCTGGAGTTCCAGTGCAATGGGAAACACTGTGGGAAAGTGTCTGTGTGTCGCTCTCTCTCTGCTTCATCCACTAGGAAAGAATCTTGGCCCCAGCAGCAGCCATAAATTGTACTTATTTTACGATTATGACCATGCAAAAGCATTATTGATTTCTCATGAAACCACTAAGGAGTCCCCGAGCAGAGGAGCCCGGGGGGATTTGCCTGCAGGATTCCTCTCCCTGTGTGTCTGCCTGGGCATGGCACAGCTCCCCAAAGTGGGAGGGGGCACTGGGAATCCTGGCAGTGCCCACCCAGGGCAGCAGCATCCCCCTTTGCACACACCAGCTGGTCCTTCTCTTTCTCCAGTCTCTATTTCTGCCCTGATCCTTTGCCACATCAATTTTGGGATTTTGCCCTTCCTGCTGAGCATCAGATAACCCAGGACAGGTCCTCAGCCGAGTAGGTGGGGTACAGAGGGAAAAGAACAGAAGCCAGAACCAGGAGCATGCCAGAAGTTGATGGGAGCTGCAGACCAGACCTGTGAGCCCCTGGGAGAAGCACCACTTTGCCCAACCTCCACACTGGTCCCTCTCCCATTGCCTGTGGGACTGGCAGGGCATGTGTACAGTCCAGCTTGGTGCTCATGCTGCACTTCCCAAATCTCATCCTGGCTCTGGGCAGCATGAACATCCTCCCCTGGGAGACCCCAGCAGCGACTGCATCTCAAAGTGCCAAAACTGCTGGTGACCTGCTGGTAGGCCTTGGCTGGGGCACTGCTGAGCCCAGGACCCCAAACACACAGTCCCTGTGTCCAGACACCCCTCCTTCCCCCACTCCAAGGGCAGCAGTTTGGCTCAAACACAGAGCCCAAGGGTGCCTGGGGCTGCCCTGCTCCAGGCAGGGATTGTGCCTGTGGGATCCAGTTCTGGAAGACCAGGAGGGTTCCCCTGGGTTTTGCTGCTCTCCATTCACAGAGCAGCTCTTTCCCTGGATTTTGCTGCTCTCCATTCACAGAGCAGCTCTTTTGCTGGCGAGGGATTACTCCTGCTAATAAATCACGCGCCGTATCCCGCCGGCAGCTTACACGGCCGATAATTAATTACTGCTTGGATGATGGGCACAAGCCACGGGATCGGGGCGGGCACTGGGGACTGGCATCACCTGCTCCTTATCCCCCAGACCCCAACCACGGCAGCCACCAGACCCCAGGCAGGACTGAGCCCTGCAGGCCGTGATTCAGAGCACAGCAGCTGTGGCCAGGAGCTGGTTGCCATGCCCCAGCACATCCCTAAGGAGAGGAGTTCTCTGGGAGCACCTCCATCCCAGGAAGTGGCTCTCAACCCTCCCCAAACAGGGAGAAACCCACACAGGCAACAAAAATCCTAACACAATCATGATATATGTGGCATTTTCCCATCTTTAAGGCAGGGATGCTGCTTGGTGCCCCAGCTGTGCCAGGGAGGCACTGAGGACAGGGTACACATGGACCTGCACTGGCTCCTTGCATCCCACAGCATCAGCAGAACTCCAGCCCCTGCAGAATTCCCTGGCAAAGCTCTCCCCAGCATCACAGGGCATTCCCGGAGACCTGAGCAGGGAGCCATGCCAGCTGGGAAAAAACCCATCCCTGCAGTTCAGGAGCAGCATCTGAATTTCCCCAAGAGACCTCAGCAAAGCAGCAGAAAACGCAAAGCTGTTTGTTACCCACCCAGCAAATGGAATTCCTAATTATCCATCCATCACCAAGCAGAGGACTTTAAGACTCTGCCCTTTGAATTGAAAATTCACAACCCCAGCTCTGCCACTGCCCAGGAGCTGCCCTGGCACCAAGCCACGGGCCAGGAGTATTTGGGCTTGGGGAGAAAAGGGAGATGAAAAGGAGTCTCCTGCTGCCAATCCAAGCAGCCACAGCAAGAGCAAGGAAGAGGGAAAGGGTGCAAAAATGGACAAGAGCAGGAAGGGGCTTATGGGGGGAAGAGAAAGCCCCTTGGTGATGGGTTTATTTCCATCTGCCCAGGGTGTTGAGCCCCAAGGCTTTGCTGGTTTCCCTCCCATGAATTTGGGGGAAAGCAGAGCTCCCCATCCCTGTCTCTGGGAGGGACTGGTGCTCAGGGCCTGCCTGCCTGAAACCAAGGGACGGCAACAGACTCCAAGAGGTTAAGGGTAAAAAAAAAAAGAAGAAGAAGGAAAAAAAAGGCACTTCAAAAAAGATAAAGCCCCAAATAAAAAGCCTCAAGGAGATCCAGGCACGGCAGCCGGGCTCAGGCTCGGAGACGCGCACGCCGAGGCATTGCAGCATCTTCCTTTCATCTGCATGGGGATGACAGACTTTAAAAGGCCAATTTATAAAAATGAAGCCTAGAGGAGAGACATCTGGCAGGTCTGAGGAGGCGGCGGCAGGGATTACTAACCCTGTGCCACGTATCCAACCCCCCCTGCCCGGAGCACAGCCAGGAGCCCCAGGCCAGGATCCAACAGCACAGCCTGGGAGTCAGTGGGGTGGTTTAAGGGCAGCCCCCGGGACTGCAGAGCCATCCCCGCCCCTGATTCACCTGATTTCTGCAGGAAGCAGGCTCCCAATTATCTGTGCAGATTTACCTTTAATCTGGGTGCCTGCACTCCCCTCCATGCCAACAGCTCTGCCCCACTTCTTGAAATAACTTATCATGCCACAGACAGCATCCCCGGGCAGAGCAGTGCAAGCGGAGACGAAAATAAGCTCAAGATGAAAATAAGCAGCAAATCTGCAATTGCCTGTTGGAAAGGGCCATCCCCTGCCACCCCAGCTTAGTGAGGGCTGCAGCACGCTCCAGGCACATTTCTAAGGAGCCAGATCCTTTGGAAGTGCCATCAGCCCACTCCAGAGCTGGCTCAGGGGCCACAGCCGTGAGTCCCTGGCCTGGGTGACACAAGAGGACAGAAAAATAAATATATAAAATGGGGTGGCCTGTTGTCACGAAGCAGCCAAGGAGTGGCAGTCATGGCATAAGGCTGGTGATGGGCTCCTGACACACCTGCACGAGTCCCCAAACTCCTCCCAGGGCAGAGCTGTGCCTGCTGCCGCTGTCAGCTGGGAAACAGAGTCAAGATTTAAGAAGAGAAGATAAAAATAAAGAACTTCTGGGGTTTGCCAAGTGGCAACCCAGGCTGGGATGGCAGGTGAGAGCCAGCTGCTGGCAGTGCTTTGGGACACCTCTCCCACCAAGGTGTGCTGAGGCATCCCTTGCTTCGTGGGTGGAGGCACATAGAATCTGAAAGTCAAAACAAAGCTAACTGACCTCAAGAAGAAATGAAATTTAAACTGTCAGCAGAAGCGCAGGAGACCATAAAAAAACAACTCCCCGGTGAAGCAGGAGTCAGGGAGCAACAACAAAGCCACCGGGATTTGCTGAACCACAGGCGTGGGGAGGAACCAGCATCTAATGAGGTGTTAATAACCCGAATGCGCAACACCGGTCATGGGATGGCCAGCACAGCCTGCCCAGCACGGCCGGCCCGCCGCTGCCTCCGATGGCTTTATTTAAGGAAACAACCCTAATAAAGAGATGTTTCCCTTCCGCCCAGCGCAGCCCAGCCAGGCTGGGACAAAGTGATCCGAAACTCAGTGAGGAAAAGCAGTGTCTGGCGGAGGTTGTGAGCGGCAAATTGAATCCTTCCATCCCTGCCTGCATCCCTGCATCCCCACCTGTGTGGGAAAACTGCCAGAGAGCGACGGGGAAGGGAAAGGCAGCGCAGGAGGGCGTGCACAAAGCCCTGGCTCCTGGGGAAGGAGATCCCAGCGCAGCCCCGGCTGTCCCAGTCCTGCAAGGCTGCTCGGTTTCCAGCAAGATCGATGCCACTCAAAGCCCCAGCTGGTCATCCCGATCCCGCGGGGATGACGTGAGGAAACCCAGGCACCTGCTCCCCCAGAAAAGCGCCTGACCTAAGCGTGCCATGCCAGAGGAGATCCCCGAGTCACGAGCAGGTCGCAGAGCAAGGCGATACCCCCCGGCCCCCCCGAGGTGATGCTCCTGGCAGGCAGCTCCCGACACACGGGCAGCCCCCGAGGGAGCCTGGAGCCTGCCTGCACAGCGCCGAGGCACTGCCTGCCCTGGGCTGGAATCGGGAAGGGGACTGGCTGGCCGTGGGGACAGTGGGGCAGAGCAAACAGGCTCAGAGTGGTGGCAGGAGAGAAGCAGGGGCATCCTCCCCACTCCTACTGTGCAAGCACAACGGGATGAGGGATCCACCAGCGCTGATGTCCTCCCATCCCACAGCGGAGACCTGAAGCATGTGAGCAAGTGACCTCCTCCCTTTGTCACCTCGAGGACCCTTCCCAGCCCTTGAGAGCCACCAGGGCTTTAACTGCACGAAGAAGCTGAGCTGAGGAAAAGAAAACCACAGGGAACAAAAGCAGAAGTCACCTGCCTTGTGCCTTTCACATCCCCCCAGACCCCTGAGCTCAGCCCTGGGGTGGGAGAAGCTGACTGCTCTCCATGCTCCTCAGTACTCCATGTACTATTTATACTATTGTGATCTTAAATCAGACTGCCTGTCTGAACCAGACAGAAATGGAAACATTCTTTGTTCCTCTCATTTGCTGTCCATCCCACTAAAATATTAATTGAACAGCATTTTGGCCTCAAATTTTATGGTCAAACCACCTGCCTTGAACCAATCCCTCAGCAGGAGCATGCTTTGACTCCCTGCCCAGATGCACTTCAGGGTCCACCTGCCACTTACAGCTTAGAAAACATCCTTCTGGAGTGAAAAGGTTTCTTCTGCCTTTTTCTGCTGCCCAGTGAGGGGTCCCTCTGGCCAGCCCAGCTCTCAGAACAGATGCCCCAAAGCACTCAGCACTGCTGGGTTGCCAGGACAAGGCTTTGGGGTGCAACTGCTGATGGGACACGTTTTCAAAAGAGAAAATGGGCAAGAAATGACCCTTTCCTCCTCTTGCATATCAGGGTGTCCCCACAGCTCTGTGTGATATTCTGATTCCAGCCCCACAGGGTCCAATGCTCCGGAAAATAAGCAAATGGGCCCATGAGAGCCTCCCAGTAAAACCTGAGCTTTTCTCCATTTCCCACTATCCTGACCATCCCACAGGGTTGCTCCTCCCCCTTCCCCTCCAAAATCCCCCGCAGTGGATGTTGTACCTCCTGTGCTGACAGCTGCTGGAAAATAAAGACAAGTTCATAGATAAGATCCACTGGATCTTAGATAATCTTTTCCCTGAGTAATTCCATCCAGCTTGCAGGGAGTCACACTTCCAGCCCATGCTGGAACATCACCCAAGCCACTCAACCTGCTGGGTTCACTGGTGTGGGACCTGGGGGACACTTCAGCCATGGGGACATGGGTCCCCAGGGTGCAGTGACACAAAGATCAGCAAAGCTTTGGTGCATCTGGGTAGCCTGGAGGCAGCGTGCTGTGTCTGGGAATTAATGAGGCAGCCCCTCAATGCCCCAAAGGAAAAGCTATTGGGAAAAAAGAATAAAAATTTAAAAACCAGAGCTTTAGGGGAAGGAGGTCAGAGGCTGTTGTCCATTCCCCCTCGCTTGGATGCCAGCTCACGTGCCTGTCTCCAGCCAGAGAGCTTCCCACAGAAAACTACCCAGTCCAAAGTCTATTTTTAACCACCACAATAGCAGAGCCTCCCCCGAGGAGCAGCAGAAGCCCTGTCCCCAACCAAGCAATCTCACATTTCCCTCGCTAAGCCTCGGTTTCCTTCCGCCCCTCAGCCCACAACAAAACCCTCCTCCTCCTCCTCCTGCCTTCCCATCCTCGGAAAACTATTTGCACATCCATCCCCCTCCAGGCTGGTGTGCTGTGGGTGCAGAGTGTCCTGCACACCTGTTACACATTAACCACTGACCTGCTACCTGTGGGCAGACCCTTCCTGCACTCAGAAACGCCAAACAACAGGAGAATCATCTGCTCATCCCCCCACTCCTGGATGCACCCAAAAACTCTGGGGATTTAAAGAAAAAAGCCCTGCAACATCAACCCAGCTGCACTTCCCAAAGCAAGTGCAAACTCTTTAAAAGAGATTAGTCTTGCCCTGGAGATTGCTGTGCCATGCAGGGGCTCTGTGGGTGTTTTTGGGGAGAGAGCTGGGTGGATGTTCAACAAAGCAAATCCTGATGGATACAGCACAGTCATCACTGGGGATCCCCCATCATTAGAGAACCCCCTAAGATTGTTTTTCAATTAAGGCACATAATAAACA
The DNA here is from genome assembly GCA_034509425.1 of Eopsaltria australis. Classification (NCBI taxonomy): domain Eukaryota; kingdom Metazoa; phylum Chordata; class Aves; order Passeriformes; family Petroicidae; genus Eopsaltria; species Eopsaltria australis. The sequence goes on from JAVTVJ010000394.1 coordinate 449,879, forward strand.
TGAGGTAAAGTTACACAGTTCTGTAGGAAATTTTCTTATTATGTTTTTTTTTTTATGTTGCAGATCTAATTCCCCACACACATCACTGTCTCATACCCGCCTGCAAACAGCCTTAAACTGCTGCCTAATGGTATCTGAGCTGGGGAAATTCAATTCTACCCAGCGCCTCACCCAGGATGGCTACAATCACTGCTAATTGCTTAAGTGGTGTATTAAGCAAAATAAAAATTCCAGTGGGCTTTGAACCCCCCCTCCCCAACCAGATGATGCCAAAACACCCTGTTACAGCTGCCAACCCTGGCTGGAGATCCAACCTCAAATATCCTTTTTCCTTTCACTGTGCAGGGATGCTCCTGGGCAGGCAGAGCTTCGTACCCAGCATGGCCATGACCACACCAGAGGGATTCACAGGCTGTGTCTAACTTGGCCATCCCTCTTGCCAGGGTTCTGGGGTGCCATTGCAGCCCCTCTCCTGCCCCAGGGTCCAAATGCTGCCAGGACCCAGTGGAGCAGGGCAGAAGCATCTTCCCAGTGGGGCCCTGGGGTCCCTCTCCTGTCCCCCCATCTGTGGGTACAGATGGATGTGGGGCTCCAGTCAAGTCTCATCCCAAACCCAGACCTCGCACCCAGCAAGCAGATTCCCCAAGCCCTTCTGGTTTTCCCTTTAGCAAAAATCAGGTGTGGGATGCAGTTTTCCCTTTAGCCATGTTGTCTCCACTGCAATGGAGCCAGCTGGGGCTCAACCTCTGGGAGCATCTCCCTCTGCCAGCCTCTGCCTGCACAAGGAAGTGGATCCCTGAGCCAGGGACAAGTCTCCAACCTGTATCCCACCACTTCACTGGCGTCCATTGGCAGGGAAAGCAGCTGAGGTCAAGTGAGGGCACCCAGAGGCAGGAGGGGAAGGATGCAGCAGCCCCAGGCTGGAAGTGCTGCCCTGGGGCACCCCCACCAGCCTGAGTCAGCAGGGCCGCTTTCTCTGCTTCCTTCTCTTCTGCTGGGAAGAAGAAGAGGAGGAAGAGGAAAGGCATTAGCCAGCAAAATCCTCATCTTGAAGAGATGGGTGTTCTGCCTCCAAGGAGGAAGGACAAGAGGAGGTTGGACAAGACCACCATGAGGATGACTGAGATTTGCTTACAATCCAGAAGAGGGGACAGACGTGATGGCCCAGGGGATCAGCCCTGAACCAACTGAGGAACTCACATTTGAGGAAGGAGGTGATTTTAACCCCAAAGACCAGACAGGGACAGGGGACCAGGGCTGACTCACCCTCCTCGATGGCACAGGGGAATGGTCACTGGGCTGGGTGAGACACCAGACAGGGCAGGCAAACCTGTGCACCTCCCAAGCTGGAGCAGAAGGAATTTTGCAGCTTTTTTAGGAGTCACTGTGTTACAGTGATGGTGAGACACTGGGAAATACCATCAAAGGACACAGAGGGAAGGTGCAAGGGCACTTGCCATCCCATGTGAGCACACCTCCTGGCAGCACACACCCACCTGTCTGTACAAATGTGACCTCCCCCCAGGGAAGGGGGGGCTGAGCATTTTGGAGGGGCCTCTGTGCTTTAGGACTATGATTCCTATTTAGAAAGCCATTCCCAGATGCCCATGGTCCTTCTCCACTCTCCCAGCAAACCAAACCAAACATCCTCCTGGAGGGGAGTTCTGAGTAATTACAGAATCTTTTAGTTTGGAAAAGACATCCAGGATCATCCATTCCAACCATTCCCCCAGCACTGCCCAGGCCACAACTAACCCATGTCCCCAAGTGCCACATCCACATGTCTGCTAAACCCTCCAGGGATGGCGACTCCACCACTGCCCTGGGCAGCCTGACAACCCCTACAGAGAAGAGATTTTTCCTAATATCCAACTAAACCTCCCCTGTCATAACTTGAGGCCATTTCCTCTTGTCTAGTCACTTGTACCTGGCTACAATTCCTTTCAGGCAGCTGTAGAAAGTGAGAAGGTTCCCCCTGAGCCTCCTTTCCTCCAGGCTGAGCACCCCCAGCTCCCTCAGCTGCTCCTCATCCCCTCAAAAACACAGGAGCAGGGCCTGCAGGGGATTTTGGGCAGGGTGCTGGGAGAACAGAGAGATTTTACCTCCTTTCCCGTTGCAGTTCACAAGATCCCCGAAGCACCGGCAGCGTGGCTCTTGCAGGTCAAACGCATAACTTCAACCGATCAATTTCCACACTGGAAGGAAGTACCAGACCGACCTGGAGGGAGGGACCTGGAAGGCAAAGGTTTAGGCTGTCAAACCCTGGAGCCAGAGCAATATCCCCAGGCACACCTCACCTCCCTAAGCCAAAGTCCTGCTGGGCTCCAGCCCGACTTCACCAAAACCAGAAACAAGCAGAAGGGCCAAGCAGAAAGTCCCCCGAGCCTCCCAAGGGCCTTCCCGTGGTGCTGCCCGGGCTGAGCAGAGCAGCGCTGGAGGAAGCTCGGCAGCCGCAGCTGCCCCACGGGTGTCCCCGGGGCCCCGCGGGGACGGGAGGCACCGGCTGCCGGGGCTGCTGTGCCCTGGGGGGGCCCCTGCGACCTCTCCGGAGCAGCCCGCAGCCCTCCCGCAAACCCAGGCACACAATCCTGACCGAAAACAAGGGAGCATCCACGCGGGGGGCTGCGTGTTACCGCTGCCGCCCCCCAGCCCCGGGGGAAAACAACCCACGGCTGCAGCCCCCCATCCCCGGAGCACAACCCGGTCGCCGGGGCAGCCCCCAGGGCCGGGGGAGCCCATCCCAGCGCTGCAGCCCCGCACCCCCGGGGCAGCCCCCGCTCCCCGGGCCGAGCCCGCTCTGCCCCATCACCGCCCCCGCCCCCGCGGGGCCCGGGGCCGCCCGGAGCGGCGGCGATGCTCACCGGGAAGGGAAGGGGAGGGGAGGGAAGGGGGGTGGCCCAGCCGGGGGGCGGCAGGCGGCGGCAGCCCCCGACCCCGCCGTGCGAGCGGAGGGGGCGGCTCGGGGACCCTCCCGAATGCTCCGCGCCGCAGCGGCGGGGGGCGGGACCCTCCCCCGGGTGGGGGATCCGCTGTGAACGGGGGGGATAACCGGGAATAAAGGGCCCTCCCCCTCCGCCGCCCCCCCGCCCGCCCGCCGGAGCGGTGCCGGTGCCGGTGCTGGTGCCGGTACCGGTACCGGAGGATGCGCTCACCCGGCCCCGCTCGCTGCTCGGCTCGGCTCGGCTCGGCTCTGCCCGGCCCGGCCGCCCCCCGCCCCGCCGGCAGCGCCGCCCCCCGCACCGCCCACCCCGCCCCCGCCGCCTTAAAGGGCCCCGCCCGGCCCCGCCGCCCCCGGCGCTCCGCGGTGGGGACCCCCGGGGACATCGATCCATCGCCGCCCAGCTCGGGCCGGCGTGGGGGATGTGTCTGCGAGGGCGCCCCGAATAACAGGGAGCACCCCGAATCCTCAGGAAGAGCCCTTGAATCCTCGGACGGGCTCCCCAACGCCGCATGGGGCACTGCAAATGCTTGGGCAGCACCCTGAATTTTCAAGGTGCCCCCGAGATCCTTAGGATCCACAGATCCTGGCAAGGCACCCCGTGCTCTGAGGGGCTGCAGCCTTTCCTCACTCACTCCTTCTATCACCCAACATTTGTCCTCGTGCTGCCCAGGAGAGGGGATGGGGGTGATTCCCCCACACCCACATTCCTGGTGGAGTGACTGCAGTGGTTCCAGGGGGAGGTTTGGGGTCTGGATCCCGTGCCCGCCTTTGTCATCCTGCTGATGGATTTCGGGGCCCATCTCAGAGCACTTTCCCCTCCAGGGGATTCAGGACAGACTGAGCCCCAGCACAGGGGGAGGTCAGGATGGACCAAACCCCAGGCCAGGAGAGCTGAAGCCCAGAGAGGTTTAAGGGATGGAATTGGGGGTCACACGGCTGCTGGGACCCTGCACAGCCCCCCCAGCCTCCCCAGGGCTTGTCCACAGATGGATAAGAATGAGTCACCATAAAAAAATAAGGAGAAAAAAAGAATTTGCAGGAGGAGCAAATCCTTTTTACTTCTGTGAAGCACCTGTAGGATTAAGATAATGCTGGTTATGTAAGAGGTGGAAAAGGGTGGATTTTATCATTATTGTTATTATTATTATTTATTTATTATGCTTCCTCACCATCCCATTACCCTGATGTCTGCATTCTGGGGAGATTTAGGGAAAGGTTGGTTGGGGGGGAAGAAGAAGAGAGGTTTGTTGTAGGGCTGGTGCACAGTGATGCACTGTTTGCTTTTTCTTCCCCAAAAGCAGCATCTTCCCAAAAACTGCTTTTTTTTCGGATGTGTTTTTAGCAGCAGCACAAAACACAGGCCAAGGTGGACACTGCAAAAGCACTGCCGTAGAGGCACAACAGGCCAGGGACTCCTGATTTCCTCCATTATGGCTGGGTTTGTGATGATTTTGGGAGGATTCTCTCCTTCCTGCTTCTGGCTGGTCACGTTTTCAAGGCCAGGTTGTGCAGGGCTTGGAGCAATCTGGTCTGATGGAAGGTGTTCCTGCCCATGGTAGGGGGGTGGAATGAGATGAGCCTTAAGGTTCCTTCCAACCCAAACCATTAAATGTTTCTAGGGTTCCGTGATTCCCTTCCCAGGGGCATTCTGGGGGTGAATGGATACTCACAGAGAGGCTGGATCCCTCTGCTCACTGCAGGTGGCCCTGGACCACCCCCCTTCACCCACCTCCCGTGGCAGCTGACAATGTGTTCCCACCCCCCCCCACTTCCCCTGCCTCTCCTCCAAAAAGCCTCTCTCCCATTCATATCCATTTTTAAAGAAAACACACAATCAATAGTCTCTTGGGCTGGAATTTCATTAAGGTTTTCATTGCACTCGCTATCGATTGGCAGCGGGGCCGGGAGCTGGGCGGGGCGGGGCTGGCAGCCCTGGATGATGCTGTGCCCTGCCTGTGCCACGGGACCACCCACACCATCCTAAAAGCCATGCAGAGATCTGGCTGCTCCCATACAGGCAGCAGAAAGCCCAGCACTGCAGCTTTTACTAACTGCTAGACTTTATTAACCATCACTAAGAGCAAAACCAGGAGCCCAGGGAAGGGCTGGGATGCTGGGTTTTCTTTAGTGAACCAGCACAAATGCTTTGGTACATAACGGGCTCTCTCCTGCCTTCCCTCCATGGGATGCTGCTTGTTTCAGGATGTGTAAAACCAGGCTGGAATGCCTGGCTTTGCTTCCATCAAACACGGGGGCTGCAAGTAAAAAACACCCCAGGGCTCTGAGTGTGGACAGGCACAGTTTGCTCCGCTGCTGGTCGGTCACTTGGAAACTCAAGTGAAAAATCCCAACCTCTAAAAAGGGCTGGTGGGCTAATTTTAGGTCTGGGCCTTGACCAGAGAGATTTACAATAATTGCCAGGGTGAAAGTTTAACTTCTCCCACGACTTTTCTCAGCAATCCCCAAGGAACGGCGTTCTGCTGCTCAAAGAGCATCCCTGGGCCAGCTCCCCAAATTGCCTTTTTAAGGCTTTATTTTTAAACCCAAGCCACAGTCTGCCTTCAACGTGACAAAAGTCCTTCACGAGTCCCAGTCTGCAGCCGGTGGGAGCTCCTGTGGACGGGGATGAGCTGTGACTCAAATCCTTGTCCCCATTTTTCGGTCCCTGCTCATCCCTGTGCCAACCCCACAGGCGCAGAGCAGAGCCCCCATGGACACCCCTAAACCCTTTTAACAGGACCCACGACAGGAGCAAAGCAGAACACGCTGCTTGTAGAGCCACGGCCTTTCTGCTATGCTAAACGATTTAAAACTGGTGGTGAATAAACCTAATATCTGCTCGCTCCTGCCAATTCTCGTTACTCCGGGACTCCCTCGGAGCGATTAGCTGCCTTAAAAAAAAAAAAAAAAAAAATCGCTGGAAGGAATCAAGCGAGTGGCTCAGCCAGCGCTGGGGAGGGCTGCTGGCAGCATCCCGGCTGGAGCGTGACGTGCCCTTGAAATCCTGTGCCCGGAGGCATCCGGCATCCGAGCGGTGCCAGCTCCGGCAGCGCGCCCTCCGCCGCCCGCGCCTCCCGGCGGAGCCGGGCAGCTCCCATTCCATCCTCGCCACGTCCCGGCCCGGGCGGGGGTGATCCGGGGAACGGGGACCGCGGGGCTGCGGCTGATTTTATTGCAAACCCCTCGTGCTGTGGGTTTGTGACGCCACAGAACCGTGGTGGGGAAACGGGACTGTGTTGGCAGAGGGGAGGTGAAGGGGTTTGTCCAGCATCCCGGGAAAAACCTGGAAAGGAAGTTGGGAGCCCGCTGTGGCCGGAGCAGCCCAGCCATGAAACCATTCCGTGGCAAGGCCGGGTGCTTATGAGAGCTGTCAGTCAGGCAGACAGGCCCCAGGCATCTCCCGGGCTTGTCACAGCTGCAAATTGTCCGGGAGCAGTCTCTAATGGGATGTAAGGGGAGGATTTATTGGAGGAAGATGTCACGGGGATGAAAGGGGGAAAGAGAGGAAACCAGGAGAAATAGCGGTTTGGGTTTGTATTTATTTGTGCAGGAGAAGTCGTTTTGAAATGTTCTTTGGTGTGTTGGAGAAGGCAAACAGGCAGTGACAGCCTGGCCACGGGGCTGGAGGAGCCTTCACTGATGGGAGGACCTTGATGTGCAAATTCCCTTCTCCTCACTCTGCAGCCCAGCATTTACCTTCGAGAGGGAGCAAAGCCCTTTCCTTTCAGCACAAAAACTGTGTTTAATACTTCCTCTGTGACCTGAGCTTTTCTTCCCCGGAGTGTCTGTGCAGCCCTGGTTGAGTGATGCTCTCCCAGGATGACCTCAGAGATGGACAAGCCCAACCACAGACCAGAGCAAAGCCAGACCAGCTGAAATTCCCTGGAGGAGGATGTACAAACAGAAAGGGATATGAAAACAGGACCAAAACCCATCCTCATCTTTCTGTGGGACAACCAGTGCAGTTTGGGTGGAGATGGAGAGCACCAGCTGAGCACAGGAGCTGTGCTGGAGCATGGTCAGCCAGCTCTCAGCATCAACACTTCACCCCACATCCTTTCTGTGTGCACACAGCCTGTCCCTCACCACATCACAGCTCTGCTGTGCTTCAGACATCTGTTCAGGGTTGTGCTCAGTGGCCTCTCAGTGTCTGACTCAGATGGGAGGGAGTAATATTTGGGGTTGATGAGTGGGGAGGGAGTGCAGTCTCACTGTCAGGTGGAAAAAATGTTCAGGGCTTGATGCTTCTGCATCCCTGATGGTGCTGGGAGAAGAATTAGGAGCAAAAAGGGGGTGTCCAGCTCAGTGTCAGCAGACACAATTCAACATTTCCCATCTTTACAGTGGTTTGTTCTGCCTGATCTTGATGCCTCCAAGAAGGACAAGTCTCTCCTGCTGCATCCTGCTGGGATGGAGCTCACCAGGCCCCTCAGGATGCCACGGACCTGCACCAGCAGGATCCATTTGTGCTCTTTCTGTGTCTCCTGGGAGCATGTTTGAAGGGAAAGGGCTGCATCTCTACTTTCTCGACTGACCCCGCGTTGTCCTGTAATTCTCTATTATGTAACTACGGTTTCTTTCCTGCTACAAAATCACAGAAAAAGCTGAGTTGGAAGGGACCCGCAGGGTTCATCGAGTCCAACCCCCGACCTTGCACAGGACCATCCCCAAGAGTCCCACCCCTGTACCTGGGAGAGGATTGTCCAAACAACAGCACCCCTGAGGACACCTCCTTCCCTCCCTCGGGCCACCGCGGGGGAAGCCACCGGAGCCTGGCGCTGGTGCTGCTGCTGCTCTTCTTCCTCCTGCTGATGCAAATGAAAAGCGATGCTGTCCCTGTGCTCCAGCCCCCTCTCGGCACCTGCTGGCAGAGCTCAGGTGCGGAGCTCATCGAGCGTGCAGCGCTGAGAGCAGGGGCAGAGTCCCGTGTCGGGGCGGGCACTCACACACCACTCCTTGTGCTGGGGGAACGTGAACTGGGGCTGCAGAACAGAAACTTTAGCAAAAAATACCCCCAGAAACCACAGTGTGTTTGCTCCTGCCTCCTCTTACCCCAGGGCTCTGTTCCCTATGGCTGTGCCGGCCCTGCTGGGGTGACCAGGTCTGTGTCTCTCCCAGGGGCACTGGTACCTTCTGCACATTCTCTTCCAAACCACCTCCTGTTCCTGCAGGCAGAGGTCAGGGGTTATCAGCTGCTGGTGGGTTGTCTCTCAAAAATCCCTTTTCTTTGTGCTGCTCTGCTCTGCTGGGCTGTGCCTGAGGAATGGTGTCAGAGGCTTTGTTCTGCCTGCGCAGACACCACGGAGGAAAAGGCTTCAAAAGCCTTCCCACAGCCCCTCCGTGCCTCTGCTGCCCTGGGCAGGGGGGTTCCAGGAGCATCACCCTTCAGTCACCTCCTGCAGCTGCCTCTGCTTGGTGGCCTCTGCCTGGGGACAGGCTGGGACTCCTGCTTGCCAGTCCTGACCCACAGCCAGGATGATGGAGCTGAGGAGCACAGGACCACAGCCCTGGGTCTGTCCCAGGTCGGATCCTTCCCCCTTTGCCCCTTGCTCTTCCTAAGTAACACACAGCTGTGGATTCCCTTTATCCCAGGGGTCCCTTTGCAGCTTCCAGCCAGCAGGAACCAAACCCCTGGAGATTTCAGACACAGAAAAGAAAGGGGCTTTCACCTTTCCCATTTGCAAACACTCCAGCAACAGCAGCTCCTTGCACCTGGAAACCTTGGGGAAAACTGTGCTGCTCCTGCCAGCAAAGGGCTGATCTTTGCTGTGCAGGATCCTTTCCCCAGCATTTCCTGCTGTGCTGGTCCAAGTGGCTTTTTCATTGCGGTTTTCCAGGGTTTTGCTTTTCCTACAGGCTGGAAAATGCCCTTCTGGCAACCTTGGCTTTGAAGCAGCCCCACTGCTGCTGGGTCAGGCTGGCCGTGGTGTTCCTGCAGTGCCCAGCTCTCCTGCAGCAGCTCTGAATGCTCCCTTGCATGTGTGTTCAATAAAAAAGGGAAAAAAATCATTAAATATTAAAGGAAAAACCATCGTTGCCTGGACTCAGAGCAGCTCTTTAAAATGTTACCTGATTCCAAAATCCCAACCTTCCCTTGGCTTTGAAAGCTTCTTCCATCTTCTCAGCAGCCTGTGGGGAGCTGGGCAAGGTGTGTGTGAGGAGCAGGGCTGCTGGGCAAAGTGCCCCCGAAGAAGTTCCCAAAATGAAGCCACGTGGCCCAAAGCAGCAGCCAGGGAAATTCCATAACCCTGAGAACCTGCAGGGGCTGGTGTGTGGAGGGGAACTGGGAAAAAGCCCCGGAAAATCCCAGTTCTGGACACTGGGAGGTGGTTGGTGAAGGCAGATTGTGTCACCCTGGAGGAGGGGGACACCACGCAGGGACAGGACAGGTCCCATCCTCCCCCTCGGGTTCTGCAGCTCGTGGGGGAGGTGTTGGAGTCCTCTCCATCAGTGGGGGCCCTGAGGGGCTTTTCCCCTGCAGGGGAATGGCAGTGCCTTGCCTGCTCCCGCCCCGATCCCAAGCCCACTCCCTGTGTTGGTGGGGTGCTCCATGGGATCAGGCTGCACAGGGGAGGGTTTGCAGAACAAAGGCAGTTTTTAAAGGCAAGGAGCCCGTTCCTGGCTGGGCAGGGGGGCAAGAGGGGGTTTCACTGCAGATTCCCTGTCCCCCAAAAGTGAAGGTTTTAGGGAACATCAGTGGGATCATTCATGCGGGTCCAGCCCAGAGCCCTCCTGTGTGCCAAACATCTTCACCAAGCCTCTAAACCCACCAAAAGGCTGTTAAAAAAAATAATCACTATTCCCTACAGAGCCCTTTCTTTCCTCAAGAGACTCTCAGGGGGCCCTTCCCTAATCCTACTGCTGCTGGGACCTTCAGGATCCCCTTCCCGAGCCTCACCTGAGCATCCCCGCTCGGGCAGGCTCAGCTCCGGCAGGCTCAGCCTGGACCAGCGCGGTGAGAAGGGGTTTCCATAGCGACAGGCACCTGAAAGGCCCCAGCTCCTGGCTGCTTAGGGCAAGGATTTGGGGCGGGCTCTGCTGAGGGTGTACCCCAGAGCTGGATTGCTGCTGGGGCGCAGCACGATCCCGGGACAGCTCCACACCTCATAAATCCCACCTGGCATCGCCTTCCTCGTCCTGCGGGGGGGTCCCAGAGGGATGCTCAGCTCCTGGAGAAGCCCCGGTGCTGCCAGCCTGGCCCTGCCCGCCCCGGGGAGCTGGGGATTGTGGCCAAACCCCCGCGGGTTCCCCCCCGTCCCCGCTCCCCCGTGGCTTTTTTTGGCTGCCACGTGCCGGCCGCCCCCGCTGCCGGCGGGGATGGTTATTCTGGGCAAGGAGAAGCGTCACAGGAGGGTGTTCCAGGTGCTGCCTGGGGGCACTGGGGTGCCTAAACACCCTCCCGTTGGGAAACGAAGGGCTGGGGTTGGGGTGACCCCTGGCATTGCCTGCTGTCCCCACAGGGGTCCCTTGGAGACGGTCCTTGCCCACGGCCCCTCCAGTGCCAGCGCGGCATTTCCACCCTGAGCGCCTCCTTTGGGTTTCCCTGCCTTCATGGGAACATTTGGGCCGGGGGGAGCGAGGTGAAGATCCCTCCCTTCCCCTGGGAGCTGGAAAAGCCTGCGCGGCGCCATCTCCAGGGAGACTCTGTAAACAAGAGCAGGGGAGGGGGCGCGGGGGGCTCCATCTGCCGCACCAGCTTCGGGCCCCGGCCCGCCGTCAGATGTCTCACACAACAGGAAGCAATAAAACTCTTATTACCGGCACGGAGGAGCCTCCTTCGCCTGCTGGAGAGTGCGATTTTGCCCGGAATCCCACTCAGAGTTCCCTATTAAGAGGGTTAGGGGCCTCACGTGTTATTGGAGCTCGTGGCAGAGGTGCCCAGCTCTGCTGCAGCAGGGGATGGTGCCAGCCCATCACTGGGATAACCCCGCTGTGATTCACTCATGTCCCCACATCCCTCTGCTGGCTGCTGTCCCCTCTCCCAGGGGACGGGGTGTCCCAGCTTCAGGAACAGCACCCGGCCAAGGGACTTCCCAGCATCCAAACCCTGCTGTCCTTTTTAACACAGCCCATCCAAAGCCGGCAGCTCTGTCTGCTCCATGTGTTAGGGAAGAAACGAGAGGGATGATGGCTCATGGGCTGCAGCGGTGTTCACCCTTGGATGGTAATTCCTGCTGCCTGACTGGAATTCCTGCCTGAACTGGAGCATGTCTTCGAGACAGATGTTCAGCTGTGATTTAAAGGCATCCAGCGGTGGAGATGCAGCACCACCATTTCCCTGCCTGCTTACAGTGGATAATTAGAGCCACATTTGCAAAAATAAGTACCCGTGGCCAGCCTGGCCAGGTTCCTGCCCCCAGATATCCAAACCCCTTATGTTTGACCTCTTTTTTTCCCCGCAGGGGCTGCGTCCATGCTCTTATGGAGATACCCAAACCGCTCGTACCTCATCCCCCTTTTCCCTGCGTGGGCTGTGTGCATGTGCTGACCCTGCCCCACACTCTGTTTATCCACCGCATTCACCGGGTACACCCTGAACTCGAAATAACCTGGGCTGGCGGCGCTGGCTGTGCCCGTGTTTGTGCTCGGAGCTCCTTTCCTGCCGGCCGGAGTCTCGCCGGCATCCTGCGCTGGCTCCGCCGCCTCCAGCCGCGCTCGGAGCCATCGATCTCCCTTTTCCATCTGCAAACGCGGTGCCTGCCTGTGTGACAGCGGCTCCGGAGCCCCGCTGCCAGCAGCGACGGACGGAAACCTTTAGGAAATCGTATTATTGTTTTTTTATAGCACTGCAATAATTCAGCTGCAGTTCGCTCTGCACACAGCGCTCCTCCCGGAGCTGCCAGGGCATTCAGCATCCTGAATCCAGGGGGCTGGAGTGGGATCAGCTCCCTGGAGCTGCCAGGGCATTCAGCATCCTGAATCCACTGGAGTGGGATCAGCTCCTGGAGCTGCCAGGGCATTCAGCTCCTGAATGGGGCTGGAGTGGGATCAGCTCCTGGAGCTGCCAGGCATTCAGCATCCTGAATCCACGGGGCTGGAGTGGGATCAGCTCCTGGAGCTGCCAGGGCATTCAGCATCCTGAATCCAGGGGGCTGGAGTGGGATCAGCTCCTGGAGCTGCCAGGACATTCAGCATCCTGAATCCACGGGGCTGGAGTGGGATCAGCCCCCTCAGCCCTGCCCCACGGGCTGCAGCCCCACATCACAGCAGATTGGCCACATCCTGGCAGTGATTTCTCTCTCGTCTCCTTTGCCCACGGCAGAAGCTGAACTTGTGACCCAGATGTGAGCAGCCTGTTATCTCGTCAGGCAGCCCAGCTTCCCCAGGAGCCTTTTATTAGCAGATAAACCCCCGAAATTCAGCCTGGGTCTCTGAGATGGGCTGGGAGATTCACAGGTTAAACAGATATAAGAAGCACAGGTTTGCCCATAATTATTTTCCTGAATATCTGTCGATACTAATTAAAATTGTTTCCCGTAATTAAATTTAAAACAGCAAGGGAGAGCAAGGGGTTGCTGAAATCCCTTTCTTTTGAAACACTCCGGGATAAAAGGGGTTTTCAAATCAAATTAGTAAAAAAATCCATTCTCATTTTCTCCCTCTGCCTCCAAGAAAGGGACAGACTGCGGGGTGCTTTGGGGCTGCCCTCTAAACCTGGCTGAAAATGGGGTTTAGGGGAGTGCTGGGGTTCAGGGCTGGGTCTGCAGGTGGCTGTAAGGAGGATTCAGGGTGTCCCCCAAACCCAGCCCAGCCAGTGACACCCCAGGGCTGGATCAGGCAGGGAATGAGGACTTGGCAGTGCCCTAAATCCCACATGTGCCAGGACAGGAAGGACAGTGCTGCTCCTGCTCCCCTCCAGGCAAACCCTGCACAGGGTGAGCTGCTTTGGAGCTCTTGCCCAAACCTGGGGCTCCTGCTTGCTGTAATTAATGCACAGCTTCATTTTTCTGGAGGGAAGGGGTTTGGACACAGCACTGCCAGCACTTCCAAGCTCAGCTGGGGGTGCCAGGAGGTGTTGGGGGCTGGAGGAGCCATCTCCTGTGGCTGGCCACTCCAGGACACCCCTCACATGCAGGGCATCCCCCCAGGCACCAAAACTGCAGGATTTCATTTTGTCCCATGCAGGAACATCCCACTGTCCTGGAATCCCCAGGATCCTCTGGAGCCCAGCACCTCCAGCACAGCTCTGGGAAGCAGCTCTGAAAACTTGGCTGAGGCTCTGGGCAGTGACCTGAGAGCCCTCCCCAGCTCAGGCTTTCCCTGCCTCCAGACACAGCAGCGTTTGGCAGCCAAAACCGGACTCTTGGGAGTGGCTGCTGGGGACACCAGGACATCCCCGGGCTGCTGCAAGGTCACCAGGGCTGGGATGAGCCAGCTGAGGTGAGCTGGACAGGCAGGGCTGTGCCATGGAAGTGGGAGCTGCTGGAAGCTGCAGAGCTGTGAGATCAGAAGAGGAAACAACAGCCCACATCTAATGCCTGCCCTCCCCGGGAGGGATTTTGGGACAAATCACTGAGCTTGTCATTTTTTTTTTGGATGGAAAGAGGTGACAGCTCTGCTGAAAAATTTCAGCAGCTCCAGGGGACTGGCAAGAGCCAGGTATCCCAGGGGGCTGGAAAAACCTCTGGATAGAGGCTCCTTGTGCTGGGGGGAGCAGCTCCTGGCCCTCCACAGACCCTTTTGCACAGCTGGGCTTGGCCAAAGGAAGCTGTGCCTAAACCCCAAAGCAGCCCCGCTCTGCCAGGCTGGGGCTGCTGGCGTCTCCCAGGGCTGGAAAAGCAAGGAAAAAGGAGGCTGAGGAAGAGGGGGATCATGAGCAGCTCACCAAAATTAGCCAGGCAAATTTACAGCGTTCAGCTGGAGCGCCTCTGCCAACAGACACGTGGGGATATCCAAAATATCTCAGGGTCTGGAGCTGCCTGGGCTCAATTCCCATGGTCCCTCCTTCCCCAGAGCCTTTCTCAGGCCCGTGGGATGCTGGTGCTCATGGCAGCTGGGACGCTGGCTCCAGCACAGGGGGACAGAGGTCCTGCCCTCCCCGGCGCTGCGAGACATCACTGCCTTTAGCTGCTGTAATGGCTTTCTAAAATTAGCTGCACACTCTGCCCTTGGACTCGAGCAGGACATTTCTCAGTTGTTTAATATCAAAAGTCCAAAAAAAAAAAAATAAAAAAAAAGGAAGCAGAGCACAAAAGCCACCCAGTCAATGCACGGCTAAGTTTATTTTATCACTTGTCCAACAGAGCTCGACATCTATTTTAAGTCATTTATGAGGAGTACAAGTGTGAATAGCCACAGAAGTTTTGCAATTCCAAGACACCACATACAGCTGCTAAAAAAAGCAAATTCAACCTTCCCAACAAAGCCTCAAAAAGCAGCCCACCCTTCCCCAGATCGTGTTTCCCAGCTACTGATTTCAGGCAGCCAAAGCTCATTTCCCCCAGATCTGAAGTTGATTAGTTGATGAAGAGGGCCCCAGCCATGGCAGCATCACCCCCTCGCTGCATCCTGGGGTGTTTCCCTTCCATTTGGGCTCGGTTTTCCCTGTTCTGAGTGGGACAGGTGCAGGTTGGTCCCTCGGGGTTTATCCCTCCCTTCAATTTATGAGTATTTTACATTTTGCCACTGGCCACAGCTCCTATAAATAAACCCTGGCTGCTGTGAGGCCTTTCCCTGCCTGCACACTCTGTTAGAGGCCCTGGCTTCCCAGCAACGGGAAATGGCCGTGGATGTGAGTCTGCAATGAAATATTAATTGGGAACAACGCCATTCTCCTGTCTACAGAGGGGAATTTTAATTGAGGACCACATTAACAAGCTAATACCTTCCCTCACCATGTGGTCACAGCAGGGAGGGGGAGCCGCTGGGACCTGCTCTTTTTAACTGGAGCATCTCCTGTCACCTCTGCCTCCCCAAATCAACCCAAATTAGCAGCCCAGTGTTCATCATCACCCAGCAAACCCAATCACCAGCAATTGCTTGATTTGACTTGTGGCTTCCTAAGAGGCAGAAACGTCTCAGCAAGGAGAGTCTGGAGCATCCCTGTGAGGTCAGGCCTGACCAGCAGCACCTCCCTTCATGCCCTTTAAGTCCTAACTATCCCTGACAATTCCCAAACCAGTTCAAGAAGGGCATCTGCCAGTGCCCAGCAGCACAGGCAGGAGACCCCTAGAGCTGGAGCAAAATAGGAATTCTCAAACACCTGAAAATGCAAGATCAGGAGGTTGCTTTTCCTCCCCATTTCAGGCTGGATTTAGCCCACTCCGTGTTGCATTGGAATTCAAACAGGATAGAGATATGGATCTGGGAGTGGTGGGGGGGTACCTCTGATCTTGCATTTTCCATGAGTTTTGCTAAAGACTGAGCTCTCTGGGACATCAGGAGAGCACGGGAACTGCTGCAGCCCTTCCAGGGCCGAAAAATTACTCTCCCTTAGCTGAGGCTTTTAATTTCAAGGGTGGGGTTGGGGGGGGGATCACTGCCTTCATCCTACAAAGCAGAAAGCAAAGCTACAGGAAAAGCAGGAGCAGAGGGGCAGCTCCTGCTGCAGGACCGTGTCCAGCTGTCACTGCCACATGTCACCCACGTCCCCGTTCTTGTGGAACTCGTGCAGGTGGTCAGCGTACCTGGGGAGAGGGCAGAGCCACGTCAGCCTGCAGCAAGCCCCGAGGCGCCCTGGCAGCCCAGCAGGAGCTGCTCTGCTTCCAAGGGGCCATTCCTCAAGGATCAGCGCCGTGCTCTGCTCCAGCAGGGAGCTGGAGTCACGGCACGGGTCTGACCCAGGTCTCCAGGATCATATCTGCCTCTGTCAGGATTCCTCCTGGGCAAGGATTGCCTGCAGGAAAGGGTTTGGAAAACGCCCAACCAAGCACGAGCGGTTGCTCTGTTCCGTGAACTTTTTCTCCCCCCAACCCTCACTGGGTTTAAAGCCCAATTAATTTGCCTGTTTCCAGCACTGAGGTGCCCAAAAAATCTGCTGCAGACCACCCAGCCCTGCCCATCAAAGAAGCCCCAGGCTGGCCCAATCCTCACTCACTTCTTAGCACAGAAGGCGGCGCAGTCCCGGCCCACGCTCTCGCTCCAGGCGGTTTTGTAGAGCACCTGCAAGGGAAGGAATGGGATCAGCTCTGCTCCCACCTCCATCCCAGCCCCTCCTCACTGCAGCCTGTGCCACTGCTGTGCCAGCCTGGCCCTGCCATCCCACCCTGGAGAGGGACTTGTGACAGGAGCATGGAGTGACAGGACAAAGGGGAATGGCTTCGAACTGATAGAGAGCAAGTTTGGATTTGATATCAGGGGGAAATTCTTCCCTGTGAGGGTGGGGGGGCCCTGGCACAGGGTGCCCAGAGAAGCTGTGGCTGCCCCTGGATCTGTGGAAGTGCTCAAGACCAGGTTGGACAGGGCTTGGAGCAGCCTGGGGTAGTGGAAGGTGTCCCTGCCCGTGGCAGGGGGTGGCACTGGAGGATCTTTAAGGTCCCTTCCTACCCACACTGTGATTCTGTGATCTGCAGCATGGGGAACCCCAGAGTGCTGCAGGATGGTCAGGATGACCTTTCCCAGTGGGTTATTTTTACTGGGACAGCGCTGCTGTGGCCGTGGTGCTTTGGTGGAAGGCTCAGGGCTGCACATGGACAGAGGTGTATTTTTGGAACAGGCTTAAGGAAGGTCACGGCTTGGCTTGACTCCTTTTCACCTTCGTGCCTCCGTGTTGGCATTGCAGAGTGAGGTCTGAGGAGGCAGCGGGCAGAGCTGGGCTTTGGGCAGGGGGAGAAGCCCTCCCATCCCTGACTGATCTGCTCAAGCCTTGGCCATTTGTAAGCTGTTATACCAGGGGACCACACAAACACCCACAGCAGGCTCCAAACCAGGGTTAATTGAAGTCTCCCAGGATCAGGCAGAGATGTCACTCCCACTGCGGGGATGGAGGAGCAGGGCCTTCCTCCAGCCCCCTGTGGTACACACAGCCCAGGCAGTGCTGGGTGCTGGATTTCAGGCTCTTTTTGTGTCTAGATGATGTAGGATCATTCCAGCCATGTAATATTTATGAATTTTCTTTCTTTCTTTTTCCTTTTTTTTTTTTTTTAGGTTAGAGCTTTAAAGTTTAATGATGTTTAACTTTTTATTTCCTTTGCTCCTTTCCTCACCAAAATAACTTTGAGAGCAGGACAGAAATATTGTTGTGCTTTGGCTTTCATCTTGCTTCCTCGTTTAATTATTGATGATTTGTTTGGCTTTCTTTTCCTCCCTGAAATGACAAATAAACTCCCAGAAACTGTGCAAGGATACAGGAGGAGTTTGCACCATGACAAACTCCCAGGAGATTCAGGCTGGCTGAAGCCTCCATTCCTACCAAACCTCTGCTTCTCTACTTTCAACCCTGATGCAGAGTTGGGGAGATTTGAAAACTGGACAAAAACAGAGCCACAGAGCATGTGAGGAGCATGGGGAGAGCCAGAGCTCATCCCTGGAGAGGCAGCAATTGAGCTCCACTCATTTGAAATGAGCAGGAGGTTAAGGATGCACCCAGGAATAGGAAAGGGGAATTCCACATGGTCTAGAATGAGGTAGTGTAGGCTCAGGTGATCTATTTTATTCCTGAAATCACTTATGATATCAAATTCATAATAATTAACCAAAATTTTGCTCCCCATCAAGCAGAGGGGCTTGGGAACACATTAAACTCAGTGTGAGCTCCTGGCACAGCAGCACCACAGTCCCATGGCTGATCCCAGGAGCAACATGAACTCACAGACAGCTTCCAGCTCCTGCCCCTGGGCAAGCTTGTGCCCACCCAGGCTGGGATTTCCACCCTGTGGAGCAGAGGGGGACATTCCTTGGCACGTCCCTGTCCCTCCCTGCCGTGCCTCCAGAGCCACTGACACAGCACCTGCAACGCTCTGGCTTGGCACAGCATCTTAAACCAGCCCAAATTCCCCCTGGAGGGGATCATAGTGGATGTTTTATGTCAGTGCCACCCACACACTCACCAGGAAGACGAGGCAGTGCAGGAACAGGGTGTAGAAGAAGGCCACGGTCCGAGCGGTCTTGTTGGACAGGATGAGCCGCCCCTGCAGAGGAGCAGAATGGAAAATCCCATTTTAATGTGGGTCACTGGGAAGCAGCTCTCCTCAAACAGGCTTGGAGAGGTCCTGGCCAGGGCTGGGAGCCTGTTCCTGCCAGACCCTACACAAACATGCAGGGAGGTGGTGTTTGCCACCCACCTGCACCCACCTCTGAGCAGTGACGCTCCTTCAGAGTGGCTGCACAAGTGCCTACACTCTCAGCCCAAACTGGCCCAAATCGAGGTGGATTCAGGGCTGCCAATTCTGGGCTTTCCCCCACTGAAAACTCATCTGGGGGTTTATCTGAGTTGCTTCAGCCCAGCTCTCTCCAGCAGCTCTCCCTGCTCCTGCTGAGCCAGCCCTGCCTCAGTGCCCGCTCCGCAGAGAAACCCCGGCAGTAATTAAACCTTGCACATTTTTAATTCATGAGCTCAAACAACTTTGTGTGATTTGCAGCGTCCCCTTGCCGCCTCCTGGGCAGGGCACTGGAGCCAAGGCTGTGCTGATGTTCCCAGAGCTGGGCCCTGGTGTCCCCTTGCTCTGCAAGGTCTGTCCTGAGAGCTTTGCTCTCCACCCCTGCCCATCCTGTGCCACCCCACAGGGCTGTCCAGGCTCAGTGAGGATGGAAACCTGTGGGGCTGGGATGAATCACCCTCCACCCCTCATTCTGGAGAGGCCACTCAACCACAGCCAGCCCCTGATGATGCCTGAGCCCTTTTGGCACCTCACACCAAGATCCCAGTGGGAAAACCTTCGCGTCCATCCCTTCAAAAGCACGAAAATCAGGAGCAGCAGCAGAGTGGCTTGCAAAGGACGGGCCCTGCCTTCCTTCACAGCCACTCTTTCTTCCTGCTGTAACCCAGGGACTCATTATGGACATGAGCACATTCCCCAAACACCACGCAGGCTTTCCAAAGCTGGCATTAAAACCCACAGATCTCCCAGCAAACCCATTCCGGGCTGAAATCGTCTTTGCTATTCAGGGCCACGGCGGAGGCTGCTGTAACAAACAAGATTATGTTCTTAAATATTCCCAAGGAATAACTCCCCTAAGTCAGTTTTTTTTTGTGAATGCCTTTCATTAATTCTCCGTGGTGCTGGCACGCCACACAATCCATATTCATGTTGGCATTTGCTTGGTTTTTATGCAAATGACAACTCTGCCTTTATTACAGGAGATCTCTGTGTTCTGGGGCTGCTGCAGCCCCACAGCCTCCCTTGTGCTGGACAGCCAGGGGTTAACTCAGCCAAAACCCCATCCTGAGCCTGCTGCTAATGCCACAAATTCCAGTATAAGTCAGATTTGCTCAATAACCACATTTTTAGCTCAGAAAGTTACACCCTAAGAGATGGCAGCGGTCGCCTCCTGCCCTCCCTGGCTCAGGCAAGGACCCTCTGCTGCTGCAGACACCACAGCTTCCCCAGGATCTTCCCTGATGCTTTTTTTGGAAGGAAGAGCCAGAGCAGGAAGGATCAGGGCTTGGGGAGGGGTTTTTATGGAGAATGCAATGAGAAGTCACCGTGTGCCTGAGGATGCTGTGCTGTGTGGGGCAGAGATCTCCCCTGGGGTGCCGGAGCCTCTGCAGCCCCTCACACTCCTTCTCCCCAGATGTGTGGGGTGCTGGGGCTCTCTGGGGGGGTCTCCCATGCAGGGGGCTTTGCCCCTGGCTGGGGGTGCAGCCCTGAGCCCCCCACCATGTTACAAACCAGAGGAGAGGTGCTGGGAATCATAGAATAGAATCAGAATTGTGTAGGTTGGAAAAGACCTCAAAAAATCCTTGAGTCCAACCATTCCCCCAGCCCTGCCAAGCCCACCACTAACCCACGTCCCCAAGTGCCACATAAACATGTCATTTAAACACTTCTGGGGATGGTGATGCCAGCACTGCCCTGGGCAGCAAGGGAAAAAAGGGATTGCTCCTAACCCAAATTCCAGCGTGGCCCCTGTGTGCTCTCACCCCTGCCCAAGAGCCCCATTCCCCTGCAGGCACTGGGATAAAAACCTCTCAGCTCCCTCCAGTGCTGGCAGAGCAGCCACTCACCATGCCCAGCGTGGCTTTATCCCAGGGACTGAGGCTCAGGTACTTCCTCTGCCTTTCCTGCAAGGAAACCATACAAAATGTTGAGGCTCAAAGGGCTAATTTGGGGTTTGCAAAACATGGAAGGATCTGTGTGCCCCAGGGTGCTCCTATTTCCCCCCCACCCTCATCCATCATCTGAGCACAGTGACTTTTATTTATTTTTTTGTTTTTGAAAGCAAAGGAGGTTTGAGTGGTCCAGAGGTCCCTGGATTTCATCTGGCATGACCCCACAGCAGACAGAGAGGGTGCTGGGGGGCCTTTCCTACCTTCCTGCTGAAGGAGGAGAAGGGGTCCAGGCGTTCCTCGTACTGGGAGGAGTAGCGCTGCTCCGTGTCATCCCTGCTGCTGCCCTGTGGGAGCAAGGGCAGGCTGAGAGCCAGCAGGGACACCAGCACAAGCACAGAGCCCCCAGGTCCCCCATTTGGAAGAAATGACCCCCAGAGGATGGAGCAGCACAGCCCAGAGCTGACCCATGGGGCTGACAGCATCTGTCACCTTCAGAAAGGAGAAGCTCAACAGGAGCTGTTGAATAAAGTCCTCTCTTTATAGAACTGTGGAATGGTTTGGGATGGAGTGGGCTTTAGGTTGTTACATCAGGGGATTCTGCCATGAGTTCTCCCTGTTTCTCCTGTGTCTCGCTGGTTTTGGTCCTTTCCATGAAATTACTGTCACCTCTGTCATCCTCACAGAGGCCACCTGGGCTACTGAAAATCCCACCCTGAAATCCCACCCTGAATTCCTTGGCTGCTGGGCCAGGCAGGAGGGAGACAGCGGTTTAGGAGGGGGAAATCATTGTTCAAACATAGAGCTGTTATAAGCTGGGAAAAGGGCAAGGAAAACAAAGAAAACCCCTCGCAAGAAGGGAAAGATTTAGGAGGGCTCAGACAGGCAGGATTTTCTACTTCTCCTGGGACAGAGGTGCAGCCACAGTGAGCCCTGAGGATGCTCGTGCAGCCTCCCTGCTCCTCCTTCCTCCACCTCTGCAGGAGCTGCAGATTCCACATCATTCCTGCCCAAATCCAGCCTGGAAACAGCAGACAGTGCCACCAGCCCTGGGCACAGCCTGGTGCAAGCCCTGGCTCCTTGCTGCAGTGCTCATCCAGCCCTGTCCTGCACGGTGCCACCTCAGCAGCGCTGGCACTCCCCGAGGGCCTCCTGGACCTGTTCTTGGTGCAGAGAGCAGCCCTGCCCAGCCCCGTGGCTGCTTCTTACACCTCTGTGTAAACCTTTAGTAACCCTGCCCTCACACACTGCAACCCGACCCTGGGGTCACCGTGGTGAAACCAAAACCCGATTTAGGGGTGAGGAATCGGCCGCAGCCTGGGCTGGTACAGTGATCTTCGATGAGTATTTTTAACCTGTCACATGCCCCATTAGGGGGTGAATTATGCAATCCCCTGCACTGCTGCTGCTGCTGCCACGGAGGGTTTTGCTCTTTAGCTCATGGCAATGGCATTCAGGGGTTGCCTTGTGGCAGAGGATAAACATGGGGATGATATTCCGCAGGAGAAACGGGAAAAAATGTCAGAGGGGATGACCCGGCGTCATCACAGAGACATAAAGGAAAGAACCAAATAAGGTCCCTCACAGCTGTAGGAGTTTCCCACCCCCAAATGCTGTTAAAATATCCCTCAACAAAACAGGCAGCACGGAAAGGCAGCAGCCAGGGGGAAGGATGGCAGGGAATGGGTGTCCCCTCTGTGAGTGGCACTTCGGCATTTTTAAGGAAAGCCCGAGGTCAGGAGAGCCTGGCTCTGGCCAGGGAAGTGCTTGCAGTGGAAAGCTCCCAAGGCAGCAGCCTGAGCCTCCTACAAACCCAGGGATGAATCTCCTGAGGGACTCAGCACGAGCAGAGCAGGTGCAGCAAAGTCTGGTCCCCCTTCCCAGCCTCCACCTGGCATTACTGGGATGATTTTGGGCTGATTTCTCCTCCTTTATCTGTCTCCTGGCTGCTCAGGGAGCAGCTCTCTCTGCTGGATACAAGAAGTTCAGGAATGAGCACAGGTGGCACAGGATGAATTATTTTCCAGGCTCTACTGCAGGGATTTATTGCAGGAGGTCCCAGTTTAACCTCTGCCAGCCTGCTCAGGCAGAAGTACCCATGGTTTGCCTGCTAGAGCACCACACTGGCAGCAGTGGGCATCAGAGGGGGTGCAGCAGCTCTGTTAGGGAGGAAATCTGGGCTTCTGGCTTTGAAGATGTCCAAGACCCCTCAGCACAGCTCTAAACTGCCTGGCAGGGAGGTTGGGTCCCTGCTCCTCTGGACAGAGCACTGCACCTTTCCCATCCCACTTCGCTCCAACTTTGATGCAAGCTGCACATTGGAAATGTGCATTTCTGTGTTTGAGGACTGTCCAGCCCTAGGATGGACAGACAGACAGACAGATGGACACTCACCTGGCCAGGGTAGCTCTGCAGGAACTTGATCTTCTCGTAGAGCTTGATGTTGTCAGCTCTCAGGTTGTCCAGCTCGCTCTGCAGGGCGTGCACCGTGTGCTGCAGCATCCGGTTCTCCTGCTCGGGGGGAGAGCGGGATCCAGCCAGGGTTCAGTCCCTTCTCAGGGATTAAACCCCCCTGGCTTTGAATTCACTCTGCCCTCACATTAAAACTGTCCCAGGTGTGGTGGAACAGGGCTCCCAGTGTGAACCATTAAGATCCCCATCTGTCAGTGGCCAAAGCAGGGCAGGGGCAGCCAAGGTGGCTGAGGGGGGCTTTGGGATGGGATGTGGCTCCCACAGGAGGTGCAGGCACAACCTGACAGCTTTGAAAAGGTTCTTTTGAGCTCTGCTTCAGTTTGTTACACCAAAATGCATTCTCCTCATGCTTTTTCCATGGCACCCCATAGCACTGTGCCAGGAGGCCGAGCACAGGGACACAGGGATCTGTTTGGATCTGTCCTCGAGCTGGAGCAGCACAGATGGGCTGGGGCAGGCTTTGGTCCTGCTCACAGCAGGATGCATTTTCCTTTTGCTCACAGTGGTTGGTGCAGGATCCCCTGCAGGTCAGCAGAGCAGCCAGCCCAGGCTGAGGGCCCCCAGACTCACTCACCCCCTCCAGCTCCTGGTTCTTGGCCCGGAACCGTTCCCGCTGGCTGGAGATGATGGAGAGGAGAGAGTCCACCTGCCCCTCAGGGAATGAGGTGCCAAGGGATGGGGGGGGACCTGTGGATGAGGTTTGGCATGAGAGATGATCTGGGAGATGCCCCCACCATCCACACCAGGGGCTTGCTCAAGGTCCTCCCACTCTGGGACCTTGGGGGCACCCAAATCAACCCCTGTGCACAGTTATTACAACATGGACTACTATTTATGGGGTTTTTTTCATTTTTGAGGACTCATTCTGGAAGTGGACAGGAAAACCAATTGCATTTATCTGGTGCCACCCATGGCTGCCTTTCCCTGACTCCAACCCTCCCCATCCCTGCCAGACTCTCTCCTCTGGCTTCTGCAGCAGCTGCTGCATTAAAATAAAGCCCCAGAGCCCAGCCAGTCCCTCCATCCACACTCTTCTCTCCCCTACCCCAACTCCTCATCCACCACCAGCTTGCTATGCCCAGGACCCCATTTTTTGGGTGTCCCACACGGGCTGCCCCCCACAATGTGGCTCTGTGGGTGCCTGGGGGGCTGTGGCCATCCCCCCCTGCTCTTCCTTCCTGGCAGTGGCATCCATGGCCAAGGAGAAATGTGTCCCCAAGGCCATGACTCAACCAGCTGCACAGAGCAGTTATTCATAGAGCAGGATGGGTGGCTGCAGGTTGTTTAGCTTGGTGGGACTGTTGCTGTGATATTGTTTATCTTGTGTTTTCAAAACCTTTCAAAACAAACAAACAAAAAAAAAAAAAACCCAAGCAAAAAAAGAAAAAAAGGAAAGGAAACATTTTGGTTTTTTTTCCCAGAGGAGCAAAGAGTTGTTTTTTTTTTTTATTATGCATTTTCTCCTGCAGACCTCAGCAGGGGCTGATGTACAGGAAATGTTTCACTGGCTGCCTCTGGAGGGGTTTGGTGTGGGAAGAGCAGGAGGCAGAGCACAGAGCTCAGGGTGTCTGGTTCAGCCTGGGTTCCCCAGCTCAGCACAGAGCCAAGCCTGGCCCTGCACCCATCAGGAGGAGCCAGAGGATGGGCAAACCCTGCCCAGCATGGAAAACTGTCCCAGTGAGGGACACCCTGAGCAGGTGACGGCTCAGGAGCATCCTCAGGCTGCCATCCCTGGAGAAGTGACCACCCTGCCCATGGCTGGGGTGTCCCAGCCCAGCTTGGCTCCCCCTCTCACCATAGAACAGCGCCGTGGCCTCCTTGATGGGCTCGGGGATCTTCTCCAGGCCGGGGGTGGCCGCACCCTGGGCAGCACAGGCAGAAGGGATTAAACACTTCCCACCCACCCAAAGGGCAAACCAACCCCTCCTGGGTCTGCAAGGATCAGGACTGACCCAGTGTGGAAAGGCTGGTGTTCAACCCCAAATCCCAGCCTTTCCCAGGAAGGAGAAGGGCTGGATGGTCCCTGGATGCCACTGGTGCCACCCCCTCCCACGCCAGGACCTCCCCATTGCACGGGCGTGATGCAAATCTCTGCTGGGTGAAACGCCAGGAAGAAAGAAAAAGAAGGAAAGAATAATAAAAAAGGGGAAGAAAAGAAGAGGTGAACACTTCCCCAGGCCTGCAGCTCTGCCAGGCAGCCCCGGGCCGTGTGCAGGGGGTACCTCAGCATCCGGGCGGTGCACAGCAGACAGGGCTTGGATGGTGCTCAGGTCGTGCTCCAGCTTGGCCACCAGCTCCTTCTGGCCAGCCAGGGTGGACACAGCCTCGGTCAGCTGGATCTGCAGCTCAGCACAGCGCACTGCAAAACACAGCCAGGGCTGTCACCTGGGGGGCCAAAGCCCAGACTGTGCCCAGGGGACACCAAAGGGCTGAAACCCCCACCTGGAGCACCAGAGCCAGCTCAGAGCAGCAACCCTGCTCGCTCCTTAGAGGGACCACACCAGCAATCCCTGCTCAGCACCAGGGGCCCAGCCCTCCCTGCTGATGCCCCAGGGCAGGCACAGCCCCCAGGAAGGAGCAGTGCCACGTCCCAGTGCCAGAGGCAAGGGAAGCAGGCAGCTGCCTGCACTGCCACAGCTGCTTCAAAGGCATCAGCCAGGTGTTTTTGGAGCCCCAGGGGTAGCTGGCAGCATCCTGGCTGGGCAGAGCGGGGGGACCTGGAGAGGGATAAGGGGAGCTGAGCCCATGAATGGATCCCCAGGTCTGGTCTGCATGGGAGAGGTGATGGAAGAGGCTCCCGTGGCTGTGGGGAGCGCTCAGAGGGCAGATGGTGGCGTGTGGCTGGAGCAGGGTGGGGGACAGCCCCAGGAGGGGCTCAGGTGGGAGCAGTCCTGCCCCAGGCACGGGGCCAGGCTCTGCAGCCCCGGCACTCCCGCTCAGCCAATTTTCTACAAAGGATCCCTCTCTGCAGCTGCCCCCCAGAGTAAAACCCACACCCTAAACCACAACAGGCACTGCTGGAATGCTCCAGGAGCAAAACAAAAACCTCTCGTTCCCCTCACATAACCCCAGCCCAGATGTGAAGCAGTGGAGAGAGAGCTGCAGCTACAGCGAGAGGCACAGGAGCAGCACCGCAGGGCAAGCTCCGTGTTCCATTGGCAAATCCATCCCAAAACTGTCCTGCAGCACAAATCGACTTGTTTCACCTTTCTCCCTTGCTGCCAGCAGTGGCTGGGCCTCTCCCTGGCTGGGAAACCTGCTCAGCTCCAGGCTCAGAGCTGGTGTTTTGCACTGCCAGCACCTCCACCACGGGGATGCAGGATCTGTCCCTCTGTGCCTGCATTTCCAGGTGGGTGAAAGCTCAGGTCCCAGCTCTTCCACTCCCTCCCTGATAATTCCTGCTGTAATTATTCCCCTAAATTCCAGACAGCTGGAAGGCAAAAGAATTCCTCATTTATCATTTATCAACAGCCAGGGAGCAAGGAGTGCAGGGCTTGCCTGGGGAGCAGCTGTGCTTGGGGGGGGCAGTGAGGGCATTCCCAGGGCTCCAACCCTCCCTGAGCCTTCAGACAGGAGTGCACAGCTCAGTTCCAGCTCTCCCAGTCCTGCCAGGCTGGGAAATGCTCCACACACCCTGAACCCAGCTGTGCAGGGGGGTCCTTGCACAGGGAGTGATGCCCTGGCCACGGGGTTGGACTAAGAGCTGCTGTGATGGAGGCTCAAAGTGATGCCCAAAGTGACACTGCTTTCCCAGGAATCAGAGTCTTTGCTGGTGCAAATCCCTCCTTTTTTTTGCAGATGTGGCACCTGGGGACATTGGGTTGGGAAGGAACTTAAAGCTCATCCCATTCCACCCTCTGCCATGGGCAGGGACACCTTCCATGAGCCCAGGCTGCTCCAAACCCTGTCCAGCCTGGCCTTGGACACTTCCAGGGATGGGGCAGCCACAGCTTCTCTGGGCACCCTGTGCCAGGGGCTCCCCACCCTCACAGGGAACAATTCCTTCCCAATTTCCAGTTTAAACTTAGCTTGGATAAACTTCTTTCAGTTTAAAGCCATTCTCCCTCCCATGTTATTCAGAAGGAGCAAACCTCACTGCAGGGAAAGAGAGGTGACACATGCTTTGAACACAACACATGGATTTATTTTTTCTCCCCCTGCACATTTACATTTTAGAGCCCCTGATAGAACACTCAGGCTCGAGCAGGAGTAGCTGTGCTAAAGGCACATCCCACTGGAGGTCAGTATTTCTCCAGGAATGGGGAATCCCTGCCTGCTCCAAAACATGGGTGGCCTGATGCAAAATATTTGCACCAACAAGATCTGGAAAGAAAAAAACCTCTTCCCTACGGTTAATTATTCAATTGGCTGTCTTTTAAAATAGTATTAAAACGTAATTGGGAAGCTATTGCTGGCCAAACATGGGCTGGGGGGCCCAATTCTGCACAAGGCACTGCTGAGCATCCTGTCCAAGGCTCCCCACACCCAGAGGTTCCCTGGGGCAGGACGTGTTCCCTGGCCTCCCACCCTGCCCAAAAATCCTCTGCAGAGCTGAGCTTTGGACCCCACAGAAGGAGAGCCAGGCCCTGGATCCCAGCCCCTGCATCTCTCCCTTAAATGATCCTTTTGGCTTCTGAGTTACATGGAGTGAGTTTTTCAGTTTAAGAGAAAAAAAGGGTCACCAAAGGAACAGAGCTCTCAGTTTTAAAGGAATCTGCATTCTTCCTGCCCTTGGGTTTCACTCGGCCTTGGCCGGTCCCCTACAAACCATCCACAGAAACAGCAAAGGCTGGAGCCGTGTCTGACACTGACAGCAGCCAAAACCAGAGCTTCCCTCTCATCTCCCGGCAGTGTCACTCCTCACAGCTGGTTTTTGGTGGTTTTTTTTTTAATCATAACTTTCTCTTTTCACAGGGGCCGTGGCTCGTCTCTTCTGTGCCCGTGACTCTTCACCTGCAGCAGCAGGAGCTGGGCTGTGCCAGGCAGGCAGGGCAGCTCAGGCACTGAGACCCAGCAAAGGGGATCTGCCTTTGTCCTCCCCGAGCTGCTGAGCTGCAGAGCCCTGGCTCTGACCCCTCAGATGTGCAAACACCTCAAAGGCTGGCAAGAGGAGAGCTACTGCACGAGGTAACGGGACAAAGGAGGTGAAGCCCTGGGGAAAGTGGGTTTTTAATCCGTGTGTCTTTAGCCTCAAACTCTGCCAGGTCTGGTTTTTAAAAAGCCAGGCCTGACATTGCCATGGCCTTATGAAGAAAAGAGCAGAAGTGCAGGAACTGGGCAGCCCCACACCGGCAGAAGCCACCTGCCTTGGCACACACAGGGCTGCTTTCCCCTGTCTGACACACAGAAAATGAGAGGCTGAGACTGGGCTATTCCCACCCCTGGAAGTGCTCAAGGCTGGGCTGGATGGGGCTCTGAGCAACCTGGTCCAGTGGGAGTTGTCCCTGCCCATGGCAGAGGGTGATGTTAAGGGTTCCTTTCCAATCCAAACCATTCAATAATTCTGTGGTACCTTGCCAAACACTGAATGAATACTCAGAAAGAGCCTCTGCTTAAAGCAAATGCTCTGAAGAAATGCTTCTTCTGGGAATTCTGTGTGCCCAAGGGGCACAGCCACAGATGACACTGCCATGGGATGAGTGTTTCTGGAAATGCCATCCAGGATCTGTGTGGACAGGCCCCGTGGTGGGACACAAAGGTGCCTCATGCAGAGAAGAAACAAAACCCAAACTGAGAATGAAAGATTTACATCAGCCTCCCACACTTCTTTGGTTGTGAACAGCCCTGTCAGTCTCTTGCCATTCCAAAGCTGCAGGTTAAATCCTTGAAGGGATTATTGAGGAGAACAGCCCTGGAGCCCCAGTGCCCAGGCTGGAGGGGAGCAGAGCCTGGCAGCTGCAGGGGCTCATTGCCCCCGAGACCACGAGCCCAGTGCCACAGAGCAACAGCAACTCTGACTCCTGTAACAAGCCCCAGCAACTGGGCTCCCTTGGCAAATCATCCAAAATAAACAGCATCTGTTTCCACAGATGGAGAAAATTAAGACATACTTGCAACTTGGTTTGAAGTTATAAGGCCAGACATAAATAAATGAGAGGCAATCTTTCCATAAGATGGTGGCTTGATTACTGAGGATACAGACAGATGAATAAATCACCTTGGGGTGAGATAGGCTGGAACTTGCTGCACATCCATGGGACTGGGGGAACTGCTCCTGTGGATCCTCAGAGCCCCGAGGAAATGAGAGGTAAGTGGTGGAGCTGAAAGGATGGGGTAGGAGAACACACATGGGCAGTTATGGCAAATTAGCTGATGCTCTGCAAGTTCACACCCTGATTTGCCTCGTGGAACTTTTTAATCCCCCTCCATTACTGTCTGGCCTCCCTGAATTTACATAACTGTGGAAAAAAGAAAAGAAAAAGAAAACAAGCTGAGAAGTGATGTGGCACGCTGGGAGCTCTCTTTGAAAAGTCAACTGAAGTGCACTGAAAGCCACTACTTCAAAGGCTTGAAGTCTTATTTTATTGACTGGAAGGAAGATGATGGTGAGATAAGTAAACCTTGGAGTGCCTTGGCACGAAGGCTCAAAGCTGGAGCCTCACTCAACACAAACAGGGGTGTCTGAGAGTGCCAGGGCCGGGAGCAGGAGCCAAAGGAAGATGCAGGAAACTGGGTCTGCCATGGACCCTTTGGTTTTTCCAGCTCGTTCACCTTTCCCCATGTTGGGCCACTCCAGTTCATGACTGGACTGTTACCCCCAAGCTGAAATCATTGCTCTTCCCCATGAATAAAAAAGTGCCAAGACTTCTTGGCATTGCTCTCCAGGAGCCTTTTCAAGCCAACAAAGTCTTACCTCCGGCTCTGCCTGATGCCAGAGCTCCTGAGGTTTACACATAAAACTCAGGCCTGGTTTCAGGCTCTTGAAACACTTGGCATTTAGTTTTTAAGGAAGTCTGGGAAAGGCTGTTACTGCCCGAAGTCCTGCTCCACTTCCAGGAGCATCAATGGGAGATGACTCGACCTTGACCCTGCACTTTGTAGCTGAAGGGATGAGGAGCACACGGCCCCCAGGTGCTGCAGATCCAGCCCTGGATGCACAAGATGATTTTCTCTGCCCTCTTTTTTTGCTCTGTGAAGATGCCAAGGCAGAAAGATCTGAGCCAAAACCCTTCCTGCACCAGGAAGATTGTCAAAGGCCTTTCACCACTGTGCAGCTCGATGGTTCCAGTTCTGTCTTGACCTTTTCATGGTGAGGGACAACTTTTCTGCCTGGCTCAGGGTGTGTGGGAGTCCCTCAATCTGCCTCAACTTCACGCAAAGCCTTTTCCTGGGGGCCACCTCCACTGCTGGGAGCTGCCAGTAGGCTGAGAAACAGGACAAGGAGGCAGGGAATGATTGAATATTTCCCTGTCTGTGGGCTCTGAGTGCAAATCTGCTCAGAGGTAAAGGCTGAAGGGCAGGCTGCAGTGCAAAAGCCCAGCTGAGCCATCTGCTGAGGTGCATCTCACCTCCCAGGAGGCAATAAAAAATCAGTGTCACTGGCAGGGACTGTGCTGTTCCAAAAATGTCCCCAGAGTAAATATAGTGAAGATCAAGTGCTCCAGAGATCTCACCAATACGACAGAAACACACAAGAATTGGGCTTTTGGGACATTTTAAAGCAACTTTTGTAGAAGTCTCCAGGGAGGAAGGAAAGGTCAGTCAGCTCCAGGAGCTCCTGAGTAGCCAGAATGCCTGGATTATTAGTCTGGGAAACATATCAGCTGCTTCTGGGCTGTCCTGGTCCATCTGTAGTTGCCATGAGGGCATTCTCTGATCAGACCTTCTGCAGGGCTTCTGAAAGGGCAGACAAAGCAAGGAGAGGATGAAAAGAAAGGAATGACGTCTCTAAAAGTTATAGCACAATCTCCCTGGCCTTTAGGCACAGATATCAGGCCTGGAAAAGCTCCAGGAGTGCAGAGATGAGGTTTCTCTGCAGACACAGAGTTGTAAGAGAAGACATCAAGAACATCAGTGGATCCTTGAGGAAGGTACAGAAGATGAGCAGTCCCAGACAGCGAGGGCTGCAAGAACAGCCCTGCTCAGTTTTACTTCATGTGCTGCCAAAGAGACAAGAGAAAACAGGGACAAGCAGAGAGCAGATCATGTCCAACACCCTGAGAGCAACATTTATCTGCCCAAGTGACAAAGGAAGCACGAGGAAAAGCCCCAGCTGCCATGCTCAGTCCAACATCAGCATCCTTCTCTGAGTCCTCAGTGCCCTCAGGGCCAGCTGGGAAAAAGACTTTGGGGAAGGGAGAAGGAGCCACCAAACTGCAGCAAGACAGGACAAGGGGTGATGGTTTTCAGCTAAAAGAGGGATGATTCAGGTGAGTTCTAAGGAAGAAGGTTTTTTTATGATGAGGGTGGTGAGACCCTGGCATGGGGTGCCCAGAGCAGCTGTGGCTGCCCCACCCCTGGGAGTGTTCCAGGCCAGGTTGGATGGGGCTTGGAGCAACCTGGGATAGAGAAAAGCGTCCTTTAAAGGTCCCTTCCAACCCAAACCATCCCCTGACTCTCTGGGTGCTCCCTCCCAGCTCTCTGGGTTTCTCTGCCAGTTGCTGCCAGAGGAGGTGCAGGTGAGATTTCTTATCCCTTCCCCTGCTTTTTTCCCTTTCTTTTCACATTTTGAGGGCCTGCTGGGAAGGGAAGGTTTGAAGGATCTCTCCTTCCCCTTCCTCCTGGCCCAGCCACTCCAAAATAAACAGCCCCCAGCAAAGAAACCCAGTACTGCTTAATAAATTCACTCTGTAAGGAGAGAGATTTCATACAAGAAGGGATTATTTCCAAGGGTACTAAGATAATTACATGGGTAACTTGGAAGAGTTCAAGAAAACAGTTTGAATTTTCTTATCAGTTTCCCATAGCTTGGAGCAAAAAGAAAATAAAATGCTGTGCTGTAATCGAATCATGTTTTCTGAAGCCCTCTGTTGGCAAGTACACAATTCCTTCACCACTTCCATTAAAACAGAAATGCTGAGGAGAAAACGACAGCATTTCCAAATGGGAAGAAGTGGGGCTCAAAGCACCATGTCAGCCACTCACAGCTCCTCACCTGGTGGGAACGTGATGTGAAAAATATCCCTTTTCCCACTGAAAGTTAAAGTGGCTCTCACTGACAGCAGGGCAGGAGCAGGGCCATGGCCAAGACCTTTCCCACTAATCCAGCAAATCCCTGTAACATTTTCTGTCCAAACCTCACCCACCCAGCCCCAGCAGCAGCTCTGTCCCAGCAGGAACTCACAGCAATGTCCCAGTTCACACCAGTACAGTCTATGGGGACACACAGCTTACACTTCTTCCAAAAAAAGAGAATTTTGACATCCTTTTGAAGGGCTGCCCCAATAAAATTACGGTGGAAGATCCAATTATCTCCATGGAAGACCATAAATATCTGCTCCTGACCACTCAGATGCTTCCTTGTGGTTTGGGTTGCCTTCCTAACTTGCCAAAATCAACCCTTTGAGATTTAGGCTTGAGAGAACAGCCTGGCTTTATCCCAAGATGCACAATCCTGAGCTCCTGTGCACCTTCTCCAGGTCAGTGCTTTCTCAAGTTGAACACACCCTTTGCTTTACGTGTGGCATTTTAGGAGTTTCATGCCGACACCACCTGAAGGAAAGTGCAGGTTACAAATACACAAATTAACCTACCTGAGGCACAGCATTTTAAAAGTGTAGCTGTTTAGCATCAAGTTTAAAAAAAATCATACACAACAATGCCATTTATAGCAATCAACAGTTGGACCAGTCATTAAAGAGAAGGGGAAAAAAAAAAAAGTGTTAAACCATGAACTTTTCCATCCTGTGGAACAACCTGTCACAGACGCTTCAAAACCAGAAAATGCACATTTATCATGACATGAAGGCATTCAGTAGCATTTTAAACACATTTGGAGGAGAATTCTCCCACTCCTGCAGAACTTAAAATGGCAAAGACACACCCTGGACACCAACGTGGAGCTGGACAAAGTGCCAGCCTCACCCTGGGAAATCTCAGCCTGAGCCCTGCTCCCCAGGACAGAACCAGAGCAAATATCCAGCCTGCCCCTCCAAAACTCCTGTTCCACAGGAAACTCCCAGGAAGAGGCACACAACAGGCTGGTAGGAAAAATGTGACAGGGATGTACTGCAGGAGATGGTGGAAATCAAGGTAGGTCCCCCAAAAGAACATTCAGTTCACAAAAAACCAGACACGAGCACGCCAGGGAAAACAGAGCACCCAGGAAAGCACAGACACACACACACCCCCTCTGCCTGACACCCAGAGCATCCAAAAAAGTGATTTATTCCATTACTTTTAAAAACATAATCCCACTGATGGATTACAGCATCTGTTCCTTACCAAACTCCTCACTCTGTAAATACTGGGAGTATTTATAGGAACATCCCGTAAGGCACTAAATGAGGAATTTATTTTCCTAAGAAGGATCTGTAAAAATAAACAGTGAGCCAAATACCTGGGAAAATTCTTTGACATTTTCATTTCTGAATCTAAAGCATTTCTGACCTCAGATAACTGACTTTTTTTTAAAAAAATTAGTTGATGTGTTGTTGTGGTGCTCAAAACAATCCCCCTTGGCAGTCTCAGACCCTAATATGTGAAGCTGGGTGCCCACCTCTCACTGACTGCAGCAGGAATGGCCACACTTGGATTTCACTGAACATTTTGGACATCTAACAGTTCAATATTGAAGGTACTGGAAACACACACACACTCCCCACAGGAACTGATACACTAAAAGTAAATTTTCCTCCCCTGGCCAAACAAAAATCCCACCAAACCATCCCTGTGATCCCTCTGGGCACCACCAAAACCAGAAGCAAAATGTAAATGTTTGCTGCTTGGACTCAGGTCTCACCTCAATAAAAGACAGCCCACGCCGAGTTGTGTTTGTATAAAAGATATTTACTTCAATTATCACACCTAGGGTGCTAGTGAATAATAATAATAATAATACATCGTGTGAGTTTCATACAGTGATATTGCTTCTCCATATCATATAGGGACCGTTGTACAGTGCTGAGAACAAACATTTTATGGCTAAACCAAACAAAGACAGAAACAAAGCCGTCTGCTGACGAGGGAGCGCTGCCCTGCACTGCCAGCCAGATAAACTCTTACTTTTTTATGTTTAAACAAATACCAAGAAATAAAATGTTACAAAAGATGAGTCACAGCAACACAATGTGGGCTTCTCAAAGCTACTTGTACAAAAAAAATGACTTTTTTTTTTGTGGTTTTTTTTTTTTTTTTTGGTCAATTGGGTCTTTGTGAGGATCTTTTTTTTTTTTTAATCTTTTTTTTTTTTTTTAAATCTGTGATTGTGAATATAACAAACAAGCTCTAAAAACATCTAAGACTTAGTGCGTTACAGAAAAAATATAAAATACTGCTAAAAATGTAAGACACCACAATACACTGGGGTAAAAACTGAGCTTATTATTAAAAAAAAAAAAAATAAAATAAAAAGTTCTCAGGAAAAAGTACACCACTTTCTGTTCGAGTTCATCTTGTGCTGTGTTAGTAGTCGGGGCATTTCCAAGGTCTGCCCATTCTCATGGCAAGTAGTTATTGCACAAATGCAAAGAGTTAATTTTTTAATTAAAAAAAAAAGAAGAAAAATGAAAAGGGACATGAGGGAAACAATGAAAAAAAAAAAAAAAAAGAAAGAAAAAAAAAAAAAGAACAACCCCCCACCCCAGCCTCCATCTGCTTTGGGATTGACATCCAAATTCGTACGTGTGACATTCTCACAGCATTTCCAGCAAGGAATGGGAGAAAATGCTTTTCACCACAGAAATGCATAGAGTATTCTGAGAGGAACAACCTTTTGTTTGGCAGAGCTGACCCAACACTTACACAAGGGCTTTCTTTACTCTGATTTTCACTTTCTTTTTGGACTACACCAGAAGGAAAAAGAACCTGACGTGGGAAATCTGCTGGATGGTTTTTTTTTTTTTAGTGGGACACCATCGAAAGGCAAAGTGCAAATTTGCTTCCCAAGCCACAGAAGTGGTTGCTGTGCCCTGCACTGGCCCAGCACCTTCCCCTCTGCCCACGCCAGGGGGGATGTGGCCCTGAGCCCTGGGCTGTCCCTCCCTTGGAGCTGCACTCCCCCCAGGTTTGGGGCTGCAGCCCAGCTCCTCTCCTGCTCCCCAGGGCCACCTCACCAGGGAAAGCCTGTCTGAACACATCTCCACCCAGCAGCAAAACTGAGCCACCCCTGTGCCACACATCAACGCACAACGTGCATTTCAGAGCTCACACCAGGAAAAGCTGCTGCTGCACAAGGTGAATTATTGTTTTTCTTTTTTTTTTTTCCCTCTTTTTCTTTTTACCTTGACCAACTTTTGAATGAGAAGGAAATCAGCTCTGAATTCAGAAAGTCAAACATATGCCAACAAAGATGAACATCACAGGAAACCAGTCTCTCATTTTAAATGAACACTTGTGAGTTAATTGCAATGCGCTCTGACCAGGGGCTCTGCATCTTCAGCAAATTCTCAGTAGAGGCTCTAGGAGGCTCAGGGTATTTTCTCTCTCTGTATATTTTAAGTCTCTTCTCTCACAACTGAGGCTTCTTATTCTCAGTCCTAAATTATTTTAAAAACTATTTAAATAATATTATTTATTAGGCATTTAGATAAAATACTTTTTTTTTTCTTAAAAAAAAAAGAAGATTGCTCTAGAAAACACAACAGGGGCACAATGATATGGATACTACAAACCAACACCACCTGCTCCATCTCTAGGATATCCCAAGCTTTCTCCAACATCCATTTAGGGGACAGCAACCTGGTCTAGTGGAGATGTCCCTGCCCATGGCAGGGGGTTGGAACAGGATGAGCTTTTAGTTCCCTTCCAACCCAAACCAATGATATGTAAATACTCCTGTTGTGTTTATATCCAACAACAACAAAAAAACCCCCAACAAACCTCGACAAAAAAAGAAACTGTTAAAAATTAATCTCATAAATAGGAAATATTAGATTGCTGTCCTAATCACAAAGCACCTCTGTGTATTCCACCTTCTGATGCTGCAGAGAGAGCGAGCTCGGGAAGGGAAGTGCTGGGAGGGCCGGGGGTGATGGGGGGAGAGAGCCTGTTCTGGACAAAACCAAATCCAGACTGGAATGACTCGACAGTGCCTCACCACCCAGAGCCAGCACGGCCCTGGGCATGGCAATGGGGACAGCAGGTGGGACTGATGGCACAAAGGGACACGGAACTGCCACGGCTGAAGGCCAGGGGGGTTTCTTGGACACTCACAGAGCGCACGGCGCGAGACTGAGCCCTACGAGCATCGACTGCTGGCTGATGGCCGAGCCCTATCCCAGGAGCTGCTGGAACAAACCCACAGGGATGTGGGGTTTTCTTTTCCCCCAGGAATCTGAATTCTCCTGAAGTAGAGCTCGCCCTTGGAACCAGAGTTTCTATTGCACAGACTCCTCACACAGTGCTGGATGTGCTGGGGAGCCCAGCACGTTCCAGTGTTGGGACACCGGGATGCTCCATCAGTGTTTGCTCCCCCCTCCCCAAAAAAAAGAGAAGTGGCTGGGAATGCTGCAAGCCAGATCACTGTGCTTTAGATTATTCTCCACGAAGAGATTAGGAAATAAGGCACATAGCTTTCCAAGTAGAGAAAGTGAGAGTAAATTCCAGGAAGCAAAACCTAAAGACTTAACGGGAAATGTGGCAACGTAGAGGATTTTGATGATATGCCTATTGAGTGAAAAGAAAATAATTTCAAGCTCGACTAAAATCTTCCTCCCACAGAAAAAAAGGAATGACCCATGAACTCCATCTCTCTCTAGAGAAGGTGAGAAGGACATGGAAGCCCTGACCAAGGAAAAGGAAAAGTACAATACAGATGTGACCTTGCTTATTCCCCACGCTCCTCCTTCCCAAACCAGATGCTCAAGTACTCCCTGTATCACCTGTACCAGCATCCAGAGGTAACCAGATACTTTGGAAACACTTTTAAAGCTAGTAATAACTTACCCACATATAAATAACACATCAAAACAGCACAAAAGGTCCAACACAAGCTAATAAAAGCCAGGGAAGTCTGATTGAAAGACTGATTGCAAAAATATTTTTCCTAGTTACTTGGAGACAAGATTGTACTTCAGAGCAAGTCAAGTGCCAAGTTTTATTTATTCTCTTGAAAGCACAGACACTTGCCTTCCAAGAGGAGCTGCCCAACAGAGAATTTCTACCTCATTCCTACAAATACTTGAATTTTCAGCTAAGGGAGAGCAAGGCTGAGCTGCTTGCTTTAATTCCATACTTGGCTTGAATTTACTTCACCAGCTGATTTTGTGATTGTTTAAAATATGTCTTTACTGTCCACTGCACATTGATAAAGGACAGAGCACTACACGAGTGCAAATATCTGGAATATTAACTTCCTGCAGGAAGCCAAACCTACAGACAAGGTTTGACCCCTCCTTTCCAATTCCTTGGCTCTTGCACATCTCAGACCCTTGGGATCATTTTTATGTATTCTGAGCATGATCTTCCCCGTGCTCATTAGTTAAACCCAGGCATCTCCAGCAGCCTGGTCTCTCCAGTGGCTAATCCCCTCTTTCCAGCAGGGAATGGATCTGGAAAGTGGGGAATGGCATCCTCTACCCATTAAAATACATATTGGTTTAAAGCCCTTGCTCACCCTACATCCCAAATGATTTCACAGATTTGGCTACAGCAGTTCTGCTGCACCATTAAGACCAAGCACACAAATGCTAAATACACAGAGAGGCTTTTCCATCCTGGAATGATGCACAGAGATACATTTAACAACTCCCAAAAATGCATATTAATTACCCACATGGACAGAAGAGAACACAATCCTTTTACTTCTTGTCAAGAGAGAGGCTGTGCTGTTGTGGCACCACCAGAATTACACAGGAATTGTGCAAAAATCAGGTGTGGCACCACAGCAGCAGGAAATTCCAGGCATGACTCTCCAATTCCAAGGAACTTTGGATGAAGATTGTACCATGTATTACAAATATCTCTAAAATTCAAACAGAAAGCCAAAGATATGATATCACAGGGGTATTCACTTTGCTGCACTGTTTCCTGCATTGTTTTGTTATGGTTAAGGACTCAGTTGCTCTCTGCACTCAGCTGGTTCAAAATCCAAAGAAATCGAACTGATGTGATGAAAGCAACAGTTCTAATAATGGCTAAAATCTCCCACCACCACTGTGAGTAAAGCAAGCTTGAAACTGGCAGAATTGTCCTTTACAGAAGAGCTGGGCAAGGAAAAAAAATACAATAATCTTACTAATTTTTTAAAAGGAGGCATTTCCTTTTAATGCACTTTAGTGCCAGAACATGCTTGTGATTAGCAATGAAAATCAAGCCCAGGAATCCCATCAGGGTTTTTTTCCATTCACAAGAATTGTAGAAACACAGACTCCACAGACAGCCAAGGATTTTGGGATGGATATGGATGCCCAGGTCTTGGGAAAAGCAGGTCCTGGATTGTACCAGAGGATGCTGGTGAGGGGTTCACTAATAAAGTTCAATGAATGATTTTCTTCAACTGGAAAATGACCTTTTAACTAATAACTGCTATTAAATATGCCACAGTACCACTTGGCTGGGGGGAATCATCCCTGAGGACAGAGATGGCACCGCTTACACACCTGTTTTTAAGGCTTTTTGAAAACTTTAAGTGCACAAGCCTAACGCTAATCTTCTCCAAAAGGATAAATTTCACGTTCAGAGCATAAAACCATTTTATCCTTGCATATTAATAGGGTAGGGTGTAGTCCATGACCTGGTCATGTAGGACAAATCAGTCCCTAGGCATGGCATAAAGAGCTTTTCTTGCTATAAAGTCCATTATTAACTATACTTTATATATGGCATAGTCAATATATCCTATAAAAGAGATGGGGAGGAAAGAAGAAGTTGGTGAAGTTATATTTCAACATTTTAGAGCTCAAATATACGTGAAGGAGACAGGGACTGCTACATCCCTTTTGAACTAAGAAGGTTATACCAGAAAAGAAATCCTGTGCCAGTGATTCTCCTTGCAATTTAAAACCAGATTTTAAACTGCTGGGGGGATGGGGAAATTAAAAGGTCTTTCTTTTGTATAGAGTTTTTAAATTTTATATTTTTTTAAAAAAAAAGTTGATTGTATATGCAACACAAAGAAAATGTTGATGTTCATAGAGGAGAAAGTGAAAGGCAGAACAACGGAGGAGTCAACCCAGCCCTGCCTTGCCAATGCTTTATCCATGTGAGTTAAATTTAGGGGTAAGAGGTTTTAACCAGCTGGTCACACCAGGGCCAAAACTGCCACATGCTCATGGGAAAGCCTTGACTTGGTTTTAGGGATTGTTAAATCCAGTCCCCACCTAAGAACCAACTTTCCTTCTTCTCCTCTTGTTTCTGAGTCTCCACGAGGAGCTCGGCCACACTTGGTGGCTGAAGACAGAGAACATCCACTGGGTGAAGGGGAAATCAGAGAGAATTCCAGAAACTCCTTTGTAGGAAGAGACACAAATGGAGCGAAAATAGTGCCCTCCATGTGCAGGTTAAAAATGTCACCACTCCACTTTCAGGCTGCAACAAACTGCCAAGCTACTGATCTCTCACAACCCTGCTAAAGGCACAGATTTCTGGGGCATTTCAACTGAATTAAAACATTTTGGATCCAAGTGCAAAGTGCCCAAATCCAATCACTTTTTTTCATGTATTCTCATGATTTTTATATGGTCAAAATGTGATTTCCCCCCCACCCTGTTTCTAACCTGCCCTGTTTTTGCCAGGAGCATTCTTATTCATAAAAGCTTTAAGAATACTGGAAATTATTAATTTTAAGATGGGAAATGACAGACTTCTGATGGCAGCTGTGCTTGTGGGGACTGCAACCACGGTTAGCATTTTCCATTATTTCATCACATTAATTTGTCACGTTTCCCTCAATCCTATTTTATGTCGATTTATCAGCTTTGTAGTTTGAATTACCACCAGAATGATGCACTTCTCTAACTTACTATTTCTCCTGTTAAAGGATTGAAAAATAGTGACTTTTAAGTAATTGGATTGGAAAATATTGCATAGAATTCTGTGGTGTTCATGACCCCCCTGCTCTACACCAATCCCACATCAACAAGTTACATAAAAATAATGCAGAGATCTTTTAGCTAATGAGAAAGGCACATTTTTTTTTTTTAAACTGTAATATAGATATTTCCTATTACAGCAAGGAGTTTATTACTAAAGGACTCACTAATTCATGATACGGGCAGAGTGCACTGATATATTCCTTTAAAGGGGGGCTCTATTTATAGGCATTTTCAGATGAATAAATAAAATGGCCAAATTTTATGGCATCAAAAGCAACTGTAAATAAATGCATTTCTGCCACTAAACATGTGCAATGCTGTTGTCTGAAATCTGTATCCTCAAAAATGGAAGTGTAT
Organism: Eopsaltria australis; assembly: GCA_034509425.1. NCBI lineage: Eukaryota > Metazoa > Chordata > Aves > Passeriformes > Petroicidae > Eopsaltria > Eopsaltria australis. Next base: position 489,927 of record JAVTVJ010000394.1, read on the forward strand.
CATTGACAATCCCACTGCACGACCCTTCTGCCAAGGGATTCTCTTTCCTGGCTTTTAGCAAACAAAGCACTGCACTTTTTTCCTTCCCTAATCATCCAGAGAGAAAAATCAACAATTTAACTGCAATAAAAACGTATTTCTATTAAAACAGCCCTGGCCCTTCATGCACAGCGTTGGTAAGAGCATGGAACTGGAAACAGAGAGAGAAAACAAAATGCTTCTAAAGAACCTCAGGAAAAACAGACTCTGGCATGATGGATTTCCTGAAAACTGCCTGTGCTTTTATCCATCAGGAAAAGAAACGTCAGCAACGAGGGCTCTGCTGCCCTGTGAGATGAGCCCCGTGTCACACATTCCCTTCCCCTGGAATCAGCACCCAAGGGGTGACAACCACTGTACTGTGCTGCTCTTTGGCATTTCTTCTCCTTCTACTTTTTATCCTTTGAATCAAGTAAAAAAAAAAAAAAAGTTATTCCAAAACATGTTTTCCTCCCAAGGGTGAGTTCCAAATTGATCCCAACTATCGCTCACACCCTGCAGTGTAAGTTCAGCCTCTAAACTGGGGGGGCTTGGCCAGAAAAACCAGCAGGTAACTCATGTCCAACCCGAGAACCTCAGCAGTAGTTCAGCTACTCCATCCTACTTTCCCCTGGAACAGAACAGCAGCTGTGACCTCGGCTAAACACCAGGACAAACCCCAGGAGCATCTCTGAGCTCCAGGTGTGAGGGTGCTCCTCAGCCCCTGCCCTCCAACCAGGGGGTCACCACGGAACCCAAAGTGACTCCGGGCAGGAGGTCACCCCAACAGCATCTCAGCAGGCTAATCCACATTCAACGCAGATCATTAAATATGAAACAGCAAAAGGAGCTAAGCCATTAATAAAGTGCCAAAAATATAGGAAATACTGACAGCATTTTATTTGATTAATTTTATAATAGATCCCAATGACAACCCTTGGCAAGATGGAGTGACTTCTGACTTCTGAACGCTGTCTTTATCCAGCAAAATTACATGACTCAAATGGAATAATGGAGCTCAGAATTAACAGTTAGTGTTATGAAAGAAAGATTTCCTGTAGGGCAAGCTACAGATATGCTTTTTAAAAAATCATTACAGCATTAAAAACTGGGCGGACGCTAAAGAATCCTTAAAGAACTAGTGGAAACCTGAAAAGCAAAACAAAAATAAACAGAAAAAAAAAGAGAAGAAGATATGTTTCAAGGCACTTACGTATTGCTTATTAAGAAGAGAGATTGACCTTAACTGCTGCATTTGCGTGCGACCTGTGAATACAGTTCTGCTGTCGTACAATGCAGCCAGAGCTCTCAGTAAGCATCATGGAATGCAATCAGATAGACACAGGCACAAGAACAGTTTGGGGAATATTAACTTAAAAAAAAAAAATCATCAAAAATCATCAAACAGAAAAAAAACCCCTCACTATGGAGAAAGCCGAGAGTAACCACTTGACTGCATCCAGCACCTGGGTCTCAAATCAGCAGACAAGGACAGTAGGAACAGACTGGCAAGTGCATTGCCTAGAATTCATTAAAAAACCCAACCTGAACCAAATGACAACGAAGAAAAAAAAGATAAAAATAATTAAAAGAACCTAAGAAAATATCTGCGTCTCCCGGGCAGAAGTTTTGCTCTTGGCTGGAGACGCAGCTTGTTGTGACTTGTACTAAGGTATGTGAACTCCTATCAGTTTATCCACGGAGCTGTGCTTTGGAAGTCAGAGCAGGATACTGGACAGGTACAGAGAGGTCACCCTTGGCTCCACCCCGTGCCCAGCGCTGGGAGGCCGGGAGCGCTCCCAGCCCGCGCTGCCACACCCCGGTTCTGTCACTGCCAATCGTCCCTCAGCTCACCACAGAAAGGGGCAGTTCCTCTCTCTCCGTTCCTCAGCTTTAGTTTCGCATCACGAGTCCCCAATTACCCGAGGAGGAATCTTGAAACAGCTAGCAGTGGAAAATTGGAAATAAATCCCTGCCTTTCAGCCTCCTAGAGCCTTCTTTCCTTAGTCATGAGAAGGATGGATTTTAGTGTACTGATTCTTAGATTTGTGAAAACTTGCGCTAAGTGCTGCTGTCGCATGTTAAGAGACTGTAAATGAAATACATAAGTTCTAAAACATCATGCAAGAAATGTGGTTTCACATCTTACAGTCAAAAATCCTACTAATGAATTAATACAAGCACACTGAGGTGTAATATTGGGAACATACCTTTAAAGTCGGAACTCCTCTCCCCCATCCCTCCCTCCCCCAAAATCAGAAAAGTAATATTAATTAAACTTAAGAAGTAATGAATGCACCATTAAAGTGTCATCAAAAAGATGCTGACCTAAGACAAAAGTTCAATGATACACAATACGGTCAAAAAAGTCTTCAATCAATAATATACAGTATGACAACTACATCTTGTAAATTATACCCAATACTGCCGGCAGTCTATCCCTCTAAAGAATATTTGCCCCCTTTCATCCCTTCCTAACAATCAGATAATAAAATACAGCACCTATAAATAAGCAAAAAAAAATTATATATATATATATTATATATATATATATATTCCGAAATCATCTATTGTTAGTTTTAAAGATATGGCAATAAAGGAGTCTAAATTAGCAAACTTGTAGAAGCCATAACTGATAAAACAGCTTATTGAAAAAAGGTGGCAGTAATGCACTCTATGTGTGCACAAGTACGTAAGAAAATACACAGACGTATAAAATTGCACGCACACACCCACGCACACACATCCTTCCACACACCTCTATGCTCACGCATATACATATAGACAACAGGAGGAGTTAGAGACAAGTTAGAATTGGGTTTGTACTTTGATCAGCCCTAACCTGTGCATAAAATAATGGAAAAAGGCTGTATTTCTGCAGGGCAGAACGGGCCGGACTGGGATTCGAGAGCACGAAGGTTTTGGTTTCGAGCTTGGGCTGCTTCCACCCCGGTCAGAGCCCGTCTGGTCATTGCCACGTACTCTTTATCCACGCAAAAAAAAAAAGGAGCTTCCCACAACTAAATTGTATTTAAAATCAGTGCTTGTGGTGGGAAGAGAGTCAGTAAATGGCCACCAACAGCAGGAGAAGGGCTGGGTCTGCGGCAGCTCCAGTCCCTCCTAGTGGTGTGTGACAGCAGTCGGACACGTGAACTGCGTTCCCATGGATTCCAGGTAAGCTGAATTTTGGGATACGGGCTGGGCCCCCGAGAAGCAGGCTGAAATGTTACTGGCCAACGTTTTTGGAGCGATCTGTCTTTGCTGAAAGGAAATCCTGTACACTACGAACCAAGTGAAATGATCAAGTACATGCTGCTTCTAAGTTGTCTCCTAAACCTCCCAGATATGAGGTCTGATCAGCGTGCTCTGTGGTTAGAGGTTAAAAAGCAGATTATAAAATACCTAGATTCAGATTTTTTTTTTGTCCTGATTTGGCCTAAAATGGAGTGTATTAAACAAATTCTGGGCTGCAAAAGACCAGAATCAGTTAAAGCTATGAAACAATGTGCACTACGTGTCAATATTCTATTTCACTTACAAGAAAACACTAAGTCAGCTACCACAAATTAAGATATTTTCCTGATGTGACTTTTTTTTTGTTTTGTTAAAAAATATGTGGAGTAAATGTGTTTTTTTTTTTAATTCAAAGTTTCAAACAACAAGATTCTTTTCTTTTCTTGAAAATATGTAGGAATCCAAACTAGTGTGTTTAGAGTCGGTTGACTGTGCAATCTCTTAGTGGCAACTGAACAGCTACAAAAAACTTTCTTTTTTTTCTTTTTCTTGAAAAATCTCCCCTTTTTTCCTGGTTTAAGAAGATAATAGTGTATTATCGCTCTGTAGCCATTAGATGGCAGATAAAAAGCCCCCTTTTAATATGTGGGTTTGATTTTTTTTTTAAGATTTTTTTTTTTTAGGTTTTTTTTTTTTCCTGTTTTTCATTTTTTTAAAGCCCCACACCAAAGAGGAGGGCACAAGGCAAAGCTGTATGAGTTATTCCAGAAATCGTGGAAATCACTTAGGGCAATAATAAAAACACTTCAGGGTACAAAAAAGCTTGACTACACATTTCAGTTTTCTTCCTCGAAAACACAAACATAAATTGGGCTTAACGCTCCTTTTTTTTTTTTTTTTTGATTTCTATATGCACCTTGGCCTATGGCGTTTTTGCCCTGTGGCCCGCAGGGCGGTTAAGTGCGAACACAATAAAACCAGTAGAGGTCCAGTTTGACTTCCCAGCTCTCCCGAGTTGGGCCAGTTTAATCTCAAAACTCCCACTCGACGGCCTCTTCCCGACTCGCGGCCTTCTCCAGGCGGTGGATGATGTTGTTCAAGTTGGCCGCTTTCTTTTTCCTCAGGGAGCTGTCTCGCGTGTTCCTGGAGCTCGCCGCCTCCGAGAAGCCGAACAAGCTCTGGAGAGAGTTGGCTTTCTGCGAGCCTGCGGCCGGCGTCGAGCTCGTACTTGGCACACTGGAGATTTTCTCTGAACTTTCTTTCGACTTGTAGGAGCTCTCCCCCGTAAGGACTGAGGTGGAGGCAGCTGAGGTAGAGGCATCCCCTTCCGTGGCAGAGTTTGGCAGTGTCTCCGGAGCGTCTCCCGGGCGCGGCGGTGCCGGCGGGGAGCTGTGGCGCGGCGCTCTGAGCCGGCCCTCGTCGTCGGTGTCCTCCAGACTCTCCGGCTCTGCTTTCTCCGAAGGCCTGGCGCCTCGCAGTGCCTCTTCCCCCGCCTCGAAAGCCGGCTCGGCGGGCCCTCCCTGAGACTTGGCGGCCGCGCTGCTGAACTCGTCCGCCTCCGGGCCGCTCGGCTTCCCGTCGGGAGGGCCCTCGGCGTCCACGCCGTCGCAGCTGTCCCCCTCGGAGCTGTGGGCCGCCCTGCTGCTTCTGGCCGAAGGGGAGTCGCTCGACCCGGCCTGGCTCTGGCTCCCGGCTTGGATCTCCTCGATGAACAGCTCCCGGCGGATGCGGGACCTACGAGACAGGGGAGAGGGATGTGAGTCGGCCAGGGCCACGAGGAGATGCCCACCTCCACTAAAAATGCCCTTTCCATGCTGCTAAAGATGCCCTCTTGTGGAATCATTAAGGCTGGAAGAGACTTCTGAGGTCATCGACTCTACTAAAAATGCCCTTTCCGTGCCACTAAAAATTCTCTTCATGGAATCATTTAGATTGGAAAACACTTTCGAGATCATCAACTCCACTAAAAATGCCCTTTCCATGCAACCAAAAACTCCCTTCATGGAATTATTAAGGCTGGAGAAGAGATTATTGAGTTCAATTTTCAACTAAGTACCACCAAACCCTATTGCCAAGTGTTGCATTGACTTGTTGGTTGAACGCTTCCAGGGGTGGTGACTCCACCACTTCCCTGGTGGGAAATTTATATTTTTAACAAAAAATACGAATACACTTCCAGGAAATCCAGAATAAAGTGGATTGTAAACACAAACAATTCAGGTTTCTACTAGAAATGAGCCAGTTTGCCTAAACAAGAAATAAGCCAGGGAAAAGCTGGACAAGTCCCTTGGTGTTCCCCTGGACAGTGAGGAGAAATGGAGATAAAACCAAGCCCGTGGTGCTGAAAAGTGCTGTGAGAAAGCCCAGCCTGTGACAGGCTGCCAGTCTATGAGCTAGTCTGACTTTTGCTTCATTTTTTATTTAAAAAATAAATTTCAGAATGTGAATAATGACAAGGCAAGCAGTGCCTGTCATAGGAATGACTGCTCTCCCTGTGTGGGTAGAATTGCCTGGTGTGCAAGGATACCCCAAACACACCTCTGTCATTTAACTCGGGCCTTCCTCCCTCTTCCTTCTACATTTAGGAGTTCCCAAAATCCTCACAAGTACAGAAAAGTTTATGTAAAAACCTTAGGGTTTGGGCTAATCCCTTCTCTGTCCTGTTCCATCCATGGGAGAAGTGATGAACACCCTTTAAATCCTAATTTATAACCAAGAGGGAGCCTCAATGACCTGGGGTCAGGGATGGGACCACAGGCCTGGGGGAAGTTTACCACAATTTAGTATTTTTCAGAGTGAAGATAAAAAACTCTTGGTTTCAGCCATGGGGAAGTGCCAAGCGGCCTACAGACCACAAGTGAAATGCTCTCCCAGCACTGATGGCCGTAAGGATTTTCTATTTTTCCTTAACTGTGCTATGGAAGACAGCACACAATGGAAAAACATTCGGCTAAATGGAGAACACCACCTGAATACTGCTTTTGAAGCTAATGATCTTATTGACTTACTTGAAATGCAACAGAGTATTCCAGCACTACTTGCTGACTCCACACTTTTGAAGGATTTAGGGGGTCTGTAATTTTCCCTAGGAGAATATTATTCACCTAACAGAAGACCACAGGTGCTAACATTAATTTTCTATTACCATTAACTGCACGCATCCTGCAACATCGATTATCAGGCTCTATTTATGCCTCAAATCTCCCTGCATGGACATTGATCCAGAACACGGTGCTTCTGTACCATTCCCCAGGTCAGGAGAGGAGGCTGCTAAGAGCTCTGTGCCTGCCTGGCATTTAAAATACCTCAGCTCCAGCAGGTACTGAACAATGAGAATCTGACCACAGCCCTACAAACATCAAACCCATGCCTGTGGAAATCCCTGGAATTCACACCCAATACGTTGCTTCTGGAATCTGGTCTGGCTCCTGATTAACATAGTAATTAAACCCTCATGGTAAAGAAGAACTGGTGACAGCAGCTGAAGAATTCCAGAGAGCATTCCTCCTGGGGAAGGTGTTGGCCTTGATATCCACACACCCTGTTGGCTTTCACCAGTGGAACTCAAAACATCAGGGATCTCCTGGGTGTTTGCTGCAGCTCCCTGGGAAAGCCTTCACAGAACATCAAAACCAGCACAACACAGAGTTAATTGAAAAATACACTCAGAATTTAGGGTTCAAGAGTGCTGGATTACAATTCCAGAAATCTGGTTTCATTCCTGATGCGTCTGTAGTGTCATCTCCGTGGCCTTACTGAGTTTATGTGCCTGTTTCCACAGGTGAAGTGGGATAGAAATTCCTACCTCCTGCTTTTTTGTACCATTCTTAAGACATCAGAGCCTCAGACTCTGCTGTGTCCTGTATGTGCCTCACTAGTGCAAAGCAAGGGAAATTTATTGTATATTCTGAGAGCTCTGTGTCTGCTATGAATGCAAAGCCATAGACTTGGAGAAGTTTGCAGGCATGTCAAAATCCTTTATATCCATTTGTATTCTGAAGTGAATTATTTCTTTGCCTGCTGAGGATATTTTTTCAGTGTTTCTTTTTGCTGCAGGAAATAAATACTAATGCTGACTTTCCATCTGGTAGAAATAAAGGTAGATCCTGCTGTAGCAACCACCTTTGGAAAGTGAGATTTGGGCTGAATCCAAAAGGAAAAGCACCACTGCAACAGGATTCTCAAGAGACAGCAAGACAAACTTGTCCAAATCTGTGCCCTCCCTTATCTGAAGCTACTTTATGGAAAAATCAGTATTAAAGCACAAGCAGATGGTCTGAGATGAGGAATTGCTTCTGTATAAAAACTCTTCAGTTTGGAAAAGAAATGGCTGAGGGAAGAGTATAAAACAGATAAATAAAGTTAAGTGTAGGCCTGGAGAAGACTGAAAGAAAGACCACCCATTCCTTATTCAAGCTGCAGTCAGACCCTGCTCCCCTCACAGAACATGGAACCTGTCCCTCTTCTGCAACGTCCTACAAATGATTTAAGAGAAAATAATGCACGACAGCTAAGAAAGTTATTGTCAAGGGGAACAAAAAATAGGTTTGTGTTTTGATTTTTCCAGTGCTCAGAGCACACAGGGCTCCAAACAGGCTTGAAACAGCTTTTGAAAGCCCTGGAGTCCCCAGCAGCACATCTGGGAGCAGGCTCAGATCCCTCAATGCTCAGCCTTGTGCTGCCCCCATCCCACAGCTCCCTGTTTGTAGGGTTTGATTTTGTGTCCAGCTGTCAGCACCTCCTCCCCGGGAAGGTGGGGCTGGCTGGTGGCGCCTTCTCGCCGCACGCCCAGGCGGGGATCTCGTGATGATGAGGGAGGTGACACCTGCCACCAGCGCTCCCGCGCTCGTCTGCCCAAGTGAGAACAGCACATTTTGCTGTCAGGCCCAAGGGAACATGTTTTCATAGGCATCCCTCCAACTTGTGTATAATTGCCTGGAAGTGGGAATTGGAAGAGGCCTGCGTTTGGAGAACTCTGAGAATGGAAAGAGGCTGCATCTGTACTGAATTCAAGGCACTGAAATTCAGTGTAAATACGATTGCTTGGTTTTTTTAAAATTCTGTATTGTTTACAATAAACATTAGTTAACTATTGTGCACAGTATTTCTGAGATAGCTCATTAAACTCTGCTGCTTTTGCTTCAGCAACTTCCCTGGTAAAAGCTGAGAAGGGCCAAAGTGAAAAACTACCCTTTAAATGTTAGCAGTTTTTAAAAACAAACAAGTTTAGCAATCTGGACTAATTAGGAACATTACTGGCTCCAAGTGAAGGAGCAGAATAGTATTAAATCTGGTAGCTTAACTGTACCTGTTCAATATTCATTAGCACAAATTTCTTGGAGAAAAGTCTGCTGCATTAATTAGGATTCCCAATCCCAAGCACAGTTGATAACATGTTTATTCAAATCCTTACAGTTCTTATGTTCTATTCCAGCCTTGTCTCTTTTGATTGCTGTCTCTAGGCCAAAGCCTACTTCAGGGGTTCAAATGTGGAGAGGCTCCTCCTCAAATGAGAAAGGAACTGAACAGACCAACATTTTATTTCAGTGGGACTCGATGATTTAATTATAACAATGAAATAAATTATAGAATTTTGGAATGGTTTGGGTTGGAAGGGCCCTAAAAGCTCACCCAGTGCCATCCCCTGCCATGGGCAGGGACACCTTCCAGTATCTCAGGCTGCACCAAGCCCCCTCCAACCTGGCCTTGGACACTTCCAGGGATCCAGGGGCAGCCACAGCTTCTCTGGGCACCCTGTGTCAGGGCCTCCCCACCCTTACAGGGAACAATTTCTTCCCAATATCCCATCCATCCCTGCCCTCTGGCTGTTTAAAGCTGTTCCCCCTTGTCTTGGCACTCCAGGCCCTTGTTAGAAATCTCTCTCTGTGGCCACATCTGACTTCAGGGTTATTGGTTCTCTGTCCTTCAGGACTCCAGGAAGCTTCCCAGAAACACAGCACAAACACTGTGCCTATTTTCAAAGCTTGGTGACTCAAAGCCGAAAAGAAAACCCTCTTTTTGTTCTGATGCAGGAAAATGGCACAATGAAAGCAGGGCAGCTCTGATGGCACCCAGTAAAGGACATTTCCAAGTACCCCCCACCCAGGGACAACACCCACCACACACCTGACACGTGTCTGTGCGTGTGCCCATGTGAGTCAGACAGAGCAGCCTGGCTTGCTGGAGTGGGTTTATAAATATTCATCAGTGGACATCTCTACATCCACGCCCACCCCAAAAGCTAGACTTTTTAAAAGCACTGCTTACATCAACATGTGAATATTGCTGCTCCTCAGGGATGACTTAAAATTAGTCTGGAGCATTAGCACTGTGTTATGAGAACCTCCCTGCTGTCAAAGCCGCTTGTTTTGCACAACCACCTGACACAGTCCTGTGGAGCACAGCAGCACCTGCTCAGGCCAAGCCAACACAGCCCTGAGGAGCAGGGCTCCCGGGAGGCCACGCACCTGTAATTGTGGAACCAGTTGATCACGGTGCTGGTTTTCAAGTTGAGCTGCGTGGCGAGTTCCTCAATGGTTTTTGGTGATGGGTATGGCTTTTGCTGGTAGGCTCGTTTGAGAGCTTCTTTCTCCTCTGGTGCCAGCACCACCCGCGGCTTCTTGAGCTGGTGCTGGGGCTGGGGGCTGGCGCCCTGGCTGTAGTCAATGCCAGCAGATGAGGACTCACAGGACTGGCTGTCGCTGACGGAGCTGTGCCGCCGTTTCATGTAGGCTGCAAGAGAAACACACTGGATCAGCCCTGGCTGAATACAAATGCAGGATCAATGGATGCACCAGCTGAGGGATAAACACGGAGACGGCAGGCGGGAGATGCAGGGCTGGGCTGCTGGGAGGGGATGGGAACGATGGGGCACCACACAGACAAAATGTGGGGAGGATGCAAGAGGCAGAAAGAGAAGAAAAGAGGGTGAATCAGCTGGAAACCTGCCAGTTTTCTGCCTTTACAATGAACATGGGACATGAATGACAGGGTTCAGTTCACACAACTCGTTTCAGATTCACTCCTTAAAGAGGAGTGAACTCCCACGTAAAGCCCTGATCAGGACAGTTGTGATTCATTTTGACTGAAAGGGGTTTGGTGGTTAAAACACTTCAGGTGTACATGGAAGTCTCCCTGACATTAAGGAAAATGTGACTGTGGAAGTGGAGCTGCAGCATTCCCAGCCTTCCCAAGCCATCTCCAACACACGATGGCGCTTGGAGCCCGGGGATGCCAGGGATGGGCTGAACAACCTGTCAGGCGTTTGCTGCCTTTCCCTACAGCTCTCTGCTGTGGCAGTGACAGGTTATGAAAGGAAACCAGCCCCCAGCACCCTCCTCCCCTACACAGAGCTCCTTCCAACACACAGACACTTTTAAGAAAGCTCTCCCTGCGCTGATGGGCTCGGTGAGGCTGATGGCAGGAGCCTGTGATCCTGCCACTGACCTTCCTCCCCGACTGGGAGTGAATTATCCTGGCAAATTCCGCAAGGAAGGAGCCCCAGCAAAGGCTGTCACTGACGTGATTGATTTACACTGGGCATGGAGAGGTGGGATTTACTGCACCTGGCAGTATCATGCACAAGCATTGCTAATGAGGGGGCTGAAAACAGCGAATATAGATGAATCTTGTCAATAAAATATTTAATGGCCTGTTAAATACCTTGCAGATATTTAAGAGTTTACGTATTCAAGAGCTGCAATTTGATAACCTCGGCTATTAAGTTCCAGATTACACCAGCCTGACATCAATCCAGGAGGCACTAAACCTCCAGGAGCCAAGAGCTCTGGTCAGAGCCAGGTGCCAATGTGGAGCCAGTCACACTGGTCAGCAACCAAATTCTTCAAAAATTCAATTTTTCTCTCCCCATAGCTCTGCCTTTGGGCTGAGGCCGCACAAAGAATAAAAATTCAGTGCAATCAAATAAACTGCAGTGTTCAAACCCCAGCCAATGTCTCCTGGCAGGGCTCCCTCCAGGACTGGCTGGGTTTTCTGGCTCCAGTGGGTTCCAGCATCCTGCCCTCTCCACGGTGCCTCCAGTGGGACCTTTGGCACTGTGGCTTTACTATCATGGAAGTGAATTCTGAACACACTCTGTAACCTTTGGGGGTATCTGCATGGCCCACGTTTTGTTTTTCCTGAATATGACAGATTACCTGTGGATTGCCTGCTGTGTAAGATCACTGATATGGAACACAACGTGAGTTGCTCGTGATCCATCACTCTGACGTGATACAGTCCTGCACACGTTTGAAATAACCATAAAAAACAAAGGGTTTTTTTAAAAAATAAATTTCCCTTTAAAAAATCCACCTATTTAAGTTGTTCCAACCAGATGTAAAACTGCAAAAAATCTGCATTATTTCAAGGTGACCCATTGGCCTTATTTTTGCAGCCTTGAAGGAACTGTTACAACCTTCAGCCATGGAATGAATCATTCCAGCAAGATAATCTCATATTTCTAGAAGGTTTTTAATCTCAAAACTCCTTCCTGGGTGTTATTTCCAACTTGCATTGACATGCAAACTACAGACAGGGCTCCCCTGTTTCCTTGCACAGCAGAACCAAGAGGCTGGAGGACAACATCCATCACCTCAGCAATGGGCAGCAGCTTCAAGGAGGCCACTGGACAAAACAGAAGCTGGCATGGGAGATGTGGAAGGTGCTCAGACCACCTCTAACTGGAGCTTCTGGAATCTGGTCAGGTGACTGACCAGAGACACGCAGGGATCAGGATGGGCTGGATCTCCCTTTGTCTGCTCTCCAAAGGATGGGATTTGTGGCAGGGCAGAGCTCCTGTCTTTAACAGCAAAGGACAGCCTGGAGCTGGAAGAGCTTGGGAAAAAATGTCATTCCTTGCTCTGCTCCTGTAACCTCCCACTGGGATCACAAAAGGTGCACTGGCTGAGCTGGGCTGCTCTCGTGTGAATGGAACAAGTGATATAAAAGCACATGTTTCATTAAAATACAAATAAAGAGGAGGATGTCCCACTGTTCTGTTGGAGCAATTGTTTTCTGGGGGATAATCTATTATCAGAACAAATTTCCACTGGGCCAAAGGCAGAACTAGGACTCAGGCTTCAGGCTTTAATGCTGGTCTCTGGAAACTTAGATGACATTTTTAAAAGCTTTTCCATTTAAATTTTTATTTTTAAACATATGTGCTGTGTGTAGACAACATAAGGAGATCATTCAGCACATTGGCAGTGACAGCAAGGCTCAAACTGGAATCCAAGTCGCAAACACACTTTATTTTTGGAGGAGTTTGATTTTTGTCTGTGACCGGTCTCCACTTCTCAGGAGACATATGAAAGAGAAGGAAACCCAGCTGTAATTTGGGCAAAGGTCTGGATCTGGGTCTGAGGCTGACTGAGTTACACCTTTCCCCCTCAGCACCCACGTGTCCTTTTGGGAAGCCTCCCCAGCAAGTTCCCAGCCACAGATGCCACAGACACCATTGCACAGCTGCCCGCTGAGATAAAACAGAGCCCCTTTTAATATAATTTTTATCTTATGTGGTATTGAACAAGATTATTAAAAAGTGAAATAATGGGGAAATAAAGGGAATTCAATTTTCTCTTGACAGCAGTGCTGCTCTGTGAGGAGTGTGATGCTCCAGCAGCCCAACACCCCAGAGGTTATGAGAGGAATGAACCCTCCCAAGGCAGGAGAGGTGTGCAGAATGTCTCATCCTGGTGAGCAGGAACCCCCAGCTCCCTCCAAAGAGATTGGTTAATGTACACTGCAAATTTTCAGAACCTCTTAAAAAGGACATTTATAGCACAAACTTCAGACTGGTGGAATAGAAGAAAAGAAGAGATATGCAGCTCACCTTTATCATAATTATTAATTTACTCCCTTAATAAAATGTGGCAGAGAAATAATTGATAATAATGTTTCACTGGAAGCAGACCCAGTCGCATTGTTCTTTAACTGACATTAGCTGAAGGGAAAGTTAAATTCTTAATGTGGCTCTGGAGCAATTTAAAAGGTTAAATCACAGGATCCTTACCTGCATGAAAGGATTCTGCAGAAAATACCGGGTTGAATTCACTTTAGACTGCTCTGCTCTGAGGACAGCACTTGCACAGTTCAGGAGCTCAGTGCAGAGTCTCAATGATTTATGGCCTTATCTCTATTCAGGTGCCATCTACAGACCATATGTATTGCTCACCATTTGATAAGAATCCAGTTTAGAAAATAGTTTTGAAAGGATATTGTCAGTACTACTTTTAAATTATTTTTATTTTATTTTGCTGCATTATGGGCAATATTCTCTGTGAGGCTATAAAAATCCAACTAGTTGACAATTTTATTCCTGCCATGTTTCTAATGCAGCAAAACCCCTCATGATTCCCTTTGGTTTACAGTTGTAAGTGGGAAACCCAAGTGGGTTTTACTCCCCATGGAAGATCAGACACAATTTGTGCTAAGATCCTGCACTGCTTTATATTACACTGGTTACTGTGACAAGGGTTTGAATTTCTTCTTAAAAGTCTGCAAGACTATAATTTTCCCAGAAGCTCCCTCACTGCAATTTTAAATATAATCACCAAGTTCTTGATCAAATGTGTAAATGCTTTCAGAACATCAGTCAACAGCAGAGCTTTCAGTGTACACGATTAATGATGTCTGTGCTAATATCATTAAGGGGTAGCTCCAGAGATGGATATATCATTAATTAGTTAACTGCTGATAATGGCAGCCCACGAGTCTCTCTTGTAAAATCACATGAACATACTAAAAACAGGGCTCTGAATAACCACTGGGTTTTAGGGATGAATTTCAAATGGAGAGAGTGGGATAAATTTGCAGGATGTGCTCCCTGCTAAGATACCCAATAACAACTCAGACCACTCACAGGTCCATCCCCATGACCCTGTTTTATGTGAGCACAACACACAAATTTTGTTGTATTAACACACCTTCCCCCTCCCTATAAAGGCTACAAATATCATTATTCTGCAATACCCTTTTATAAAGGCTGCATTTTTCTCTCCTCCCAGCAACCATCAGTGCAGGACTGGCAAGGAGCTCTCCCAGGAATCAATGCACAGTTCTTTCAGCCCAACATCTGTGACCAGCTGCAGCACTATTAACTAATAACCCAAAGCCAGCTCCCAAACTCACATTTCTCATTTGGTAAGGGAAGTTATCAGTGATACAGCAGGGCCTCAGTAATTAATCTATAGGAGAAAACAGCAATGATTCCCCAGCAGCTGGTGAATATTTAGGGTTTGGGGTTGGCTTTTTGTTGTGCGTTTGTTTTCTTTTTATTTTGAGACATATCTGCTTGAGCAAGCATCAAACAAAAGCTCCAAAAAAGCTGTCATGCAGTCCTTTTGCATAACCTTCCTAACAGTGGATCAATGCTGCCTCTCCACTATTTATGGAGGGTTATAAAAGCCAGGCTGATGTTGGGAAGGGCGGAGGGTGTGAGTCAGCACTCTGCTCCCGGTTACCTTTTTTCTCCATGCGCTTCATATCCATCAGCTTCTCCACGTTGTTGGGATCGTTGAGCCACAGCTGCATGCGGACAAAGGGTTCCCTCCCCTTCAGACTCAGCTTGTGCCAGGGCTTGGGGCGAGCCAGCAGGTCTGAGACAGAGCCTTGTGTCAGCCCTAGGATTGTCTCCCCGAACAAACGCTGACCTAATGCGAAATTGAGAAGCGCATGAATTCGCTCAGCCGAGACGCGCGCGGAAAAGAACACGAGATCATTCCTCAATTATTCTTACTTCAGAACTGCTTCAAAACCCAGAAGAAACATTTAGGAGAATAAATGCTCTGCCCCCCACTAGAAGGGTAAATATTGAGCTTTAGTTTAATCCTCAGGATCTGCCTGGGATAAAGGGAGGAGTTTGACACGTTTGGGGAGCGGGACCTTACAGTGAAACAGTGTGCGAAAAATAAAATGAGGAGAGGAAAAATAAACTGAACTTCTAGCTAAGCAGGCAACTAGTGAGAGCAGTGAGGCTACTTAGCTCTTATGCAGGAGGGCAGTGCCACAGCTTTGTTCCAACAGGGCAATCCAAACATTTCCAGCAATCAGTGAACCAAGAGCAATGCAACCTCCTCCTTCAGCAATGGCCATATAAATGTCCTCATAGAAACATGTATGGAATTTCTGTGCTGTACTATATGTGGGGATCTAACTGTGGCTTACCCACTAGAGATAATCAGAATTTGCAATACAATTTGTTTTTTACAATCTCTACAGTATTGCCAGTTAAGAATACTTAATTTTAGTTCTCCTACAAAATGCTGTCATCTGGCAGGGTAAAATCTGCAAATGCTTTACAGTGTGCAGTGTTCATATGTGCATTGCTGACAATGATTTTATATGGGAAAGGTCTAACTTATGAAGGACTGGGGAAAATGCCTGTTAGGCCCCAAACCAACCACACAACTGCTTTTCTACCCCCTTCACTTCAGTGCTCTTCCTCAGCTGAACTGCCTTGACACCAACAGCTTCTGGTACAGGACAGAGCCTGGAGTCATCTGAGTCACCAGCATTTAAGATACAAGTGCTGCTATCCTGGGATTTCAAGGTAATCCAAAGATCTTTCCAAAACCCCCAAATTTGGGCCTCAGGGTCTTGTGTCTGACCTGCAGCTTCTGAGTGCCCTCAGTGACACACAGCAGAACATTCTCCCTTCACATCCCAGCACCTGCAGCCAGTGGTAACCAACAGATCCCTAAGGGACAATGGGGATGAGCGGGGGCTTCTGACCCCCCAGCCCTGCAGGACAAACCCACACCTGCAAAAGCACCACCAGCTCTTGCCTTTACAGCCTCCCCTGATCCTGATCACACACAGCTCATGGAAAACAGCTGCTCTACAGAACCATCTCCTGTGCTTAACTCTGAGATACCCCTCCTCCTTCTCTTTAAAAACATCCCAAGACTTTTGCCCTGGTGGGGTTTTTTTTGCCTGTATGGGGAGAGGAGGGAATGTGGGACCAGTCAGGAACTGCAGAACATCCCACTCAGATGTGTGGGGCAGGTGGGCCTGCAGAGCTTTCAGAGGAAGCAGCTGAGATAGTGAGAGGCACAGAGGGGAAAGGAGGACAGGGTTTAACATGACACTCTGCTAATAAGCTCTAAAACTAACCCTGAAACAGTTCTTACAGACTGAACAGAAGCCTACATTCAGAATTCACTTAAGTTCCTGAGTAATAAGTGATTTTCCACTACCCTCAATATCAGAAAAATCAGACAAAAGAGGTAATTCAGGGGCAATTCTATCAGCTTTATCTTTATGTTTTTATCATATGTATTGCTGGGGTAACCTGCTCCCTGTTTGTATTTAAAAACATCAGCAAGGCCTCATCCATTTCCCTGTGAACCTGCCAGCTACTAGCAAGATAACACCAGCTACTTTAAAAATCTGTTATTGTGTTGCCACATGAACAGGAATATGGGCACAGATTTGCAAAAGGGTTGGGAATGAGCAGTGCTGGCAGGGCTGCTGAAGGAAATGAACCTCAAACTACAGCCTAAAAATTAAAAATGCAAATGTGGAAGGAGGTAACATCATGTTCTCTAGGTGTTAAGAACAAAGCTAAAGATGTTTGTGTTGTTTATTTTATGTCAGGATATGGCAGGACAGGATAAAACACCTGAAAGGCTCCCAAGCTAAGGGGGAAGGTGTCAGAAATCATCCTTGGGAGGTAGCAGGTGTAACATGCTCCATCTTCATCAGAGCACTATTAATAACAGGAATATTTTTAAGCACAGGTTTCCCAAACCTTCTCCCTGTCCTGCATGCCTGTTCCCACTGATGTAGATCCTAATGGACAAAACTGTGCTGGTTCCATGGATAGTCCTGACCCTTCCTACAAAATTCCCAATATATGTCCTCAAACAGCTGAGTGTATCTGCTTCCCTCTGCGAGTTCCATGTAGCCCAGCAGGGAATCACTGAGGATACTCTGACATTTGGGGCTCAGCAGCATCTCAGTGTGAACACTGTCAGCATCGTCTGCTGGAGCCACAGAACCATCAGAGAATGGTTTGGGCTGGAAGGAACCTTAAGGATCACCCAGCTCCAACTCCCAGTGAAAGGAACACTTTCCACTCTCCCAGGCTGCTCCAAGCCCTGTCCAACCTGGAGCTTTGCAGGGATGGGGCAGCCACAGCTTTTCTGGACAACCTGTGCTAGGACCTCCCCACCCTCACAGGGCAGAATTCCTTCCTAATACCCCATCTGAACCTACTCTTTCACTCTGAAACCCCTCCCCTGACTGGTGATGGGAGGAGAGACCAGCCCAGCTCAGTCTGAATTGTTCTGTACAATTTGTGGCCTTTACTGGCTGGTGACACTGGGACACCTCAGCCACCAGCAGTTGCCTCTGACAGGTTCACAAGGCCCAGTGGCCCAAACCAGAGAAACCTGTGCACCAGAAAACCTGGAGCACTAGCACACTGAGGGCACAAAAGGAGACATTGAAACTGGTTCCACACCTAATGCAGAGTTTGGGGCACATTTCCTGGCTCTTCTGCTGCTTTTTAGGCTTGTCAGCCACACTGTAGGAAAACAAAAATCATGGGAAATAAAAAAGACTAAGTAAAAATGGCATCAAAGCAAATGTAAACAAAAATACTTTTTTTTTTCAAACCTCTCTGGAACACCAGAGCAGGTACAGCACTCAACAGCATTTTGCCCAAAAACCAGGGGCTGGGACCTGCAAACCCTTACCATGATTTGGGGCTTTATCTCTACGTTATCTCCACTGAACAAGCAACCACCATCTGCCCAAGCCAAATGCACGGGCAAGCAATTCTGCTGGGCTCAGTGGAACACAATCTCATTCAGGGTATGGCAATGATCAGGGCCATTTCCCTTTTTTCCCCCAAATTATGTTAAATGAGAGCTTGGGGACCTCCCCCATCCCAGTACTTTTCCCCCTTAAAAAACTTAAAGACTATAACATGTTATTCTGTGTCTAGATGAGAAAAGGCTCCCTCACACAATAAAATAGAGGAGTTTTCACTTTTACAGTCATCATGTTTAGATGATATGGATAAAATTCTTCTCACATAAGTAACATCATCAGTCTACATCTAAACTTTTGGTCCTATTTGTGGTGAAGGAAGAGAAACTGGTACTTCTGGAGAGCACCAGGCATTGCTCAGAACACCTAATGCAGGTGGGATGAATCCCTTGCTAAGACCCAGAAGCAGGAGCAGGTAACACTGGGACAGCCTTACTGCCCAAGGATCCCATAAACATTTCCCAAAGCCTTGTGAGGGAAGCAAGGGTTAAAGCCATGAAGAAGCAGTGATTTAGAGGCACAGTGACAGTATGAATGAATGTGGATTTCCCATACTCACATCAGGTTATTTCCTGTGACTATTCTGAATAACAGTCATGACACTGAATTCAACAGCCAAAAACCCCTCTGTAGGCAAAAGCAGCCTCAGCTTTGCACATCCCTAAGCAGAATAACTGAGTGGCCCTGTACACTTATCTCAGGCTCACCTAAACCTCAGCTGAGTCTGGATTTCCCTCCCAGCTCTGCAGGGACACTGAGCTCCTGCTTGTGATGCACCTCTCTCTCCAACCACGCTGGGCTCCTCTATGTCACCCAAAATGGGCCTGGAATTTGTACGTGTGGGGGCAACAGCCTTCCCAAGGGGAATTCTCTGTGGCTCTGGGGGTCCTGCCAGCCTGCTGGACTCTGTTTTGGGAGCAGGGAGCAGTACCTGGCTGCTGAGGCAGGAGCAGAGCTCGGGAAGTACAAGGGTGTGATGACATTTGAAGCAGAGTGTGACAATCTGAAAGGAGTTTTCTACCAGTTTAAAAAGATTAGGTATCTTCTGGGCAAATTAAAGTCAAACCCAAGTATTCTCATACACATCTACTGCAGCTAACAATAAAAGCATGAACACTTACACACAATTTTGGTCAAGAAATGAGAATAAAGTGATTTACCGAGATTGTTGTCCGTGAGCACTTCCTTGACCCTCTTGGTGATGCCATAGGTGTCCAGCTCAGGGGACATGGCCACCAGCTCTTGGATGCTGAGTGCTGAGTGGCCTGAGAGTGGCAGAGGGGTCGTGGATTGGGATTCAGATGCTGGTGGCTCGCTGGATTCCTGGGATTTGCCATCCTTACTCGTCTCTATGGCGGGACAGGGCTGCTGTACCAACTCAGTCAGGCTTTTCACTGATTCACTGGAACTCATGGGAGATTCAGGAGCAGGACTGCAACTGGCAGAAGTCTTTGGAGTACTTTCTGTAATTAAAAAAAGAGGAAAAAGTCCCCACTTTAGCATAATTGTAATGTTTTGATTGCAGGATATTTAACTTTCCTCCTCATTTATATTCTACCTACTTAAAGAAATGCCTAAGTATGCAAAATGCTACTTGCTATGACTTGGGTACTAAAAAGCCTCTTTTTAAAAACAAGAATTATTTTCTAATTTTATCTTGAGTCATCTCTGATTTCTTATAAAGACAAGATGTACAAATACAAATAAAAATCAGGAAAAACTGAAGTGCAATAGTCTGTAAGTTTGCACGCAATTTCCTTGGTCAGGAAATCTCAGTTTTGCTTGCCACAACATTTTTATATTAGGATGGTTTTAAAGCTACCATTCTAGACTGGTTTAAACCTCTTTCTGTGACTTGTAAGAAACTCACTCAGCCACTATTTAGTTCTGTCAGTGAGGGATTTTCTACAACTGATACAACTCTTTATCTTGAGAGTGTTATTGATTTCATTTTGTTTCTTATCACATGCATCACATTTTTGCAATTCTCTTTGTCCAGAAATAACAAGATTAAAATACAGTTTGTAATTATGTTGTATTAATTAAAGTGTTTGAGACTCCAACATAAAGATAGCGAGTGGATCAGGAGACACCCAAATCTGTTATTGTGACACTTGGTTTAAAAGAAAGCTTTCCCAATCTGTTAATTTGCCAACAACAATAGGTTCTGTACAAAATGTTGTTTTCCCCCAATAAATTTATCTCTCACAGAACGTACTGACTGAGCTTATTCAGAGATTCCAGACATCTGAGGGTACAGGCTGAACCTTTTCTCAAGCAACAACACAAGGGCAATGTGGTTTACAAGAATAATTCAGGAGATAAGGAGCACAGGCGATTTCTCCATCCAGTTTTTCCCATTTCAGTGGGACTGCTTCCTCCTCCTTGCTGTGTCCCACACATCACTTGCCAGGGTTAATGACATGGACTCCAGCCTCAGACATCCCTGGGTTTGGCTCCAGACGTCTGGAGGAAGCTGACAGAGCTCTCAGCTGCACAAGGGGGAGGCCAGACCCCATCCAAACCCAGCCCCTCCAACAGAGCCTGGAGTTTGCTGAGCCCTGCAGTGCCACCACAGAGGGCTCTCAGGTGCCACCAGCCAATGGCTTCCAGCAAACCTCACTGCTTTTTGAGTTTGTTATCCAGAATATTGTCAAATCTTTCCAGAGCATGCAGCCTGTGTAGCATGGAAACACATCCCAAGTGTTAAAGGGAAATGTTACCACAGGAGAAGTCAGGCCCAACTGGAGCAGAGTGCAGAGGATATTGGTGCTGTTCAGGGTACTGGGAGCTTTCCCATGCTGCATTCAAGAGCTTCCCTGACACACTCACTTGAAGCTGCTCTCTTAACATAAAAATCTGACTTTTTCCTTAATGCTTTATGAGAGATGCAGAAGAGACAGACATAAAGGAAAGTGAGGTGCATGTAAATCTTTAGGGTAAAGGGGATCCTACAAATCCTATTTCTTTTCTCTGCTCACCCTGGGTCATCATACAAGCGAACAGAAACCCCAGGAAATGTTATTTCTGTAGCAGGAGCAGCAAAGGAATCATACTGTAAATCTGCCCTGATTCACCCATGCGAGGGACCAATTTGGCAGATCATCCATCTTGTTCACTGTACACTGTCAGGGATGGCATGAATTCCCTACATGATAAACAGATTTCTTCTCAGGTCTGTGTCCTTTAACCCACAGCAAGGTCAAAATTATGGCTGCCTGGCTAATAAACTGCACGGCACTCGTTCAACTTCCCTCTAATTTTGTCCCTTGTGCCAGCTTATACAAATCTTACTGAATAACTGGAGCAGCTGCAAATTTCCTATACAATTCCTCATCCGTGCACGGCGAGCCACACGCGCACACGGAGCACAGGGGGAAAAAAAAAAAGACAAAATAGAAAAAAACCAAACCCAAAATCAAACCAAACCCAACCACACAGGACTAAACAAAAGCATTTCCTAACGCCTCCTTCTCCCTCTCCTTTCTCTGCCCAGCCCAATTATGAACACAACAAAGGTAATCTGTGTTATCATCTATCATTGAGATGCTCTCTGTAGCTCACATATTAGCTTATTTATTTTTTATATCACTTACCCAGAGCTTACTTGAATTTCATTTTTAAGACCAATCTGCTGCTCATTTACTCCAAAAGGTGGGATTATCTGAATCTAATTTTGGAAGGCAGTACAGATGACAAACTGCTTTTTTTCCCCACCAAAAGGCAAGTGTACAGTGATTTCAGGCGAGGCATTATGTACACGTACTACAAATAACTCAAAATATGTTCCCCATTCATTTTTAGCATATTTCCCTTCTGGAAAAACATTTTCAAGATCACATAAATATTTGAGGAAAAGATCCATTATTTGGGAAAGTAAATTCAATAATCAAATAATGCAAACATTTCCTGTTAATCTACTTAAAAATTAAATAGACATTTAGAGTACAAGTGACTGCTGACAGAACAAAGGGGAAAATTGACTGTATTCAGTATTCCAGATTTAACTGTCAATCCACAGCCATTTCGCATGTTTTATGAAATAATTTGTCTGTATTCATTTCTCTCAAGTTCCTCACAAGACAAAGACACAAATTCAGGATATCTGAAAAATATACATTAAGATTTCCAAAGCAGCAATTGAACATTTCCAACGAAAACAAGACATTGAAAGCTTATTTCTTTAAAACCTGCTCTGCTTTTTTAACCCCAGACTGCTCTGAAGAATAATGCCAACTTAAGAGCAATCCAGTTTCTTAAAAGTGATATTCACTGGATGTTTTCACATTTGTGTTAAATAGGAAAGGGACCATTTTGTCAATGTAAATATAAAACTGCATTAGAGAACAATCTGCAAACTCCATGGCCACCATTTCTTGATGAAATTACTTCAATAAATTCTAGGCAAACCTTGCTATACCAAAGAGGTGTTCCAGTTTGCTTTCCAACAGCCTGCATCCAATTTAAGATGTGAAGTAAGAGCTCCAAAGCTTCAAAAACAAGGTGGTGGAAGAGCTGGAGAGATCAAGAGCATCAGCAGTGACATCATTGCAGAGCCTGGGAAATGTTTAAATTCCAGGTATCCAAAGACATCAGTGGTGCCCTGAGCTTTACAGAGGCTGAGGGAAACAGGGTGTTCCCAAAATGACTTTATGGGAAGATAGTGACCATTAGACCCTGCATGTGATGAAGACACAGCTTAACACAACAGTTTTAAATTATAAAAACCCCCATTAACTTCTGCACAATTACAGGTTGGTGTTGGCAGATGCCATTGAAGATGCAGAGACAGCATAAATCATGCAAACTTCTAAAGATGTGAGTAAAACTGAGTCATGAACGGGCAAAGGTTCTACCAGCACTTTTTGCACTATTAATTCAAAGTACAGGCTGGGGTATAGGGAAGTTAAACCCTTCCAAGAGATTTTAAGGAGCACATTCAAACATGCAGCATGGAAAACAATAATCAAAAATGCAAATCAAGCACTAGAAGTGATGTCTGCAGAAGTGGGCCAGCAAGCTGAAATGCTTGGCAAGTGGAATTGGGCCCCATTCATGGCCAAGACATGAAGAGAACCAAACAGCAACCCTGGCTATTTCCCAGCTGATAACACAGCTGGGAGAGAGATGGCCCTGCAGTGAGAGGGAGCTTCCAGGCTTTGGAGGCAAATGTGGCTCCAGAAAGGCAAATACACCTGATTCACTCTGCCAGCACAGAGACCCCTGCTTGGGAATGTGAAGGGTGCTCCTGGGAGAGCACACAGGATTTATTCTTAAGTCAGGAAATTCTTCCCTTCTGTTTTTTCCTACAATACTAGAGAGGGATGCACAATCTGAAATGAAGATGTACAAATGAGTGGAAACAAAGTCAACATTACACAAATACCTTCTGTTTTTCTTTAAAACCACCTATTTTCTCAATATAAAATTGCTGCTTGAATGACCATCTTACTGCAACAAAACCCAAACCATCACCACAGCTTCCCCTTTCCCCTCCCACCCCTTAATAGCTATTTGGTAAGAAACTAAACCAACTTTGCAAACAATTCAGCAAATAGGTGTGGGATCTGATTATTTTACAAACCTGGTTGAGAACCATAACAAACCAATCCTGCCTTAATTCCACAAACACAGAACATCTTCTGTGGTCCTGCATTCCTTGGCACAATGGATGAATCCAAATGCTGCTCTGGTCCCATTCATCCCCTACACCTTTCCCATAGCATCTGCCCATGACAGTGCTTTGGAAAATGTGAGGAAGTCTGAAAACAGAGTTCTGGTCTCAGCTCATTGATTACAGGTGGTTTTCCTGAATTCCAGATTTTCTCATTCTTCTCCAAGACTTCCCACCCCACACTGGGGTCAAGTCTCCAGTACTGGATCCTGGGACCTCAGTGGCTTGACCATCCCACTGATAGCCTGCAAATCACCTGAAAACACTTCCCCCAGCACAGTCTCAGCCTGACAGCTCCCTCTGCAAGGTCTGCTCGTGTTCTGCCATGGTCGTGTGGCAGAGTCCCTGCAGAGTGTCAGGAATCCCAGGCTGTGCAGGGCTCCTCTCCCACAGCTCTCCTGAGCATCACCAGGGCTGCAGGAACTCAGCAGTCAGGGACATTCAGAACTGCAGGGCACTGCTCAAGGACCATTTCTGTGATGTCCAGGAACTCTTCTGAAGGCCACAGGACACATCCAACAGGCCCCTCCATGCTAAAGCACAGCTCAGATCCACAGCACTCTTCAGCTGGAGGCTCCTTCTGAAGCTCAGGACATCTCAGATGCAAAGACCTGCAGGTGCCACCTGCTCCAAGCTCCCCAGAGAATCTGAGACATCTACAGGAGCCGACACCAGTGCTGGATGCAGCCCCTCCAAGGAGATATTCAGATGACAGAGCAGTGTTGAGACACGGCTAAGGTTTCACCAGTCCCAGAGGCATCACGTCTGCCAGCACAGACACATTCCTCCACTGCAACTTCTCCCATGCATTTTGAGAGCTGCAGGTTTGCTGCTTTTGCTCAGATCTTGCCTCACCTCTGACAGCAAACTGACTTTACAGTCTCTTGTAAATTCAAAGTTCAAAGATTTGAACAAAAACCATCTGAATCTGGGAGCATAAACCTCAAGCCCAGCACTCTCAGTCTCTCCTCCCAGCACACCTATCCATCCATAGAGACATCCTGTACTCCTGGAGCTGCTGGCAGAATAACCTGTCCAACTCTGGCTGCTAACACAGGCTGAGCTAATAAACTGCAAAAGGACTCATGGGGAATGAGGTACAGAACATGGCAAAGCTGAGGAAGACCATGCAAAACACAGAAGGTATTCTTGGGCCTCTAAAAGGATTATGAAAAATATTATATTCTAAAGACAGCAGGCAGACAACAGCTGCCTTAAGTTTCAGAGTGAAGTGGATTGAAAAAACAGATCCACTATAATTTTCAGAGACAAATCTCTGTAGTTTATCTGATCCACTATTTACATTTCAATACACAGTCCTCTATCTGCAGTAATAATAACCTAAATTCCATTTAGTGTTCATTTGAGCAGTCAGGATAAAGTCATTTCTTATTATCTCCCCACTGTGTAAAAAACAGCTTGAAGGTAGGAAGTCAGCAAGCATTTTCACCAAAAAGTAATTATTGTAAGTGACATTTTTACTGCTGGCATGCCATAAGGCGAACTGCGCATTTGGAAGGACAAGTTGCTAAAACAAAATGACAGGGTACTCTGTGACATTCCGACGAGAGCCCAAACATGATTTCACTGCTTTGATGCACCACTTTTCCCACTGTCCAAAGCTCAGGCTGCAGGTTTGTGCCAAACTAGACCGAGTTGCTTCCTGAGGAACTGGGGGAATGGGCACATCCCACGGGAGCCGGGAGCATCCCGGCTCTGCTCGCTCCCAAATCAGAGGGGAAGATGAAAGCAGACAAACGTGGACAGGAGATTTCTCAGCAACCTCTCAGAAAAGCATTTGCTACTTCAGGGCTGCATTTACCTCCTCGTGCAGATGAGTTAATGGACAACAACAGGCCTGGCAGGTTGCCTGAGATCAAAGTGCCTCACACTGGGACTGGATTAGTTGCTGTTTTCCCCCATGATGAGGCTGCCCATTCTATCCAATTTGTAGACCAAAACCTGGTGAATGCTGCCCTAAGAATCAGGGCCTGATCACACACAGCTGATCAACATCCCCTGGTATTCAGTTTCCCAAGGTGTGAAAATTTCAGGGAGAGCTTTCTTCCCTCCAACCTTCTATTTGATTTTACCTTTAGCCATGGCTGCCTTTGCAGGGTCTCATCAGAGAATCACAGAATGGTTTGGGTTGGAAAGGACCTTAAACCTCCTCTGGTTCCACCCCTGCCATGGGCAGGGACACCTTCCCCTGTCCCAGGCTGCTCCGAGCCCCGATCAACCTGGCCTTGGACACTTCCAGAGATGAGAATTCTAAAGCATTCTAAAGTTCATCTTTTAAAGCACTACAACAGCAATGCTCCTCATTTACAGTGGGTGCAGCACAAGCCTGAACTACGTAATAAAGCTGAGCAGCACTTGTGGGAGAGCACTGCAACACATCCCTCCTCTGACTAATTAAAGAAAATACGCGTGAAAGCGCCTTCTCCCAGGTAATGCTTTTGGTGGATTTACTCTGAGTGAGTGAACCTTGCCTAGTCACAATTTGCAAATTAATGTGGCTCATGAAAATATGATCCTCCCTACAGTTATAAACTCCCTCAGTTCTGTGTAGGGAGTGCACAAAGCTCCCTGCAGTTTGCATCCATAATGATGTCAAATACGTAGGTACGAGCAGTTCGAGTTGTAAGCACTCGCTGGAGTTACCACCACTCTGACTGTGGAGAATTCGTTTGTTTGTTTGCTTCATAAATGTTGTAACTTTGGGGAAAATGTTATTTTGGGTCTTGGCTCAGAGGGAAATTTTATGTGGATGGAGGGAGGGATCAAAGGAAAAACCCCTTTAGGAAAGCGTGCAGATGTATGTGTGTCTGCACGGAGAGGGGAGGAACCAGCTTTGGTTAACTCTGCAATTACTGGGGCAATATAAAAATAAAGCTTCCTACTCTGCATGTGAGTATATGTGAAGTGTCAGAAGCACATAAAACAGAATAATCAGGGGAGATGTTAGAATTACCTGAAAAAACCTGCTTTTGAGTATTGCTGAAGGATTACATGGCATTGCTGCAATTCAAGTTCTATTTTCAATAATTGTATTAGCTTTGCACCTCTATTTAAAAAACGCTTTCCTTCTGGAAAGCAGAAGGAGCTGGAGAAACCAGATGAAGTTGAGAAAAGAGCACGTAAGACGGGAGCTGGTGATAGACTCATGAGGAGAGATTTACAGCTGGATGTTTAAAAGTACTTGGAGAAGTTGGGCAACCAATTCTCCCTCTAACAAACCCACAGCCACAAACGCCTCCGAGTCTTAGAAATCCCTCTGCTGTGCCCAAAGCTACACCAAGACCTATTTTAAGGCTACATAAAGTGAAACCATCAAACTTCCACTGAGTTAGGAGGACTGGGGAGTACAGATTGCTCTGAAGGATGTCTGGGATCTTGTGCAGGAAGATACAACTGGAGTCAATCAATTTAAGTGAAATTTGTCCTGAGATCTGACGTTGGAGCAGACAAACCAAGCCCTGACACAACCACACCCCAGGAGAAAACCTTCAGAGGAGAAGAATTAAGAGACATTTTTGCAATGGCCTGGGGGGGAAGATGAGGCCTCTGTAACCCTAAGCACTACTTTACAATAAGACACAGAAAAAAAAAGGGGAAACTTAAAAATTTTTTAGCTGGATTTAGACACACAGTTGAAGACATCAGAGCAATGCCCAGATCAGGCCAACAGCCCCAAATTATCCTATGATCCTATGATTCCTGAGCCAAAAGTGGGATCTTGGCATTGAAAAGTGAATGATGATTTTTTGGTTTTACAGATCATCCTCAACCAATTAAAAAACCCTTTCTAAAAATACACCATATTTTAAATTAGGTGATTAATGGCAGAATCATGGCTGCTTTACAAGACATTGCTCTATTCTGCCAACCTTTACTTAATATTCAGATTTTTCCGTGTTTCCGTAACTTAGCTAGAAATCAATATTTAGAAATAACTGCTGGAAAATATTTTCAATAACCTTATTGTTAAACCAGCTTGTGTGCAGAATCCTTTATTAAAGGGTTTTCTTAATGCTAAAACAAATATGTCATGGAAGCAATCAATCAAGATGCCACAACCCCATAGTGTTATATTTTTAGTATAATCAAGACAAATGTACAATACCTTTTGGAAAACAGAGTGAGAGCCTCCACGAGGAGGTTCTGCTGCAGTTTATGGTGTCTTTGTTGACTTGCTGACCTTGTGATTCGATGTGTTAAACTCACTTGCTTGAACGTGGCACCGATTTTATGACTGTTTGTTGTCCCCCCGTGTCAGAAGCCTGAGTGTGAAGGTATTTCCACAGCCTCCTTTGAGGTTTGAACCTCTGGAGCAGAGGCTGCAGCAGGATCCATATGTGCCCTGTGCACTGCATTTACAGAGATCTCCCCCACTAAGCAGTGTGGACATTCCCTTGCCACGGGCAATGTCCACACGGGATGGATCCCAGGATAATGACCCCCCCTCCTTCCTTCCTAACAGGGAAATCCCATCTTCCACCCTCAGCACAGGGAGAAGCAGAGTGACCCTGAGCACTAAAGACCCTCCTTTTTGGAGGAGTGCAAGGGAAAAAAGTGCTGAAACAAAATGACATTTACATTGTACGCCACAATATTATAAAAGCTATTAAGGTACATTATTTTACACATCCTCATAATCTCTCCATACTGCTTTACTTAATTTGTGATAAAATTGTTGAGAAAGGGTACTTAATGTAGGACAGTCAGTAAAAGTAATTTATCATCTTCCCGCTTCGGTGCTCACGTTATCAGCGAACTCATTTTCTGCATTCATCATGCAATCAGCCTATTATTTGCATATTAATCAGGCAGTGGACCATGAAAGAGCTGCATCCCAGCCAAATGCTGCACTATCTCAGGAGGAACACTCAGTAATTATCATACATCAGTGTTATGATGTGGTAATTGATTATAACATCTTTCTGTTGCCCCTGGGGAGTCCCACTGCTAACCCAGCTTCAGGCATTCTGTGCAGATTTTTCTCTGAGAATTAGAGAAACCATTGCTGTCCTTTTATTAATGTTTTTACCTTTACAATAGACAGCTCTCTGAGCATTTCCAAGGTACTTTTGCCTTTTTCTTTTTTTTTTTTTTTTAAATGAAACCTTCATTAGGGAAAACACCTGTCTTGGATCAAAAAAAGTAAAAAAAAAAAAAAAAAAAAGCAACCAACCACCCAAATGACACCCCCCCAGAAAACCCAGTTGGGCTTGTTCATGTTCGTCCTCTCTCTTTCAAGGTCTGGTGGCTTTTTAGGTGCTGGTGTTGCTTATATAATGCCCTTCCCCATCAAACACAACAAAATGTTGCAACTTCAATAGACAGTAATTGCAAAGTTCGCATAAAGGCAGTTAAGTTGCTTTATTTAGGTGCCAAATGAGAGGCTAATTTTGGTCCTCTCGTAAAGGACAAATGAAACATCTGCCAGTTCAAACTTGCACTATTTTTAGGACCCAAGTTCCAGAGGGGTAAACCAGAGAAACAAACACTAACCACAGCTGTGGTTCCACCGTGGTGAATCTCACTCACACCTCCTGTGTGTGGGAACCCATCCCAGCACCACCCCAGGAGCCCTTGGAAAGCAGCAAGGAGAGGGGAGATGGCTCTGGAGATGAGAGCAGAAGGGACCACCTCATGCCAGAAAAGAGACAAGGATGCTTTTATGAGGGCATGGAGGGACAGGACAATGGGGGAATGGCTTCCCACTGCCAGAGAGCAGGTTTAGATTTGATATCAGGAAGAAATTCTTCCCTGTGAGGCTGGGGAGGCCCTGGCACAGGTGCCCAGAGAACCTCTGGCTGCCCCATCCCTAGAAGTGTTCCAGATTAGGTTGAAGCAGCCTGGGATTGTGGAAGGTGTCCCTACCCATGGTAGGGGGTGGCACTGGGTGAGCTTTAAGGTCCCTCCCAACCCAAACCATTCTGTGATTCTGTGATAAGCTGCCATCAGCAATATCTTTGTCAAGTATAAATACTGAACGTTTACTATCAGGCCTATTTTACGTTTCTTGTTGCAATTGTATTTTCTCCTTTCACTGGCTTTTTAATTGACTTTCTCTTTTCACTTTTATTTAAACTTGATCTCAAATTCACTTTGCTTTGTTTTCAAGGCAAGTTGTATTTCTCATCAGAGTCAAATAATCACTGGATTCTTTCATTTGCTGTTTCTCTGGAAGGCTGTTGGCAAGTTAAAAAGCCCTCCAACACGCATCAAATGAGGTGAGACAAATTCATAAGTTTCTCTCACACCCTCATGTAAAGGACAGGCTGGAAGGTAACTTAGAAGACATTAATTTTCTGGTAATATTCTGTTTTTTTCTCCTTGGGAATGATTTGCTATCAAGCAATATGTAACTCTATAATCAGAACAGGCTGTTTATTTCCCTGTTTCAGAGCTGCTGGGTGGAGAGGATTTTCATCCCCATTATAAGATGGAAATAACAACCTGCACATTTGGTGCTCACACACCTTTTCCCCAGTATTTTGGGAGGAAAATAGCCCATTATCTGTTCTTTGAATTGAAAGCAAGGTAATTTTCATCCAGTGGAGGAGCATTTGGTAATTTGCTGAGCAGCAGTTGGGCTGCTGCCCAGGGAGGGCTGAGGGTACCGTGGCCATCTCCATCCCAGCGGTGGCCACGGGGCTGGACCTGCAGCCCCCTCCTTTTCCCACCAGCAGGCAGAAGACCAACGTGAGCTTCTGCCAGCTGCCAGAGCCTTCTATCCCCAACAGAAAATCATCTGCTCCCTTTGGAGAAGAGCCTTTCCAAGCTCTTGTGCAGCTGCCAGCCCACGGGGGACAGGTCCTGGCCGTCACCCCGGCTCCTGACCCTGCCCGGCAGCCACGGCCTCGCTCAGCTCGTGTGTCTGTGCTGCTCCAGTTATTTTGGAATTTGCCTTTCCAATCTATCAGCTCCTCATTTTCCACCCAGCCCCTCTGTGGTTTGCAGCTGGCAGCAGGGAGGGGCTGTGGGCCCCTCCATCTCCGAATGCGCACGCAGAGGGGAGAGAAAATGCTGGTAATTAATGAAATGAAGTAATAAGTAATGAAATGAACAACAGTGGGATTTACAGAGCCTGACTACTCAATGGCCATGGTTTCTCTCCCTGACTACACCCCCTTTTTAGCAACTCTCATGCCAACTGCTACTCTGTGAACTACCTGAGAAGCCTGAGGCAATAATGGTCAGGAAAGTTTCTTTTTTCACACAGCTTAAAGAAACACTTTCATTTATTAATTCTGCTCTTTGAAAATGAAGACTTTAAGGATAAGGCATTGCTGTGCCTGGCTCAGTGCTGCTGCAGAACCACACTTGAACTCCTTGCTTGGGGATCTCACACTAAGGGGGAGTGAGTGTCAAGGACCCACATTCCCAAATTAACCACAGAAATAAAACAAAGCTGCAACTTCACTGGGTAACTTCTCCAAAACGAATGCTAGGAGTCCATAACAGCACTTTGTAGTGAATTAAAATCGCCTTTAGAATCCAGCACGGGTCTCCTCTTTGCTGTATTAACACCAACACTGTCACTGAGTCACAAGGAGCATCTGCCTAGAGAACACTGCTCACTCCCTGGTTTTGTATTTTACTTTAGCCCCAAAAGCAAAGCTGTGACCACAGTGAGGATGGAGTCATCTTCTGCAAATTTAATCACTGGGTGGCTCCACGGACAGAGAGGAATACAACCAGGAGAGGAATTTCTCCACAAACACTGACTATTTGCAAAGCATCACAGATGGAAAAGGAGCAGGGCCGTGGAAGGCAGGACAGGTCTCGGCAGGAAGCAGGAATGGCCAGAAATGGCCAGCAATCAGAGCCAGTGTTATGCTCAGAATCAACTTGAGGCACTGACTTCATGCTGCATTCCCAGGTCCCAGTGAGGCGCCTTGACAGCGATTCTCCTGGTTTTATTGATACCAGAGAGGCTGCCAGGGAGCTTCTGATGGCCCAAATGTCAGGGAAATGGCACAGGAGAAGATCACACACACGCTACAGACAGACTACAACAGCTGCCCTTAGGAGGAGCCAGCTGACACCCTATGGTTTGAAATCAAGACAGCCTCGGACAACTGCTCCCGAGCCCAATCCCAAACCACACAGAAGGAATGTGGAAACTTCACCAGGATGTGCCAGGGTGCTCCTGGGATAAGCATGAAGGAAACTCTTTGGCTGACGTAGTTCTTCAGCGCTGAATTTAAAACCACATTTGCACCTAGCACAAAAGGCCACAACTTTCCCAAGTCAAAGACTCAATAATTGGTCATCAAACACAAAACATCTCTGCAAGGAATTCCTGCAGTCTGACCACTCAGCTGTCTGAGCCATGTGATCTCCCTTCTCTTCCATTTCACAGACTGCATTAACCACAAACATTCCAGGTCATACATTTTTATTAACCTGGAATGCCAGCAAATGACTGCAAAACCATCTCTCTTGTTTTTTTTTGATTCAACAACAAAAACCAGCTCCAATTTGGGAAGGTCTGTCAGCATCACTGCGCAGATCACTCTGGTGATTAAGGGTCCAGCTCTCACTATGCTAATCCCAGCTGTGCTCTGGAGCACCATTGGACAGCTCTGCCCACCCAAAAAACCCCAGAACAATGCAAGAAAAGATGATAAAACCTGGGGAAACGGGGGTAAGAGCTTCTCCTTTGCCACCACAAGGCTACTGAGCCCTTCCCATAAGTGCATCAGGATGGTATTCCCGAATTTGGGCTGCCTGAAACACGCTCCCTCCCTACTTTGTTCCTCCCAGAGCAGCCAACGTGACAGACTTCTCCTGGTATCAGGAAAAAGGGAAGATCCACCCAGCACACAGTTAACTACCTGCCCACTCAGCAGCTTCTGTACTGGAAAATGCTACAGGAATCTGTATTACATAAATAAAAACACAACAGATACCTGGCTTTGCCATCATGCCCCAATCTCTGTTAATATCATAACGACACTAAACCATCCTGAGGTTTTTCTGATTTGCCTCCCCCCAAGGGATGATAAGAAGTAATCTCCCTGTTGTTACAAATGCTTTATTTTGAAAAGAAAGCTTTTATGCATATTTTAGTTGATCTAAATACAGTAGATCTCGGGTTTTTAAATCACCAGATAATACGCAATTATCTCAAGCTAGATTCTGATTTTGAAACAAGCTCTAATTAGCTCCCCATTTTATGCTGCTATAATCCTTTCTTCAACTCCCATGAGTGTTACTATTGCTAAGCAGCATGAGGTTAGGAATGATGGATGATACCCAGAAAGGAAGACAAACAAAAGGGAAATTCAAAATCCCTAGAGATCACCCGCAGCTGTATCGGCAAATGAAGATTTCCACATTAGGTCATAAGACGACCCTTACAGAAACACACACCAAAAAGGCACGTCTTCTTCCCACTGAGTATTTGCAAGCCTTTAATGTAGTATAGAGAGAGTATATGTCCTTCACAGAGGATAAAGACAAAAAGTGAATGTAAAAATTCAGTTTCCCTGCGAGAGCAGCCACGGAATCAACGGCACCAAAAAGGAAACTCTGTCTCAACCTCCTATAGATACGCAGCACAAACCCCCAAAATAAAACCAACTCATAAAAGCTGTGCACAGTGCAAGTATTTAGAAAAATATCTGAGCCTTCTCCTGGCACATGGCAACTGTTCAAACCCACCCTGGCTCCCATCAGCAGTAATGCAACTAAATAAGGGCCAAATTCATCATGAAAAAATGCTGATGCAGTTGGGTGACACTAATTCAACTTTTTTTTCCATGTGATTTGGTCCGTGCTTTTGACACATAAATCATTAAAAAGGCAGATTTACCCAAGGGCACTAGAGCATTTAGGTGGAAAGAAATACACAGAAAAAATGTTAGAAAAGGCACAGCAATACTATTTTTGACCACCTAGGGTACAGACACCATTTTTGTGTAAAACATGTTCCCTGAAACTTGCACAAAATCACCAAGCCTCGAGGAAAGCTCACAGGCAGAAAATAAAGGTTTATACCTGGCTGTCATTTTGGTATAGACTGTTTTTTATAAAATTCGTAAATACAGCTTCCAAAGAAGAAAACCAAGCCTGGCTTCTCTTTCCTATCTCAACATATATATAAATATATAATACATATATTTATCCATTCATTACATGAAACACTGATGGGCCCATCTGTCCACACATGAAAATGGAAAATTACTGGACAAAAGGTGAGATTTTCATGAATGAGGTGTTAATCAAAACCTTATGATCTAGAAGTGTAACTAACTGGGTCAGAAATCCAGAAAATCTTGCTGGTTTGATAGAATAGAGCCAAACAGTAATGAAAATACTCCCAGCTAATAAAAGTTTGAGTCGTTACTATGCATGTTGACACTCTGTACACTGAAGACCTTCTTGGCAAA
This sequence comes from Eopsaltria australis, assembly GCA_034509425.1. Classification (NCBI taxonomy): domain Eukaryota; kingdom Metazoa; phylum Chordata; class Aves; order Passeriformes; family Petroicidae; genus Eopsaltria; species Eopsaltria australis. Next base: position 524,034 of record JAVTVJ010000394.1, read on the forward strand.
GCACTCAGGAGCCACTGAGTGTATTAGTTTAATTTCACTTCTTTCCCTTCATGCATTCAACAAGTTCCAAGCCAATTATATTACATGGAAAAGGCTCCAGACCTTTCCTCGTTTCAAAATTGTTCTGATTAATTTCTGTTTTAAAATTACAAGTATGCAACCTTCTCTGCCTTGATTTTCCTGGGAAATGTCTCAGAAGACCAGAAAATTGGAGCTGTCTCTCTCTTTTTTTTTTTCTCCCTGCCCTGGAGTGATGGATCTTTCACAAATGCATAATTATTATTACCTTTTCCAAACTGTTTGCTGCATTTTTAATTACAGAACAGCTGCTAATAAAAGGAAATTACCAAACTGCCCTTCCTCATTCAAATAACTTGGTTTTTGCTCTTTTGTTCTGCCTGGTGTCACAACCTTCCTTATTCCTTCACGCAGAGAAAGGCACCAAGAAAAGAACATTTTGTACAACAATTCTATTTTTAATCCTCCGAGAGGAGGTAGAAAAGGGCACGAGCCCATTTTCTCATTTGTAAGTCGGCTTTAAGGAATGAAGGAGGACAATCATCAATAACCTGATTTTATTAGCTGATAGGAACGTGTCACCTCACAAAATATTAGCTCAAGGGCAGGAACTGACAAATGACACTGGGAGTGTGGGAGGGAACAAAATATCCCGGCAGCAAAACTGAACTTCCTGAAGGAAATCACTTTCAGCTCCCAGCGATCCCCCCGGGAATCCAGAAGGTGCTTGGATTTTAATACTATGGGCTTGTCTTTCCATCTTTTATAATTAGAGCCAGTCATAAATATGAAGATTAGCAATAACAATGCAGCACTTCCCAGCTCCTCTGATTTTGAATTCCCCTTAAAATGGCTACAATTAATTACTCATATTTTCCACGCCGTCTCAGGCGTTTGTAACTGTGACACCCTTGCACGGCACTGATGCCACAAGAAAAGTACTCAATGGCATGTTTTTAATGAACCATCACAGGAAATTTCCATGTTCCCTAAATGCTTGGCTATAAGTAACAATAGCCCTATGATTGCAAATCATTTTCTCCCATTTTGGTTTTGTTTTCATGGCTTGTTTTTACTGGGGGCATTTTTTTTTTTTTTTTGCTTTTATCTATTTATTTTCAACTGTTCTCCTTAAGAAAAACGTGGACTGAATATCATCACGGATTTTCTTCTAGTAAAATCTTTTTGAATGCAAAATAGTTTCCCCAGTAGAGAGAAAAAACCACTTTGGTGGAGATATTTAGAGTAAAGCCAGCGAGCTGCAGGAAAAAAGGAGTGTTTCAGAATAGCAGAAAGGTGGAAGAAGAGCACAACTCATCCCTTTCTGTGCCCTGAAATGCAGCAATTCTCCAACACAGGGCACTGGCTGTAAGCACAGAGCAGGGCATGGGTATTTTTCTGGAGTGTTTTACGTCAGTGAAGCATTTCATTGGTGAGAGGCTGTGTGGGTAGAGTTTGGTATCTAACAGCAGGAACACAGCTGTTCTCTCCTGTCTCAGCCTCCCTCCTATCCTGTGGCCATCTCTAAAGCCTTCAGGCACTCACTTTCCTGACACTCAGTTTTGCTGCATCTGCTTTTTTTATGATTCTATTTTATTTTATTTTTTTTGCAAATGGAAAGGAGAGACAAAATATGTCAGCAGGGAGTATTTAACAAAGCTTGAAAAAGACGTAACGTGGTCCGTTCCCCACCTTCGGATTAACAAAGCAGATTTTGTGCAAAGGAGAGTGGAAAAAAACCTACCAGCGAGTGAGGCAGCTGGAGTATGTGGATCACATTACAAACCAAGGGCTTGTTTTACAGCCATTGTCACATGTCACATTGATAAGCTGAACTATGGCAAAAAAAACGCCTCACAGAGCCAATGATCGCTAAGATCAGACAGAGTCTCTTTACCTAATATATGCAGCTAAATATGTGTGCTCCCTACATGTGCCATAGCAACAAGGAGAGAAGGAGGAATTAACTGCATTAATAAAAAAAAAAACTGAAGGGACTCCTGTATGATACAACAAAATGTGAGAAACCTCTCGGCATCAAAGCAAACGCAACAAAAGCACAGAGAATTATTTCAGAGCAAATCATTGAAACCAGCTGATTACCTGAGCTTGCACATCCCTGCTGTAGGGAATCCTGTAATGATGTCACAGAGTGAAGGACTAGATAAGAGAGGAGAGGAAAATCAGGGAACAATAAAAGGAGATGCCAAACCACAAACTAAACAGTAAAGCAGGCTCAACAAATAGCAAAGTGCTGATCTCGGCAAGGGCTCGCTGCTCAGTTAACTCAGTGGCACAGGAAGGTGCGACCCAGGCCAGGCTCCAGCCTGGCTTCTCTGTGTCAATAGGTATTAGGGGAAGAGACAGCCACAATAAAAGTGTCATTGCAACCCAGCACTCCCCCTTTAAAGCTTAGTTGTCCAGCTCACCTCCTGAGACAGCAATCGATATTCTCCCTGGAACAATCCAAATCCCCTGTGCAACCCTAGGAAACAGCGCGCAACATTTTCCAGCTCTTTGGCCAAAATTTTTGGGATTGCGTATCGTATTCATGCCTAGATAATATCACCCTAATGAGGAACTTGATAACTGCTGCTTATCAATTACACATGAACGTTCATAAACACTCCCAGCACGTCCCCTTAGGGGCCGGCCGGGCTGCCAGGGTGGATGGTGCCACTTCCACAATGCCTGGACCAGCACTGCTGCAAGGCTGGCTTACTGCAAATTTAAAAAAAAATAAAAATACAGAAAATAGAAAAAAAAAAAGGAAAAAAAAAATCTCCTCCTCCTCAACTCAAACAACATAGTGGAATTTTAATTACCTTGTCCTTGTTGCTGCCCTTGTGCAGGCAGGACACACTGTCCCAGCTCACCATTCAACCAGAGCTGCATACGAATAAATGGTTCTCGGCCTTTTTGGGTCAATTTGCTCCATGGCTTTGGCCTGGAGAGCATGTCACTGACACTTCCTTGGGACAGCCCCAATACCTGAAGTGAAGCAACCAAGAATGGCACGTTAACACACTGGCAGTGGAAACGGGGGGAATTTAAATAATTTTGGTTTCCTTTACTGTATCGCTCAAATTGTTTGTATATGGACAATTATAAAAACTGTAAAAATTGGACAATTACAAAAACTGTTTTTCATGGATACTCGTATGGAAATGCTTTTCTTCCTGCTGTGTTGCCTTCTGAAGGAAGGTGGGTTTTTCCTGCAGGATCTGGGTGGCAGCAGCCTGGTGAGGGATTTGCATGCTTTTCATATTTTGTGTCAAACAGTTTCATCAGTTTTAACAGGAAAAACACCGAGTCCAGGCACACACAGGCAGATGAAACAGGCAATGACTGGCATGTATTTTGTTCTCAAACAAAAATAATTGGGACTTTTGAGACTAGGCCTATATTTGGTTGATTTTTGGGGGATGAATTATAACGATGTGTGTTTTCACCTGTAGCAGCGGCTGCTCCACATAAGTAAATATTTAAGAATACAGCCAACTGTGGTGGAGGGGGGGGATTTCAGACAGGCAGAATGCAATTACTTGCCTGGAATTCAGCACAGGTACAAGAGTTAAAAATCATACTTAATGAAAGCTGCCATGGGATCTTTAATGACCCCAAGAGGTCAGACTTTTCATTTTACATCTTAGTGAGAAGGTAACAGTGCGATGCCAGCTCCTATTACACTTTTATATTGATTCAATTCTTTATAGGGAGAAGAAACAGCAAACGTCCAACACTTTACAGCCTGGGAGGGGTTTCCTGGTGGTTAGAGACCCTCAAAATCCCACGTGCTCAGTGCTTAGGGTTCGCAACGTGAGAACTTCAGGGAGCCTTATCTGTAATCAAACATTGCTCTGAAACATCTCAGAGCACACTGAGGTACCAAGCACCAGGTATAAGAAATGACTGGGAATTCTTGACTTCAGACTAAGGAGAGTTAGGGGATTTTCCGTGTGTTTGTTTTAATGCCCTTGTGCACATTTCCAAATAATAACGAAAAAGGAAAAATGCTCTTGTGTCCATAATCTTAGCTTATAACGAAGTTAAGACTCTCCAGTCATGACAATGGTATTACTCAAATATTCCACGAATTCATTACATTAAGCATGAAATATTGAGTCTCAGCAACGTTTGCTTCAGCTTTCAAGTTTTCTAAACTCGGGGCCCCATTCCTAATTCCAAGTGGCTGAAGCCAATCCCTGTATAAAAACCCTTGCAATTCCTACCACACAGGGGGAACTAATACTTTGTGAGCTTAGTTTTGAAACACTTCACACACGGAGCAAACACATTTTCCCACAGGACACCCATGGCACATCCCCCTCTGGCTCTGCACCCGTGTAAGGAGCAGAGAGGGGCACAATCACAACACTGGTGAAACAAGAGAGAACCACTTCTTTACCTTTTCCCCAAAGATCCTTTGGCAGATGCCATTCTTTGCTAGCTTTTCCTTGACCTGCCGCGTTAGCTCTATCGTATCCACCTCCTGGTACATATAAATCTCATACTGCTCGGGTGTCAGTGGAGGAACCGAAGGTTTGGATGGCTTGGACAAGGACACGATAGGGGATGAAGGGAGGGGGCTATTTTGTGGTGTCTCACTGCGACTCGCCCCGGTCATGCTCAATTCAGAACTCTGCGAGTACGGAGATTCCGCGTTTGGCCACTCTTTCCAATACTCGGAAGAAGACGGTCCTTGGAGCTGGCTACGATCTGGCCTAGTCTGATTGCTGACCTTTTCTTTTCCACCACTGGCTTCCTCAACTTTTATATCTTCGGGAAGAGCTGCGTTTCTTCGCTCATGCTGCACAGCACTCCACCAATGGTCCTTCCAAACACCACCACGTCCCAACTCATTTTTAACATGCCTCAACATACCCTGGGCAGAATCACTTATTCCATGAAGCTCTAAAACAGGTGCCTCCTGAGGCTCCTTTTTGAGCCCAGAGAGGTTCTGCAATGCAGAGATACTGGAATCAGTGACAGATGAATGTTTCTTCAGGGATATGGCCAAAGGAGAATAGCTGGAAACCGAAGACATTGCAGGTGTAGACACTAGTTTGGGGGACAGGATAGAAATGTCAGCTTGAGATAGAGGTGGTGTTTTTAAGGCAGGTTCAAGGGCAGCCTGCTGTGCCTCCATTTCCCGTCGGGCTTGTTGCAGAATGGATCGAATTGCATCATCAGAATTGCCACTGCTAGAGGCAGAAGGCGGCTGAGCCGGCTCAGCTATGAAAAACAACCAAAAGACTAAATGCAACAGAGGAAAATGCTTTATATTCAACACGTGCTACTGTAAGAATTCCCCTGACAGGGCAAAAAAAAAGAAAAATAAAAAGGGCTGAAATACATTTCTGGATGGGAGGGAGGAGTTTTCACTAAGCAAAGATTTGCACTTTTCAAAATAAGGTAAGATTTCCAAAGTTCTTCACTGGAAAATTTTGAGAGTTGCCAAAGTGCTGGATGTTTGCACGCACAGACTCAGCTGCACAAGTCTGGGATCACTTGCCCTTCCACCATTGTAAAAATTTTCAAATAAATGCCTTTGAAAATCAAGCCTTCACCTCTTCCTCCCCCACCCCCACATGGTCAATAACATTTTATAGCTGCATTTACAAAGTTATTTAACCTTTCACTTCACTCTTTTCTCCACAAATGAATTTAACACGCACTCAGAACTGAACACAGCTGCATTCACCTGGACAGACTATTACAGTATAAATAAGGTGAGACCTTTTAACTTCAAAAACACAACACACAAATTACAACAAAGCCAGAACTTTAGGAAGACATCATCATTATTTCACTTGACAAGCTAAATATGCTCCTGCTTCCTGTTTTCTTGTTCCATGGTCCCAACCACTGAAATAAACAGCTCTACCAGAGCCAGGCTGACACCTGGCCATCACACTCTCCCTTATCCAAAGCTCTAGGATGGAGCCAAAGGTGCTTTCAGCAAAGATAACCCTCAAATGCAGCATTCCAGTGGGGAACCAGGATTTGGGTGGCTGTGCTGCAGCAGTTGGGGATGAGCAGAGACTGGAACGTGGGTGGGGAATTATCTCTGCAGAGCCAGGAGGTTTTGCAATGGCATCTGCTTCTATTTCAGTCTCCACTGAGGTCCCCAGTGCTTGGAAATCAGTTCCTCTGAAAGCTGCTCTGCAGAGAACAGGGAAAGTGAAGCACCAGGTGGGAGCAGGGAACCCCACACTGCAAGGAGTGGCCTCAAAGTGCAGTAAGATTTGAAACACGCTGTGTATTGCTCCAGTAATACTATGGCTCATCTGAATGCATTTCTCAATTTGCCTCCCTACATTCCTTTTTGTCATGCACTGTAAAATACATGAAAAGCTAAGAAATGGGGGAAAAAAGACAGTGAGACTCTCTCTGCTGTTTTATCTGCTGGTTTCACAGGGAGTTTTGAGGCCAAATTAATATTTGAAAGGAAGTCTGAGACTCAGATGAAACATGCTACTGAATAACACTCTTGCAGTTTCCTGCACCAACCCATCTTTTTCTCTATGTAATAATTTCTTGAATAAAGTCATAATATTTAGATAATACATGAATATAGTGTTTTATATTCTGCCATGAGATTAACTTAGTTGTCATCTGAAAGACAACTATCCAAAACCGTAAATCAGTATTTACGTAAAAAAATGAAACAGAAGTATTGCACAGTAATTTCTACTTCAGCCCAACAGCAGTACTGGGAACTCTTAAAGCTGAGAGGGCTATGGACTAGACAGAAATGTTAATTACATGACAGCACACAATGAGAAATGAGACTTATCTCAGGCTAAGAGGGATTTTTTTGGGAAAGGCAATGTGTTTTGGATTTGCCAGTTCATTCACTGAATACATTCTGTAACCAAAAATGAAGTCATCTAAGAGTCAGGACTGAGTGTGCCTATATGAGTACAGGATGTACCAGGGTGCTGGGACTGGTAATTGCTGCCTGGAGTGTGACCTTCACCCCAACAAATCCATCCAGCCCCTCTCCCATGCAGTGTCTGAGGCCTGAGTGAAACAGAAGAGAAGAGACAGCAGGAGCCGTTCCCTTTCCAAGGAGCAAACTGGGAGAAGGATTCTGTAGGTCCCCCCTCAGTGACTGCTGCAGGTCTGGAGGGCAGCCAGAAGCTCAGAGCTCTGCACAGGGATAAAGGTGTTCAGAAATCCCCCAGGGAGCAGGGCAGAGCAGAGACCCCACCACGCCGGGACATGTGCGACCTTAACTTGGGATGCCTCAAAGACAGAAACAACTCCACTGGATAACAACAAAAATCTCCAAAAAAACCCTTCAAACCTACACTGAAGGTTTAAAGAATATAATTAACTGACCAGAAAGCTCATGGCAATTGTTTTAATTAAATTCTGCAGCAAAAGGAGGCAGAGACAAAATGAGCCCGTACCTGTTTTCTGTACTTGCAGCTCCCTTTTGGCTTGTTCGAGAATGGATTTGATGGCTTCATCAGAGCCAGACTCTGTGGTTCGGATTCGTGTGGTTATGTTACCTGGGGAGGAAAACACAACTAATGACACCAGGAAAACTCTTATTGGGCTGCTTTTTAACACAACGACACACCGTGGACGATACACGGCCAGCAGAACCTGAGGACAACTTGCACAGGACCTTTACCAACATTTACACCACAAAAAAAAAAAGTACTTAATAAAAGCAAAATATCCTCGTTGTGCCTGTCTCTAGCTGCCCTGGAATGGTGAGAACATCAGAGGAGGAACCAGGTGGTCATATATTCCTTTTCTATGGTAACATACATAGATCTATTCTTTTTCCTTTTCTTTTTGGTTTTTTTTTTTGGAGGGGGAGAGGAAACAGAAGGGAAAAGAACCAGAGGGGAAAGGAATAAAGCTAAAAACATAAGCCCAAGAATCAACTTAAAAATGGCATCAGCTGCTAGGCAAAGTAGGATGAGTATATGTTCAGCCCAAAACAGAATTAAAAAGTAACTAGATAAAAATAATTTTTAACTTTCTAGAGGTTAATACATGAAGAGAAAGAGTCATTTAAACGCAGATACCATTTGAAGTACTCTCCAGCTAAGAGCTATTACTTGGTTGTTTGGTTTAGCTTTGGGGTCTTTCTTGTTTTTTAACCTCTGAGGGGAAGAAAAGGAGAGAAAACTCTGAGTGCTACTGCACTTAACTGCATTTTCCATTATGAGATTATTGTTTGTAAGCAAGTGAGGTAATTTGTGACTGGAGTCAAAATAACTACAGACTTCTGGTGTACCTGCTTTTGTTTCTCCTTCTTTCTGGTCTTCCTAAAAGAAAAATTCTGCACCTAATCTATAACAAAAATGTGCAGATTTCCTGTTCAGTGATAATTCATGGATCTGATGTTCACTTATCCTGTTGTCTTTTTCATATATAATACTGAACTAAGCATCACACTAATTTAGCAGAGTATTTAAGTGGAATTTGTCAGCATAAGCCCCATGAGAATAAAGGAGTAAATCTAGAGCAGAAGCAGTATGCAACTAATGTTGCAACTGTGCAACCTTCTCCCTCCAAAACCATAAAAACAGCAAAGAGAGCATTTCAATAGATCTGATGACTTTATAAAGCCACTTCTATCACTTCTCTCTCTTTATCTGCATGCGCAGGGAGGATGGGAGTGGAAGAACTATCCAAACAGGGTTACGTTAGTACAGCAGCAGCAGAATTAGAAAAAGCAAAGTGTTCATCTAACCCATGGTTTGTTTTATACTTACTGTCTGTTTTTCTATCAGATTCCAGGCCAGAATCAAACTGCACAGTTTTAAGGAAACACACAGCTAAAGCACACTCCACTTCCTAGGGATTGACTGCAAAGAAAAACACCTGCCTGTGACGTACCTTCAGACCCATTTCTTCGTTTCGGTACTTCCTGAAATAGTCTGTTCAGGTTCTGGCCTGGATTCTCTGTTGAAAAACAAGTTTGGTAAGAACAAAACAATCAGGGGATGGTTGCTCTGACATCACGGGCTGTGTGACATGAGGAGCTGGCAGCCTGGCCCTGAGCTCTCCTGGCCCCTCGGGCCCCTGAGCAGGAGGAACTGGCTACTTGGGAAGAAGCAAGGCTGGCTGATTTGTTAATAAAGATTACAGCTATGTTCGGAAAGGAGATTAGACAGATATAAATAAATGTCTAGAGATACCAAAAATGAAGAGGTTAAAGATGGGCAGATAATCCCCTCAAGTACAATCATCAAAAGGAAGAACAGATTACAAATCTAACAGTGTGTGCTTCCAATTAAACAAAATCTAGGAAAACCCTGCCTGTCCTTTCCAATATTTCTTGACTGTAAACAACTTACTTTTCAGTTTCTCTAAATGTAAATCTCAGTCTTAAGATGAATCACAATGAAATGCATGTTACTTCGTAAAATCGTTGCCTTAAATATGCAAAGCTGCTTAAAACTGGGATTGTGTTTTAATTACTCATCTCATGCATCACCTACCCTATTTTGTCAGAACACTTTGGGGAAAAAACACAATCACACAAGACACAACAAAAGCCTGGTCTCAGTAAACAACCTCAAATAAAAATCCTCAAGTATTTCTGAGGGCTGATACCCTGAGTAGCTGCTGACCCTTTTCACTCTGTGTTCAGCTGTGGCACGGAGCTGCTGAAAGTGAGGGCTGTGAGTGCCCCTGCTGCTGCTCCTGCTGACAGGCTAAAAAAAGCAGAAGCAGAGATACCAACCTGCCTGAGTGCTGCAAAGCAGGCCTAGAGAGCTGAACTTGCTGCACCTGGCACATGATCTGTGTGAGAGCAGCAGCAGCAGTGCACAAACGGCCCCGGATGGGGAAGCTCCTGGTTTGGAAGGTTTGGAACTAAGAGGAGCAGGGTCTGGGGAGCTCTTACCTCTCTGTCTGCCCTGGATGCTGCGAAGAGCCAGGATGTTCTGCTCGTCCGACAGGAACTGCTTCATCTTATGAAATGGCTCCTTGCCTCTCACAGTCAGTTTATTCCATGGCTTTGGCCGGGCCAGGATCTCACTCACAGACCCTTGTGACAGTCCCAACACATAATGTCCAAATATCCGCTGTCCAATATTGTGCTTGATCAACTGCTCTTTCACCTGACGTGCAATTTCGGCCGTGTCTATCTCCTCGCCTTCAGAGATGCTCCCAGCACTTTCTGACTGGCTGGGAGACGGGGCCATGCCATTTACATCCGGGCTTTGTTGTAATGGACTTTGGGAAGATATGGAGTTTGTGCTGTATGGACCTGTTGGAAAAATCATGCTTGTGCTTCCTGCTTCCTGCATTGCCTTGGAGTAGAAGGACTGCATTAGCTGTCGCTGGAGGAGAGAGTTTAGTGCAAATTTTCCTGTGGAGGCCAGGGGTAAGCTGGGGCTCGCCAGGGATGAGCTGAAAAAGTCTTGACTTAAACCCGTTGGTGAGAACTGGTGTGTACCATTAGTATTGGAAGCCTGCTCCCCCGCGTTGCGGAGCAACTGGGAAGGAGGGGAGGCCGGCAAGGTTGCAGGACGCTGACTCTCAGGCTGGTCTTTCCCTTTTCTCCTGGCTGACCCTACAAGGAAGGTCAAACATAATGCATTATGGGGGGTCAAAGAGGGAAAAACCAAGATAAAAAAATGCAAAGTTTGCCCCGCAAAGGGAAAAAGTGCAGATTGACACGGGCCAATGGAGTGGCGGTGGGAGTTTTGGTTTTGCTTGTTTTTGGTTTGTTTTCATTTGTTGGGTTTTTTGTTTTTATTTTTTTAAAATTTTTATTTTAAATTTTTTTTTTCCATGATTGAAATTTTTTAAGCCAAACAAGGCCCCCAAAACAAACAACATGCATTTCATGTTTGCACCTTTCTTGTATGTTGCAGCCTGGAGAATCCCCCTTACAGACATTAACACTAGAACAGTTACATGAAGTGCAGTGATACAGTTAAATAAATGCAGTTACAGACAGCAAGTCTCTCTGTTGTCTCTCATTCATGATATGAGTCATTGGACCTGACTGAACCCAAATGCAGCAAACATTTACATTTTGGAACAAACCAATTTGAATAAAGGAATAACCATTAGGTGGATGCACCAAGATCACTCAGTTAAAAGTCATAGAACACTTCAGAATTCAGTAATCCCAGGGCCAGTGGCAACTTTTAACTTTCTTACAGCTGCAAAAACCATAAGCATTCAAGTATCTGGAAATTCCATGACTTGCCATTTAAAAAATGTGCACACAAGATGTAAAAGCCCACGTTAGGAAAGCCAAACAGCAAACACACTTCGCTGGAAAGAAAGGATTTTGCTTTCCCAAGCTGACCTGCTGGTGTGGTATATCCAAGTGTATCAGACAGGAAGACTGTGTTCTACATGCAAACACTTTGCATAACACTGTGTGTGGGGGAAAGAGATGGATTTGTTCCCAAGACAGAATACAGCCTCAAACACTGGTACAGCCTGTAATGCCTCTTCCTTAACCTTTATAGACTCCCTAAGTTTTACTTCATTATCTGGCCTATAAAACTACAGCAATCCAACGTTACTCAGTGTTCCTGTTGCTCCTTAATCCTCCTGCCATGCATTAGCTCAGACACTCAGCTCTCACTCAGCCCTCCCTCCCATCACAGTACAGCAGAGGCACCAGAAGAGCCCAAATTTGGGTGCACCTACCGCTCAGGTCGCTGTTGGTGATGCGCAGCGTGGCGTTCTCCGACTGCAGCGAGCGGTTCTTCTCCAGCAGCAGCACCTCCAGCGGCTTGGATGCATCCTAAAGGGAACCAAAGGGGGAGGTTTGTTTCTCAAAGCACTGAGAGTCTCACTCAGGCACTAAAAAGGGTTTCAGAGGGAAAAAAATTTAAAAAAACCCCTAAGTGCTCAACTGGTCTCTGAAGGCAGCGAGGAATTTGCTGGGCACAGATCTGCAGGAATCACTCCGGGCTCTGTGTGAGCCATGGAGGAGATTCACTGTTTAATTTTCATTGTAAATCATTCATCAATTCTGCATTATTTTGAGATGTGTAACGGAATGTTTTCTTAATCCTACTTATTTTTAAATGGTCCTGGCACGCTTTCAGTTTAAAAGCTGTGGACTTCTTTTAATCTGATTAAAACAGGAGTTAAGATTATATTATTCCTTCTAGGTCAACTGACCCAAGCTAAGCATTTCCTTGACATGCTGCATTTCAGCAGAAACAGTTTGTTCAAAATAACATCAGTCAGAGAAACCTGCAATTTACCCTCCCCTAAAGATCTAACCCTTGATCATTAAAAAACCCATTGAAAATTAATCCCAGGATATCGATATTCAGTTCGGATTTCAGAAGCAGGAATTTAATTCATAACCTTTAAACTTAAGTGAGATTAATTTGCTGGAACAGCAGAGCTTTCTCAGTACTCCAAGGTTTGTTTTCTTTTGTAGAAAGAAATTTTCAAGTCTAACAAATACTTAAAAGTGCTGAAGTCCTTGCTCAGTGTGCTGCTCGTACACCAACTCCAGTATCTTTAAATGACTCAACTTCACAACATTTTGGTTTATACACTCCAGCACAGCTGAAACGTCACTTTGTCCTTGACCACTTAAATGAAATTAACAGGCAAAAAAAAAATGTCCAGTTCAGCTTTTTACATAAGAAAACATCAGGAAAAACAAGGATGGACCCAGAAGCCTCAACATCAACAGGAAACTGTCAATGTCAACACCGAGGAATTGCAAGGCAAGATTTTTGTTAATCAAGTGAGCTGCTGAATAAGTAAGAAAACAAAAGTAAATTCAGTACCTGCGCACCAGAGCTTTCAGATGGTGCAAACTCCATGGATTTCAATATACTGTGGAAGGCAGAAAAAAAGAAATTATTTTCTATTTCTCCTTTTCATAACAACTCCACTAATGAGCATTAACATTATCAAGTCCCGCTCTCCAGCAACACCACAAGTGATGACAACTTTCCTTGCAGTAACACAAGCTCCTAATGAATACAGAATAACTCTTCAAACCAGTTATTGGATAAGAAAATTTTCTCGAGCATCATCTAAATCATTCCATATGCAATCCCACCAGGCCAGTTTAAAGCGTAAATTTAAAGGTTAATAAGAATATAACATTTTAAGCTGTCAGAAACAATATAAATTTATCTGTGAAGCTGGAAGGGAATGAGGAAGTTGTAGCAAAGCAACAAAACAGGGGAATCACCACCACAGTACAGCACTTTATAGGATATACACCAGCTCACCAGCAAGAAAAATATGCACAAATAATCTTCCCAACCAAGGCACTACAGGCTAAAAGGCAGTTTTTCATTTTAATAACCCCCTCATTCAATGGCAAAGGGAAGACAAAATGGCCCAATATTTCTTAAGAAATATGAAAGATCCAAATATTTATAAGTACATTAGGAGAAGAATCTGATAGTCTCATTGTCAATATTTTATACAAATAGTGAGCAGTCAGAGGACGTCTCCCTTCAGAGGCTTTCAGTTAGAGCTGTGTCATCTGGCAAATCAGAACCTTACAGGAATCCAGACTTATTACTGTGCTTTGTTGGATTATTTTTTTTTAAATCAGCCTGCTGCAGGCAGGACATGAACTTCCTCAGACTGAAGCAATAAATGATTTCAGCTTCTTACTGTACAAAGACAACATTCATTTGGTGAAGAAAAACACACAAACACATATAGATGGTGTTTATACAGCATTTGTCACGTATAAAGCACCAGGAACTCTGTGAGCGGGGACAATCTCTTTAATCATGTATTAAACTGTCTTAAAGGCTGTGGATCATATATTAAAAGTTTTGGATGTCCCATCCCTAAAAGTGTCCAAGACCAGGCTGGATGGAGCTTGGAGCTACCTGGGATACTGGAAGGTGTCCCTGTTCATGGCAGGGGGTGGGACTGGATGAGCTTTAAGGTCCCTTCCAGCCCAAAACATTCTGCGATTCCATGAAACGTGGAAACTAGACAAAAAATGCTGAAGTCCAGCATTAAGACACAGGGACTAGATCTGGATGCCACAAGGAGCTGGCCAGGCACCCATTAACTGCCTGAACCTGTCCCTGCATTAATCCAGAGCTGGATGTGCAGTAAGTGACACTCTGGAAATCAGGTCTTTGGGCCATTCAAGATCATTCAAAGTCACAGGAAATCCAGGGGAAAACAAGTCATTCTGAGAAAGAGCCCTCATGCATTTTGCATCTGTGCATAATCACTGCACACAGGGTTAATTCTGACAGGCACTCCTAAAATATAGTAATTAATGAAATCACAAACTTTGGTAATGACTTTCATTATATGGCATCAGTCAGTGTCACCTCTTGCCTGGCTGAAGGGTAGAGCCATCACCCCATACACAGCACACAAAGTGAGGCTGTGAAGACTCTTCGTGGGCACAACAGCTCAGCCCTGTGCAAAACCAACTCTTTTGTGCTATCAATGGACTCGTACCAGACAAGGGGAGAGGTTGTGGACTAATTGCTTGAGTTCTCAGAGAGCCTGACATCACTTCGGCACCACAGCTGTGTGACTCAGGTGGCAAATCCCTGCTGAAAGCCAGTGTTTCTTGGGACACCCCTCTGGAGGCCCAGCTCTGCCTCCCAGGACTCCAAAGTGCTGGGGGAGATAAATGCACAGAGACTCATGCAGGGAAAACCCCAGCAACTGGCAGGTTGCTGTTCCCATGAATTCTACAGGGAATGGCCTCTGCAAGGACAGCCAGTCCTAATGCACATCCTCATGATGCCCAAATGAGGAGACTCATCTGAATTTAAACCTCAGTTTGAACAGCAAATTATCACGTGGCAAACGTCCCATGGGAATCCCATTTCAGTTCAGAGCAGTTGTGACCCCCACTTACCACACGTGGGTTTGCCATGTGGAGCAATCCAGCAGCATTCCAAACACCTTCCTTCCTCCTGGATGAGGCTAAACCAGAAAAAGCTGCTCTCTCCCAAAAGGAGCAGATGTGAGTGGTGCCCTGACCAGCAAGTGCTGCCCCCAGAACCAAGATGACAATGGTTGGAAGCATAAACCTATTTATGGTTGTATTTGGTTCTCCACACCAAAAATCTGGCTCTAAAGCCCCAAGTCCTGTCACCCCTCTCTTTGCACAGGCTGGTGCATTTTGGTTCTGAGCATCTGCTGCCAGCTGGGACCTTCAGGAAGGATCCTGAGCCTTGCAGCAGCTGCATTTCCAGCAAGCTCAGGGCAGGCAATGTGCATTCAAACCTTGGCTGGAAACCTACTGACCTCTGCCTGCCTGAAGGGGATTCTTTGCTAACTCAATTAACTTTCTGACAATTTCACAGGTAATTTCCTATACAGTTAAAACACAAAATATACTAAAAATCGGGGTGATGGCACCTCTAATTGCCCTAAGAGGAATATTCACTCCAGCAGGTTCATTTTTGAAAGAATGTAAAAGTTAAACACGTCAAAAACGACTCTCCAAATGTGTCACAAAAGACACATTCTCCTCAGGAATATGAGGAAGCACAACATTTCTTCTTTGGATTCCAGGAATATCTTTGCCCATGAGATCTTGACTCAATCTGTGGCTCAAGATCAGTTACCTGCTTTTTAAAGGAATGATCTTGTGACTTGAATCTGCACATCTAAGAAGACTTGAAAGATCAGACTGTAAAGCAAAGTGAGCATTGGGACAGCTCGACTTTCTGTTCGTCTGATCCCGACTGCAAAGGCAGCAGGGTCAGAGCTGTCGTGCTACTCGAGAGGGAACTGAAAGCACACACAGAGCTCTCAGATCTCAAAAATAGCTTTAAAAGCCATTGGGCACAAAAGCCGAGGCAGAAAGTGAAGAATCCTCCCATCCCAGATCTCGACATGGGCCCACCTAAGCTCCTCCAAGGTTAGAAGCTGAGACCCCTCAGCCAAGAATGCCTCTAACATCCCAGGAAGGATTAAGGAAAATACATCAGTGCCAAAACACCTAAAATTTCATTCTCTTCCTGCCTTACTGACAAGATCTCTTTTCTCTTGGTGCACATGTTATGAGCAGTTTGTTTCTGTCAGTGTTTCAGGGCAGGTGCAGCAGGATTTGCTGTGAGGGCTCCAAATTTACAGCAACAGACTTCTCCCAGTCTCATTTACAGCAACAGCCTCACTTCAGGTCAGAATGTCCCTGCCAGGGGATGCACATTTAACCTTAGCACACCTTTTAGATTAGATGGGAGCATGGGAGTGGTGTGAAGCAGCTGCTTGGAGGATGCAGCATTGCAAACATCCTCAGGGCTCTCTTGGAGAGTCTCAACCCCCAGACCATCCCACAGGATGGTGATGGACCCCAGGGCCCTTACAAGCCAGCTATCAATCCAAAAATTAGGGATACAAAAGCTGCAACAGCTGGGAGAACAGGGTTAATTTACTGGCACCCAACCAGGGCCACTTCCAGGAGAGTCTCCCATTTATTTTACTGCAGCCTTATCCTGAGCAGAAACACCATATGAAGCCTCCTGTGTCACAGCTTCTCTCACCTACCTTTCCATCCCTGCCCTCATGTAATTCAGTGTTGTAAAAAAGAAAAATATTTTAAAATGTTGGCATTATCACCAGGAATACAGGGTTTGTATTTGAAGTACAAATGCAAAGTAAGCTTCAATGACTATATTCAACGAGTATATTTGGTTCTTGGTACCTTAACCCTGGCTTTAAAGTCCTGGTCCTGTTGTATTAAACATTTGCATTAAACCAGGTAGGATTCAAAACTCATTTGTTGTTTCAGCACATTTACATTTAATATCTAATGTAAGAAGCTGGGAGGTTGTGGCCTTACTCCTGTTCACTTCTTTACATATGAGGACATAAACTGGCTAAAACCTGAAGCTGTTCCCTTAACTCAGGAGAGGACAGGGGTGTATTTAGCCCTAATCACTAAATGATGATGCTATTTGGAACCCAGGTAATAATCAGGTATAATGACCAAAGAAATGGTCAATTCATTTAATTTAAGTGAAAATTATACCCCTGCACCAGGGTGTGCTGCAGCTGGTGGTGAACCAGAACCTCAGCCAGCGTGGCTTGAATAAATCAGCACCAGGGGCTGGGCAGTCGTGGGGCTTGCAAATCCAAACCTGCTTTCCATATTCTCCAGGGACGTGTAAACAAAAGCACATGACTACCAGCCTCATCTGAAATACCTCATTAAACCAGGGAATGGGTTATTTCAGCCTTTTTAAAACACACACAGAAATGCCACAATGATGAAAGAAGAGATGGGAGTTTCTCGCAGTTATTTAAACCTTGACACTAAACATATTTCCAGTCAGAAAAGTTCTCTTCTGAACCTGACAGCTTATCTTGTTATAGTTTAAAATGAGGCTCTTTTAAGTCTCTTAAGAAAATCCCTTGAAATAGGAAGAGGCTGTTTGTGGCTTTAGTTTAAAACCACAATATATTAGCAAAAATATACAGTGAAACAAGCCCAGCATTAAACTGGTAAGTGCTGAACACTGGCTGGCAGGAGCAGAGAAAAGGTACCATGGCCAAAGGCTCTGCATGAAATTTTTGGTCAGTATTACCCTCAGCTGTTGGCTGGAGATTTTTAAAGAGTGGTCCACCTAAAACACCACAGATTTGGAAACTTTTTTCCCTTTGTGGACAATAATTTTAGTGGCTTTTCTTTGTGGACACGTGTTTTATTTGCTGTTGTGATCCTCTGCTGCAACAAAAAGGAGCACTCTCAGATATAGCAGTTCCACTGGTTCTGGATGCAATTTCTGCCAATATTCCCAATTTCCCCGTCTTTGTGGTTTTGACTGAATTCTTTATTGTTCCAAGAACACAGATTTGTGGCTTCATTTAACAAGCACTGTTGAACCAGAGTTTGTGAAAAATTATGTAAGCATTTAACACTTACTTTAATTCTTTCTTAACCTCTTCATAATCAGCCTGTCCTTTCAGTTTTTCTTCCAGTTGCTTTAAAAGAGAGAACATGGATTTAATTATTTACATTGTTTTTTTTTTTTCTGCAGGCTTTGAAAATCATCTTCAAATTATTCCATATATACAGCAGCGCACAAGTGAGGGTTAATGACTCATACCTAATTTACATATATTAGAAAACAAACTATAACCAATTAAACATAAACACAATTATACCTCGCTCATCCTTTGTTTACAGAGTGCCAAGCATGACAGAATTCAGTGGGTCCCAATTTGGCTGTTTGCAATGTCACTGTCATGTGCTCAGGGAAGAGATCGGGGATGAAGGTATTAAAAAAAATGGGGCAGCTGAAATTTTCAGGGAGATTGAGTAAACAAGCAGGATGCTTTGGCACATACTGTATTCTTAATAGGACAGTTCTTGATAACCTTATCTACATGATAAAAAGAACAGACTGAAGAAGCTGCTGTTGACTGGAACGCCTTAGGCTTGGAAGGCTCCTCGTGCCCAAACAAAACAGCTGTACCAGGAGGCTTTAGAAGCATCACTGATTGCAGGAACTGCTGTGGTTACACCCCAGACAGGGAGCACTGGGGCCACCCCAGCAGCTCCTCCTGCTCTGCCCCACCCAGGGTGGCCCCAATGGCCTTTCCTCGGTGTGAGGGTGCCCCAGAGGCTGAACCAAACCCGCTGCCACAATCCAGAACGCAATGCCACACACTTGGACCTTACCCAGCTCCCAAAACAGTGCTCATCACTACGGGGTAAATGCTTCAGGAGGCCTAAAACATAGTGATACATAATTGACGCCGTTACGTTGCTTGCAGAAGCCACATTCATTTCAATAATTTCTTTGCTTAGAGCAGGCACACCTGATCTGAGCAAAGAACAGAACTTAACTGGCTTGCAACTTCCATGGATAAATTCAGGCTACCTCTGCTTCAGTTCATTTTTAGTGTTAAAACTGGCACAGAATCCCAAAGGTCACGGGAAACAGAAATAACACAAGGACGTAGCACCTCAAAGACAGAGAATCTACTTTGAAAAGGAAAGGAATATATGACATGAAAAAGAAAAATAGGACTTTATGTCCAGGAGAGGCTGCCTTCGGGGGAGAAGGGAATTCAAGATCCTACACCCACTCTAGGGCTGCTCTCTGGATGCAGGAGGAGGGCAGGGGAGGGCTGCTGGAAACTTGGATAATTTTAGCAAAGCTGTTTAAAATGCAGCCCCACAGAGCTGTGCAGCAGCCCAGCTATGGGGGCACAGAGGCAGGGCTGGGGCAGGCCAACAAACAGAACTGGGAACCTGTTTCCTGTGCTGTCTTCCCCAGTAAGTCAGTGTGTGACTGATTGCAGGAATTGTGTGTCACCCATCTCAGAGCTGTACAAACCCCAACATGCTGTAGCACAGCACCCACAGCACAGTGAATCCATGGTTTGAGCCATCTCAGTAATTTAAATGAGGCTTCTTCAGATGCCAACAGCAGCTTGGTGGGGTTTTGTGGGACCTCCAGCTATTCTGCCATTTTTTAAAGGATTTCCTACCCAGCCCTTTGCAGCTCTCACACTGCTGACATTTCTGCCTTGCCATTAGCAGGATGTTTAGGAGCAGTGACAAAGTGGACACCCACGTTATCAATACAGCCCTCTCAAGGCCCTGCTCCTGCTGTTTGGCACCACAGCCCAGCATCCTCACCACTGCTGAGAGAGGCATCTCCCTGCAGGAACACCAGCCCTGCTCAACGAGCAGCTCTTAATGGATCCCAGGAGCTGCTGCTCAGTGTGGAATTTGCACTCTCTGGGACACTGATGAAACAAGTGGCCTCTTAAAAAGGTCTCGTGTCTCAGCATTTTTGGTCATCAGTGGCTTGTGCAGTCATTCTGATCGTGTTAACAAGAAAAATAAAGTGTCTGTTTTAGCTACAACAGTTTTTTTTTTCACTTGGAATAAATATAGGGCAGGTTTTAGTAGTTTTTTCTGGCGTGTCTTGCCTTACCAAATTCCAGTTATTGACTGGAACTATAAGAAGCACTGACTTTGCTTTCGATAGCAGACACAGTGCTGCAGGTGTTTTGGCCCTGTACTTGATGTGATTAGGAAAATCCTGGTTGATGTGACCAGGAAAATCCTACGAATATTAAAGATGGTGGAGGTTTTGATAATTTACATGTTGAAATCTCATTATGGAGATCTACTACGTAGTCCCAGAGCCTGAGGTCTCACATTTTGAGGAGGGTCAGCTACAACAGGCCATGAGTTCAAGCAGGTTTTCAAGCTGCAGCTCAGCACTGAGCAAAACAGAGTGACTCCAACAAGGCACGCAGGCAGGATTTTTAATGCAGCAGGTCAGGCTGGAGAGGGACCTTTAAATGAAACCAGAGAGCCCTTGGTGCTGGGAGAAGACTCAGCATCACAGCTGAGAGTTTTCCAAGCGGTCACAGGCAATGGGAGGACCTGCCAAACCCTATGCTATCCTTCTGCTCTCCTTGGTCTTGTCACTTTGTCCCTCTGTCTCTGTTTGGTGCTCTACAAATCCACTGCAATTCACTCTTTCCTTAACTCTCTGACTTGTAACACTTTGGGTCAAAAGCAGTTGAGCTTTTACAGCAGGAATAACTGGCTATTTACACCAGTTCTCAGTATAAAAAGGACCAGAAGAAATTTAAAACTAACAGTACACTGGCTTAATATGTTAGTTACTTATGCAAGGATATGCTAAGAAAACAGCCTTTTGTAGGAACAGATATAAACCCCAGAAAAGCTAATGATTCTCATTTTAATGCAACGTGTGTTAAATGTAATTCTGTGCAGGGAAGTGCTGTACCTGGCAGAGTATTTCTGGAAAATTTAAGTACAAAACACAGGTAGAAAAAGAAAGAAAAAGGAGAGATATTGACAAAATGCAGCTGTTTTGGACTCCCAGGTACTTGCATGCTGCTACAGCAGTATGACAACCAGCAATATTTTACTTTGGATTGTATAAAAAACACACACATCCATCATTCCCAAGTACCTAATATAGAGATTGTTGCCATGGAAAATCTGCACCTAAACATCTACTTTACTAAACAATATGAACTAACAACCGAGGATGCAGCGCCTGTGTAGAAACAGAACATTCAGGCACTTGGCATCTTCCCAGTCAATGACTGTTTTAAAATGTATTAGTATGGTAATTGTCTCCAAGAACCCTGTAAAACGCACAGAACACGGGATAACAAAGGTTCAAGCTGTGAGACAATCTGGAGGAACTAATATCCTGCACTAAATATCAACCTGGTTAATTCAGACAAAATATATTCCAACGACCTCCAACGCACAAAAAAATGCAGGAGCCAGAGGGCAGAAGGAATGGACTGATGGCTTTTCTGCAGATTAAATTTGCAAATATCCCGTGTTCAAGAATCATCTTGCATTTGTGGTGTGAATGAACCCATGTCACAGCATGCAGAGATTGGGTCCCTCCTCGTGTTATTTAGAAAATATAATCACTACTGTATTATTAACTGAAGTGGCACAGGTAAATAGCAGGGGCTGTACTGAGGGGCTTAAACATTTAAATAACCATTAGATTAACATTGTAGCTCAGTTTAGAGTGATCAACCCACATTACTGAATTTTAACTGGGTAGCAGGGATGTTCTAGCACCCAGCCACAAAGGGTTAATACAATTAGAGTGAGAAAAGTCTTGTTACTAGAGGACATGTTTTGATTATTAGATCAGATGAAGATAAAGAAGCAATAATTTTGAAAGTATTTCTGTATTGTTTCATTAAGTCATAGAGCATTAAACAATTCCCCCAAGATACAGGCTGAGAACATTGCTTTAATTTGTGAAACTGTGAGTCGTTTTTTGTGGAGGCAACCATTAAAATCTCTGTTATTTCAGAAGCAATTCCTCCATAATCAAACAGGAGATCAGCACATCATCACTGAGATTTGGTGCTTTGTACAACGTGTGCCTGGCACAGGCTTTCCCAGCACTTTGAGGTGAAAGTAAGTATTTGGAAATAATTTTATAGTTGCAACAAATAAGGTTAAAGAGAGTTGAAATGACTAAAACTTTATCAATAGAGGCACTACATCAGACACTATCAACAGAAAGCTAAATACAGAGCATTAGCCGGGCAAGGCTATGAGAAAATGGAAGGAGATTACTGAAATGGAAATCAAAGACTTGCTCTGTCATTTCTATGATCCTACTCCCTTTGAAGTTAATGGCTAAACTAATACTGACCTCACCAGGAACATGCTTTATTCCAAGAAAATCTGTCAAGTGCAAGGACTCAAGATATTTTCTATCAGGCTTTATGAAAAAGTAAAATAAAAAAATCCCCTGAACACCAGTGTAGCCAGCAGAATGTGTCCCTCAAAACCAGGGCAGCTCCTTTCTCCCTCAATAAAAGTGGTGCCCACATGGTGACAGGTGGGCAGAGACTGATACTGTCAGTGCAGTTACATAATAGGTGTCCTTTGCTCCACTGAATTTTCATAAAAATTCTGCAAAGCTGGCTTAAAACATGCAGAAAACACTGACTGCAACACTTCAGCTTTCATTCCTAACAGGTCTCTCTCCATGTGAATTATGCTCCACCACAGCAAAACCAGTAACTGCTAAAAAATGTCAGAATTAGAGCAATTTGTAAGAGTTCCAATTGAACATTAAATCATTCTGATAGAGCAAAGCTGCCCACGCCACAGTCAGAGCTGAGTGGGAACTATCAGCCTCCTGCTCTCAGAAAACTCTCAGACTATCAAACCTGCAGAAGTACCAAGTCTTTAATGGAATAGATAAATTTATCTTGTTTACACTTCGGAGCTCAGAGATGGTGAACAATGAAGGGGATGGGAGTTACAGGAAACTGATTCATACCCCATGTCAGGAACCATTTCTCATGCTCACTCAGAGATCAGAACTGTGTGGGCTCGGCACAGGGAAACTGAAGCTGCCCAAGAGAGAGGCAAAAGGGTCACTCAGAGAATTCTTAGCTGTTCCTTCTGCTTCTAGTGCAGTGCTGCTCATATGCAAATGAGTGTAGGGCCAGACTGCTAATTATAAATGGGAATTATTGTGCAGCAAATACACAGTTAAAGAATAATTAAATGGTTGTTGAAGCTAAAAGCCTTCTCCATGTCCTGATTTTACTTGTTCCTATGCCCTAAATGCTACACTCCCATTTCCAGTGGAGAGAATTGGAGGGGGAAGCAGGGAAATCAAAGATAAACCAATTAATGTCCAATTGTCAATACGAATCAGTGGAATAGGAATTAAAAGTTTGAAAATCTAAGAGGGATTTTCTGTGCCTTTTCAGTTCAGCTGTTTCATTACATATCCATGGTCAATGTCTGCTGGGGTTTGGTGGTGATTTTAATCCTAAAACACACTTCAAAACAGTAATAACTGGGCCATTTATAATTCAAAAAACCTGTGATCACTTACAAAACAGTACATCCAGGGGGTGGAACGAGTTGGGTTTGAAGGTCCCTTCTAACCCAAACCATTCTGTCATTCTGTGAATGCCACAGAAACCAGAATTCAGCCACACCCTGAAGAAGCCAGCGGCTCAGGACCACAGGAAACTCACACCAGCAAACCCCAACATCGTCATCTCTGTGACATCCTTCGGGCAGAACTGAGCCTTACTTTGAGTGTGCTGTTCTTGGCCGTCAGCTGCTGCTCCAGCTGGGAGATTTGGCTGCTGGAGTTCTCCCTCAGCTTGGTGAGGCTGCCCTGGAGTCTCTGGACATCTTCCACGAGCTGGGCGATCTCGCGCTCCTTCGCAGCCAGTTCCACCTCCAAGCTGGAGCGGGTCAGCACCTCAATGGCCTGCTCCTGCAGGGAAAGAAGGATTAGACCACAAAAACCAAAAACAGGCAACAAACCTAAATTTGGGGCAGTTCAGCCACGAGCAAACACGGCATTGGGTGGCACAAGAAACAGACAATTCTTGAATCTGGGACTCCTGTGATTGACATGGAGAATCTGGAAGATGGAACTTCCTACACCCCAGGACAGCTCTCTGGGAAAACTGGGATAACAGAGGGAATAAAGTTCCCTATTTCATAAGTGCACTGGAAAGATGCAGCCGTGAAAGTCAAAGGATTCTATTTAGATCTATTTATTATTAATAGCCCAAATGCTTTGACAACTATGAAAATCCGTGCTTACAAAATACTAATCAGATAAAATATTCTGAAGTAATGGAGCAGAATTTCTTAATCAGGAACGGCAGAGCCATGTGCCTGTGGCTCTCTGCATGCACTCTGCACGTTTCAGGCAGAATTGTCAAAAATTGCCCCAAACTGCTACTTCCAATGAACTTGCTCCTCGCATGAAAATTGTTCATGTTAACATTATTTCAAGCATCCCTCCATGGGGAAGAAGAGAGATGTGACAGCTCTAAGACAAGGCCATTCTCCCTTTGGTCACCACTCTCAGAAACTCCCTTTCCTAAATCTTCCTTCTTCCAGTTTCCCACAGCTGTAAAATCTGTCCTCAAGTCTGAAACTTCCTCTCTGGACTGACTTCCTGGGAGGACAAGGAATCAGAGAGGACAGAGAGGTCCAGAAGAAGGCAGATCCATTCAGAAGAGATAATAGAGACTAATTATAGCATCTCTGTCTCCTTTTGTGCTGGGTGATAACAGCTGTGCTGCATCGGGGAGCTCTGAGCCTCCTCCGTGGAGAATGTGAGGAAAGCCTTGTGCCTGTGTGGGGGGCACGAGGCAGCCCAAAGAGGGGCACACATTCCATTAAAGAGCCCAAAATGCATCCCACAAAGGTTAATAGCTGCTCCTCAGAAGCACCAGTGAAGGTGGAGAGAATCCATTTAGCAAGAGGGAGATGAGATGGTGAGCACTAAACCAAAGATCTGCGGTGAGAATTCACCCCACAGACACCCCGACAACTCAAGATGGCACTGCAGCAGATTGAAACACACTCCATACCCTCTTGTCTGGGAATACAGGAACACCAAAATCCCCCTTTCCATATCTTCTAACCATTCAGCTTGATTCTCAGTGACTACACCCTGCTGCACTCACAGAAAGCTGCGTGCACAAACAGCAGTTAACAACGCTCTCCTATTACACTGAATTATACTTTTAACTTGAAAAAACCTCTAATTTGCTTGCATGAAACATCACAAGTTGTATAATCATCTGCTGCTTGTGCCTATTGAGACTAGAACGTAGAGTCTGAAATAAGATAGATAATGATCATTTTCATCCTGCAGTAGTTGTCATATTAAATATAAATGAAGTGCAGAAGTACTATTAAATACAAGAAAGACCTAATGTTAAAATAATGATAAGACTAGGACACGAGATAGGAAGAGGCAGGTAATTCAGAGTTACAAGTGATATTCAGGCTTTTTATTTTTTGTTTTGCAGCCTACTTGTCTATCTTTTGACTTCTCTGAGAAAATACTGGGTTGTATTAATAGACAACCAAACAGATCTGGAGGACTTATGGTTTGTTACTCGTTCTCTGCAAATGATTTTTAAAGGCAGCCATGTGTTCCTCTGCTATCAGTGTCAAGCATGTATAAGGCTTGCAAGGAAAAAAAAAAAGCAGTGATTTCTTTTGTTTCTTAAATCTGCTGCTTAGAAGTAGCCTAAATTTCACTTAATTGCATATTTACATTTAAATACTCCTATTTCTCCTCTGGCAAGCAAAAATCAAAATAATCTGGCTGCTCATCTGTGATACCTGCTCACCCAGGGCCAGCTGGAGCCCTGTGACAGCCCCCTGTGCCTGCAGGTCCCATCAGCAGCCTCGGCTTTATTCAGAACCACACAGAGGAGGCAACAAGCAGGAGAGCAGGGCATCTTCTCAATTTGCCAAGGATTTATAGGTCTAACTCTCAGTTTGGATACAGCCAGTGAAAACTGGAGTGGTATCAGATTTATTTCCAGTTTCTCTGACAGCCCAGACATGGAGTAAGGAGAGGCAGAGTGGGCAGGGAGCTCGGGGTGCCCTTGGGATGGAGCCCCACACCTTGGGGCCCCGCAGGCAGGCCCGTGCTGGTGGCCACCAAGGCTCTCTTGCTGCCTCTATTTCTCCTCTGCTGATGCTCTCAGCCATGTGAAAATGATTTCTGAGAGTTGTGCTGTCCACCTGGAGCAGGGAGTGATGGATGACCACAGAGCCAAGTGACTTGTCTCCTTCCCCTGGTCTCCTCCAGCCACCAGCCCCCTCAGAAGCTGAACCTCACCACAATCCCAAAGGAACACCATTCCCTTTTAGTGAAAATACGACTTCAAACAGCTATGTTTATAGTTGTGGGCATAAATTGAAGGAGCTGTAATGCAGGAATGTCAGAAACCTGTAAGAGTCAGTAAATATTTTCTCTCACCACATCAGGTGCCTTCTGGATCTGTGTAGCGAGCTGGAGAGATTTGTTGGCTGATGAGAGCTGCTCCCTTAAGGTCTCTGCCTCTCTCTGAGCCACCTCTGCCCTCTGAAGGAAATGAAAAGGGGTGAAAAGAGAAAGTACATTCAGTTTAACAACTGACAATTATTACAAGAACATTCATCAATTCATGCCTGACTGAATATAATTGATTTTCCTAAACACTCAACCTAATAAATGTTAGAAAAAAACATAGAATGTGATGGATTTTTATTTTAAACAGTACAAGGAAGAAATAATTGAGCGATTATGACAGTAATTTAACGCTAGGAGCAAGGAATCCCCTGCTGATACTAATGCTGCGGCCCACTGAATTTCCCAGACTGAATAAATACAAGTGGAAATGGAGTCTTTTTATTCAATTTCTTTCTATTCTCATAGACCAAGCAGATTTTATTGCAGGGCTTCTCATGGGAATAATTCTCACGGGCAAATGCTGAATTAAAAGATATTCTGACCACTCTCTCAAACACACATACAATGTTGTGGGCTGTCTTTCTGCAGTAATTATTCCCTAAAACATGAATTGTTAGATTCTGTTCTTTCAGCAGGTCTATTTATTCAACAATATTTAACCCTAAAGTGACAATTTTGCACAGCTCAGTTACCAGCTACTGAGGATTTATGCAATAGCTGATAAGCCTCTGACTTGGCCACTGGTCAAAATTCCCATCTAAATATTGAGTAATAATAGAAAGGAGAAAGGCAGAACGATGAGGAAAAATTGTCTGTACGAGAGTTTGGGTAGAGACAGATGGATCAGTAACTTCAGGCAATAAATAGCAGCAAAGTCCTTTTCATAACTGTCTGTAAGCTTCTGTTAGGAATGGAACAAAACCTGGTTCTTTTACAATATACACTCCTCCTGGCAAGACTGTCTTTTCTCTTTTAAAAAGAATGTATTTTATTGTTATAAAACCACACTGCTTTCCTCCTTGAGTAATCCCTGCTTTTTGCCTGGGCTACTCCACGCAAATCATGCTGTGCTTTCAGAAAAGAGCCAAAATAATTTTCTATCTCCACTTCCAAGACTTATCACCAATTCTACCAAACCCATCAGCTGCCACCAGAGAAGGTCAAATGTAAAAGACTAGTTGATGGATCCCTTCCTTTAGGGAATGATAAATTCCCACTGCCATTTTTAAGCCACCAAAACTGCCACAGACTCCTTGCTAATGCTCTGGAAAGCCTAGGTTATCTAAAAAAGTGAATGTAGAGCAAATATAAAGGCTGTAGTGGATATAAAATTATAGTGAATATAGAAGCTATAGCAAATATATGACATACAGTAACATAAAACCTATAATGGATATAAAACCTATAGCAAATACATAAACCCTACAGTGAATACAAGCCCCATAGCCCTGTGTGTGTGTGTGTGGTCTCTGACTTCCTCACCAGTCAAAGCAGACTCTGCATGTTTAATCAATGAGTAAACTAACAGCAATCAAATACTAAACTCATCATCTGCGCTATTTGCTCACAACATTGTATTAAATGATTTTGCATAGGTTCTACAGCTGCAATTAAAAAGTGATTGTAAAAAGTACGTGGCTCCAATAACCAGAGCAGGGGACACAACCTATTGTGTGCTTGGAAACAGCAGTAAAAAAGGCACAAAAAGAGAGATTTATGTTGTTTATGCGGCCGGATAATATCAGGATAAATACTGACCTAACCGTACACATTGAGATAAATTATTTTCTGGTACTTTATTAGATGTGCAGTACATATATTGATCTAATAACTGCAGAACAACTCCAGCAAAGCAGGACAAGTTACTACACTGTGGCACTTGCTCTTCCATCTACTGCTGTATAAGTAATGGGTTTTGCAGCCTTGAGCAATTCTGCTGATGGCTTCCATTCAGTGCAGCATTGTTTGGAGAATCTATTCAGCTCGCATGCGAGCAAACCACAGAGGATATTGCTAATAGGTGGTACATCTGCATATACAGTGAGCTGTCAGCTGCCCTTTCTGCACAGCCTCCCCAGCCAATTCCCAACACCTGTTGTGATCCTTGGAATAATACCAGACAAGATTTCATACTAGGCATTGTTAAAAATACATCAGCACAAACTCTGGGCAATTCTATTTGGGAAATACTGGTCAATTGCCCTCTTTTTTCACCCCCCCCCTCACAGAATGGAAGCTTTTTAGAGCCAGAATTACAGATGTGCTCAGAGTCTGGAAAGCACTTTTGGGTGCTATCATGATATAAATTATAAATGACACACAAAACCCAGATAAAAGAATGGTAGCTTCAAATTGGAGCACTTACAAGTTTGGAAAAGCCAAGCCCAAGGCTGGTGCTCAGCCACTCCGTGTGAGGGCTCAGGAGTGGGATGGCAGCACACAGGACCTGCTGTGGCTTTTGCAATGAGATTTTCCCAATGAGATGCCCTGCTCCATCCAGCTCTGAGAGGAACATGGCTTGGTGAGTGGGTCCTCTGCTCTGTCCTCTTGTTCCGTGTGTGACCCCTGCACTTCATTTGCACCGAGCTAATCCCACTCTCCTCTGCCCATGGGATTAATCACTTCCTCACAGGAGCTGTGCTCAGGACATTAATTAATGCCCTGGCACAAGCCCTGTTTGGAGCTGTTTGGGCTCCTGGAGCCCCTAGCACATCTCCCTGGCATGGCAGCCCTGGCTGGAGGCTCCCGGTGTGGCAGGAGCTGTCCCTGCCCGTTCCTGAGCCGAGACCCCGCGCAGTGGCTGCAGTGCTGCTCCCCTGCCAGACCCTCTGGCTTTGCCTCTTCCACTCCCACCCTCTCTGCTTGTCACTCTGCCCCTTCCTAATTCATTTTGGCTGCTGGGAGCACCATTTCTGCATTCTCTGTGCTCCACGGCGTCTTTAGCTCCAGGCAGGCAAACCCCAGCTTGTACCTCACACGACCTAATGAACATCCACAAACTTCCAGAACAAGCCTTACCCCCACGACTTCCTCCTTCCTCTTTTCCTCCTTCTTCTTCTTCTTGTTGCTTCTTCTCCAAATGTCCTCACAAAAGGTCCTCCAAGTGTCCCTGTCTCGGTGTCTCTCCCCATTCCGTCCCCACCACGAGCCCCTCTCCCTGTTCTGCTCCCATGCTGATGTCTCCAGTCGTGGCAGGGGCAGCCTGGGGACTGTCTCCCCTCCCTGTGTCCCCACCAAACCTCACATCACACCCAAAAAAAGCAAAACCTGCCTGGTTAATGCTCACCCAGCCAGAGCAGTGCCAGACTGCAGCGTGCCTGGGACAGGCACCAACAGCAAAGCCTGAACAAATTCAAACCAGATTCGGCCGAGTTTCTGTGAAATCTTTTTTCCAGACTCTTACAGGCTGGCCAAACTTGAGGCTGTTTTTTAATTATTATTTTTTTAAAATTTTTCTACTCGAAGCAACAGAAGATACAGAACCCTGAGAATAAAAGTGAAGCTTCCCTCGTTAAACCCCTTCTATTAAATCCGGGCACAGCAGGCTCCCCACCAAAACAGTGAGAAAAACTCATAACATCTGGGGAAAAGTGGATTTTTTTTTTCAAATCTTGTTCTTAAAAATGGTTGAACAATTTTTCCTGAAGTAAGAAAAAAGAACACAGCCAGAGACAGGCGCCCAGTATGGAAAATGGCTGAACCCAGGGAATCTTGCACAACTTGGAGCTACTGGAAAGTTCACAAAACCTTCTGTTTGTGTCAAACTGCCCCACTTAAGCTGAGAAATACGGAGAGATTCACAGAATGGCTTGGGTTGGAAGGGACCTTAAAAACCTCCAGACCCACCCCTGCCATGGGCAGGGACACCTTCCACTGTCCCAGGTGGCTCCAAGCCCCATCCAGCCTGGCCTTGGGCACTGCCAGGGATCCAGGGACAGCCACAGCTTCTCTGGGCACCCTGTGCCAGGGCCTGCCCACCCTCCCAGGGAACAATTCCTTCCCAATATCCCATCTAATCCTGCCCTCTGGCAGTGGGAAGCCATTTCCCCCTGTCCTGGCCCCCTAAACTCTTATCCCAAGTCCCTCTCCAGCTCTCCTGGAGTCCCTTTACGCCCTGGATATGCCACAGCATGGTTGCTTTTCACCAGTCAGTGCTAAAACTCTTGGGTTTCTTACTCCCAAATCCTATGCACAGCCTAAAAAAAACCCTCAAAGACCAGTGACAGCCACACTAATGGCCTTGATGAAGCTCATGCAAATCCAGTGTTGCCCAAAATCCTATTTTTCAGCATAGTTCAGTCATACAATTCCTCCTAATTCCTACACTGCTGTTTTCTAGCACAGAACTACCACCCTGGTAATAAAATATTTCAAAATACTTCCATTTTCCTTCATACAGCAGGTAAATATTGTACTGCTCACAGTGGAGCCAGGAGGTCACGATTGTAACGCTGCCGTGTGCTTTCCAATTAAAAATAGGAAAAAAAAAGCCTTAGACAATATATCCAGTTTAAATTATTCTCCTTGTTTCCTGACAAGATAATGAATAGCATGAACCGAGTGCTCTTCTACTTACAGTAAAATGTTAATTTGATCAAAGACCAGTGGTGTGAACAGCAAAATGAGATACTTATGTGAAAAAAAATGTATAACCTTTCCCTCAAAGTTCCACCAGCCAAACTCTATTTCCTCATTCCATGCTAAATTCAGTGCTGTATGTGGGAAAATCTTCCTATGGGCGAGGAGTGGGTATTATCACAAGTAATTCTGCTGCAGTTAATGAGCCTGCTTATGGCAGCAATCACCACGCTTGGAGCTGACATTCGGACTTGCAAGCTGCTGCAAAAGCTCTGCTTTTCAGAGTACAACATCAATTAAAACACACTGGTTCAATGTGCTTTAATTCCTAACTTTTCAGATATAAAAATCTGCTATAAAACCTTTAGATGGCCCTAACTTCCACAGAACAGCAGCAAGGTTAGCAGAACATCAGGGACGTGAAAGATTTTTTAGGGCTCTGGCACCTATTTTTTCCAACAATGGAGAATTACACAAAAAAAAAAAAGCAAAAACTTTGCCAACCAGAAGAGGTTGGGTTGTCTTCATTCTTGTCTTCAGGCTATTGCACTTTCCTCTGTGTGCTGAAAGGCTGCCAGATAAATGTATTCCCAACTGATAGCCAGGCATTTGCAGGAAACCCGTGTTTGCATGAAAATAATATTAACCATATTTTGCCTTTGTACAGAACTTCTCCGTGCAAGGATCTCAGTGCCCTTTGTAAAGTAAATGTTATTATTCCCATTTTACAGACAGTGAAATCCCAGGATTAAGTGAATGACTCCATCTGCCATGAAGCATTGTAACTTAACTGGATCCACGGAATGGTTTGGGTTGGAAGGGACCTTAAGTCTCATCTCATTCCACCCCCTGCCAGGGCAAGGGACACCTTTCCCTATCCCAGGTTGCTCCAAGCTCCATCCAACCTGGCCTGGGGCACTTGGGGCAACTCCCCAGGATGATGGCACACAGTGAAAGCATCCAGTTCACTGCCAAGGGAGTCAAAAATAACAACAAATCCTCTGGCAGTGTTTGTGGCAGCCCTGGTGCAATGCAGGAGTCAAGGCAGGATGAATTCCCTTCCTCATGGAAGTGCAAACCCAAGGATGCCTCGTCAGGGGTGGGGTGGTCACAGCAAACCCCCCCTGAGCACCAGCACCACCTGTATTGTGCTGCACTTGTGCTGCTGAGTGAAAAGGGGAATTTATTCCATCTGCTGCTCAAAAACATACATATTTTATGGCAATCTCACTTAGCAGGAGTATCTTTTAGAACCATTTTCCAGTGTGATTTGTTGGAGACAGGAAGGTGCCATACCCAAGGAAATAAAAAATAATCTTGAGAGCAGCTTTTCTGCTAAAACACCCTGGTGAGGTTTTCTTTTTACTTTTATAGCAGACACTGTTTTATGTATTTTAGTGGCAGTTTGGCTCCAAAAAGTGCTTAAATTCACTAACTCTTCCTCTGCAGACTTTAAAACCCAACATTACATTTCTCTGGAATAAATGGTATTGATCCAGTCTAGATTCTTTAATAAAAGCTGCTATATTTTAGAAAGTACAGTTTTCTTGATATATTGGTATCAGAAGTTTCTATATTTGACTTTCTTTCCCCAGAAAAAATAAGAAGTAGAAATCTGGGAGCACTATCAGCATCTGAAGATGGAAAGAAAACCAATGGAAACATTTGGCTTTTCCAAAGGGGTAACAGAAGAAAAAATAAATTAATTTTTCTTCTTTAGCTTAC
The DNA here is from genome assembly GCA_034509425.1 of Eopsaltria australis. NCBI lineage: Eukaryota > Metazoa > Chordata > Aves > Passeriformes > Petroicidae > Eopsaltria > Eopsaltria australis. Next base: position 556,556 of record JAVTVJ010000394.1, read on the forward strand.
ATAACATAGTCCACACACACAGAAAAAAAAAGCCTCAGGTCCTCTTTCTGTTACCACTCTCAAAATCTAAGGATACCTATACTTGAATCTGCTTTTCAAATCCATTTGCTCCTCTTTCAGGTTAAAACACAACAACCCAGGAGCAAACAACCCTAACCAAAGTTCTTATCTTTTTGTTTTAAAAGTGAAAAAGCGCTTTCTTCTTTACAGGAAGCTCAAATGACAAAGCCCATTAGATTATATTTTTTTAACCAGGTGATCAATGTATACAGGCAGAAAAGAGATCTGGATACATCAATGACACGAAGCCACAAATTTGGACTCAGTATTAAAACCTTAAAATGAGCCTTGCTGTCATTTGAAAAATGTAACACTCCAAAATATTTCTGTTTTCCCAACCTAGGAATTATTCTTCCCAACAAAAACCTCAGTTTTTTCTCAGGCACAACTGGATGATTCCAGGTTGCTGGATGAAGAACAGACACAGAACAATAATTCATTTGAATAAATTTGTCATCCCAAAAGATTTGTGACTTTGCTGCCATAAACACTTACTGGAAAGGTGTAAACTTGAAAAGGTACAGGAAAGTGCTAACCATAAATATTTGTCTAAAATAAACAGTCACACAACTGTAGCTGCTGTGAATGCAAAAAAAGTACACTGGAGCTTCATTAACTTCCCTGATTGGAAATTAGAATATTCTGGGAATCATACAATAAAAAATTCAAAGATGCTGTATCCCAAACTATGATAAATCATTTATTTTGACAAGTACGGGTAGTTTAGTTTTAATTATTTATTCTTATACTTCGTAGCATATCAGAAAATACGCAGTGATTTATTGTGCAAAATGAAATCTTAATAAAACGAGTCCCTTCCCCAAACTACAGCATTATTAAATCTTCATGGAAATGCAGGAGGAACTCGTGGGTATGTTGTCAAGTTTTGTCATCGAGCTGCTGCGTTAATAAAGTGAAAATGAGCCCTTCCTCTTGTATTTGGCTCTATTGTGGCCTCAGTTCTGCACAGGCCTGAGCCACCCGAGTCCCACAGCCTTGGGGATGAGGAGAGGATGGACAGGGATTCTGCACCCCCAGCTCTGCTGCTGCCTGGGGGATGATGGAATTGCATCTTGTACCATGAAACCAATGGGGGTTTTGGCTTCAGACCTCGCACCCCTCCTAAGGCACCATGGCAGGAGCTACTGGCTCCTCTTGCAGCTGCAGCTGGACCAGACATTTTAATGCACCATTCTTGCCATTTTTTATATAAAAAACCTCCCAGGACTTTTGAAGGGAAGGGTTACACCCACATCACCCTCACAGTGGGTGTACCTTGGTGTACTCTGATCTCTGCCAGCCAGAATGGACCAGCCCTGCCATAAACCCCCACTCAGGACTGTGGATTAATGGCACTGAGCACCTGGATGAGCAGCTGAGCAAGGAGGGGCTGGCACCACCCCTCACCCCCAGCACCCACCTCTGTTCCAGCGAGGGATTAATTGCTCCCACTATTCTGTTTTGTGGGAAAATTCAGTTTACACCTTGTGCTAATGACCCAATGGAGAGGGAGGGAGCTCTGTGGTTGCTGCCCCTCCTTCTCTGTGAGCAGAAAATTGCAAAGCTCACTGGCATTTAAAGGCAATTATTTTGATGAGCCAGTAATTTGTTCTGGGGTTGGTATCAGGAAAGTAGCCCAGAAAGCTCCTGCCTGATAAAACCTGAGGATCCAAGTGAGGAAAAACACTGGGAGAAGAGAGGTGGTGGAGCTGAAGATAAGAATGGTCCCTGTTTCACCCAACAGGACATGGGGGTGGGAGCCACAACATCACCTCTGTCCCTGTGGATTTTATCATTTTTATGGACACCTGGACCAAGGTCAGGGAGCACATCCACCCCCCTGTTCCTGCAGAACTGGAGAGAGAAAGGCACTCCCCACCTCTCAGGAGCCAGACAGGATTCCTCACCACAGCAAGGGAAGTTCTGAAGTGCCAGCTCTGGATTTTAAAAGGGCAGTAAACTGGGAAAAGCATTTTCAAGAAATGTCAGATATATAAAAATTTACACCAATTTTTCCCCTCCACATTTTCAGTGGAAACATGTAAATTTGTGCTCTGAATCCCACTCGTTGGGGTCAGTGCTAATTCCAGAGCAGCAAAACATCACATCCACATCAGCAAGGCAGTCCCTGAGCAAAGCAGGAGTCGTGCTGAGCACTACTCTTTAAAGGTAGCCTTAATAATGGGGAATGAGCACTTACTGAAATGGTAAAAGGAAATGTTAATTTAACTATTAAATACATAATTAGGTTAAGTACTTGTTTCTGCAATTGTAACACTTCAGTCTGATGCAAACTCACTTTCTGGCCTGTGCAATAGATTTAATTTCTTCCAGTATTTTTTTTTTCAACTATAAAGAGGTAAAACACAGGAATTGCTGCTACAAAGATTAGATAAAATTTATCAAAGTGTTTTACAAAGGTAAAGCATCACACAAGGCAAGGACTCTATGGGGATGTTTCAGCAAATGAGCTGGGCCACTGCAGCAGCTTCTGCTCCTCTCCAGGTGAACCTTCCCATCCCTTCCCCAGCTCCTCCAAGGCCACAGAGTCCCTTTGTGTTCCTCACGGGGCCCCAGCACAAGAAAGAGATGAAACTGTTGGAGTGAATCCAGAGGAGGCCAAGGAGCTGCTCCAGGGCTGGAGCCTGGCTGGGAGAGCTGGGGGTGCTCACCTGGGAAGGAGGAGGCTCCAGGGAGAGCTCAGAGCCCCCTCCAGGGCCTAAAGGGCTCCAAGAGAGCTGGAGAGGGACTGGGGACAAGGGATGGAGGGACAGGACACAGGGAATTGCTTCCCAGTGCCAGAGGGCAGGGATGGATGGGATATTGGGAAGGAATTGCTCCCTGTGAGGGTGGGGAGGCCCTGGCACAGGGTGCCCAGATTTGCTGTGGCTGCCCCTGGATCCCTGGCAGTGCCCAGGGCCAGGATGGAAGGGGCTTGGAGCAACCTGGGACAGTGGAAAGTGTCCCTGTCTATGGCAGGGGTGGAATGGGATGAGCTTTAAGGTCCCTTCCAACCCAAACCATTCCATGATTCTGTGATTTCAGGGCTGTGGCTCCTCTTATGTTTTGTTGAGCTGCCTGAAGTTCCTAAACGCACAGAGAACAAACGTGGCCCCTCCATCCCAAACCCAGGCTTTCCTGCCCTTACTGAGCTCAGTGGGTCAGTGGAGGGTCCCCCAGGAGCCAGAGCTGCTGTTAGGAAGGGGATGGGACCACAGCAGCCAGAGGGGGAGGAAGAGGAGAGGGAGATGGGGAAAGGGGAGACAGGATCCCCTCCTCTGGCTTTCCAGCAGCTCTGATGAACGGCACGCTGGTTTTCTGTACAGTCAGATTTTGCAGAATTACAGCCAAACTAAGGGTTATGCACACAAGCAGATATAAATTTTACCTAATTACAAGAAAAGCATCACAATGGAGTGAAAAAAAACCAACCCACATTGCAACTTTGTACCAGTGAGAGAGAAAAATAGCATTTCTGGATAAATAGGTGTAATCCATTTTAGGAGGCAATGAGGAATTCAGAAATACCTGTTCTTTAACTACAGCTCCCTTTAGACTGAGGGAAAAAACTCAACTACTGGGTAAATCATTGCAAAATGTACTGCCTTTGCAAAAATCACAAAATAATTCTACCAAAACATTTTTAACACCTACATCATTTCTAAAAAGTCTACATATTCTCAAATAATTACTAGCACTTTCATAAATATTTAATGCTATCTACAAAAGTTCTTTGACAGAACTAAAAACCCACTGTACAAGCACCAGTTTGCTTTGACTGACTAAATGAACAACTCAACAACTTACAAATATGATTTTGGCTTCATTAAGACATTGAGATGCTGGAGTGTGTCCAGAGAAGGGAATGAAGCTGAGGATGGGTCTGAGGCACCAGGAGCACCAGGGGGGGCTCAGCCCAGGGAAAAAGAGGCTCAGGAGGGACCTCCTCTCTCCCTACAACTCCCTGGAAGGAGGTTTCAGGTGAGGGTTGGGCTCTGCTCCCAGGTAACAAGCAATAGCACATGAGGAAACAGCCTCAGGTTACTCCAAAGGAGGCTTAGGGTTGGATATCAGGGAAAACCTCCTCATTGAAAGGGTCCAGCCCTGGCACAGCTGCCCAGGGTGGAGTCCCCACCCCTTCAGGGATTTCAAAGCTCTGTGGATGTGGCACTTGGGGACGTGGGTCAGTGGTGGCCTTGGCAGTGCTGGGTAGTGGTTGGACTGGATGATCTTGGAGGGCTTTTCCAGTGGAAATGATTCTGTAATTTGTGTTTTCCCAATTTTCCAAGAACTAATGTAGAGGCCAACAGCACTTGCTGCAGACTTGACAGCTGCAGCAGGGGAGTGTGGGGGCTGAAAGCTGATCTGGCAAAAGGGAAAAGACAAAACAAAACAGCAGCTGGAGCAGGGGGTACATTTTCAACAGGATCAGTGACCTGGTCTGGCTCACACAGCCACTGCTGACAGCAGGACCCGGGGAGGGGAAGGAGCTGTCACTATTCCTGCTGCAAGGGAGCTGCTCTTAGGTAAACTTCAGCTGGATTATAAACCCACAGCCTGGGAGATTGAAGACTGCAATCTCTGCTTGTACCTGGCAGAGGGATTAGTGAAGCTCACTGGTAAGCAAACCCTGGCTGAGGTTTCCCTCTGTGAAACCACCACCCACTGGCCTGTGGAATTTCCATTGTGATGGAATCCTGCCTGGCCATTCACATCTCCCCCACCTCACTCACTCAGAGGGGCTCTCTGCATGGGTGTTGGGTTTAGGCTTGTTAAAACTCAGTCCTTGTGCCACTTGTGTCAGGAGTGTGTGCACTGTGAGGGATGGCCACAGAGACATTCTGCAGCCCAAAGGAACATCTGCAGGAACAAATGGCAATTTCTTTGTGGTCCTGCACAGAAAGAACTGTCTGATCCAACCCTTGCTAAAAATTAATACGCCAATGAAACAAAGCAGAAAAGGATAGGGGAAAAAAAGCCTGGAGAAGTCCCCAAGCTGCAGCCCTGCCACAGCCATAGGGCAGAGGCCCTTCAATTTGGGCAAACCATTCACCTGCATGTCTGAGTAGGGGCCAACATGACGGATTTAGAAACATAAAGCCAAGAATAACTACAGTGGGAAACGTAAGTTAAAATTATTAGAAGGTAAATATATGGCAAGCACTGCTCTACTGTGCACACAATCCTTACAGAGTATCCCTAAAGAGCTGTATTTTGGTCAAGATTTGCATATTTTCTTACTCCACGCAGTTATGACTGCGAAGTGCATAAAAAAGAACTGTCATGAAATCCAAAAGAGAATTAAAAAAGAATAATCAAAGCCACACTTAGAATTTTATGGGGGACTCATTTAAAATCCTACCTGATTGGCTCTTTCCAGGTCTGTCATGATCATCTCGATTTCGTCAGCCCTGGGAGAAGAAGAGAGCAGAAGTTTTGTTATCACACAGAGAACGGCTGCTGCATGAGCTCAGGCACAGCAACAGGCACACAAACACCACCAACTGTCAATATTTATTTGCAAAAGGACACAGCAGGACTGAGCAGCTCAGCTCCTCACTGGTGAGATCCTCTGGGGTTTTCTGGACCAGTTTGCAAATCTCCAGTTCCTCTGTCTGTTCTCTTTTTTTGCAATGCAACAGGTAAATTGATATCTGAGTGTTTTCATTGGGTCTTTGAAGGTCTTACTCCCCAAAATTCCAGGCAGTGTCATCCTCCCAAAATGGAAAGGCACTTCCCAAGTGATAATTACAGAGAAGTCAAAAACTGCAGTTCTTCAGTCATCTCCCCATACACACAAAAGCAACCAGCTACTCCTCTGTTTCAGTGCACCCAGAAGTTTGGTTCTAAATTTGGCTAAAAAAAAATACCAAGAGGTCGCAGAGACCAAGAAATTCGATTTTACATTATGTGGAAAAGAGGGGTTTTTTGACATGAATTTATCAAACTCTGAATTTAGACTCTTAATGCACTTTGCAAAGCTGAATTGGAAAGTCAAAGGGTTGAAAACTATACAAATAGTCAAAGAAAAAGAGATCCTTCAGATCCCTGAGTTAGGGAGCAGCTCCCAGACCTGACCCCTTAAAAAAATCAGCATTTCTAAAACTTCACTCACACAAATGGAGCCAATCCTTAAGCAATCTTTTCTTATCTTCATGCTCAATCATGGGCAAATATTTCCCAGTCAGGCTCTCACCTGGGAAAGGTACCAGGAAAAGAGCTGACAGCCCTAAAGAATGTTCTCTATCAATATAATAAGGCATTTTATTCTCCCCAGACATTTTGCCTGTCTTGTATGCCTGGACCATATGGAAGCAATAAACACTGTCCTCATCTCCTCTGAACAGCAGCTTTACCAGCAAGTCCTTTTGCAATCTGCCAACACCATAATGTCTGGTTTTTGTTTTTAATCTGTAGCAGATCATTATCAATAAAAGCTGTGAAATACTGGAATTCCCTTCCTCTGCCCATGCAGAAAAGTCAGGGTTTGTTTTTCTGCTGATTCCCACAGAAGATCCATTTCCCTGTGCAGGTGTTTGTTAGGAATGATGGTTAATTGAAGGACATCAGGGTTCTGGCACACTCCACACTGGATCATTACAGTGAATATTGACTTATTCCTCAACAGCATTTTAGGTTTTAGGGTGTACACTTAGGGAAATGCAGCAAAAGATCATAATAAGTAAATGTGCATGTATATAAATTAATGGAAAATTATTTTTAATTACAGTCTTTAATGTTGTTGGGGCAACATGAACTGCCTTCTGAAAAAAGTCTTTTGGACAATAATGGAAAACAGATTAGCATGTGTTTTCTTGTGCAGAAGCTAATGTGCTCTTACACTGGGAAGAAATCCTGCACACCATGTTTTGAATTAATAATAAATAATGGTCATTACTTACTGAACTGAACAACCACTGCCTGGGCAAAAAAAGGATTCAAGGCAGTAGCCACAAGACTGACCCAGGCACATTAACATCAGCCTGCAATAACACTTTCCATCTCTTCTGCCCCTGCAGTTGTGAAACGTCTTTTGTTTTAGACTCCAGGCCCAAAAAACTTATTAACCCACTTATGGAAATGACAGTATTTCACATGAAAAAGATGTCCCAAAGCCCATGCAAGTGACCCCAGTGTACATCTGTAACAGAGGTAAGAGGGAAGTGAGCATCCCATCACACTAAAAAGATGCTTCCCAGCATTTCACAAATATTTTCAGCCAGGATAGTTTAAGGATCCTCTTTATATAAGCTTCTGCATTTGGGCTGAATTTATGTGTGAATGCCTCAGGTTATATGGAGCCAGTAAATGAAGTCTGGATTTTGTCACACACCTCCCAGAGCAGAGCTGGGAATGTCCCATCCCAGTGCCAGCTACAGCTGAAGCCAACCCAGCTTCCTCTCCTCTGGAGGGTGGGGAGAACAGTAAAATCCCTGCATTTCCACCCAAACAGGGGGTACCAGCTATCAGCCAAAGGTCTGGAACAATGCATGACCTGAGAAGAGTGAAAGACTCGGAAACAAAACCCCCTGGGATTGGGAAAGGAAGAGGGCCCAGCTTTGGGAGCAGAAGGAGTTTCAGTTCAGTCAGGGAAACTTGCTTTTCTGGCAGAAAGGAAGATGACTCTGATGGAGAAAAGATGAGTGGGAAGAGGCAGGAGTGTGAGGAGGTCTGCATCCATCCAAGGACCTTCAGCCACCTTTGAAGGGGCAAGGTAAGGGCAGCCAAAGGTGGGGAAACTGGAGAAGACAGAGCAGCAAGGGAAGGAACAGAGGGATGTCCAAGGTCAATGGACCAAGGGGAGAGGGGACCCAGAGCAGTAAAGCAGAGGAGCACCCTGAGCCAGAGGAAGGGTGGGTGGCTGCTAGGGAAACACAAGATGGTGCTGGAAAAACAAGGTAAAAAGACTCAACCGTGCATTTAAAATGGAGAGAAATATTAATAGTGGTATTTGTGTCCCATTTTGGCCGGGGTCAGGATTTAAGAGCTCTATTACAGCACTGGGATACACAGCCAATTACAAAAAAAAGCAACTGAGGATATAGAATGCCATAAAAATGACATTTGTGCCCTTCAGCGTGCGCAGATAATTCTGACTGAATCCAGTAAAGTGTCAAACTGTAGCCAAAGGCAAAATTGTCCCTTTGTCCTTGTATCCAGACACACCAGCTGACTGATCCTGAACTCCCCTTTCCCTCCTACGTTTTTTTCTCCCAATCTTTTCAGCACACCTAATAAAAGGATGCAACACCTCCAAAAAAATTCAAGCAGAACACCTCCAGCCTAGCAGTCTGCACACCGATGGAGGGTAATGCTGCAACCATAAATGTTATCTTTAAGTAAAGTAATGAATTAAATTACTCTGTATTCTTTCCTAGCACAAGTGTCAACAGCGTTCAGGAGGATCTTCAAAAGGAATTCAGGCTTTTCATTTTAAAAGCTCAACTACCACATCAGTAGCTGGCACTCAGCAGCCTAAAATCACTTATTCGAGAAAGTCTCTAATAGCTGCAATTCACTGTTTGCTCAGCACAAGTATTTATTATAAAATAAATTACAGTTCTCACACCTTTTATGCACTCACAGAAAAAACCCTGCATTGATTTATTGTTTACAAAGGACTGTGTCAAATTCAGACCTGTCAGGCACGAGGCAGCTCTGCTTGGCTCACTGAGTGAGTCCCACACAGGTCATCTTTGATGTGTTCACCCTCCGCTACATTTGCTCATTTTCAGCCCTTCCTATTTCAATATTCCACTTTATTTCAGTGGAACAACTTGGCATGCAAAGCTCCATCCAGCTCTGGGCTTGTCCTGCAGGCCTGCACTGAAAATCTGATGGGAATCTTGAAGGGAACAATGACCTTGGAAATCACCTCATTCCACTCCTGCCAGGGGCAGGAACATTTCCACTGTCCCAGGCTGCTCCAAGCCCTGTCCAGCCTGGCCTTGGACACTTCCAGGGATCCAGGGGCAGCCACAGCTTCTCTGGGAGCCTGTGCCAGGGCATCACCACCCTCACAGGGAACAATTTCTTCACCTAATCAACAGATTTGTGGTTGCCTGGAATCTGTGGCCAAAGTCACCCCATGTGAACTAAACTCACCTTTAGAAACCAGAGATCTGATGATTTCACTTTTTACTTTCTTTATTCCTGAGGGAACACACACCTTGGCCCCTCGTGAGTGCCTGGATTCCCCCATTACCCCAAAAGATGAAGGCAGGAAGAAAACCCCAAAGTTCTTTCTTCAGACAGATACAGAGAATGAGGGCAATTAATAACAAGAAGCCATTTTACTAAAATACACTGATATTTATGGTGGGTTACACCAGATTTCCACATTGCAACCCAGCATTAATCAAGGTTTGGTCAAAGGTGATACTTTCTAAACATTAACACAGATCATGAGAAAAAGAGTGGGAAAAGCTGTTTTCAGGAATAAATGTTATCTACCCTGTGTTTTTGCATTCCACAGATAACATAATCATTTATCTGATCTGGTTCCTTATAATCTCCACGGTAGAGGGAAAGTAATCATGTAAGCAAGGCAGTTCTTCAGGGTGCATTACAGCTTGTTCTAAGTTTCAACATTTTCAGAGGAAGGAATTTAGGAAATCAAATTTTAAGCCCAAGCATTTGGAGCTACAAAATCAGCATCACCACGTAAAAAGAATCTGAACTGTTGGAACAGCACGACCATGAAATATTCTGTTATTTCTTCTCTTGGTACTGTGTTTGAAGTGAGAAACAAAATGCATTAAAAGCTATGGATTTTACAAGGTATAAGCTTTTACCAGTCATGAAACAGCCCTCAAAGCTAACATGGCATCTATAAAAAACAACTTAAGGAGTTGAAAAAAAACGCCCAAACCACCCCACTTTTCAATTCAATTGCTTATGGGAAATAAAAAGTGCAGAAAGGCTCGATTTTCATTTTAAGATCAAGAAAACCGATTAGGTTTGAACAAGCCAGCAAATTCATGGGTTGGTAACAGGGAAGAAGCTCAGTTCTTCTTCTAAATAAAATGAAACTGGATGAAAACCCTGAACACCACAAAGTTATTCACTTGCAAGCAAGAAGAATCTGGACTTTAGGATTAAAATCCAGTTGATCCAAGCCCTTCATTTAGCTACTAGCTTAAAGAGGCAGAAACAATTCCTTTTTTATTAACATGACAAGTGAATGGTTTGCCAAATCTTGTGGCTACAGCCCCCTAAACATTCAAACTTACTCAACCTTGAAGGAAACTGCTGTTGGATTCTTTATACATGGAAGGACTGAAAAATACAGATGACACTTTGGAAATTGCAGTCAGTGGCGTGGCCAAGAAACTTCCCCACCAGGGCAGATTAATACTTTGGTTTGGCAAAAAACAAACAACATTTTTTCCCACACATTTGTTTTCTTTAAAAACATGTAAAAGTTTACTAGTCAGAGCAAACGGTATATGGAGCCAGTGGGGCTTGTTAAAATGTTCTAATTACCCAAACATTTACGCAGGCAATTTCAAACTAAAAGCAGACATTATCAACTAATGTGCATTTATGTTTAATTAAGGAAAAAAAAAAGAAAAATCCTCCTTGTAACGTATATCTGTGATCGGCACAGAGCAGATTTTGGCCAAATTAGGTAAACAGCTCAGCCTCTTAAAATCACAGGCAGTGTAACCCAGCACTTGGCCAGCACAAGGCAAAAAATGTGAGGTTATTTGGGATATTTGGGAGGGAAGAAAAGAAGAAGAGGGGCCAAAGCATTAAAAAAAATTTAAAAAAAGCAAAAGACAGCGCACTGAATTTTTTCAGGTTTCAATGAAATTTTTATCAGGGAAGGTTCCTGGGTCTAGGAAGCAATTTCGGATCACTAAACAATGGCAGAATTGCCTGCAGCCCAATGATCACGGCATTCACTCAGGGAACAAGAGCTTTCCAGCATTTGAATATTCAATTTTATTTTTTCTTTAAGCAAAGCAGAGGGATGACAAATTCCCTACCCAAATTCAAACCACTTCCTAAGCTCTGCTGTGGATGCCCTCATCTAATCCCTGCTCCTCAGTGACCTGCCAAGGTGCCTGGGATTTGCTGCCTAATTTCTAGGAAAGGAAAAACTAACAAATACTTTCTTAGAAAGTTTCTAAAGGAAGGTAATACAAGAAACCCACTAATTTTATTTTTTGGCACTTCATGAGTATCACTGTACACACATTTAGGTGTTTTTTTAGAATTCATAATTATTCCAATCCAACAAACAACCACGGAGCATAAATTCACCTTTACTGCCAGTACAAGATGGAATAATAGGAAGAAGGGTTGTACAAAGAACAAAATAAAAAGTGATTTCAGCATAACATGTCAAAGGGGAAGATCTCACACACTTTTTACTACTAAGTTCTCAAATTTACTTTTCAAATGCAAGAGCTATAGGTTAATATTTTCTTTCAGAGCAACCCTCTAAGGATCTTCAGATCAGATAATCCTTTTTCCAGTGTCACATAAATCCAGGCCTCTCGTAAAAGAATTTCTCTGTTCAGGGATTCATAAATCCACCAAGTTTAGTAATGAATTGGGTGTTCCCTTTCCTAGGAACTCAATTGAAGAAAAAAAAATCCCCTCTCTGCTAAGCAGTGAAACACTGGAGGCTTTAAATTGAGAGATCAAAGGCAGACTGGGCTCAGGTGCTCCAGTGATTACACCCAACGTCATCTCACTAATCTGGGAGAGGGGAAATGTCCCCTGGACACTGCCCAGACCCCTCTGTGCAGACACCCTGCACTAAATCAAGTTCCTCCCTTGGAAAAAACCAGAGAGCCAAGGCTTTTCCCATCTTTTTTTGTTGTTTTATTAGAATTCATCCCGGTTTCCTCTCGCTGCCCCCACGCACGGCACCGCAAACAGATCCAGGCTGGGGAAATAAATCTCATGGAAAGATTCCTCATCAGGCACACCAGGATCAGGCAGCCACACCAGCTGCAGGTATGATTTTCAAATAAATGAGGGCCTGGGCACTTGAAAGGTGTCAAGTGATCATCAAATACTGGAGAAGGTTAAAGAAACTGCTTATAAAGCCCAAGATACGGAGCAGTACCTGGACAAAACAAGAATAATCTCAACCATTAGAGAGAAAAGACCCTATAGAATAAAACACCTTTCAGTATGTAGGAAAAGTGCTTTCCAAGAAAACCTGCACAGCACTTTGTTTCCTCTTTGTGTTTTAAGTCAGGATTTCACGGACAAAATGATCATGTTTGCAATTATGAAGTTTTAAAGGCAACAGAAATCAGCTTTATTCCAGCGATACACGAGGGAGCAGTTTCTAAAGATCATCAGTAATTTCTTAACCATTTCTGCAGAGAAATTGATATGACTGACAGTAATTGATATGCTCAATAAAAGACAAAGAGGAAAAATAAGAATTACATGTAACAGACAACATCAACTCACAGCACCCCAGAGCTGTAACTGCCATAGTGTCACACACAACCTTGGCACAACTTGGCAAACCAGAGAACACTTAATGTAAGCAGCTGGAGGAAAGAAAAGATATATTGGTTGGATTAAAATAAACCCAATATATAAACACATGATCCATCTCTTTTATTTGATGGCAGTACTGTTTTCTTATGTGGCACACATTTGCACATGTTGCTCCATGGCCAATATGAATTTTGGCTCCCCAGACTGTTTAACCCTTCATTTAAAAAACTCTTACTCAGCTCTCACTGTGTTTTTCTCTCCCCAAGAACAGATCTCTTGTGAACTCCATGTCCAGCAATCATGTTGCCCACCACAGAAAGAAAAAGAAATGCAATAAAGCCTTTTTCTCCTGATCAAACATTTTTCTTTTACAGTGTATTTTTGCTTAATCCTGCGAAGCCCTGTGAGTGGCATTAAAATCAGAAATTAGGAATGTCCAGATTTGATCATTCTGGGTTTCCTCCCATCTCAGAGTGCTGGTTACAGTCCTTTGGACCACAGAAGAGTTCAAAGAAGGTGCTGAAACTCGAGATGGTTTTTGCACCTGAAATGTGCAGAAACAAATAACCCTGTTTAGACCTAAAAATCCATTTCCACCAAATTGTGAGGGAGCTGGTGGGAAATGTGGAACCTGTGGAGCCGTGGGCTCCAGACTGCAGGTTCTCCTGCACTGGGACACAAGCAGAGACCCTGCAATTCCATTCTGCTGTGATCCTTCTGACCTCCCTTTATTGAGCATGGAGAAGAGCAAGAAGAACATTCTGATCTTTAATTTTTCATGTATTTGTGTCAGAATCCCACCCACACTGAGCCTCTGAGATTGAGGTGCTGCAGCAGCACAAACCCAGCAGATTTGCACGATGGAGTCCTCAGGGTGGGGAACAAAACCTCCAGGTTGTGCCAAGTGTTTGTGCTCAGATTTAGACAAACATTCCCAGCTCTGCCAGCCTGCCCTGGGAAGCAGGAGCCATTCCTGACCCGACAGGATTTCCTAACAACCTGAGGTGACATGGATGCAGCAAACTCCCAATTTCCTCGTGCCTCCTGGTACAAATTGAAAGAGCTTTCTGCAATTCCCCTCTCCTGACTTCAGCTGATTCAATAACACACCAGAATTTAAACACAGGCACCCTTCCCTCTCCCCTCCTTGCACACAAAGCATATCAAACCCATGGAATTACTCCCGACTTGGCCTTGAGCAGCCAACACGATGTCAATTTTACATGTTTTATAAAGCAACAGCATGTAGAAAGCAACTCAAATGCAGGTCATATCAAGCATGTGACCCACAGAGCAATCAAAGACTGCCTGAAACTGTCATTCAAGGTTCAATCAGCTTCTTGCAGGAAAAATGAAACATCTGTGGCCCAGAGAATTAAGTTATGTATTGCATAATTCATCTGGTGTCTGCCACAGCAGCCATTTTAATGCTCTAGTGATAAACATGTTTGATTATTTTTGTTTTGTTTCCTGTCGCCTCCATGGTATTTCTATTTATCCACCCACACCACAATGCAGAATAGAGATAACAAATATACAAACCAGTGTTATAGTCAGTTGATAAGATGTGGGAAATCTCCAGCCTTATTAATCACATCAAGGCAGCAGCACTATTAAACCTTATGTTCCCTGCAACTGTCCCCATTTGGGGTCTTTTGGGTACATTCTGTAGTTAGATTTGCTGATGAAATCATTGTTTCCCAAGGATCCAAACATTTGGATTGAGCTTTAGAGGTTTCTCTATTAGGAAAGCTGCTCTCCTCATACACAGAGCAAGTTCCTTGCTGCTTCCCAGATTTTTCCTCCCCTCAGTTCTTTCTGATCCTTACATAAGCAGGATGAACGTGCATCTCACACCAGACACTGGATCCTTTTCCAGTCACTTACTCCACTGGTGTGTCTGTGGCCCACACTGGCAGAAACTCTAATTCGTCCATTGCAAGTCATTTTGGGAAGTGATTGTTTTATTAATGGTAACTTAGTTCCCTTTACTCCCAAACCTGTAAACCCTGACACTTTCCCACCTGCCCTGCACTTCCCTGACTTCCAGAACACATTCCTGCAGGGCAGGTGGGGACTTGGAGGCTCTGGGTCCATCCCCAGCTCTCTGGGTGTTTATTCCCCCTGCCAGCAGTTGAGCATTTGTGCAGTTTGCTCACAGACCTTGAGCTGGCAGTAATCTGTTCCCCAATTAAACATCATCTGAGGGGGATTTAACAGACTTGGGTGACAGTGATTTGCTCCAAAAAGCAGCTTTGAACTGGGTGATGTAAGAAACCAAGGAGCAGCCTCTGCAGTGGTGGAGCCAGGTGGGTTCTGCCCCATTTTTGTGATTTGGAATCTGTGGGATCCTGCAGTGAGGAAATCCTCCCTGCACAGAGCAGGTCCATGCAGAGCAGAGCCTGCTCTAGTGGCAGCAGTTTCACCTGGCTGGGAGCTGCTTCCTGAGGTGCTGCTGCTGGAGGTGAGTCAGAGATAAAAAACATCCTCCCTAAGCTCCAGGCCAAACAAAGCCCTGCTTCCCATTGATTGTTCCCATAAAGTTGTTTAGACAGGACCTATTGTGACAATATCAGCTGTGCCATCTGGGCCTTTTTAGCTGCCCCCCATTGCTGCTTCCTCCTGCAGCATCTCCAAGTCCCTCCCTCGCCCTTCAATGTCCCCTCTTCACCTTCCACCCACAAATTGTAGGAAATTCAGATTAAAGACACTCTTCAGCCTTGGAGACCTGGCAGACCAACCTGCAGCTGCTGTCCCTCAACCTCAGAATGGGTTATTTCCCTGCCTTTCCTCCCATTCCCAGTTCCTACAAGCTCCACCAGAGCTCCCTGTACCGGGGATTTCTAATGCTGTTAATTACTGCCGAAGTCAATCATCAGCTTCCAAGTTAATTTAGGAGGGGAACTGATGAGCTCCAAGCAGGCTGGCAGTAAAACAGAGCACAGGCTCGTGGATTCTCCATTTCCTTTGGAACCTGGGATACAGGCTGTGCTCCTGCAGAGCTGTGGATCCACGAACAGCCTGCTCTGCTCCCAGGGCACAGCAGCACAACCTGCCAGGTTTACAGAACTTGCCCTTTTCTTTAAAATTTTACTCAAAAAAAAATTATAACAAAGTATAAAACAAAAACTTCCTAAAAGAGCCAATCTTATTAATGCTGCTTCAACTTCTACAAGCTCTTTTACAATTGCTTCTCTCACTAACTAACTAACTAACTAACTAGAATTTATTTTTACATACAATACTTAATAATAGTAGTAGAAGTAATAGTAGTTTGATATTTTGAAAATAAAGATCCTGCAAACATTTACTTATTTTTACTTATGGAGTTAAAATAGATAATTTCGCCAAAATTAGAAACCTTAATTGCAAGCATCTTAAGTGTCATTCTCTTTTATTGGAATGGCAATATTTTAGATTGAAGAATCAGCAGGAGGAATTGTCTGTGCTTTGATTAAAGATCCTCTAAAAATACACATAAATATTTTAATTTCCTTAATAATATCACTGTAGTTACAATGTGTAAAATAAGCACAAATATCTTGTCAAGGATATGGGGAGGGGTTGCTGGCTTTTTGGTGGGTTTTCTTGTTTTTATTAGAATCACCATGTCACATTTGAAAAATCCCTTTAGGTTTTGAGCAGTTACAACCCCAAAATGAACAATCTTCCCTCAGACTACACCACTGCCAAAATCACAGATTTCTGTATGTTTGTTTTCTTTAGAGCAAAATCAACCTCAAAAAATTGGAGACTGTTCAGAATTTTTACTGTATCAACATTCATATTCCAGACTAATCTTTAGGAGCTTCTTTCCAGAGACACTCAGCATCTCCTCCTTAACCACAGAGAGAGCTGAGGAGCTCAGTAATTTGGAAGAATTAGGTATCGATTGATTTCTGCCCTTATTCCCCTTATTTGTTCTGTGTCTTTGTTCATCAGTGTGAGAACCCATAAAAGCTTTTCTCTAACTCCCCCCAGTTTATATTCAGTGCAACACCTTTAAGTCAGTTTGAAAATGGAAGAGCACAGCCAGAATTCAATGTACAGGTGTCACTGCACAGGCACAGATCAAAGGGAAATTATTGGTACCCAGCAGAGCAGTGACAGACCCCAGCTCCTGCCTTGTGGAGAACAGCAATCCCCCAGGGACCTGAACTGGGATCAGGGGAAATTCCCCATCCTAAAGAAGGGAAAGACATCCCTGCTCCAGTCACAGCTCAAATGCTTGAGTTATCTGTTCCTTTACCCAGTCTGACCTGGCAACTGGTGCTGTGGAGTGTTAAGACAACATCCAGCATGGCCTTTGGAAGAAATTATTGCCAGGAAACACCATGAATGTGTCCACCAGGACAATAATCTCCAATTTACTATTTCCTACTTTATTTCTTCCTATTTCTTTACTATTTCTGTTGATGTATCCTGCCCAGGCACATTCACCAACAGACACTCAAAACACAACAATATCCTGGTTTCGTTGTCAAACCACCTGCAGCATCTGTGGTTTATTGGCAACAAAAAGGCATCATTTAGTGATTGAATCTGCATTAAAAATGCAACCTTTTGCCTTTCTTAGTGTAAAGGACATGCACGTTGTGCAAAGGAAAGCTGAACACTGACTCTGCAGTAACAGCATTCAAGTGGGAGATGTGTTTGGGGAATGCTTTAGATGCTCTTGGCTTGGAAGTGAATGCAGGCTTGCAAGTGAATGCTCTTGGCTTGGCTAACAGAAATGTGCCCATTCTCTGTTAGCTTCTCAAGCAAGTTATTTCCTTCTGGGTATTGAAAACAGCATTACCTGGTCTTTGATAAAGGCAACTTATGTCCTTCTATTCAATAAATTGAGTGAAAATTGCAGAAAGCACGATAGAGATGTGTTTATTCTACATTTTGAGTAGGTTTTGCCTTTCCCAGGAGCTATGCTGAAGATTAACAACCAGGATGATTGCTGTCTTTATAATAATGTATTCAATTACCAATATGGTTTTCTCTCTTCCCAATTTGTCCCAGCTTTGCTCTGAATGGAGACACCACTCCTGTCAAACAGCAATCATGTCAGCACTTTGCAGCTTCACTTCAGAGCTATCCACAGCATCAATCTTGCTGACCCCAGTGACAAAGCAGCGAAGAAAAACAGGCAGAAAGAAACAAAGGAGGGAATGTGAGACCACAGAACAGGGAAAACAAACCAGGGCAAGGAGAACAGGCAGGTGTTGCCCAAACCTGCAGGAGCACCAGTTCATTATCATTTCATGTGAGCAGGCCTGAGACACAGAGCAACCTCCTGGACTTCAGATGGAGGAGCTGCCTCCCTCTCTCTCCTTTCTTCACTCCGTGGGACACCCAAAAAGCAGGCTCAGCCCCCAGAACCCCCAGGAGTTGGTCAAGGAGCAGGATGAGAGTTTGGCACTGACCACTTGCTGTGCTGCAGCTTCCCTTGAAGCCGAGTATCTGGCAGGTTTTATTTTTACATCTTTGCTGAATACATAACTCTGCTCAATTTCTTCTACCTTTAGCATCCAGTTGTTCTGGATTATGAGGGATGCTCACTAATATGACTGACAGATTGCCTGTCTACACAGAATCCTAACTAGACAGCAAAATTACTTTAAATAATCCTCCATGGCAAAGCCCAACAACACCAGGTACTGCTGCAAGCCCTTGGAGGACAACAGAGCAGGATTTTCTAATTTAACCTTTTAAAATGTTATTTGCAGAAACGCTTTTCAAATTCTTTATTTCCCTTTATACAGTTGTTGAGACTTCAAAATACTGATGAAATAAAACAGCTTCAGGCTTGACTAATGCTGTACTCTATGGTAAGGAACTATTTGATTATTCTGTTTTGACAGTTAATAGAACAGGAATATAATAATACAACAGTTTAGTATTTCTACAGAAGGGAAGTTTGAACTGGAAGTATTAGTTTTGTGTTGCTAATGACAATTCCTCAACATTTCTACTACAGCAGAATCCTCGAGTGGATTAAAAACGTTCTTCCTACATTAACAAAGAGCTGTGGGAGAGAAGGGATGTAAGGAAATGCCAAGCAACCTTTAGGATTTGCCTGGTTTTTGATGCAGAGCTAATTCTGTAACCAACAGCTCTCAGAGCCACAAACCCAGCATTTGCTCAATGAGCAGTTTCACCCTGTTTAGACCCTCAGTGCCAAACACTGTCCCTGCTGCTCCTGGACCTGGGAGGTGTGGCAGTAACCCCATAACCCTCCCAAGTGTCCCATCTGCATCTCCTCTGCACCAGCACCCAAACTCCTCAGGTGTGGCAGCCTCTGCCCAGCTCTGTGGTCCCCCAGGTCCGAGCCCATGGGTCCAGCTGGGCTCTCCTGTGGAGCACAAAGCTGGAACCAGGCCCAGCCACGGAGCAGGGCTATTCCCCCTTCTCTCGCCAAAGTGCATTTTGTGCCAGCAGCTCCCATGCTCCATGTGTAAAACTTTGAACTTCCCAAAAAGAGCTGCTTTAGTTTTCTGCTGTTTTCCCTGGGCTCAGCTCCTTTTATGGCACTGTGTAGTGAGCCATTATTCCAGGGAACCTCACTTTGCTTCTCCAGTGCTCTACAAACAGTGAGGATAGCGCTCTCTGGCTCTGTCTCCTTCCCCATCACCTTTCCTGGTGGTTGCAGCTGCAGCATCTTCCCAAAGCCATGGGCTGAAGCACTCAGCAGTTTACTTGATGTTAGGACAGAAATAAAAGCTGTGGGAGGAAAGGTCTCTAAGGGCAGGAGGCATTCATTCATTGTAAGGCTCATGAATTTAATCCAGGGATGTTTTTTATTAAATTTGTTCCAAGAAATGGTCAATAATTAAGCCTTCCACAGGCCCTGCCCATGTAGATTATTTTAGGGTACTAAGTACAGCTAACCTTGCTCAGTCCCACTGCTGTGCAGGTAGAAGGTACAAGGGATCAAGAATTAACTACAGAAAATCTAGTGTAAATGACAAATAATAAAAGTTTAGTTAATACAAACACCAGACAATATGTTGACTGAAAAACAGTAACAAGAAGTGTTAAGTTTATCCACCACACACTGCACAGAAGGATTGTTAAACACTGCCCTGGGTGAGGACAGGAACGTGCCTGGCATGTCCCACCACTGCCAGCTCCCTTGATGGCAAGGCAGTGACAGAAATCAATCCAACAGGCAGCAAGACAAATAAGTCATCTGTATCACAGCTAAAATATGGTGTTGATCAATAACAGAAAATGAACTCGCACTCCTTTGCCAAGAAAATAGATTATTTAATCAGAGTACAGACAGATAGAGATGTTACATAATCAAAAATAGCTCGTGCTGCTATATTTAGTGGCCACTGTGTTTTAGAGAGGAGGGCAAAAGTACACCTATTATCAGCTACAAGCCCTCTGCTGAAATGGTTTTCTGATGAGTTAAGCTGGTCAGACATGCTTAACACCATGATATTGTGTATTTAAAACTACAACAACTATGACACTATGAAGGCAACAAACAGGGGAAAGACAAGGGAGTCACTGCTGTCCTATGGACAGAAATCCTCAGGGTTAAAATTATCAAGTCCCAGCCAGAATTTATGCATCAGGGATCTCCAGCAGTCATTTCTAACTTCCAGACTACCTGGAGTTTTTCATCAAAGGATAGAACATCAGTACAGCACATTTACAGTTTATGACTGGTTGCCTTTCACAGTTATTGCTGTGATTTCTTAGCAATGAGCAGTGGAATTGCAGGAATTTGCAGAACACACAGAAAATCACTGATCAGGACCATCAGCACAGAGCTCACTTGATACCAGTGCAGCCTGCCTGGCCATGGCACAGCTGAGAGCTTTCCTTCACCCCTGAGATCCACAGGCTCTTCATTAGAAGCTCAAAGGAAATTCTGTCCATGGATATTCCCCCAGATGTGAACAACACCACCATCAACAGGATCATCTTCCCTCCAGCTTCCCCACCCAACAATAAACACTGGGGAGAAGACTGCTATTAATGCTGAAGTCAAGCACCTCTAGTTTCTGTGGTTTCAGATACAGAAAAATTCAAGTAAGGCACCAGAAAAACTAAGAGTTAAACTAAGGGTTTCCACCCATTTACATAAAAATGGAAGAAAACTCCCTGTTCTGAACTGGAACATGGATAAAAAGAATATTTAGTAGAAAATAGCCAGTGATTAACCTTGGTAATCACCATTTCTTTTATTGTTTTAGGGTTCAAACCCAACCTGGAACTATAGAAATTGGGATTTGCATGAGGTTTATAGAGCTGCTTTTTGTGGGTGTGCAGCCACAGCAGCTCTTGTTTAGAGCAGTCCTGGAAGGTGGTGATTCTGCAGGACCAAAGCTTTGCCATGTATTTTTTTCCCTGGGATATCCATTTTGTGCATCCAAAGGGAGAAAAAAATTCATGAAGACAAAAAGTTCCTAATGAGCATTTTAGAGAGATAAGGAAACAAACAGAGGGATCAAAGATGCTGCTTCAGTGTAAGATACATTAAAGATCCCTCAAATGTTCAGGAAAGCTGGAGAAGAAAGAAAGCACTATGCCCATTAATAATAATAATAAAAGATAATTATAGCTGGCTCCAAATGTTAACAATTTAATAGTTACAGGATCTAAGTACTGTGAATGACTAATGCAGGCAGCAAATGTATTTGCAGCAGCAGGCAAAACAAAGCCCTTAAAAGTAGATAGCTCTAGGAAAGGAAGGACAAACTGCTTTAGAACATCAGCTCTGGAGCACATGACATGAAGAAGGGCTCTGTATTATCTTCCTTTTGTGACTGGCGACAAGAACATGTCCTTGATTTACCAAGATGATGAAAATCCAGTAATGCCCAATTTAGGAGCGCCAGATACCTGCATGATTCCAACAGCAACGTTGTATTTTTACTGTTCTTATGAGAACGATACATGGATGGGTGATTCTTTCCTAGTCACAGCATACCTCAAGACTTCATCCATATGAAAAGCCAAGGAAAGACTGCCAATGAGTTTAAGTGACTACACAAACTGGAATAAGCAACAAAACTCCTGATTATTTACTACCTACAACTTCCAGGATATATTCTCCTACCAGAAGTTGTGTTGAGCAACGCTTTCATTCAATTTGCTCTCTGTTGATGAATATATCTGATTTCATGTAAATGTGATTAAATAAATCAGACAATGTTAGGCTGTATTGAGTCTCAAGAGGTTCTAATTCAAGATGTGCAATACTTGCCCTAATAAGCACAACTGAGCTAAGTCTTGTGCATTATTGCCTTAACCTCAAAAACCCTCTGGTTGCCTCATTATTATTGTTAACATGGGTGTAACATCAGATTTTGCATAAATTGCCCACACTGTGAGGGCTGAAGAGGAAGGGATGGGAAATGAAAAGGAGAAATAGAGAAGTTGGGAAAATTCCTTCAAAGCATCTTGATTTCCTTGGAGCTCCCAGCTCTTGGCACACGCAGGGATCAGGGAACATGGAACATGGAATGAGTGCTGGGGCTGACATTTTCAGACAGCAGGAATCAAGGGGAACAGCTCTGAAACCCAGGCTGTTGACAATCAGTTGTCTACATGAGATGTTACAGGTCTGATCTTAAATACACAGGTGTCAGACCTTCCACTGCCATGCAGAAGTTCAGGTCACACCAATCTCTTTGAGAAAGGAACATCAGTCAAGGAATACAGTGAGCCCATGCCACATATTCCCAGCAAATTAAAAAGGGCTTTTTTGAAAGGTACCAGGTGAAAAGCAGCATGATTTAGAATAGAACTGTGTCTGCAAGTGGCAATGCCACCTTGTTCTGTTATTCACTCACAAACTCACATTCTGCCACCTGCAAAATGACTCCTGAGGGTGACAAGGCTGTCACTTCCAGCACAACAATCCCACAAAATGGGTTTCCAGCTTCCAGGCTCTAGGGAATGAAGGACATGGGGGATTTTCCTGTCTCATTTACTCAGTGAAACTGATTTCAGATGGACCACCAAGCCCCTCACTTCTCCTACAGCAGATTATCACAGAATGGCTTGGGTTGGAAGGGACCTTAAGGACCACTTCATTCCAACCTCCCTGCCATGGGTAGGGACACTTTCCATGTGCTTAGGGCCCCATCCAACCCAGCCCTGAGTCACTTTCTATTCATGCCAGGTGCACCTTGTGCCAGGAGGCAGGAATGTTACCCCTTTATCAGTCAGTCTCTGGATCTCTCCTAGAGCTTGGTAGAGAGGTGAAGGATCCCACAGCCTCCACATCCTGTGAGGAACCACATCTGGGATTGCAGCCCATGGATGGAGCTCTTCCCACCCAAGGAACAACTCCTGCCACTAAGCCAAGGCTGAGCTTGCACTTAAGCAATGGATTAGGGCTCATCCATACCCCAAAAGGGTTTGTTTGCTCTACTGCAGGCAGATTCTGATCTGAACTGGCAGACAATGGCTGAATGCTGGAACAAAGAGGCTGCTGGTGTCTCCAGCAAGTTGGGGACAACACTAAACAACTCCACTTGTAAGCAGAACATTATTTTCCCTGATATCATACACAGAAGCTGCTGTTTAATTAAAACTAAGCTGCTTAAGCCATTAAACTGGCAAATGGCTGTACCAAATGACTTGTCATTGTTAGCATTCCAGCAGCAGGAGTTGTTTGTTGTCACTCAGATGGCAACTTCCAATGCTAATGCACATTTCCCAACTGGCTCCACAGATCTAAACCAGCCCAGGACAGGGAAGTTATTAAAAGTGCTGCTGCACATTACCAAGGAGTACCTTCTCCAAAGACATTCACATCGTGTACTCTGCTGCAATTTAATTATTTCAAACTTCTGCCCTAGAAATATGAGCCATTCCAGGTATTCACTTGCATTTTAAAAAGTAGAACGTGTATCAAGTCTGGCTTTGAGCCCCAAGTCTAAGCAAGTCCAGATACAGCCTCCTGACATAGATCCTGCAGATCTCAGCATCAAAATCTGTAATTAAAAAGCATAACCTACTACAGCAGCCACTTTATCTGATTATATGCAAATAAAAAAATTAAAATTTTAAAAAATGAACATTTTATCTTGGGTCAGTAACAAGAAAAGATCATCCTGGCCATGCAGAAAAACTTCAAAGCCATGGATGATGATCATACAAGAATCCAAGTGGAGACATTCCAAAAGACTCTGCTTATCACTTGGATTTGGGTCAAGACAGGGAGCGTCAGGCAGAGGTGTCTCTGGAACCCATGGTAGAAGACTGCCTCTTCTCCTCTGTAATCTTCCTTCCCTTCCCCTGAATGGGAAGGATTGTGGTGAGGAACAGCAATGGTTAAATTGAATTTGTCGATCTTTCTACTTCCTGTGAGTCATGTTCCTCAACTCTCCCCCTCTGCGTATAAAAATCTGCTACAACTCATTAAATAAATATTTCCACTTTAGCTCAGTAAAAGCAGAGGACTCCCACAATAAAGCACCATGCAGGTAAAGCAATAAAAAAGGGGAGAATGATTAAAACTGCCCATGCCAGTGCCCTGAGATGGGGCAGTCAGTGGTAACACAGCATTAATATTATGGCAGATGCCATGTGCATCTTTTTTCCTTTGGTGTGGTCTCCAGGAAAGAAGAATATTTCCATTCACCACAGAATGACCTAATGGGTGTCCAAATGAACGATCAGCCAATGCATTTTATGTGTTTCTATTTATGTACCTTTATTTTTATAGCTACAATGCAAGCACCAGAACAGCACTTCCACTTTCATATCCAAGGGCAGAAAGTCTACCCACATTAGTGAAGACTGGCCTTACTCTGGGTGCCCTTTTTACATATGGCACAACTGAGTCATCCCCCTTGGTTTAGGTAGTGTGCTTGACACAACAAAAATAAGATGTAGAGCTAATTACCACTACAGCAATAAAAACAGGAGTGTCCTTTTCATAAGCCAGTCTCAAACTGAATTCCTATCAAAATACAGTGGTTTTTTTACAGAAATAAAGTTAATAGATACCTAGAACTACTGAATGAACCGACAGGATCTCTCTGCATTTAGCAACAAGCCTTGAAAACCTTAATCTTGTGAGTCAGTAATAACAGTGGAAGAAGCCAAGCCAATCTTGGGTCTATAATAATAAGACAAGCTGTTTAAAAGAACTCCCCTGAAACAAATGAGTAAATGTCTCACCAAGGCTGAGATGCTGATTTAGGATTAGAGAGTGTAAATGTACTTATTTTGGTATCAGTTAAGAACAACTTGTGTTTCTCATTCACAAAGGTTCAAGGCAAATGGTTTAGCAGCACTCGAGCACAAACTCCTCACTACGAATTTCTCCAAATGCCATTAACATCTCTGCCTGTCCTGTGCCTCATCTAATTATCTCTGGCTTTCACCTGTTCTATCACAATTTAAATACATCAGGCTCCATCTTCATTATCAAAGTTAAACCTACAAATACAAATTTTCTCTTGCCAAAATCCAGCCGAGGTCCCCGAGGAGGCCAGTCCTGGCTGTGACACTCTGCTGCCAAAAAGAACCAGCCAGGAAAAACCCAAGGGTGACACAGAGAGACAGGGGAGGATTTTGAGAGCAATATTCCTCCAGATAATGTATTAGAAGTGGTGTTGTTTAAGAAGTACAGGGCTGATACAAAAAAAGCTGATGATCAGCACTGCAGCACTAACTGCAGAAAAGCAGGATTATTATTGCCAAAAGTGCAGAAGAGTAAAAAGTCCAGACATTAAACCAAATCAGGTGAAGAGGCAGCTTTACAGCAGATGAAATTCAACACTGACAAACATGTGCTAATGCCCTGAAGAGCAATAATTTGGGCTACTTTTCTCCACTGCTGGGCCCTGCACTTCTCACAAGGTAAATAAGGAGATGGACTAATAGGAACATCCACATCTAGTTAAGATCACATTCCAAACAGAGCAAAATCCCTTCAGATGGACTATCATGATTCACTGCATGAACAGCTAAATGATCCAATCTGGAAGAGCAGGAACCTATGGCAAATTCATCTCCATGATGCATTACAGAGCTGATTTAATTTTTTTCCTTCTCTGGCCATCGAGCCTGGGTCATTATCAGAGCCCAGACAGTGGGCAAGACAGTGTCCTTTTATCCACTACAGAATGACTGCAGCGTTGCTGAGCCCAGGAAAAGGACACAGCATTAAAAATCCCCATAATTAAAGGAGGGCAAACATATCCCAGGTAATTTTGGGAGCCAAAATCCCAGTTGAGTGGGTGTATCTGGAATCTCCACCCCTCGTGTGTTAATCTACAGGGAAATGAAGTGCTACACCGTGGGAAAGGCAGGGGTTAATTCCGACTGCTGTCGAATGCCCCAAGTCTGTGCTCTGTTCATCAGAGCATTAAATCTGAAAGCTCAAGAGAGTAGTGCAGCCGTGCTGCAAGGGCTATGTTATAAAGTTCTGCATTAAAAATTCATATCGTAGGCTTGCCACAGTACTCTGCTCTGGCTGAAAGGAGAGCTGGCGGGGAAATATTAGACACCCCACTGTCTTTCTGGCAATTGGAGACATTCCTCAACAAACAGCACCTCAGGAAGGGAATGAAAGGGCAAACAAACCGTGAAACAAATCAATGAGTTCAATTATCTCTCTCTCTCTCGGAAAGGAAACTTTTCATTTTTAAGGCTGTTTCATGAAATCTTTTAATGACGGCCCTGCACACGGGTGCTGGGCACTCTGGCTGCAGAGCTGGCTGCTTGGCAGGGCTTTTTATTTGTTTTACACGAGACACAGATTCCCAAACACAGAGGGTGAAACAGAGAGCAGGGTATAGGGATCTCTCTGCAGAACAAGAACTCTACTTACCCTTTACATTACCATGACCACGCGGGATAAGAGGCTGTAGAAACTGTTCCCACTTCCCCTGAAGTGTCTCCAGCAAAGAGTGAATTTAGATTTATTAAGATGGTTAGTTACTGCATGGTTAAGTTATGTGCTCCTCACTACTGGTTAAGGCTGTGTGCATTTCACAGCGATTTATGGCAGCCCAACTGGTGGATGACACAGTTCACAATGATGGAAATGGGTGGTATATTTTTATGAAAGCCATATGTGCCCCTCAGGTTATCTGTCTGATGTAACCACTGTATTCAGGCAGGTTAATAATCCCCATCCCATAAATGAGGAAATACATAGGAAATGAAACATCAGTAAATACAATTTCTTGAGGAAACCAAGCAAAGAAAGTTACCTGCTCACTATCCTCCCCTGCAATTCTGCTTAGCACCAACTGTAGTAGAAAGATTCCCTTTTCCCAGAGCTGAATTTTGAATCAAAGGAAGGGAAAGGAAGAAAATATAAACCACAGGACAAAAGTTGCCATGGCACTTCATTTGTATTTTTATATATGAATATATCTGGCTGTTAGTATAGTTGGAAACCCAAGTGACTTCAGCCCAGCAATCTGCGTATGAGGGGCTCAGCCCCACGAGGAGGGACAGGAGAGCAGGAATTCATCCAGAGGGTGCAGTCCACAGGGAACTCAGGAGATTTGTGCCTAGCACAAAACAAATCAACACCAGACTAGCCTAAAGCCCCTCACTAATAAAAACCTGTACAGGGGGAGGGAATAAACCTCCACTATTCAGCTGAAAGTTCATTAGTTCCACAGAAGGAATGAAGACAGGCTGGAGAGCTGGTGATCACAAGTAACCAAAGACCAGCTATTAAAAGGCACTGAAAATCTGCTACACAAGGTTAGCAACCCCAAGGCAGTGCTTCAGTCAAATTTAATTTTTGCCCAAAATTTCTTACAAACAGGCACTTAGAACTTGCAAGCAAGACTCGATCAGCTGGGGTTTATTCTGGGTTTCAAGCAGCTGCATCCAAGCAAAGCAGGGGAAGCAGAAGTCCTTTCCTCTGTGTACTCCTCCCTTCATTTCTCAGTTGTGATCCTTGCTGTAGTGCTGGCTGCTTTCCAGTATTCCAGCCCCTGACCAATCTCCCTGTGACTCAGTTTCTCAGGGTGTTAAAAACCTGGGAGGCAAGGCACAAAATCACAGCCTTTGCTCTGCTATGCTCCTGCAGGAACACCAGAGAAGCATTAAGGGTTAATAATCTCAGGCTTACAGGATTTGTGTATTATGCATTTGTTTATTTAATGCTTTACATGAATGCTAATGAAGTTATTAACAGGCCTGCATGTTGTCTATTGTTTTTCTTGGGTTTAGTGTCTGCACCATCCTGCTTTATCCCTTCTGCTCCACGAGCTGGCCAACACCCAGCTCTTCCAAACCCCTGAATCAATGTTCTATCCTAAATTCTCAGTTTCCTGATCAAAGACAGTATTTTTTAAAACTTCTTTGTCGAAACATTATCTTTAAAAAAAAATCTCATCAAGATAAAGCAATTCTATTTCCCCACACCAGGTCTTTTCTTCGACACAAAACTGCAATCCCACATGGCCTTATTGTCTTTTAATTAGATCAGAGGATATGTAAATGAGACAATATTTCTTAAGTCCCATTAGGTGATGTCTCTGGGAGGATCAGAGGGGGCTGAACCAGGCAGGATACGCTCCTCTGACATCCACACCCTCACAGTGACCTGCCCCACGCTTCAACTGCTCCTCAGAAAGCCTCTGATTTACTGGAAATGCCACTGTTTTATGGCCTTATTGCTGCCAAAGCTGCTCCAAGTCCACAGACCAAAATCCCTTTTCTCCTGCAACCAGGGCACGAGGCAAATGCAGGGCTGTAAGTGCTGGGGTGAATCCTGCATGGGCCAATGCAGGCACCTCCCTCCCAGCCCTGCTTCTGCCACAGACACAGGGAAAAGGGCTCAAAGGGAGCTCAAAGAATTATATAGGAGTGGGCAGGAGAAATAATTGGGAGTTTTAAAGCAGGGATGACCTGTACAGCAATGCAGGCACAGGATGTCACTCTGTAGCCTTTACCCTGAGCAATGGGAATGCCCCTGAGTTCCCAACATCAACAGTGTTAACTGATGACACAAATCAGAAATACTTTTTATTTTTAAAGCAACTGTGGAAAGGATAACATCCCTGCTTCTGCAGTCAGGTGGCTGATAGCTGGGGCATCACAGCCACTTTTTATGGCAGGGATGGGACCAGACCTACCTACATTTAGGTTTAATGAGATGCTGAAAAACCTTGCTAATGAGGAAACAGCACAGGGATACTTCCATAAAGCAAGCTGTGCCAGATGCAGCCCCTGACGGTTCACACCTTCCTGTTCTTGAAAAGGGCCAACAAAAACCCCAAATGAAAGCTCTGGGGAAATGTGAAAGTTGTCTGTATGAAGCAATGCGGGACTTTGGGCAGGGCTGCCAACTCACAGCAAACACCTGGATTTCCAAAGGGAAAGAAGATCAAGGCAGAAGAAAGAGGCTGTTTTCCAGGATACAGTTTTAGTGCCTGGGATCTCACAGCGTTTCCTGAACTTCCATTCTCATTCAGGACATTCTTGACTCTTTCCATAAATGAGGGAGCACAGTGCACTCTTCCTGACTCATTCTGTGCCTGCGTGGGAGTGGGAAAAGCAGCTGGAATCCATCCCTGGAGCACAAGGACAGTTTCCAGTACACACCAGTGCAGGAAGCCACCCATTAAACACGTGGCCAGGTAGAGACAAGCACTGCAGCACCTGCCAGTTTAACTCAGCACCTCCTGGAGAGCTCTGCTTTGGGGCTGGACGTGGGTAACCCCAGAGGGCAGGGCCTGATTGGAAAGAGCTGAACCATTTGTTTCTGATGAGCCCAGGGTTGCTCCCCCACCA
The DNA here is from genome assembly GCA_034509425.1 of Eopsaltria australis. NCBI lineage: Eukaryota > Metazoa > Chordata > Aves > Passeriformes > Petroicidae > Eopsaltria > Eopsaltria australis. The sequence goes on from JAVTVJ010000394.1 coordinate 585,815, forward strand.
GCCCAGCCCTGCAGGAGCTGCAGCGCGGCACAGCCACGTGCCCTCCTGCTGTCACAGACAAGGCCTCGCCAGGAAGCGGTTCTGCACCAAAATAACTCTGTTGATTTGCTACTTTGCATTGAAAAAAAACAAAAAAACAAAACCCAACAAAAAACCAGAGACTGTTGTAATTTGCAGACACACATGAAAGAGCTGCGTGGAAGCCAGGCTCAGCTGACTGGCAGATGGAGGCCCAAGGACCTTGCCCCTGCAGGGGCCAGATGTGCCTCTGCCAGAGGGTTTTCCTTCTCTCTGACTCACCCCTCCTTCCTCACACAGTCCTCCCAGGCACCTTCAAAGTTCAGCTGCTCCAGGTAAAGAGGACCTGCTGTGGTGAGATGGCTCAGAAAACTGGAATGTCCTTTGGCTGGCCTCGCAGGGAAAGCCAATCCCTGCTGGGGACTGGGATTGCAGGAACACACTCGTGGGTCCTGGGCTGAGGCAGCTGCACCAGCCTGCACACGTCTGGCTCCACGAGAGCAAGTGGGGACAGACAGGACAGGGACACAGGGACAATCCTGCCCCTTGTCACTTCACACGGATCCACAGCCTCTCCACACAGCTCCATTCCCACGGAGAAGCCCTGGCTGCATCCATGGCCGGGATGACCCCCAGCCTGGCTGGCACAGTAGCCAAAGTGCTTTGCATTTATTTAAAGATTTCCATCTAAGGATCTCATGCCAACCCAAGGTTACAGATAAGAGGGTGATGACTGGAATATGCTGGGATACCCTAAGGCTATGTTTTTCTACTTTGGGTTGTTAAATAACACCAGCTTTTAGGCTATACTAGAAAAAGGAACTGAACAGTCTCACTGGAGGTTAAAACACAAACAAAATAAAAGCCCTGAGAGGACCTAGGGCACTTTGGTGCTGTCAGAAAGTTACATTAACTAATTTGCAAGCAGTTCAAGTCCAACAAAAGAGGCAACAGAGCCCAGCTACATCACGAACCCCTACTGACTCCAAAGGCTCCATTTATATGGAGTTCTCAGAAAAGCACCCTTAGAAATGAAAAATGAAAATAAATAAGCTTTTTGTCAGTTTGTGGTTTATAATTTGCATGTCTGCATATTTCCAGACTCCAGCCAAGGACAGACTGTTGCCTTTGAGCATTATCCACATGCCTCGTGCCTCAGTTTCCCTATCCAAACGTAAAGGTTACTGCCAGTGCTTCAAGCAGGCACCCAGGATTTCACAGAGCCAAGTGTTTTACAGGAACACTGAATTCTCTTCCCAGACAACTCTGCAGCTTTTCTGGTGTGACTGCAGGCTGAACCAGAAATGTGACAAAAAAGGCTGGTTTGCACATGGGCTTTCAAGCCCTCTTTCACAACTTTAGGTCAAAATAAGAAGCAGATCTCCAAAGTATTTCCATTCATCTCCACCTGTAGGTTTTTAAGCAAAATATTACGGTTATAGTAGTGCCTTTCAGCCTGGTGAGTTTTGCATAAGGCATAGTTAAAACTTTGAACCTTAAATGTTAAATGCAGACAGTTTTCTGTAAGATTAAAAATATTTATTTTTTTCTTCACTTTTTCTTTCCTTGAAAAAAAACAGTTCTCTGTAACATCTTCCCTGGTTTTTCATCCCCTCCTTGCCACCTCTCCTGGGGTTTCACTGGTGGCAGCAGGACTATGAAGCTGAGGAAAAGAAAAAAAACTCTAAAAAGAGACATGGCCTATGAAGTTCTCCATCTCCTGTTTTTAGGGAAATCACTTTAAATACAGCAATAATTCCAAAGCTGAGCATTAGAAGTTAATGACTCATCAAAAGAACAGGAAATAGGAAACTTTAGGACCTTAAAGGCACAGCAAATAGAAGCTATTTCATGTCATGTCCAACACCACCACCCTAACTACAGTACTCCAGGCTCAATGGGGGGAAGCAGCATTTGAGACCATTTATCACAGTAATTATGTGATGCTGGAGGGAGAACAACTTTATTTTTTATTCAGTTTGACCCTGAGCACCACCAAAATTGAAGACTACAAACATTTGAGAAGTGATATATTGGCACAAGCCAGCATTTAAATAAGAAAGATTTGTTAAAAAAAATTAAAGTAAATAATTCAGTTCTCACTATATACTGGGAATTATTCCCCTGAAGTCCAAGTTAAAAAAGATTTGCCCCAATATAACAGAAGATTTCACATGAATACTTCAATTCCACCATGGAACTCCAGGCAGAAATAACTCTTCAGGAATTCTCTAAAATTTCTGGCCCCCTGTCTCCAAGCCTACTCCTACACTTCTCCATGCAGAAAAGCACATCTGTAGAACTTTATTCTACACTGATGCCTGAAGGACAGGTATGTTTGACAATGTGGAAGACGAGCATCGTTTACCCCAAAGAGCCAAAAACCACAGGCATCTCCTTCTGTTCCCATTGTCCTCCTGTGTCATCCTTAGCTGTGCTGCCAAAAAAAATAATAATCAGTCTGATCTATGGAAGGACAACAATTCTCTGCTCACATACTGGAGGCAAAATGTTTTTCTAAAAGTTATTGAAAGTAGCTGTGTTTGGATGACCGCTTCAGTAAATATGAAAAGCTCCTTCTCCGTTGCATTCCTGTGCTACTTTTAGAGGGACAAAACGTCTGAATCTTACAGAAAATCCACTGGTAACAAAACTGGTGGTGCTCTGACTGACAACCTTAACCTAAACATTTTCTGGTTTGTGTTGTTTATGAAGGCTTTTTATTGCAGAAGCTGGGGGGGGCAGGGGGAGTGGGCAGTACCCGAAATCCTCACAAGACTACTTAAAGCTGGCTGGTGAAAATGGAGCATTTCAGTGAAACTCGATATTTTCTTTCATCAAAGGCAGGGAGCCTCAACCCACATGTTAACAGTAATGTAACAAGCCTACTGTATGTGCTGCAACCCAAGGTCCTTTTCCAATTAGAATTCATTTAGGTTGGGGGAGAGCAGGGGTCGGAGCAAAGAGGTGGCTCTGGAATTGATCTAAAACTGGAATCCAACCATTCCGGCTGGGAGCTCAGCTGGGAATCCCAAACACTTGCCTGGACTCTGCAGCAAACCAGAAGTGAAAGAGCACTGTTAGAGAGAACAGTTTGTCCCTGGAAAACTGAGGAAATGTATACAGAATGTTTCTTTTTCTACAAAGAAAGGGGGAAAAAAAGTCTGTTGCACTAGGGTAAAAAAAGCAACCCCAACATTCTTTAATTTTGCTGAAACTCAAGTCTGAGTTTGCTTTTCAGTTCCAGGTCTGATAGAATCTCCAGATCAAACTCATTAGTGTTGGTTAAATCCAGGTTTGCTGATAGGAACATGTGGGACAGCAAACAAAATCAGTGTCAGGCCTCAAGAGAGGATGTGCCTCTTTAATTGAAAAAGGCAGAGTAATCATTCATTTATTTAACCCAGAGATGATTATAATCTGAAAACCTTGAAATCCTCTTACACAACAACTGTTTTGGCAAGCCCCTCTGTGTTCCAACAAATATTAAACTGTGCTTGCCATTTGTCTAAGGAATCTTGTATTAATAAACATGAAGAAGAACACTTTTACCTCCCACACTCAATGACAGAAGAAAACAAAGACCAGCTGTATTCATCAATGGATCCTTGTTCTGCACATAAAGGCTAATTACATTTTACTTCAAGCCTACACATGGAAAACTTTGCTCCTGCCATCTTGTCAAAGGCAGCTTCTGATATTCCAGCTGACAGACTGCAATGACTGCACATAATAAACTTCTTTTTGTCATTAACACCTTCAGTGCCCGGCCCGGGGCTGTGCTGGGGCTCAGGGAAGGGACAGGGGCAGCACACACCCACCTGCTGGGAATTTTCTACGTGGGGATGACAGAATTGGGCTGGAAATTGTAATTCCAGCCACTGATCTCATCTGAAGGTGCGTGGCTGTGCCTCTGTCCCTCCCTTTGCACATGGAGTACTTTGAACGGGACATTGTGAAAAGATAAAACAAACAAGTTGACATAATGATTCCCAACTTTTCAGATCACCACAACCAGTCTCCAGGATAAAACCCAGACTCCTTAATGATGATAATGAAGACTTCTCACTCTCTATTTCTTTTGCTTCTTGGGTAGCTTTTTCACTTGTTTGAAAGATTTTCAAAGTTTCAAGTAGTTGAAAGACAGCTCTATTCTGAGACTGAAAATCTTAAAAGCACTGTTAGCTTTAAAAAATTGACAATTATCTGGTTTTTTTCCTGAAGGCACTCCAATTCATCTGCAGCAAATAAGCGTCTGTAAAACTAACAATTCTGGCCTAAGATAAAAATCACATGTTTTTAAAACATAAAATTAAAATTGGCAATACAAGTAGCTTTTCAGACTTAGATCAAAAGAAGGCTTCTCTTAAGAAAAGAATCAAACTGTCTTTCACCCTTTTTATTGGTGTTTTTTCAGCCTTTCTCCCAGCTTTTACAATTAAAATAGATGACTCAATTTCACTGTCTACATTCAGTTCCCTTTTCATGTTCTTCTAGATTTCCATATTGCAAAATTCGGCTACAAACGCTGCAGACTGTTGTTATGCAAGAACTATTCCTGCCATAAATATCCAAAACAATGATAAAATATTTCTGCTGTTATTAGGACCTACAAGTTTGCTTTCACAGTACATTAGTCTGGGAGATAAAGTACAAGCTTAATGTCTGCTGCAGGATTCAGCTCCATGACCACTCCACTCCAGACCCAGACTCCATAATCATTCTGCTACAGAACACAATAAACTTCTTGTTACTGCAGATGCTACTAATTTTATGTAATTCTATACAAATTAGGTAAGAGTCATTTTCAAGAACATATAAAAAAGAATTATTTCTGTGTGAATCTCCCCGAAAGAATGAGATTAGAAACGCAAACAAATATTTTAGAGAACAGATTTTGCTCAGTGTAAGATAAATTACAACACTTAGGGAAACAGTACTAAAAAATGAAGCACTCTGCAAATAAACACATTAAAAAGGGTGAGGGGTTATTAGGTTCAGTGCCTACAACCACTGATCTCTGCCTGTTCCCCCAGAAGCGACTAAAAGATGAAATAACAGCAACAATATCAGTTATGTGCAGGAAAAAACAAAGGCAATCTGCAGGAATTTAAGGCTCCATCTGAACCAGCATTTGTTTACGTCCCTTAGAGAGGGATGAATCAATGAGGGAATGAAAATACTTCTCATCCCCCTGCATGGATCCCCCTACATGGAGCTCAAAGGAAACTGGACTTCCAGAGCCAGACTAAAGTTCACCTGAAAGATTATCCTGAAGGACACAAAAGGTGTTTAAACTCCAAGTGCTGACTGCTAAAACTACTGTGGGCTAAATTTTGTGAGCTCTGGGTTCCCCACATCCTCAGTGGAGAATCAGATCCTCAACAGGCACAGAACCACGGGGTAAAAAATTTAAAATTGGTGCCACTTTGACTGGTTTTTAATCCTGGGCAGTGGGCACAGGGAGGTGACACTGAGTCCCAGCCCTTCCCTTGAGTGTCCCAGGCCTCTGAAAAGGCTGCTTCGTTCCCATCCCATTTCCAGACACTGGAATGACTCTTTGTGCTTAATCCCGCTGATCATGAGAATTCCTTCTCATTATTAACTTTCCTTAAATATGAAGGGTTCAAAGGAAACCAGCAGCAGTCTGTCTCTTTTGTTGTTCCCTGCCCTGATGGTTAATAAAACCAGAGGATAATTGGAAACAGCAGCAATTAGGAAGACAAGAATATATATTTTTAAGACTACCTTCATGTTCTACTTGAAAACAAGGAAAATTTGCCCAAAAAACTGCTCTCTGTAATTAGGGGTGAACCTAGCAGAGCAAGGACTACTACCTCAAAAGCAAAAATAACCAACCAGGGTGCCCAAGAGTCAAACAGAAATCCTCTAGTAAATGAACCTAAATTTTCACCAAGATGGGAAGATCACAATAAATACCTTATTTCTGAAACTGCCCTATTTCTAAATAAAATACAAGAGATATACAGGGTAAGAGATACACAGATGAAGCACCTGAGAATGAAACCAGGAATGCAGCAGCATATGTGCCAGGAGAAGTGTCTTGTTGGGGGGAAGAAAATATGAAAACTAATAATCTCTCCATAGGAGGCCAAATTATGACCATGTTTTCCAAAAATCTTGGATGCCTGAGCCTCCCTCATCTCATCTCTCCCCAACAGACAGATGCAAAACAAAAAAAATCAGTGATACCCTGAAGGAAGACATAGAAAGAAAACAGGGAAATCTTACTTTGCAGTAGTTTCTTCATCGTATTTTGTTTTCAGATCAAATAGTTCTGTCCTGGTTTTTTCCAAGGCTAAAAGGCATAAACATGAAGCATTACAGTACTGAAATAGCAGTATTGTCATAAATAAGGCTGTACATCTCCTGATGAAAAAAAATAAAGCTGTACACCTCCTTAGCTTTATCTTTCTATCTAGACAAACCATTATGGCTTAGAAAAAACCATAGAGTTTTGACTTTTTTCACCATTTCTTACAGTATTTCTGTTACATTGCAAAAATTCCCAGTTTCTGCTTAACCAAGCTAGGCATTATTAGTTTCTTATTAAGCTGGCTAAACTGCTTATTCCTTTGAAATACTTATTGCAATAGTTCAGGGAATAAAATTTCTTCTGTTCTCACAGTAAACAAAGCCAAATTTGTCCAGACCTGGAATTTTGAATTATGCAGAGATGAAAATTAATGGCAAGTCTTAGCAACAGGCAAAAAATGGGGCTCACACTGATCACTTCTGATATTGATCAGCTTGGAAATCTGTGGAAGCAGAACACACATGGAGGGTAAGTTCCATGGCCTGCTGGAATTCCAGGGATGCTCTGTGTATGCTCCATGGCCTTGTCCCTGTATTTGCCCATGGCAGCTGCAGCAGGAGCCTTTGTTCTGATTCACAAAGCACAGCTGAGCTCTGCTGGACCTCCCTGCAAGCCAAGAGCTGTTTAACACCCAGTCCTGACACACCCTGTCCTCTCAGCTCCCACCTGGTCACCTGGGAAAGACCACAAAAGCCATGCCAAACCTGTTTGCAAAGCTTGAACTTTGTGTTCGGCTTCCTCCAGCTTCGAGGCTGTCGACATCTGGGTCTCCTGCAATTTCCTGTGCAGGGGAGAGGAGAGGTGAGAGCAGAGCTCGTGGCCACGTCAAACAACTCATCTGTGCCTTGCAGATTCGGAGGATGGAGCGATTAAACGCCTCAACTGGAATGAGACAACTGCCAACACCACACAGGCTACGAGGTGCTTCCGTGGGACCCATAAATCCTGTCATGTTGTGAGATGCTGTTCCTACTTTGTGGTCCCACTTATTAAAATTTCAACAGTGTAGCCACCTCATAACATAAGCTGTGAACATTATACAGAGTTGACTGCTATATAAATGACAACTTCAGCGGAAGGTTTTCTTGAGCATAATTTGTTTTGGAAATGTCACACACATTGAGAAAATTGTCACCAAGCACCCTCTGTTGTACAAAGTTAGTACAAGAAGAATGATACATTTCCATTTTAGTGTCATAATGAAGGAGTTTGTTGCCATAACTGATAGAGTGAATAGATGCAGCAGCTGTTTCATCAGAGCTGTAATGGGTGCCAAAAGCAGCAATATTATTAGCTACTGTTTAAGAAAACACACATATTTCAAAACAAATCTCATAGTGGTATTTTCTATAGAACATGAGCAAAACTTTAATATGCTTGCGTTTCTTACATCCACAGGCAACATTTTCTTGTTTGTGTCAGTTAAACTCATTTTTACCTCATCTGGCCATGCAGCCACTGCACTCCTTGCTGAGGGCCAGGCTGCAGGAGTTATAAAACTCATCTTTGAGAGGAGTTGCTCCAGCATCTCCCAGGAGCCATGCTTTTTACAACACTGCTTTTAGGATATTCTGCAGATCTCAGAATTGTGAAATGGCTTATGAAACTACCAGCATCCTGCCTGCACTCCATAGGGTGCACAAATTTATTCTCCAACACTGCTGACCAGGTTAATAACTATTTATAGCGAGAATCATGCGCCAGTTCCCTTCGTACTGAACCATATACTTTGAGACCTCAAAACCTCTCTTACACACACTTTTATCTGCATTCCAAGACCTGCCATTTTGTTTTATTTTTAAGTACACTGAAATTGCAGTTGTTAAAACCACTGCTTACAAGCTGCTTATCAAAAAAGCAACCACAGGTATTGATGAATCAAAAAAAAGAGCATTGCATTCACTGGTAGATTTTCCCCACTCAGCCCTGAATTTAAACAACCAACCCTCCAACTAAAAAGCTCATGTGAACTGAAGGTTTTCCACGCTATGCTGAACATATTATAGCTTCAGTGTTATTGCTCCATGGGAGAAATAAATTCTCAAGGCAGGGAGTGCAGCCTGAAAGAACTCCCTCTTTAGCCCCTCGGTTTTCTCCTGCCTGATTTATTTGCCCACCAACCTAAAGATTCAAACACTCCCTGCTCAAGATCTCAAATACATCCAAAATGTTTTTTAAACAACTGGTAATAAATAATTAAAACCCTTCTTAATTTTGGCACATAGGAAGGTGCAAACCTTCCCAGGATAATTCAGGAAGACATCCCCTCTCTGGGCCATTTCCAGGGGAGCAGGAGTGGTGCATCCCTGGCTGGGGCTGGGGGTGCAGTGGTTGATGTGCCCCAGCCCAGGGCTGCAGCCTGTGCCACGGCTCTGTGACACCCAGGAATTGCCCTGGCTAATGGAGACAGATTGGTGTCACAAGGACAGTGCAGCCAGGGAGGAATAAAAGCAGGTTTGCACCCTCCTGAACATGACACCCCCCCAGCACACCACGGAGAAGGGACAATCTGTCCTTGTTTCACTCCCACACTCTCCCAATTGTTTTTCTGGGCAAAGTTGAGTATCAAATGATTCTGTGTCAAACACAGAAATCACCAGAATCCCTCAATGGATGAGCTGTCTCCAGCCACCAGCCCTGGCTGGGAAGATTAAACAGAAAAATACCTCTGCTCCTCCCCAACACCCAGAGCCACACACACACACACACACACACACTCACCTCTCCTTCTCTGCAAAATCATTTTGTAACTTTTGTTCCTTTTCAAGGGCTATGTTCTCTGCTTGGTTCTTCAGGGTCTGTTCATATTCTCGGATTTTCTCCTTAAGTGCTTTTATTGTAACCTCTGCAGGAAAACAATAGGGGAAGAATGAGTTTACACAGCTCCACGTGGTTCCACAACACAAGGCTTGCTTTACCCTGTAGGCTCAGTGTGTTTTAAACTTTAGCTCTTCAACTCTGACACAAAATCAATGGATATGAGTCCCTTTGGAGACCTTTTACTCCCTAAATGTTAAATTGAACTTTAAGTGTTTAGGTTGAGAAGGATCAATGGAGTTTGCTGGAAAGCAGAGTGAAGAGGGTTCCTCTAACATGACTTTTTTTTTTTAAAAAGAAGAAAAAAAATCAATTGTAAAATATAATATCACCTTATTGACTAGTCTAAAATTAGCTCAGTGCTGAGAGAAGATTAATAAAGTCCCAGTGTAGGTTTAAATATGCATTTACACACAGGACACTTAATTCACCTAACTGTGCTCATGCACTAAGAGGCAGCTCCACCATGGTTCATGCACAGATGCAATCTCACACTAACTGAACACATATTTGGGATACAGCTCTGTTCTGCTTCCCAGCTGATGAGAAACCCAGCAGTTGGGGTCCAACTGCTGCACTGACAGCCGGCACTGCAGCTCTGCATGTCCCAGTTGCTGTCGCTGCCTCGTCATCCACCCCGAGGTTTACACACGAACATCGACTATTTTAACTTTTCTGAGGCACTTGCAGCCTTGCAGGGAATTTGCAGAACCCTTCCCTTGGGTAAAGGAGCTCTCCTGCGTTTCCCTGTGCCCAGCAAATGCAGAAACCTGCAGAGCTCCAGCTCAGCATCTCCTTACGTGCCCTGATCTGTTCCTATGTGAAAGGCCAGTGATCCCACCCACAGGAAAAGACTGAATCCTTATAGGGCTCAGAAGAGGAAAAGCAGGACATCCACCAGAGTATGCTTTGTAACAATAATGGAATTTGGAAAAAGCCTTGGACTGCCAGGAGACTCACACAGCAGTCACACAATTCAGAGTACTCACACCGGGATGCAGGGGGGCTTAAAGACATCAGCTCATTAACAGATGCCATTAAAAATGTTTGAGGGAAAAATAAAGATTTTTGGACATGAAGAGTTTCATATTCTGCAGAAACATCCTAGGAAGACAAACCCTAATGTGAAAAATAAACCCTATGGGCTTGGGGGGGAAAAATCTCAATAATATCACACAAACCCACACGTGATGCTTTCAAAATCCCAATGTTGAGAGTTGAGCAGGGAGCTGTGCAGCAGCCAGGAGGTAGCTGGTGACATGATCTGCTGTCTGGGCACTACCAAAGCCAGCCTGGGCCACTGTGACCACAAAAAAGGGGGGAAGAGTGGTAAAAATGCTTGCCAGCAAAGCAGCTGCCTCTGCCTGAAGGAGCAGGATTTTGCTGGCTGTGCAGAAATCAGCTGAGGCTCATTACTGAGTAACGGCCGTGAAAAGGACACGTCACTTCTTTTTTTTTTCTTAAGCAAAGGGAAATTCTTCCCTGAGATTCGGGAAGTCATACAAATCCTGATCTCTTCCTGAAGAAGCAAAGGCTGCTCCTTCACACAGACACCAGGATGCTGCACTCCCTTCTGGGGACACCTCTGCTCCAGGTGTTTTCAGATATAAATCTGCAAAAATATTCTGCTACATGGAGAAGCAGAGAGCAAAATAATCTCATGGAAATGCACATAACTGCACCCTGACTAAGTTTCAGTGTCTAATTTTACAAGAAAACAAAACTACAAAAACGAATGCAAGAAGTGCAGAAATATGGGGGGAAAATGTAGCTTTCGTAATAAAATCTGACTTTACCTTTAAGCACCTAACAATAGATGTGCTGGACAAGTACAGCTGAATCCTCTACATGGCTTGAAGCACTAAATGCCTTCTCCAGTGCTCAGGTCAGCTACAGCTTGTCAGGCACTGCCATTTATACCAGTTTTGGAAGAAGTTCTTACAGGCACCATAGAGCTCATACCAGCCCTCCAAACAAAGAGATTAACTGATCAAAGCACCCTCAGCTAACAACAGCCTTTTCCCTGGATAGCTTATTAATCCCTGTTTGAAACACAGAGTGAAACCACTGCACTGGAGTGGAAAACAACACAAATGCTACAGCGGGGAAATGGAAAGGAAGTTCCAGCACACCAGGGAAAATCAAAAGTGTCAGTTATGAGTGGTTGTAGGAAAAAACTCTACAAGTCAAGAGCTTTGTGGGATGAACCCCTGTGTCATGCTTGGATGTACTGGATGCACAGCCTCAGGAAAACTCTGCACAGTGAACTGCAATGATTGCACATTTCCAGCACAAAATACAGCCTTGCTTAGAGCATTGCAGTTTCAACATGACATCTGCAGTCCAGCCCAAATCCTGGCATGCTGATACCTGTTACGAGATATGTTTGTTATGATAATATGTTTGTTATGAGATGTAACAAAATCAACTTAGTTGCTAACGCAGCTTTAAAATGTTCCTTGGGTGCAACAGTTCCATAAGATGAAAAATAAAATTAAATCTCCATTTTTCCAAATGCCAAGACAATTTACCACCATCCAGAACTGGGCATTAAAGATGGAAATGAAAAGTCCCATGGATGGGCAACTAGGTGTACAGCTGAGTAAATGCTGTTTCCTGGTGCAGGAAACTTTCTTCTGAATCACAAGAAAACTTGAGCAGTCTTAAAGCCAACAGGCTTTAAATCTCACTGAGATTTTCATGTACTTTATCTCATTAAAACTTAAATAATTTAACAGTAATAGCTTGTATTTACATTGCTCTGTGGATAGTCTCAAGAGTAAAAATAAAGTGCATATGCTGAATGTATTCCAGTAGAACATTTAGATAAGGAAAAATAGTACAGAAAAAGTTCCATTTTGTACAGATTCAGATGTGGGTATAAAACACTGAATTTTTGTGTCTGTCTGTGCAAGCTGCACATCCTGCAAGTACCAACACCCACGTTCAGCTTGATGTCAGTACCAGCACTGCCTCTCATGAAATGTCACAAATAACGTCAGTCAGGTGTAATTTTCAGTGCTGAAGGCTACAACCAAATATGCAGAATAACAACTCCATCCTCTGACTTGGTGCCTCAATAATGACACTTTTAAGAAGTCCAGAGAGTCTGCCCAAAGCTGTATCTCCACACACAAATACAGAAGTGGCTCTAACAGACCATTGTATTTCGTATACTGAATTTCAATGCTTCTGTCACCTCTACCTCTAAGAAATAAAACTGAATTCAATCCCTGTCTTCAAATTTCAGCGTGCATTAAAAGCTGATATTATGCTTGCAACCTACCCTGATTTTTCACCTCGGCGAATTCTTTATTGTATTCCTCCAGAGTTTCCCTAAGTTTCTGGTTTTCTGTTTCAATATCGTGCATGCGTTGAACCTTCAGCTGAAGCTGCTGTCCTAAATCCAAGGCTGGAACCGGATCTGAAAAAGAAACAGTAAAATGAAATGTAACAGGGACACTTCTGAGACCCAAGCAGCTCAGAGCACAAGTGTCCTGTTTTCTCCATTTTGGTGCCAGCAGGGCCCAACTTTGAGTTATTAGACCTGTACATTCCTCACATCTTATATCCTGCAAAATTCAAACAACCAGAAATATTTCATTCTATCTATGTTCCCTTTAAATACAGAGCCAGGCTGAGAGGGCTGGGGGTGCTCACCTGGAGAAGAAAAAGCTCTGGGGAGACCTCAGAGCCCCCTCCAGAGCCTGAAGGGGCTCCAAGAGAGCTGGAGGTTGACTTGGGACAAGGGATGGAGTGACAGGACACAGGGAATGGCTCCCACTCCAGAGGGCAGGGATGGATGGGATAAAATTCTTGGCTGTGAGGGTGGTGAGGTCAGCACAGGTTGCCTTGGTTGTGGCTGCCTCATCCCTGAAGTGTCCAAGGCCAGGCTGGACAGGGCTTGGAGCAACCTGGGATAGTGGAAGGTGTCCTGCCCATGGCAGGGGGTGGCACTGGATGAGTTTTATGATCCCTTCCAACCCAAACCATTCTGTGATTCTATGAAATTTGGACATGGCTCCTTCGTCCTGGCCCGTATCCACAGGACAGTGTTCCTGGATGCAGGCAGTCATTGATACAAAGAGGGTTTTAAGCTCTACATTTTTTATTGCAAAATGAGAATTTTGGGGTGAAAAGCAATCAAACTGCAGAGCTCACTGACAGCTGCTGTCCCTCACAGGCCTCTGTTTGTGCAGGAGTGAATTCCTGAAGCAAACTGTACCCTCCTGCACAGTGGAGCTCAAACAGGTTCTGTGACCATGGAGATCTGAGTGGTACTTTCTCTAATTGACAGATCAATAATAATCAGAAACGTTGTGTGGATGTAATCAATTCCACGAACCTTGGGTTTGGATCTCTCTTTTCCTTACACTATTAATCAAATGTCCTCTAAGTAATTCTCTGATGTTCATCCCCTCCTGGTAAAGAGGGTTCTCAGCACACACCTGACATGTGCATGTGTGATTTATTCTGGGACTTCTTCCCAGTCAGGATAGGAAAACTCTGGAGTGTGATGGACTTATAAAAGATTATTGAATATATTTCTGCTATGGGCGCCAGCATCTCTTGTGAAATGGCTGCAAAGATTTAGTCTCCTGTTGAGGAATGCTAAACACCAAACTCAGTGGATCAACAACAGTATATATTAGGGAGTTCACTTAATTTTCAACCACCACAGTCATTAATTTTTCAGACCACCCTCAGTTCCAGTCTCTGGAAACACATAATAAGTCTATTGTACCTCTGTTAACACATTAAGCATGAGCCTGTGTGTTTTTTCAATATGCCAGCGTTGTTGCATAGTTTATAAAAGAATAGCACTGGGTTATGTTGAGCTCAGAGACATTCTAAGTAGCAGCCTGCTGCATTTTGTTACTTGGGTTCTTCAACAGCTTATGGCATTACCCTGTTCATAATACAAAATCTAGGTTGCTTGTCATCTGTTCTCTGTACATACATAGTTTATGACTACATAGCTTTTTCATTTATGCTTTTTAGGCCAAATACTTTTCGTTATTATTATCTGTATTAAAATATTTATAATAAATCAAACTTAAAATGTTATTGTGGCAGAGACAGGGGGGTACAGGTAAGGAATTAAACAGCGAGCTGAAGCGGCAGCAGTAGCACGAGCTGGAGGCTCTGCAGTATTTATGGATGGTCCAATTATGGTGTGGGCTGTCACAACATCCCCCTGCTCCCATGGAGGTCCCTGACCTTCCTCTGCAAGGAGCGTTTTGTCACACTCCTGCAGCTCAGCATCCCCCCAAGAGCCAGCCCGGGACATTCATCTGCTGAGCACAAAGAAAGGCCGGACTGTCTCGCTCTGGCCACGGCTTAAATTGTTCCAGGAACCATGAATCCTATCGGGCCCAGCATCTGAAGCTTCAGCTCTGGGTATTTCTATGAAATAAAGTGCCACGATGAAAGAAACCAAACTTGACAAAATTGTGGGTGCACTTTTCCCCACGCTCATTTTAACACTCCCGTTGTAAAAAGCTGGGACATGCACAAGAGGGATTTTTCTCCTAATACACAAGGCTTTTTATATTGAAATCAGTAAGGAATTAAAAGACAAAAATAACATGGGCATTATAAAGCAAATAATGACTAAACCTTTAGTCAAATTTGCAATCCCTGAGAAGCTTCATGTACAAAATGAAAATGCTTGCAATCTCATAATTATTCATCAGGACATGTATATTTAATTTAGCTCTATTAAAGGTTAATGTTCAAGTAGCAAAACAGTGGCAGAACAAACAAAATGTAAAAAAAGTCTCTGTGCATTAAACTTCAAACTTCACTAGAGCCTATTTGAAGGACTAATGACCTGCAGCCACCAAATACTGCTGGAGGACATGTAAAAAAACCCACGGGTGAAGCACCTCTTAGACTTAATTTTTATAAACTGCATTAAAGAAAACTAATCACTGTAGGACAATAAAATGACCAACCAAGACATTTCGGGCAGAGAGAAAAATAATTTCTCATGGCAAGCTCCAACATGCTCTTTTAGCTTGAAAAACCTAAAACCCTGTTATTTCTGGAGTATTTATAAACATCAATTAACCTGAAACAAGTATAAACCTTACAGTCACAATAGCTTTTTTCTTACCTGAGTGGAGTGGATTTAACATAAATAAAAATACTCTCCTTTTCCCAACACATGCATGCATGGAAAAGCATACCTTTTTATATTAACCAGGTTTGCAAAGTATGTTTCATGTCATTTAACAGGAGGTCACTGAATTTTTAAACAAGCAACGGACCAAAACTTTCGATTCATTACACAAACAACAGGCATACATAGCTCCAAAAAAATCAACTGGCCCTGGCTTACGGGGAGAGGCAGTGAAGGAAATGCCCTTTCTGTGGTCTGTAAGAGAGAAAAATCACCTCGCTGAACGCTGAAATGTGGAAAACTCATCACACATTATTCCCTTGCTTTGAATTTTCTCTTGTGAAATTCCAGAATCCCTGCTAGGGACTGAATAAACAAAAAAATGAGAAAATTGGAAAAAAGGGATCTGATCATCCAGAACTTGAAGATGCATTTTGCAAGTTCATTACTGCCCAAAAGCAGATTGAGATGTCTATTTTTACATTAAATTCAGCACATTTTTTTTCCTCTTGCTTCCTATTCTGCTCGTTTTTCCTAATCCACTTGTTGCATGCCATAGCCACAGAGAAGCCCCCTGCATCCTGTGCTTGCAGGCAGCCCAGCACATCTGGATCCGATCCCTGACGAGGTTTCCCCCAGGCCACCGCAGCAGAAACAGAAACCTTCGTATTTCCAACCCTGCAGAGCCCGTTCCTGTCTCTCCTTCCCAGGGACCGCAGAGCTCTGGGCACAGCCCCGTGCTCACACCTCACTGTCCCCTCGCAGAGGACGAGGATGGACACGTCTCAGTGGGCACAGACACGGAACAATTAATGGTACAAATGCAAAGTGATTTTTATAGCAGTTAATACTTCACATCAAACGAGCTGGTGCGACGCAGCCGCAGCAACACCTCTCAGGCTGTTCTCACACCACACACATGCCCCGACGATGAATCTTTTTGCAAGGAAATATTTTTTTACCCTGCTGTTTATGCATGTAAAGTGCCGACTTCACAAACAATTTTAAAAGAAACATTAAGATTGATTTTGCCCGAACTACGCATTACATGAGGCAGCCCCTCACCACCCTGGGTGCAGTTTTGAGTGTCACAATTTAAGGAAGATATAAAGCTGTTAGTGAGTGTCCAAAGGAGGGACAAGTAGGTGGTGAAGGGTCAGGAGGGGCTGTACCAGGAGCGGCTGAGGACATTTGGTTTGTTCCTGGAGAAGACTGAGGGGAGACTCATCAGAGTCTGCAACTCTGATCTCTGCTCTCTGTGACCAGGGACAGGAGGAATGAATGGCTGGAGCTGTGTCAGAGGAGGTTTGGGTTGGATATCAGGGAAAAGTTCTCCCCCTGAGGGTGGTCGGGCACTAACCAGGCTCCCCAAGGGAATGGGCACGGCCCCAAGGCTGCCAGAACTCCAGGAGCGTTTGGACAACGCTCTCAGGCAGAGGGTGAGGTTGTTGAGGTGTCTGTGCAGGGAGCTGGACCAATGATCCTTCCAGCTCAGGATATTCTATGACTCTACAATCACCCCCCACCCCACATCGCTCAGCCCAAACCCAATCTCAATCCCCGAGATACAACAGGGCCATCGATGACCATCTGAACTTTCCAAGCGAGTTTTGTGGACGAACCCCTATTTTTCCCTCACCCTGCGAGCTGGAAGGAGGCACAACTCTCAGTGTCAGTAATCCCATCGCGGTGTTTTCACCGCGGGCGCTGTCACAGGGCTGCCCTCCCCGGTCATCGCAGCCACGGCTGCCCCCGCGCCCCTCGCCCGGTGACACCGCACTGCCGCCCGCCTTCCTTTTCGCCAGGGCACTCTGGGCTAATGTAATCATACGATTACATAATTAACCCAGCTGTCTCATTAAGAAAATCAACTGGAATTCAGGGCATAATTAGTCATACAGCAATTAGCATGCTGATGAGCAACTGATGAAAAGCTGTCTCGATATAGAGTATGCTGGGACCACCCTCGTTATTTAAGGAGAGGGGGGAAAAGCCCACCTCGGCTCATGGAAAAGGAGCTCCTGCGGGACGGGGAATGTTTAAAGTTAATGTTTAACCCTTCGGCCGTGGCTGTCGCTGCCGTGAGGGGTGAGGACCCCCGAGAACACTGAGGGGCTGATGACGGGGTTTGCCAAACGGAGTGGAAAAACTGTGTCATTGTTTAAATGTACAATTTACAGCGCGCGGGGCCAAATTACCCTCTCTCCCCATATATATTTATATAAAAAAAAAAGTATATATTTAACCCCAGGGCCGCGCAGCGCTGCTCGGCGGGAGCAGTCCCGAGGAACGGGCTCCGACAGCCCCACCGGGAGGGAGCACAGGGAGCCCTGAGGTGCTGCCCGGAACCCCGGAGGAACCGCCGGGACCCCCGGAGTGACCTCCCGGACCCCCGGAGGAACCGCCGAAGGAACCGCCCGGAGCCCCGGACGTGCTGCCCGGAGCCCCGCAGTGACCGCAGGGACCACCGGAGGGGCTGTCCGGAGCCCCGCAGTGACCGCAGGGACCACCAGACGGGCTGTCCGGAGCCCCGCAGGGACCACCAGCGGGGCTGTCCGGAGCCCCGCAGTGACCGCCCGGACCCTGAGGAACCCCCGGGATCCTCGGCCGGCCCCGGCCCGGAGCGCGGCGGGGAGAGCGGCAAAGCCCGGCCTGGATCGCGGCGCGGGCGGATCGGCGGCGGCCGCGGGTGCCGGTGCGGTGCCGGGGGGCTCCTCACACGCTGTAAAATCACCACAAACGGGGCCGTTCCGTGCCGTGAGACCCCCACGGATGGGCCAGGGCCGGCACAAGAGCCCAGCGACCCGCTCTGCCCTGCCCGAGGTTCGCTCTCTGTTTATTTGCAAAATACATTCATGGAAATCACAGAATCATAGAATGGCTTGTGTTGAAAGGGATCTTAAAATTCACCTCCTTCCACCCCCTGCCTTGGGCAGGGACACCTTCCACTATCCCCACTGTCCCAATGTCCAGCCTGGCCTTGGGCACTTCAGGGATGGGACACCCAGAGCTTCTCTGGGCACCCTGTGCCAGGGCCTCACCTCCCTCACAGGGAACAATTCATTCCCAGTATCTAAATTAAACCTCCTCTCTTTCACTTCAAATCTGTTCCTTTGGTATCGTAACATGGAGCTCCTCAACAGCCTCTTCTAAAACAAAGGACTTGCCTTTTAATAACCCCTCCCTTCATTTACAGGCCTGTAACACTGGAAACGATAAGAAAGCAAGTTATGAAACAGTGCCAGAACTACAGGGGCAATTAATAATTTATATCACTGGAAATGTGTTTCCTAAGGTTGGGATCTAAAAATAATTCATGGAAGGCAACGCGTCTCTTTCAACGCGACTGAATTTCTGTTGCCCAAACCCTTCTGTAAGCAAAGCTTTCGATGATCACTCACCAGAAACGCCCACACGAAACGATAAGGGAGGGGGAAAAAGATAATAATCCTCTTTAAACACAACTTTATTAACGCTATTTTACTTTTCCAAAGAGCCAGGAGTTCAGCCCCGCTGTCACAATACTTTGGTCACAAAGTAAAGGAAGTTTTTTTTCCCCCTTCCTAAATGCAACACTGCTGTTTGCAGGGAGCGTTCCTGCCGGAGAACGATCCCGGGATTACAGACACGGAGAAGCTCCACGAGCTTCTGATGCAGTAACTGCTTTCGTGGGAGACTGCATGCCTGAAAATAACCTGAAAATGTGTTTTAGAAAAAATAATAATTACATTGTAGCTTTTGAATATTCAAACACCTCACAGCATACTTAATTAATTCATTAATTATTCCCCAGAAATTTCAGGGGTAAATTGAAATAGCCTAGAGAGACTGAGACAAAGATTTCATGGAATAAATGATAGCTTTGCTCCCGTTCCCCTATGACTCTGGTAGCCCAGGGACAGAAGAGTTATAGCCGTAATTCCATTTGAAACAAAGCTCATCATCTCTCCAACTCACTTCATAAAAACCATGAAAAGGTTCTTCCTTCAATCAAGAATTATACATATTTTCTTACTCCCCTATCCCACAGGACTGGGATCTGTGTCTACCTTTTATTTTTTCACACTTTTTAACAGCATTCTCCTCACCCTCGGGCAGTCAGAGCGTTCTGTGCAGGCTGTACTGGGGAATTCAAAGTGCCCACAAGAGGGTGAGGGACTCTCATTTTCCTTACCAGAAAAAAAAAAAAACCAACCCAAACCCAAAAAGGCTGAATCCCAAATTCTGCCGACCTCTGGAAGCAGCAGAGCCAGACTGATGGGACCCCCCTGCGTGGGGACGGGGGAGTGGCAGCAGACCGGCGCCTTTCCTCCCCATTAATCACGGCACAAGTTCTCCAAAGCTTGCAGGGTTAAATGAAACAGCACAGGATGGAGTACAGGCAATGTGACCACAATCACAGAGATCCCTCCCAGAGTGTGGTCCTTACATCTTGTGGGCTATTATTTAAAAACATCATTTATTTATCTCCCAGCTTGGGAATGGTTACTGCCAGAAAGATGCCCCAGATTGAGATGCATCACTATCCTAGTATCAAAAAAAAAAAATCACATAAGGCAGAGTAAACAATCGACTCCTTCACAAACTGCACTGCAGTTCCCTCTAGTTTTAAAGCAGTAATCAATGTAAATCCTCAGAAAAGTTTTTAATATTAAACGTGGGGTGTGCATAATAGGTAGGGCAGTATTTGATGGCACTATGTGAGCTGAAAAAGAACCTAATGAGTGACAAGAGAAGCCACTGCAACTGAAAAGGCTCCAGTTTGATTGTTAATGTTCTAGTCCAGGACACTGGAATTTCTGCTCACACCACAAGCTCAGTGCAAAGGACAGTTACAGAAAAAACAGTTGTACTCCAAGTTTCATTTCTCCTATCTGGAGATTATAAAAGAAAAAAGAGCCTCCCACTATGTTTGAAAACATTTCTGCCACATTCATCCCTTCTTTCTCCTAAAAGCTTCTGAACAGACTTAGCACTAAACCCTCCAAAAGCTGGGGTTTATTCTAATTCCAGTTCACATTCCTGCAATCGAGAAAGTCCAATATTCCCCCTTTTGCTCCACTCACGGGCCTTGGGGCTGCTCTAAATCTCTCCCTACAGCAACATCTTCCCAAAGGCTGAGGTGACATCCTGCAGGTGAACACAGCTCCTTCCCACAGGGGTATCTGCTGGGATATCTCCTTCCACCACACATTTTTCCTGCTCCTGTTCACTGCATCCTTCCCCTTATCTGCACCTCCCCTCTTCCTTCCGTGCCTCTAGCCTACCAAGTAAAATAGGGCTTGACAACCACACAATAAATTTTTTAAAGTGTATGCTTTAGGGATATTTCTTCCTCTGAATATTTATTCTGGCTTTTACAAAGGAATTTATCCAATTATTAATTCAACGAGAAAAACTACAGAAAAAAGTATGTGATCAGACAAGCCCGACTTCAAGCCACGTATTCAGGTAACAGAACTATTTTCAGTTATTTTGACGTGGGTTTCAAAACAGAAGGATGAAGTGAGTGAGTTCTAAAGACGGGAACTGGTCAGGACTTTGTGCTCCATCAGAAAATAGCTGTGCAACACTAACAGTGCTGCCCCACCAGCATGCACTGACCCAGCAGCACACATCTCAAACTGCACACTGTGCTGCGCCTTGGAATCCCAGCCCCACGGGGAAGGAGGCTGAAGTGATGATGAGCTACTTGTACATTCCTTAGCACTGGACTGCCACGGCTGGAGCAGCATTCAGGCGATTCAGGATGTTCTGGGAAATGAAATGGCAGCAGCTCTGCCCCTCTGAGAACTCTGCTCAAATCTCTCGTCTGCAGTCAGGGCTTTAAACTGTCCCTCTCACCCCCACTCGGGCAGATTTGCAGAACAGTTTGGGGAGAATCACTGAATTTCTACAGTCTGTAATTTTTTACGGTACAGACTTCGCTTCCAGAATTACCTGTTTGTGCAACTCCTTCTTTTTAACAGTTCTAAACACGAAGGTGAAAAATCAGGGATTTTGGCTTCAGATGGGATCCACTCACCAGCTAAATCACTGCCTGCAGCCACAGGGGTTTATGGCTTTTCACTCTCTCAAGTATTAACTATGCTCAATTTTCTGCTTAATTTTATCAGGTTTTCAAGTGTGTTTAGAAAGACACCTGACTGCTGCGTTTGAGGAGTGTCTGTGCCACTTCTGTCCGTGAGCAAGTTCATTTTGCTTCCTTTCCCCCTGAGAGTACTCACTGTAATATTGTTTTCCTTTCCCTCTAAGGTTGAGAAAAGGCACGTTATGAATATTCATTTCCCTTGTACAGTCTGGTGCAGCAAAAACATAAACTTGTTCATTTTATGGGTCTGTGCTTTGTTTTATTCCAACGTATTTTATTGGGAAAGGGGTGACAGTTTTGACATCTATTATTATCAAATGAGGAACTGCCGAAAATTTTTCACTCTGCAATGATACCAAACATTTCTCAGAAATTCTCTGTGCTGATCAGCCTCAATGTACCACAAACTCAGGGTTTACTATGACCTGATCTTGCTCTTTAGACAGTTTTGCCAAGCAATTAACCATTATCTCAGACATGAGCACTCTAACTTTTTCAAACTCTTTTAAATATTCTACTTTGGGATGTGCTTAAACACAGTCCCTGAGAGTGAACCTCTTTCCCCTCACCTCTCTTTATTATGGGTAAATTTACATTCACCCAGCTATCCCTACAGGCAGAAAAGGCTGGGGGTGCCCAGGTTGAAATTCAAGCACATCATGAGTCATCTGGGTCTGTAAAATCTGTATTGTACAGACTTCCCTACCAGGGCTGGCATTAACCTTTCTGCTTAATGTTACACTTTCCCCAAAAATCCAAACACGGCACAGGACGTACATAAACACAACAACTTCATACACATTGATCACCTCCAACATAAGCAGCAGATAATTTTTCTAGAGGGAAAAAACCCCAACCAAACCCAAAATCAAACCTGTTTTTTCCTTGCATCACCTTTAACCTCAGAACATTGATCAAATACACTTGAAATGGAATTTTCTCGTAGCCCAAACCGCGGTGCAAGTCTGGAGAGGGCTGTGAGTTCATAATCAAAAGGTAATAGCTGATAACTGCAAGCACTGCAAATAATTTTCATTTCTGCCTTTAGAAGGAATTCCCTCACACTTATTTAGTGCTTAACTGATCATTTATTTGAAAAGAACTTTGTGTTTCCTCAGCAAAAGCGTTCCTTGGAAAAAGAATGCCCTATGCAGGGCAGTTGGAATTTGCAAGGCTGAACTGGGGTTCCATGTGAATTAAAATACTACATGTAGTGATAGGTGTGTGGAAAACTCCTCTGGAACGAGCTGCTCCTCCTTCAAACCCCTTTGTGAGACACAGCCCCCATGGCTGGGCGTGCAATTTATGATGGCAAGGAGTAAGGGACAGATAAAATTTCCACTTCAGCCATCTTTCACTGTTATTGCTTTTGATTGTTTTGACAGGGCACATTAAAAAAAAAAAAATCTTATTTTTACCTTCTGTTTTTTGTTATCCTTCCCTTTGATAGCAGGTCCTCTGAGCTAAGACCCACACCACACACATTATATAGCACCAAACCTGACCAGCACAGGCCTGGGAAGAGTCTGCAATAAAACCACACACACATCCCCTTTTACAACCTGAGAGTCATTCTGTTTCCTGATGAGAAAATTCCCATTAAGGAGGAACGAAGGCCATTCCTGGCTCAGCCCTGGAAGGCAGTGCAGCCCCTCCAAACCAAGAGCAGTTTGCATTACCCTTCCCTCACTCTCAAATGTGCATATGCTGAAAAAACTCCGTGTTTTTCCTGTTGTGTGGACTGAACCCAACTGGGTTTAATTTTGCCACATCCAGAGAGCAGAGTTTGTGTTTAAAGGCACAATTGTTTCTTCTTTGCCGGCAGAGGAGCAATACTGAGACGAAATACTGAGCAAATCCACCATGGCACTGAGCTGTGTCTGCAGTGATCCACCCAGCAGAAGGGAAACTCTATTTAACCACTTCATCCAGACACTGACACCTGGCTTCCCTTGCTCTCCATGTTCTAACTTTTACTTGAAAATTACATTGAAATTTTGTTTAAAAAAAATAAAGTAGTGAACACCGTTCCTTTCTGAAATAAAAATACTCAGCATTTTTAGAGCTTACTATTTTTCCTGTAAAGATTTAGGAAAAAAAAAGCTTTTTGAATATACTGTTTCTGCAAGGCAACACCACTCCTGCAAACACACAACAAGGCTCCAATTTCACTTTAAGTGCTTGCAAGATTAAGACCCTAAAAGCCAAGGGTGCTAACATAATACACTTATTTTATAAAACTGAACACAAAGGATTCTTGAACAGATGGGAGAAGGCTTCCCATACCCAGCCTCCTTTTACTTCAAAATAAATATATTCACATTATTTTTAAAGGTAAGTTGTGACAACCTTGTTGATTAGTGCAATTCATGTGGCAGCATTCACTTTTCCCTAGCTCTGTACTGCATACAGAAAATAAGGCAATTAAATGAGAAAATTAATTCCATTAATTAAAAATGTTCAGGCTCAAGCAAGACAGAACGATCTGAGTGAGAGTTACAGCTGTATAAATGTACATAAACCAAAATGTTTTCCTTGACATGTACTTTCCTTTAGGAAGGATAAATTTTGCAGCACAAAGCAATGATAATGCTATTTTAACAGCATCATAAAGCTGGAGAGAGATATATAAAAGGTCTGTTTTATCTTTTAAGGAGAAACCCCCTGATGTACATAGGAAAATTTACAAGTAAAATACCACCCCTCCCACAAATTCCTTACTGGTGAGCCTGAGTGAAAACTCTGGTCAGGTCAGGAAAGAAAATCATTAAACTTTGCTGAATCCATAAAGCACTGTAGCTGGAGTTTCAATACAGATCATTTTATAGTTAAATTAAAATAGAAGCCCTTTTTAATTATATAAAGTGTGCACATTATTACTGAGGAGAGAAATACATGCTTTCCTCAAGAACCATAAAATTGGCTGCTGGGAATTAGACTTCAGCTGCAATTATTATATGGTCCTATAAAGGATATTGAAAGTCTGATAAAATTGCACCCTTGTCATGTAACAGCGATGCTTAATGCTAAATAACCACTCTGCACCATTCCAGTCATAGCTTCCCTCAAACATCACCGCTCCCTCCTCACACTGAAAAAACACAGCAGCAATGGGGAGCTAAAAGTGTACCTAAATATTTGAAATACCAAACGAACAGGTCAAAAGATATGTAAAGCCACACGGAGGCGAAGCAACACGTGTGATAAATGAATAGTGATGGCTGTTTATAAAGGAGAGCTCTCCATGGATACCCACCCAACCCTTCATGGACACTGCCCAGCCCTCCGTGGATACTGCCTGACGTGGCAGACTACACAGGATGAGAGGGAAATGAAAAAGAGCAGCACAATGAAGCAGAGTGACAAAGAGCAGTGCCATACATTCCTGATGGCTGCTTTCCTTCTCCTTGCAGCGTGTGTTGTAAACTGTGAGTATTCGTTACGCCTGCACACGGCTACAGGAGACTGGCTGGACTTCTCCTGGAGAACCTGGAATTTGCTTTTACCTCAGGCCTCCAGGTAACAGCGTGGGCCTAAAACCTGGAGATCTTTCTCATCCCACAGACTCCACTGCACTCCCAACTCAGCCAGGCTGAAGTTTTTATGTGTATTAAGAATATCAAAGAAATATTTCTGTGACAGGTGACATATGGCACGTGCAGGGGACGGCAGGGCAGGAGAGAGGCTGCAGGGTGTGGGAGCAGGGCTGTAAATTTGCTCCTGCAAATGAAGGAAAAGAGAAAATTCTTTCTCCTACAAAGAAGTCCTGAGAAAGTCCCTCAGCATTTCAACAGCAGTGGAATATAAATCCCACCTTCTCCTCAAGGCTTGGTCTGATCTGCTGCTCAGATCCCAGCACCTGTGATCGTGCCAGGCTTCAGAAAGAGGGCTCTGCACAAGAGCACACGAAGGATCCCACACAGCTCTTGTTTGACACCACTTCTCAGTTGTGAAAAAAGCCAGACTGTTCCAAACCAAACCTACTCAGCTCCCAAATTATGGCAGGAAACTGCAGTGAGTGTTAGTGTGGAGATGGAGGGGCTGCAGTGCCTCTCCCCAGCGCTCACTGCTGGACTCCCAGGCTGCAGAGATGTTGGGAATGTTTTCATGGAGGGGTTTCTTTCCAAGCCAGAGCTGTGGGTGCCCATCCCACGCCCACGCTGCTTGTGCCAGGCAAACTCAGAGTCTGTGCCCTCTCAGAGTTATCCCCTCCTCCCATGGCATGGCATGGCCAAAGGGGCCTGTTCTGTGTTCAGTGGAACCTTGCTGAGACTCTGAGCAGGAAATAAGTGAAGGAAAACTCACAGACCACAGCTGACTGACCTAAAAACATTTCCAAGGCAGCTGTGGCCCAGGAAGAGCGTGGTGAGTCCCTGCACCCCTACAGAGGGACTGGCCACTGGGCACTGCTCAGCTGTGAATGGGAAAGCATAAAAAAATACATTTGTTAACTCAGAGTGAGCATCTGAAAACACTGGCCTTTCAACCAGTTAATCGTTAAACTAAGACATTAAAAAATTAGTTTTTATTTGAAGCATACATGAAATGCGCTCATTAAATGGTAAAACTAGTAAAGGCCAGGGTACTGTGAAACTTTAAAAGTATTTAAAAGTATTAATTACACCTCAAAACCCCTCCTGAGGTATTTTGAATATTATATATAATGTTAATGTTTTATAAAAGTATAAAATGACACACACAGGGTCGTGTGCCAACAGCTCAGTCAGGCCAAGATGTGGCAGTGGAGACTTGGGCTTCTCACTCCCTCTCAGCTGTGGGTACAGTTGCAAAAAGAAAAATCTGTTCAGGCAGTTATTTATCTACCACTGGGGAAAACAAAAAAAAAATCAACTCCCAAAATGTAAAAAGAAATGAACTGAAACCAAATGCCAAACAAAGAAAGTTCGGATGCCAAACAAAAGGGAAGCTGAAAACACATACAATAAAGGCCTTTGAATAAAATTTATGATCACACTTACACTGCACAGAACTGAAATTTGGTAGTGATTTACTTTTCAGTAAGGCTTTTTCCTTTGTTTTTTTTGGAAGGCATGGAAAGTTTTCTCTCTCTTTTAAAAGTACAAATATTGCTGTTTCTTGGTGAAGCTTCGAGATGTCTTTTATTAAAAAAATTGTCTGAACCCTCTAACAAAGTACTGAGGATCACACAGTATCATAATAATGTAAATTGACTCACATAAACATTAACATGTAGATGCAGTGAGAAGTCTTGAAATGTGCCACAGTTACAGTTCTCTCCAATACAGGAGTGCATCAGTTCCAGAACAAATCCATTGCTCATATTTACCTTATTAAAGGTAGGAAAAATGCCCAGTAGCATTCACACGAACACGAACCATCAGTTTCTCAGAATAAGAGAGTAATTTGCTTACCTGGAACATCAATTAATCTCTTATAAACATTCAAGAAGGCTGCCTCTGCTTCTTTGCTTCGTTTACCCAATGCGTCAATCTAAAAGGGGAGATGAGAAAAGAGGCTTTAATTCTTGTTCCAATACAACCCTCACACTCAGAGCTATAAATATAAATGAATAATTTCATGTGAAACTATTAAGTACATAAAAAGGGAACCCAAGTCTCCTGTGTACAGCTCCTATAGAAGCAGCCTTAAAAGACTGTTCCTGCTACATTTGTACTGAATATAATTTAAAGTCCATTTTTTAGACCAATAACAGGCATCAATATTTTCATGAACACTCCTGCCTGTTGTGATTCTTTACTTCAAATCTTTATAAAAAGCCTGGTATTTGCCAGGCAGATTCTCTCCTCAACAACTGTTTTCCTTTACCACTTATTGAGATCTAACACAGCAAACGGAACTGCGGCCACTTCTGATGTCCCACTCTGCCTTTATTGTGGCAAATAGATTTTTCTGTTATTTCCAATAAGCCTGAGAGGAGATGAAAAGATGGACTTGTTGAGCACCCTGTGGTACTTAACACTAAATAACTGTGAATCTTCTACATGGAAAGAAGTTTTCCAGTACAGCTCAGGCACAGTCTGCACTCCTGAACTCCTCTGTCCATCTTCTCCTTGTGTTCTGTAACACGCACAATACTCATCTAAGAATTTATTTTTATCATTTTATTATTTCCCTCCTATGTCTGTATTTTCATCTGAAATTCCATTTTTTAAAGGAAAGGCAGCTTAAGAGCTCTGAGAATAAGATATTTATTCCACAGCAACTTATTTTGATAAACATATATTTTCCTACTGTACTAGAAACCAGAGGATTTACTATTACTAAATATTGACAATAAACAGCCCAACTGACTCAGGATCAGATCCAGTGTATTAATACTCCAAAGCAGGGGGACAGAAAGGGAAACAGGAAAGCCTGACACAGCTCTGTGGCAGCTTACCCAAATCAGGAAACCAAAGGCATGGAGATTATCGTTCCCATATTTTAATAAAAGGCAAGGAAGGATCTGAAGAACTGCGGATACAAAGGCCTGATATCAATTCTTCTGTGTATTTGAAAGGCAGTGGATATTATGGAACCATTTAAAGGTGCGGACGTCACCGCGGCCTAAAAAAAGGAAGGCCCTGTCTGAAAAACGTCCTTGAATTCTTTCTCTACATTATTGATTTGGTAGATAAGGCAGAAACAATGGCCAGAGTTTACTGTATCTGCATTTCAGGAAAGTATCTGAGATTTTATGCTGCAGGAGGGGGATTTGCAGCACTGGGAAGCGTGTGACCAAGGCAGGGCTTTGCCAGCGCTCAGGCTCGGGAGGCGCGGGGTGCCAGGGAGAGGAAGAGGAGGGGAGATGAAGCAGGAGGGTGCTGCGGGGTCAGCCCTGGTGCCACTTGTGTTTACTTTGTACTGAAACGCCTCTGTGAAGAGAAGAGAATAATTTGGGAAGGGAGAGGAGGGCAGTCCTACAATGTGGATGATAAAAATAACGGAGGGATTTGGTGTGGGACGGCGCGGGGCTGATGTGGATCAGCCTCGTGGCTGGAAAGTGACTTGTAGGGATCATTATGGGCAGGATTAAGGCCAGAAAACCAAAGACAATCGTAGAAATGATACAGAAGCACAATGCACGACGTATAAGCCAAGAAAAGGCTTGGAGGGGAGGAGGGGTCAAGGAGGGAAATAAGGACACGGGCAGCGTCCGCGCAGCGTTTGGCAGCAGCAGCAGCAAGGAAATCTTGGGAGATACGGCGAGAGGCTGGGAGGAGATGAGTTCTGGCAACACAATATAAGGTTGTATTTAAAGAAATAAACCATGTTCCTATTTCACTTACATCCCCCCAGGATCTGGGTTAATTTATGGAGATGGGTGGAGGTGTGGTGTAACTGAAACCCGACCTATTTGCAACTTTTCAAAGGGTATTGGAAAAGTGATAAATGAGCATCAGATGTCGAAATGATGGAGGATGTGGGGAGCAGATATAAATTCTCAAGAAGTGCTGGCCATGCTGGTCTTTCAGAGTTTACCAAGAAAGACCACGGAAGGGGACTGGAATCCCCCAGGGTGCCTGACATGCTGCAGAACAAGGGATTGATGGTTGTAAATAACCCACTTAATATCTGAATTCGAGCAATCCCAGATGGACTGATGCTCATTAGGGAACGAGAACAGAAGCAATTCGGAGAGAACATTTTCACACGAGGAGTACTTGAAATGAGCCTGTGGAAGGAGGTGCCAAAGGCAGGGAGGCCCCGGGATGTGTAAATCCATGGTGGGGAGCGCAGGCACCGCTCGGGGATGGGGTGAGAAGGAAGGGGCAGCACCAGGGACACTTGTGCAGTTGAGCTGTTTGATGGGTGCACAGAGACTCTGAAGGCCAAACCACACCATATGTTACACTTCTGGACTTCAATGTTCCCACATACAATTTTCTCTCGCAGCCGCTCGGCAGAGAGCAGCCAAATTTAAATTACTATTATTAAATACAATTAGCATTACAGCACTGATTCTGTACTGTATTTTGAAAAATTCATTTGCCCCTTTTATGAAAAGCAAAGCATTTAAAATGCTTCCATTTCTGGGAAATAACAGGATGGATTTGTTTTCCTGTTACAGTTTTTCCACATTTTAATAAAGAGCATTTGTTCTTTTATTCTCTCTAAGTATTATAAAAGGTATGGTTTATTTGCTCCTTACCAGTTATAGAATGATGGAAATATAAACCAGATTTGAAACAACATCTTCCAAGGAGATCAGAGACTTTCCAAAGGAAGCAGTTTGTAAATCACAGGTATTTTACACCTTTTTTCACCTCCAAATTCAAAACCAGAATTCCAAACAATCCCACCAGGCAGAAATATGGTTTTATGTTTTAGTTGTTAAAAAAATAAATCAACTTGTCTGGTTTAAAATTTTACTAAAAATGAGCTCTGCAACTATTTTATATCTTAAAATAAAATTTAGAAAAAGCACCATGACAACTTTAATTGGAATAAAAAAAAAATAATTAAGCATGCAAGCACCCAGGTGCATAAGGAAATATGGGAGGAAAAAGACATCAAAAATAGCAAAATATAAATGAAGTCCAGAGAGAGAGGAAACAGAGCACTGAAATGACATGGAAACATTTGGAAGTTCACTGAAAATTTTTCAAATCAAAGTAAAATTGGTTCAGAAGCCAACAAGGCTGAGCTGCAATCAGCTATCATTAAACCGTTGAACTACATTATAAAACTCTCGCTGAACATTTTTATTTGACTCTAAAAACTTCAGGGACCCTGAAAGAAGTCAACTTATAATTACACTCGCGTTGTCTTGACACGAGCTTAGCTCCACATCTTAATTTATCTAAACCAGGCCCCATTATGTCTTCTCTGAGCAGAAAGAAACAACAGTGACCTCTGTATTCCCCACCACCCCCATAAACATATGTTCACTTTTAAGTTTTGGCATCCTATTTGTCTTGATAATACCACTGGCGCTGCAGTGAGATAACAGAGCTGAGACACCAGGAATCCTCCCTGCTCAGCACAGCCTTCATCTCCCTCTCCATCCCTGAAACACCGCCGGAGCCACGCAGAGGAGCCGGGCCAGACCGGGCTGAGACCAATCCTCCCTTTATCCACCTTGTTTTTCCGGGTCAGGTGCTCTCTGAGTTCTTGCTCGGGGTACCAAGGTCACCTCAGAGGCTGAGTGTCTTCCCTTCCCCTCCAGCATCGTCTCCCTCCAGCCTGCCCATGAAGATCTCCGTGCTCTGATCCCACTCTCCACTGCTCGTGCCTGACACTGCTGGCTTGCTCCCCTCAAAACAGGGACAGCCTAGCTCAGGAGCACTTGGTTCCAGTCTAATACCCACTGCACCTGGCTAAAATCAAAATATCCTCAATGAAATCCACGGATTTATCTCCACATTTACGTAAGCACCATAAATCTGGCACCTATGCCAGGGAAGGTGCTGAATGCAGGTTTATCCATATGTTTCCTCTTTCAGCTGTGTCCAGCCAAGTTCAGAAGGATAAAAGAAAAGCCTGTGGCTTTAGTTTGGAATCTGTCACTTTTTATGCAGTAGGAGACTTCAGCATTAACTCCAGTCTGATGTTTACTGCCCCCCAATCTCCTGAGCACAGGTCTGCAGGGCTGGGATGCTCTGGGCTGGAGGAACGTGGTATCACCTCATGGACTGCAGTCAGACTGAAGGATGCACACCTCTGCTCCTGAATTCAAAGATGGAGCAGGATGATGAAGCTCTCTGCAAGGAAGCTGCACTGCCAGATGCCAGCACATCCTGCACTGACACTTGAATTCTCTGAAGTGACGGGGATCAGCACATTAACACATCCCTGAGCACGAGACCAGCTCACGTGCTGCAGCTTGGATCCACTCTGATCATTCAGGAGAGCTGGATCATTGGGGTGCTGCACTCAGCATCCCAAAGACATCTCCTGTGTGAGGGGTTCCCAGTGCTGTGTCTGTCTGGCATTACCAAAGTTTTAGTGATTTACTCTCAGTGCCACAAACACAAGTGTTCACACAGTTGTGCTAAATATGAACTTTGCAGTCCCAGCTCTTCCACTTATCCTCATAGTTCTCCAATTTTATTCTCACTCTTGGTAACCACCTTAACGTGTCTTTCACTGTCCTGCACACAATCTGGAACTAATTTATCAAGTAAAATTAAATTATTTTAAAGAGAAGTTATTTTTCTATTCTGATTTTTAATAAATGGATGCCTTAAGGAGATACCCATCCCTCTTCCCTTACACATCTTCTGTCGCATTGTTTTGCATCACGAAGTTTTTCCATTTGTCTTCAATTAGTTCAAGTTACCGAAACACCATTAAGAACTGGAAGAACCATATGAAACAAAGGGAAAAGCACGAGAACAACTCATGAAAGCACCACTCTTTTAAGCCATGCTCTATTCGTGAATAACTGCCTTGGAATCAAATGGTGGCTACAGCAGGATTATTAATGCATCAGTCTTTCTTTGGAGCCTTTACAATACAGTTGGCTTTCCCTTTCTTAATACCAAGAGTACTACATTAGTAAATAAATTAATGAATAATTTTGTAATTTACAAATTATTAACCATCCCCGTTAATTTACTTTGCCACTGACAAAAGAAAAAGCAATAAATTCTTATTTTTAGCTTTGTTGCAATTAAAACAGTTTGGAAGCAAAAGTATAAAGAAATTATTTCTGTACAGTTGCTGAAGGCATATGGTGTGGATTTTAGCTGGGCTATAAATTGTTTTACAGAATTAAGGAGTTCACAGTGGATCCAGTACCAATCTGTTTAACAAAGCTGCTTGGGTCAG
This sequence comes from Eopsaltria australis, assembly GCA_034509425.1. Lineage (NCBI taxonomy): Eukaryota > Metazoa > Chordata > Aves > Passeriformes > Petroicidae > Eopsaltria > Eopsaltria australis. Next base: position 617,957 of record JAVTVJ010000394.1, read on the forward strand.
GACACAGGTACCAGGAAAGAGCCTGGGAAGGGCACGCCTGCCTCACCAACTTGTTGGTTTAACCTCAAGTTAAGCAGAGAGCTTTCAGAAGGACTCAAACCCCTCAACTTCTCAGTTCTGCTCCCTCCACTGCGAAACAGCTGCAACCTTGAACCCTTAAAACCTCCTCTTTCTTTCATGCCCAGATAAATCCTGATTTTCCCAGACAAACAACGCTGCCATCCCCTGAGGAATGTTCTCACAGGACAGCTTCTTGCTGCTTTTCCAATCTTTGATCTTCCTTCCCAGTAAAACAGCCCAGCCCAACATGTGCCTGCAGATATTGACAGCAGAGCCACAGCTCTGATTAAATCCTGTTTGCCACCCTGCCTCTGGATCAGTGGGTGTCCTGTCCCTGCTGGACCTCTCCTGGAGCCCTGGATAACCCACCTGCCTCCCTCCCCACCTCTCTCTGAATTTCAGAGCAGGTTTCTCAGCTCCCAGCCCATCCATGGGGCAGGCAGGGAGCAGCCCCTCCCTACTCCTGCTCTGCTCTAGCATGATTCAGCTCAGTGGCTCAGGGAGAAACTAAGGAAGGAGAGGAAGAATTTATTTTCCATTGTGCTGGAAGACTGAACTGACTCATCCTGTGCATTTGCTGGGCTCAGCACGAAGGAGGAGGTGGGGACCAGGACTGGGGGAAGGACACCCCACATTATCAGTCCCTCACCCTCATGGATGGGGTACAGCACAAAACCAGAGTGACAAAGGAAGGCAAAAGGAGGCTCAGAGCGCCAAATGTTACCAAAAATCCCTTTTATCAATCAGTCTTTTGGTATGAAAGTGGATTAAATTTGTTAATGTCTTTACCAGTTCACATTATATCCTCTGATACAATGATGTGTTACAATTTTACTTAAGGCTTTTGTGTTTTTCATGCTCAAGTGAAACAAATCAAAAGGAGAGCCTGGTCCTGGAAAGAAGGACTTTGCTCGTGGAAGCTTGTAGCTGTCCATGAAGGATAAAGGATACTCTGAACACCAAGCTAATGCCAACATCCCAGCCCCTCTGACACTTTATTTAAACCCTCACAAGTCTTTTCTGGTGTCACAAAGCAGGAACTCCAGCAAGACTAACCCTGGAACCATAGACAGGCAGCAGGAATGCTGTACAAATAGGGTTGCTTTGCAAAGTTTTACTCCAATTAGTAAGTGTGGGTGCTAGTGATTAGTCAAATTGTGCTGTACTTGAACCTTAAGGGGTGTAAAAGCCTTGTGTGAAACCAGATATGGGGTGCCCCATTTTGGCTGCACAATGAATAATTATTTACCCTTGCAATTCTACACTTTGCATCCCAGCCTCTCTCCTCAAGTCAGCACAGGCCAGTCGTGAATTTTCTTAATATAAAAAAGGAAAACAAAGAGCTGACCTCTAAAGAGGTGACACATCCTCACCCCAAAACTGAAGGAACATCTTTCTAGTGAATAGATCAGTGAATCATTTGTTCTGTCACCAATCAGGGAGATGTCAGAGCTTGCCGGTTCTGATCCTCCATGTTCTGTGAGAGCACAAGGATGGAGAACATCTCCAGCCATGGCCAGCCCAGCCATGCTTGGTGTGGGAAATGGGGCAGGGAGGAAGGGGACAAAGGCAGGGCAGAGCAGCCTGGGCTACCCCACATCACCCCCAGGTGGGTGCTTGTCCACCTCTCCTCCTGCCTCTGAGCAGTGACCTGGAACCCACAACTGCTCCTCTCCCTCATGGATGATCCAAATTTTTGTTTAGGTATTTTAAAAAAAATTTAGGTCAGAGGAATCCATGCAAGAAGGAGCTCATTAACCACCTTTGGGCAAAATCCACCTGCACATAAATACCAAGACGCAACCTTTTCCTAGTGTTTTCACTGAGCTCACCCTCTTGCTTCTCTTTTCTAACAAAGCAAGACCAGACAGCAGCTTGTATAGAGCCTCACAGTAAATCTGTAATAAACAGAGGTAATTCTGTAATAAATACAGAGATAATTCTGTATTTGAAGAAACGGGGACTCAGCAGAATACCTCTCCTGGCCCAGCCCTCCCATCCCCATTCCTTCCAGCACACTTCAAGTTCTCTTTTTTTTTTTCCCTGGAGGATGAGAAGACACTCCTGACCCTGTGAGCTGCACCAGTGCTGCCTGTCAGAATCCTGAATAAACTGAATTTCCCACCACTGCTGCCGTTGCCCCCGAGCGCGTGGCAGCGGCACAGCGCGCCTCGGTACAGACAGCCCACCAGCTGCCAACAGGAATTTCAGCACTTTGTCAATTATGTAAAAATAAAAGGATTTGGGCTGATCCTCCCTGAAGTTACCCTGGTAGTCTCTGCTGTCTTGGTACAACTTGCCTGCAAGTTGGAGAGGAACCTGCAGGAGCTTTGGGGAAGGCGCACGGCGCCTGTCGCTGCTTCTGGTGGGACGTGTAAGGTTTGGCACTTTGCCTGTTATCCCCATAGCTGAGAGCTGTCCCAGGAAGGAAAAAAGGATATAATAGGAGAGGCTATGACTGAATTTGAGAGTCTCTGCACTTCTGTCCCTTCCCTGCAGGTCAGTACCTCCTCTCAAGGATGCTTTTGGCCCTGCAGCAGCCACCCCATGTGCTCAGCAGGGAGAGCTCATCTGCCCATAAGATGCTGGAGTATATTTAAATCACCTTCCTCAGGAAAGATGTTGTTTAAACTGCAATCAAGCCAGCCAAAAATAAATAAATAATCAATTACACACTTCTGTAAACAAAGAAATGAAAGCACTGTGGAGCTGTGGTTACCTCAAGAGTGGGTCACGACCTCTCCCTGCTTTGGGGAACAGAACTGAGATGCAGAGTGGACTTTAAAAGAGAATTAGCTGCCAAAAATATTCACTTTTGGTAAACAGAGGGTTTTGATGGGACTTCCATTGAAAAGCAGGGAGGCTCCGGGCCCAAACACGAGCGCTGGATTTTGATGTATGCTGTTGACTTCCCCAACACAGAGCAATTTGTAATAGCTTTGCCACGCTGTTGTTTTCAAAGCTCCTGCTACATCACAAGCATTTATTTCTGACCACAAAATTACATTTATTCAACAGAAAGCAGCTCAGGGTCTTTAAGAGGTTAACTTCTGGAGTGCTTGGCTGCTCTCCAGCCTCCCTACGAGCATCAGTGCTAACGCAAGGCACACAACAGCACCCAGGCTGGCCGTGATTAATAGAGTGCTGAACACGCTGCTTTCCACATACACACACTTTTCATTCCCTTGCTTCCATAGATCATGGACTTATCCTCAAAATATCTGACTGAAATTGAATTTGGCTTCTCTCTCAACCGTTCATTTCCTATGTTATGCAAGGTTATATCCTTTTCTGCATGAGCAGAACCAAACCAGCTGCAGCTTTTGAGAAGAAAATGTGTTTTCAATTATGAAGTTGGCCTGAATATTGAACCACAGTTCTACTGCTGCTCTAATTGAGCCATCATGGAGTGAACGTACAGGAAAGAAATTGTATTAATTAGGTTTGGAAATTTAACATAAGGAAATTAAAGGGGGGAAAATAAAAAAAATTATGAGTATCAGCTCAGGAATAGTCTTTCAAAATGCAGAAGGAACGTAGTTCTGAAGTGGTTTAGGCACACACATTATTAGAGTACTCCTTCAAAGACATGATTAGTAGTTCCAGCACATCAAACTGATTTTCAGCTTCTGTTGTCTGCATATGGAAAATTATTAAATTACTCAACTGACCAAATTAATAGTTTAAAGAGCAATTCAGCTGAGTGGGGAGCCAGAGTGGTCTCATCAGGATGGCAATACCCTTAAAAGTACTTGCTCTGGGAGAGGGATATGAGGAATAGCTTTCACAGACACCAAGTCCAGCATGCTCTTTTGGAGTCTGTGCCTTAGAGGGTTCTCCAAATGAGGGATTACTGCATTACTGTTGGACAGTGCTCTTATGCCACATGAAAAGAATGCTAATGACCTCAGGAAATCCTTTCCCAGCCTTAAAATATCTGTCTGATGACTTCACAAATACAGATTCCAACATTAGATTTCCATACCACGACTTCAGTTCTGTAAATTAACACAGCCCAAGAACATCCCTTCTTTTTGATTCTTCTTTTTTTTTTCCCAGATTTCATGTACAAATATCCATCCCCTGATGTACCCATGGTAAAGCACAGTGGCCTACCCAAAACACAGCTTATTCAGATGGTTGCTTGCAGGAGTGCCTTGCAAATTATATATAATAATCATGTCATGATTGCATGATAAAGCTCTTTAACCTTTCCTGATTCTGTCCTGTATTTAGCCCAGCACAGGGAGAGCAAACCATTAATAAGTTGCATCCCCAAGTTAATGGCAAGGAAAAGGAAAAGCAAGACAGAGATTTAAGATCAAAATGACAGGAATTTTACACTTCTGAAATTAATGACTTTTAACTGTCTTGCTCACAATAGCCTATTTACACCACCCAGACCTTAAATCTTCCAGGGAAGGCAGAAAAGTTACCCACAGATTTCAAAAGAACAATACCATCAGCTCTGAAGCAGACACAACATTCTGTTAAATTAGAAAACTGCCTTCAAATTTCCATTAAGATCCTAAATAAAGAAAAAGTACTATAATAAAACTATTCTCCAGTGATGAATTAATAGGGGCTCATGCTGAACTAAGAATGCATTTGAAAATTTGTAGTATGCTGAATTCCATTTCACAGTGCTTTTACTTTAACTCTTATCATAAAAAATCCAGTTACTTAATGCACTGAGATCTATACAAAAAAAAGTTATTTCCAAGTACTAATGGAAACTGAATATTTGATAACTGGAACAGTTTTTATCTGAATGAATGAGATAAAAAACTAAGGAATACAGAATGTGATGTTTTGGCCAGTATTTATAAATTCATATGATATAAAGGGAAAATACTGGGGAAAAGTATCAATATTCCATGCTCAAACTGAAGAGAAAAATAGGCTAAAGTGATCTGTGGGTTGGTTTAAAAAAGCCAACTGGTTTACCAGCCCCAGGTTTACCAGCAGCTCCCATAAATCGTGCTTGGGAGGGAACATAAATACCTGAGCTTAACTTCCCCTCTCTCCAAGTCACATCAGGCTCACCCAGGCACAGTTCAAGGACAGTTTAAGTCAACCTGAGCTGACACATTTGTGCTGCTCCTGCCCCTGGCTTTGCTCTCCTGGCCTCTCCCTTGCACTCAGCTGCTCCTCTGAACTCACCTGGTGGGAAACCAAGCCAGCAAGAGGAGGGGAAAAAAATCCCCCAACTTTGTGCTGAACATGGGATCACAGCAGCAAAAGTGCTGAGGAAAGGCAGGGGGTGAGGAGCAGGAACACAGCAATATCCAGGTAAAGCTGCTTAAACACCTCTGCTTATCAGGGACTGCCTCCATCCTCTGATCTGCTGCCTCTCCCTAGGGCCCAGAGCCCTGTGGACAGTTCAGCCCACATGGCATTGGCAAAGCCCACTTCCCTTCTGATGTGGAATCAAATTTATTCCATGCAAAAAAATACCTAATTTTGTCTAATATGAGAGTTTGAACAAAGGCTGGGGCAGCAGCAGCAGTGGGGAGTGGAGACAGGAGTTGAAGGGTAAAACGTGATGGGGACTCTCCCACAGGGAAATGGAGAAGTTGCATCAGGAAAGATCCTTTCTCCTCAGTTCTGAGTGAGGAGCTGGTGGTGCCCCAGAGTTCCATATTCCCACCCACAGTGCCTCTGGAGGCTGCTCCTACAGCATCCCCCACTCCTGCTCCAGGACACTCTCTCCAGCAGAAGGGGCCCTAGGAAACATCTGCTCTCATCACTTCCCCACTTACCTCTGTTTTATTTACTCACTGCTGTTGATCTTTTTAAAAAAACCCAAAAATCAAAGAATCACTGAAAGGTTTGGGTTGGAAGGGACCTTAAAGCCCATCTTGTTCCAGCTCCCTTGCCACGTTCCATTAGGGCAGGTTACTCAGAGCCCCATCCAACCTAGCATTGAACATTTCCAGGGACAAATCTGGGGCTGAAAACTGATGTCTGGGTAGTAAAATCAGGGAACCTCTTGCCCTATTCTTCCTCCCTACTCACATCCCAGCCCACAGGTACTGTGTGTCCAAAAGGTCCCTCTGACAGCTCTTCCCAGGACATTAAATATCACCTGACAGGTAATAAATTATTGCAAGGCAGTCCCAGGGGGCTGCTGGAGTGTCCTGTTCCCAGCAGTGCTGCTCTCTCAGCCTCTCAGGGGACAGGAATTGAGGCATCTCCAGTGGATTTGAACTGGAGAGAAGCCTCTTTGCTTAACAAAACCTGTTTTTGAGATACCCAGAGCAGTCATCTCCTGATGTTTTAGAAAGTCAGCCTTAACAACAACCAGAAACCAGATCTATATCCTGAACAATCAAATATAACTCAACAGAACAGGCTCATATCCTCGGTATTTTGATTTGTCTCCAAAACAAGATACAGTAATTACATCTATAATCAAATACCATAATTCACAGTTTAATGTGGTGCATTTATGTAGTCAATCATTATTAGTTCAGGTTTTTTAGGTTTCTGAAACCCTGTCTCGATGAGGGAGACTGGAATCACCAGCTCAGAGATTCAGCAGCACAATCTTTTCATGTATTTGTGCTTCATTTACGTAACAGGGGATTTCCACAACCAATTTTACTCTGGTGAGGTTGAACTTATACCAAAATAAACTTCACTTTTGTATCAGTGAAGCAAAACCACAGAGGAGGAGTGTGTGTGAGCCATACCAAGGTATCAGGGAGCTGCCTACATCAGAGAAGATCTAACGGGAGAATCTCCTTCACTGTAGTCAAATTTAAATTTATGCCTCTTACTTGATCCTCAGACATTCCTTTCATTAAAGAACAGTGCTGAAAGCACACATGCACCTTTCAGTCAGTGCATTGCCAGCCTGAAGCTGAAGTGAAAAGGTTCTAAGAGCACTGCAATGCACTCGGAGCAATTTTAAGGTGTAAATTTCCATTGGCAAACGGACTCACGCAAGTCATTCTTTGTTCTCACAAATGTCTTCTGGATATATCAAGGACAAAGTTGTCCTGTTTATTTATTTATTTCTAGCTGTACTTGGGAAATCAGGTTGTAAAACAAAAACTACCGTGCTGCTTTTAAATGAGGGATTGTTGCCTGGTTGGGACACAGATTTAGCAGGGTGTAGAAGTGATTGGGAATGCAAACCCCACTAAGGGGAGTTAAATCCCTATCCTGAAAACACACTCCTGAACTTCCCCATGCTGATGGGAACTGCCACAACCTAAATGCAGTGAACAACTCACGGACTGAGGAAGTGCTGGAACACAATCCTTGAGGGGCAGAGCTCTGGCATGTGTATCAGTGTGAGCTCAAAGCTCCATCCAGGCACAGAGCTTTACAAGGACAAATGTAATTTCCACCCTCCCTCCCTGACGTTTTCTGAGCGGCAGAACCACAGCTCCCATCTGGCCACAGCGAAAATGCAAACTTTAACTGGCCCAGCTGCCTTTGCCTATAGAAACTCTTCAGAGTAACAACAGTTGGCTTTTGAACTCGTGAGCACTCTGCTCGTGTGTTCCTGGTGAGGGCTGTGAAGAGAAGCCCAGGTCGGAGCCAGCAGCGGGGCTGCAGCCTCTGCTGCCTTTCCAACAAACACCTGCAAGCTCAAGGTTTTCCATCAGCCTCTGGAACACAGCATTCTACAGCTGAAAAGCTTCACAGGGAGAACGGTTTGCAGCATCCTCGTGTTTTATGAGTGCACTACCTCCTGTTCATTATGAGCTCAGCCTGTAGGGTCAGTGGAGCCCAGTGAGCTGGATGTGTCACCTGGGTCCCTGCCACAGTGACAGGAGGCTCAGGGAGGCTCAGAGCAAAGTGTTGTGACCAGTTTAGATTCTCCAGCACAAAGCCAGCGTTTCACAGAATCACAGAATGACCTGGGTTGGAAGGGACCTTAAGGATCAGCTTGTTCCACCCAGTGCCATGGGCAGGGACACTTTCCTCTATCCCAGGTTTCTCAGAGCTCCATCCAGCCTGGCCTTGGACACTTCCAGGGATGGGGCAGACACAGCTTCTCGGGACAATCTGTGCCAGGGCCTCCCCAGCCTCACAGGGAAGAATTTCTTCCCAATATCCCATCTCTGTCAGTTTGAAGCCATTCCCCCATGTCCTGTCACTATGTGCTCTTGCAAAAGCTCCCTCTCCATCCTCAGGCTCCCTCCAGGTGCTGACATTCCCTGCACACAGAAAATGCTGAGCCCCGAGGGCTCTGTGCCCACCTGGTCACACCCACCCCGCCAGCACGCCAGGCTCACGTGAAGCAGCCCTGAAAACACCATGAGAAGCAAAAGAAGCTCTTACCTCTCCCTGGAAACTCTTCAGTAATGGAGCTACCTGTTTGCGCAGGTCCTGGAAGACACAAGCAGGGTATGGCATCAGAAAAACTGCAAAGGACAAGGCATCATCGTGTTTTTCCTGATGTTATTTTCAGTTCTCAAGTGTTACTTAAATTCTGGTCACATTTTATGGCAGCTTTGATTAGAATAGAATTATACCTGGAGTTCACTTTGAGCAGGTCTGAATTTCCAGTTTGACACACACCTGCATGTGCTCAAATGGTTTTAATTATCCCAACTGTGGTGGTGCTGGGTAAGCACTGAATGCCTTCAGTCTCCTAATTCAGCTGAAACATTAATGAGATTAGCAGTAAATGCCTCTATCTACCTCCACAGCAGCTACACCTCTGAACTTATGCCAAGGAAATTCCCACAAATGGAAGCCAGGCTTAAAGGAAGATGATTCTGGACCATCATTTCAACTAAGAGTGTTGCCATTTTGTAAAATCTCTGTTTTATTTATAATTTTCCCAAGAGTGCTCCGGCTTTAGTCATCAGAGAACTGGAGCTCATTGAAGATGACAAGTATTATTTGTTGGTTTCTGTATAACTCAAAATTTCTTCTTCCAAATTACAACACACTCAGTGCTACAAAATTCATTAAAATACTGCCCACAGGATCACTCTAAAGGTTTATACCATATTTTCACTTAGCAACTCAGATAATTTAGGACAAAAAGGGTGTATTTATTGTACATAAATTTTTCTATGGCTTCACTTCTAAGTTGGTTTGAGTCTAATTCACTTACAAATTCCATAATTCTTAATATGTGTGTGCCTGAAGAATAAAATCCAGTAACTTTGCAGAGGACACTGTTAGTCATGCACAGCCATTCCTGCTTTTGCCACTGACAAGGCACAAGCAGCCACTTCACAGTGCACTTACACCTGGAAATAAATCTGGAAGAGGATTAAAGCAATTGCATGATGCTGCATCACTTAAATCTGCTGCACTGATGCTGCTGCAGGGAAAGGGTGGATTTCCCACCCCTGGAGATTCCCAAGGCTCAGCTGAGCAGACCTAGAGCTAAATGGGTGCTAAAGAGCCATTTTTAGGGCCAGGTGGGATTTGATCAGACTCTGGAGAACCCCTCCAACCCCGAGTCCTACGAGGCCTTGGGAATACTGCCCACAACTGGGACAGGCACAAACTGCTTCAATAACCATGAAATCTTCCTACTGCACACAGGCAACAGTCCCTGAGCTACCTGAACCTCGTGCAGGGGGTCACAAAGACATATTTGAAGTATTTTCTCTATGTAGAAAAGGGTGTGTTGAGGCCTCGAGCTTTTCAGAAAGGAAGGTGACCTTAAAAAGTTGGGACATTTTCTTTTCCAACACATTTACTTTCACATCTACAGTCATGCAACATATTGGACGTTAAACCACTCACCAAAACACTCTCAGCCCTGGGTTTAATCTGATTTTCCTGAAGGAAAAGTAGGCTTTTGAGAGAAGTGATTTTTGTCATTTAAATGACAAGTCATGCAGAGAGTTGGAGTATCAGGAGTTCTCCCACTCCCTGAAAAATGGCTTAGGGGGCCCAAGGCAAATGAAGCTATCAAAGACAAATGATCAGCCAAATTTCACTTCTGACATGGTTATTGCACTAAAATACAGCTTAATCCCCATCAAGTCAAGGATAACATTGCAGCTTTCTGAGCTCCCTCTTCGGACTGAACCAAACTGTGCTTCTGTTCTCAGGCCAAGCCAAGTCACCCAAATGTTTCCTGATATTCCTGCTGCCTGTCTTGGGACAGGAAAGGGTTGGACACTGTCCTTATGGATCACAAATGTCTACAAATGACACTTCTACCAAAGCAAACGGGCAGGTTGAGCAGCTTTTCCCCATTCCCTGCCTCCTCAGAGAGACCTGAGGGCTGTGCACGTTTTAGAACATGATTTCTTTGTAACCTGGTGATCCTGACATTGAGGAAAACAACAATAATCACTGATGGAAAAAGAAATGCCCACGTTCAAGGCCAAAATCTGGCAGAGGAGGTTTTAGTGCCCAGTGAAATTACAAACAGAATTAGATTTACAGCCGGGATACTGGCACCCTTTATAAAATCAGGAAAAATTATATCATCCAAGCAAAGCAACTTTTCTTGAAATAAAAATCTCAGCTGGTCAGAAATCCCTGGGTTTTGGGCTTTTGTCCCTGATGTTGCCTCTGAATTTACTGACTTGTTTGGCACGAGCCAGAAAAGTGATGTCAGAAGTGAAGGCAGAAATACAGGAGATCTAATCCCACATCCAGAGGCAGGGGAATGTCATCCTTGCTCCTGTGTCCATGACAAGCTGTAGCCAAGATCCTGCTATTTAACTGCCTCCTCTGGCACACTCTACATTCTCAAAGACAGGATTTGCAGCACTTTTTATTTCATGACATAAACCATGTCAGGACTTCACCTTCATATTCATCTTGAATAATGAGGGATGTTGTTGGCTGTTTCTAACAGAAAACAGGGAGAGAAGCAGGGGTGGAAAGGAATAGAGGGAGCATCCCAAAGCCATGAAAACACTTGGTCAAGCTGTCAAAAAGGGAGAGAACCTTTCAAGTGCATTCATTGAGCAAATCCAGGTTGCTAAACACTCATCCCAGCAAACAGAACGTTACCAAGCAAACTTCGTGCCATCATGGGAAAACGTGTGCTTGATTCAGACAGCAGCTTGTGGTGGGGGTAAAACTGTTTTTAAACTATTTCCTGATAGAGGAGAAGCTCAGGATGATTCAGCCCCTCTGGCAAGCAATGGGTTATCCCACTGCAATCCATCCGGGGCAATCCCAGGACACATCAGAGCACACACTTGAATGGGGTAAAATGCTTTGACAACTTGAAATCTTCACAATAACTTGAAATCTGTTGCAGCTGAACAATTAAGACAGAGCATCCCATTGCCATTCTCTTCCCAGAGCAATCAGGCCAGGAAAGGGAACTGCAGGAATGGGATCCAGTGTTTTATACTCAGCCAAACGCTCCATGCAGGTGAGTGGATAAATGGCACAACCCACAGCAAAAGCCATAAACATCTTTTTCACACCAGTTTTTCCCTTCTCCCCTCTTTTCCTGGCTTGCCCTTGGAAAGAATTTATAGGAGAGGGTTTATAGGGTACTTTTATAATTCCTTCCTCGGCGAACCAACATCAAAACTTGAGACAGCTCACAACCAAAGGGAAACAAAAATAAACAGACAGAAGTCAGGAATACATATGCCTCGAGTCACAGCTCTGCTGGGGAGATTTATTTTTGGCAGTTTGGAAAAATTTCTCATCAGACTTTGTCTCAAAATATTACACTGAACTTCAAACAGAGTTTTACCTTCTTTACAGTAAATTGAACAGGAAGAAGGACGTTCAGTTCAGACGTGGGGGGATCTGCAGTGTTGGTTAGCAAGGACACGGGGTGATTTATTATCTGTTTAAAGTGTGGTGGCCTTTGCTGCCTGGGCTGTGATCAAAACAGGAAAAGCATCCAGGCTCCAGCCCTCACACAGCTACCAAACCACTGCGGCCAAGCAGAACAGCTGAAAAGGGTCCATGCAACTGAACATTAAAATAAATTATAATTTATCAACACAAACACACTGAAATATTTGAGTACAGGAATACAATCCCATTATTAGCCTATTTTTCCGTGCCATCTAAATTCATGCATTCTTTCTCTCTGGATGATTTATCAGGGGTAGAGCAGTTTTCTGAAAAAGGCAAACTCAGTATCTGATGAAGAGCCCGTGAATTAGGCTGCTGTATCATTATCTGAATCAAATCTGATGGCTGAAAGCTAATATAGCATTTCCTCCTTACAAGAGTAAAAACAATGAGTTTATATTTTGATCAAGTAGCTAAACAATGAAATCTGAATCCACATAATTTTTAACTCCCTTTCCATTCTCATTAAAAATAACTCCACAGAAAATAAACCAAGAATAAATCTGTGTTAAAATCCTGGGCAACAAATGCATCTTTCTGACAACTAAACTACATTATTTGTCTAGATCTTAATACCCTGTGTACACTACCCAGGACATAGCCATGGTCAGGCTACCAACTCTGTATTTGTAATTTACTTCAGGTCTGAAGCTACACAAGCACCTTCTGCTCTCCTCACAGGCTGCTCCATCTCATTTACCTTCCAAATGCTTATCTCTAAATGTCACAACAAGAGCCCTCTGACCCCAGTTTGATAAAGTGATCCAACAAGGCTGAGCTTGACCTACCCACTTTTATCATCTACACCAGCACTGGGCTCCTGTGAAACAAACCAACCCAAAATCCTGGGTGAACATTCCAGCCACATTTCCTACCAATCGTTCTGTATCTCATCTGCTGGAGCCAAGCAGGGGCTGGGGAATGTCACTGTGTCTGGCACAGGGATCTTAATGAGCAGCAGCCCACTGTTACCAGCGTGGTGGCCTCACCAGCTCAGCTGTCACAGCCCATTCTGGAGCAGCCTGGTCACCAGGAGATGCTGTGGCTTCCCCACCACCTTCTCCTCTCGTGCCCCCTTCCCTGTTTGCCCACGTGGAATAAGGGACTGGCAAATGCCCTGCACTCCAAATTGGCAGGGACTGGACAGCCTGACCCCAGGTTCTTTCTTGTAAGAACTTTAAAAAATGAAGAAAAAGAAAAATCCCAACACAGAACAACCCCCAGGATGTACTGGCTGTGCAGGAGGGTGTTTGTAATTCCATCAACACCTGACAATTCCCATCCCTGGATGTGTCCAAAGCCAGGTTGGACGGGGCTTGCAGCAACCTGGGCTAGTAGAAGGTGTCCCTGCCCATGGCAGGGGGTGGAATGAGATAAGATTTAAGGTCCTTTCCAACCCAAACCATTCCATGACTCCATGATAAGAACCAGCACAGCTGAAGGGGAGCTCTCCTGTCAAAAACTGTGCCAGGTTTATGCCCCTCTCCCCGGAGGCAGCTGCTGGGAGGGTGGATATCTGTTCCTAGGGATTGGGAGGATGTTTATCCATGTGCCCTCACAGCCAGGGCTCCCTGCACTCCATCCACCCCACTATTATCTCCAGAATGCTGCTGAGCTTCCCATAAATGCAGCTGAAAGGGGGAGAGGGCAGAGGCAGCCAAGCATGAAGGATTTGGGAAGAACGCTGGCATCAACTTCTGAGGTGTGTTTGATTATTGTGTACTTCAAGGACACAACTTGTCACCACGAAACACACAAATCAGCAAGTTAACTATAATTAGGAGTAAGCAGTTCTGCTGGTTAATTAGAGAGAGGCAGCAAGCACAGATGCTTCGCCCTGCTATGGGGAAATGGGTGAAGGGACTGGGATCAGACACTCACCTACCACTGCACAAGTTTAAAATATTATTTCTTTGTATTATGAAAAAAATCCAGACTATTCCATTTTTTTCCACCAGAAATCCTGGGTGTATGTGATTGGGGGTGTACTAAAGGAAACATTTAAGTCTTTAAGTTTAATTAGTTCCAGCAAGTTCCACTTTGCTTTAATCTAAAAGAGATGAAACTGAAATCCCAGATAGTTGTTCAAACAGGTATTATACAGTAGCTTAGATGACTTACTTAATTCCTAAAATATAAGGCAAAGTAAATCATATGAGTAAACAATTTATTGCTCAATTTACACTTTGATTTAATGAGATATAAAAGCTCTTATTGCTTAAGGCTGCTGAAGTATTTACTTGAAATCCGATCATTAAAGAATGAATCACGATCTTATCAATCTTCTGTGATATTTTTAGTTATTTCAATACACTAACATGCCAGTGTTGTCTCTGTACAAAAAAAAAAAAACAACCCTTTTTAAGTTACATTTATAGATATGTTTCAACCTAGCACAATGATAAATAAAAAATCTTGATTTACAGTAGCAAAACGTACACCACAGTACTTTCGGAAATGTTTCAAGCTCACAGATCTTGTGCAAATTCCATTAGCTTTAATTATTTATTAGCAGTAGATTTAGATTACTGTTCCTGACCTATTTTTCAGTGTATGGACCCACCCAGCAAGAAGTGAAAAAATATTCCATTTGTGAAGGGCTGATTTAGTGAGCGCAGACTTCAGCTTGGAGTGGAACATTGAGCACAACCCTGGGCATTCAAACTGGGGGGGAGAGAGGTTCCAAAGCAGGGCCTGCAGAACAAACACTGGTAGAGTTTCCTTGAAAAGAGAGGGAATTTTTGCTGTTTGACCACTTCAGACAATTTTGCAAGACTGCAGCCACATGACAATCCCAAAGGAAGGGACAGCAGGCGCACGGAGAAGTTTCAGGAGTTTCTTCGTGGGAATTCCCTGGTTTCTACCAAACTCCAAAGACCACGTGGGTCCTACTCAGCCATGGGGAAACAGGGAGGTCAAGAGAGAGAATTTTGGGGCTGATCCTGTGGCCCCTTTGCAGTGGCAAGGTGCAAATTTTGCTCTTCCCAAGCTGGGGAAAATGGAGCATCTGGGAAGGAGGCTCCTCACCACTTTGCTTTCAATGCAATTTGCCTGAGTCTTAATGGAATCCTCTTATGGTTTCTTCCAAGCTCAAATAAACAAAAAGCTCACAGGTTTACTCTGGGTCTGTGCAGCAACATCCAGAGAGCCTGGGGACCTTCACAACTGTTTAAAAAGCCACCCTGCCAGAGAGGAGCTGTTGCACCCATATGTATGTATGGCAGTGTGTGTGTATATACACACATACACTACACAGAATAGAAGAAGGATTTTTTCAACTAACTCTACAAATGAATGTGGTGAATTAAGCTTTTCAGCATCATGTGACAACCCTGATGTCATTTATAAACCAGTGAGTTAGCACTGGTTAGGAAAGACATTGAACAGGAACTATTCAGAAGTTAAGAAGTAGAGTTGCTAGGAAACAAAAAAAAATTAGTTCAAACAAAAACGGTTCAGGTGGAGCTTTGGAAGGAGCTAATTCTAAAGAAATGAAAGCTTGGTCACTAAAATTCCAGTGGAGAAAAAAAGGAAAGGCTGACTTGTGTAACAGTTCACCAATACACACAGAAAATCAACAAACATTTTAATTTAAAAGGCTTCCCACTGGGTAATGGCTCTGTGGAGATTGTCCCTGCTGCTCTCTTGTTAAACCCAATGCTGAAGGCTTGAGGTGACACCAAACATGCCATGACAGACCCTTGTCATGGGAAAAAACCACGTCTGCATCACCCCAGGTCAGCAGAACTCCTTATTTATGTGATGAAAACCCATCTGATGCACTAAGTAAGTATTTCAGAACCTCTGAGGTGCACTGTTCCTGCCAGGGGTCAGTGAAATCCTGGAATTGCCATTCCTGGCTTAGGCCAGTATCCCTACACAGAGCAAAGATAATTAGAGCTTTGTTAAGTACCTGCAGATGTTATTAGATGAGTCCATCTGTCCAAAAAAATGGGAAGCAAACTGACTGCTTAGCTGTGCATCCCAATATAGTTTTACATCCCAAAAACTAGGCTCACCTACATCTGTCAAATTTTGACCAGAACTGCTCTGTCCCTCCATAAATTCCATGTAGTTCCACAAGTTCTCTGCCCCTGTGATTTGAGTTTCCCAGTGAAAAAGATCCTGAACACTCCTCCCAAATCACATCCTGCAGGATTTCATCCTCCATCCACTGCATTGCCCACTCTGAAAGTCTATAAAGTGTTCCTAATGCTCCCTTGGTTATCCAGAATTACAGCCTGCAGATCAGAGGTTTGTCTTCAGTGTAAAATGGGGAACTTCTGAAAAAAAGGTAATTATTATGAGCCCTAAAAAATTAACGTGTCTAATGAGAGGCTAATGACAGGGGCCATGACTGTGCAGAAGAGGCACCTAAGTGCTGTGGTCCAATTAACAACACCAGTTCAAACACAGCCTAATGCTTCACACGGTGATTTAGAAAGAAGAATATTTAATGTAAAACCATAATTGCAGCTGTAATTGTCCATATTCCCTCCACACAAGCAGTGCTGGAATCAGAGGGCACCCAACACTTCAGCCTCCTGGGATGATGGATCAGGAGCTGGAGCTGTCTGGCAGCACTGGTCTCCTGGGACTGGGATTTCTCCTCAGTCTCAAGGAAAAAAAACGGGTAGAACCATTCATAAATTCCAATGTACTGCTTCATTTAGGAGCAATGAGATTACTAAAAAATATTCATGTTTTAAAACCTGTTACTGGTTTCCAGAATCTTGCTTTGAAGTCAAGTTTCCAAGAAGAATTAATTCTGTGTTAAATGGAGTAACGAGGAGCCAGGCTTCATCCTCACAGATCCTTACAGGCCACTGAACTGGGGAGGAGGCACTGCTGGGACATCAGGTATTGCAAAATTGTTTTCCTTACTTATCTTTTACACCCAGATTACAAATGTAGCTGTGAGCAGCCTGTGCATTAATCACACTCTGACATACCTGCATGTAAGAACACAGGTGTATTTACTGATTTCTATCATTACAGTCAGCCTTTTGCTTTGATTTCAATGCAAGAAAATCCAATACTACGCAATCCTCTGCTAATCTTTTTATAAGATTTTCCTCTTAATCTTGATCCTGACCATGCAGTTTTATTCAAAAGCCAGTTGCTCCTACAGGAAACAAGTTGTTTCATGAGGACTTGAGTAAAAAGCCTGCTGTCCTGCAAATACATGTCCTATATTTGCTGAAACTCCCATGACCATCATCTCTGCTGTCTTTATGTTCTTTGTGACTTCTTCCATGCAGGGAGTGGGTTCAGGCCTCGCCCTTTGGATGCAGCTGACGTGATAAATTCAGATTCCAACAAAGGTGAGAAATTCAAAGGAAAAAATAAATTTGACAACCTCAAAAACATCAGGATACAGACCCAAAGGTTTTACTACATCTAATTTAGCATACCTGGTAAAAACACCTCGAAATTAATCTAACTGTCATCCTGCTGACCTAAATAAAAAACACAGCACAGAGCTTTTCATGTTGCTTCAGTGAGCGAAGCAATTCGGAGAAAACAAACTTTTGCTGCCTTTACGCTTCCTGGCAAAATTCCTATGGAAACAGGCTCAGGCCCATAATGCACAGGCTGGGAGCACACAGTAGAGAGAAATGAATCACCCAGATGAAAGAAAGCAAGAGCTCACTACAGACTTATTCAATACAGTTAGTGTTTGTTAGTTGAACTTCAGAAATAAAAACCCACATAAAGCGCTTTAGAGCAGCAGCATCCCCTCACAACTGTAATATACACTCTCAGCTGGGATTAATTCCCAAATTCATGTGTTGAGCTGTGAACTGTGCCAGTGTTTGGAGGGAGTGGGGAGAGAAAGGAGATAAAAAGAGCAGGAAAAGGAACCCAGAGGACGGAAGATGAGGGAGGGAGGGAGACACGGGGAGCCGGAGTGAGCGGTTCCCGTTCCCGGGCGCTGCTGAAGCACCATCAGCTCCATGGCAGATTAAAACGAGGCACACTTGTATAATAATAAATCAGCAGAATTAATACAGGCTTATCTTCCACCAACTTAGAAGGGGGAGGTGACAACTTGCACTTGAGGACAAATAGTTTGACTGCTGCCAGCATAAGCTGAGCGTCTATAGGAAATGGCTAAATTTAGACAGGCAGCTTTTGATGAGAGCAACGGAAATTAATTCAAGTTTTTTGTCTGTGGTTTGTGTTTTGTTTTTTTGTGTTTTTTTTTAAAAAGAGCTCTAGAATGTTACTCATCTCTTGAAACTCTTACCAAAAGAAGAGACTTCATAAAGTACCATCCTCCCTGCCTACTCCCTCCTACTCTTCCCCGTATAAAAGGAAGAATTGCTCCTTTGGGCTGCAGCAATTTAGGAACTTAATGCAGTTTAACAAATTCCCTATCTCTTGGCTGGAGCTGTTTGGCTCTGACAGATGAATCAGAGAAGTCCATAAACGTCTGGAGGATTCGTACAGACTTTTTCTTGGATGACTATATATGGCAACTACAGACCAAGTTATCTGCCATCGTTTTAACCTAAGCTTCAAACTTTTTACCTTATTCCTGGCACTGTGGCAAACTTCCCTCAGCTGCAGCACTGTTCAATTAGACATAAACTGACAGCTAGCTTTCTCAAAAGCGTTTTCCCACTCATTGCAAGGCATTAAAAAAACCTGAATTAAGATACACTACAGTAAAAATTAACTTTTGTCAGTGCCTCCTGCCTCTCACAATTTCTGTAAGGAGTGACCCAGGCTGATGCTGTGGAGTTCATGTCCTCATTCACACTATTCTGCTGTCACTGAAGGTGCACCTCACCCAACAGCAGATGTTTTCCATCACTTATTACCTGAAATACCAAGTAACACCAAGTGCCACGAGAAGTCAGGCACAAACTGGCAACAGAGGCAAAATCCACACCTTAAAAAAAAAAAAGGTCAAAACTGCCCGACTGATGTACAGAGGGACTTACAAAAGAATTCCAGCAATGCCTGCAACACCCTTTATCCTGAGAAATGCTCAATAAACTTCTTCCTATCACCATCTTTTATACATCTGATCATTTTTACAAGATGCTGAAGTGCACACATCAAAGCCAGCAGCGTGTGATACAATACTGAAGGCTTTTAGCTGCATCCAAAACCTCCTCTGTGCATGCAAAGCAAAGGGTACACCAAGTTCAAGCACCTTCTTTAAGCTAAATATTCCTAACACGCCTCAAAATGGACATTCAGGGCCACTGAGGGCTCAAGGCAGGAGCTCCTCAAAGCCAGGAGTGAAACAGGGTGAGCAAACTTGAAAGAGTGGAAGCGAACGCTGAGTTTTGGATGCAAAAACCACTGCAGGGCTCACTTTTAAATGACATTTAAAGCAAAGATCCACTGCCAGCCTCTTCCTGGGCAAGAGTCTACAAATAATGGCCCTGGTGAAACCTCAGCAGATGATGAAGGTCGCTCTGAACAGCGGGGCAGAGTCACAGAGGGCTGAGAGCTGCCAACACAAAACAGAAGCACAGTCATGCTCCGTCCTGTGAAACACTCTTAGGAAATGCAGATAAAACAGTGAAAGAAAAAGCTACTGTTCAGAGGAGATTGTATCTTACCCAGCTGCTTATTAACACCGTGCAGTTAAAACAAGTTATTTTAAATTCCTAAAGGCACGCCGTGTCTGGAAATGCAATGTTTGAATAAGCACTCCTAAGTCCCAAAGCATATCGGGTTTTCCCACCTGACTACAACCTTACAAAAGCTGACATTTCTGAACCACTGAGCTCCCTCTTCGCCAGGTCAGGACAGACACTGAGGACCACCATGAGGAGGGGGAAAAAAGTAAAATTGGGCAAGTGACATCATGGAATCTCTGAATTGGTATTGATTAATCAAGCAACTTATCTGATTTTAAAACTTCTATTTATTGGATCTTGATCATCAGCTTATAAAAAGATGTAATTACTCATTTTTATAACTGATTTTGAAAAGGCTTGTGCAGCATTTGATGCATCAGACCTGAGGACTGAGATATTCACCAATGCCATGGATTTACACATGCCACAGATCCATCAAACCAGACAAGATTATTTTTGACGCTGCTCCTGAAGTTTGTACAAGAACAAGGAAGCATTTTGGTGCCATCATCAGATAGTGGAAGCATAAACAACTGTTAGCACCTCTGGGAAGAGAGAGCAGGCATCATTCAGCTGCATTCCATGTGTGATTTTTCCTTAGGGCAGATGTAGGGAAAGGACTGCACTGACACAAACTCCTGCTGGGTCAAGTTCCAGCTGCACCGGCTGTGACTCCACAGACCAGCTCCCTGCACTGCCTCTGATTTCTTCCAGCCTTGTCAGACCTAGAATCTGAATTTTTGGGGTGGTTCTTCCTGCTGAGTTGCTGGATGAGCTCCCAGGGCTGTGCTCCCCCCAGAATCCCGGCTGAAGCAGGGATCCCTCAGGCAAACCTGGCACTCAGCACAACCTCCTGCTCCCAATTCCCCCAAGCCCTGTGCTCAGCACCCTCCTTGTGACCAGGAGTTCACTTTTGGGATAAGCAGACCATTAGTGGGATCCAAACTAGCCAAGGTCGTTCCCCCCATAAACAACTTGTCCAGCATTTCCTCAAGGACTTTGCTCTCTCCCATTTTTCTGCCCAATCTTTTTGACAGCTTTAAACTGATGCTCGGGAGCATTCCCATTAAAAACCAGCACACTGAAGTGTGCAATATGTCCCTAAAACATAAATATTTGCCAGATTGTCGTACAGAAATACCTTATTTTCTTTTCTGTAACTGAGTAAAACACAAAAACTTAGTTTGCAACAGGATGAAACACTCCCGAAAGTGTGAAAATTATTGCTTATTTCCATGTAAACTGGAGTATTAAAGTATAAATCACACTGTTTACATTAACTGATCAGAAGAATTCCAGTTGATGTGAGTAGGAAGCTGGAATTATTAACATTTTTTTCTCAACTCGGGTCTGTTAACTAATAGCTTTTTCACCCCTTATCAGCTGCACAAACAACAATGGATTTTAAATCAACCCAATGACCTGTGAACTCCTCCTAAATGGGGGGCACATAATTTAAGGCAGCCGAGAAAGTTTTGCAGGAGTCAGGAGGGCTCCTTGGAGGGGCACATGTGGAGAGAGTTAAAGCTTCAAACTGCTATTTTCTCCCCCCCTACTCAAGTGTCAGCTGTGATAAGCCAAAATTAACAACCCTACACTGAACCACTTCAAATGAAGGGGAAAAATTTTTCTTCTTGCTATTCTAGGTATTTTAAGTTGCACATGAGCACGGTGGCTAAATATAGACAGTGACAACAAGAGACAGCATTGTCCCTTTGGGCACATTGAATTTTATCTCAGAATTCCCATCTTCCTGGGCTGAGCCTCCAGTGTTGGGCTGCGACTTTTTTTTTTTTTTTGGTTGTTTTTCTTACTTAGCAAAATGTGTATTAACCCCTACTTCGTTTTAGATGGAGCAGTTTAACAAAAAGTGTATTTAAGGGGGAAAAAAAAAAAGGAAATCCTGATTCTGCAAAAGCACCAGAAAGTTTTCCAATAATTTCCCCAGCTCTGTGGTAATGCACGTGGAACAGATGCCTCTGCTTTCAGAGAGGAAAGCACTGTTTTTAAAACTAGGAGGGCATCAATATGAAGCTTTTACAGCTTAGTAAACCACAAAGCCAAGCTGGTATTTCTGGATGTAAAATTGTCTTTTTCTCCAGGAGTCGTGCGCTTCGCTCCCAGGTTTCAATCAGAAGTGTAAGGGACAAAATCAATAATTACTAGTTTCAAAACACTTCCTAGGAGTGCAGCTACATCATCTGGAAACCAGCAGACTCACGTGAGCCTTTAATATTGAACAGGACCAGACTTTCAGAGGACACTCCTGACTTCTGCAGTATTTAAATACCACTGAGTGACACGAACGCTTCTGCTTAATGTACCCAATGCACTCAGAACATTGACAACACTTCATTTTTAAGCCAGCTTCTATATGAAGTTTAATTTTTAAAGCCATCTATAAATTATCAATGACATCTGTTCTGAAAAATGTCAATTCCTATTCCTTAGGCTGGCAGAATCCATCTATTTTGTGTAACGTCCTCTTCATATTGGAGCAATTTTAAAGCTCTATTGACATATGGTTTTCAAGGGAGATATTGCTCTTGCCTTAGAGACAATTAGACAAGTCTTGCTCTAATGTAAGGATGACAATAAATACACACAGCTGTTCTGGACTATATCCCCTGGCTCTGACTGCCAAAGGTTTGAGAATTGACAGGCCCAGACACCCCATAAATACCCCAGTGCAAGGCACCCCTTCCACGTCCCACAAACCCACAGTGACAAGAGCAAGCAGCAGCTGCAGAAACCAGTCTGTATTTATTCTCCTGATCAATAAATTGTGGGGGCCTCATCATCACTAATCCCTGCAACTCAGACTCTGGTTTATTGTGACAATGCACAAGCACAGGGCTGTCACCACGGCCCCATCCCCTCAGCCAAACCCTGATTTTGGTTATTCCAGTCCATCTCATTGTACAACACAGACACAATTTAGCACATCTTTCATTTCTTCAGCTGTTGGGCACTAACACTGTGGCTCGTTAAAATGCAATTAGGGCTGTCTTTATGCCCTTATGACGTTACAGAAGGGGAGATAAAAATAATTTTCAAATGTCCACAGTCATCTTCCAAACCCTGTACAATAAACACTACTTCCACTTTTTAGAGAATACACACATTAAAAACATCTCATCTTTGTTTTCAAGTCTAATACACTCTTTTTGCTTCTAATACATTCTTTTTGCCAGTTTTCATTCCCTCACCAGTAAGTTACTGAGCTCCTGTCTCAGAGGCATCCCCTAAAATCAAAAACAGGTTTCAAGAAAGTTCAATCCTGAAGCAACAATTGCACCATGTGCTTTGGTTCTATATGAACATATAAACTGTCACCAAATCCTCTCACAGTATTTGTCATTCAGCAGCAAAACAGACACTGCCTGCTTGTGACTCTGTAATTGTGGAGCAGCGTCTGCTGGATGCTGAAATCCTGCTTTCTGGTCATGGCAAACATAAATCAAGGGGAAAAACCTGCTCTATTAAATCTATTTGCTCTGGGAGAACAGAGATTTATCATCCTGTAAAACAAGTGGTCAATAAGATTCAGAAGTGCTTAGAACAGATCTTGATGAATCAGGATGCCACAGGTGATGCTGAAATTGTATTTGAAAGCAGAAAGGTGAATGCTCTATTTATTTCAGTCTATAGACAGGCTGGGGATTAAAAGCATCACAAATACAGCAGGATTTCCCTCTGCATCCCCTCGGGGAGGATCCTTAACAGACTGTCCCAAGGGGCAAAAGCAGTAAGAGGACACAGGGCTGCTTTAAGTAAATCTAAAATGGATATTCTTTAGAGAGCCATCACAGAAGAAACGGCTTCCAGGAGTTTTTCAACACCACACAAACCTTGAGTGAGTGCAAACACCAAGTTTCAGCAGCAGCAAGAGCAGGTCAGGTCCAGGGGCCCCACAGGGAACCCGCAGAGTCAGGAGACAATTCACTGGTGAATCCCATTAATGACTCAGGAATGGCTGGGCAGAATCCCTGCCTCACATCACATGATGCTTCCCAACACAAAAGGGAGCTTGGTTTCTCACCCAGGACAAGAATTTGGTCCCAAAGGACAGAAAGGAAGCTTAAATAGCACAGCCACGTAATTAATAAGGAAATGAATATAGGTGTATTGTAATGTCAACTTTGGGAGTTATTAAATTAACCACAGACTAATCCCTTTTTTAATTTATTTTTTTCTTTTGCTGTTTTTGAACAGAGCAATCCAATTCCACTGCTTTATATGTTTGAATGTTGTTCCAGCAGCTTAAACACTGTGTGGAATCAACATCCTTCCCTAACACAATGAGCAGCACACAAAATACTCCCCAAATGATAAAAACCCCTATCTCCCACGGCACCCAGCCAGAGGCTGAACTTGGATGGCCAAGCTGCATCTGGTTTCACTTTCCAGTAACAAAACAAAACTCACAGGCACCATTCATTATCTACGAGGTCCAACACGAAGGCTTTCAAATACACTTTCAGAACTAATTAAATGCTTGTTTAAAGCTGAAGTGAATGTAAATACTAAACTGAAAGTGAACTGATTAACTTGCAGCGTTTTGTGCCTGATTATCTCAGTGAAGAATGAGCTCCTGGCACTCTGGCCTTGTGCTGGAGGATCAATTTCCTGTTCACATCAAGGCTGCTGAGGAAACCTTCCCCACATTCGATTCGACTTAAATTCAAGTGTCTGCTTTGCCTTGGACACGGCACTAGACACAGAGAATGTTTTCTGACTGGGTAGGATGTTTTGAATTTAGGGGCTAAACGGCGTCACTTTTGCCATTAGACTCGAGGCCAAAATTCAAGGATGCTCAAGGCAGCCAGACCCCTCTCCCTGTCACCTGAGGGCTGGGACAACACAGCAACTCTTCACGGGAGTTCCACACCTTATTTAGGTTTAAATTTTAACTCAGCAACACACACCGGTGAGATCTACTCATCCTCTGCATTCGATGTGGCTGAGGAGGGAAATGAGATTCATAAGCTGCAGCCTTCATTCAGTTCCAAAGCATTATCTAGTAGCTAAAAAAAGACATCATTTGCTCCTACTACTGTTCCTTTTGCCAGTTCCTTATAAAGCCAGCCTGTCTTGCATCTTTGATGTCAGCAACTCCATTTTTTAAGTCCTGTAACAATCATACATTGTTTATTTCTGTGCTTCTTTCGCGCACAGGTGAAAATTCCCGAATTTTATAAACTGGTATTACAGCAACACAAAGAAAAATCCAGGAGACTGAAACTCTCTCCGTGCTGGCCTCTGCCAGGCGAGGATGCAGCCTTGTATCAGACAGGATATAAGAGCCCAGACAGATGCAGTCTGAGGGAGAGGTACAACCACAGAGCATTCAAAGGGAAAACAGGAGAGGCCGCCTCTCCCGAGAGCCAGGAGACATTTTTACACAGCATTCTTCACCGGGAACATCACGGGATAAAAAAATAAATGAGTCCAGTGTTTGCACTTCGATAGATATCCAGTTTCAGGCTGTGACAGAAGAGGCAGCACAACCCAAATTAAAAGCACTGCTAACGGCGCCCGTTGCGCTTTTATTGTGATTGTTACAAGTCACATTAGTATAAATTTGTGAAGTGTTTTAACGCTTTTGCATTGGAGCTTAATTAATTTTCATACAAGTTTCAGCTTAATTAATTTTCATACAAGTTTGAGCTTAATTAATTTTCATAGAAGTTTGACGATTTTCTCATTTGTTGTTGAAATCACAACACGAGTTTTCCATATGCAAGGCAAATATAATAATATCAGCTCAAAAAGTCATTTTTGGACTTGTTTTTGTATTTCACAACCAAAAATACTTCCAGTGTAAACTGTTAACCGAAGCTCTGACAAGTTTTATTATAAATATTCCTAGCTTTAAAGAGAAATTTGAATATATTCACTTAGTGTACGTTCAAGACAGTTTAGGTCTGACAGCTTCAGATTATGCCTCATTTATATGGAGCAGTGATCAAACTCGTTAATATGTGAGAGAACTGAAGAGGCAGAGGATTGTGAATCAAACAGCATGAGCAAAGTTGTCGAGGAACATGAATAGCTTATGAGGATTTTCTTAAGGTGATAGTTTTCATGGTCCCCAGTGCCAAGGTTTGTGGAGGAGATGAATAAGCAGGGAGGAGGTGGGAGCAGCAGTCCTTGGGCGAGGCGACGATGCCTTAAGCCAAGGAGGAAGCTCTTAATCTGCCCATAATTCACCCCGTGTGTTCCCAGTGATAGGACCCTCTCCCCTCAGCCAAGGTGAGCCATTTGACAAGACAGGTAAAGCCTGCTCACAACTTTCCTCCCGTTGTGTTGAATGCACTGCAATGGCTCAGTAATTTAAGAAGCGTTCGTGCAGGGGAAAATCAAATCTCACTGTGAAGCAGCGTCTCCTTAAGATTCATTTAATCTTCTGATAACACAAGCTGTGCACACACAATCACTGAAGATGATAATCTCCTGTATGTAACACTAAGTCTGCTATTATTCCATTTATTAAAAAGTGCTATAATAATGTTTTGTGCATACATGTGCTAAAAAGACAAGTGGATTAGGAGATGGAAATTCAGGGTGCTCCTTCCTCACAGCGTATGGCTGCCTAATTCCTCCACTTTCTCTTGTACAGACGTGGCTTAGCATGTTTTGTATGAGAGCTCTGCCAGCAGCAGCTCCTCCAGCAAGAGCCAGAGGCCCCCACACCTCTGATTTTCGGGGGAAGGATAACCTCAGATCACAGACACGTAATCAGTTGTTCTTTTTCCTAAGTAAATAAATCATCAGCAGATGCAGCTATTAGGGCAAAAGGGAGTGCTGACTGATTTGGCATAGACTCTTGCATTTCTGACATAAAAACCACCGGTTACTGCTGTCCAAAACACGCTCATCAGAGCGACCAAATTTAATCTTTAAGAGGTATGGAGTGGTTTTGAGCCAAAAGACACAGGACTAAGAAATCTCTTCCCAATATTCTCCAATCAGCCAGTGCTTAAGAGCTGTTCAAGTCCCGAGGAAGCACTAACTCAGATGTTACTGTTCCTGCACAGACCTACAGAGGGACTGTGTGAATTAGAGAAAATGATCATTACCAGGACTCTGTGTTTGTGTTTGCAGTCTCTGATCCCCACGCACAGCTCGGGGCAGCTGCCAGGGAGAAGCTGCCCTGCTGCACGTGTGCTGCACACACGGGGGGAGCTGAGGCTCCCCCAGAGCCCCCCCAGGCTCCTGAGCACCCCAAAGGCAGGGTGGCACACAGGGACACTTCCCTTAGGGACAGGCCACGGAATGCTCGGGACTGAGCCGCACATGCGCCCCTGCCTCTGCCTGGGATTTCCTGTGCAGACCAGGGCACCAGACAGAAATCCTGGGCTGGGAGCCAACCTCCTCCAATTCTGCCTGGACAACATTTCCAGGCCAAAAGGAGGAAGAGAGAATGAGAGAAAAAGAGAGAAGAAGAAAGAATGAGAGAAAAAGAGAGAAAGATAAAGGGAAAGAGAGAGAAAGAGTGATAGAGAAAGAGAGAGATAGAAAGAGAGAGAAAAAAGAGAGAGAGAGAAAAAGAAAGAGATGGAGAGAGAGGAGAGAAAGAGTAAAAAGAAAGAGAGAGAGAGAGAGAGAGAGAGAGAAAGAAAGAAAGAAAGAAAGAAAGAAAGAAAGAAAGAAAGAAAGAAAGAAAGAAAGAAAGAAAGAAAGAAAAGAAAGAGAAAGAAAGGAAAGAAAGGAAAGAAAGGAAAGAAAGGAAAGGAAAGGAAAGGAAGGAAGGAAGGAAGGAAGGAAGGAAGGAAGGAAGGAAGGAAGGAAGGAAGGAAGGAAGGAAGGAAGGAAGGAAGGAAGGAAGGAAGGAAGGATAAAGAAAGATAAAGAAAGGAAGGAGAAAATAATGATTTTTTCTTTGAAGTGGGAGAACACCAGGCTTATTTTAGCACTGAAAATATCTGTTTATTTCTTCATGTCATCTCTGTGAACTTTGAGGAACCAGAGTTGTAGCTAAAGACAACACACACCCAAGTCAAGTCACTTCTGTTCCGTCTGTGTGTGCAGATCTCCTGATCCTCCCGCTGCCTTCTCTCCCACTCTTCCCTCAGCTGGAAGTGAACCCTGGCTGCATTAGCACAATATTCCTCGGGGCAAGAGCCAGTAAATAAAGTTTATTAACATCCCTCAGCACTGACTTCAAACCACTGTGGGCTCTCACTCACCTGTGGCTGCTCCCACTTCTACGGCTGCTTATGCAGAAATCTCCACCTGACCACTCCTTTGTACCAGGAAATTAATGACAGTCCCATCTTGAATTTTTTAATCAAGTGACACTTAGAAACTACTCACAAAAGGCCACTTCTGAATTACTCTGATGGCAACTTCCTCATTACACGAGGTGTGTAAAGCTGGTCCCAGCAAGCTCTTTTAAATTATAACCCACACCACACTTACTGCAGACGGGTTTTCTGCTGAATTTTCCTGCTTAAGCTCCATAGTACAAACTGCTAGAAACTGGTTCCAGGTAACTTATTAAACACCACAGTTGATATATGTGAAATGGCTTTCCCAACCATCTTAACCTTTTCTGACCTTCTTGTCCTTGTCAATGGCCACACTGAGTTCCAGCCTGGTCTCTGGGTGTTCTCAGTGCTTTATCTCTATTAGCAGTGGTGCAGGGCCACACAAATTGCTGTAATGTGCCATTTCCTGACATTAAGCCAAAAGGGGAAAAGTAAAGGGCAGGATTTCTGATGCATTTCTTCACTATTTTGAATACAAATCATGAGCAGAACAACCAGAAAAATTAGGGTAATACTAAATTAACCAACTCGGATTTTTAACGTGGTATTTCATTCCAGTAACCTCACCGCTTTATAAAAAATAGAGTTCTCTACTGGTCTACAGTCCAGGTATGTAATCACCATGCTCAGGTCCAAATCTTGTAGGACACAGAGAAATCTCAGGACACTAAGATTGAGTAAGTAGCAATCTCTCATGCTCCCAAGGAAAGAAAGGATTTTGAAAGCATTACACCATTTTTTACAGTAGAAGTTCTTTTGAAAATTAGTACTAAAAATTTAATCCTGTGATCTATGCAGTTCGGTTTTGAACAATTAGTGTCTCTTATGAAATAGCTGCTGTTTTTAGCTTGAAGCCTGTGTATTTTAACTGTGTGTCAGTAACACGATTTATCATAGAAGGATTTGTGAAAAGCCAAATACTCATTTTGCCAAGAGCAGCAGCAGCATTTTGAAGTCCAGCAATGGCCTCACACCCACAAGCTGTGGAGGACAGACCTGGCTGTGATCCCTCCTTTCACTCATACCCCTTTAACCTCCTATTTTCTTCCTCTCTCTGTTTTTAAATGGAGCTTAAAGTGACTCTTGATCCAAATACTACATGTAAACCTTAGCAGAGAACATTTAGAAGTGGTAATTACTAACCATTTCCCTCGATAATTAGCTTATAAAAAGGTGTATTTTTAATGTGGATTGCCAAACTCTCCACTAATCATCTCACACCACTTCCCCACAGTAACAATTATTGAAAAACAGTTCAAAAACGCATAAACAAGAGCGTTTAGTGCTCATTTACTTTAGACCAAACGTCAATAAAACCTCAAGACGCTGCGGACTGCAGAAATCCAAAGCAAAGAAACCGCTGGGGCTGGACTGGAGGTGCCTGTTTAACTTCAAGTCATTGCTCCTTTCCCCACCACTTTCTCTTCCCAGCTTTCCAGGACTTCCACCTCCAGCAGCATCAGGGAAGGAAGCCCAGGCTGCCAGAGCACGCTGGGACAGGAGGAACAGCCAAGAACTTCTGTGTTTATCCTGCTCGGTTGCTCGCACCGAGTTTCTGCAGCTCTTTCCCATCTCCAGCGCACCTGGAAAAATAGGTTGGGTTTCCTCCAGCTCTGGCTTTGTCCTGGGAGGAGCAGCAGTGCTGCCTGTGCTCGGGCTGAGGCGGGGAAGGTGGAGGGAGCTGAAAGGCAGCTCTATATCCAGTACACACACAGCAATTTGTTACTGTGAAAAACCATCTGTTTCTCGGTATTACAATCCTCAGAGGGGAAATTATAGCTAGCGTTCAACATAAAACATCAATTTAAACCATCAACTATTCATAATTTCAATTCTTTATTGGAAACCAAGGACATAAATGTCAGGGAATAAAGCAATATTTCTTTTATTAACTGTTCCATTCATCTGGCTATTAAATAAAACCAGGACCTTAATAAATAGCATTAGCCTTTGTACTGACAGCCACCCCAACTAGCACCATAATTCTAAATAAAATGCATTATATTTCTAGTTTTAAAGTAAAAATCAGGATTAAAAAGCATTTTAAAACATATGCATCGAGTATTTTTGCAGCGTTGCTGCTCCTGTGTAGTTAAACGCCTTAACAAACAATACTGACCAAAGAACCCCCCTCCATTTTTCTGCAAGTTTCCAGTCAACCACCTCCCTCCTGATGATATTCTACAACATTAATATTAGTAAAGAACAGAAAGGATTCCAGCACTGATGCTGCCTGCCTGTTGCCAAATGGCATTATTCATTTAATCCCCTGCTCCCAGATACGACGCCTGCTACGAAAAATAACAACAGTAAGTAGTAATATTAAAAGGAGTGGGTGGATGGAGAGAGTAAGAATGGCAGAGACAGGGAATATGTTCTTCATACAGCCTGTCATCACCCATTACTAATGGCACAAAAGTCTGTATTTATGTTGACAGTTATAGAGTATTTCTGCAGTTTGGTATTTAAGAGTTACACACAAAAATCCTGGAGTCCAACAGCCTGGGACAGGGAATGCAGAATCTGTTTGCAATTGTGTTGTGTGGGAAATGGAGACAGAGCTGCATTTGCTGTGAGCTTGATGGAGAGCTGCAGAATTTAACTTTGTGTGATTAGATAAGACTGTCGGGGAGTTTCCCTGCACATTCGAGGAAAAGGAGAATTCTCTAAGAGCTGAGGAGTCCTGAGAAGTCCACAGACTCACTATTAATGTTCAGATAATTGTCCATTATTCCTCCTTAAGAATAGCTCCCCTGCTCTTAGCACGACCAGCATGGGGTACTCAAGAACACCATTATAGGGGAAAGGAAGCACAACTGTAATCAAAACAATGATTACTATCACCTTCATTTAAATGCAGAGTGAGAAATGAATACAAAAATATTCACTTGAAAGTGAAAGGTAAGAAATTAACTTTTTCCCCATGGACATCAGAAACCTAACCTCAAAACCAGGAATTACTTGTAAATTTTTTACATCCCTTTAGAGCACACATTAGTTTCTCCTTCTGCATTTAAATGAAGGCGATGGTAATCATTGTTTTGATTACAACTGTGTTTCCTTCCACCCAAAATGGGGTTCTTAAGGACCCCATGCTGGCAATTCTAAGAGCAGGAGAGCTGTTCTTAAGAAGTAGTAATGGACAATTATTGCAAGTGTTAGCAGTGAATCCGTGGACTCGATTGGTCCCCTCGTCTACTTAATGCAACACTTCCTTACAATTCCTCCCAGTTCCACACACAATAAAACCCATCATGCCAACATTAAGAAAAAAACCCAGCATGATTAAAATACAGTTGTCATTGTGGTTAAGATAAAAACATCCTTCTGCTTCTTGTAAGGTTTTATTTATGAAGATGGAACCAGGAGTGTAAAGTCAGAACTGGAGCTTAACAATGAAGTTTATACAGAGTTTTCAAGGCTCCTGATGAATGCCCGTTTTCACCTCACATCCCAACTTCAGCACATCTTCTATTGTCTTCAGTCATTTCCACCAGCCTTAAATCACAATTTAACCTCATCCTTTTTCTGTGTCCTGGAAAATGGCCACCACCTCCTCCTCCTGCCCTGTTTTCACCACCCTCTTCCACTCCTAGCCCTAAAGTCTGTCCCAGTTCACTGTTCCTGGGCACACTAAAACTTCCTTGCACATGGAAAAGTTGCCTTCCAAATACCTGCCTCCTGTTTTTGATGGCTCCCCAGCAGACCACAGCAGGACTGAGTTCTGGTGGGGAGGGATTTTCAGCAATATCCTGGTTTGGGGATGATGCTCAGACTCTTGCAGCCTTTTTTTTTCTACCAACCCAAATCCCACCTGCTTCCCAACACAACTGGGCAGCACCAATTGCAGAAGATACTCTTATTCTACATCCCCAGACAGAAATTGGGCTGTTGAGGGCAGGTAATGCTCAGGCTCGTCAGTCAGAGTTAAGCACAGGGTTAAAACAGAGTATTATAATCCAAGGAGTTGCTGTGGTACTGTGATAGCTACCAGTGCTGGGCTTTTCCTCCAGGTACCTCCTCCACGCTTTGTGATACCTGATTATCAAATTTCTTATGCAGGTGCCTCCTAAAGCACCTTTACTGTAAGCACTGGGCAGCAAATGATACTTCAGGAATTGTCAGCATGTCTGCTTATCCAAGCTTAATAAGATGCTTCATTTCCTTACAGCACCTCCTGCTAGCATTCCCCAGAAAGTTATCAATTCTGCCCTCCCACCCCTTGTCTTCATCAATTACGATCAACGAGCTCCTGAATAAATGCATACACATCCCCAGTCCAACCAGGGCTGCAATACCCACAGTCAGGACGTATTTACATCAGTGAATTCAGTAAATCCAATCACAGTGTCAGTAGCACCACCACGGACTTGACTCTGCACATTTTTAAGGAGTAAAAATCAGGGCAATCAAGTTCTGTCACACCTCGTTACTGCTGCTTTCAGGTTTCCTGGCATGTATTGAGCACAGAGCTGAGCAGAGCCCTGGGATCCTGCTCACAGTGGGGATGCCCTGTGCAAAATGCACAAGGAGATGGACACAAGGGGAAAAGGGGCCAGAAAAGGGGAAGGATTTTAAAAATTTACTCCAAAATTTAGATACCTGTAGGAAACAAAAGTCTCTAGTTGTAACCAAAAGCAGAGAACAAATATAGGAGCTTTTACAGTGGGAATTTATTCTGAACTCCAAATGAGGAAGATTGGGTAGGGGGTTTTGTGAGACACACACAACTCAACACAACAGAGTAACAAATTCACAAAACTGATGAGAGAGGACACAAACCTAAGGGGGAGAGAAATTAAGCAAGATTTGGCAGAATCTTAAATAGCAGCAATTAGAGACACAGGTCCAAATCCCAAAGAGAAGGGGTGTGAAAAGGGCCCAATGGCTAAAGCAAAGCTCTTCCCTGACCTCAAATGAAAAGGATGAAACACTTGGGTGAGACTGCCAAAGACAAGTATAAACATACAGCATAAACATTTGGAAATGAAATCACAAGTGTTTGAACACGGAATGGGAGAAAACCAGCAAGAAATCCAACAAGCAGAAAGAAACACATTTTATAAATAAAGGAACAGTGGAATGACAAGCAAAGGGACTCCTGGCAGATCATACAGTGGAAAGGGGACATCAAGAGCACAAGGGATGTCTTTTTGCATCAGCTTTTACTACAAGGCCTGTCAGTAGATGGATAACATGAGGAGAGAAGAGGGGAGGGCTTCAAACTTTATGTGGAACAGATTACAAAGATGTCAATTAAAGGGTTTAGGTATTTTCAGACTGGCTTGGCTTCATAAACTTTGTCACTGTGTGTGCTGAAAAACTGGCAAATCATTCAAGGCGTTTGTTGTTACCTTTAAAAGGACCTAAAAAGGTTGAATATACAGCACATTTTTAAAGTGGCAGGAAAAGGAGCAGGGGACAAGGAGGGCTGGACACCTCTTCAGAAAACAAGGAAAATAACATGAATCACCACCTGCTTATATGCATGTAGGAGAAAACCCATGAGTAGCTCTAAATTGTCACAAAAACAACTTGCTAAAGCAACCAGTTTACTTCTTTGAGATGGCAAAGAGCTTGAATGACTGAGGAAAAACCAGGAAATGCCACAAATTGAATTGAGGGAGGCTTCAGTGAAGTCTTGCTCAGCACACTCTGCAGGAAGGTGAGGAAACCTGCTCTGGAGCATGAGCCACAACGCAGCACCCAGTGAGAAGTTCTCAGTAGCTGTTTATTAAACACCTTGATGTGTAGGGAGAGGTTCTTCGGGTGCCTGGCCTGGATCTGCCCCACTCCACTGTCCCCAGTAACCCTGTGACACATAAAGTTACTGAATCTGCAGAGAACAGGAACCTGGCGTGTACAGCAACAGTGAAAGATGAGGGGATAACAAATCCAAGGGACCTTCACAAACTGAAAAAATTAACATAAACCCCAACAAGCACAAAACCTCTAAACCATAAGATTCAACAGAAAAGTTTAATGTAAAAGACTGCACTTGAGCAGGAACAACTGGGTACTCAGCAGTTTAAAAAAAAAAAAAAAGTAGGGATAATGCTGGATCACAAGTTGAACATGACTCAACAATGTCCTTCTGTTTCAAAGGAGGGAGATATCGTTCTGAGAAGAGCAAACCCACACAGAAAGCCAATAAGATGTGAAATAATTCTTCTGCTCTAGTGAGCGTTGGACAAAATCTTCCAGCTGAGGCCTTGCTGGCTTAGGGGATTGCATTTCAAAACTGATATCGCTCAATGTGAGAACCTCCAGAGCAGCAGAAACCATCAGAGAGAGGCCCAGGAAGCTTCATCTGCAGGCAGGGCAAGGCAGGAGGGCAGCTCAGCCTGCTCAGGAGTCAGGAAAATGAAACCAGCTGCCCTGGCATGAGCACAAACCAGGCAAGGAAGGGACAGGGGCACTTCTGTGATGCAGGAGGAACTGCGTAACAAAGCACAGGATGCTCCAAAATAATCCCTGGTTAAAACCATCAAATGAATGGTGGTTTGGGAAAGAGAAGATGATGGAGAAAAGTGGATTTCAAATACAAGACATGGCTCCAAAGAGGCAGATGGCAACATGTTCTCCATGGTATGGACTAAGCACAGAGAAAGGAATGAAGAGTACAGCATTAGTAAGGCTCAAGAACAGGGCAGTTCTGTCATGGAAAATAAAACCACCAGAAACAACTGTCTGTGACCCTCCATCAACATGGGAATTAATGGGTGGTTAAAAAAACATCTGCCAGGTACAGCTGATGGACCATGTAACCTGAGTTCTGTCTAGCTTCTCTCCAAAAAAATCAAGCTGAGCCTCCATTTAACATGTGTGGAGATGCAAGGAGCTGATTCCCCTCTGCTCCACCCAAAGCAACGTGTTCTGCACCCCTGAACATCCCTGGGCAGCTCTTCAATAGAAACACTAAACCAAGCAGCCCAAAACTTGCAAAGAGACCTTTTTTTAAGGACTTTGCTAAAAGGCCTTGCAGAAAAGTCCAACAGAAGGATGAATCTAACATCCCCTCTCCACAGGAACCGAAATGCTAAAACACCTGGAATTATGGAGCAAGGTCCTCTTTTCTCTACTTGATTCCTACTCACTCCCTATATTGGTGTTTCCAATTTCCACCACTAAAATGAAAGTTAATTCCTCAACACAAGATGAAGCTCAATGAAGCTCATTTATTTTCTCCCAAATGCTCCTTTTAAAAGCATTTCATGTTGCTTGGAGGAAGGCTTTATACCCTAAAATTCATCACCGTGATGGGAGGGTTGCAATTTCTCATGCCTTGCTCAAACAGGAATGACTTCTTTCTTTAATTGGAAGAAAAAAATGAATTTATTTGTTTTGAAAGCATTAATGTTTTGAATCTGGCAGAGAAAACTCCCTGAACCTATTTGCTCTCAGCTAAGCAACAAATAATTTGGATTTGGACCTGCAGTCACGTACAGGGAAGATGCAGTGGAAGAATATGCACTTTTGGCAGGAATCAAGGCCATTAAGGAGTGGGAAGCTTCATGCTTCTTTGATACTTTTACATTTAATAAACCTGAATTAAAGTTGAAACAATTGCTTCAGTCATACAGGAAGAAAATCAAGACTAATATAATGGTGCATTGGATTCTAGGCACGTTTTCTAGAATATTCCATCCAGGGCAGAAGGAAAGGTTTGTTTTTAAAAAAACAAAACCCACACAAGGTTTATTTTTAAAGGTGTTTTTGGTGTTGTTTTGTGTTGTTTTTTTTCTTAAAGTAGTAGAAGAAAAACATCTCAAATCTTCTACATGACATAAAACATGGTTTTCCACTCTGGTGTGGATAATGCATTTCCTCGTAGAGTGTGGGGATGTCCTAAACAGCAATAATCTCATTTTCCTTTGCTTCCAACCTAGTGTCAGTGTTCACATCTCCCAGGAGCAGCATTAGGAATAACAATATCTGCACAAAGGGCTCCTTTGGTCACTTGTTGTTTTCATTACCTTGAGCTGACCTGAAGCTGCATGGCCAGAATTCACCTTGTGTCCTGCTCTGGTAAATCTGACTGAAACCCCTCCTGCAGATAATTCTTATTGTGATGGAAAACGGAATTATTTTAGAGACAACTGAAGTGAAGCTTTTAGAGAAACAACGTGTTTAGTACTAAAATGCATTTCAACATGATTTTATTGCTCAATTGAAAAGGCTGTGAAAAACTAAACAAGAAGCTGACTCATGCACCTGTATAATGACAAGAAGAAGCTCCTGTTTGATTTCTGCATTTTGAGCCAAAGCACATGAAGCCATAAAAACAAAGCAGCTCCTTGCAACAGCCTCATAATGAAGCTGGGACCGTCCTCCTCTCTCACTTTGCAAAGCTGCTTTCACAACGAAGCGTTTGGGATTCTGGCACAGAACCTGCTCTGAACTATAAAATTCTGAGCATGATTTAACATGAAAATCTCAGGACATCATGGCTTTGGGAAGCTTCCTACATGAAGCTGTAATTTCCTACCAGCTCCTCGCTGGAAAAAGAGAGGCTGTGATTCTTTAGTGCTGCTCTGGTTCAGCTGCTCGGACGGAAAGAGGAATGGCCACGTTACTGTGCTGTGTGTTAATTCTCTCCACTTCCCCTTCCTCTCTCCCCTGCTGCTGGTTATTGTCATCACTGACTGAGATAATACGTGCTGGCATTTTTAGGAACACAAAAATATTTATAAAATCTGCCTTAATTACAGTCTCCCAGAGCTACCTGCCCTCCCTCCTTTCTCTCAAGACCTCTTTGCGTTGGGTTTTCTGCTTTTTCCTGGCCCTTGCTCAGCACCTCTGGTGGTACTGCTAATGCTGCTGTGAAGAGAACTAATTTGCCTGCTTTTTCCTTCTAAGAAAAAAGCATTTGAGTAACTTTTAAATGCCAGAATAACAACAGCTGCCTTGTGATCTTACAATGAGCGTGAGAGATCCATGTAACTCCTGCAATAAAGCAGGAAGGAATAGATACCCCTACAAACCAACCAGCAGGTTAAAAGACAGGAATTTGAAGTTTTTGCTAACATAGAAGCTTTGATCCTGAAGAACAAAAAAAAAAAAAACCCTGGTTTACAGAATATTAATAGATGCATCTTCCATGTGTGTAGGGAAGTGCTTTACCTGCCAGCACAATACAGCCAGGCTGTAACAGGAATATCTGTAACTTTGGACCCTGTAAAATGCAACGTGCGAGGAACTTTTTAGCCAAGGAGAGACACTGAAGACTCGTTTACTTATAAAATTCAAAGATTCTAGAGAGCAAAAGTTCAGAAAAAAGTAAGACCACAACAAACCACGTGTCTTAGCCAAGCTGAGCATTGAAGGCATTGAAGATTTAACTCCAAGAGATCAGCACTTCTGCTGGAGGTTTTCCACATAAACCAAACTCTAACAGATCAGTAACTGCTGCTGACATAACGAGTCTATTCCCAAAATCAGGAAAAAACCCCCTTTCTTTAAATCATGCCCATTTTTGTGGAGCTTCTTCAAAGCAATTAAACCCACCCTAATTTGAGACCTTCACATGATGGGATTGTAAAATGATGTTTCATTTGATGCTTCAAAGCAGAATATAGATACAATTCCTAAAAGGAGATAAGCTATTAATGAAAGGAGTTGTGAGTGCTTTCTAAACTCTCATTCTCTCACTATCAGCATCAAGAATAAGTGAAATCAGAGGCAGGGTCACTGCTCCAGGGAAGCCCCTTCCCAGAAAAAAAATTATCCCAGAATACACAATCCAGGGAAGATCCTCATGTGACAACTGCAGGAACACCTACAACCCCCCTTCTGTCTGAGCCAGTCTTTTTGTGAAAAGAGGACCCACTGAACAGAACATACCCACTATTTCTGAGCCACTCCAATTTCAAAAGGAAAAATAATACATTAATCTCCTGTGCGTGTGGTAGGACCTGGGAGGAACTCAGGAATCCTTCCTGAAGAAAAGTGCTCTATAAATATAAAATGTGTAATTGACACCTCAATGACCCTATCATGGGGAGCTATTGAGGCAAAGTCTCTTCTTCAGCTGCATGGAAGCAGTTCCCATCATCCTTTTTGGTACAGAAAGAATAAGTTTTCATCATCATTGAAAATAATGTACTTTTTAGGGACATCAATTCCGAAATCTGCTTGACGACCTTTCCATTTTGGTTATAATAGCCTTTTTGTAATTATAGATACATTTTTATTGGAGTATTTAAAATGCTGTTGAAGATGAGATGAACAGCAGTTAAAAGAGAATGAAATCAATATCGTTATCTAT
This sequence comes from Eopsaltria australis, assembly GCA_034509425.1. Classification (NCBI taxonomy): domain Eukaryota; kingdom Metazoa; phylum Chordata; class Aves; order Passeriformes; family Petroicidae; genus Eopsaltria; species Eopsaltria australis. Next base: position 655,924 of record JAVTVJ010000394.1, read on the forward strand.
GCAGGTAATCAGACAACCTTTTCCAAGGCTTCTTTTTTAACTTTCAGGGTTTGGTGTTTTTCTTTTTTAAATTTAGCACTAGGTAAAGTTTCTGTTCTAAGCTACATAATGGCACAAAATTTCCTGAATGGCACAGTTCTGTATCAGATAACAGAGAAGTATTTATGAAACAGAACTGGAAAAGACACCAGAAAAATAATTAATCTCATTAAAAGACCTTAGAAATGAGGCCCCTTGCAAACTGAAAAAGGAAGTGATGTTCAAACACAGGTTTCTTCAGTAATAACAAAATAATATGCAAGTAATTAGGATTTTGGTGTTTATTGCTGCATGTCAGTATGTTAAGTACTTCCACTGGAAATGCTCTCAGGATCACTAAAAGGATCTTTTCCACAATGAAAAACATTTTTAAGTGAGTCTCAATATCACTGCTAGAAAAAAAATCTGGTTGGCACAAGGACTGGGATTATACAGCAAGAGTAAAACTCCTACAAATTTTAACTGACAAAGAAACACAATTTTAATAAAAAGGGGATTTACTTCAGAAATTGTCCTTTTATCAGCAATAAAAGTGTTGCAATTTTAAGAAGTTGCTCAATCATTTTAAGATTTTAGGAAACTGTTTGAAAGTACTCTCTAATAAAAATATAACCAATAATAGAAGGATGTTGTAGCAACTAAAAGGGTATTAAAATTGTGCTTTTGTTAGTTCTGAGTTAAGGAACAATGGCAGGATTAGCAGGAAACTATTACGAAATTAATCTGATTAATGCCTTATAAATAATGAAGCCGTACTTAAAAGGGTCCACAAGCTCCACCATGTCAGAACATGGGTCTAACACATGATGCAAGACTAAAAAGGAGGATATTTTCCCTACTAATTAAACAGCAAAAATTGAATCCTCCCAAAAATCAAGTAAGAACAAACAGGGAAGGGAAAAAAAAACCAGTATGACTTGTAAAAACACAATAAAATTAACTGCAACCAACTCCACCCTCCTCATAATCACTCTCAGAGGAAAGAGCAAGACTTTATTCTCGTGGTGTTGCACACTACCACAATTTCTCCACACACAAATACCTCTTCCCCCAATTTTTTTGTTAGAAGGATGCAAAACCCTTCTCAACAGAGCACCAGAATGGGCAGGAGAAGGACAGTCCCTCCACAAGGGACAACCACTTTTGGGAACAGCCTTCATCCATCTGTTCAAAGCCACAGACAAGTGGACAAAAATCCATTTTAGTTAAGGCATGTCCATTTTATGGACCATGGTAAAAGCCAGTTAAATGCTGTTCGTGTCTTCCTTGCTAAAATAAGTCTAAAATCAGTGGTTACAGTGATTATTCCAACTCCAGTGAAATGAGCTGGGATAAAGCTGACAGACCAGTTTCCAGTCTGAATGCAGGTCCCAGTACTGACTGAATCTTGGTGGGGTGCTATTCTGGCAGTTTGGCCCTGGCTCTGAAAAATCTACTTTGAGGCTGAAAAAAACCCCCAAACCCCCCCAACAACCTTTTCTTTTTTAAAAAAGTGAAGCGAGATTTGTTGAGAAGGGTAAAAACATGGAATCACAGATGGTTTGGGTTGGAAGGGACCTTAAAACCTTCTTGTTCCATCCCCCTGCCATAAGGAGGGACACCTTCCACTATCCCAGGTTGCTCCTGTCCAACCTGGCCTTTCCCCTCCTGCTCTCAGTGGGGAGAAGCTCCAGTACTACCAAAAGTATGTTTTGCATTGAACTAGTATTCAAGATCCTGAAAAATAACCCTGATTTTTAACAGCACTCATAATAAATGGCAGCGAGCCAAACTCACTTTCTGAATAAACCAAAATCAGGGAAGAGAAAACAACTGAAAAGTTCCCACCATCAAATCTCTTCACAAGCAAAATCTGAAATCCCAACTGTGGCTCCTCTCCTTTGACACCCACGAGTAACAACCAACACTCCAGCAGCTGCCATGCAGAGCCTCGTGGAACCCTGATGGGCTCTTCTCTTCCAAAATGAGATGAAATGCAGCTGTCCTTGCCCACAGCCACAGCACACCTGCAGTGCAGCAGGGCTGTGCACCAGAGTCGGTGTTAATCCCCAAATCCTGCTGGCTCAGAGTTATCCACGTCCTGCAAACACCCCAGGCTCCATCTCCTGCTGACTCACGGGCAGTTCTCACCCTTGCATTGCATTGCTGGAGTTACTCAGCCTCAGTCCTGGCCCCAGCTGCCTAAACCAGGGCAGGGACAGACACAAGTCACACTGCTGAACCTACAAACCCCACTCTGTTTTAGCTGCTTCACACCTTGCAATCACCCACCCCACCAACACCCCTCAGATCTAACTGTGCCTTCGGTGACAGAATATTCTGAGCTGGAAGGGACCCACAACCATCACTGAGTCCATCTCTTCAGTGAATGACCCATACAGGGACCAAACCCATGACCTTGGTGTTATCAGCACCATGTTCTGACCAGCTGAGCCAGTCTCAGGGTCATTGTTTAAAACATCAAGTTAAAAAGAGGAGGGAATCCAAGTCCTGCTCTGGATTGTCACCAAGCCACTGCCAGGACCTCAAACAGATCTCTGAACTTGCATGAAGGTAACTGTTTTCCAATGGGATACAACTGTGTTGGAGTTTAAGAGGGTCTGGAGGGAAGGTAGTGTTAGGTACTGAGTGTTCAAGAGACACTAAAATTGAAGAGAAGTTATTCCTGTCCCAGCAGAATGGGTCAGGTTGAAAGGGACCTCACTGGTGCAGCAGAGTCATCCCAGAGCTCTGCCACAGGACTGTGTCCAGCCAGTCCTTGAACACCCTCAGTGATGGAAACTCCATAACCTCTCCACTCAAATGTTATTTATTTACAGCACTCTTTAATATCCAAGACACACCTTCATCCCCAAACCACCTCAGTATTTTATGTATACTTCCTACTGTTTCTCCAGTTTGCTGTACAGCTCCTGCAAAGATTTCCTTCCAAATAAAAGCCATCCATCCAAAAACAAGGTCACAAAGAAAACAGGACAGAGAGGCAGCGCTCTGGAAGTGATCCCATTTTCAATCCTGCCCCTTCCAGCAGGCAGCTGCTCTGAAATGCTGCTGCTGTTGGACCAAGTGTGTGACTGTCTATGGTGCTCTGAGGCCACAGCTCTGCAGGGAGCAGCAATTCCCCCCTGCAGGAGCTCCAGCACGGGTGTTCCCAGCTTTCAACCCAAATAAGCAAATGCCTGCCTTAAAGACAGCTCCTGGGCAAGGCTGCAGTGGGGAAAAATAACTTTTGATAGGTCACCTCAGGATCTTGCAGGTCCATGAAGCTCAAAAGGCTATTTTATGTGTATTTTATACATATTCTGAAAGTTCGGTAATATTCTCCCTATTCCTTGTCTCACAAGTGAGAAAGATGAATCTGGTCAATGAGGACAAAAGTGTGAAGAAACTGGTAAATTATATTAATAGCAAAAGAGGAAGATGCTTAGAGTTACTGCATTAAAACAACAGAGGGATGTGGAAATATTACTTGAGAACACTTCCTGCAGAATGAACTTTATTTTTAACGATGTACCCCAAAAATACTTTGCTAGGAAAGCAAATGCCAATAAATGCACCAGTGGCCGTGGCCAGTTTGGGCTCTGAGTCAGCTTTAGTGAGGCTGATCACTCCCAGTACTGTAATCCCATTTTAACACAGATCTCTGACAGCACTGGTCTAAATTTGCTTGGAAGGAACTGGGGCTTTACAACAAGAAATTACTCTGAGTCATGGAAGGCAAAAATTGCAGAATGACACTTACCAGAAAAAAACCATCCTGGTGCCGCATTGCTGCCTCTTTGGGCATGGGCCAGATGCAAAAGGAGGAGGTGTAAAGGGGGTGGGTGTATAGATATGTGTGTATAGATATAAAAACTATTTCTTTTATAGCGTATTGCTGTTGTGCCAATCAAGGAAAGTGCAAATAGTTAATTTTGGAAAGTTTTGCCGAGTAAGAATTTTGCATTTCATGCCCATGGAATTCATCAACTCTGGCTAAGGACACTGAAAATCCATGGAAGTTACAGTAGTTATGGCAGTTTCATTAATGACAGTTATAAGTCATAATCAAAGCATGAAATTTATTTTTTGCAGTTGGAATTAACCCAAAGTATTAATCCTAAGGATGTTACCTGGGAACTCAAAGTAAAGCCACAACTATAAAAACCCATCAGCAAATGTGTTTCAATGAACTCCCAACATAACCAATCTTCTTGTCAAAACCACTATCTACCACTGAATTAAAATACCCAAAGATCTGGCCCTGGAGCAAATGTTTGGAGAAATACAGGGGAACACATTAATTCAGTTCTCCATATCAGATTATTAATAGGTGACAAACCAGGAACTCGTTATGGCAGTGAAACAAGTTTAGGAAGAGATAACCACATTAGCTGGATACTCAAAGATAAAAGCTGGATCAGATTGGCAGGGCAGGATCTCAGAAGCCCAGAGCATGGAAATACCTCCTGTGAGAGCCCTCAGCCCAGTCAAGGCGTTCCAGAGCACATCCAACAACTACAGATCCCATCCTCAGGATGGGAAAATGCCAGAGGTTACCGAGGCACAGCCTCTGCCACTGCACTACAACACTGAAAGCTGAGAAATAATTTGAAATGCGTGATTCTCTCATGTAGATTAACTCACTAATTTCTTGTCTCAGCTGCCCGTAACTCCTGGAATTTGGTCGGGGAATGTTTGAGAAAACTGATTCAAAAGAAGCCAAAAAAAAAGAAATGAACTATCTAAATATGGAACCTGATATTTGTTTGGAACCAGGTATTGACAGGACAACTGAAATATGCAACAATCTGAACGGTCCCACAGCCAAGTGATGGAAAAGAAGAAAAAGCTGGGATTTCTGAAGATATTTGAATTTGCAGCACTGACTTAATCCCCCAACAAGAACCTTCATTTAACTGCAGACACAGTTTTGATGAACCTAAAGATGATCATTTTGGGTTCTGCCCCCTTTGATCCGTGTTAAACTAAATTAGAAGCAGGCACAACTCCAGACTCCTCTATTCCTATGGTATCACTGCAATAATCAGATGAGAATTTTCCTGGATGATCCATAACCCCTTACGACGGCAATTTAACGGAGCCAAAATAGCAGAACACGGAGCAGAAATGACAGAATAAGAAGCAGAAAAACGGCGCAAAACCAGCGATTTTGCTACGGGAAGTTGGGACTTGCCACCTCAAATTAGTGGGAGCCGTGAAGTGGCATTAGTGACAAGGGGAATACAGTAATTGGGGTTGATTTCCTGGCGCCGAGCCGAGCGCTCTGGTGAGTTAATTATAGCTCTGGAGGGAGCAGGGACACCTCCCGGTGACACAGGGACACCACGGAGCAGCGACCTCCAGGAATGATGTGAGAGAGGCAGCAGAACTTCCCTGCTCAGCCCATTACGGGAAATCCACACGGAAATTCGGAGTTAAAAGGGATAGGAGGGAGGAGAACGCTCAAGCTGTCAGGAAACAAAAAAGGGTCATCGTTTCACCCATTAAAACAAGTCACTTGTAGCCCAAATTCAACAAGATTCTTATCACTAACCCTTGATTTTAACCAGTAGTGTTTAATTAATTTGGCAGAGCTACACAAAGCCTTCCTGAGCGATATCCAGCTCCCCTCTTGGGTTCCTTCTGTAATCATTTCCTTTGATTAACTTCACTGTATTTACTCAAATTAACCCGTGTATTTCATACATGTTGCAACAAATTAGAAGAGAAGAATTAAAAAGCAGCCTGCCAACTTAAAAACTGATGAGTGGAACTTTTTGAATTAAAACAGACAGAGTTATTAGCTGATTATTATATGGAGAATGTTCAGAAGAAAGAACATGCCCTTTCCATTTTCATTTTGTACTACTAGTGATTACATGATATATCTTAAATTATAATTTGAGGTAAAACTATGATTAAAAATAATTTAAATATTGCACAACAAGTTAATTGCTCTGGAATGTCTTCATCTTTGTTCTTGTTCTTTGATTCAAAGATCCTATGTGAGGGTATCTGCTCCAGGAGTCTCACCTGAGGTGGGGGGCCAGGACCCTCAAGCTCTTCCCTTCAGGGTCTTAACCACAACAGAGGACAAGAGGACACCATCAGGTGCCACTTTTACATGTCCCACATTCCCTGCAAAGCTCTGGGGCAGAGCTGCATGGCAGCTCCCATAAAACCTTTCAGAATTAAAAAGGAAAAACAGAATAAAGGAAATGAGCAACCCTCCCCCAAGCATCAGAACTGGGAGAAGTACAAGGAAGGAGAGGTGGAAACCAAGGCGTGCTTGGTCAGTGCCACAAACCAGATGGGTTTAATCACAAATCCCTGTGTTTTCAGGACTTTCTGAAAGACTCCAAAAGTCTTCATAACTTAAATTCAGGAGATGTTAATCTTAAAGCTTTTACAATGGAAGTCACCTCAGTGTATCAGAGTTAAACTCTTTGTGCAGAGCATGAACGGCTCCGGTTTAATTCCACAGCATCACTTCAGCAAAGGGATCCTGACTCAGATCCTCGGGGGATTCAGATCCTCAACCCAGACCTCTTCTCAGGTAATTTCCTTCACTGTGGGATGAGCTGTCTGGGAGCAACCATTCCCAGTTAAAACTTTATCAGAACATCTTCCTGTGAAAAGCCACTTTGGTCCACTGGAACTTCGGGACAGCTCTTTCATGAGAACCTTTCCCAAATTCCTTTGCTTGGGGAACACTGCACTTCCAGCTTGGAGGCCAGTAACAGGCTTACACATGATAAGATGGAGCCAACCCAGCACAAAGCAGTTGGTGAAATTCAAGAGTCCTGTTAGGACCTGCTCGCCTCAGTCGATGAGAAAAGCAGAACTTCAGGCAACTTTGTGCAGTTGGGGTCAAATTAGGGGAAAGGAGAAGCTGTGAGCTTCGCTGAGTTTTTCCATGCAACCACAGAGAAATGGTCTCCTCAGATGAAGAAAAGAAGGAATAAAGACAGTGACTGTGCCCTCGTGAAGGGGAGAAACCATCACAGCTCAGGAACTCTATTGAAAACACTTCTGTTCCATTTTTATAGGGAGTTTTATCCTGCAGGATGTGGCTCTTGAGAAACACGTTACACAAGCACGTGCGAGTAATCCCACGTAGGATTACTGATCACTTTGCCAGTCTTTAAATAAATACCTGACTTTTCAGCACAAACAGATACAAAACTATCTGCAAGCAAGGGGCTAAGAGGATATGGGTAATGCAGGGTGAGAGACCATCTCCTGCAGCAGCACTGCAGCTGGATCTGCTTAAACCAGCACAGAGGCTCTACCCAGAGGTTTGTTTTTCCAGTTTTTCCTCTACTGTGCATTTCTACTTTGCTACTTTACATGGATTTAAGAGAACCAGCCAGAATAAGTACAAGCTGGAGTATATAAACTAACTTCTTGTATAAATAAGCTACCAAAATTACTCAGAACTACCGACCTGACAAAAACAATATAAGACTTTAACCATCTCCATGGAAAGAAAACAGCACCATTAATCTTGCCAGGGGAAAAAAAAAAGGAGAAAAAAAAAAAGCCTAAGCTGTTAAATCTCTGATAAGAGACAAATCCATAAGAGACTCATGATGAAACTGAGCTGATTAGTCAGAATCACTGAAGAGTTGAGATGGTCAAATAAAGAGAGGCCAGGCCAGGAGGAAGAGCTCCACTTCCCTGAGAAACAGATTTTCTGTGCTCAATTCGTTCTCAAAACTCTCCTCAGCCTCACTCATGATTCTTAAGAGACAAGGTATTATCTTGTCCTGCAAGCCATGGAAAATTCCGCATCCTTGGAAATCTCTGCTTGGGGCTGGCTGGTTTGTCCAGCAGTCAGTGCCGTGGCCTGACTGATGCTGTGCACAGCTCCAGTCTTTGCCAGGGGAAGGGTTAATTACCATTGATGGTCAGCAAATAAAAGTTTCATCTTCCAGGCATTTGCAATCCATATTTGCAATGACAGTGCTTCTTGCAGCCAGGTTCTTAGAAAGTCGTGTTTGACCCTTCCTGCTCCTCAGCAACAGAGGAAGAGTGAAACAAAAGGAGTCTCAACAGGAGCTGGACTGAGAGCTCCTACCTGCTTCTCACAGTGCCAGAACTAAACATGTGGAATTGTAGCTTATAATAATTCTAACAGGACAGTAAACACAGACAATAAACTTGCAACATAGAACAAAACTTGTGCTGCCATCCCTGGCAGAATTTCCCCGGCACAGGAATGTCCTGGATGTGAACTCTTCCCCACAGAAAGTTCCCTACTGATCCCGCTGCCATCTCATCCCCCTGCTCAATAATCAGGAAACTCCAGCTCCTGATAAACATTTCTCCTTCACAGGGAAGTTTTTTTGGGAATTCCACCCTCTGGCTTGGTTTCCTGTATTGCCAGGTCCGATCTAAGGACCAGAATTAACACAGAATATTCAGAGAGTGTTCAGTAGTCCCAGGAGACGAGTTTGTTTTAGAAGTCCATACAAGACTCTCATGATACAGATTCAGTGATTTCTTCTTCCCAAAGAAGGTGTCAGAGGATATGGGGCAGAAAGCATTTTACTGGCATCACTGAGGACAGATTTGAAACAAATCAAGGTAAGTGGGCAAGAATCTACCATCAGCCTTTAATATAAAAACTTAAAGAGTAAGTTCAAAGTAAACAACAAAACAGCAAATTCTGTACAACCAAATACCAAATTTATACAACTAGGAAGTTTCCCCAAAGTAATTTAGATGCTTTTCACAATGAAAAGGATTTAGTATTTTTGGTAAATTCCAGATTTTATCAATTGTCAACCCTAAGAATTTAATTTTGAAGAAAGTAACTGATATTGTATGGAGAAAACCTGTTTTTTACTGGTCTCACCAACTTACTGTGAACCACCTCCTAATCAGCTCATGCTTAAGAAACACAATACAAAGGTGCAGCTGAAATTTTAAAAGCCTGAAGATTTACTGGTGGCAAAACCACAGATTTCCAACAATCTGTTCTATCTGGAAAGTGTTTGTCTACGAAGCATAGTAGTGTTTATCTATAAAGCATTTTACAAATATTAAAGCAATACCTACTGCTCTCCTCTCCTTCACACAGACTCACCATGCCATGCTGTAGATAAAAATTTGGCATTTACCCCCATTTCAGCAGAGCACCCAACACTCCACGAGAGTTACTGAGGAAAGTCAAGCTGCTCATACTGAAAAACGTAGTTTTGTTTTCTCAATGTGTCACAAAATGCAATTTTACACTGAAAAGGGAAATAACAGAAAAATACACACTTTCTCAAAAAAAAATTTAAATGTTTAGATTGTTTGACCTTTCCCAGTCTTCCCTCACAGGAAGCAGACTGTGTTGTACTACACCTAATTTAATTCTCTGTTTCTTCCTTTCTGCTCTTAAATACTAAAGAAACACAAAAAAGCATCCTAGGGCAGATCTACCACTGCTGAAGGAGCATGACACGCCTGCCCCAGTTAAAACAACTCCTCCTCTTTAGAATTCTGGGAAACTATTTAGGATATTTTTAGAGTATTGATAAGTGAATAATCTTTGGGTGAAAGAATTCCAATTAAGGAGCAATTGTTTTCCTTTCTGGGAATTTGCTGGTACCAGTCTAGGAACTCCACCCAGGAGCTTTGGGAGTTGTCTTTTCTTACTTAGTCATCCAGCTTTGGAAAGTCTCCAACCAAAGATCCCAACCTGAAAGACCCTGGTTTTAAAAAGATACATTTCATTATATTTATCTGCTAAGCACCCTTTTTTTTTTTCCTAAATCCACCCACTGCTATTAAGAAAAGCCACTAGGACTCTCAGAAATAGCTCTGTTTCTGAGATTTAAATACCTTTCTCCTATTTTGGCTCCAGAATGTTCAGCTCATAAAGAGACTGCACTGGAGACCAAACACCGACGTTCTTTTTACTCAATCTTTTATTAAATAAACACCATTCTGCTGCTGGCACCACAGTGATTGCAGATCACTGTATAAAATCCCTACTACAAACACAGGATTTGTTCCTAAACAAGAAGGGGGGGAAAGGGGAGCAGCAGCAGAGTGGCTGCAAATACACCTCCCTGCCATTTGGAACTCAGGTTTCACTGACATTTTCAAGCCAATCTTTTGGTTTTTAGAAGCTGTCAACACAGGAGAAAACGTGCAAGTTTTACTAATAGACACTTCAAGATTGTGTCCAAGGGTCTTAAATAATTGAATTAAAACCCAGGATGGTTCAAGCACATTATATCTACCAGTTATCCCTTCATTATCTTCTGTAGTCAACAAATGCAGCTGTTGAATGTTCTGAACTTTAATTCCAACATTAGATTCTGATTCCTGGCATAAATTTTAAATGATTGAACAATATTAAAGCATGGAACACACTAGGTTTTATGTAATATATAAATTATGACATATCTAACAACAGGCAAATCTTTCCATAAGAGTGGGTTATTGGAATACTAATTGCCAATTTTCCTACTCTGAGAGCAAGAAAAAAATCAGTACACTGGTAAAATTAAATTATTCGTTTCAATAAAAAAATACTTTATTTCTTAACAGCAGAGATTTGGCAATAAGACTTTATATAACATCATTTACACCTGATTGTATTTCACTTCCAATTTTTTTAATCTTACAAGGTACAAAGCAAATACTTATGAAAGGGACATGCAGCCAATGCCAAAGTTTCAATTATAGCCTTTCCTATTTGGCAGCAGCAAGTCAGGACTTGTGGGCCTTGTTCTCTTCCTTCAGATCATTGCTGAGGGAAGAAAGAAGCCTGGAGATGCTGCTGGCACTTAAATACCTGCTTATCCTTAAATGCTGCAGATGATGCTGCAGATGATGCCAAGCATCAACAGGGGAAAATCCCAATTTTTTCACCCTCTTTTACAGAGCTGAAAATAACACAAACCATCAAAGAACGATTACTGGGAAAAGACAGCTTACAAGTGTTCAAAGTTTAGCTTCTGTTTCTTCAAGCTGCTCTCCCCATCCCCATTTTCCAGGGTCATGTGTAGGGGTATGAAGCAGGGGTGTGCTTTAAGAGGTTCATCTAAAAGGATTGTGTAATTGAAAGAAGTGCAGAAAACAGACAGCAATGCCCCTGAATTCCCCAAAATATCAACTCTCTCTTGTCTGTGCTCTGAAGCAGGAAGGTATTTAAAACAAAAGAAACAGAATGTGCCTGAGAACTTCGTGTGTGATCACTGCAGTAATAAGAGGGACTTCTGGAAAAGTTATCCACGTTTTCCATCCAAGGTTTGTGACTAGACAATCCCTGTTTTAAGGTCACAAAAATGAGTGTGTTATCAGATTTATCAAAATCCTCATGCCCACCAAAAGCTGCTACTGTTTCTGAACAGCAGTCCAACATCATGCACTCTGCCAACTAATCTGTCTCCCAAAAATACTTCCAGTATTTCAAAAGTTCACAGACAAAACATGTTGTCCCTTTTATCTTTTATTTTAAGAAAAATTTTAAAGGTATGCAGAAATCTTTTTTTCCTTGTTCCATAATTACACTGATTTGGAAAACAGAACAGCAATATTTAATTTTGGACCAGTAATAGGTTTTAAGAGTCAATACCCCACAAGACAAGCCATCTACCCTTACATATTTTACCCAGTTATTGCTCACATAAAAAAATTTCTTATCAGCTGCTATTTTCTAAGACTTATTTATATGTATTCACACATCTAAAAATGTGCCAACACTATTGTTGAGACAGAATTCAGTGGAAAAGCCTGTCCATTGGAGGGATTTTGTAGCCCACTTGCTTTAAGACACGATGACCAGTTTCATCTCTTAGTAGAGCTACTTTTAATGTGTGTACATACACATCAATACATATCTGCAAATACACACTCAGAGAACATCCGAGTGCCTTTTTGCCAGCTCGCAGTTAGAGAATTCCAACAGAAATTTAAGGAAACAACATGAATTCGCAGATTACTTTCTTTAATAAGTAATCCTGAAGGCTGGCTTTGGGGTTTTTTTAGAGCAAGTTATCACTTCTGGGAGATCTGCAAGCAGCATCCTCCACAGCAGATGGGGTGAGGGTAGAAGCCTTTGGAGATGCAGCTGAGCATCCAACGGCGCGGCGCTCGCACCCTGCACTCCTCACACCCAGTGCTGACCCAGGGCAGAGGGCTCTGGCACTAGAGAACCACTATTTTAAGTGTAAAGACACTCATTTTTTGGCAAACACTCTCAGTGATCAGTGGAGTCTGTCTTTACGTGGCACCATCCATGGGGAAGGAGCCCTCCCGCACTAATCTCGCTAATCTCCGGAGCAGGGGGAATCGCTATTAGAAATGCTACTTAGACAGACAGGCTTCTCTGCAAGGCTGCTACACAGGCTCATCAAACTCATTAAACCCAGCTTTAAATCCCAGGCTTGGGAGTGTAATCCCTTTAAGAAACCTGCTAGACTAGGCTGAGAGAATAAAAATGTGGGAGCTACTGAACTGAAAGGTGCAGGAGCGCCGCTCACCTGGTGGTCAGCGCGGGAGATGGACACCCCACCTTCCTGGGCATCACCAGTGACACGCTGCTGCCAGCTCTGGGCAGGGAATGATGCCCTTGGAAACACACAGATGATGTGTCTTCTACCTCAGTAGCAGGAAGGATGCTGACCTTCAGCCTCTCCCATATCCCTCCCCTTGTTGTCTGTGTTATATGAAGGTAAAAGTTCTGTTGGAGCTGGCACTGCACAAAATTGGTGACTGTCCTTCGTGGAGGAACAGGAGATGGCTGGAGTGCCACCTCCCACTGGCAGAGGCAGTGTTTGGATGGGCAAGGTGAGCTCTCACACCATTCAACACTGCACAGCCCTGGAAAAATCCTCCATGGGAGCCACAAAATGCTGTACCACCATCAAACCTTTGGATACCCCATCAAACCTTTGGATACTCTTCCATGCCCATCAGCAGTTGTACAGCTGATTTCCAGGTTTCCTCTTGCCTACAAAGCTGCAGATGCCCATGGGGAGCCTGGAAAAACCCAAATCAGCTGAGGCTGTGAGGAGGCAACGAGCAACATCATAGGTATTGTATTTACAGAGAGAGAAAAGCAAAAACTGCAGCTTGAAAAGGCTGCAGGATGCGGGAGCTGTAGAGAGAGGTTCTCTGCACAGCACAGCCTGGCAGCAGGCTGCCTTGGGGAATTCTGCTCAGGAAACCATGGCATTGGGGTGCTTTTAATCACCCCAGCCCTGAACAGAGTGCAGGACTGCAAACTGCTGGGTCCTTGTGTCCTCCAACTGACCATCAGCTGATGGACTGCAAGGAAAAAGCAATGGCACTGAACTGCAGCCTCCTGATTCCAGTGTTTTGAGGTAAATACAACAGCATGGAACTTCAAAATGTCACCAGGAGACTGGATACAAAGCTTCCTAGCACAGTGACTAGACAAAATGTAAAATAAAATGAAATTAGAAGGTTCCCTGTGGGGTCAGAGCAGTAAAACTGATTCTGATTAAGCTGCATTACCAGATAGAAGCAGGATTTCAATAATTTACAGCCAGAGACAGGATAAGTGTCCATTAGCATTAGTGTCTATGGATGTACACTTTCTATTTTTCCACATTTTTAAGGCCTCTGAGACCATGGCTGGGCCTCTGGCTTTCCCTCTTCCTGGCTCCAAACCATTGAAGTAAAACCCCTTCCCCCCAGGCAGAAGAGGAGCCTTCCTCTTTAGCACCCTCTCCACCCCCAAAGGGTGGGTAAGGAAGAAGGAAAGATTTTTTGAAGTCAATCTGGACACAGTAAATGGTCTTTAATGGTATCTAGAACACAAAATTCAGCATAATTTGAAAAAGTTATGAGGTTGGACATGATCCAAATTCAGATGAGCACAGCACAGCAGGATGTTCTGCAGATGTGTCAGTGACTCTTAAGTTTAGCAGCCCCGGATTTGTTTCTGGGTTGTTTTTAATATGCCTTTCAGCACCAGCAATCTTGGGAAGAGCACACTTGAAGCCAAACCAACAAGTGCTAAAGGAAATAAAAAAATAAGCCAGATCAATCATTACAGAAACCTGGGCTCATTATATTAATTGTGTCTAAACCTCCATCAATGTGTTCTTGGCCATTTTCCCTTGGAGAACCAATGCAGAGTGGCTGCACTCACTAATGAGCAGCCTCATGCCACTTCAATGCCTCTTCCCTCCCAGGAATCATTACCTCAAGAGTTAGAACTAATTTGACAAAAATCTGTTCTGCACCATCATCCCCAGGTTCTGGAGGTTTAAAGAAACCATTGGAGGCACTTGCTGACAGGTCAGAACAGCTCTCCACTGGTCTCCAACAAAAACAGATGAGTAAGAACATCTGGGGAGGGGTTTGGACTCTTTTTTTAAAAGTAACTGCTTTATATTCAAGGTACCTGCACTTTCCCATGTACATTTTTGAAAGGAATGGTACAAAGTTACTCCTCCTGCTCCCTCAAATTCCAGAGACTGAGGGATTTTTTCAGACTGTGAGTACAATGAAATATAATAAAAAAAAAAATCAGAAAACAAACCAGCAAGACTGTAGTGAAGGCTGTTCTTTATTGTGTCCCCAATTTTGGGGTGGGCAGGACATCCCAGCAGTGGTTCTCATCCCCCTGGGATGGACTGGGATAATTTCTTTGTCCTTTACCCCTCCCTGGTGCTTTCCAGTGAGCGAGGAAGGAGGGTAACGAGCTGCCAAACACTTCTGCAGCTGATGAGCAGCAGCCACCCAAGAGGTGGTTGCACAATTTTGTGTATAGAGAGCTTGTAAAGCACTTTGGGAAGCTGCGGGATGAAAAGGACTATATAAACGTAAGATATTATTATTATTAAACCGGTGATCTGACAAGAAGAGACAGCTCTTCAAATCTCTACAACAGCTTGAGCTGAAAAGATCAGGGAGTCCAATTTGAAAAAATAATAATTTGAAACGAATTGGAGGATTAGAAGTGGCAGCTCTTTTGTGGATTCTCCATGGCAGGTAAATTTAGTAGGCTACTTTAATTTTGCATCGTTTTAACTCCTGGCAATGTCCTGTGCATTGAATCTGACAGAGAGACAGAGTGTTTGAAGCTGTCGTGGCTACATTTTAGTCTCCCAATTTTACAATCAAGTGTTTGAATCTGCTACTACAACTCTGGGTAGAGAGATCAGAGGCTTATCAAAGAGGCATCCATTTCAAAGACAAGCAGCAGCTTTGACTTCATTCCTTCAATGCTTAAAATTCCTGAAAAAGCAGATGAGCATACCACAAAACAGGTCTGAAGGAAATCTCTCTATCGGCTGTAAACCTATTTCAGTATTAATTTTTTAAGGATCTATTTTGGTCTCAAGTAAAATGAGTGTGTTTAGCAGAGATAATCCTCTCAACAGGTGAGCTTAATATATGCCTTTTCCTGTGACTGACTGAAAGAACATTTTAAACTTATTGCTTTTTCAAGCATTAATTGAAGAACTACTTCAACCAGTTAGCTGGTTTTGTTTAAATCTTTTTTTAGACTAATAATGTCTTCCCTTTCCTAACAAAGCAGCACTTCATTTCTTTATTGCTGCCCTTATTTTACCTGCATGGATGAACCAAGGGCACACGTGTACTTTGCAATAAGATGCCAGGGTTTGAAGGTGTATCACACATTGGGGTGCTGCTTTCCACACCCAGCTCTTGGTTTGAAGCTGAGTTTCAGCATTCACATGAGTGATAATGTGACTGATCAGCATCACGCCAGCATGGAAGTGAACCTGGGTGATTTTCTTCCATCTGATCTCACACACACACTGTCCATCACTGAGCCCATTGCCCACTCCTGGAACCAAGTGCCAGACTGATTTTTGCTAGAAAGCAAGAGGGGATTGCCCTAAAATGATTTGCAGATCTGATCCCAGTTCCTTCAGCTGAGCAGTGCCCAGCCCAGGGATGCTCTGAAAAGCTTGTGCAGGGAGCAATGGATTTTCCCATGGAGCAATGGATATACCCTGATAGGGAGCGATGGACAGAACTTCCCAAGGAGCAAGGGACAGTGTTTCCAGACGGCCAAGTATCCAGGCATTGGAGGGCAGGATAGATAACCTGGCTCCTGCAGAGGCAGGGCAGGTGAGCACAGCTCCAAGCCCACCTCTGGCCTCTTGTTTTCACCCAGCGCTGCTGATTGACCCATCCCAGTACCTCAGCGCCTCATCAGCAGATCTCAGAGGCAAAGGGGATAATCAGCACCAGGTTAATTTGTCTGATTAAGGCTTGGGAGATGTGGCACTGGGAACTCAGAGCAGCACAGTCCCCGGAGCCAGGCCCAGCCAGCTTGAAAGGAGCCGCCCGCTGCCGCCAGGCAGCCAAGGAACGCATTAAAGCTGCCTTTGAAAGCCGTGGCCATTCCAGCAGCCTGAGCACGGCTCCCCTGCAGGTGTGGACATGCCCTAAAGAGCACTGAAAGTGCTGAAGAGTTGGGCTCCTCGGTGCTCAAATTGCTTCTGACAAACAGGGCTGAGAAGTCTTAACACATCGGGGCGTTTTTGAGAGCACTCCCAGCGCCATCTCGCACCCAGCGAAAGCTTGGGATTAAAACCAGCTTTGAACCTGCAGGATGCTTGCAGGTGCCTCTCCTCACAGAGCAGCTCATCCATCAGCATCCAGCCCAGCAACACAAGTTTCTTTTGCAATATTTTACTGAAAGGTCCTTGGTGCTGCACACACACCTGGACACAGTCAAACCTGACATATTCTTCAAAATACTTTAAATTTTTGTTATTTACCCAGTAGGAAATAAAACACATAGAAAACCACAGCAGAAGCTTTTTTTATGAGATGTGATGATGCTGTATCTACCTCATCCAATTCCACAAACCAGATTGCTTTCATTTATGAACTGAGCATTTTTCGGTGCTTTCTCTATTTCAGAGAACCACAAGAAAACCATTTTGGGGCACAAATGTCCCAAGTTTGGGTCCTTTAACAGCTTCAATCTTCCTAAGTAATAATCATAGAATTATAGGATGGGTTGGGTTGGAAGGGACCTTAAAGCTCACCCAGTTCCACAGGGACACCCTCCACTATCCCAGGTTGCTCCAACCCATCCAACCTGGCCTTGGGCACTTGCAGGGATGGGGAAACCATCCCTGGGTGACAATAATGAATAAATGAAGTGATGAGTGGCAGTGCTGTGCCAGGGCATCCCCAGGAGCAGCACAGAGCTCACTCCCAGCTCCTCATCCTTCCTGCTCAACACCGGCCTAGTGCTGCTGCTTCCAAAGAAAAACTTCCCTTTTAAAAAGTCACTGTATGTTCAATAGATAAATAACCACCACTGTACTTAAAAAGTGCAGAACTGTGGCCATAAATAAGCATTAGTGCTTCAAAAATTGTGAAACCACAGCTTTATGGTTTTGAACAGAGACAAGGTGGAATCCTGAATGGTGGCAATGTATTTCAGATGAAAGCTTTCAAGGAGATGAGGAATAGTTCCAGGAGCTGGAACCTGAGGAACTACAGTTGCATTAAATTATTCCATCTGCAAGTCCATTAAAAATTGTTAATGGTTTTGTATGGCTTTTATATTTATTGGGTGGGTTTATTCCTATGTGAGTCATACATATTTATTACCACAGGCCAGATAATGATTATTAATAAAACTTCTTTTATTTGCATACTGTCTTGATGCTGCCCTAAATATTTACAACTGGTCTATAAAATAAAAAGAATCCTCAAAAATTCTAAATAGCACCAGGGATGATCACAACTTTGCTTTTTGTACTTTATTACTTTTTTTGTGCTTTGTTTTTTCAAAACTGGAAAAAAAAAACCCCTCAGCCTGGTAAATCCATTTCTTTTCTTAAGTCAAAAAAGCACTAATTCTTTCAAAGCTTTAAAGCACTATTTGTGTGGAGGAAGTGAGAGGAGATCCAAAGTTAAAGCAGGCTGGTTTTTTATAATTAAGAAAATACATATATTTCTACACGTAATTATGAGCAGTAACAAAAGCTCAGTATTAAAATAGGTCCACTGAATCCCTGGAATTGTGCCTGCCAACTAAAACACCTACTATGAATTTAGTAATGGGTTATGCAAACATAAATTACAAGGCCAGACGTTTTAAAAGGAAAAAAAGGTGATTTATTGTCACACTGGAGACACGGCAGGATAGAAGCACAATTTCATTTTTCCATATATTCATCAACACTGCAGATGTGTTAATGCAAAAAGAATTCCAAAATAAAAATGACTCTCAACTGCTCTAATTCTCATCTGTCATTTAATTTACTTTAAAATTGTTACCAGGAAGCATTTTTTTTTTGTTTTAAGCAAGCAAAACACACTAAAAATTCCTGGAAGAAAATAGGTTTTAAGAGCATTTTACAGACATTTCTTCCCCCTAAAAATCAAGACTCCATCCAAAACTGACCACAACAGAGTGGCCCTGCAGAAACTTGGGGCATATGGGAGGGTTTTTAATAGAAAAGCTTCAAACTATCATTTGTACCTTGGACATTTGGTCTGTGAGTATTTTTACTCCACATATTAATAGTTTCTGCTTTTCTTTCAAGCAGATCCAACTATTCACTTATCCACTGTCAGAGCAACGAAAAGAATCTCTCATAACTGGCAACTCTTGCTAAAAAAGTTATTCATGACATGATTTTCATGAGAACAACACGTTCATTTAATTACACCTGAGTGACTCTGAGGTGGTCCAGTGGATGAGCTGAGGGTTGCAGAATGTTTGTTCACAAAGTAAAAAAGGAAAAACACTAATTGAAGATGTTTAATTATTTCTGTGCTTGGTAAATACACATAGGAAGGAAGAGCAGGGATATTGATGCCTGTTATTTTTGGTAACTCTTGAAAATAAGTCAAAGTGTTGTTCAGAGTAAATTTAGGACCTGAACTTCAGACTCGCTTGGACAGTGATCTCCATATAAATTCCAAGTTTTACACTTACCTTTATAAGTATCCTAAAATAGGATGTAAGAAGGAGTGGTAATTGTTGGTACCACAGTGAGAAAAATCTCAGCTATTTCAGCTAAAGAAATGACAATATTTTCCCTTAAAAGCCAGTCAATGATACATCAATAAATCACGTTATACCTTAATGCACACTATATAAAGCACAACCATTCTGCAGGAGGAAGGATGACAAATGCTCTGTCAGACTCCGTTTTTTTTTCCTTGAGTTCTGACCTTGAAAATGTTCTCCTCTTTCAGCCCTCACCCCCAAGCCTCCCCTGCCCTGCTGCTCTGGCCCCTCTCCAACTGGGTCAGCCCTGCAAGGTTCAGGCAAAGGCAAGAACAACCAGGCAAAAACAAACTGTTTGCTTTGCCTTCTTTCAGTCTCAGTGACAGCACAAACTCACTGCAGCATCAAAGGCTTAACAAGAGAGATTAACTTGTAAATATTTGCTTACAAGTGTGTCCCTTTGTAAAGCACAGTAATACCCCAAATATCCCCTTTTCTCCTCTTGTGCAACGGAAAATGCAGCGCCCTTGGCATTGCTGAAATCCAATACCTGTGACCAGTGTTGGGAGAAGAAAAGTGAATTCTTCAGCTCTCAAGAATGCTCAACCAAGAAAATGCTCTAATGAAATAAATCTGCATTACTAAGAGCAAGTGACTTTGGAGGAATTAATTTGTTCAACTATTGTAATGAGTTTGGTTGAATCAGATGCGTCCCCCTCTTGAATACTTTCGGAACTCTTGAATAAAGTAACTGCCTGTATATCCTCAGATTTACAAAAAGACTTTTGAGGTAAATGTGTTGTAGAAAATTGATTTAAAGGTATCTTGAAAGCAAATGGAGAGTGAAACAGATACTCAAAGTGGACTAGATCATGTGGTTTCAAAAAATGCTTTAAGTTAAACATCTCTGCCTAATAACACACAACACAATCAGGACTTCTGCAGGTCAGGGGGACTCTTTTTCTGAGTTTCAGACCTTTACAAATGCTGTTTGGAAATCATGAACTATGAAATCCTACATAGCAATATTCCCCAAAATCTGGCCTCATTTGGTGAAAGGACTTTCTCAAGGCCTGTTATTCCCAAATAAATTGCACAGATTCTGCTGCCCACCCTCTGCTGCCACCCTGCCCCGCTGGGAACAGCACAAGTTAAGACAATAAAGACAATTATTTTAAAAAATAAATTAATGAAATTTACTGAGTATGGCAGGAATGGTAAATGTGGTCAATGGAGGTCAGTTTTAGGAGAATCCTAGAAAAATACAACTGTGAATTATAATTGTCTTAGTGTCCTCTCACTTCCAATAAAAAGACAGCAAGAGATCATAATATAGAAACAGATGTTGGAAACACTGATGAGTTTCCTGTGAACTATGCTAAAGTGAAATATGTATTAAATAATCCATCCAGGAGAAGGTTAGACCTGATTTAACCCCTCTGATTCCACATGACTGGTGTTTAGATCACATTTAAAGATATGGAGATAGATTTTATTACTTTTCTGGAAAAGTCACATAATAATATACTTCTGCATTTAGCTTTTGAAATACCAAGCCCATGCAGTAGAAATTATCACAAAAATCATTTACCTGGCAAACAAACCTCTTAAGAATAAAAACATGGGAAGGTAGGACATGGCACCTAAATATTATCCTGAAGGAGAGGTATTCATCAAAGGGGTAAAAAGGAAGGAAAAAAAAGAGGGGAAAAAGAAGGGGAAAGTGGGAAAAGGAAAAAGGGAGGGGGGGGAAGGAAAAAAGAAAACAATGAAAGGAGTGGAACAACCCAGCTGTAGATGGCAGCAAATCAATATTCACCCCTCTGTACACAGACACTGAGAACATCAATTATCCTCAGACAGACTGTGTGTTTTCAGTAGATTTTGTTATTATTTCCACTTTGTCACACAGACTAGACCAAAGTTGACTGTGCAAAGTCACTGGGAACCAACATTACCCACAATTCTGAAGATCCTGCTCTCATTTAAAGAACTAATTCAAGCAGCAGAATGAATTAATTTTTTTACCCTTAATTTAATTATCTTTTGCAGTAGAGACTGGATATTTCAACAGAATACTCCAAAAACATTGGAGACAAAGAATTTTATAATTTTACATTTTAAAAAATTGAGCCCTTCCATAATAACTGCCTTAATTTTCTTTAGTTCCTTATGACTTGCAATTACAATGAGATTTTTTTTTAAAAAGCTTGTGGATCTTTAAGATATGCATCACCTTGACACACAACATGAGGAATAAAACTATTACTTGTGTAACAGAAGATTTTACAGGCATCTTTCTTTCTCTTTGGGGCACTGCAGAACTGGGATGGAGCAGGATGGGGATGACAGGGACAGTTTGGGTGACACTGATGGAAAACAGATTTGATGTAGGCAGGTAAATGTCGTTTATTTGAGATTAACCAAGGGCTCAGGTCAGCAGAACGCCCCCTCCACCAGTCAGTGTTCAGGTGTTATTTTGTTTTCTAGGACCTTCCCATATTCCATTTTCCAGAGTGTCTTTGGTTGAGAATTGGTGTTTCTGTGCTTAGAGGTTCTCCCACATTCCTCCATAACTGCCCATGGTACCTTTAATTTGCTTTACAGGATTCAGATGGGAATTTGGGCATTTAAAGGTAATCTTGACTTTTTCAATCTCACCAGTTGAGTTCATTTACAACCCAGAAACTGCAAAGGGCACCAGCAGCGAGGAATCACCCATCCAATTTACCATTTTATCCATCAGGATAAAAACCAGGGCCCCCAGCAATTGGGCAAGCTCCTGTCTCTAAATCTGGCCTTTATGCAGGCACCTCACATCTGCCTGATTTTGTAGAGCTCATGATCTCCCATTACAAAATTAGTTGCTTATTTTATTTCCCAAGAGCAGCTGACCCAGGTCTCCCAGGCTGCTCTTTTGTCTTGTGCTCAGTTTAATGACCCCTGGCTCAGGTGAGCCTGGCAATAACCCCCAGAGCTCAATATTACCTGGCTTACATGGCCAAATCACAGAGAAAAGCAATGGAGAGTTACAGGCTTAAAAGTGGAATTATTAGATAAGCTTTTCAATGTTTAGAACAGAAATAGGTAAGCAAAAAGTGGTTACTGAGCTAAGAATCTGGGTAAAAACAATCTATATTAGGAACTATCTACATTTCGTGCCAAAAATTATTCACCTGTGCACCTGAAATTATTTAAGAGACTAAAAAATCCCAACTCTCAAAGATGGCCATTCAAATATTCCCTTATTCACACCAAAATTGGCATATGAGAACAGAATTAAGTAAAATAAGAATTTCACAGAGCTTAAAATACCCCAAAAATATCACAGTTGGTCACAACAGTTCAGGATTTGTCAGTGTAAGAAAATAATCATCTGATGCAGGCTGGCAATTCACATGATATATTTTGAGATGTCTTCCAAGTAACAGTCATGTAAAATTGATGTTTCAAGTAATCTCCTGACCAGTCTCAGCCTTCCACAGTGGCTGCTCAGGGGGAAACAAATTGAGATTGAAAATACTCCAAAACATCTATGAGCAGCAGGTCTGGCATGACCTCCTAAAAGGTGTGAGAAGGTAAAGAGTATTTTTGCAATAACAGGTTAAGAACCCTTCCTGAAAGTTTCTGCACAACCAGCGCTGAATTTTCTGTTCACATAAAGTTCCCAAACATGAGCTACTTCTTCCCAGAGTCAGCTCCCAGTATGCCAAGACAGAAATAGTATTTTAACATTTTTAAATACCAAAAGCCCTAGGGTCATTCCTCCAAACATGAAAACATTGTATTGCTTTTGCAGCAGTTTGATAATTTACAAGGAAGGCAGAAATGACCCAAATAGATCTGTCACAATTTTTAAAGTAAAAAGAAACAGAAGTATCCTCAATTTCATCAGTAATTTTTTGAATCCTTTTCTGCTGCACAGGAGATAACTTTCAAGCAGATATTATGGAAAGTCTAGAGGCAGCAATGAATAGGAAAGTCAAGGCAATCCACACTTGTCTCCTGATTTATGATGGGACTGGCAAGGGCAGAGGAAAAGAGATGCTGGCACAGCCTGAACCAGGGCTGCACCGACAGGGATGCAGGCAGGATGAAACACAAAATGGAAAGTACAATTCTGAAACAGATTGTTACATTTAACAATTCCACCTTTGTGGCTTTGTTTCTTTTTTTAATGCCAAGAAAGTTCTAACTTCATTTTGGAAATTTAAATTGAGCTGTACGCTGAGTTATTTATCTATGTGAGGAACATTCTGCATCCTGGCTGGTTTTCTACCACAGAACTCTTTTGTTATGAAAAAGAACACACTGGATGTTTTAGGAACATAAATGTATCAGTTTGGAGATGCCAGTGTGCATTCCCTGTCCACCTCAAGGATGTTTCCCATCCTGGGGAGGTTTCCAGACAGGGCTGCAGTTACCCATCCTCCCTTCTGATTTCCAACTGTCTCCCAAAGCTGGTGAAGTTTTGAGAAATGTTCACAGACCTCCCTGCTTTTTGGGAGTGCAGAAAACAACTGAAGGTGAGCACACACTGCACGAGCTCTAAGTTCTGTGTGAGGAGGAAATCCAGTGCAGTTTTCCAGCAGGGACACCCACATCTGCTGCACCAAATCCCTTGGACAGGACAGACCTTCCACACCTGAGCTCCCTCCGTGCCCCTGGGGGCAAAAACTGCATCTCAAGTTGGCTACTGCTGCCTATTCCTACAGTTCAGACACTGTTTTAATTCTTTGATCCCATTTGCATTCTCTCTGTCAGAGAAAGTAGAAGTTGCTTTTCAGAAAGGAAGCTGCACAAGCAGCACCACAGCAGAGAAGGCAGACAAAGAAAGAACCTAAAAAATTCATGCAAGCTTATAAAGGAATGTGGTTTCATAGGGGTTCCAGGACAAAAGATGAGGATGTAGAATCTAGCAGAGATCCCAATTTCCTCAAACACTGGGGATGTTCAGAGTGTTGTTTTGAATGTAGTCCCTGAATAAATAAAACTCTTTTCATGTATTGTGGAAGAGGCTAAAAAATTCTATTTTGTAAAACAGTATTTAAAACCTTCCCATCAAATGATTTAATTTCTGTATTCTCCTTACTGGAAAGGACTAATTGCATATAACTTCCCACTGTATCTCTTAAAGTAATTACAAGAGGATCTATTTGCCTCTGTACATTGCTCTCCCAACTGAGTTACCAAGGTGCTCTCACTATGCACTCAAAAAGTGCAGTGCCTTGGGGGTTTTTGTTTGTTGCTCCCCTTCTGCTCCACAAAAATAAAACTGGCTTAAAGAAATCCTCCTGAAATCTGTAACATGCCATCAGATGGGAGCTGGCAGCTACAGCCACATTCTGAAGAATTTGTCATTTTCCTTATAGGAAAAAAAGGAAGGCAACAGGAAACAAGTTAGGTTTTGTAGTATGAACTTAAGCTTCTAGCAAACAATTGAAAATGTGGCCCTAGAATTCCATGGATTTTCTGGATTCTGTACAATTTCCTACATCCTCCATGTTCTTTCACTTCTCCTTCCTCCTTCTCTTCCCAACAGTTTGCAGAGGGAACCAACTCTCCCTCTCACAGCTCCTGAACTCACTCTTCAAATTCTTCTACTCCTTTTAAAAAGTCCTGTTCCTTCAAAGCTGCAGTCCCCAAATTCTATTTTATTCAAAAAGAATTGATTTCTGCCCCACAAAGCCTCCTCAGGGCACCAGATAAACCTCACTGCCTCCTTCCCACGAGTCCCCCCTGCTCCCACACTCCCTTTCCCCTCTCTGGGTCAGCATCCCTCCCTCTGCACCCACAGGGAGCAGAGCAGCATCTGCTGCTGGAGAAGCAGCACTAAAGGTTAGGAGAGCTGCCTGCTGCTTCCCTCCCAGGAAGAAGCTTGGAAGGAGCTGGTGCTGGCGTATCAGTTATCTGGAGCTGGCTTTGAAACGCCACAACATTCCTGGATGAACAGATTGCTGGCAATCAGCAGGGAAAAAATACCCAAATCCACAAAACAAACAGAGGAGCCGGCCAGCCCTGAGCACTGCTCTGCTTTCAGCAGAGCAACCAAGTGAGATTATCTGTGGGTTTGAGGTAACTGCACACACACACACACACTTTCTGCATGTGAAGAGTTTAAACACTCCCAGCTTCTCACATCAAATATTCACCTTTCCCAGCTTTCCCACTGGTTTTACCCCTGCAAGTTTTACCCCACACCTGCTCCATGCACATCCTCCCAGGGGAGTTTGGCTCAGCCCTGACCTTGTGTTTCCATTGGAATCAACAGCGAAACTTAATTTGATTTTTGATGGAAAAATGAGCATCTTTGAAGTTATGCCCTTGATATAGATTTATTTAGGCAGCGAAATGTCACTTTCTACATCCAAGTGCTCGGAGAATTTGAATTGGTGAAGAATTTTCTCTGCAATTCTCCAGGTTTTACATTATTACATAATTCAAAGCAAGCCTGTTTGAAGGCCAGTGTTGATGCCTCCTCTAAAAACATCAATCCACATTTCAGTATTTACAGAATGCAAAAGCTGCCTGATGAGAAAAACATCAGAGATAAGCGGGGTAAGGACCTGGCAATGCACACGGGAAAATTATAGAAATAAACCATTAAGAAAAAATCATCACTTCCACATGCCTAAGACCACCTAGTACAGCAAGAGACTGGCACAGCTTTTCTCCTTACCTCTGGAGTGTTTTTCTTGAACTCACGACTTTGCTCAATAAGTTTTTTCCTGGACTGCTCACTTTCATCTTGCCGGTTCGCCAATATTGTTGCTGTGGTATCGAGCTCTCTCTGGTAAGAAAAAGAAACATAAACAACAAAAAAAAAAAAAAAAAGGAAATACAGTCAGAGTTCTGTTTGTCACAGATATAATAAAAAAAAAGCCTCATACATACATCATGTTATTGGGAATATGGAGGTGGAAGGGCTAGGGAGCAGCACAGAACAAAGCACCAAGCTTCCAGAGATCTGACCTCCTGAATAACAGCAAATGAAGATCTACAACCTTTTGGATTCCATCTTGCAACCAAAACACCACCATTTTTCTCAAAACTATTCATGGCTCCACCCCAGCATTACACAGGACAGCAGCAGTGGAACACAATACACACCTCCTAATAAATTCCCAAGTCCAGAGAAGATTACAGATCTTGGACATATTCAAACCAGATTTATATTCAGCTGCCTGCTTTTTAAAGATACTGGTTTTCCCCTTTTTTGAGTTAACATATCATAAAAATTTATTAATTCAAATATTGGTTAACTTTATATTCGAATCTGGACTGGTTATGCTTCAGTCACTCTTAATTTCCTATGACATGCTGTATATAATTCCATACTGCCACTGCAGTGCTCTTTTCCATTTAAGTCTTGCCTTATTTGAATACAAAATTATCTTTCCCTATTATTGGAATCTGTTCCTCCAAGGTTATTAGCAGGTATCTCCATTTCCTTCCCAAAACATATATTTTTTTAAGCATCTGATGAATGCCAGAATCTTCCAACAGTTTCTACTGAAAGAGTGTTATCCCCATCCCAGTTCCTGCATTTGGTGCTGTGCTTCCAAATGTCACCCTAATAGATTGAGCAGGTCACTTATCAGTGCACAAACCAACAATACTCAATCTTCTGTGTCAGCTTGTGCCTCTTCTGCAATATTTCCATGTATTATGAAAAAATAAAGGCAAATCCCTCCATTCAGCTACACACATCGCTCCCCAAGTCACTGGGAGAACCAAGAATTCATAAAAGGAATTTGGCATTTTTATCCTCTCATTAATTCAGAAAGATAAAAACCTGGCTATGAGAAAAGTTCATGAAATGTGAGAACAACAAGCTAGAGCAAGACTACCTTCACCTCATCCCTCTGCCAAGGTGCCTCCAACCTGCCTGCAAAACTCCCAATATTCTCCACCAGAAATCTGCCACACTTCTGGAATTTCTTCATAACTCAACCACCTGTATGGGACCAAAAGCACAAACCTGGGACTTCCTGTCAG
The DNA here is from genome assembly GCA_034509425.1 of Eopsaltria australis. Taxonomy (NCBI): domain Eukaryota; kingdom Metazoa; phylum Chordata; class Aves; order Passeriformes; family Petroicidae; genus Eopsaltria; species Eopsaltria australis. The sequence goes on from JAVTVJ010000394.1 coordinate 682,874, forward strand.
GTCCAATAACAGACCCCAAATAGGTGGTCAAGTCACTGACTTGTTACTAGATACAGATACTACTGTTTAAATACTCTGAAAAAGCCTAATTCCTAATTTTGGATACATTTTTGAATGGGTACATCCTGGATGGATGGATGGACATGTGTCTTATGTAACTGCACAGTTTGACCTCTGGATGGAAAATAAAAAGCCTTCTGCAGTTCCCAACTCAAGAGGACCAATAGTTTTTTCCCCCTTAGGTTTATTAGCATAAAATTAAGATCCTTTTTTTTTTTTTTTTTAATAAATATATGGACCATAGTTATCCTAATCCTTGGAAACCAGCTCAATATGACAAATGGATTTGAAGCCAAGCAGCATGCTGGAGCCTAAATATTGTCACTGAAATGCTTAAAAATCCTTCTATATCTGACTTTGAGTAAAGAAACAGGCAATATGTCCACCAGATCTTGGTTTGGAATTCTGCAACATATGTGAAATCTATTGCAGAAAAGTGGGAAATACTTAACAGTTGGATAAACCACATTTGAAATTCATCCCAGCTAAGTTTATGCAAGAAAAAAGAGCAACAGAAACCAATGTGGTTAAGCAGAACTATAAAGAGCAATATAACGGCTAAGCAGAAGGCTTTTAAAAAATATAAACAATCTGGTACGGCCAGAAACTTGGAAAACTATATTTAAAAAGGAAGCACACATTTAGAGCCAAGCAAAGAAAACACAAATCATGAAGCAAGAGGGAATTTCAGTGGAGCAAAGAACCAAGCGCTTTGGTTTCCGATATCGAGCGCTTCCAAGGAACCCGACCAATGGAAAAGCAAGACTTTTAAAGACATGTGCTTCCAAGTTTAGAGACAAGAAAGGAAAAGAACTGAATAAAGAGTAAGTAAGATTTCATATTTTGTGCCACAATGGAGAGTCAGGTAGCAAATGATGAAGGATTTTCTCCCCCTCCCTGCCTGGCTGATCCCGGTGCCACGGCGCACTTACACCAGGCGCCTTCCCATTCCTTTCTGAATTCCTGCTGGGACAGGGCTGGTAATTCCTCCCCACAAAACATTTCCTTCTGTGACATATCAGGCGCAGACGTTGCCAAGGAGAGCTGCCAGCACACCACTGCACTGAGCTGTCTGACTCCGGGGGCTGGAGCCCACGAGCTCCAGATCTTGCACTGATGAGCGACTGAGAGGGTAAGATGCAATTCCAGCAGGTATCTAACCCCATGATCTGATACAAAATAAGGTATTAAATCTTCAAGCCGTGTCATAGTTAATAAGACCCAAATCCAAACTGTTTGGAAAATCACTAATCTTTTCTTCCTTACTTGATCTGAACCGTGTACAATGCAAGTTTCATTTATTTAAACCTAATAATAGATACAGGATTACAACCCCCAAGCATTAATGGCAGATTTTTCATACTTTTATGATTTAATCTCATGAGATAGCCCAATCTTAAAAAAAAATTCAATGTGGCCAATGCATTATTTCTGCAAGCAAGCTCATTTTGAGGAGCAAATGGTAGTAACTTCAATATTTCAAACCTGAGTACTGTGTAACACTCAGAGGTAAACACTTTCCCAAGCCTTGCAATCACTCTTTAAGTAGGTAACAAGTAAAAGGAGATGTAATTCTGCACAGAGGGAAGTGTGTTGGAGAGTCAAAAATAGGAGCCCACATCTCAGTATCGTCCTTCACACCTTTGAAATCAAAAGGATTCCAATGAAAAGCAAACAAAAACCAGAGCTCAAAGGTGTTGCAGCAGTGACCTGGCTGTGGAAAGGTTTCAAAGCCTGGGAGCTTTAGCTCCACTGATTCAACACTGGCTAATGAACTTTCTGGCCCAAAATAGCCACCCTTCAATCACCCCTGCAGAAAGGGAGTCACTGCTTGGAGCACATCTTGAGAGAGAACAAGCAAGACCACTATCCCTCCCCCTGCCCCAAAGTCCCATCGATTTGGGGCAGGCACAGTTCAGAGATAACTAAAGAACTCTCTCCAGGGTTTCTACTTTGAACCATTTCAACAAATTTATTGGGGGTGAGAGGGAGGCAGTGGGAGGAGAGGAGACAAGAAAGTCTTATGCTCCTAAGAGTGGGAGTCATTAGAAGCAGTCCCCAGAAAACAAACATTAAAAGCTTTCTTTCAGGCAGTATAGAAATAAAAAATCTAAAACTAGGAGGGTCAGTCTGCTACCCAGTATAACAACAATCACCTTGGAGTGAATTTGTGTTCTTTTAACTTGGGTTCTTTTAGACTCTCTTAGGCTCTCTGTTCATCCTGCCTCTGTCACCCCACACTGACACGGCTGCATGGGACCCCCCAGTGCAGAGGGAGCCTGCTGGAAACGTCCCATCCTTCCCTTCCAAATTTCTGCTGCATTGATCCAGCTCCCTGTTCAGTGCCCAGCTGTGCCCACGAGGAGTTGCACCATTCCAAGAGGGAGGTGGGAAAACACAGCAGGAGTGAGGGGGCTGTGGAATCCCCCTTCTTGGCACCAGCCTGCAATTAGGTTGACCCCAAGTAATTATGAAACTGCAGGCTCACTGCAGGCGAGTTTCAAGGTTGTTTTCCTTTATGGCTGACGCGTCTTTGCCTACCAGATGCATTCCTTGATAATCACCCAGCAGCAGGTCTGCACCACTGACCAATTCAGCACAACAAGTCCTTCCCTCTCCATAATAAGAAGATTCAAGTCAGTTCTTCCATGCCTGAGACCTAGGAGCTGCTGGGTGGCTCCTCTCAAAGCTGAGTCTTAAAAATTACTCACTTAGGAAAACAATTTCAGAAAGAAATTGAACTTTCTTGGATATTCATGAAGTTTCTGTTCCCTCACCCACTTCTAACAGTTACTGGCCACTGCCCTTCCATGGGCATTTCACAACCAAAGAAACCAGCACACTTCAGCATCCCAGTTCCCCCAAAAGCTGCTCCAACAACCATAATCAGTCCTCAAGTCTCTGCTTTGAAACAGTATTCCCATAGCCCACATGGAAGAAGTTACAAAAACCTGTAATAACCATCTGCAAATAGTGTGACATAACTGTATCCCAAACTTTTGTAATTCTCCCACATTTAAATGTTTAATCCTTGCTGCATTTACCACAAAGCTCCTACACTGGAGCAAGAAACACACATCACAACTTTAAGACAAACTGATTATTTCCTGGTAGGCTTCTAGTTGTGGATGCAAAGCCTGGGCTGTGCCTTTGAAAGCTTTGAGCATGGCTGCAGGGATTAACAGGACACCAGGAAGGATTTTTCCATAGAAAAGGTGATCAAGCATTGGAATGGGCTGCCCAGGGAGGTGGTGGAGTCCCCATCCCTGGAAGGGTTCAAGAAACAACTGGATGTGGCACTCAAGTGCTCTGGTTTAGGTGTCAAGGTGGAGATCAGTCACAGGTTGGATTTGATGATCTCAGAGGTCTTTTCCAACCTTAATGATTCTGTGATTCATCCATAAACCTCATTTTACTTATTACAAGGACCGACACAAACCACACCTTCATGTAGATTAGGAATTTTCTACCAGTAAATGTAGCATTAACCACTTCCCCCGAAATCCAGTTTCTGTGTACTGAAGGTATTTCCCTTTATCACCAGTTCAATCATTTCCCCAGTCTACTGGTAATCTGCTACTGAAAGGAGTTTTCAGAAGTCTCATTTCTGTTTTCATCCTCTCACAGGATTGCATTTGTCAGATCTATCAAAGCTCTCAATGCAGTTTTTTGCAATTTTTAAATTTCCTATTAAAGGAAAATGTCCCGGTGCCAGGATGACACCAGTGCAGAAGCGTCTGGCACAACTCCACACATGCACAGCCTACTTGACTTGGGGAAATTTTACATTTCCCTGACTGCTCCATGAGGAAATCTACCCTTCAATCTCAAAACCCCAGTTTCCACCTGCCCAGAAGCCAATGTATTGATTATATAAGTATTTCAGAAATATTTCAGAAATTAGAAACTGTTCTGCAAGCTTGGTGTGTTCCTCTGGAAAATCAGGGCCACATTCACCTGATAAAGCTCTAGATTATGACTGGGGGAGAAACCACAGAGCAGACACTGGGAATTTTTATTAATGTCTGTTTTGACTGTAAAAGGCCAGCCCCAGTTCTGAGCTGAAAGTGCTTAGAAAGGTACAACACTGTAAAGATTCTGTGAGCAGAGCTCGTGTCAGCCTTGCTGTAAAGCCCCTTCCTAAAACAAGCAAAAGGAAAGACCAACAAGAGCAGAACATCTCAAGAACCATGATCCCACCTTACAATTCAACAATGACTCCTGTACAAGACCACAATACTTGTCATTTACACTCCCAGAGGAAGGAAAAAAAATAAAAAATCCACAAGCATTAAAACACATTTCTTAGGAAGCATTTTGCCACTTGGCAGACTGATGCAAGTACCTTTTACTTGCAGAATTAGTTAGAAAATTTCAATAAACACATTTTATTTCTGCATACTGAAGTAATTTGACTCCAAGTAAGTTTTTAAACAAGCTTTAACTGGAACAAATTTAGGGCTCCACGCAATGCTTTTGGGACAGGGAGTCAACGTGTGTGGTGGCCACTGCATAGAACAAAGAGCAAGAACAGAGGTGCCAATGGAGCCATCAGTAAAATTATCTTAATTAGCAGGCTATTAGAAAAAAAAAATTCAAAGTAAAGTGTAAAAAAAAAAGGGTGCTGTGGCTTTGTCTGCTCACAACAACCACAACCAGTGCCACAAATGTAGGCAAAGCCCATCAAACCATCCTGCAAGAGGGGAAAGGTAGCACTGGCTTGTCAAAAGGAGCTACAATCAGCAGAAAGCAGCCACACACATATTGATGCCAGCAACAAATGCACGGAGAGGGGAAAAGCCTGGCAGTGCCAGAGCCAAGATGATTATTCCTGTCTTTTCTTCTACACCTTCAATTCAAAACTTCTTAGAAAATGCAAAGAACTGGAGACCATCCAATGCCAAAGGTCTGTACTGAACAAGCCTTTTCTCTCTCTCACTCAAGAAAGTAACGAAACCTATTTGTTTCAAAAGGTAGTTTTTCTTCTTCCAGCATTTTTTACTCCCTCTGTCCATCCTCCTCAAACCCAGGTGCAGAATGACTGCACAAGTCCCAGGCCCGAGGGTCTCCGGCCCTGCTGACAGTGGCACCACATGGGTGATATGCTCTGACTTCTCTCCAGAAATGAGGCTCAGCCTTCATTCACAGCACCCTCAATCTTCACCCCAAAGCTTCTCTCCTCCTCCTGTTCCTCAGTTTCCACCCCAGACTGTCACTAATCCCTTTGCTCCCACCAGGTCCACCCTCACCTCCTCCCTATAGCCGCACCATTCACCTCGAGCATTGGGCGAGCTAAATACCAGCAGGAGGGTGGATTTTACCAGACCCAGCAGCACTCCATGCTCTCTGCATTGCCCAGTCTGCTCCTTCCCCAGCCTTCCCCCAAGCTGCTCTCCCACAGAAGCTCCAAAGTGTGAAACCACCAGCTTCCATTACCTCACCCAAAGACCCGCGGTTGGGGCTCAATACCCGGCAGAGAAACTGTCAGCAAACCCACTCCAGCAGTTACTTAACAATCTGCTTGATTCTGCATTGCAGTTCATCACACTTTGGAAGGACGTAAATCTCCTAAAAAGTGAGTGTTTGCTGGGGAGAGGGCTCCCTTGGTTTTGCAAGCACAGCACATCCGCAGCCAGCCCGTCCTGCTGGGGAACTGCCTACAGCTTCACCCACTTCCCACACCATCGTTTTCACACTCTTCCACTTAAAAGCAAAAGTTCAGGCCGGTTGCTTCAATAACTTCAACAGAAAAGGCCAAAAAGTAATGAGTTAATTTAAGTGTTGCTGCAGTGAGGCTTCCCAGAAGGCAGGATTTCAGATGGATATAGCAAGGGGACAGTGGGAAGCTCCAGCTTGGAGCAATCTGCTCACCCACCATCCACTGGCCGTGCAGTAAAATCACAATACAGCCCTGTGAGCACCTGCTCAACTGCCCTGTGCTGGCTTTCTACAGAGAAAATTAAGTTCATCATGCTGATTAATCACTGTGAAAGAAACAAAAAAAGCCTCAGCTTAGTATTTGTGACTTTCAGGGCAGCTACAGCACAGTGGGGATTCAAACTGCATCTTCTTCTGCCAAATAAAATAAATTATGGGAAACCAAAGGAAACCCACTGCTGCTTGCACAGCCCTTGCCTGGGCAAGACCCAGTGTAAAGTCCATCTGCTTGAGCTCCTATCTCGCTGGTTGATCAAAGGCTGACCAAAGCACAAGGCCAGCGGCCGTACTGACCATAGCTCTGACCACACCACAGCAGCCAATTACCCCATGGGTGAAGTGGCCACGGAGAACATAAAACCCACACTCTGGACATCCTGGCATGCTGGGTCCCACCCGGGCCAGGCTGCCCTTCCCATCCCCTCTGCTTCTGTCACAGGTGGTTGGGGCAGGAGGAATGTTCCCGGTCCCCTCCTCAGCCCTCCACACACACGAGTGAGGGGAGGGAGAAGGGCACTGAGGGAAAACCAACAGCTCAACCATGTTTCTGATCCCAGCAAAGTGGGAGCCAGGAGACCCATGACCCATAGAACATCATCCACAGAACAGCATCCATGAGCCACAGAACCCATTCACTGTGCTTCTGATCCCAGCAAACCACACAGGTGATTCACAGGACCCACGATCCACAGGACACGTTTTTGGTAGACAACTTTACAAAGAGTTTTGGCCCTTAAATTGGAAAAATGTATAAAATAAAAGGCATTTAACTGGTGAATAATTCCAAACTGCTGAGTGCACTCCTCTTGCCATTTGTGTGAAGCCCAGATGCAGCAGCCCGTGCTCAGGTGGAAGGGGATTACGCTGCCATTTTGCAATAACACACCTTGAGCAAATGTCCTGCTTCCAAGGAAGATCAGATTCATGAGCTACATTAAATAATTCTTTTGACCACAGATCAAAGTAAAACGTGGTCTTAAAAGAGTGGTTTAAGTATCAGAAAGTTCAACTCTTTAACTAAGCTCTGTTACATCATTTAAAGTATTGAGTTACTCCCGTTTCCAGCCTAAGCTGTGCTGGTAAATGAAGCATGACCAGGCTTTAAGCAAGACAAGTCCTGTAATACAGACCAGGATTTATAACTTGCTATACAGGTTGTCACCAATAAATCAATAATATATATATACACTCACAGGCATGTGTTCTGGGAAGTTGCTGTTTGGAAAAAAAAAAAAAAACCCTCAAGTTTTTTTGTTTTTATTCTAAATGAAAATGAACTCGTTGCTCAGCTTTTAGTCAACCTCTCCTGACTCCTAACTACACTGTCTCCTAGAACAAAAATTCACAATTTGTCTTTGATGAAATGTGTTATTAATTTTAATTTTTTTAACAAGGTTAACCATTACAGACTGAGTCCATCCCAGCCACCACTCAATAATCCTTTGGTCAACAAATGCGATTTCCAATCTCAAAGCTACTTCAGCTGTTTCCTAACATTGGGATATAAAATATTTACCAACAAAAGTATAAATACATACTGAAAAAGCAACCTAAAAATACTTTTAAAACCACATTCCAACAAAGTAATTCCTTAAGGAATGGGAAAAAATTACCATGGACTTGAACTAATCACCTCATGCTTTGCTCCCTTCTCATGTTTTTGGGCATTGCAGAAATGGGATAATGGATGAATAAACCATCCTACCATGACAAATATGGTTTGGAAAGATGGGACTAGGCATAACTTGGAGTTTTTTGTTGTTTTAAGTTTAAAATCCTAAACCACAGGCATGTGCACTAGGGAAAACCTATAAAATATATAATGGAAACGCTGTCCATTGGCCCCCCTCTAGCAGGCCTGATTTCACCTCCCCTTTTCCTGCTGATCCAGGGACACATTAAAATTCTGATTTTTTCCTTCACTGGAGGTCTTTGCTCCCCATGGAAGAGCTGCTCAGCAGCGGGCACAGGACAGGGACATGGAGGAAGCTGGATGGGGAACTTGTGTTAAGAAATCAGTAGTAACAAAAACAAGATCAGAAGAAAATTACTGGCAAATGAAATTGCTGTTTGATAAACAATTTAAGCAGGAAGAGTATTTGGCAGAGGGTTTCCAGGGAACGGTCCTTGACTCCTGACTAACATGCTTCCTCCCTTGGTCTGAGTTTGTTGACTTTCTGGGCATTGCTGTAAGGTTTAGGCAGTTTCCCATGATGGGAAAAAGACAGCTTTCTTTGAGAAGTTGCCCGTGAATGCAATTGGTGGATGTTTTCTAAAAAATTATAGATATAAATAGGAAATGAGAAAGCAACAATTTCTTTATTTAGGCTTTTCCTACTACTAAAAAGTCCCATTTAGGCATCTTAGTGTCCTTTCTGATCTAAATCCCAAACAGTGACTCAGTTTGGCATGACCACATGATGAAAAACGTGTATCTGGCATTTAATGCCAATAGCAAACATGACATATTTTGGACAATTAAAGAGAAGACCAGACTTTGAAGCCTCTCAGAGATTTTTTTACAGGTTTTTATGTTTAACCTGGGTGATTACAGTCCAGCATAAATAAATACCAACCACACTTCAGGCTGAACTGAAATCGAGAGGCAGAGGCGGTGGAATGCAGAATGCCTTTTCTAGGTGTTTCCCAACAACATATTGCAGTACTTAGTTAAGCTCATTTTCTGTGACATGAAAAGGAAAATAGCAGAATTGACTCATGAAGTAAAATTAGCTGATGTACAGTCACAAGGAGGCCGGATTGGAGCTGACAGCAGCCAGAACTGCATTTAACAAAAACTAACATGCTTCATGCTAATAATGGTGCTGGTTCAGAGCCACAAGGACTATAATCTGTATTTTTAACATGGACTGACTGTTTTTAAACCAACATTTCTAATAGCATACCCTAAGCTGTACATCAGGAATTATTTAAAGACCTTCCAGAAGTGATGTATTAAGAAAGGCATTCACAAAATAGTTTTTAAACACAGCAAATCTGGCATTTCCAATCAGGAGATGCCTCCCAGGATGAGCATCAAGCCATGGACAGCCAATATCCACTTGCTCCATGATCACAACTAAGGTAGACAGAACAGCTAAAACGCTTTTTTAACCATAAAAAATTTGTTTGGTGATAATTTACAGAATTCCTTCACTAGTCAGTGCAACAAATCACCCTAGAATGAAAACAACAGATTTAGCTGCAGTGGCACTGTGAACCTCGCTATGATACACTGGCACTAAAAAGTCCTTAATTTTGGCTATCAAATACAATTTCAATTTCTTGCACTTTAGGGCAGTAAAAACAATTCTGTGAAGACTCAGTGTTTACAATCCCGCAGTAAAGAATGCAGCTGTCTCAATCAGTGCTGATTGTCTGTTAATTAGCTCAGTTTTACAAGCTGATGGAACAGATTACTTCATTCCCTCCCCATGCTCAGAAAGAAACTACAAATACAGTTCTCTCCAATACAGTAATTTTTGCTTCCCGACAGTTTGGGGAGGTAGATGATGTACCAGGGACACGAGTGATCTCGTTACCAAGAAATCATTTATGCTTGTGCCTTTGCCAGGCACTCTGTCACACAGTGATTTTCAGTCCATATATATAAATACACACACACCTCTCTCTCTCCTGGATGAAAACTGAAATAAAGAGCACCACTTTCTGATAAAATGGAAATACCCCCCCTCTCTTTTGCTGTGGCTGAAACCAAGCAGATGATCTTCAAAGGTCCCTTTCAACCCAACTGCTTTACGATTCTGGGATTATCTGAGGCCTTTAGGAACAGAAGTCAGGTCCTCATGAACAATTTCCCATCTATATTATGTATTTAATCAGAAACACATTTTTGACCCCAAACCAGCATTTGAATTCTGTGACCTAGAGCAGCAAACTGCAGGTTTTTAGTGAATAGCCTGAAGTTGCTGTTGCCATTCTCCATCTCCATGTGGAGATAGAGAATGCTTTTTCAGCAAACCACAAATAAATAGCTGGATTACCCCTGAGCTACTCTCTCAGATTCACTGCCTCTAGTATCTCCATCCTTTATCTAGACATTCTTGAAGAGAAGCCAAATTTTAGCTTTCATACATGCAGACAAGAGGTTGGACACCCTCATCCAAATGCCAGCAAACACTTCTGCTGAGAAAACGATGGAACACTATAAAGCCCCAGGCCTGGCAATATGAAACTGATCCAAAAATGCCATTTTTGAGATGACACAACATGCTACGCATTGTATCAAACAATAGAGGTTTCACTTTGAAACTGATTTTCTTTCTTGCTCAGTTTAGATCCTTCATGATTAGGAAAAGAAGAAAAAAGGATGTAGCTAAAGAACATCTATGTATTAAAATGAAAACTCATTTCTGGGTGTACATGTAGCTGCTAAGCTTATTGCAGAAGCAGCAAGTGAACAAATATGAAACTCCACAAAACCATGGAATTACCAGACCACCAGAGCTGGGTTTTGGCAGTGTTATCTGGGTGATAAGTACAAAGGATAATCGAAATAAAACAGTAATTTTTTTCTACACAAAGACATCTGTAGACATCTGCTCTAACAGCAGCATCCCAGAGAGCCTAAAACCTCCTAAGGCTTTTCAGATTTCAGTACACAAAAAATATGAGAGTTTAATTTTTGCATTATGGACATGCATCCAAGGCAGATCACTGAGAACACCTTGCAGAAAATTCTCTGGAAGCACAGAACCAGTACTGGGAGAAGAGAAAGCCTGAAATGCAGCGGTCACCTCACGTTAGGGATATAAACCTGGACAATGAGGGAGCCAAGACCAACAACCACCAGCTAATGCCTGAATATTTTTTCAGCTGTTGTTTTTCACTTAAGTTTAGCTAAATCATATTTCTCAACCCTATAAGCACTTCTTTCACAACACCCTGCATAAAGGCATTTAGAATATGATACTGGCTTCCCAAAGTTCTTCTGCAGACCAGAATAAAACTGGAGGGGAGGGGTGTGTTAGGTTTTGTTGGGAGGTTGGTTGTTTGTATATTTTTTTAAAGAAGGTTTTATTCTGATACTTCTTTGGTATGTTTTGTAGTCTGTCCCATTCTGAGAGCTGCTTTACCCACTCAGACCTGAGGAGACCTGGTTGGCTTCGCCTCTAAACACCAAACAAAACACCTTTGCTGAACATGCAGCATCAAGTGCTGCATTTACATCCCTGACTTTTACTGCTACTCCAACGCTTCCTTGGCTTTCACGTGCCAGGGCACAGACAGTTACAGCCCTGGGAAGTTTCACCAGAGTTCCTCTTGAACTGGTGCCATCCCCTTGGCTGCCTGGCATTGCGACATCCCAGTTGCATCCCATCTCTTCCCACACGGGGAGGAGGCAGAGGTGTGAGAACGCCGGGGACCAGGGCTTGGGGCTCCAGGGGAATCCAGCCAGGCACCCACAGGAATGCCAGATTCCTGCTAGAAAACAGCAGTTTGGGAAGGGATTGGTGGCTGCTGTTTGATGCAGCCCTGCACACAAAGCGCTGCTGGTGAGCCCTCAGTGCTATTCCGCACCTCAGCTCTGGGTGTACGAGTTCCTGACTGTAAATCAATCTTTAATCTTTGTGCTCCATGTGCAGTGATCCACCTGCAGCTGCAGATGAAAAATCCCCAAAGGACTCGCCAGCCCTTCCTCGATGTCCCTCAGCACTCAGCAGGACGCTGTTTAGGGGTGAAGTGGCTCAGGTTTGCTGTGGGATGGACCCTGAAACGCTGGGAAACATTTGGGAAGAAGCAAAGCATGTTACCTCAGCTACTTCTCCAGGGCACCACCATTACAGAGGCTACAAGGCAAAACAACCACCTACACACACTTTCCTATTTTTGTGTAAAGCCTCACTTGATCTGCTGCTCTATCCTTCATGCTTTGTATTTGATACATTTTTAGACAGATTGATAATGCTCTAGAAAATTGTCCATGATAAAAGGGAAGGGGGTGAGGTTGGGAATTATGCTTTCAAAGCAGTACAGTTTTTTCTGTGTCTGCCCAAACAATAACAGGGATAGCAAAAATCACCAACAATTAGATGGGAAATAGACTTCTCCTTGCCCACCTACCCACAGGGACTGCAGAGCCCTGCACTGTGTGCCCTGCTCCCCCATTACCACAGGTAGAGGATACTTAAGAGAAATGATGCAAAATGCCTTTCCTTCTTTTGACACTCCTGCAGTGTGCCCTAATCTTGTGCTTTAATCCAGCCCTTTGTGGGTAAGGAATAAAGCTACTGCTGCATTTTAATACTGACTACACACATCAGTCAAAAAAACCAAATATACAAAGTGCCCTAAATAGTCAGCCAAAACAGAATGACAAAATTACACATTACTTCTGTCATTACATGCTCTCCTTTACCATATGTCTAAGGTAAGCAGAATGCCACCTACATAATGGATTCAGCCCTGGAGTAAGGCTGGAATGCCGAGGCTGGTGAACCTGAGGTAACACTCCATCACTTATTTACTGCATCTCTAAAGCATTTCAGATTCTAAGCTGAATATATATTTCACACAGTACCAAAACTTTTAAATATCCACAGGAAGATTTCATTTTTATAGGCAATAAACATTAAATCTAAAGGACTGGAACATAAAAAGTGTTTTAATACCATATAAATCACCTTTCCCTAGACAGAATAAATCTCTGAAGGTTTTAAGGACTGCAATATAAATTTTTATGGCAAATTATCTACATAGGAATTACTTGCACGAGATGCACTTTCACTTCTCCCTCTCATTTGCATAGTGCTGACAATCTTTTCAATCAAAATGTTCAATCCAATTTGGGAAGTCCAGAACACAATGTGCAGCAATGCTGGGCTAAATGCTGGCTGGTTGGTTCCTCCTTCTCTTCATCAGGAGTTTTCCAGCTGCTGCTCCCTCTGTCAAATACAGAGGCTGCTTTGCAGAGGCAACAACACCAAGATGTAAAAATTAGGGCTCAGATGAGTAGCTATGTCCTTGTGCACAGCATTTGTTGACTTTCCTAACACAGGAGCCTTCTACAAGGCCTGGCAACTAAGAGCTCATGTCATGCTGCAAGCTGTTAAAGCAAAGAGTGACACAGTCTGAATTGAGAGGGTCTGGATTAAGGAGCAGCAGCCAAAAGCATTCTTTGGGATGCTCAGAAGGGACATTTTCATTTCAAAGTTGGTGCAGCACTGAGAGGTCATCACGGGGGAACTCCATCTGCGGGACAAAGACACAGTAGGGGTGACAGGCCCTTCTGAGGCAGGACATCAAGCTGGAGATTCCTCCCATCCTATGAACCCACAATGGCTGGAATTTTCCTCTGGATGCCTCCAAAGGAGCCCAAACCTCAGGAGATGACACCCTCAGTCAGGTTTCACTGCTCTGACTTGCAGCCATCCAGTTAATAGCCACAGAGGGGGAGAGGCTGAGTGGTTTTCCTGGTCAAACAGTAAGAGCTCCTTCCTGAGAGCTGCTGTCCTGGTCTGTTGGCACAATCACTTCCCCATGACTGAAGCACAAACATGCACAAGATGTGCAATTCCCGAGTCTCCCAGAGCACCCATCCCCAAAGGACAGGCTCCACACAGGTGTGGTGTACCACTGTTACCATAAATACTCGGGTTTATTCACCGTTTCATTACAGCAAAAAATGTGCTGACAAGGACTCTCACAGAAACAGCCAGAATTAGTTCTTGGAAAACCTCCTGTTGCCTTGGAGTCAGGTCTGAAACGTGCTCAGGACTTCACCGAATCCTGCCCTCAGGGGAAATCAGGGTACATACAAAGTTAAAGCACCTGAAGAATGGCAAAGTCACAAGGGGAAAAAAAAAGTAGGAAGTTTGCAAAGAGAGCTAAGAATAGCACTGCTTTATTTCCAATGTATATGTCCCTTAGAAAATATTTTCAGGACTTCTGTCCCACCAATCAAATTAAGATAACAGAGCAGAGGAAGAAACACAAGACGGCTCCCAGACGGTTTCCTATGCTTCAAAGGTATTTATTTAATAAGTACCATGTATGGGTAAAATGAGATCATCAGCCCAGTCATAAGATGGTTCTCCAAATTTTTAATGAAGCCCTGCAGTGTGTGATTTACAGAGTGATGGTTGGTGCATGCTGACTGCAGGAAGCAGCAGCCCCGAGTGCCAGAATGCCCCGAGACTCGCAGGGCGTGAGATTTCTGCTCCAGGAGGGGAAGGAAGAGACCACTGAAATGTATGAAAGTCAGGGACTTGCAAAATAAAAAATTACAGGGTCATTTCTCAGACACAGAGTTTTGGCCAATGAAATGAGGTATTTGCTTTCTATCTGATGAAGGAGTGAAGTGACATAAAGCTTTCTTCCATATGATTTCACAAGCTTTTATTACTTTCCTGAATTATCTTTGAATCTAGAGGATGGAATATTATTTTCTTTTGAAATATCAGGTTGTTGCTAGTCTTCCCACTTGTACAATCCACAAAACCTATTAACATTTTCAGTAATTAATGCTAATACTTGAGAAAAAAAGCCATTGCGTTAAGAAATGCTTTAACAAGATCAAGAAAGAAAACAAGTGCTTCTCAGACTGTACATAATTTATTTTGCTACAGAATTATTTTTTTTCCACAGAAAACCAAGTAGGTACTATGTATCACTGTGTTCAGCACTTATCTTCATTATTCTCTTTTCTCTCTTTCCCCACAAGTGCAAATTTTACAAAAACATTTCTTTTCTTCACCACAGAAAACTAAACACTTACAGACCAGTTCCTCCCTGAACTTCCCTTTTTGGGGGCAGGGAAAAGAAAAGCTGGGGGGAAAGAGCTTATGGGCTTTTCTCTGCCCATACTCCTGAACAGTTTGATAGACAGATTTTTCTTTTTAATGTTTTGGATGAGTTTCAAATGCTCCAGGATGACAAATACTTCTATTTGAGGCCCACAGTGATGCAGCTTTGCCAGGGGAATATCAAGGCTGGCTCACCTGGCTCTCCAAACAGTGTCAGAGCACCCGGATGAGTTCAGCACACAGGAGCAAGAACCAGGACTTCACTTTAAGTCAAGCTGATGAACTTAATCATACTGGAACCAAGACATACTGAACTGGAAAGTCTGAGTCAAGTTGTGGCTGCTTTCCCAAACGATCATGAAAGAATATTCAGCCCTAAACTTAGAGCAGCTCAACTATGTATTTTATAGGATATTTATCTATGAATCAGCAGATCACAGACTTGAAGGCCAGACATTCTTCCCACTCCAGCCTTTAGTCATTTGATCAGGAGAGCCAAGAAAGAACATGCTGAGGAAGTTTATACCAGTTCTTTTCAGAGGAAAAAAAATGAAGGGTTAAAAAAAATAAATAAGGAAATCAGCAAGCCTGAAGCTAGCAAATAGAGAAATTCCAACAGGAAGAAGCAGGGATCTGGAATGCCAAGGCAAACCATGCTTGCTGCTTTAGGGTGGGGTGGAGGGCATCTCTAAAATAACTGCCTTTTAAGTAGCTTGAGCTCACTGTCAACCCCCCTGGCTAAAGCACACAACCAAAAGGCAAGTAAATTCCTTGGAAAATGAGTAATTTTCAAGATGAACTGAAAGTTGACCAGAGGTTGGGTGCATGGGTCAGAAAGGGCCCTTCAAGGCCACAGAATTCACCAGATTTGCTGAGCACAAGCTGCACTTCACAGATGTGGCTCCGTTCCTCCAGCCCCCATCCCCACATAAACTCACCACATTCCTTCACCATAGTGAGGGTTTTCCACCCAGGACAAGCCCCCAGGTGAAGAAAAAAAAAAAAAAATCCACAGACCATTGCACATCCTGCTATAATTTGGCAACAGAAGGTGGCACAGACTGCTAAGCATTTTGGGAAGTTGTTTCTGTCAACTAAAGTATGATTTTGCTGTTATAAGTTAGAGTCATTTGAACTTAAACACTGCTGAAAATTAATGCAAACCTAAGCCTGCCCACAGTCACCCCCAGCAGCTGGGAATTGGCTCCTGATCTTGCCTGAAGAAAGGCAGCAAAGGCTGTGCCCAGATGTCCCCAGCAAGCACCAAATTGCAGTGTGAGCCCCAGGCTGGGCAGTTTGGATGCAGAAGGGCAGGGCAGAACTTCAACACTGGCACCTTCTTCAGTTCCTTACCCTAAAATAATGTGGGTGTTTGTGGAAAACTGCAATCCAAGGCCTAAACCACAGGGCCTTTCTGGATGGTGCTGACAAGACCAGAGCATCTGCTGTCAAGTTTAACAAGTTCCCCCAAAGCTACACACAAACCTCAGAGAAATCTGTAAAACAAATTTTTTTTCCTTCTGGGTCAGTTCTGGAATTGACTTTTCCACAGACACTGCCCCTAAGGAAGGCCTCAGCTGCAGGGAAGGAATGGAGATGCACGGCATGAACATGAATGTGCCATCAGAGGACTCTGCTGCTCAGAACTTCAAACAGGTTGCCCCATGGAAAAGATTAAAGTTTTAATTCCAATCCCACCTCTGAACAAGATAAGGTTTGCAGTGCCATCGAGACCCAGACAGGATACCCAGTGACTTCTGGGCAACTCATGTGTTGTGGGTAGGTCTGCTCAACCATATGATCAGACTCCATTATTCCTCTCCAAATACATGCTGTGACTTTTCCTCAAGCACAAGTTCTCCCGCACACAGCAGCCAGAAGGCAACATTCTCTGGTTCTAAACAACAACCCAAATGCTTCATCCCCTCCCTACACACCATGGAACACCCCAGACTTCACATACCATCACAGACCCGGCAAAAACAACCTTAAGTCTCCCTGGCATAGGTATGTATTTTGGATATAACATAAGGATTAAAAGTTCTTGCTAAGATCCAGGGCGTGCTGTTCAGTACTTTTAAAATACATATTATCATCTAAAGAAAACCATATTTCTGTGTGAGTAATGACACACTCTGCCCTTGGAACCCTTCCAGCACTGGGCTGGGGCTGAGTGCTAGGGCAGGGCTCTGAGGATGAGCTCCTGGGCCAGGCTCAACCCTAGATGGCACTGCTTATCACAGCTTGGCATGCTCCTCGCTGCCTGCCAGCCGTGCCAGAGAACACACTCATCATGCACAGATTATGCACCAAAGGTAGACACTGACACCTCAGCACCTCCAGGGCTGCAGTGCAGCTGTCCTGGGCAGAGGGACAGAGCAGCAGCCCCAGGGCAGGGACACCGTGTCACTGACACAGCCCAGAGCTGCCAGCACCCTCTGCATGCACAGGGCTGTGACTGGGGACAACCACTGCTCAGCCACCAGAACCCAGTGGGGACATCTGCTCCTGAAGAGCAGCCTTTAGGACAAATATCAAAGGGGAAGCCTTGCTCTAGAAAGTCCACGAATAAACTCCCAAATTATTAAATAATCCACTGTAAAAAAATACCATCACAAAATATAAGAACTCTGATATTACAGATACCCCAACACTGCTCTGTTCTGTACAGCAGAATCACAGAATCACTGGGTTGGAAGAGACCTATAAGATCATTGAGTCCAACCCATGCCCTAAACACCTCAACTAAACCATGGCACTGAGTGCCACCTCCAATCTTTCCTTAAACACATCCAGGGATGGTGACTCTACCACCTCCCCAGGCACACAATTCCAGTACTTTATCACTCCATAAAACACTCTTTTCTTACGTCCAATCTGTATTTCCCTCGGCACAGCTCAAGACTGTGTCCAGAAGGTGCCGGATCAATTTTATTTTAAATATATTTTACTCAAATATATGCCAGACTTATCCCATCTAAACCACTGTGAAAGAATTAAAACTAGACTGTATTGTGGCTATTTTCAGAATACCCCATGACTGGCTGGTGCTTTTCAGGTAACACAGTTATAGTCTCCATGCTACTCCCTCCTCCTCCCCCCTTTTCATTTTTTAAATAGCTGCTCACTTTTCTACAGAAGCAAAGGATTTTGTCATTTCAGGACAGACTCTAGGGTTCTCATTATTTTCTGCAGAAAACTCCAAAGTAGGAACAAACAAATCCTCTCCTGTTGCTGCCCCGAGAGGATCTCAACTCCAGCTGACAGCACAGGGCTCTGCCCTCCAGTTTGGAAACGTCCCCTCCTCCCTGGGTGTGCAGCACCAGCAGCACTGGGCACCATTTGAGGAAAAAGGGAATTTGCTGTTCCCCCATCACACGCAAAAATCGAGAAAAG
Source organism: Eopsaltria australis (assembly GCA_034509425.1). Taxonomy (NCBI): domain Eukaryota; kingdom Metazoa; phylum Chordata; class Aves; order Passeriformes; family Petroicidae; genus Eopsaltria; species Eopsaltria australis. Next base: position 701,032 of record JAVTVJ010000394.1, read on the forward strand.
GAACTTACCGTGATGCTTTTTATAACCCGTGATGTTGTTAAACTGTCAGAGATTATTATAATTTCAGACAGATTTGATAATAGTTTTGACACAGAAACACAGGTACTTTTTTGTTTTTGGGAGATTTGAAATGACAAATCAACCCACTGTCAGTTCATGGTCTCGCCTCTCTACTCTGATTTATTTACTCATTTCTACTGTCAGTGAGCCAAGCACTGGGGAACAATATCTGTAAGGGTGACTCCCTGTAAATAGGAGGGACTGGGACTTGCTGGAAAACATGTCAGGAATGCTCAGTGCTCCCTTCACATGTTCATCACCCATCCTTCCCTCTGCACTTCAACATTATCCTTCAACAAGGGGGTTTTTGTTACCAGCAAAGAAATCTGGTAAGGAAAAGGAGTTCATTACCACTCTGGTTCAATATCAGGTTTAGCACCAAGATGCTGACAGGGGACTCTGTTTCAAGTGCCAAATTTGAGTGACAATTCCAAGTTTCAACTTGCACAAAGTCCTTTTAAGACACCCTGTCTCCAGATATCCTAAAGGCAGCCATCAAATAGTTAAAACAGACATCAAATATGGCAGGGAAGTGTTACGAAGATTGATAACTGACAGGGCTGTTTAAGAACTGAAGTTCCAGAATTACGGTGAAGTTTTAAGGAGCTGATTTCTGTCTTCTCCATAAAACCATGAAGTGGATTGAGTTAAAGTCCTTCCAGAGAGCAGGGTGCATTCACAACCAAGTCAATATCCCTCTTCCTCAGAAAAACTAATTAAAAGATGAATTGGCACTACTGAGCTCTGGGGAGAGGTTTAATGATCCAACTTAAAATATCTGGTTAAAGGAGATACTCTGTTTACAGACAGATCCCAGGGTTTCTTGATTTTTTTTTTTTAAGAGTCTCTAACCTACATTAAAACATAACATGATCTCCCTTCATAATTAACACTGGAGTGACTAAGTCAGAATTTACTTAGTTCAAAGCAGGTCACTAGATTTATCTGGGTAGATGGTTGCCCAAGTGACCCATACCCTTACAACACCATGGAGCAACCCATGGCCAAATATAAACGGAAAGTATGAAACAACGTGAAACATCTCCTACTGCTTGTACCTAAATCAAGAAACACAGTAAAGTCAAGCAACAAAGGACAAGTTTTTAATTTGACTAGAGCACAGACAAAAAAGACACCTTTAAAACAAAAGGAAAAAAAATGGCAGTAGATACACATCACCTTGCAGGAAATCCTGCCAGATAGCATCTGCCATACAAAACTGGGATTTTTCACTGCAACGACATCATTTGCATAGGTTGTCTTAAAAAAAGAAGGTCTTTGAAGAAAATGCTATCTTACCTGGCCCAGTGCACTGCACATTGCAGGGCAAAGAAAAAAGGAAAAAGATTGCAGTGACAATTTAAAAAAAAAAAAAAAAAAGGTTTTTTTAAATCCCTAATGCTTTGTATTTCGGTGTAAGAATGTGCTCAGTTTAACTACAAAGATAAGGAGAAGTTGAGAAACCTGTTTACATTTTTGCCTTTGCACAACCCTGTGCATGAGCAGCCCAGCAATAGTAACGAAAGTAACTCGTCACAAACAGCTCGAGCCTGCCAGCAACAAAAATTAATGGGAAGGCAAGGATTTTCTTTTGATGCTGGAAAGACTCCAGTAAAAACTGGTTTGTACATGGGAACATGGTGTCAGACTAGAAGAGAATCAGCTTGTCTGACTTGTGGTTTTCTTGACAACATTCATCTTCTCTTGGCCTGATAGAGAGCAATTAGTGCTTGTCAGTTGAATCATGTGTTATTAAGATCATTCAGGCATTTTTTAATTATGATTACCTAAACAGACAGCAAAAGAAATTCTCAAGCAACTCTAACAATCCACTTCCTTTTCAGATGTTTCCAAGTCTTTTCTCCTTTAATGTTTTAAAGTGTGGCTTTGGATTTTACCTGCAAAGACCTCAGTACCTTTTCCATTTTAAACACATGAAAAAAAAAGGCACTGTAGCCTAAAATCTGTGCACTATCACTTTACCAGATGCTCTGAGTAAAGAGGTTTTTTTTGAGTTAAAAAGTACATCAGTCTTCTCTAAACCCAGTAAGCTGCTCAATATGCCAAGACTTGTTTTAGAACACCTAAAACAATGCCTAATAGGTTTATAATGATACAGTATTCCTGATACATACTTCTTTCTTTCACCATCGCAGATTTCCAATCAGGATATGAACAGTGTCAGGAATGACATCATCTTTGGGTGGTGTTTCAAACTCCTCCCCAAATAAAATGGTTCCTTATCACTGACTTGGACAGTTTTTCCCACTGCAAAAAAAAAAAAACTAAAAGCAAGACAAGACTAGACATAAAGTTTCTAGTTATTTAAATTCCAGCTATCAGAGTAATTGGATTTTATAGACTTTGCACAGATGAGATCAGGACAGCTTCAATCTTAGGTCTGAGCTTAGAACACCACTTTTAGAGCAACACTATTGTTTCTTCCCTTTGGCATTTCTCCCTTCTCTTTATCAGGGGATTTTTTGAGTTCCTAAATTAACATTTCCTTTTTTTTCTTTTTTTTTTCCTGCTTGCTGCAAGCCTTGGCCCCCAGAACTTGCGAGCTCTTCTTGCTGTACCATCTGCTCCTGCACGAGGCCAGCCAAGGGCCTGCACGGAATCCTTTGGGAATTGGGAAATGAAGGTCCCAACTCAGTGGAAACCCTGATATCCCTGTGAAGCACGGCTCAGTGCTCTGGTGAGTTGTGCATTTCCTCTGCCAGAGGAGCTGTGTTAAAAGGAACACACATTTCCAAACAAACAGGGTAAATATTTAGTGTGCACCTTGATTTTAATAGGCATCAAAATCCTGCTCCTAAAATGAATGATATTCAAGTATCTATTACCAATTCCCAGGAGTACATCTAATGAAGGATCCTTGAGGATTTTTCTTTTTGGAAAGATTCTTCACATTTGTTTGCAGCAACAGCAGGAAAACAGAACAGGCACAAGATGACTCTGCCTGCACAAACACCATATTTAATATCGTATTTAAGGGGGTAAAGTCTCATACAGGGAATAGCCAATATTTTGGGAAGAAAACAGACGATAACAGCCAATTTCCTGGAGTGGAACAGATGCAAGTTAATGGCACATTTTCTAATAAACACCTAAAAGCTTATTAAAATGGCAATTGGGCAGATGAAGGATGAAGAAAGTACTCTGCACATGCAGGAGAAAAACCAAACTAGAATTCTTAGGATTATTTTAATTTCATTTTGGTTCTCTTATGAGCCCTGGTTCCAGTATATTACGTGTCTCATTCTTCCATTGGGGAGAATCTACGGACTAGTTCTGAGGTACTGTGGAGAAAAAAGGAAATTAACTCATTTTTGGCTCAGCTCAGAGCAGACCATTATTTGCAGGTTTATGAACTATTATGGAAATATAAAAGCTGAAAGAAGTAATGCTGACCAAACCACTTAAATCTCCAAGTACAACTGCTGATCTCTGGGAAAGCAGAGAGAAGACTAAAGTGACATCCAAGACTGCTATCATTTTGGTTTCTTTTTGCTGGCCCGGTTTATAAAAAAATCAGCATTCTGCTTCCTAAATTAAAAATCTGAGTGAATCCTTTTGCTGCAACAGCTGATCATTATCCCCAGTAACTACCATCATCAACATCAGATTGGATATATTCAAGGCATAGTTAAATAGGTCTGAAAAAAACTAGAAATGAGAAGAAACAGGAGTTTTTACCTTAGATTCAGCATCCCTTAGTAACAGGCTATTCTGAGGAACCTGATGTCCCCATTTCATTACTCAGCCTGTGCCTACCTTTAATAACTTCTCCTACTCATGGGTGATACAGTATTTTTATACAAGGTTTGTCTTTTGCATAGATTTGAAATATTTATATGTTAAAAAAAAAAAAAAACATAGGAATAGAAATTTCCTGCAAGATGCTGCTTTATGGTTTAAATAATTTAGGCCTATGATAACTACACCTAGAAACAGTGCACACATGAAAGTTACAGAATTATTTTTTTATTTAGGAAGAAACTACTCTTGGAATGATACCTTCTACCGAAGCCGTCAAAAACATGTATTCAGGATACTCAAGTCACTTAAATTCTTATTTCTAGAACCAAGGATAACATTAAATATGAACAGTGAGACAACAATTTAGCTGCTGCAGGGAGTTTCTGGATCAAAATGTCTTGTAATTTTTGGTTAAGATCTTTCTGCTCTCTGCAAGAGAGCTAAATGACAAAGAAACACGCTCCCATCATTTAAATACTGTGCTTGGCAGACAAACACACACACGAGGCTCTTACTCAGTGCTGCCAAACCTATTTTGAGTCAAAACCTCAAGCTCTCTGCAATGTTATCCAGTAATGCCACCTTTAAGCAAACTGGTTCTTAATACAGTGGTGGGGTTTGATTATAGAATAAAATTCATCCCTCCGCCTTTTCCTGTAAATATTCACTCCCTTTGGCTACCAGTAAAACCCTTGAGCAAACCAATTCTTGCTGAAACAAATTACATTGCTCAGAAATTCTTCATTTGCAAGATATGAAGAGCCGTGCCTGATGTTACCACCCCCAATGGCAAACCCAACTCACTTTCTGTTAACCAAATCCAGCTGTAACAAATACTTCAACTCCCTGCTCAAGACAATTCCTGTTCTCCAGAAAATTGCCTAATATCTGCTGTCACCCCTCCATTAGGTTCTCCCAATCTTTCTTACAGAAATTCCCAAAAGCATGTCAAGTATACAACTGTGAACCCTCCAGTCTATAATTCTCCTGCTTTTCCTGTTCCTTAGCCACTTTTAGTTAGTTGTTTAGCATATTATTCATTCTTGTTCCCAGTCCTCCTCCTCCTGCTGCTGCAGATAATCCACTGATGTTGATATAATCCACAAATACCATCAGTCACATCAGTTTGTGCTGCTGCCTTGAATGCTGCAGCAGAACTCTCCAGGATGCCACTTAGATTAGCCCAGGACGTTCAGGCAATGGCTCAAGGGCAGCCACCTTGCTGCTCATTTAGGGGGGGTCACACACAAACCCCATTAGCAGCTCTGCCCACTTTAGCAGCCTGGCTCTCAGGGGATCTGAGCGCACCAGAACTCACAGCTCCCAGAGCACCAGCAGAGCCAAGCACTCACTTTGGATTATTTTATGCACAGAAATTTATCCCTGATTTTAACAAAACCCGTAAGAACGCACCCAAGTTAGAATATCTGCAATAAAATGCATTCAAAGAACAATGAAGTTAATTTGACAGCGTGTGCTGATTTATCTGCAAAAAAACAGGACCTTAGAGTGGAACATTTTCATTCACAGGTGAAACAAGTCACCCCGAAGCCTCGAGCACTATTTCTATGATTTTCACTAGATTCATTTGGCAGCAATGTGTTCCTAAGGTGGCAACCAACCCCCAAAAAAGTGAGGTAAGCAGAGATAACGGAAAAAGATAAGAGACATTTTTCTCCTCTTAGTTTACACTCGCAGGAGCTGCTGCACATGCACAGTTCCCTGCCTTGAAACTCCTCTGCACCACAACAGTGGAGAGAACTGCATTTAAGAAAATGTAATTACAAGACCACAGAGAACAAAAGAACTGACTAGAAGGCAAAACTCTTAAACCTGGTGATGTCTGCGCTCGTTGTGTGAAGCAGAGTGGGGCTCTTGGGTCAGGACAAACATTGGAGAGAAGTGAGGGTAAAAGTAAAAGCTTCACTGATGCTGCCATAAATGCCACCCTGCAAAAGCATCTGATTCAAAAATATATTAAAATTATTCAAAATTTTGAGCTGCTATTGGTTACATACTTTATTATTTTAAATACTTTTATGCCTTTTAAAACTAGTGTTTTATGAGTTCAGACAGATCCTTCTCATTAATCTATAGGATTCACTAAAAAAACACAATTATTCTAGCATTCCTCAAGAATTTTAAAGTACAGTTTCATAGAAAAAGAGAAATTTATACAAGTAAACTTCTGAGAAAGCACTGAAATAGATTTGGGTTTTTTTTTCCCTTCCTTCCTCTTTGTAGAGGGCAGAAAGGAGAATTTGTGCATTGTGCTTGTCTGAAAATTCGACACCAAATTTGGAAGAGGTTCAAATTCACCTGTTAACCAGCTACAGCAAGAGCTGTATGAACAGACAGAGAAGCCCTGTCCCAATTTAAAAACTACTGCTTTCAAAATAATTTGCTTACATATATAATTTATTTGCAGTGCCATCAAGAGCAGCTAAGTTGAGGCAGGCACGCAGAGCTCGCTTTGCAGCCTTCTGGTAGGTATAATTTAGCAGTCTGAAAGGAGTCCTCTAACTAATTTTGAAATGTTAAGCACAACCTCTTGAAATCTAAAGAAAACAGCAAAGCAAAGATAATCAACATAAGCATTTCTTTCACAGCTGAGAATCCGCCAACTCTACGGCAGCCCCACAAGAAAACTCCACTGTATTTTACAGAAAACCCAGAAATTTGAGCACTATAGAGTAAATGGATGGTCTTACTGCCTAAAATGAATGACACCAAACATACCCACCAGCTAAAAATACAGTAAGTCATCTGAAAATATATGCCAGGAATCTTCACAGTACTCTGCCCTCAACCCTAATCTGTTCCCTCCTCCCATGTTACTGAAAAAATTTAGGCAGTTTTTAGGGTCTGGGATCCTCACTGGCTTCATCAAGATCCACAGGTGTTCCTAAAATGTGTTAAAAAAAGAAATCCAAGTAATTAAATATCTGAGTCTGTGTTTTCATTAATAATAAATGCTTCTGCTGAAACCAGAATTAATTCTAAGGATGACTAAAAGCCCTAAATATTAAGGCCATGAGGCCTGTCACTTTACTGTATTTATATTAAAGACTGAATCACCAAAATTAAAATATTACTGAGTTTATGGGAAGAAGCCATTACTTACTCTTACTTAGAAAATATCAACCAACAAATCCAAGTCTTCCACTGCCAAAGAAAAACCATCCAGTGACTGGAAGCATCATTTTATTCACTACAAGACGTTACTATTTAAAAACATTTATTCCTGCGTTGCAAAATGCAGAACTTAACTAACTCATCACTTGATAAAACCATTCAAAATCTGTTCTAAAAGGGCCCTATAATGACAAATCTAAGCATGCAGCCAGCTGAGCTGTAAGAACAGGCACAAAGGGTTGGAAATTTTATTCCCTGGTATGGGACAATCCACGAGCAGTTGGGTAGATATGCAACAGCCAGATCAGCTCTGCAATTTATCTTTATGAAGGGGGGAAAAAATAGTAGGGCAGAAGAAGACTGGGAAAAAAAATATTTCAGGGATTTGCTTCAGAAATAGCAAAGATCAAGACCAAAGAGATCTAAAGTTTGGCAGGGAGAAGGGGCCAGGTGGCAGAACATGCAATGCAGCAGCCACATGGGCACTGAAGGACCTCAGAAGCAAAACCAAATTTCTAGCAAATAGAAAGCAGAAAAAACAACTGTGATTTCTAACGTTAGGAAGAATAGAGGGAAAACACATTCCTGTGATCTGAACAGAGTGAGTTTAAAATTAATGCACAATTGCCATGAACGCTACAGGTTTTCAGAAGAACAGATCACTTCTATGTAAACAAGTGGCAGTATAACAGTCTGAACTGACCTGCATCACCATTACTCATTTGCACTGGAGGAAATGGTGTTTTCCTTACTGGAAGGGGGGAAAAAGAAAAGAAAAAGACACCACATCCTGAGAAAAAAAAAAACAAAAAAGAAAAGGGAACCTCTTGTGCTAAGTATTATTAGAAAATAGATAAGCATGAAAGTGAGTTACAGTTGGACCAAATAAGCAAAGAATACCTTTAAAGGTTGCACAGCACCAGAATACTACAAACAAGTAATGAGAAAGAAATAGCTGTTTTCTGAAAAACAGGCAATTGTTCTCAGCAGCAGACTTTATTTTTCACTTCCTAAGCATGTTTCACATTGCACACTCTCAGATCCTTCAATATTTCTTTCAAAAGGTGTTTGCTGCAAGAATCATTAACCCTAATTCTTAGCACTGATTCTTAACATCCTGTCTGATGAGAAAACCAGCAAAAATGCTTGGAAATGGCAAAGCTGGGTGGGAGAATGGGGCAATCAATCCCTGTGGGACGTGATGCACAGCTGACCAGCCTTTTTCAGCTGGAAATCAGCCGGGGGGTTTCAGCAGCTGGGCACTGCATGGCACTGCAGCTGCAGGCCTGCAGGAGCTGCCATGGGATCCTGGAGGGCTCCAGGAGGCCTCAGAGCCACTGAATGCTGCTGGATGTGCAGGCATTAGCACAGCCATGGTGTCCATGTCTGTGCAGGGCAAACACAGCATTACACAAGACACAAAGATTTCATGGATCAGGGAAGAGGCGAGCAGAGCCCTCCTTTCCTGAGCTGCCTCTCCGCACTCTGTAAATGTCTTTTTGTGGTCAAGTCGAGGGTAAAAGCTCCACCATGTGGGAGAAGCTTAGCACTAGCCCAGGTGAATGTGATGTTTACTCCGTGGTGCATCCAGGGAGCATCACCCAGACGGCAGCACGGCCACCAGGACACCCCCAGCACCTGGAGACCCAGGGAGGGCTCCCAAGCCATGAACACCCCGTGACATTCATTAACTTAGAGCACACTGTCACTGCACTGGGTACCCACACATCATTAATACCTGTCAATTACCAAAATGAGGGAGCTCAGAACACTTCCTATGCTTTTGTTTTGTGAAGGAGTCATTTTTTCCAGGGCCATGAATAATACTTGGTGCTGTATGACTGAAAACGGTGAATAATCGCAAAAAAAGGAACTGTTCCATGTTCCAGTGAAGAGACAGCCTGCCAAAACAAACATATTATGGCTGCAAAGGAAAGTAATGTGTCTGTAATTTTAAACTCTGTCCACTTTAGTAGTTCAACAAGTTTTTATCTCACCCAAACAACAGAAGCAGTAACACACAGCACAGAACCTGCATGAACCGACCTGTAATGTGTGTGTGTGTGTGGTGGGGAGCAGCAGACAACTCAAATAAAATGATACCTGTGAAATTTCATGATAAATCTACCTTCACAGCCCAATAAAGTTATGCTACACAAGCAGGATATTAATTCTAAGCAATTGGGAAAAAATATTTTAATAGGAATACTACCTAGTCTTTTATTTTCACAAGTAGTCACATAATTCATTGGCAAGCCACCCCCCGCAAAAAAAATACATCCAATAATAATCTTACAAATAATATTAAAAAAACTGATAATGTTTCAGGATGTCATTTATATACCAGTAAGAGGGAAGAAGCATTAAGTATTCCCTGGCATCTGAGCAACCAATCTTAAAAGTGTATTTTAAAAGAAAATAATTAGGGAAAATATCTTAGTTGCAGAATTTACACATATTCACTACAAGTTTTTTAAAAACAAGAGCCTAATCAGCATACAGGGACTGGGGTTTCAGCACTGACTACAGATTTTGCAGGTGTTTTTCAGTAGCCCCATTTGAACAGCTCCTCTATTTATCCAGTTGATTAAACACATCTTGGGAACAAGGCACTGCTGCTGTCAGGGTGTGCACTTGGGAGATGCTTCCCAGATCCAAAAATTCCCATTTTCCAGCCTCACTATTTCAGCACGCACATGGGATCACCAGAGAGGAGTCCAACACGGTGGGACAGCAAAACACGGAATGGTCGTTCCTAAACAGCCAAAGCTCCATGTATGGTGCATTTCAGCTCTGTTTGGTTTTGTTTTCATAAACATAGCTATCGAGATCTGGCAGGGGGCATCCTGAGGGGACAGTGAGGAGGGAGGTGTCTGTGACCCCTCACCTCTAAGCCTGGGTACAAGTGGCAGGTCCCCTGTCACTCTGCAGCAGCCACAGCCACAGGGAAGCCCCCTCCTGACCCTTTCCACCAGCCCAGCTCCCCGTCCACGCCTCCACTTCTCCCAGGCCAGGACTGCAAACCACGGAGCAGAACAGGCACGGAGAGCTCCACTGCCCTGCCCAGTGTGGGATCCAACCCGGCACCTGCTTGGCCTGGCCAGCACAGGGTGGCCACACCGACAGCTCCTCTGGCCTCCACCACACCCTGAGGTCTCCAGGGCAGGTGGATGGCCCGGCCCAGCCCCAAGGAGCCGGTCAGTGATGGCCAGGAGCCCGGCAGAGCTGAGCTGTCCTGCCCTGCGCGTGGGGCTGGCAGAGACACCGCGGTTACCGGGCAGATCGAGACAGGTTCTAAGCGTTTGGAGAAGCGTTCCGGAGTTTTCAACACGGACATGACAAGCTGGCCCGGAGCCACCGGCAGCACAGCTCGCCGGGGAATAACGCACAGAGCTTGAGGTGCTAGGACAGACATCCAGGCACCCACCAGGGACAGCCACCGCCGGTGTCCCCTGGTGCTGGACACCCTTGGCACACAGTGCTGCCCACGGTGAGATCCCCTGGCGCGACACCGCCCCAAACAAGCCCTCCCTCTCCAAACCTCCTCCCTGGAGCCTGCTCCAGGCTGCTAAGTAGGTTGATTTTCAAGTATTTAATACCCAGTCGGATATTCAGCACTCTGGGTGGGAAAGTGGGGGGGTGGGAGGGAGGGAGGGAGGGATAAAAATCAGGCTCTGTCATCGCTCCCAAGAGCGACTCTTATACCCACACAGCCAGTTGGCACCAGCCAACCGTATCTCTGAATTTATGCTAATTCTGTCACTCATCATTACCAGTCAGTCACTCCGAAACCAGCTCTCTGGGAAACACCCCAGTTAGGCTCTATCCTTCCTGAGGAAGGATGAAGATAAATTTTAAGAACTATTTTTTCTTCAATAAGGCTGAAGCAGAGCTGAAGTTCCTGAGGCTGGTAGGAAAGGGCTGTTCCAATGAACACATCACACAAGCACCTGTTTTTTTCAAAGACAAACTATCTTTTCAAAACTAACTGAAACATTTTAAATGTCTGTGAGCTAAGGCCACTTTTACCAGACACATTGCGCCCAACCATCTGACTTTTAGAGCCAAATCACCTCAGCTAGCTGCTCCAGGACCATTAATTTGGAGGACTGCACTCTGAGGTCAGCTAATGGCCCTGCCTCATCCACATACAATTTAGGTGTCTTTGTTTCCACAGTGCAAAGGATCATTTCATCAAAGCTTTTACACAGCCACGCTCCATTTCAAATTCATGTTTCCCTTTAATCTACACATCCCTCCAGTGAGCTCCTTCTCCAGACATGAGTGTCCCCACTGCCTTCCCTGGAAAACGCAGCTTCCCACAACATCCCACCTGCCCTTACTGCTTTCATTTGCCCAGAGCACAGTTATGCACCACTTCACTCTTGGTAAGTTTATCACCATGGACAGCCAATGTCTCTCTTATCAAGAGGGGTGGAACTGTCCACATGCAGCCATGGCACGGGCCAGGCCTCTCATGCCCAAGGGAACAGAGTTCCACTGCCTCATCCCAGAGCTGGGGCGGATGGACCCAGCTGGCAGCTTCATCACAAGGGTGCTCTTATGAAATTTCCTTCCTGTTTAGTAACACATGAACTTCTCCATATTAAGAATGTGAATTGTATAAAGAGTATTAACTAAAGCATTGATGAAATGTATAGGGAAAGGCCTGCAAAGCAAACTATTTACATATACAAAGAACTGTGTGACTGTTTGGATAAAATGCCTCCATGCACGTGGAATAGGAAATATTCAGAGATGCATAAACCTATTTTATGTCTCATCCCAGGAATTATCATCTGCAGTGGAACTGAACCGAACTCAAGGGACGTACGTGTTGAAATCACCATCAGTACCTCCAGCAGTAGTGAAATACTCATTAAAGATTTGCCATCTAAATACTGACTTGAACTGATCACACTTAACTTGTCAGATGTCTGATGATCCCAGAACAAGACAATATATCCAGAATCACTGATTTCAGTGGTTTGTAAATTTTGGACTCAAAACACCAAGCACTGGGGCATATTATATTTATACACTCAGTGGCTATAGAGCAGAATCATGTCATTGTTCAAACTGCTTAATCTGTCTCAGCATTTAAAATTAAAGTTGAAAAGAACCACTAGTGCTTTTAACTGTCCTTAAATTACATTAATTGCGTTGTTAAGCACTTTAACAGCCTTATGAAGGCAGCTAAGTAAATCACTGCTCAAAAGTAAGTCTGTACAAGCACGTCCCAAGCTCCATGCACAGGACAGGGCTGTCGATGCCCTGACCTGCAGAATGAGGATTTCCCATGTATGAGAAATCAAAGCAGAGGCTACTTTTACCCTTTGCCCAGGCAATCTCTGTGTCAGCATCAACTGCTGGAACACCAGTATATTGTATACATGGAGAGCACTGAAGTTGTGCTGTCATGATTCCATTTACACCCTGTCCTGCCAGCAGGCAACTGATGTCATACACCTGTATACAACAGAAAAATTCCCAACCTAGAAATTTCTGCTGGCAAGAGATCAGCAGGCTGTAATGAGCACTGAAAACAAACTACCCAGCCTTCAGCCAGAGCTCACTGATCTCTGCCTGAACTATTGCACGGGGCTAAAACTCTACTGCTCCAAGGGCAAAGATGTCACTGCCAGGGTCAGCAACAGACTGAACAAAGTCAGTGCTCGTGACTACAAACTTTGGATTTTTAGATCTACAGGCTCTCTCTTTGGGATGCGCTTTCTATGTCCCATGTAACTGGAGAATGTACAGGTGTGGTGGTCAAACAACTCGACAGAAGGATTCCTGTGCATTATAAATAAGCACACCTGTACCAACATGCAGAACGCGAAACTTGCACAAAATAGCAGCCAAATTCTTACAGCAATGACAGGCACAAGCTGAACCAAATACAGACCAGATTGTTTTAAGAATAGTAATTATATATATATATATCTCACGTATATATAATCTCATACACACATATATATCCAGAGATACTTGATATACCGAGAAGCAACAGTGGAATGAAATAAAGCAATCCGAAAGTTCCGAGCCATCTGTATATATCCGTGCTGAGTATCAAACCATCTGTATTATATTCTTAGATCAGCTAAAGCAAACCACTGGCACCAGTGCCAAGATTGGCAGCAGAGACTATTTGGATCGCCACCAACGAGAACGAGCTACCATGCCTTTTAGAATAAATTTTGTAGCAAACACCAAAAGGGTTGATCAACACAGATTATCACAGCTACAACAAGCCAACTAGTTTTAAAAACAGCCTTTGCCATCCCACAGTGTTTGATTTTATGCCGTACGATAAACTCTACGCCTAAAAAGGAAATTCAGCTTCTCGGTGTCCCTGTGCCACAGGCAAATGGCTAAAAGCATTCCAGCAGGTTCTGCACAACAGCACCAAGCACAAGGTGTCACCAAGCCCATACCCCACATCACAGACTGCAGCTCACAGCCAATATTTAAGGATACCAAAACCCCACAGGAGTCAGGTGAGAGGCAACTGCACCCCAAACTGAACCCTCAGCAGCATTTTCTGAGGCACATCCTCAGGTCTCCTGCTCCAGTGTGGGAAAAAGCTTGGCTTCCTGCATTTGAGACACACCAGCAGCACCAAGTGACCCACTCTCATTTACTTCTTCTCCAACTCGTCTCCACCGCTCTACAGCACCCCACTTCTCCCAGGAAGTTTCATTGATCCTTTGAAGTCTAGCCAAAATTTCAAAGGCAAAAATGCCAAAATATCCTTGAGGACAAAGTTGCTGATGTAAAGAACACTAGCTAACCCCAATAATTTTATTTTCATATTTTAAAAGAGCCCAAAAATAACTATTCACCACCTTTTCCTCTGCTTGAGATTTTGAGAACAACCCGCCTACCAAAGAGTGTAATTCTCTTAGCGCTAAGAATTTTGCATGGGTGGAACTCTTTAGCTAAAAGTGATGATAAATAACACCTCCTCAATCCTGCAATCTCCAGAAACAGTTTACAAGAACTAATACATTAGGTTGATTTGCAATGTTAAACTACAATTTCCCAACCCTCTGATGTCCACCTGAAGAATGCCAGGGGAGACATCAAGATCAAGGCAGCACAACACAAAGTTCAACTGCCCGAGGATCTTCCTTCCTCTCTACCTTTGCTGTTGTGAGAATATCTAACTCTCTGATAAGTTTCTGCATGGAGAATTAGCAGATATAACACATTGCCACATCCTGAAAGCTCATCCATCACCCCTCCAACAGCCTCACAGGACCCTTGCTCTGCTGGGAAGCACAACACCAGCCCTAAGCTGAAGGTACAACCCTCTAATGACAGATTTTTTTTTTCAGCATTCACACAGCGCTTAGGTGTTAAATCAGCAAAATCAAGCAGCATTTTTTCAACCTTGTGTACAGTTTATGTACCAACACTGCTAATTGATGGAAAAAAACAGTGTACACAGGTTCAAGAACTTGCCTTCACATTCTTCTCCCCTCTAGACCTGCCATACAAAGGCCCACACACACTTCCATCAATGAAATGGGTCGCATATGATTTCTTTACACTTATGCATACGCTCAATGCAGAGCGCCTTCTGAAGAGTCAAAGGTATCAAAGAACAGCAGAATAATATCCTTTCCCCAATAAAACACATTTGCACTTTGAACTATGCATATTGTTGAACTCCGTTCGGAATCCTATTATGAGAAACTTATTTTATGAGTCTGCCAAAAAGCCTGGTTACCAGAAGCGTAATCACAGTAAGCAATAAAGGCTGACATGCAGGATATTTCTAGGCAATTACAGCAGGTGTTTTAAAGGCATAAAGCTGCAGAGTTATAAATCTATTTAGAGCCACAAGCACAGAGAAAGTAAAAGGCGACCAGAAGGCTCAAACCTGCACAGCAGACAAATATTGTTCCTCTTCCCCTGCAGAACGTAGAGGCTGCAGGAACAAGTTCACTGTGAATTTCAGCAAGTCAGAAGAATACAATATAAAATACTGAGGTACAACAATCATTACAAAATGAATGAAATGCCTTCAAAGAAGGATGCAGCATACATATATATATATATATATACACATCCACATATATAAAAAAAAGATACAAAGCTCAAAAAAATCCTAACACTTAAGGACTGCTAGATCGCTTTTAAAATGTTGTTTCTTTTTGACTCAGTTAAGGAGGGCTGCACGTAATGTCTTCTGTTGCATGAAGAAGTTTGAAAAGACAGTCTAATAGGGGGGGTGTATACAAAAAGTAAAGTCATAGATGTGACAAGTCCTATTCAGACCTTACAAAAACCTATACATGAGCCATATCTACAGTGTAGAATTGGTGGAGGGAACTCAGGGAGAGCCGACTTGCCAACGCAACACGTAACTTTAGAGAAAGATTGCCGGTTATCAAAGTTGCATAAGCCAAGAGACAACACCAACTATAAATATGACTACCAGCTATTCCACACAACCCCAAGCATCCTGCCAAGCCCTCCTTCATGTTCTCTCTCACACAGACAAAGGCCTCAAAGCCATGGGACATCTGCCAGGGAAACAAATGAAGTTAAAAAACCAGAAGAACATGAACATGTACTAACCTAAACTTGTGTGTTCTTTCTTCCCAATTCCTCCCCCAACACCTCCCCCTACAAAGACGATGTCTCAGTTTACTGTAGTCTTTTCCTTCTCCCAACCAGTCTTAACTCTTAGACCAATGTTTTAAAGTTTCCCTACCTTTGAAAAAATAATGTTCGGTTCTTAAATGTTTTGCCAGATCTGGACCACACCCTGCCCTCTCCCAAAATCTTGGTTGTTTGTCTCCTATTGCACATAATCAATTATAGCCCTTTCAGGTTTGTATTTTGCATGGTGGGAGCTGATCCAGAAAGGAGATAGTGCTTGTGTGAGCTTGTGTGTTTACACAAACACACACACACGTACGCACACCTAGACAGAACTGTTTTGTCTCTATAGAACTCAAGGGGATTTTCCTGAAACTGAGTTTTTCACCTGTAAGCAGATAAGCACTTGATAAAAAAAAAAAAGTAGCTGAAAATTTGCCTCTTACCAGGTCATGCAAATCACTTAAAATACAAAAGCAAAGAGCAGAATCCCTGTAATTCTATCACCACAAGACCTGGGAATCAATCATAAGCAATAACTACAGAAAAATGCACAGAGACACCCAGCAGACCTCTCCAGTTCTGCTGTACATTTCACTCTCCCCGTTGATCCTCCCGGATTCAGTGTCAGACACCAACTCCAGTGTTTGACAAAAAAGGGATACGGCAGATTGCCCACCAGCCGCAGCGTGTGCTGCCAAGTGAGAAATACAAGCTTGGAAACAGGCTCGAGATTCCAGCCAGGACAGCAAGGCTCGGAGCATCACACCAGTGACATAACTGAGCGTGGTGGGGAGAGGCTGGAGGGGACGTGGGAAGTTATTGCATGAAATAACTCTGCAGTGCATGCAAAGGAGCTGTTTTCAGTACCCAGCAAGACAACTTCATTGTTTGGGATTGCCAAGAAATAACTGCAGCTTTCTGCTTTCTGATTTTTCTTTTTTAACTAAGTCGAACAGCTAAATCCCCTTTACTAGTCAAATGTGAATTTTCCAACACAACTTTCCTGTGGATGTTCTGTACCTAAATTTTCCTTATTGGCTACAGTAAAGTGACAATCAGCTTTCAGAGCACTCAGCAGAACAAGGATCACCCTGGGTCTAGTTCACAACTTTGGGCTCCTACAACATTGGAAAAGAAAGTTTACATCCTAGAAAAGACAAGAATCATCTTGTTAATTTGTTTGGTACAACAGTGTGAACAGCACATGTAGACAAATACTCAATTTGTCTTCAGACAGTTTTTAGAAGACAGACATTTTATCAGCGGATCTGTTAACACTTTCCTTCAGAAAATATGTTTCGCCTGCCAGCAAACAAACAACAAAATAATGTGTCATATCTGTAAAACGAGGGAGAGAAATAATCAAGATTAGCTTCAAAGTGTTGCAATAAAACAACAATAATCAAAGGCTGGAACACGGAACTCATGTTTCAGCCCCGTGCTCAGAATCCCGCGTTTGCTCTTTTACTCTGCAGTACCTGCAGACACGGTGGCATTACACGGTGATTCTCTCCAGTTCTGCAATTTAACAATAACCAAGGGAATGTGATGCTCACAAACCCAGCGTGCAGTGGGCTGGAATCCACTGCTGGAAACCAAGGCACCTCACCCAGGCTGTGCTACAACCAGATGATCCCGAAAGGCAAATCAGCTCCGCTCTGGGAAAGGCACCCGGAGATGGTGCCACTTGTTCCAACTCTTATCAAGTCAAGAAGCACCACTGCAACTGACTTACCCACTAACTTTTTAAAACTACAGGAGAAAAATTGCAAAATTTTGTTATCTTTCTGTTTAACTTGACATAACAACTGCTAAGTAAGTTCTCTATTTCGAATTCAGGGGTACAGAAGAAACAAGCAAACACTACGTGGAAGCACTTTTGAGTGAGGCTTCCAAGATCCTGAAAACAATTTTAGTAAGTTCCATAAATTGTAGTTCTAATTAAGGATTAAATTTGGAGACTAAACACCTCTTTATTTGAGGGCAGGGAGGCTAAAATCTTTTTGTATTAATGCTGAGCTATATCATCTGATATTTTTGCTATGACCAACCTATAAAACCTGTCAGCTTCACTCAGTTTACACAGGGCTTTAATTATGTTTAACTAGAATCTGAATGATCTAATTACTTAACATCTTACAGCACAAACTACTGAGGACATCTGGCTGAGCAACTGCTAAAGGAGTCGGGGAAATAAAACCACAGTTGTGTACCCTGCTCAGGACCCCTGCAAACAGCTCTCCCCCCAGACAGCTTCCTTTTTCCATCCCACCTGAAATTCCTGCTGCCTGAAAGCAGCTCTGGGAGAACAAATCATCCACCAGCTCAAAGAAAATAGTCAGGTGAAGAAAAACTTTTAGTGCCATAAGTAGGATGATGGGACTTTGAAGAAGATTTTTTATTTTGCTTTGTTCATCACCGGGTGAAAATCCAGACCATGCTCTTGGCCTCTCTGGGGCTCCTTCTCCCACCATTCTCCAGGAACTAAGACATGGAGGATCACCCCGAGCACAAGAACGCTAAAATTGGTGTCAGCCCACCTACATCAGTGCCAGCAGGAAGCTCTCACACCTGCAAGCCTTAAAGATTTTGAAGTTTTTAACCTTTAAGGGAGCAGATCTTAGCAAAACCAGGGAAAGCTCCACTGGGGCACTACGAAGGCACACAGAGAGCCCTGAGGTTAAACTGGGAATAAGCAGCAATATGAGCTCAGGATCCTCCTGGCCACGAACGCTTAAATGGTTTCCATAATGTCAGCCTTGGTCAGAGTCTTTCCCTTGGCCTGGCCCTCTGCCAGGGTGATATCACACTTCATACCTGAGGACTGTTCAAAGAAAAGGGTGCCCAAAACACAGGAAGCTGCTGTCGTGACCCATATTGAGCAGACAAGCTCCAACTTTGATCTCTTTGCCTTGAAACCGCAGCGTGCTCACCCAACACATTAACCTGACGTGGTCAAAGAAGAAACAAAACCTGAAAGTTCTGGTTAAAAACCCAGTTCAAGCTGCCGTTTTCTGTCTTTACTTTTCCTTAACGAACAGATGGAAACCAGCAATAACCATCTGGGTAAAGCAGCAATAGCTGTAAAGCACAATAATTCCACAAAAATACACTAACAAGGTCAGTTAAGTGTTTCTCTAATTGTCTCTTGCCCGTGACCTTTTTCAAAGACTTCAGATGAAAAAACAAAACCAAAACAACTTATGAAAGATCTTTTGGCATCTCTGACAATTCGATTCTGTATCCTGGGGAAATTCCAATTGGGGAACAACATTCTGCCTTCCCAGATTTCCCCCTGCTTCCCCCCGACCTCCCATGAAGAACATCCAGCTTTCCATGCTCCATGACAAAATTGATTATCCCTGAACGAGCAGTAAAACTAAACCATTCCTGTACGTGCAATGCAGCAAATGTTTTGGAATCCTTCAAGATCAAAGCCACTCTATTAATAAACTTATATTTTTATATTCCTTGCAGCTGAAAAATCCAATTAAAACACTACAGTGACCTTTTACCAGAGAACGACTGTCACAGTGAGGACAGGATCAGAAGACACCCGAAGCAGGGCTCCAGCAGAAATGGGATAGACAGGGAAAGAGACTCTTGCAGTTGTTTTACTTCAGTCACTGGGGTAGAAAAGGGTGGCCTAATTCAATAGGAAGATCTGAGAGGCTTTTATTAGGTCTCCCAAGTAGTGTAACTGACAGTTAAACAAACAAAGTGTCAGGCCTTAAGTCAGCATTTAGAAAGTAAATTTATAATGAAGAGCTGACAATCAAGACACCATACAAAGGGGCTGCTGCCAACCAACAACTTAAAAAAAAAAAAAGAGGCAACTAGATATGGAATGAATATTTCTTACCACTGAAATTAACTTCACAACTGGATGGTAAAATGATTACAGCAAATAAATAGAGCACAAAACACTATGAAGTGTGACTGCAGCTTGCCATGACATCCCTGGGAGCAAGGCAGGAGCACAGGATCCCAGCCCAGCAGCAGTGGCTGTGCTCTCCCACACCAGGCATTCCCCTTGGCTCCCATCTCATCCTCCTCATGCACAAAACCAAAGTGCACCCAGAAAATGAAAACTGACACACAGAGCCATCATCTCCTGGTATCAGCACCTTTCACACTGGGTTGTGTGCTCCAGAAGAAAGCCTCTAACCCCAATTCCTGCCTGCCATCACCTTTCACCTGCGAGGATTCTGCTGGGTATCAGGAGTGCAAAGCCAGGACCTGGAGACACAACAACCTTTGGCACACAGGCAGCAGCCAAGCATGGAAAGCACCTTCCCAACCCCAGCAGACCGTGCTGGATGGCCAAGCAGAGCCTGCTGCAGTCCCAAAGTAACTTTTTAGCCCTTGCAGTGAAGTTAATTTTTAAAAAGATGGCACGTACAACAGCTCTGGGGCACAGTGACCACTTTCTAAGATCCTGAAATCAATCTGAACTATTAAATTCTTCTTCTAATCCCAGTTAAAGTAGGTTTTCACAGTTCCAATTTTAGACTTCAAGTTCTATTTACAGGACAGAAAATCCCAGATAGTGACACTAATCAAGTTTTACTTAGCTTGGCATATTAAAGAACTATTCTCAGGATATGCCAGAGAATCAGAACATCTCAGATGCTAACAGATTTTAATTTATCATCTAAACCAAGCTGATCACAGCACAGTGTGTGTGATGTTTTAATCATTTGTGCTGTATTTAACACATCACTCCACAAAAAATTTCCCACACAGTTCTGGTCTCACCAGCTGATGGCCTGGAGCACAGCAAAGGCCCCACAAAGAGAAAAAATGTGTATCACAAGTTGTACAGAAGAACTCAGCTGTTACAGTAAAACTTTCCAGCCATGGGACTGATCAAAGTTCTGCCTGCACTTAAAAGAAATCCTGAAACCACCTCCTCCTCATGAGCATGGAAACAACAAACCAAGTTTTGGACATAAAACTGAGAGCATGGCTTAGTAAAACAGTTTAATTTGATTCAAATCCTGACTTAAACCAGGGAATTAATCCCCAGTCTTGCAGGGGTGAAGGACTGTCAGTAGCACTGATGGCACCCAGAGTCTCACAGGATCAGGACTCACAGCAAAAAAAACCTTTTTCTTCATCAGGAAAGTACAAAAATAAAATTCTAACAAAATATGGAATAAATTCTCATAGAATAGTTCTTCCCTCCTTACTGTCTGCTCCATCCTGGGAAGCAAGAGTACAGCACCCCCTGAACTCCCCCCCTACACAGCCACAAGTATCCACTCACTTTTGGAAGGAATGAAAAAAGATATTCTGAGTTTCAAGTGGTAATTAGGATTATAAAGTAATTTGCCTAAGAAAATAGACAAATGTGTTGTGAACAGAGGCAGAGAGATGAGCTGAGGACACAATATTAGCAAGCTGCCCTTTTCTAACATCCCAAGAATTTTGAAAGCAAGACTCCATGCCAAAGAAAATGTACAGAAACCTATAAGCAAAAGAAAACTAAAGCTCCTGAAAGAGGCAGGGCAGAGCTGGAAGAGGGGGAGGGAGAAGAAACCAATGCACTCAACTGTATTTTTAAAATCCATGAAACACTCTTGCACTCGCCTGAAAGAAACTAAGGTTACAATTGTGTAAACAACTCATCACAGAAGTCTCTCCACAGAAAATCAATTGCAAGACTACTGGCTCCTTGGCTTTAAATGTTTAATATTATCCCATCCCCACAATTAATATTAGAAAAGCAACTATGCTCATACCAGACATACCAAGCCAAAGCTGAGTTCTATCAATATTAACACACAGATCTGCAACAGAAAAACAGATATGCAGTTCACTGACAAAATTAACATTCTCATGTTTCAGATCCTAGACAAAGGGTACATTTTATTTATGGATGAAAATGAAGCAAACATCTTTAAGTGACAACATGATACAAATTTACTTTGACGTGAACATGCAATAAAACGTGTAAACACCCAATAAAAAATAAAATGAAAAATAATTACAGACAAGACACAAGTATAAATTTTATTGAGCTACTGTGACAACACTTGTGTGTCACATCAACGAAATAACAAGGAAAAGAATGGAGTTGATTAGAAACATGAGATAAAGGCAAAGATGAGAGGCCACTGGACTGGGATGGAGAGATTCATCTTTGCTCACAACTTAACCCTGGGCTGGGCTAGGAAGGGCAGCTCCTTCCAGCCAAGCTCAGCCAGAAACTCTGACTACACAGTTGTTAAAAATTCAGCACATGCAGCAGAGCTCACTGGGTGCTGTGCTAAACAGGGACAAAGTTTCTCCACCTTTGCCAAGCTCTCGTGCCAGGAGCACAACCCCGCAGCCTCAGCGGGGAGCAGGACACGAGATATTGCAGGAGATGGATATTCCTGAGGGCACAGCTAAAGCAAACCTCCAACCCCAGTGCCAGCCCAAGCACTACAAAACACAACTAGAGCTGATACACCACAAAACCTGGGTAATTTGGAAAAAAGAGAAAAGTTGATGTAAGAAAAAGTTTTAAGCTACCCCATGCTATGTCTTTGTTGAATCATGAATGTCAGCCTTCAATTACAGGTCCAGCACTTCACGTATGAACTGCTCTGCACATCTTCTCTGTCTCCTCTCTTTGGCCATCTGGGGAGCTCAAAGGCTCCCTGTTACTGTCCTTAAAATCACCAGAGTGTGGCTTGAGATGGAAGATCCTCCTTGCCCTTGGCTGGCAGAGGCTGGCCTGTCCTGCTGGAACAGGGAGCTGTTTCAAACCTTGGGCTGCACTTTGAAATGATGCAACCACAAACTGCTGAATTTTTAACTCAACATTCATATCATTGGCTGCCTGTAATGTAAATTTTAAACAGCCTTCAATATACAGAGAAATCTGAAGGGAAACTTGATAAATTGTACATTATACCAAACAACAAGGAGGTATGTTTTAAAGTAAGAGTGTGTCTATGTATGAGTAACTCTAGATTATAACTTTATAACCAACAGCAAGAAACATTTTTTCAAGTGATTTAGTACCAATCATTCTCAATATTCTTTTAGGACAACCAACAACTCAGTTCTTTTTTCACATTTATTTCTGTAGAAATTGTTTTCAGCAACAGCCTGAAAAGCACCTACAAATCAGCACTAGCATATTCTCTGATTGTGCCATTTAAAATATTGAGAACTAAAGGTGCAGAAAATGTAACCACTGAATCTTGTTTATCCACAAGACAAAATTAAGTAGCAGCAAAACCCAACAGTAACTGCTACCTCACAATCTTGTATCTCAGAGAGGGGCTGGGAGCATTATCAGTGCTTCCCAGACAGAGAAGCAAACTGGTGGAAGCGAGGGACCATTCAGGGGCTGGGGATGGGGCAGCTCCTGACAGTGAGACTGCAACTCCCAACTCACTTGAGAGTCACTGCCACCTCCTGACTGTGCTCACACTGAATCTGAAGCAGCTCACGGCTCTGGGTGTCAGCACCGCTGCCCAAAGTGCGTGTTCATAGTACAGACATTTTTGAGGGGCTGATACACACCAGCTTCAGCTCACCTTTGGTAAGAGAAATCTTTCATTTTCTTAGAACATTGGTTCAGCAACAAACACCATGAAACCACAAACACCTAGCAGAGATAGCAGCGAGAGCAGGCCCATCAAACTTAACCCATCAAACTTCCACTGCATCTCATCATCTGCAGCACTCCCTTTCGGCTTTGCAGTTTTGTTTCTACAGAAATAAGCCAGGGCATTTCCACTCAACACATACAAGCTTTTGCCATCTAAGATCTATCTAGTCTGAGTCTTCATTAAAAAAAAAAGGAGAAAAAGAAGTTCAAATCTATGAAATTCCCTGGGTTTTTTGCCCCCTCCTTTTTATCAGTAAGAACAATGAGAATGCTTCTCCTATTCATAATACCTGAAAATACCATGCAGATGGATAGAAAGCGACCAGGAAACACAAACCCTGATTGTCACAGGCAACACTAAAAATCTGCCAGTGCACTCTGAAGTCACACCATCACTTCAGTATCTCCTGGACAAATTTTCCCAGGGTGTTCCCACAAGGACAGCCAGGTGGCAAACCCCAGATGATCCCTCCAGCAACTGCAGGTGAGGTGGGTTTGGTGGCAACACAGCCAGGCATTTGTTGGGAGACTGACCACAGTGCCCAGTGCACTGCCCAATATTTATAAAAAGGCTAAAATAAGCTCTCTTCTCCCAACTGAACTGCAAGAAGTTTCATTTCCAAGTCCCAGGCTTATGCTCACTCCTTACCTCCTTCCTTTCTCCACCACTTCCCCCTATCCCCTCCACTCCTTTAAGCAGTGTCACTTCCCCCACACTACTTGTTTTTATTTTTACTTCCCTCTAACACTGCTGCCCTCAGCTTGTCACACGTGAGCCACAGACAGAAGCCAACATTTCTCAGCAGGGAAAGACCTCTGCAGTGTGTCAGAGCTGATCCTGCACACACCCTCCCCAAGCCCATAAAAGCAATCCCATGGTGACGTGATAAAGCAGCAGCACTGGACCATCCCACCTCCACAGCTCCAGGGATGTGATAAAATGTTTGCAATAATCAGACCATGGTTTGGTCTCGCCTGAATACTCCTGTGCAATGCTCACCTGGGCTCACCTATATAAGATCACTGGATTAAGCAAGAGGAATGGTCAATTCTTGCAGAAGTTGTTCAGCCATTTACCCACATTTTAGCCTAAATTTTCATATCATTCACAGAAAGCTTGTCCTGGCACTCCAGATGCTGCAGTCTCCAGGCTTGCTCATTCACTGAGGTACATTTCCACACAAAAGAGCAGAAGCACAGGATCTGCTCAGCTCTGATGTATGAACTCCTCTGAAAAGCCTCAGAGACAGCCATGGCCTACATCTGCACGCGCCTCAAAATGCTCACAACCAGAGACACGAAGATATGGGGGAATTTAAAGCATCTAAACACAGCAGCTTAGAATACTCCTGTGCATCTGCTTTTGAGCCTTTCAAAGAATGAGTAATCTTCACCTCTGTGTCCCCAGAGCAGATCACTGTGGTCCATGAGCCAGGGGAGGAAGATGAGCAGCTCCCCAGCTGCCCTCCCTGCTCCCCGGGAAAGGCAGCACAGCTCCAGCCGCCACAGAAACTTCCTTATTACCCCAACTGCCAACAAAGGAATCGAACTATTGCAAGGTAACGGGGCAAGTGAATTGCCAGGGAGGCAAAAAGCTGTTAGATATCAGTGTGACAGGCTCCAGCTTCAAACCCCTGCCTGCTGTAACACACGCACAGGGAGCCGTCAGGCACCTCCCGGCTTTAGCACCTTCATACCAAAAATTACCTTTATTCAGGGGAAATGTTTAACTCTGGTAAGTCACAGGAGTCACCAAGTAACAGTGTAGTAAGTGCTGTGTCTTGCCAGAGACAGAACAGAAGCACAACCAGGGCACAGTGGTGGATCCAGTGCAAATTCCTTACTGCCTAGTGTGTTCCTGGAAATCCAAGTGCTGTTGGACAGCAGTGGAGACCTCAGTTATATCCAACAACCGACACCTAACTGCATTTAATCTTTTATAAAAACTTAACATCCAACAATCTGTCTGCATTCCACCTTCTTCATATCCTGTATTTTCTTCATTATAACTGCCAATAAAGGCAGAAATCACTGATTTGCCTTGTCAAACCAGAGACAACAGAAACAAGCTGAGAACATATGTCACAAAATGAGTAGGATTTATCTCATGTTCACTAATTTAAAGACACTATTTCTGTCTGTGAGGTCTAAGTTTCTCTCATCTTTCCTGCCACATTCAACCCCACGTTGAACACTCCAGTGCTCTCACCCAACACTCCTTGTCTTCTGCAAACAACCCCATTCCAGCTTTCCCCCTCTCATCCTCACATCTTTCTCCCCTCTCCCTAATTCCAGCACAGCTGGACCATTGCCACTATATTCCCTACCCAGAAAATATTGTATTTTCAAGACCTTCCCATAAAGTATAGGGAAAGAACCAAGCAAATGTGCAGGATAAACCAGGATACACAAGATGGGAACTTAGCACCCTGCTTACATAGAAACACTACAAGCCAGTGCACACTGCCTGCTCGGTGCCTTAAAAAATATTAATCATCTACATATGTGTCTGTTCTCTACCCAATAAATAAACTGCCTTTATTCTCAGCCTCAGTGTGATCAAACTGAAACTCTGGATTATGCATTTTTCTACATCCACTTCTTGCATTACAAATCAGCTTGCAAATAAAGAATAACTGTTCACTGGAATTTTAGACTGCATGTAATTTCTTCTCCAGCAAATGTTTCCCCCATT
Source organism: Eopsaltria australis (assembly GCA_034509425.1). Classification (NCBI taxonomy): domain Eukaryota; kingdom Metazoa; phylum Chordata; class Aves; order Passeriformes; family Petroicidae; genus Eopsaltria; species Eopsaltria australis. The sequence continues at coordinate 726,909 of JAVTVJ010000394.1, forward strand.
ACTTATTTGGTATTGTTAGACACGGCCAACCAGTGCCACTTTTTTCAGAAAACTCCCAACCATTACCCTATCCCAAATCCTTCCTACTACACTTCTCAATACATCATCCAGTTAACCACAAACTTGGCATTAGAGCAGAGTGATCGAAACACACACTGACTCCGCCACATTTCTGATGGGCATTATTTCATTGGAGGAACAAGAACAAGGGATAGAAAAGCTCTCAGAGATTTATTCCCGAGGAACAGGACTCAAGGAATCCTATCAAAGACGAGTTCTTGAGCCAGAAGTACATCAAGGGCCTTTCTTCTGGTATGTCACGTGTGGTGGGTGTCCAGGGACATCACCCTGACCACTACAAGCTGCCAAGCTTTGCTGCTGCAGGGGAGCAGTGATTGCTCTTGCAGTATCTTGGCAGCAGTGCCCTGGCTCTGCCATCCCTCCCTTCTCTGCCTTGCATCTTCCTGCAGGAATTCCCAGCTGCTTTCACCACACCTCTCCCAGCAGATGAGGGGAGCAGAAACGCAGGTACAGCAGCTGGAGACTCTTCTCCACATGCACGTTCAGCTACCATTATAAACAGAAAACCACTGACTATTTTCAGGACAGAAACAATTCTACAATGACCTGCACAGATACACAAAATTAAGTACACAGACCTGATCATTAATTCCACTTCTGATGAAGCACACGAACTCCTCCACAGACCAGTTTATCCTCTGCTACCATCAGACCCAACTAAAAGATGCCAACAACCTGACCTGTTTCTAATTCAGCAACAGAAGTACTTCAGTATTTAAAAGCTATTCATTACAACTTAGTTTTCTCCAGATTTTGTTAGAGATTTTATAAGATCAATGGTTTACCTTAAGCAATTAGCACAGCCTGCACAGAACTAATACTCCATCCTTACTTTAATCATATATGATGCAATACCAGGATGAGATTTTAAAAAACAAACATTACTATGATTTGCCTTTAGATTTTCACTCCCCAGCTTGACAGAAACGAGTTCTGCCGTTCTGCTCAAAAGCAATACAAAACTGTACTTTTTACCAGTGTGTGAGGCTGTCCTAAAAAGCTACAGTCACATTTTGAGAACTTGTGTTTATTGTCAAAATAACTACAGATAGTTTCAGTTTTCAAAGGGTATTAACTTCTTTCTGAGATCCAACTCAGAGCTGTGGCTCAAGCTAGACTTACTCCTGCTGGACAGAGAGACCAGCTGCCTCCTCTGATTTGATATATCCACCCATATTCAGAAATATTAAGCAAGCTGTCAAGGAGAGCTGCATGCTGTGCCCACGGGAACACGACGCTCCGTTTCCAGTTCTCCAGCAAAAGGTTGGTTTTAGAGTGAAGGTGATGGTGACACCAAAAACTACAAACAAACCAGGAGCACGGAACAGCAGGTTACCTTCACGCTGCTGAGCTGATTCCCATCACACAACTGCTTCCAAAGGGGACGTGCAGCTTTAACTCCAGGGCAGCAGCATTTCTCCAGTGATTTCATCTGCATTTGCTACCACAATATTCTCTGTTTGCGAGGGTCTGTGCTCTCTGAGCACTGCAATTCCCTCCCCATCAAACATGGGTCGCTCTACCACCACGTGGCAAACTGAGGTGGCAATGCCGTGCCAATTCCACAATTTCTTTAGGAATCATGCCAACCTTTACTATAGAAAAGGGTTAATGTTCAGCTGTGTGCCTCGCAGGTACAGTCTCCAGTGAAGAGCCCCGTTTGATACCTGTAGGAAGCTGCTATTTTTGCATCTCATATTCCATTTGTGAACAGACCTTTTTGTTCTTTAATCCAAGTTCTGAATTATTTAATCCTGTCTCCAACACTTGAAATATCCTTCCCTATAAACAAGGGGTTATTTAGCGAAAGGAAATAAATAATTCAAAAAGTCAGACCCTAAAGTGTTCCTGGCTCTGTTTTTAATTAATATTGATACAATCTGGAGAAACCTGCTGCTTAGTATTACGAGGCAGGTCGAAGCTCATCAACAGTTAAATGTCTCCTTCTAACAGAAGGTGGAAGAGGAAGTTGGGAGCAGCCGGGTACGCGGCGCTCGCTGCCAGCGATCCAGGACTGCCCAGTCCCAGCTCCTCACAACTTTCTCATGCACAGGGAGCTTCAGAGCCCTCACACCCCGAGCTGCACGAGCTGGAGTTCGCAGGGCTCAGGTGGAATCGTGTTAAGCATAAATCCTCCAGGCTCTCGTGCTGGAACAGAGCGTACGCGGAAGTATTTTTATTTTCTACAATTCCACGCTCGAAATACGTCAGTGGAAGTGAAGGACGGGGATGGAGGGAGGCATGGACAGTTCTGTGGGACTGAACTTCATCCCCGGGAAAGACAGTTTTTATAGCACATTGCTTCATCTCCAAGTGGGAGTAAATATTACACTACCTCTTCGTGCAGATGGGCGGGTAAAAAATAAAAAATATCAAAAGCTAATTTGAAACAAATTAACTATTCTGCATAGGGAGGAAGGTACTTTCTCCCTGCCCGGCCACTCCAGGGCTCTCTGCAGACAGAGTGTGTGCAAAGTTAACAAACTCCGTGCTGCTCACAGCCCGCCTGGTGAACCTGCCAACAGGTGAACAGCCTCAATCCGCAGCGCAGATAAATAATCACCAGTCCTCAAAAGCAGGTAATGAATATTGTTCAAACAACTCTAAGCTGGCGTTACCAGAATGCTTCAAAGGAGAAGCTACAAGCTGTTCGAGTCAGACTGTCACATTTAGTCTGCAAAAACGAGATTAAGGTTTGTACAGCGATACTCCACAACAGGTTTTACAGTATGCACAGAAATTAAATTATGATAAAAGTGAGCTATTTTTTACTAAAAACAGAATAGAACAATCTATCAAAATGCCATTTGGTTGTGTTCATTACATTTTAGAATTTAATTTACATGATAGATACTTTAGCTTAATACGTTTTAATCAATAAGCATTTCTGAAGGCTTTATTTTTATAGGCAATATTTAGACTTGTCCAGCGTTAAATGTAACGCCACAGCAGCGATGTTCGGAGCGTTTATTCTCCTACGCTAAGCAAGTACAGCCACACGTACACAGAGGCAAAAGCAAAAGTCCACAATTAGAGATGTCAGACCTTGTTTAACTACATCTTAATTTAATCCATTTTATTTTATACAATTCTACATCTGGATCTCATTTTCTGTATTCCTGTAGGTATTCCGGGTCACTATTAAGAACCCTTTCAAGTTAGCAAAGTTCAGCCAAGTCTACCTTAATCCAAAACCTTTAAAAGAAACAATAAAACGAGAAAGGGGGTGGAAGACGGCAGAGAGACCTAAAACAAAACGCTACTTTACCCCACCTCTCAATGCACCTGAAAGTCGGAAGGGACCAGCCTCCCAGCACAGATCCCACGCAGCACTTCCCCTTTCGGGGGCTGCTGGGGTGGGATTTTTAGCATCGCTCCCGCACGCCCGGCCGAGGGGAAGGGAGGGCGGCAGGACCCGGGCCCCGCTGCCGTTCCCCCGGCAGCATCCCCTCACCTCCAGCGGGAATGCGGCTCTGCCCAGCATCAGCGCACCATCCCTCCGCCTGCCGCAGCCTCCGGCCGGCTCCAACGCCGCCTCCACGGGGGCCAGGGTGGGCAGCCGCCGGCTTTCGAGCCAATTTATTTAAACGGGAGGCAGCGGCGGGTTTGGAGAGGCAGGGCAGCGCCTTCCTGCGCCAATCAACTGGGAGACACGCGTGTTGCAATCCCATTCACGGCGGGAGCAGCACCGATACAGCGTCTGACAACCCCCCCGGCCCGCCCCGGCCTTATCTGTACCCCGGCAACTCAATTAAACCGTGGGGCCGCAATTCCCCCGGGGACGCTCCTCCGGGGCAGGGGGAGGGAGGCCGCTCTGCGAGGACTTTCCCTCGCAGGAAACGGCACTTCTGGGCTCTCCCGAGCCAGCACAGTACAGCATCAATATTCCGCTCATCTGTCAGATCCTGGACAGCAGGAGAGGCTGGAGAGCCCGTGAATTATGTAACGTGCCCTGCTGCCGCCGCGGGGAGATGCGCCGCGATGCCCCCGCCGGCCGGGACGCCCCCGCGCCCCTCCCCGCGCCCGGCGTCGCCGCTGCCCTCCCGAGCCCCCCTCTCGGCGCACCGGGCGCTCGCCCCTTCCCACCCCGCGGGACCCTCCGCCGCTCGCTCCCTCGCTCCCGGCGGGTCCCCCCGCGTCCCCTCCCCTGGCGGCCCGGCGCCGTGCCCGCGGCGGTCGCAGGGCGGCGGCCAGAGCCCCGCGCCCGGCGGAGCGGAGCGGAGCGGAGAGGAGCGAGGGCCGGCACCCCGCGGCGGCGGCGGGGAGCGCCCGCCCGCCCGGCCGGCACCACAGCGCCCCCAGCCCCCGCCGCTCCGCGCCTGCACCGCCAGCCCGCCCGGCGCCCCCACACAAAGTCCCAGCACTCGGTAAACTTTCCCCGGCTCCCGGCGGAGGAAAAGCGGCGGGGACGCGGCGGCGGGAAGGGGGCAGGCGGCGGGGAGGCAGAGGGAGGAGGCGGGCGGGGGATGAGCGGCGGCCGCCGGGAGCCCCGCCGCGCCCGCCGCCCCGCACGGCCCCGCCGCCGGGGGGGAGCGCGGAGCGGGGAAAGAGCAGCCCGGGACGGAGCGGGCGAAGCGGCGGCGGCCCCGGCAGCGGCGGCTCCGGCGCCATCTTGGGCTGATCGATGAATTGAACAAAGAGGATCAATTTCCGATGGGGCCGGTGATCGATGGCGGGGGGGGCGGAGGGAGCGGAGCGCCGCGGCCGGGCGGAGCGGGGGGTTCCCTTTAGGCGGCGCGGGCCGGCAGCGGGAGGAGGAGGGGGAGGCCGGGCCCGAGGGAAGGCGGAGAAGGGAGGGAGGGGGGGGGTCCGGCGGCGCGGCCCGGCCGGTGCGGCGAGCGGGGGAGCCTGACCTGCAGCTGCTGTAAATCAAAGCGCTTCCAATATTGAAACATCGATCCCACATTGGCCGCCATCTTGAGACATATTGAGACAGAGTGAGCGGCTGATAGAGAGAGAGGGGCTGGAGTTCAGGAGCCGGGAGGGAGGGGGAGGGAGGGAGGGAGAGAGGGAGGGAGCCGGCGGAGGGGGGAGGAGGGGCGGGGGGGCAAGGGGGAGGGAGGCGGGCAGGGAGCGCCCAAATCCCGGCCTGGAGCCCGCCCGGAACACGGACTCAGCCCGCGCGCTCGTGGGGGGGGGGTGGGGGGGTGGGAAGGGGCGCCGCGCCCGCGCGCTCCCGGCGACCCCGCGCGCCCGCCCCGCGCCCGCGGGGACCCGCGCACGGAGGGGACGCGGGACACGCGGGGGCGGCGCCGGCAGCGCGGGGGAACGCGGGGACAGCCGCGCGGGGCGGGGGAACGCGGGGACAGCGGCGCGCTGCGGGGGGATGCGGGGCCGGGGGGATGCGGACGCGGCCGGCGCGGCGGCGGGGGGGATGCGGGGCCGGCGGGGCGGTGCGGTGCGGGGATGCCGGGCCGGCGGGATGCGGGGCGGTGCGGGGACAGCCGCGCGATGTGCGGGAGCGTGCGGAGCCCCCGCGGGCGCGGTGCGGGTTCATGGCAGCGCATCGCCCGGCTAATGGTGCCCGGAGCGGCGGCGGGGGGGGAGCCCACCCGGGGAGCCGCGGGGCTAAAATTAGCCAAGTGCGGAGAGTTTAGGGGAAACAACAATGAAAAAGTGCATCGAGGGCAGCGGGTTCCCGGTGTCCGGGGCGGTCCGGCAGCGCCTGGAACGGGATTTCTTCAGCGCGGACAGGCGCTCCCTGCCAGGGCCGGTGCCGCCGGCCGCTGCCGAGGGGGGACGGATCGCACGGAGGTTGGAAAATCAGATCCCAGCCCCGCGCAGGATATCCATAGAAACGGAGATTAAAAGGATGAAATAACTTATTTTGTTCTAAACAATAATGTTGCTATAAATACGAACGTTTTCCTTGTTCCCTTCCTGAAAAGCAAAGAACATTTCAGCAGGCTCATCTCTTAACAAAACAAACCAGTGTGCACACACAGCCTGCAGATACCTCGCCCCCCTCGAAAGCATTCCCTGTTTTTACTGGGAAATGGGCAAACCCACGGTCTGTACCTGTCCCCTCTGGAATCAGTAAGCTGCACGGTATTTTTCCAAATACAACTACTCTCACAGTTTTGCACTTCATCTGTAAAAGGAAAATATCTCTTCCCCCCCAAGTGAGTGATTGTAGATTTTTTTCTCAAATGGTGTTTGATCACCGAGTGAATTTAGTGCTCGCTCAAGTCCGTGGGCTGGCTGCTTGGAAATGGCTCTGCCTGTCTTTGGAGAAGTTACGGCAGAGACGGCGGCAGAGCAATTGCCACAGATTATTTCCCAATCTGCTGCCGGCCTCCTTTGGAAGAGCACCATCATTTCAGCCTCCATTTCCACTTTTTGCTGAGGCTGCTGCTTACAAAGATACTAATTGCGATGGCGGGTTTTATGTTAATGGGTTCCACGTAATGATCAGCCCGACGACTACAGACCTTCAGATTGTTGGTTGGCTGTACTGGGAATAAAACTAATGGCATTTGCTTATGAAAATGTCAGACTTGTACACGGTGATCTAAACTGGGGGCCCATTGAAACCGAAATCCAAGAGCCTCCACACGACTGCCGTGGGGCTGGAGCCAGGGATGCCCTTGGAGAAGGAAACTCCTTTTCTCCCCAGAAGTGCCATGCTTTGAGGGAGGGCAGCTCCTTGCTGGGATGGTGCTGAGGAGGATTGGGGTGCCCGGCTGGGGTCCCCCCTGCTCCGGGGAGAGGGTGTGGGGTGCTCGGAGTGACAGCCGGGGATGGAGCGGGGATGGAGCTGCGCGAGCCTCCAAATTCTGACTAACGCTGTAACCGGTTTGGTAGCTCTAAAATAGGATTTTAATCCTGGGAAGCATCATTTCACATTCCAGTGATCTAATCAAAATCCTTTCCTCTAATCTCTCCATGGTCCCCCCTTTCTAGATGAAAGAGGCTGGAGTTCCTGTCTTCACCCTTTCTCCGCTGCCTCCCTGTTCTACCAGTCTGTTCTGTGTCCAGGCAACTGCAAAAAGACATTTCAAAGGCTCCTGCCGTGCCATGTAGATGTTTTCTCTTGTTAGTTTGGACTGCAGGTGTGTAAGCCTCAAGGATGAAGTATCGTGGTGCTGTTTTAGGTTCGGGGCACACAGTCATGGCACAATAAATCACATAGGAATGCTCCGCTTTGAACGTGCGCGCACAGAAAAGGGAAAAGAAAAAAAGCATCTGACCTGAATCATTTTCTGGAAACACATCTGGTTAAAATCCAAAGTTTTAAATTGAGTAATATTTTAAAATACATTTGGTAGGTATTAAATTACAGTGTTATATCTGGTAATATTTATGATACTAATGTGTTAAGCGGAGGTTTATATCTGTCAAGAAATGTGAATGATTGTCATATGGGGTAACAAATGAATCCTGATATAAATAACATTTTATGATATTTTTAACATTATTGTAATCTTTTTTTTTTTTTGCAGAAGTTACATTATTGCCAATTTGAAATAAAAGCTCTGTGGCTACATACCGAAGCTTTTAGCTATGTAATTTTGAATAAGTATAAAGCAGTACAGCTGATTTGGGGAATTACTGAGAAACCTTAACTCTGCCGGAAGACAAACGCTGAGCACCTATAATTCCTATTGTGTTCCATGCAGGATCAAGCCCCTCGTTTGCCATTTTGTGTGGCAGCCAGCCCAAGGAAATCTCGCTTGACAGCTCTGTTTTCTCAAAGTGCTGCGTTTCTTCGGGCTGGATTCTGCGAAGATCCTGCAGGCTACAGAGCTCCTTGGAGCAGGTGATAATGTGCTTTGTGTTCCTGCTGAAATGTACCTGTGTACGAGGGGAGAGGGAGCTTGGAAAATTGGGTGCACCTTGGCAAGAACATGGTTAGAATAAAGTTTTCTCAGGTTATTATGTTCTAGGGAATCATTCTCATCTGTTCGTTTGAGGAAGGTTTTTCTCAAGTTAGATTTGATCTGTGTAAATGCTAACTTCTTTCAACAGGCACTAACAGAGCACTGAGGAAGGAAGCACAGTGGAGTTGAAGTTTAAATCTAAAATGATGGAAGTAACTAGTAGTACATTAGTAGTGCTTGTATATCCAAATTATTTGTATGTCGTACAGATTTCTTTTTAGGAATTGGGTGAAAATCACATTAAAATTTGTTGCCTATTAATGTCATAAGATCTCACTGACACAGCTCTTTAATGAACATATTTACTCTTTGGACCATCACAGAAAATTGTTCTTGTTATTCTTCACATCATCATCTGGAATACTGAAGGAAATGGACCTTTATTCCAAAGGTCCCAAACTTTTGGGAACAATTCCCTAGCATGGCTGCTCCCCTGGGCATCAGTCTGCATTCATGAGGATATTTTGGACAATGAGTCCAGTTTTGATCACTGGACTTAGGCTTCACTTTGCTTTAATGAAAGTGGCTGATTTTCTTGGCCAGGACACTGAAAGATGAGGTGCTGCTTCCCCCAGCACCTGTAATTTTTGGGTCTCTTCTCCAAGGATTCTTGGGGTTTTTTTCTTCTCTTTTTCATATAAACTGACTCCTAAATTTCTATCAGTTCCCCTAAAAGAGTTCCTCCAGAGCCTTCTCTGTACCCCTGTCTGCTCTTTGTGCAGCCCCTTCCCTCCTCACTTTATGGCTCTCATCTTTGCTTTTTCTCCAGCTGATTCTTGTCCCTGGCTGCCTGGCTCTGTGTGTCTGTACCTGCTGCAAAGGAGCTCCTCATTCCCAAATCCCACCCCTCTCCACTGTGGAAGTGCCCTTCTGTTCACCTTAAACTGGATTTGAGATATCCTGTACTGCTCTGTGCCACTGCACAGCGAGATTCCACAGGGATGGCAGGGAACAGAGACAGCCAAACAGATAATTTATGTTCCTGGGAGATTTAGTCCAAATTAAGATCAAAACTCATATATGTCTTCCAAATCACAGATATTTTTTTCCCCAATTATTGTCAATGACTCTAATTCTGCTTGATTTATATCTCTGGTAGTAGTCAGGGGTTTTGCAGCACATAAATTGCCTGAGGATTTGGCCAGTGATGTGGACACTGTGACACGTAGAAGCTCAGGAAAGCCTCTGATCAGAAAATGTTTGGAAATAGGGAGAATAGCAGGGAGAAATATCCCCCATGCCTGCACACCATTACCTGGGTGTCCAGCTGTGGTCACTCAGCTGGATGGACCCTTGTTTTCCCAACCAACGTGGCAATTCCCACATTCTTTGGTAAATTGGGGAAGTTTGAGCACAAATCATATAGATGGCAGCACACATGATCCAAGCACAAAATCCTATGATTTCTGTTATCCCGTGAGCACTGCACGGCCACAGGTACACTCTGGCAGGTGCAAGAGAAGAAAGCAATTCTCACAGAGGGCAGGGAAAACAGCCACAATTAAAGTAAATTTGCGTGGTGTGGTTAATTTCTGCTGAACTCTGAAGATGTTTATGAGGATCCAGCATAACCCACAACAGATCTTCCTTGAGGATTTGTGGATTAACCCACACCAACACAAGCATGGGATGGCACTGCAGTGGTGTCTCTTCCATGTGCAGCAGGAGTTTCTGAAGACCCCAAAAGAACAACAATTTCTGTCAAACAGCTGCTCTTCTCACTGAATGCTCCATCCAGATGCATGGTTGTGTCTTGGCCAACATCTGAGACAGCAGAAAGAATTAGAGGAGGAGAGGATCTATCAGGCTATCCACTCCCTGCAGCTGGAGTGAGTAGGTTTGATACTGAATTTCTCTCAGGGTATGGTTCACCCCCAGTTTTGTTAGCTCTGTCCTTGCCTTCTCACCCGATATCCCACACACAGGATGGTACCAGAGCCAGGATTCTGTTGGAGGGGAGGCACATTGAGCCCTTCTCTGGCCTCATGCTCCATCCAGCACTCTTCTCTCTGACTTAGCCTGATCTTGATTTGGGAATTTATCTTTTCTGTCCTCTAAAGGGATCAGAAGACAAGTTAGTAGGTTGTGTTCCCAGGAAAAATTCCCACTTTTTTTTCACTTGAAAACTTTAATGTTTTTTACCTTTTACTGGTTTCTCTTAGAGGTTTGGGGTTTGGGTTTTGCACATGCTTTTTTTTTTTTTTTTTTTTTTTTTTTTTTTTTTGTGGTATTTAACTCTTGCTATTCCTATCATGAACCCTCATCCACTTCATGCAGCCACTTCCTCACTTCAGGTTCTTGCTCTTCCCCTCTCCCTCCCTGCTCAGGTCCATTTTGGCTCTGCTTTCCCCTCCCCTCACTCTGTCCCAGCCAGCTATTTCTCCCAGTTTATGCTGAATCTTCAGCTCTGATATTCCACATATTACTTTAGAATAAGAAGCTGATACCTGGATTTTTAGTTTAAATGCCTTTTTGTGTTCTGAACCTCACCTGGGCTTGCTCTGTTTGCTTGTGCCACTCTCCCAGTGGCAGGAGAGCTGGTTTGGTGGCTGTGGCTGGGGACAGGAGCTGTGGTCAGCTGCTGGCACAGGGCTCTTCGTGGCATGAAACACCTCCCTGGATCCTCCCTCAGTTTCTCCATTCTGTGCAGCACCAGTGGCCACTGGGAGATCCAAATCTCGTGGTGGCTGTCGGGCATTGCACCTCGGGGGTTGCAGGGCAGGGAAACAGCAAGGAGGAGAAGGAGGAAACGCACAGATAAAGCAGCTCAGAGCTGCTCCCTCACCCCCAGTTCCCCTTTCCTTCCCTTCCACAGAAGTGGGTGAGTGCAGAGCTGAGCTGCCTTGGCAAAGCAAAGAGAAGAAAGGTTTTTCTTTCACTTTCCAATCACAAACACTTCACGTGGGATGGAGGAAGGGGACATCCCTCTGCTCCTTTCCCCCAGCTGGGCTTTCTGGTCCCATTGTCCCCCCTCGGTGGTCGCAGCCCTTGGTGGGTTCCCCACAGGCACCTGTGCTGGGATCTGTGGTGTTTTGGGTGTTTGAAGTGGTTTGTTCTCCAATAATGAGGGTGAGGTTTCGTTTGGGGAAGCACATCTTTTCTTAGAAACACAAAGACTGACTGACTTAGCACAACTGTGATTTTCTGCAAACACAACTGTGTTTGGGGTGGTTGCAAGCGAATGCTGGGGAAGGAGAAACAGTAATTCTGGATTAATGCAGAAAGGAAGAAAATAGACACCCTTAGAGGAAGCCCTGAGTTCACTGGAGCTGCCAGACACTGGCAAAACTGATGCTGTGTCCCACAGGAAACATTTCAGTGTGGAGAACCTCCTGTTTGAAGAGAGAATACCTGAGCCTGTTGTGACACACGAGTGAGCTGAAGTGCCTGGGGTAGCACATCAATCCAGCCTTTCTTTAGTAACATGTATGAAATAAATTGGGGTTTTTTTCCCCCCAGTGTTGCATCATTTCCTATTTGTTGTCCAGATGGTGACAGATTACCAAACAGGGGGGGAAAAATCCATGTAATATTTTGTATCTAAACATTGCCTTCTTCTTTGGAATAAAGAGATGCAGTTTTATTCTGGCCATGATTCTCCACATTTATGTGCTGGCCTTTGTCTGCATCTGCTTGGCATTATCCTGGATTGGGGCTTTAACCTGCTATGAATCCAAAGAAATTATATGGAATTGATGGGATCACTATGAATTTCCAGGGGTGTAGGCTAGTGCAGACCACATCCCATTAATCTTGTTGTGTTCTTTCTGTAAATAACAAGCTGGATTCGGCCCAACAAGAGTAAAACAAATTGAAAGCATTCATAAAGAGAAGTAAATGGGTTTAAGATGTAAGAATAACGTATTGGTGGGTTGTCTCCAATAATCCAGTTTTTAAAAGTACCGAAGCTCACACAAAACTTTAGTTTAATGTGTTCTTGAGGGGCTGCTGAAGCAGGGCCATGGGCATAAGACCTGCTTTCATGAAGGGATTATATAAAAAACCAAAAACTGCAAGAAGGAGAAAAATGTTCAAGGGCAACCAGCCTGAAGGAAACAAATTTAATTTAGTTGTGTGAAGTGTTTATAAATGCAGTTTATGAACATGTATGAAGGAGTAGTTTTTTACTTCTCAGACTGCAACTGTCACACAGAAAAGAAACAATTGCTTATTTGTCCTTTTCAAGGATTTTTAGAGAATACTTTGCAGTTTGGCTACTTTTTTTGACCTGCTTTTTCCTTTTTAATAGCTTATTATTCTGTTGATTATTTCAGATTAGCTTTTTGTGTGTGCTCTTCTTTATTTGTGATTGACAGGAAAACATTTACGTGGCGTACCTGAAAGTGGGAATTGATTTTAAATTTTGTTCATAGTTTCAGGCTTTCACATGCACGGGCTACCAAATTTGATCTCTCAGTCTCACTCCTTGGTTCTCTTGCATCACCAGAGTAAATGTGAAATGACACAGAATGCCTGGAATTGCAATAATGCAGTGTAACAGAACTGACTATCAAGCTTCATATATAGATTAGATTAATGCATAAATCTAATTTGATATTTTACATTGCTGGGCTAATATTTTACAGATGTAATGCCAAGTTGTTAAGTAAATGAAAATCACGGAGAGTCCAATTCTGAAAGGATTACTCAGGCAAAAATCCCTGCAGTCAGAGGGAGCATTGCCTGAACGAAGTCTGCAAAATTAGAACTAGAGCCATATTCCCCAAACAGACAAGCAGATTTATCTGTGAGATCTGCCCAGGAGTTGAATTCTTGTAACAATGAAAGATATATAGGGAAAATGAGCAAGTAGGTAACCTGAAATATAAGGAGAGACTGATAAGATCACAACAACCCTGAGCAAGCACTTGTGCGGTTGGTGATGTCAACAGGAGCCCAAGTTGTTTTAATAAACTTGTTCATAGTTGTCCTATAGTGTGTTTTATATACTGAAGTACATAGATCACGTAAGAGTTTAACAAGAAGAGGATTCATATTAAATCTGCACATAAAATACCTCCATGAAATATGTGAAATGCTTTTCTTTTTTATACGATTCCAATAAAACATCGATCATAAAACTCTGCCCTTCCTGCTTCTTCATATCCAGTTTCAGCTGTTGCTTTGTGTTTGGAGTTGGAACTCATGACACTTGGCAGATATAATTGTGGGGCACTTTTAATTGGTGAAGAAAGACCCTGGCTCTGCTTGCTCGCTCGGGGGGCATAAATCAGGAGGAACCCCACCAGAGTTGGTGAAATGTTGCATCTCAGCAAGAGGCTGTTGGGCCAAGTGATAGAAACGCTTGCAGCTCCTGTGGAACGTGCAGTCGTGTGGCTGTTTACAGCCGCTCAGGATCTGCCCCACTGGCTCGGATGGAGCAAAGCCAGGGCTGATTCCTGCCCTTTTCTGTGAGTTTTGCTCAGTGTTTTGCGCTGTAAATTCTCCTGACTCTTGCTGCCAAGCTCAGCTCCCTCCTTCACAGTTTCGTACTCTGAGTGTGAACTGATACTGGTGGAAATCCAAGGGTAAAAAAGTGGTGAGTATAAAGCACAGATCTGTAGCCTGGATCTGAGAGGAACAGCTTGACCACAGAGGAAGTTATTTGCACAAAAAGTATTCAAACAGATACGCACGGTTTACATGTGTTTAGTAAATCTTGTCTGAAAACTAGAACCAGCTGTATGGTGTGTGGAGGCCCCAGTCCCAGCCCCTCCTGAGCACTCTTTCATACATGTGGATGATACATTTCCAGTCACTTTTTCCATCTTTTAATTTGGGGGCTGTTAGGGACTGAAACATGAGGAGAGTGATTCCCATCTCAGTCTGTGGTGCTTTTCAGCATCCTCAGGTAGCTGCTCACAGCCCCTGCTGGGGAAACATTCCCAGCACAACCCCTTCCCTCCTTCCCTGCTTCCCTCCACCTGCAGCCCAGCAGCAGAGGTAGGGCACAAACCCCCCTGGCAGCTCAGAGGCACGAGAGGAGCTTTTCATGCCAGGCTGGCCATTATCCCACGATATTATCCTACGTGACGGCAGCGAAATCGATTGAGCCACTCGGGTTCACTCCCAAATGAGAGGCAAACCAGGCCTGAAAGCTAAATTTGCATGCCAGATTAAGAAAGTTGTAGATGCAAGCAAGATCTTTTTCCTTTTTTCCCCCCTTCTTTGTGTGTGTGTGTGTGTGTGTGTGTCTAACTATGCAACAAATTTTGTAGCTGAAATTTACATACTTCTTGATTCATGAAATTATGAGCAGCTGCTATTTTGCTACATTCTTAAATTGAAAAGGCAGCGAAGAAAAGAACAGACACATTAGGCAAACTCCATCTGCCCCTCATGTCTATCACTTCCCTTCACTCTCTCCTTTGCCAAACAGGATACAATGGCATAATCAGATGTCTTGGTTTGCCTGGGAGAGTCCCCAAATTCATATAGCTGTCGTCTAAGACGGCATTTTTTTTCTTTCAGACAACTTCTTGACATGGTCTCTTGTTCCCCCCCTGAAACGTGGATACACATTTACAGAGGAAACAGCAGAGCACAAAAGAGCTGCAGGGAGAGAATAACCTCCAAGATGGTTTACAGGCTTTTGGAGGTTCCTGGAAGTCTTCAGACATCATCCTAAGGACCTTAGGTCCACTGAAAATTAAGAAGCTTCCCTATTTTTCTTTTTTCTTTTTTTTCTTTTTTTTTTTTTCTTCTCCCATCTTTTTATTCAAACTACGGCACTGAAAGATTTTGGGGTGAGAGGATAAAATGCAGGATTCATAAATAGAACAAATTGGGGTCACTGCTACCTTTTGCCACGAATCTCTGAACAAATCTTATCTACAGGTAACTCCATGCTTGGAGAAAGGAGTTCTCTTTGGAGATGAGAACTTCTATCCTAAAAGTCTGGTCCTTGCTTCACACTAAATGCCACTTCACAGATCATAACACCACATTTCATCACGATGTAAATGTTTTAATTTTCCAGTTTCGAGTTAAAAGATGGAAGATCAGAATTTTAGACCTATTTAACACCTGGTTAAACACTCAACAAACTACTAACAGCTGAGTGCATCCCTGTTAAGTGGAGTTTTTTCCTTTTTGTTGCCCCACTTAAGAAACAGTCATTGTCATTCAGTCTCATTAACATAAATAGGTTCCCTAGGAGATGTCCCATTAAAGTGGCCATCCCTATTAAGCATGTCCCAATTAAGTAGTGTTTATTGTATGGCAGGTTCCAGACCTCAAAGCAGAATAATTTTCAGTTCCTAGAGGGAAAAAAATAAGTCAAAGAAATTACATATTTAAAAAAGGCTTAAATTGATACAAACTGATAAGAGCCCAAAAATGAAAAATGAGGGCTGACACTTCAGCCTTTTGTTTACCCTGTAATGCTGCTTTTCTGGTTTTGAGTTAAGAATGTAGCCTACACCCTAACTATGAATTTCTTGGCTTTGATTTGATTGTGTCATAACTTAATGTTTTATGACTTACAATCACATTAGTCATAGGAGTCACTCAAGTTTAGAGATGATGGAAAAGACATAGGGGATAGACAAATCCATACTGGGGAATAGTCCTGTGATTGAAGCAGTGGGCTGGGACCCAGCAGAGCCAAGCTCACTGTCCAGGCCTGTGCCTCACTGAGAGCACAACTCCAAAACTCTATTCACAGCATTATTTACATACCTGAACAGACATTTAAATATTATTTGGTGTGCTCCTGTGCATACATAATCTATTTTGCTCTTAATCAAGGTGGATTTAAGTCGGGGGCTTATTCAAGGTGTTAAGAGACAAGCTCTGGAAAATCTTCCTGCGTTGGCTGAGGATGACACAACTCAGTGTCTGCTGCCAAAGGCTACCCCTTATCCCCCAAATTATATTAGTGTCAACCTCTTCAGAATAAAATCCAGGTCTTTAGCACAAACCTGCCTTCAAAGAGCTGAAATTGCTTGCCTTGATTTTGTCTCAAAGCAGGGGAGAAGCAGGCAGGTATCTCCTGTCTGTGCCCTGCCTGTGGGAGGTGACCTCCAGCACAGAGACCAAGCAGAGGAGGAGGAGGAGGAGGAGGAGGAGGAGGTGGAGGAGGAGGAAGAAGAAGAAGAGGATTAATGCTATCTTCAACACCTGAAGAGAGTGCAGCACATTTACACTTTCAGCCAGGGCATTTGCACCTTCAGGAACAAGACATCCCTCGTGTAGCTTTACCCCAAATTAGACAACCTGTCCTTCCTCTGAAGGAGAAGTTTGTACCTGGGTGGAGTTCAATAAATAAATGAAAAAACACTCATGTTACAGGGTCACAAACTGAAATCTCTTCATGACAGGACCTCCGGAATTTTCCCCAGTTCAGGTAAAGATGGAAATTCAACAGATTCAAAGCTTGTCAGAAAATGGAATTTTGATGTGTACGGAGAGATGACTTCTCTACATCACCTTTTTTTGGTGTTTCAGAGAAACAGACAGTTTGAGTCATGCCAACTTATTTTCTTTATTTAACAGAATCACAGAATCATTTAAGTTGGAAAAGAACTTTGAATCCAGGTGTAAACCCAAGAGTGCCAAGCCCACCATTAAACCATGTCCCTAAACTCCATGCCTGGAAGAGTTCATGCTTCCCTGAAAAGCAATGTACACCTGTTAAATACTTGTCCTCAGTCTCAATCACTCTTTTTTTTTTAAGGAATTATCCCTGGAGTACAGTTTCATATCAAAAGATGTGATTTGCACAATGGTACACAAGTGATTCACACATTTAATACACAGCCCACACTCTGAAGAACCTTAAGATTCCTTGCATTAAATAAGAGGCACAGCACTTCAAAATGAGAGTTTGTGAGTAGGTGGTAAACGTTTTTTCTGGGCACTGAGTAGCAACTGGGTGCTTTGAAAGCATCTTGAAGGAGCCAGGTAAGCTGTGGTTGAGTGATGCAGGTGTCCTAGTGTGGTCAAATCAGAAAGAAAGACTTCTATCCTTCAGACAGTAAAGCAATTACACCTGGTATCCTCATATCTTACTCCCCGTAAATAGGTGCAGAACAATGTGGCTTTGTAGTGCCCAGTAGTAATAGCAGGAGTTGGCAGCAAGAGGCTCTGAGAGTCTTTGCAGGGTTTGCTGAAACCCAGCACCACTCTGAGCAGGAGAAATGGTTCACACAGTGCTCAGGGTTCATCTCAGAACCAAAACACCTGGATTGGTGTAAAACCCCAAAGTCTGCATGACCGGGGTGAGGATCAGCACAGGAAGTTTGCCTCGGTCCTCAGAGTGCCTGGTTTGAGGACAGAGGCTGTGCAAAACCAAACCCCAGCTCCAAAAACTGCTGCCCTGAAGAGAACTTCAAACCCAGATCTGAGCCCGACGTTTTGGCTCTCCAATTCACCTGTCCTTTGTTAAACAGCAATGCTGTAACAGCACTTAAGCTCCAAGCAGGAGTCGTGTCAGCAGTTCTGGTGTGGGACCATTTGTGTCAGGTTTGGAATTGTTCAAGGCTTCCAAAGCAGGAGCCCACGGCAGCAGAGGACAACTCCAAAGGGCCCTGGTGCAGAAAGGAAAGCCCAGCCATGCACCTGGGAGAGACTCGAGTGTATTCTTTCAGCTCTGACACAAATCAACTGCAGGGCACTTTGACACATCCCAACCTTTCAGAGTGTATTTTTTGAGTTCAGCTCATTATCTGAGCCTCCATTCAGATGCTCTCAGCACAGATGCCTTCCTCATCAGCTCTGCACTAAAACATACAGTAAGTGAAATTCTGCCATATGTTAATACATATGTTTCAGTTTCAATAAGCATTTGATGCAGGGCTGTTTTTATTTTTTTTTCCCAGGCAACAGAAATTAGAGAGTTTTTACTATTACCTTCACTCTCTATTTAAATGTACTACTGAGCTTAAATAAACTAATTAAAGTGAGGTTAGCTACGTGCAGCATAACCTGTCACAATGGTGGAAACATGTATCGATTCTTAATGGTTCAGCATTTATCTGGTTGGTCCAAACCAGCTGGGGATGGCAGAGTCAAACTGTCTGAGACTCTGTGTGATGTTGTAAAATGATGGAGAGGCAGATAGCCTGGAGAAAAGGTGTAACCGGGATTTTCACTTCATCCCCACCTCAAATTTTCCCATCTGGCATATCACAACATAATGATGTGAGTGATGTCATCAAACTGGGAGAGAGGATCTGAATGGGGCAGTTTTCTCCTTTACTGAACTTTGTAAGCTTTGCCACAAATTGTAATTAGCAAGTGTCTACAGTTTATTCCTGGCAGAGGCTCACTCCGTTTTCCACGGGCTGGAATCAGTCTGTTTAGCCACGATGATTCTTTTTGTTTGTTTGTTTGCAAATAAACTCTTGGAAAGATCCTGGGCACATTATGAGATTTACAGATCAGTTGCTCTGCACAAGCACAGTGCTTTTACAGCAGTGCAATACCTCTGAGTAATGCTTTTGATTTAACTGGAGCTACCCTAGATTTGCACCATTGTAGGAGCCAGATTAGGCCCCATAACTCTTGCACACAGACTTGAAAGCATCCAAGCAGTTATGAATGAGAGCAGCATTTGCAAGATAGAACAAAGAAAAACCAGCCAACAAAAATATCCAACTTACATCAGCTTTGCCTGCTGGATTCTTTGCTTTACAGCTAGAGAAATATCCAGGCAGACCCTCAACTAGCAGAAGCTGGCACAGCTTTGTTAAAAATCAGTGGAGCTTTGCTGATTTATATCAGCTGAGAATCACTATCTGCCCCGATGACAAAATGAGGCATTGAAACAGAGTGGGAAGGCAATAGGGTTTATCTATGGTTACAGCATTAAAGCAGCATCATAAGATAAACTAATTTTGTGTAAAGCTTTAAAAAAAAAAAAAAAGAAAAAAAAAGAAAAAAAAAGAAAGAAAGAAGGTGTCTGTGGGGATACAGCACTGACTTGGCTTTCTCAGTGTTGGCTTCTGATCAGTGTGCCAAGACTGGCATCTTCCCTTCCCTCAACAAATCAGCATTGCTGCTGCAAACTCTTCATTGACTGCCAATGCTGTGCTACCAATAATTTAGCACGATTGAGAAACGTCTCTGCTTTCGCTCTGCACAAGAGACTTTGCTCCTGCATGCCTGGATCTGTTCAGTTACTTACTTTATGAACTTTATTAAAAGGAATCAAAGGATTCTTTTGGGTTCGTTTTTCATAAAATGTCTCAAGCATTTGATAAATAAATAATCTTCTACTTAAAATGGGCATGAATTCCCTAAAGACTCAGTGTTACAAGCAGGTATGTGCCAAGCCCAGCTCTCCTCCAGGGGGATGTATATATCTATATACCTGTAATTATAGGCTGATAATTATATAATTCCCTCTATGTATATCATCATTTGTGAATAACTCGGTAAGCTGGCAACACAGAAGGGCGGGACTGTATCATAAGCTAATAAAAAAAGCAATTATATTTTCTTTCTGATCCAGTTCTCACCTTCCCAGTGAGATTGGGGCATTGTGCAATAAGTGAGAAATGAGGAACCTCGGAACACTTGGAAGCAAGATAAGCATCCAAATGCCTGACTCTGTCATTCAGAGCTCAGCTGAACTGTTTCACTCAGGAAATTATGGGCTGCCATGGGAACAAAGGTCCCTTCCCAGATTACCAAAAGGAGTCTGAAGTGGGTCAGAAATGCTATAAGAATAGGCTTTCAAATGGCATTTATATTATTTCCCAGGTTAATACGTGTGTGAATCTAAGCACTGAGGCTAATGTGAGCAATGTCATTTCAGCTTTATGCAACCCCTCCTCGCTGTACATGCAGCTCACCCCCAAAATGAGTCCTTGGAGAAGCTCTCTCCACAGTTCAGCCTGCATCTTTCACCTCTTGTTTTATAATAACTTTGCAAACAGCTCAAATAAGCACCATTTGTAATCTATGTTGATGCAGAATCCTGCAAAAGGTGCTTTTAGAGCTGACATGTCAGAAATCACAAAATTTTACGTGAGCCTTAAAAATTCAATAAATTATGAACAAGTGCTTTTGTTTTCTAATTTACAGTGTGGGTGCAAGTCTCTAATTCCTTTCCAAGGTGCACAGCAGTGTGTCCTCAGTTGAACCCTAATGTACACCCACTGTCTTACCCTCCAAATCCTGGGGACGGCTCATACTCTGAAAAGCCTGGAAACAGAGCCCAACAGAGCTGGGGTAAGATTGAGCCTCCAGTTTGTAAACCAGAAATGGAACAAATCTGGGCATGTGGGAGATAATTTAGTTGTGCACAGTGAAAGCACCAAAGTTTCTTGGTTCTCATAAATTATTGGTAGCACAGCACTGGCAGTCAATGAAGTGCTCGCCGAAATTGTGTTGATTTGTCAAAGGAGGAAGAGAAGCCAATCCTGGCAAAAGAATTCCATGCCAGGGAAAAGAGAGAAAGGCAGCGTTGTATTATATAAACAGTCTGTCCTTAGAGATCTAAATGAAAGATAATTTTTTTTGGAGGTTGAAATACTGGGAGCACAGATCACCAAATTCTCCGTACCATTTATTCCAGCTTTCTGCCCCTGTGTCCCAGGCAGAACTGCTTTCCTTGAGATGAAGATGACTGGAGTGGGACAAATGTAGATGCAAGCCCTCTGTTTGGAGCTGTGCTGGTTATCTCACTCCTAAGGTCCTACTCAGCAGAAACCAAATCAGTATCATCAGGGAGTTTATTTGCACTGGAGTCTCTGTGGCTGTTGCACACTCCTGAGAGGGCTGCGGGATGCTTTTCCTATTGTGTCACTATTACTGCTTTGCCCTGCAACCAGAAAAATCATAAATGAAACGTGGCTCAATCCTAAAGGTTCTGCCTCTGGTTCAGCAGAGTGTGGAAGCATATCCTGAATGTAAACACTCAAGGATCAGGGAGGCTCCTCATCAGCTCATAGCTGAGCATGTGCTTGTTACTTTGCTCAGGCAGAAAAGCTGGTGATGGGAGGTTTGAACGAAGCTGGAGGTAAAGTTTCTAGTTCGGGTGATCTGTCCTCTATTCAAGAAGTGCCAGAAGGGAGAATACACACAGACAAGTGACAAAGGTGCCTGAGTTTTGGAAATGGTAAGACCCTCTCCCTCACACGGTTATAGCCCATAAAAAGGTGACAAGGACGACCCTAGCTGTACCTGCAAAGAGGTTCCGTGTATTTCACTCACTCTCACCTTTGGAAAGGTTTCTCTTGCCCACGAGCTGCCCACGTTCAGTTCATACCTGCATTTGTGGGCTCATGCAGTCGTGTGTGTGAAAGGGAGCACTGCAGCCACTCCTGGGTGTTGCAAAAGTGAAATGAGTAAGTTTTCCCTGCCTTTGACAAAAATGATTGCCATGCTTTTCTACACCTCACAGATAATTAATATATCAAAGGACTCTGAAAGCCTATACTTGGAAAATAAACAGTGCTCACTGAGGAATATGTCCACAGCCCTACAGGAAAAAAATCTTGTTTGGATAATATTAAAGTCTGAAGGACTGAAAGTTGGCTGTTGCATGCAATAGAGTAATTCAGTGACTGAGAGAAGCCTGTGTGATAACATCTACTGAGAGTGGTGTACTGTCAATTCAGAGCACACCCCGGGATAGGTACTGAAGTGGGTTTTATTTGAGAGAGGATTTTTTTCACTCTTTGGGTCAATAAACCTAAGTTGGCCTAAAATAACTTAAAATCTTTCAGAGGAGTATAGTAGGCATATACTTGTTACCCTCCCAGAAGTCAATACGATCCTCGCTGAACAGGAGTTAAACACTGTGCTGGAACAGGGCTCACGTGTTCTTGCTTCTATAAAACTCTGGTTTATGCTCCCTCCCATGTACAGGGTAGCACAAAATGCCACAGCAGCACTTTCCTAGAGTTCTATGGTCAAGGACACTAAATGTCTTCACAAGCAGGAATGAATATTGGCAAAACAAGAACTCTGTAAAAAGGTTAGGAATTAATATGACAGTGTAACATCTGAGGGGAAAAAATCAGACTTGGTTGATTAAGAAAGTTTGTCAAGAGTGTCCCAAGCTGTATTTATTTCTTTGTTCAAAGTAGATTAGATTAGATTAGTAGTACTCATTAGATTTTAAGAGATATTAAACAACCTAGAGCTCCTGTTGAGTTTATATCAGTAATAATTCCTAGAAAAGTGTATAGTCACCATAAATGTGGAATTTTAATGTGCTATTCTACTCTTGAAAAAGGGATAATACCCATCCTACAACACCAAGGGTTTGGGGGTTGTCAGTATCTTTGGTAAACAGACTAAAATTTGGCTGCAAAAATTGACTGTTGTAGAGCCAGTGCAGCTCTGGGGAAGTGAGAGGGCATTTACACATCTCCTGTCTCACAAGCAAAATGATGAGTGTTCTCCTCAGGTACATTTGTTGCTTTTTAGTTTCCAGCTGTCCAAGTCCAGTTAACCAAGTCTGGCATCATTCACCCCTTTATTAATTCATGTATTCAATGAAACTGTTTGAGGCTGAGTGAACTTTGTTTGTATGGCACTACCAAACCAGCACTTTTAGCAGAAATGAAGGAGCGAGGAGTGAACACTTGGAGAAATAATTGTGTTTTGTGCAAAGCTCTCTCTGCAATTCCCTCCTGCGGTGGCAGGAGAGAACGATAGAAATCTATCTGCTCCCAAGGTGAATCGCTTGAGAATCTCATCTTAATAGGGTGGGGGCATTGCAGGATGGGCAAGGTGAGAAGTTTCTTGCATTTCTGAGGGCTAGTCTGGGCTAATTCCTTTGTGCTTGTCGGGAGGTATCAATTCCTGAAAAGGGAGTTTCCTTTCTCTTTCCTATGACTCGTCAGGACGGTGCCTACACGCTCAACAGATCTGCATAGGGCTGGCTTCCCCGCCCGCTTGGTGCCTACTGGCCCCACTCCCTTATCTAATCAAGGTTCAATCAGAGTTAATTAGGGATCTAGTTTTCTGTTCCTGCATTAGGCGTAAAGCAAAAGAAGCTCCTGGGCATATCTGATCAAGGAGCTGATCTGTGTTATAACTATGTAATAACTGGCACAACTGTGTAATTACAATACAGCCCTATCTCAGGTTACATCATTATCATTATGCTTAACACTAAAACAAAGTGTGGTTATCATGATCGGTGTCAACACATTTGTGATGTGCCACCCAGGAAGAGGAGGATGTACAGATGTCACCCTAGCCCTGCTTCAGCCTGGAAAAAAAGTTTGTTCCTGCAGATAGGGCATGAGGAGAAAAAGAACTACACAGAACACTGACTATTGGGGGTTAAATTTAACCTTCCTTCACCCTTCCTCTTCCCTTCCTTAGCCAGACGCTCACTTGTCAATGAGGACTTGACTCTGGAGTCACTGATAATAAAATGTAATCTCCCTCTGGGTGTCTGTAGTCTATTTCCACAGGAGAGAGATCTGCAAAGTTCCAAGAGCAGTGTTAACTCCAAGGCTTTGCACTGAGAATGTATTTTTAGTTCTATTTTTCTGCTTAAATGATAGTTTAATGAACTAATATGTATCTATAGAAAGGAGATGCTGTGGAACTTGTAAGGAGTGCAATTCACTTGAAGGAAAGCCGGGATTGAAAATACCATTTCTGCATCTTCTGCTTCTTGTTGAGTTGAGTTATAAAATACTAGAAAAGCCATATTGCACAGCTTTTAGCCACTAATATTTACGTGCAGTCTTAAATACCAACAGCTTCAGCCATTTTTGGTTAATGATAGGTCTGGATGTGATTTCTTAGCTAAAGACAGCTTCCTTAGCTTACCTCATATCACGGCATCTGGTATCTCTAATTGGAATCATTTTCATAATAACCATGAGCAATATACATTACCATCTAAATATGAAGGCTGACTGCAATACAGACTTGTCTACAGCTTTTTAAGTATCCAGGATCCTGTCCAAAGCCCCTTAGACTCGAGGGAAAGGCTCCTGCTGATGTGTCTCATCTAAATTAGGTGCAACGTATCAAAAAACCCTCCTAGACTCCATATAGGAAAACAGAAATCTATTCAATAATAGCAAGTATCAGTGCAACTCTGTCAAACTCCTCCAAAGGTGGTGTCCCATTCTGTCACTAAATCAGGCCTAATTCAGTCAGGATTTAGATGCTTGCACAACTTGAAATGCCAGAGTCGCTGAGTGGATTTTTAGGGAAGTTCAAGGCATTCAGTAGGTTGTCTCTCTCTAGTTTATTACTTATGAGTGCTTAATTGTTAAAAATTTTACTGTTTCATTAGCAGTAACAGAAAATTACCTAATTCCTACAGAAACATGTGCTCAATACTAATTTTTATGGTGGTATGATCTTGTTTTGAATTAATTTCTGAAAAAACTTGCACCTGTGTAACAATCATAAATTCCTGAGATAACCACAGCCAAAGCCTTCAGCTACTCATCTAGCAGTAGACATTTATGTCATGTTCAAAGTGTGATGTTTTATATTCATCACAACCAGCAGTTCTCAATATGATAAAAATACATTAATTCACCTCACTCAGGAGAGTTTCTCCAAAAGGGACAAAAAAATCCTACTGTTAAATTAAAAGGAAAAGAAGGGATTAGAGTCTCCAAACAACTGCATGCACAGGGTTTGTTTAAACTGAAATTTTACATAAAAAGGTGCAAATGCTTTTAAAGAGAACCATCCCAGATTGCATTTTCTTGCTCTCTCCCATGTAATTGTAAACAGCTTTGATTTCAAAGGGAAAATCAGACAATTATTTTATAATGAGAGGTGTGGTCTAGTGATTCGAGCATCAGACTGGCAGCCAAAAACCACTGGAGTTGTAATCCTGGCTCTGACACTGACACCATCTACTGCCTGGGGCTAATCACCATGGGTTTGACTGAGATCTGCTCCTTGTGGGTGCGAGAGGCAGGGACAGCTGCAGAATTCCTGATTCAGAGCTCCAGAAGTGAGCAAGAACCTTCCTTGTGCTGCACCCAGCTCCTGCCCAGCGTGTCCCTGACCTGAAGGGCACCATCCCTGACCAGAGGAAGACATTAAACCCACACGATTTCACCCCAGGCAAGCTGAGGTTCAGGAAAGCCATAGCTGCTAAGTGCTGTCAATAAAAGCTTTAAAAGCTCTTTGCATAAGCATATTTGAGTAGGTCTGTGCTTTGAAGAAAGCCTGCTGCTTAGGTCGAGGGGTGAGTAAAGCCAGTCTTGCTTTCAGAACACTCCCGACACCTGGGGAGATTTTTATTTCCTTTAAGCACCTTGTAGTTAAATTTTTAGTCATTGTTTTCTTTCTTCCTGTGTGCACCCATCCCCCAGTGACCCCCAGCTTTTCCCTGTCCTTTGCTTCTCACTACAGTTCCTCCTGTCTCATTGAGTTGTCTGATTTCTTATCCTTGATTAATACAAACACAGACAAAACCCTCATCCTTGGGGATTTTAATTGGAAGGTTGATTGCCTTTTCTTCTCTGCTTGTACATTTTCCATCGCTTCAGCTTCCTTGAGGTCCACAGACAGACTTTCAATCTCCCCCTCACATTCACCATCATGTTCTTGATCTTTGCTTGCTTGGGGCTTGACTCCTTCTAATATAAATGTTAGGCATCTTGCCATTTCAGATGACAGATCAGCTCTTTGATGTGTCTAATTATGATGGAGAGGGGGCAGAGAAAGCAGGACCTCCTGAAGCCAGGATAAATTTGCTGTCCATATAAACTCTGAGCAGCCATGTGTCCCTCTGCTTCCCCTCTGCTACGTGACAGCACGCTGCCCTCAAATCCTGCTCGACCCCAGAGAGTCCCATGAACACCCTGAACAACGGAAGATTTTACTTTTGAACCTGTTTGATTTGAAAGAGGAAATCTGGCAGCAGCCAGGATGCCAGAATGATAGGGAGGAGTAGCAGAATGGGGAGTTCTACCTCAGCTTTGCATGGCAAAAGCAGAGGTGGCTGACTGAAAGCAACCTAGTGAGACATCCTTGTTCCTCTGCCTCACCTCACCCTCCCTTTGCTGCCTGCACAGAGCAGGAGCAAGCTGACACTCAGTATTTATGTTGGTGCTTTGCAAAAGTTGTCAAATTCAACCTCACAACACCTTTCTAAGCTGAGTTTTCAGTTTGGTGTTAGGGATGCTGTGCAGAGAGAGGAGCTGTGCTGCTCTGAGCGCCGGAAGCTTCGGAGCACAGCAGGCTTCAGTCACTTCTGCTCTTAAGTGACTGAGACACTTTCAGAGCATCCCAAACCAAGTTCTTTCACTTGATTTAAAAACCAGACTTGTGGTGAAGCAGGACCTGGACTCAGTCTGGAGTTTGTGACAACCAGAGCTGAATTCAGAATTCAGGACTTTACCATCACCCCTCTCTATGTTTGGGGAGAAGCCCTTGCTCGGTAGAAGATTGGACAGGCCGTTTAACACTGACCTGTTTAAGGGCTGTGCTGTTGAACCTGTACAGTTCCTCTGGCACACGTTTGCCCCTAGAACACACATACAGCTTCTACCTGTGCTGCAGAGACAAGGCTGCCCTGCTCAGACCAGAGCTCAGTTGAGTTCTGTGCTTTATAAACACATGAAAGGCCATGGTCCCGGCCCTGAGGTACTTGAAGTTGTTAGCAAATCTCACAGACACTTCTTAATATGAATTTATTGTTGATCTGTCTGCCCCAGAGCTTGAAATTCTTTATCTGCCAAACAGGCATAGCAGGAGTTTCAGCATTTCTTCCCTTATAATACCCAGCTAATAAGCTTCAAGCCTGACCCACAATGATCATCTCCTGAGAAGAAAGTTTGGTTTAGTCTTCCTCCTATTCAGCATTCAGACCTTGATCTTTCTACCAAAATGGGAAATCAGTACTAGTGAAATGAGCACTGATCAGCACTGACTAAACCTTCCACCTCACTTCTTGCAGTAAGCTGGGGTTGCATTTGTGCAGTTGTCCTTGAGCAGAGTCTTGAGTGGAAAGTTTCCTCCCTCCTCTCTTACCCCTTCACTTTCCAGAGCAAATGCAGAAACCTGCTTTAAATGAAACAGCCCTCAGGTGAAGGGAAGCAGTGCTCCAGTCTGCAGAGTGGCAGTCTGAAAGGCAGCAGGGAAGGGGATGTCTGTGCAGCAGCAGTGAAGGGAGAGCAGGGAACATCTATCAATATTTACTGAGCAGCATTGCTTTTCCATTTGGTGTTTCTCAGCCCTTCTTCTTTACAGAGCCCTGCCCTGTAATAGCTTTGTCCTTATTCCTGTGCATTGCCAAGCAAGAAACCCAGTTTCTGGCTCTGATCTTTGTTGACAGGGCTGAGGAAGATCGTGGAAGTCTTCCTCTTCGTGGGTTCTCTCTACACACCCCAGAGGAGAGATTAATAGTTTGTGAAAGCATCTCCACCCTACAGAAAGGTCACCAGAGTCCTGGGGAAGATGAATAAATGGGGGCTCATCAAGACTCTGTAGTAACATGGAAGGGACCTCTTCCAGCAAAAATATTGCCAAAAAATTCTTAACAGTGACAATTTCAGAGGAGCTAGAGGTAGGCAGGTGATGTTCTGGATTGTCATTTTTCACACAGTGCAGCACAGTCCAATCACTTCTACGAGTGTATTTTTTTAACAGTTTTGTTTGCATCAAGTGCTTGTCACTGTGTGGCCTGTGACCTGTGGGATGTGCTGATTGAGGCTGTTGGAGAATATGTCCCTGTCACCTTATCTTCCATAGACAGTCAGCTGTCTTTTGGATTCACCTGGAGCTGTGAGTTTGGGCAAGATTTTGCTTTAGTTATTTTACGCCAACTCTATCACCTTAATATTTATTGTTCTGGCTCTGGACAGTAGAGCTAATTAATGTGTTAGATACTCTTGAGTATCCTCTTAGTGTTTCACACGTCTTTTGAGGCCTGATATACCGAGATCCTTAATCCAACAGTATTTACTCCATCTTAAAGTAGAATTAATCTACCAGGAAAACCAGCAGGAGTTCAGCTAGAGCAGTGGAAAAAATCTTCTCTTTAGGTTTTCCATTCCCTGATTTAGGCTGATTTTACATTGCCACATGTGTTCTTCCTAGGTAGATTCCATGCATGTGACGTGTACACACAGATACGTGCAGACACACAGTGCAGGGCATTATCCTAAATTGCAAAATCAAATTACCTATGCTAATATTCACTTAAAGACATGATGTGAAGCGGTCATATTGCTGGAAAGAGAGGGAAAAATGTCTGAAATGGACTGATGCAATTTTGTCAGATTATCATAAACTCCCAAACCTAAGCTACAAGAATAGCTGATCCTGACAGATGCTTGCGGTTGGAGTGCCCACATAGGGAGAAGTCTGATTATGTGTCGGGTGGGAGGCATAAAGACAGAAGAAAGTTGATTTGCTTTATCCTGTCAATCTAATGATTCACTTTGCAGGCCACACTTTATCTACACACAGTGTTTATTTAGACAATGAAACCATCAGTGTCATTGATAGAATCTAACACACCAACAGAGATATTTTACTTTCTCGGTATTTTTTATTGTTGCTGGAGTATGTAATCCTGCCACAGAAGTCTTTTTATGGAAATAATATTTTGTTATAAGCACTATCATTGTGTATTGTAATTATTATTTTGTTTTACCCTGCCCACACACAAAACTGTTTGCATTATATTCCATTGAAAGATACATTTTAAGTTCTCCCTGGTAGTCATGAATAATGTAAATTGACAAGAACTATTATGGAGGCAGGTAGACAAAGAAACAGAAAGTTAAGTGGTTTCCTTTCTTTTTCTGGCAGAGTGACATTTACCTGTAAGTGCATTTGATTTTAACACAATAGGATGAGTCTGTGCTGTGCTGGATTAGGATTGAGGCATGCGGAGGAGTTCAGATAAAGAGTGGGCACTGAGAAATGCCCTCGCCAGACCTCTCTAGGGAGGGTACTTCAGCAGCAATAGCATGTCACAATGTCTTTTTTTTTTTCAGTCCTTGCATCCAGCTGACAAAATCTTTCCTTGTTTCTGTATCTGTAATTCCAAGAGATCTCTCAGTGCTTCCCACAGCTGTCTAATACTTTGTGCTTGTCACATCACTTTCCAAAAAAGGGTCAATGTCACTTTTCCACCCTGACAGACAGAAAAACTAAGGCAAAGAGAAGCTGTAGATGAATGAGGGTCACTTGGAGGCCCAGGACCAGCTCTCCTGGTGTGCATACCCACGGCCCAGACTGGTACTAACTCTCACATTGCATCTACAAATTTCATCAGTTCCCCTTTTCCTCAGACTTGCCAGAACTTCACTGGTTGGGTCTAACTCTCCTGCAGTTACGCTGAATTTAAATCAGAAATAACTTCAGTGGGTTGGATTCTCACTCTTGCAAGCAGGGGTGCCCCCCCTAAAACCAGTAGAGCTCATTTTTAGGTCTGAGGTGTAGCTGCTCTTATGTCTATAAACATCCCACTAAGTATAAAATACTTTATTACTCTAGAGTGACACATTTACCACCCTCCCCGATCCAGCTTTTCCCCGCAGTGTAACTTTCCATGTCCGCAAGGTTACACTGGGTAAGAGGGACAAAAGCCACTCAACCCTTGTCTGCAGTAAAAACCCAACCAACCAAATAAACAAAAGCAAACAAAAAACCAAGCAGGCATCGCACCGTGATCAAGATATTCCCTCCCCCAGGAGAGTCACAGATCTGCAAATGAGAGCTGAGGTCCTTTGGGAGAGCTGACATCCCTCTGCTTTTACAGAGGAGCAAAAAGGAGTATTGTGGTTTAATCTACCCACATTCCTTGAAGGAAAACTTCAGAGAACATTGTCCGGGCTGCCTCCCAGAGCTTTTCTACTTTTGTGATCTCTCCTTTAAGTTTCTGTTCAGGAGCAGGACAGGCTCTGGCTGATGACAAATGTGACCTGTCCCACCGAGTTATTGTTGCTCACTGTGGGGGATGAGCTTTTGCAGTCCTCTGGTTCCTGGTGACGTCGTGCAGGGTGCACACACACACCACAGTTGTGTCTTGGGGCTTCAAATGCCTTTATCTGTGTCATGCATTGGTTTTTACAGTTTGCTATGAATCACTGATGCCTGCTGGGAACACATACCCGCTTCTGGTTATTTTTATTACAATGTTATAATGGGCACAAGGACACTCAAAAGTGGAACAACCGAGCATCTCTTGGTAGCCAGTGCTGTGCAACTCTCCTGGGATGCCTGAGAATGCCGAGTTGTGCTGCTGAACTGCCTTACTGTAGTGAAAAGAAATTAATTCCAAGATAGTCAGTGTCCTGTGTAGTAACTCTACTCATGTGAATGATGGAAGAGTAGCTGGAGCCCTGTATCAAGTCCTGGAATATGTGCTCAGAGCCCTTGATGAGCTGCAGGTTTCCTTGATGAGGGTGGATCAGTCATTTAGACATTCTGGTTATATTTCAGCTGTGGGGCAGCCCTCTCTGTTACATGACTCCATGTTCTGGGATGTCCAGGAACCAGGCTGGAAAGTTTTGTGGCTGCCTTCTAGCCAGAACCTCTTGTTCTGCTGGCTTTCTTACCAGCAGTGAATCAATGGGCAGAGGCATGAGGTGAGTGTCAGGATCTCCTTCTGATGAGAAACTGAGACACAGCTTGGAAAAACACCAGGACAGAAGGTGAAGAAAAGAGGGATCAATGGCCTGCTGGGGTATTACCCCATGCTGATGCTGCATGAGTGCATTAAAAGATACAAGGAATCCAGTACAATGGAAAAGGGGAATATATAAACCCCAAATTTGTTAATAACTGCTTGTCAAGGGAGGGAAGGTTTCAGTTTTGAAGGTCACAGTATTTGAAGGACAAATATTTCTGTTCTCAGATAGAGAAACAGGGAGCAAAGAAACCAACCTGAGAACTGCTGGGCACTCAGCTCCTTTGCTAATGAGGGTTTAGTGTTGGGTGATTCCTGAAATGTTTGTTATGGGTCTTGAGCATGTTAGAAAAACATCAAGAGAAAACAGTAAAGGGAATGGCTGAAGCAAACAATACTCAATATAAAATAACAATATCATCTGGAGTCCTATGAGCTGTGGAGTTCTCAGAGTGAACTTTGTCACCTCCAGTTTAGAAGGACAGAGAAGATCTGATTTGATCAAGGCATACAATGAACAAATGGTAGAATTGGGACTAGAAACCAAATATTTTTACTCTTTGCAGGAAGTAAACAAGTAGGTTTGTGGTAGTTTCAAAAGACATGGCTACGAGAGGACTTGAAATAACTGAACTCGATTTTCTAACCCCATTGCACAGGCTTTGGCCAGGTCTTCAGATTCTGCATTGTGCTTTAATTCTCCTGTGCCACTGTACACAAAGTGACAGTCACTTTTACAGGAAAATGTTAAACCCAAACTCTGCCTTTGGGTACAGAAGGAAATTGCAGAGAAGAGAAGCCACCGTGTCCAGCTGATCAGGATAGTGGCCATGTGCCAGACATCATCTTTTGTGGTAATAACTCCTTCCCAATGGCAGCCTGAGCTATTTGCCTGTCATGATTTGTCTTTTTGTGCTTGGGGAATGCTGGCTGACCTTTGTCTTTGATGTTGCTCGGCCCTTTCCTTGCAATAGGGCAGTTCAGAAGGCCATGACCACATCTGCTTTGGCTGGTTCTGTTATCAATTAATTTGTCCTGCCACATCAAAGAACAGAGATAAAGCTGTAGCATTTCCTTACCACAGATTTTTATCTTCACTCCCCAGTTCACCTCACAACGCACGCACCTTCCACCTCCACAGCAAGCGGAGAGAGAGAGACAGACAGAGAAAGAAACTGAAATGACATCCTAATAGCCTCCCTCAAGTGCTGATGGCACCTGGGTCTCTGTGTGCTGAGCCTTACACCCACTTCCAATCTGGCCTGGCCACAGCCAGGCAGTTGCTTACTCCCCCAACAAGTTATTTGTTTTTCTCTCTAGACAAATCAGTGATGTTAGAATGACAAATAGCAGTTATAGCTTTGCACTTAGCTGAGTATAATTTCAGCCCATCAGTACCATCTGTCTCCTTTCTTGGGATGCAGCTCCATTAAGCGACAGCCAGAGATCCTCAAGGACAAAGAGCCCAGCTCACACGGACAGATATTGGAGGAGTCAGAATCTGTGACTCTTTGCCCTTTGTGGTTCATTCCAGTGGTGAGCTGGAGAAAATGCAGGTTGGACATAGAACCTAACCAAGATTGAAACTTCCTCAGCTCAGTGCAGAGCTGAGCCTCGATTCTCCTTGTCCAGGAATTCTATGCTCAGATTGGTACTAAATACCATCCAAACTTATCTGAAGACTTGCTGGGGTGGTGCTGTTTGTTTTGGCTTTGGGACAGCAGTCAGGCTTATTTCTAGGAAATTTTGTGTTCATTTACTACAAGTCATAGAAGAGATAAGAAAATGCCTCTGCATAGTAGGTATTAGTATTATTAATACTAGACTTTCGTATTAATAAACCAACTTAATCTGCTTGTGATAATCTCACCTTGTAGTTCTTGAACTGCCTTGTTTTCCAGGGAGCAATTCCTCTTGTCTCTTGGCACTCACTAGGAAAAAAGAGGCTTAATGAAGATTCCAATCTCCATCAAATTTCAGGACAAGATTGCTCCCATCCTGATCAGGTCTTTCCCTGTCTCCAGAAGTATCCTCTTTTCTATCTGTGACCTTTCAAAGTTCCTTGTTCCCATTCTGTATGAAGTTCAAACTCCTCTTCCTCATTTTGTCCATCATCTATACTGTCTATCAGTAATTTATCCATCATCTTCTCTGTCTCTGCCTCCTGTTCACCATGTGCTCTGTTGAGACCTGTCCACTGAAAATAAAGTGAAGCATTTTAAAGAGTTTTTAGAATTACTGTAAAGTGGCTCTGTCACAGTAAAGTGAAAAGGCCAAAGTAAAGTACTGGGCTGGGAGCAACAAGCCAGAAGGAAACAATAGTGACAAGGATTTGTCCACATGAATATAAAATAATTTGTTTAAAGTCTTTGGGCACTCACCTTTTAAGAGCTCAATTCCTATTTAACTGCACCAAAAAATGATCAGATTTGCAAAAGAGCTCAGTTTGCTGAGCAGAGTCAGAGTGTTATGTGTGTGTGAAAATCTGATCCTTCTGTCACCAATCATGCTGGGGACTGGGTAGGACCAGCACCTAGGGGTCTGTATTCCAGCTTTAGCTTCATGGCCTCAGACTTTCCTGATTTAGTTGTTTCTTATTTTCTTATTTGTTTTCTTTCTTTTTCTTTCTTTTTTCTTTCTTTCTTTCTTTCTTTCTTTCTTTCTTTCTTTCTTTCTTTCTTTCTTTCTTTCTTTCTTTCTTTCTTTCTTTTTCTTTCTTTCTTTCTCTCTCTCTCTCTCTCTCCCTCCCTTTCTCCCTTTTTCTCTCTTCTCTTTCTCTCTCTCTTTCTTCTTTCCCTTGTTTCTCTTGTTTCTCCTGTTTCTCTTGTTTTCTGGGGACTAATTTGCTCAAATCCCAAAACACGGAGAAAAATCAGTTTTGGAACCATTTTACATGTGCAATGAAAAGCCCAGTCTTCCCCAGCGTGGCTGTGAATGTCCTTCTCTCTCATTGACTAAAGACCCTGTGTACCTTGCAGGATCAGTTGCATTCAAAAACCTGTCCTTTCAAATTTGTTTAGGTAAAGTGCAGAGTGCAGACTATTCCCAGAATAGCTCTTCTGGCTTCATTTGGAATGACAGCAAAAACAAACCTGGACTTAGCTTTTCATCTCAATGGAAGGGCACACGAGAAGCAGTGAGAATATGTCATTGTTCGTAAAGGACAACGTTACATGAGAGCGAGCACAGGAGAGAGGCAGCGAGAGAGAGATTTTTCCTCTCTGCTAAATAAGGGCCATTCTGAGGTGTGTGAGGACAGCAGGGGTCAGCGAGTGCTGGAACTGACTCTGAACTTCTGGCAGAACAATCTCCTGGAACTAAAACCAAGAATACCTTTATCTTCAGCAACCTGCCGGGAGATGTTCCACAGCCAGCTTTCTCCACAAGAGCTAGGTTACAGTGTCTGTACATGACAGCAACTGCAGCAAAAGCTTTTGTCTTTTAAAACAGACTGGCTCACACACAGCAGAGTAGACTCGAGCCTGATATTTAATATCAGACGCTGTGCAAGAATTCCTTTTCAACAGCAGAGCCATAAACCATGAGATTATTTGCCACATAAGAGGGAGATGGTGGGTGCAGGTGATGGCTAATTAGAACAGGATCAGATGAATTACAGGAATTAGAATTCCTTCAGTAAGGATCTGCTCTGCACACTGGTCAGGTACCACCAATGCCTGAGCCACTTTTCACCATGAGCCCAATCTGTTTGCAGACACTCCTTCAGCCTCACTGCTTCCCTGTCTTGGGAAGGGAGGAAAGGCTGAGGTGCCCATTTGCCAGAGAGGTGCTTGCACTGAACTTCCACATCAATTGCCCGCACGCACAGCCAATGTCAGAACCAGAAATTAAGTCCAGGAATCCTGATTCTCAGTCCTCTCCCATCAGCCACGTTCTCCTGAGTTTGCTTTACCTGCAATCGGGGATTTTGTGGGCAACTACAGAGACAGAGAACAGATTGCCTCCAAATGGGGTCTTCAATCACTGAACTTTTATCACTGAGAGACAGTAGCTTCCCTCCCTACCTCCTTGAAAAGCTTTTAAAATAAACACAGGTACATTAGAACAACAGCCCTTCAAAAAGGGTCCCTTCCCCCCCTTACCTTCCTTGCTCTCCTGTCATTAAGCAGAGCAGAGCCATCCTTACACCTGACATTTGGACAGATTGACTTAAGCTATTTACTTTAAGCTTTTTTTCCTCCATTCAGGATAGTTTTCATTCATTTTTCAAGTGTTTCAAAATTTCTTTTGCCAAATCCCTGGATCAGAATGAAGCAATGGGACTTGTGCCATTCTGATGAAAACACAACCCTGGAGCTTCCCTACTTTTCCCACAGCCCCCTTCTGTTTACTTCTTAACTCACTAATTCTGCTGACAAAAGGAAAAAATACAGCAGGAGTCATAAAGGAAATATCACTTTAAAAAGCCAGTTTTATTTTCTTACCACAGGTACTGCCTTGCTGGTTAAACCATTGAGTAATTGTATTCTGGGCTTAGAGTCAGTGGGTCAGATTCTGGTTTGAATTTTATCAATAAAAACAACCACTCCGGGGCAACCTTTCATAAATATTCTTGCTTTTAAACCAGTGTGCTCTGCTGCTTGAGGATGCCTTCCTAACCAAATCCTAACCCAGAATTACCACATTAATGTCAGTGGAACTGACAGGTGACAAGAGTTCAGACTCGGAACTCCCTCACAAGGGTTTTCTCTCTCTCCCAGCAGCAGAAAAGCACCAAGCAGGTTTAACACAACCCTCCCGACTTACACTCCCTGCTCGGCAGAAGCCTGGGAGCTTTGCTGGGTAGGTTGAAAATGCAGTAGCACAGATGTGTGCTCAAAGTGAGGATGTGCTGTGCTGCTGTGGACCCTGCAGTGGCAAGGACTGAACCTGCTTACTACCCTCTCATCATGAGCTTGGGCAAGGCATTCTCTCTATCAGACCCTCTATTTTTTTGTTCTCTCATTCTTATGTCTTGCCTAATGGCAACTGGAATATTTTTGACATTTCCTCAAGTTCTGTATTAGCTCCACCTAAGGAAGATCTAAGTCACATCTTTTCAGAACACAAAAAAGGTGGTACAGAGGGTAAGATTTAGGGATGAAGGAACAGCTGAGTGATGCCAAGTGATGTTCACATTACAGAATGATCTCCTCAGTAGTTGGAACTGCAGTTTGTGAGACTCCTGAGACAGCAACTCACAATGAAGTTAAGGCTTTTTCTGTGCATATAGTTTGAATTAGGGGAAATGCTCAAAATATATAAACAGGAACTAGTCTTGCAGAGAAGATAAGCTTTGGAGTGAGGGGCTGTCTCTTGCAATGTGTATTTAGTGTCTACTGCAGTGGGGACTAATCTCAAATTGGGCCTCTGGATGCTGGGCCTCTCTTAATGTGTGTACTGCTGTAATACACAGAACTACTTCCTTCCATTGACTGCCTTTTTGTTACATTGTTTTGTGTAATTGACTCCCTTTTTCATCCAGAGGCCAAAAAGTGATTATTGGAGATTGCCAGCTCCAGACCTGAATTGTTTCATTCAGGAAGTTAATTAAAATCAACCCACCTCTTCAGAAAACCTTTTCCAATACTGTGTGGATGCTCCTTTCATCTCTGTGTTACTCTTGTTTTTTTTTTTCTTAATCAGTACTCCTTAAATCATGGAAATAACTTGGCAAAGGAGCTGAATTACAAGAAAAATCAGTTAGGAGCGTAGGTAAAGGCACATAATAGGTCTTTAGAGGAGAGGAATGAATTTAATTGAGTGAAAGCTCAGAAAACCCAAAAGTAAACTCAGGGTCATCAGCATGCTTCTTTCACTTATCCCTCAGTTGCACTTCATAGATCCAGGCCTCCTTTTGCTCTGCTGTTATCACACTTTCCTTTTGCTGTGATTTATTAACTGTGGAACTGTCAAATTATGAAACTGAGGTTCTAGAAATACTTATTAATGTTTGAGAAATTCATTTCACACTTGAATACTTTTTCTAACACTTACTAATGTCCCTCATTTTGGTCATGTGGGTCTGCAGGGCAAGAAAACAAGGTATCTTATTATATATTTAGCATGTGGAGACGAAGGATGAAAAGAAATGTATTTTGAAACCCCGTCGAACATCGCAGCAGCCTCATGCATTTGGTGGTGGATGTGATGGCTGTGTGTGGATGTGCACACGCAGGGCAAGGTCTGTACACTCAGTGACACCATCCCAGCTCCCTTCCAGTCACTATTGAGAAAGCACTTCCAATCCCCTCTGAGAAGCTCGAACATAAAATTCCTTTCATGCCAGTTTTGCCTTCCTCAGTCTGGCGAACACTGACCTTCCCCCTGTGATTCCAATGGAACTTGTAATTCAAAAGGCATTTCTGTTTATTATTACCCTGTTAGTGTACAAGAATCATCAGGGGTGCCAGTACTGCTCAGGCAACAAGGTTACTTGCTGAGTTCTCTGTTGCAGCTTTGTACTGCAAACAAAATTACAGAGGCCACAGATAAATTATTATTACTTTACTCACAATTTAAGAAGAATAATGAGCCTAAAATAATCACTGAATAATTACTTGCCTCAAGATCCTTTGCCACACTTACTTCCCACACAAAGTTTTCTGGTGGAAATTCATTTAAAAAGTAGAAGCAAAGACCACCAAAAATGTCAAAGCTTATGAATTTGCTCTTACAGGACTGGAACATTTCTACCTCTTGACACTCAGTTTCGAAATGTGTTATGTTACAACAGTATCAAATTTAACAGTTCTGAACCGGTATAGTCTTACTTAAAAGGAGGTTTTCCTTCAAAATATAATTTTGCGCAGAATACTGAGCTCTGTGTTTCCATCAGCATTAATGAAGTCAAGTTTAGTATTTAACCTAATCTGCTCAAAGTAGTGCTATTACCCTTCATACTTAGAGAGACATCATCTGATAGGAAATGGCTGCAATACCTCCAGCTTTCCTAAAATACTGACAGTTTCAACCGTTTCTTAAGAAATACTCACTGGGGACTGCAGCTCTAAACACACTTCTGTTTTAAAATGTGACCATTTCTTTAGCTAAAAATGGGGACTCCTTACAACTCAAACAGTGATGTTGCTGGCCACCCTAGGGCCAGCCAGAGAAAGGAGTGACCACCAGACATTTTTCCTTGAGATGTCTCTCCACAGTGCTTTTTTCCCTTTGCTACCTCACTGGTTCCACCTATGATTTCTAAATGACTGTAACATCCTTTCCTCAGGCAAGTATTTCATGCCAGCATTGGGAACATTGTTTTTTTTCAAAGGAAACTCCAGTAACATTTACAGTTTTTCACATTTGGTAAGCTGTTCCTGATGAAAACTGTGTGCAGCAGAAGTACCTTCTTCAGTGTACAGGTGTCCACTGCATGCTCAAATTATCAGACTTAATGATAAGAGGAAAAACCCCACCTTTTTGGCTGAAGTATCATGAAAGATGTAATTTATTTCTTTTACCTGCAGTAAGAGGAGTGAATTCTGGTCTTGTTTAATCCAGCACAGCAGCCCACAATGGGGTGGGCTGGCATGTTTGCTCTGCTGTCTCTTCTGTTTAAGCTGAGGACAAGGAAAAACGTTAAAACAACAGTGAATCCTTGCTGGGACCTGGCCATGGTTGCAGCTCTGCCCGGCAGATCCGTAGGCCCCTCAGTGCCCAGGTTTTCAAACCTGACAATGTGTAAGAGCTTAATTTTGATATGTAGGAAAATGCTCATGTGTGAGGGTAACCCCCCTCTAAATTCTGTGCACACAAACGCAGCAGATCTTTCAGATCAGCATGTGCTCATTTGAAAGTTTGTCTTTCAACACCTCTCCTCTTTCTCTGCTACTGCCCTTCAACTTTTGTGTCTGTAGACTTGAAAACTTGTGCCATGTGGAAGTGCCCCAGTTACATCAGATAAAACTGCAGCTTCTTCCTTAAGCTGCACACACTGGTCAATATTCACTTTGCAAATAGTTCTGCTTTTGATAAATGCAACCTAATTTTTGTGTGAAACAAGTTTTGAAATATTATCTCCATGGACATTTTTAAACTTCACAGATCTGTTCTAGAAATAATTTATTTGTTTTAATGTTTCTTAGCATCCCTGACTCTTAAAGCATATAATGTTCTTCCCTGACCATTTCACTAATAATGATTCAGCTCATTATTAATGTTTCCCTTTCACAGGACCAGAAACTAAGATGCAGGTATCTTAGAGAAGTGCTATTGTTTTTAGAAGGATTCTGATTTCTAGAACTCACCTTGCTGAGGGCTCAGCTCCTCTAAAAAAAGCTGAATACAAGGGTCAGAAAGAAACTATTAAATTGCCTGACACCTATTAATCTACTCCTCTTTTAGGTCCGTAGCTGTGAACTGAGCTCATTGAAATAAAATCTCTCATACTTGTGAGATCATGTATTAGAAAATCAGCCCTGGTGTGCCCAAAGAGTTGGCCCCACATCACATTATTTTCTTATACAAACAGTAATAAAACACTTTTTTTCCCCACTCCAATATATTTTATTCTAGGGAAATGCAACAGGAAAGAACAAAAGTAAAATTCCCATTTGTGAAAGCACAGCATGTGCAACTTCACTGTAACAAGCAGCAGAAGGTCTAAGAGCAAAAAAGGACTACTGAGACCTGCACACAGAGAGTTTCCCATAAATTAGCTCAGAAAACCAAAGGTAGAGCACCGCATGCTAGAGAAGGCTTGAAGCACAAAATATTTTTAAAGTCCTTTAGCAATATTAAAATTCTGCTCAGAAACAACTATTGTAA
Organism: Eopsaltria australis; assembly: GCA_034509425.1. NCBI lineage: Eukaryota > Metazoa > Chordata > Aves > Passeriformes > Petroicidae > Eopsaltria > Eopsaltria australis. The sequence goes on from JAVTVJ010000394.1 coordinate 766,176, forward strand.
TGTGATTTTCCCCTCTCCTTGCTTGTGAATCAATTGTGCAGCCATTCTCTTTGTCAAAAATTTTCAAGACTCTGAAAAAATGGATTTAGTTCCCACCCTGGAAAAATGAAGGAAAGTGCTTAATGCATCAGTGTTGGGGCACAAAGTGCATTTGTTGTGCTGCTGAATGTAACACGATCTGAACCAAGGCAGGAGAATGAACACTTTGCAGCCCCTGATGGATTTCAGATTTATTAGACACTGGAATGTTTTTTTTCCCCCCTTGTCTATAAGAACATGGTGTGTAAGATGATAAAGGGCAGGAATAAAGGGAGCAGACATTGTAGCCCTTAAAATTAAAAGAACTGTTTCTAGATTTTGAAAGTGTCAATGTATGAAAAAGCAGCCTAAATAGAAGTGTTGCATTATTCAGTACGCTTTCCTCCTGGAAAGAAAAACATTTTGCAACCACTGACAAAGCTATGGACATGTGACTAATACTACTTTTATTTTCCTATATGGAGAAAAACCCCATCACAAAGCCTAAATGGAATATTTATGCTGTAAGATAATACACTCGTACCTGTAAATTATGAGTGCAAGATGTAATAATTCATCCTTGGTTTCATTACTCATGCACTATGCAGCTTTCAAGATTAGGAATGGATTTGTTATGCCACTACATTCCAGTATATGTTTTCCCTTTCTTAACCCTCTCTCTCTTCTCTGGCACACACATCCTGTACAGTGGGGCAAATTTCTTTGCACTAGCACAGGCAGACTGTGTGAGCTGCACAGAGCTGGCACCCCTTTCAAAGGACATATTAATGATCCATTTTATGATGTTAACCAGGCTGAAAAAAAAATCAGCTCAGGGCAGAGGGATATAATTTCAAATAAATTTGGAGGAAAGTTTCCTATTCAGAGAAGAGCTCCAAGGTGTAACATTAATAAAACGCCGTTGCAGTCTAATGTTACAGGATAGTTCTCTTGAGCTTCCAGGATGGGAACCACAGCAGTCTGCTTGTAGTAGCAGGAGTTCTGTTCCAGTATCTATGCATTGCTTTGTGAAAGGGGATAGCACAAGTCTGGAATGAATTGCTTCAAAGATTAGAATTCCCATGAAAATATAAACAACAAAACTATTCACTGAAAGCGAAGTTATGTTTAATATATAAGCAGAGGAATAAACAAGTTCTGTTTTTCTATTTTTGACTGTGTATTTTAAGTGTCTGAAAGTGATGTATGCCTGACAGAGATGACAAGGCTGAGGAGACAGTTTGGGCCAGTGTTGTGAGCACTGGCACTCCAGGCTCTGCTGGGGTCTGCTACTGAGTTATTGTGTAATCTTGGGTGAGTAATTTAAATTCTTTATGCTCTGATTTCACCAGTCTGTAAAATAGGTGTAATCCTCCCCCATTTACCTCAGACAGCAAAAATATCTATAAAACATCTTGGATGGCATGATATGTTTGGGCAGATTTCACTTCAGTAAAACACTCCCTTTATGAGCTGTATTTGCCCACAGATCTTTTTGTCCTGCAAACCTCTGCCCCCAGACACACACACATACAGAGCCACGTCACTGTCGCCTGAAAGATGAGAAGATCATGCCTTTACTGTGAAATCAAAACCATCATTCTGCTCCCACGGCTGCAGAAATTGCATCAAATATCAAACTTTAGGCCTTTTCAAAGACCAAATCTTGCTTGTCTTAATCAAGTGAGAAGTCCCAGTAAAAATCAGTATGATACTTCAAGCCATTAAGGAAAGCAGGATCTGGCCTCTTGCAGAGCATTGAGGTAAACCAGACACACCACTGCAGTTTGCATTGGACAGTTCTCAATTAGAATGTCAAGATTTATAGTGTATTTTATCCGGTTTTCATTCTCCACTGTTCAGTTTAACTTTTGACCTATGGTTATTGGCAGGAGAGGGCTTGTCCCAGAGGGCCATTAGTCCCTTCCAAAGAGGCCTTCTAAGAAGTGCCAAAAAAGAGGGTGGGAAAAAGGTCTCTTTGTATCAGGACCCCTCCTCTGAAATGCTCACCATCCATGGGACAGTCAGGATACAAGGAAAGAGAAGATCCCTCTGGATTTTCTGCACTACATAGTTAAGGTCTTGCTCTGTTCCTTTGCTTGCCTGTCCTGTCAAAATATCAGATGGAAGCATGTCCTGTAGAAAGGGTCAAAACTAATTGTGCCAATTGGAGTCAGAGTAAAAGAAAATGGAAGTTATAAATACAGGGAACATGTGCTGATATATAAGGGATATAGTAAGATGTGGCATCCAGGGGTTCTCCAGGGGGCTGGAGTTTATAAAGCTCTCAGCCAACATGGGACACAGCATCCTTACAATATATGATAGAAGAATACAAGTTGCAGATACGTACTTGAATTTGAATTAAAAAAAAAAAAAAAAGAAAAAGAAAAAAGAAAAAAAAAAAAAAAGGAAATGTGGATAAATGGATTTACCCAGGTTGGATAGCCCTGCTCAGTGCATTCCCTTCAAAAAGGGAGATGAGGGCTATGCTGAAGGGGAGTCTGCTGGCGTGTAATTGGCACAGTTTCTCAAGGCAAAACCTTTAGACTGATAAAAATATCAAACAGAATCAATGATCTTGCTGTAGGACTGTGCTGGTGACACAAAATAAGGGCGGTGCTGTAAATGTGGAGGGCCAGAGTATTCCAGGGGAAGATTAATATGATCCTGGGCACTCCAGCATTAGGAATGAAATGGAATAGGATTCAAATCAGGCTGTGTAGTTGGAGATTAATAACAATGATGCTCTGAAGTGAGCAAGATGCTCCTCAGATGAAGATGTCCTTACAGCAGGGAGGTTCTCCAAGGGCCTTCCCATGGACACACGGGGATAAAAATAACCCAGCTTGCTTTAGAATAGAGCCAGCATCATTTGCAAAAGGATTATATAATGTAGTTGCCTCTAACAACAGAGGACTAGTCTGATGAACCAGAAGGCCCCTTCCAGTCCTATTGTTTCTGCTATTCCTGAAGTTAAATTAACACCAACCTTGCCTGGCAACATTGTCCCTGTGGAGAGGGAGTTTGCCCTGGAGCTCCTGGGATGAGATGTCTCTGTAAATGGGAATTGAAAACCCTGTAAATGGGAACTAGAAGAGGTGCCAGGTTTGTAATTTAAAAAACCCAATAAAAACAACGTAATAGATCTAAGTCCTCCTGCTTTGTGGCACAGAAAGGCCTGTAAGGACACAAGACCAGCCTTAAATCCCCCTCAGGAGCAGCTCATGGCCAACAACACAGCACCAGTCACCTCACAGGGCACCTGCTGTGCTCTGACAGCCTGAAGCCATTGGGACAGAAACACCAAGTTTGGGAAAGTGACTTTTCTCTGGACAGCAGGTATTGAGTGAGGGTTTCCCACCTCTTTCTCCCGGGCCAGCCTTCTCACAGCTATCCCATCCCGGCCTGTCAGGATGACAGGGCCTCCATACCCCAACAAATCCCTGGCCTGGGAGCAGTCTCTCCCACCTATATATCATATATGAATATGGTTTATTTTATAGATGTGTATAATCTATGTATGGCCATGAGGTGAAATTCAGCTGTGCAGGGCTGCCAGGAGGCTGTGAGGGGCAGGGTAGGGCCCCTGACTGGCACCGCCACTGCTGAGGGGAGCGGTGTGAGGGCACCTCTGCCACCTCAGGGGAACAAAGCAGGCTTAAAATGATTCCAAAATGGGGTAACGCAGCCCAGGGTCTGTGGGGTAGTGGCACTGCCTCTGGGTCTCTCTCCAGGGCATGATTTTAGGTGTAGATCTGCTCAAGCTGAGTAACAAAATGGAGGGAAAGCTGTTGGACTGCCTGAGAGCTGGCAGAGCCATTGGAGCACACAGCCCAGAGCGAAGGAGGGGAGGTGAAGTAACAGCAATTCAAAATGTGTGGGAATAGAAATTCCCCTTCTCTAACTCCCCAGCCGTGTGGAGCTGAGGAGAGGCACTTGGTCTGGCAGGACTCTGCCCTTCCAAGGGTGAGTGTCAGTGCCTCACTTTTTGGAGTGTCCTTTGTGCTGCCTTGTCACTGTCACTCCTGCTCCAGGTGAGTCTGCAAGGTGCACATGGTGTTTCAGCCTGTGTGGTATCTTCTCCTGGAAAAACATGATTAGAGAGCCTTTAGAATCAAATAGGGAGAGGAGCCTTTATAAATGACCAGGTGGCATCTGGGTTCCAGGGCAGCACCTGGCATTCGTGGGCTCAGGCTGTGGGGCAGGAGGCAGGAGTGGGGTGGGGTGGGGATGGATGTACCCCTCCATCTTCTCTCTCCATCTTCTCTCATCTCCAGAGCAGCACCAGCAGCTTGGGAAAGGACTGTTGCAAAGACACACGTGTCTGCCAGGTGACACGTCCCTGGAGGGGAGCTGCAGGGGAATAAACCAAGGACACTTTCCTCCTGGGAACAGTGGCCCCAACCACCAGAAGGTGCCAGCCCCCAGCTTTGTGTTGAAAATCCAGTGTGGTTCAGCAATGCCCCAATTTGCTCACGAGACACAGAGCAGAGCCCACCTACTCATTCTACTCATTCCTCTGCACAGCCATCCAGCGATAATGACTTTCAGTCAATGGTGTAGCTTGGAACAGATGCCCGGAGGTGAAAGGATCTGTATTCCATTACTAGCCCCTTCAACTAGCCAGGGTCCCCCAGGTTAAATATTTTTAGCAACAGCTTGTTTACATGTCAAACTTGTCAATGAGCTTCTGGGGCACTGCTGCCACAAAGCTGTGTTGGTGGCAGCCCGCAAGCTTTCTCTATGCACGGAGATAATGCCTTCTAAAGGGCTTGTCAGATATTTTCTTCCTACTGTGTCACAGGAGCAAGACTAATTTCAAAGAAATGCTCTTTATTTCTACTTAAAACTGCTAAAGAAAATATCCAGCACTGTCTTTTTTCTTGTCATCTGTTCGACAAGTGTCTCATAAAACAAATTGAGAGGTTTAAATCTCCGAGACAAAAATCAATAAGAGGATAAGTAAAGAATAGGAGGAAGTCAGCAGGCTGAGATTTATTTCATTGGAAATGTTTTTTCAATGGATTTACTAATAAATCTAAAGTGGCTGGTGCAGCTGCCTTTGATATGCGGTATCCCCTTTACTTGGATGGAAGCTGCACATGAAAAGGAGCTTTGAATACTGATTTTTACAAGGGTGTAAATCAGCAAAGCCCCACACGTTACATGTACCACCAGCATCTGCTTCAGGTAGAAGTTAAGGAAAAGAATTTGTTTTTGTGCCAGAGTTTTTCTCTGTAGCTTTGCCATTTCTTGTTTAATGTATTGCACTATTTATGATTAGGTCCTTGCTGTTCTGGACACTGAATAATTCAATGTAATAAAATCATCTCTGTCCCAAAGAGTTGAAGGAATTTCATGGGTAGGAAACAGCATTGAAATGACAAATACGGGCTGACCAGGAGTGAAATCACAGGGAATGAAGTTTGTGATGGTGGAACTGAGCTGTGGTATCTCTTGAAAACCTGCTCCAGTGAGTACTTCCCTTGTCGTGATGAGAAACTGAAAAATTTAAATTAAATGAATGTTTCAAAACACACTTACAGATAAGGAAAATGAAATAAACTCTTGAAGCAGTCCAGAGAAGGTCAGCCTGCACTGACTACCAGTCATAACAGGGTTCCAAGAAGTAAGGATGTTCTCATGAGTGACAATAATAATGGCTGTCACTGAAATTCCTGCACTTTGATGTGGACAGGAAGAAATGGAAAAGACTGCACTCCAGTCCTGAATGCCTTCCCTCCCTGCTGCACATCCCCCCTGACTGTGAGCTTTTCCAAAAGCCCTGTGGATGAAGAGGAAGCTATAATGAGCTCCTTCTTGAGTAATAAGGGTGGTTTGCTCCAGTTGGCACACATGACAGATGGCTGTGGGTAGGGAGCGAGTTGCTGGGGTCTGTGTATGTGCATATGTGCTAGGAGGGGTTCCAGGATGGTTCCATGGCTCGCTATTCTATTTCAAATTAAACAAATAGTCCTGGATGCTTTTACAATGTCAGATGGGGAATCAGCCAGAAACTAGCTGATATCTTATTGTTCCTTGTTCTTCAATCGATTCTGCATTTTTCAAAGGAATTCTGTGCACCAAACATGTATCAGAACATGGTTAAGCTCCGTTGTTCCAGTTCACAAATTTGATGTTAGGAAGAAATGTTGGAAGTGAGAGTAAATCGACAGAAATGGCCATTTTCATCCCCTTATATGGTTTTTCTCAAGTCAACATGAGAAACATTTCACAGCTAACTGTGAAAACTGGCACCTCATTACCTACTTTATTATTTCTTATGACTTATTAAGGGTTATTATCATTGTCCATTATCCTTTTTGATAGTGCCTACCCTGACTATCCTATCGTGTTATTACTGGATAGTAGCAGCAAACTCTTACATTTAGGTCACTTTAACAGCTTGTATTTAAAGATTCCCATGGATATTAGTCTGAAGGGTGCAACCAGTGCTGTGATTTGCACAAGGTTCTGAAAATGGAAGCAGGGAAAATGTGGAATGAAATCTGTGTGTGGTTATATGCTAGATGACTGTGTCATGGAGCCATACGCACTGGGGGAATGAACTGAAGTTGCCTGACCTACCTAAAATCTGTATTTTCCATAACTTTTGAGCACCCTGTCTTGGAATCAAGGCAACCTTGCATCAACACAGTGGTTTTAATGCAGATATGTTTATGTACATTGTGGAAAATCACACATATGTTATTGGGAAAAGTCAGACAACCTTCATAGTGGACAATGCTGCCACTGTTTTCCACACCACACCTTCCTAGTTGAAATTGGGATAATACATTCCCTGTGCCACAGATATAAGGATATATTAAGGCTATATTATGTGTTTACAGATGGGTTGCACCATGAATTCACCATATTGAATGTCATATTCCATACAACCCCTAATTCCATACCCTACATGCAGAGAGGGCAGAACAGTTCTGCAAAACAGGCAGGTGCGATCTCCATCTCCTTGGGGAGGATAAGGAGAATTGACAAAACCCATCTTGTGAGTCAGCAACACAGCTAGAATCAGAACCAATCTTTCACTGTCAGAGTTTACCAAAACCTGCCCAGAGGTGTGTCATGATGAGGACTGGCCAGACCTTGGTTTGGATCCCAAGCCAGGAGCAGAACCCTTTATGTTTTGGCAGTAGAGCAGTTCGCACACATGGATTTGTTTCTCAGACTCTCCACGACGGCTGGAGAGGGAAAAGGCTGCACACTGTGCTCCACACCTCACCACATCATCTCCACGTCATGATGCCCTGTCAGGGTTTGCATTCAAAATCTGCCATCCATGACCTGATCCTCTTCGATCTCTTGCAAGATCAAAGTCTGAGGAACTTGAAAGACACACAATGACATGATTTATCCTCAGGGGAGCACGATGGCTTCTGAAATTTCCTTCGCCCCTGGATGCCACACACTGTCCCCTTGCCCAGAAGATGGAAATACTGATTTTGTTTCTGATCTGGCTTGTGTAAATATATGTGGGAGAATAGCAAATGTCATTGCACAGGGACACGGAGAAAGAAGTTGCAGGGAAGAGGGGATATTAACTCTTCCGCTCTTTTAGATTTCCAGGCTGCAGGATAATCCTACAAAATTAAATAATATGATCAGGATTTCCCCCTTTCCTCTTGACCTGACTTTTAAGCTAGGGCTAAGAATTGCAGCACATTTCTTTTCCCAAAGCAAAACACGATCCTGGATAAAAGTCAGTTTAGTTGAGAGAAAAAAGTAAAACAAAAATAGATCTTTTCCATAAACAAAGCTGCTTTCCATTTTGCTAACATAAACAGGCAGATGCATTAAGAGATCATGCCACCCAGGCCCTGGAAAAAGAAGCAGGGAAATGTATTTCTGAGTATTTTTCTGAAGGTGCAAGGATGGCTGAGCCTAAGGCAAACTGAGCAGGAAGACAAAGCTTTATAGATGGGGAAGCTTTACAGTTTCACCTGAGACTGAGTAGAATTTCCATAGGCCAAATACAGCCTCATCTCCTTCCTAAATGAAATCTCTACCTTTAGCAAGCACCTGGGCACTTGGTGTGCTCCATATTCTCACAGAAATATAGGTTTTTGCAGTTGTCTCTATGGCTGTGCAAACAGAAGTTCAGGTCTCTGGGCATGGAACTGGGCAAGTACTGGCAAAAAAAGCCTTTCAGAAATGCAAGTCTCACCTTTGCAGACTGAGGGGCTGCCATAGGTGTGCTCTATGTGAATGAAACCCTCTTCCCCAGGGACCAGAAACAAAGGGGTGAAACAAGAGAAATAAGAAATGAGTAGTATCCTAATTAAGGGCTGTTTTTTCTCACAACCAAGTTGAAATCTGGCAGCTGGGATGGACCCTGTTCTGTTAGAGCCCACATCTTTTCCCTCTCGCTTGACTCATTCCCTTGGTGACAAATTCATCCATCTCTACTGAAAGATCCACATTCTACTTAAGCCATCAGAACAATCTTTCTGTAATTGTCTGGAGATATCTACAGTCTAGATATTTACAGTCTGTAGGCATCTGTATTTAAATGATGCTTTGCCATAAATCACACCCAGGAGATGCTGCAGCCTTCTGATAGGGCTGGGTTGTGATACATTTCATGTGCTGCAGAACACAGCTCTTCCCAAGGTCCTCACAGATCCCCTTTTGCTGTGTTTTTTTGTTCTAAAATCTCTGGTTCTCAAAGCAATCTGCTAATATCTCCCAAACCAGACTCTGCAGGGCAATTCTGCCTTCAAGCATCGTGCATTTGATTAAAACCAAGGTGTGCAAAGCTCTTCCAGGGCTTGGTACCATTATTGATTCAGATCAATTTAACAGACAATGAATATACTCAGTGCAAAAATGGCTTCTTCCACTTTGGCTAATATCAGAAAAGAAGATTTGGTGTTTACTTTCAATATTTGGATTCAACCTAAAGAGATGTCTAGTGACTCAAATGCTACTTCTTCAGACTGTCTCTTTGGAAAATGCTCTTCAGGATCTCCGTGGAACAGAATGACTTCTGCTTCTTCTTGCTTCCCCTTGGGTCATAAATGCAGCAAGAAGGGCCTTCTGCAGAAGACTTTGCCCTTCAGTACAGGAAGTTCCAGTCTATGTGCAAATGAAAAATATTCTAGCCAATATTCCATATCTAGGATGTTTTGCCCCTCGTCCCCCCATGTTCCCCCCCCCCCCCCCAATCTTAGAAGAGGATCTGGTTCAGCCTGTGCAGAAAGTACCTTTGGAGCAGTAGTTTCTCTGATTGGTTTTTGATAATTTTTAGACACATCTATCAGTAGTGTCAAGAAATAAGTGCATGGAAAGAACTAGTTTAGATTATTTTATCCTTTCTGATACATTTTGCTCCTTTACCCCCCTATTCCTTTATCCTTCCCTGTTCCTCCGCAGCTGCCATTAAGAACAAGTCAGTGACTCACAAAGGCACATTTTCACTCATTCACTACATCACAGCCCTCCATGCTCACCCACTCCAGGGTTCCGTGACGCTTGATCTTTGCCACCAGGAGCATCCAATTCTGTGGCCAGCGCTGAGGCCAAAGGGAACTCTACAAACCAGTTATTCTCTGTTTCCCCCAGGAACAAAACTGCGGCGATGTTACTGCCCTCTAAAGATGTGTGGATCAGCATTAAAGTGCTGACCTGTTCAACACTTCTGGCACCCTTTGAACCGGGGTGCTTTGAAGCCAAGGCTGTAACGAACTCGTGTATAATAAGCTGCTGCCCCATGCCAGGCAAGGCAGAGGTATCAGGGACTGATGGAAGCTTTTGAAGGCACAAAATGCTATTAAAAACTGTGAGGGACTAGAGAAAAAGAGACGGTGAAAAACAAATCTCCCTTCCATGCCGTGATACATCCAACTTTGGCAAGTTAGAACTAGGGTCAATAAACCGGATTTAAGTCTTAAAAATTTTGGGGTGGCTGGCTTACCGTTTTCTGCTGAAACTGGGGCTCTACTGGGAGACAGTTCAGTTCAGGGCTTTCCTCACCTTCCTGCACCAGTAAGTTGCTGGGGAAGGGAGAACCAGTCTGCATAGCAATAATTATTATCAATTGTATTGTGCTTTTTATCTTCAAAGTGCTTTACAGACACAAACTAATTATTCCTCTGCAACACCCCTGTGAAGAAGATGGTAAGTATCATTATCTCTGTTTTACCAATGGGGAGACTGAGCCAGAGCATTTAAGCGATTAGCCTGGGGCCACAGGGGCAGTTAGTGTCAGGGCTGGGAATGCAGGAGTGCCTCTGCTCCCAGTCAGCACCAGGCAACATATCTCTTTAGTAGGAACAAAAGGGAACCTTTCTCCAGACTTGGAACCTAAAAGAGGCTCATTTTTTTGGCAAGGGATTATAAACTCTTTCTTTAAAATGTAATCATAATTGGAAAAAAGGCTGTAGAGTAAGGGCACTAAAGAGGGTTGAAAGCCTGCATGTCTGCTTTATAGGTAACTCTAGAATCTGGAAATTTGGGAAAATTCCTGGAAAATTTATGCAGGGGATGTAGAGTTCTATTTCAGGGAAAAAAAAAAAAAAAGTTATATATTTGAAATTTCCCATGGAAGGAAAAGTAAATTATAATAATTTTTAAATATCAAAATGTTTCATTACAGACGTTTTCAAAATGAAACTGAACCTGAAAGTCTGTGCTCTGAAGTTCTCAGTTCAGACATGGCTTGAGGGCTTTTAAATTCCTCCATGCCTATGGGCTCTCAGTGAGGTTCTCAGGGCTTCCACAGGAATGTTACAGCTGAGCCCTGCAGTGCCTCTATTCTACCCTGTGAAAAAAATCAAACTGCTTAAAAACCATCAATAGCTTGGCACTATTTGCACTGGAACAGAAAAGGGGCAGACATGGTAAGAGGTCCAGAAGGGAAGCATCCTGTCCCGTTCTAGAGCCGTGACCCTGAGGGACAATCCATCCCATGGGACACTGCTTGCCTCCCTCACTCAGGAATGAGTTATAGACTGGGGACACTGGGAAGAGACAGACACACTTAGAGCTCCCTTCTCCATGAGATTTCCTCTGGCCTGGCTGTGACCCTTAGGAACTGAAGGGCAAGCACCAACCTCAGGCGCTGCCTAAGGAGAAGCTGAGTTTTCAGGGCAGGAGAGTAGGAATAAAAGGCATCCTTTTACTCTGAGCTTTTACTCTGAGCATTTTGGTTTGGAATCAAGAGCTGATGGACAACACAAGACTTTTTTTGCACATCTCATCTTACAGTACCTAAGAGGGGCTAGAACCTGAAAAAGTAACAATACCCAACACTGAGTCAGGGTGACACTTTTCACACAGCTCCGGTTCCTTTTCAGTCTGAAACACTGAGCCAGATCCTCAAACACTCAGAAGCTGCCATGGGGGCTGGATCTTCTAAAGAGCTCTGTAGCCCACCAGTTTGGCACTGCTTTCAATCTAGGTAGTGATTGTGCCTAAATGGGAGCTGAGCCCTTTTGCAAACCTGCCTCTGATCGTGCATGCCGAGCTGCTCTGCAAATCCTGGCTATCATTGCTCTGCATTCTTGTACTTCCTGGTTGCGAGCTGTGCTGGGAGCAAAACTATCAAAGCACCACAAGGAAACCACTCCTGCTATAATCAGGAAGCATAAAAGATCTCAGGAGCCAAAGTGTTCACCCTCTCTGCTATTTGGGCAATGGCCGTACCTCTGGTACTTCTTTATCCTTATATGGATCAAAGCTGTGCGATGGCAGGTACTATAAAACCCTCTAAAATAGGGACAATCCCAGCACTGAATAGTTTACCATCAAAATAGAAGATGAGGCAGAAAGTGTGTGCAACAGATGGACAGATCTGGCATAAGGAATCCACGGGGTAAGTGTTCGAGTGAGTGTCTCCAGTTTGCAGAGCAGAAAAGAGCAGTCAAGGATAAGCTTTGCTGCTTACCTTACCTGACCCCTAAACCTTTTGAGATTTACCCACAACAATTAATTATTCCTTTGACTGGCCAAGATGACTCACAGCTGCTCATGCCATCCCAAAGCTCAAGATCTAAGTAAATTTATTGAAATTAGTGGTGGCTTCATTCCAGGAAACTTGCATTTAGTTTTGATTCAAAGAAGCTCCGCACCCTTCCCACCTCTTGTTTCTTCCCTCTTCTAGCCCTCAGCAAATGTGGAGCTCTACAGCTTCGATCTAATAGTGGTTGAGACTCAGGAATGGGAGTCATAAGATCTGAGTCCTATTCCTGTCTCTAATACACGGTGGTTTTAAGTGAGTCACTTCCCCTCTGTCTTACTCAATATCCTTGTTTGTAAATGGGGTTAACAATACTGACCCACCTCACGGAAAAGTTGTGAGTTCATTAATATCTATGAGCATTCCAGTAGCTGACATTGTGGAGCCTCTCCTTGGCTTTAGTAGCTCTATCTCTGCCACTATCCCTGTACTTGTGTGGTGCCAAGAAATTCAGGTGGTAATAATGGGATTGTTATGGACTGTTGTGGGATTTACTTCTGAATTTACTTCACCTCCCTAATAATGAATATTGCCAGGGGGGCAGACAAGAGGAAAAGCAGAAGCTAACTCAGTTGTCATTTGGGAGAGGGTTTACCAGCTCCTGACAGGGTGAATATACTCACTCTGGTGTTTACCATTATAATGCTGTCTGCAATTTCCTGGGCACCTTCCTCCTTAGGATCACTCTGGTTTCAAGTACAGGCCCACACTCACATCACCCCTGACCTGAGCTGTTGTCTCCATTTGGTAGATGCTGACACAGAGTTGCAAATAGGTGAAGCCACTCATCAGGCTCACTCACTGTCATCTGTCTGGGACAATCTTCCCTTGATGACACTCATTGCACAAAGACTCTTCACTGGTGCCCTTTGATATTTGAGTCTTTTAGGACAACTAGACTTTAGTGAGTTGAAAATGGACATTTCAGACTTTCAAATAACACTGTCTTTGAAGCTCTGATCTCACTTCTTCCTTCATAGGACAGGAACCTACAGCTTTCAGAGCCCAATTCTTCCTTCAGCAAAGTCCATCCCACCAAAAGCTGACACCGTATTCATCTCTACCTGCTTCAAATACGGTTTTTCCATATTGGGTCAGTGGGCTAGACAGCTTTGAAGTTTGCTTTACTTAATTGTACACAAGTCTTTTGAACAGAGAACCTCTGTTGGCGGGCTGGGAGGGCTTGAGGATGGTTCGTTCTGGTGTCTGTCCAATCTCTCCAGCTGTAGGAAGGTGGAGGAAAATTCTTTGGGGTCCTCAAAAAGCTGGAAACCCCTTGCTTTTTCCAGGAAGGAGCAGGCTTGTGTGTATTGCACTGCTGGTCAGGCCTTTCTGGGTACTTCTCCTTTCCCCTGAGTGCTGCTACCCTGCAGCCTTGGCTGGCTGGTAGCTCCAGCAGCTGCACCCTCAGCTGCAGCGTCTCCTCTCCATGGACAGGCTGACAGAGCTCAAGGGCAGGAAGGAGATGCTGCAGAATCATCACCTGCTGCAGCAGCTGAGCCACGGCTGCCTGCAGGACACACAAGGGTGGAATGTGGGGGTTGACTTCTCAAAGCAACCCTGACAAAACTGTGGAGAGAGAAGAGAATCACAAGGAGGAAAGGCAGGCAGAGGAACTAAAACTGGTGGTTTGAGTCTTACCCAGCCCAAGAGAAACCACAGTGCTTTTCTTCTGACAGTGACCCCCTGTGTAGAACTGTGCTTCTGAAACACTGGGGGTTTGAAGCTGCATGCAGGAAGATACAGGAGGCAACCCTGACATTGTAGAGTATGTGTGTGGTCCTTGTTGAAAAAGTGTATGAGGCAAAAATAAACAGGTAACAAAAAGGTTAAAAAGGTAATAGATTTTTTTTTCCTTTGACTAAATCTTGCTGGTTTTACCATCCTACTTCTAGACTTCCTATAAACAAAAATTTCACAGAATTGTAGGATGGTTTGAATTGGCAGGGACCTTTAAAGATCATCCAGTCCAACCCTTCTGCCAAGGGCAGGGACATCTTGCACTAGATCAGGTTCCTCAAAGCCCATCCAACCTGGCCTTGAACACTTTCATTGATAGAGCATCCACAACTCATCTCTGGTTTGCAAACTCAGGCCCACAGCTGTGGTACCACTCCACCAGGTAGTGTCAGAGGGCTGCTCAAGGGGCTCCACGTGCCCAGCTGATCCTGTGTGCAGCCAGTGCCATGGGGCACACAGAGCCGTGCCACAGGAATGGGCTCTGCTCCTCTCACCTGATCACCCTCCTCCCCCTCCAGTGTGACTGGCACTGCTCAGCCTCTGTGCCCACAACCTGGGCACCTTTCCAGCCCATTATTAGTCACCTTATGTCCATGTTCTTGAGATCAACTGCCCCAGTCTTCCCTTATCTTTTTTCCTTTATCATATGTTATTTGGAAGGCAAATTTCACGAGAAGGATCATGTCTAGCTTCAATTTGTTCATTGCATAGTACATAAGAAGCATTAATAATAGCAATAGTATAATAAATCACAGCATCACAGTAACACATGAGTTAATGTTCCTTAAAATCCTATGTCAGCTTACTGAATTACAAGCAAACATATTTGATACATGAACTAAAGGCCTCATGTACTTGCCAAGGCTCAAGGCCAGTTCACAGATTCACATCTCTCTCTGACACTGCTGCTTGTTGTAGACCTCCCCACATTGTTTCCCTATACCTGCTGCTAGAAGTGTTAACAGCTTCAAGAAATGCACCCAAAGAGAAGAGCTAGAACTTGGTTTAAAGGAGGCACTGGTTTTAAATAAGTTTTGTATATTTAATGTTTTAAAGTCTGACTTTGGGATGTCAGCATATTGGAACTGTGGAAGGGGATCATACAGTTAATACTTCATCCACTCAGAAAAAGAAGACTCTGCATTCTCAAGGAATTTCAAAGAATTTCTACTGGTATAAATTGCTGTAACTCTGCTGATTTGAAAGAGGAAGGAGACAAGAAGGATGTCCTGGCGGGGGGTAGGTTAATCCCCCTGGGGTTGCCAGACTGATGAACTATTCCCTGTTTTGCTACAGATTTCTTGTGTGACCTTGGGCAAATCACTCTCCCTCTCAATATCACAGTTTCCCATCTGTAAACTGGTGAGAGCAACAACCGCCCTGCCCCAGAGGGGTGTTTGGAGGATAAATATGTTACAGGCTTGGAGCTGCCGGAGGGAGCACAATAGTGACAAGGTTCCGACAAATCCTGAAGATAGATAGAAGCTGACAATCAGGCAGACTGCTATTAGCAGCTGATTCATTCTTTCTGCTTAATGCATATTTTTAGCAGGCTGTTATTGACTAGACAGGCACACAAGTCTGTCAATTAACAATGTTATAATGAACTAAATCTCTGCATCCGTAGCCTTTGCAGGGTGAATTCAGAACTCCCCAACCCTGTGGCACAACACCTGCAATACTAATAAAAGGTGATGATCTTCCTATAAGTCAAGTGGAGATGCCATGTGCTGTGCCCAGGCACGACGGGCTTTTCCACCGAGGGGTTCTGAGCAGCTTCATGTGCTGTACACTGACAATTAAGAAGTCTTATGTGGCCACGGATTTATTACAATGTGTTCATAAACCCTTGTCAAGGCACCATTTCAATACAATCATGGCCAGACATTCCTGTGATTGGTACTTAGAGCCCCTCTTGCAAGCTGCAATATGATCAGGGAACACTGCTTAATTGTACTTCTTTTACAAAGTGATGAAATGTAAAGCTCTGCTCCCGGCTCGCTGGCTGGCACGGGAGTCTCAGCAAATATGTGATTCTCGCACTGCAGCTGGACTCTAATGACATGAAAGGTGCTAATGCAATGCAACTGGAACCTTTAATTATCCTGGTGACTAATAGGAAATCTCTCAAAGGGTCCAGGAGAAAGGGCCTTATTCTTCATGGAGAGTTCCCTGAACTGTGCTTAGAAACGGGGACAGACAAATAGCAAATCTAAATAGACCTGAGTCCCAGAGCTGCAGTGTCTGGGAGAAGGTTTCTCTTTCCTTTGGCAATTAGCTTGTCAGACATTGTAAGTAGAGAGGGAGAATAACGCTGGACCCATTACTGAGTTACAGGAATTGGTACCTAAACTTGTTCCACATCCGGCAGGTAACTGGCTAAACCTGCTGATGAAACAAAAAGATCTGGATTGACTTTGAATGTGTTTGTGTTCAAGGAAGAGAAAGAGTGACAGACAGACAGCTGTCTCTCACTTGCTAATTGAGTGGTGACTGTCAGATCTTAATGTACCTTGGGGATCACTTCTGTTTGATACAGACTTTCAGATCCTATTTCTTAAACTTTATCAAAAATCTTTTTATTGCAAAGCATCTAAGCTGAAAGCCATGCCGGCCACATTGCCTGGATTTTATGGAGAACTGCACAATGTATGTAGGGTTGGGTAGTTTGTCACGTTGCTCGGTGCTATTGCTGCCCGGTTTTCAGACTGATGCAGATTCAGCCTTGTGTCACTATCAGCTGCATCAATTTTTCTCCACTAATTATGTCAACCACTGATAGAAAGGGAACAAGGGCTAATATGACTTATGTGATATTACCTGGCAGCTCAGAGGTAGGAGTAGTCTGCAGACATAAGAGGAAAACTGTGTCTGTGTCTTTATTCACCCTTCCTCTCAAGCCCTTGACAAAACTTGGCAGTGCTGGGTAATACAACATCAGTTACAGGGATTTTAAGGAGAGAATAAATCACTTTCCTGAAGAAATTAAAAAATCAATGTCATTTTTCAAACCATGGGATTTAATCCATGCCCCAGATATTACAGAAGATAGGGAACTGTTGAGCTGCTGAAGGAGCTGTGGTGGTGCTGAGAGTGTTAGGAGTCAAGGCAGAGAGTCAGAAATGCAGATCAAATCTTGCTTTTCTTGTGGCATGGCACAATTGCACTACAGCAGTGCAGTGAGTGTGAGTGTGAGTGTGCAAGGGGCTGTGTCAGTGTGCAAGGGGCTGTGTCAGTGTGCAGCTGTGTCCACATTCATGTCTGTGTATGGACTGCTTCACTACCAGGTTCACAACTGTGCCAGGGAAGGAATGGCCGTGGATTTCTCAGGGGAAAATGCTGCTGCGCTCCCTTAAACCAAACCAAACCAAAATAAGAGATTCCATGGGCATTCAAAATCACTTTCTACCAGCCAGTTCCAATCATGAGCCCCCCAAAATGCTGAAGGAGCTCTATCAGTGCCTTTGAAGCCTGCAAACGTATTGTTGCTGCCACCATGCAAGCCCAGGCAGTCCTAAGTCTGTTACTTCTCTCTGTTCCTGCTCTTCTGGTTAAATGCACCTGGGAATAAGTAATTGTTTATGTCATAAAAAATTCATCATAAACAAATGGGATGGGCAAGCCAGCTGAGCAAATGCTGGGGAAATTAGTTAAAAAACTCTGGGATTGGTATAATTGGTAGTGCACTTCTCGGGATCAGGATGAAAGCTGTGTGTTTTATATGAAAGTGTAAGAGGGGACAGGCACTGTGTGTACCTGGAGAGAGAGAAAGCATTCCATGTGTAACTGTGGCTTGGCAAAAGCACAGGCACTGTTGATAGAAACACACAGAACAGATCACTGGCAGAGCAGAGGAGTGATGTGATAAGAAATTTAAAGGCCAATTTTAAATCTCTCACAGAGATCTCTGATTTACATCAGTGCAAACAAGGGCAGAGACATGGCCTAAGTCAGAGCTGTAGGCATTGTTCAAATGTCTCGGTTGTTTTGTTTTTGTTTTGTTTCCTATATAGATAAAAGATAAAGAAAGCATATATTCTTTGTTAAATAATGCTCAGTGCTAAGGGACTTTCCAGGTCCTAAAGCTGAGGCTGAATGAGTTTGCTTACATGTGGAATTGCAGCTGATCCAAGCGCACAGAAAATAAACAGTGCATGTTCCTCCATCCCTTGAACCCTGTGAGCTACTTTTGTGGTTATCATTCCCTTTGCTACTGCCTTATCTCCTGCCATGTTTACAAGATTCACCTTGTCTGCTACCCAGAGCTGCTGCCAATCACAGAGGGTCTGGGAGCACAGGCAGAGAGAGGCTGGTTGAGTGCAGCCCTTGGAGTGGCGGGCGGCACTTTGATAGCGCCAAACACCGCGCTGAGGGGACAACAAATGGAGATGTCAGTGGGACTGAGCAGAGCTGGGAATTACAGAGCCCTGTTGTAGCGGTGTGCTGAGCAGGAGGCCATGAACCAGAGGGAGTGTGTGCATGGCAGCCCCACGGAGGTATCTGATACTCGGTGCTGCTGCGGGTTTCCAGGCAGACTCAACTGCAGCGTGATTAGATTTAAACCATTCCTCCTTTGTCGTTCCATTAGCAAGCAATAAAGCATGATGAATGTGGATGGGAAAAACTAGATCTGGGCTCTAAGGCACCCAATCATCTCTGCAAACCCTTCCAGGGCAGGTAAGAGACTCCAACCACTGCCTTGCTTTTTCTTTTATTTCCTGACTGGGTCAGGGGCAGCTGTTATTACAGATGCTCAGTCTTTGCACCATGGTGGAGTTGCCCACTGGTGGGAGCCTCTTCCAGACTGTTGGCCAATCTTTGTTACCATTCTGTCACTCCTGTCTTGGTCCCAAATGGATAATGCACACACCAAGCTGTAAACACATTTCTTAGCAATTAAGTGTCCTGGCTAGAAAACAACCCAATGGCAATATTACATAGATTTAAGTTGCCCAGGAGGTAATCCCATTTTCTTACTTGGCTGTCTGTCATTTTATAATTGAACAGCAAGAAGTTCTTGTCATTGCTGCACGTTACATTTGTGTAACAACGGAGCGGCCGCCAAATGGCTGCGAGTCAAGAAGCACATTGAGCCTAATCCTAGGAACTACAAAGCCAGGCAATCCGAGCAGTCTTTGGTAACCCTAAGATAACTCTGAGAAGTTAAAAGTGAGAAATGTCTGCTAAGGTAGAAGTATGTTCTACACTGTAAACAAAAGTGAAAAAACGCAACTTGCAAATATTTGCCTGCAGATCTCCGGGTGCTGCTGAGTGTGCTTCACTTTGTGTTTCTATCAAAGACCATTCTCCAGCCAGCCTGAATCACTGCAGCATTGCTCTTGTGCACCATGGAATTTGGATTTCTTTTGGATTGCAGCCTCTTGTGCTGTTTGCTTAAACACCTAGCTATTGACACAAGTAATTTAGCTGCAAATCTCCACTTTCCTGGGAAAAAAGTCCTTCAAAGGCTGCTTAAGTGCTTAAAACCATGGCCCCAATATTCTTCCAAGGTTGCAAAACCCAGAGGAAAATAAGCCAACCCCTTTTAATTTAAATTGGAAGTTACAATTTTCCCTCAGTCTCATGATTTTTGGTGAGCCTGACCCATGATTTAGAATGCTTCAGCTTTGCAGTACTCCATGATGTAGATACAGCCTCTGCAAGATGGGTCCAAACAGCCTCTTAAAGATCATTTATTAGTTCTCCCTTCCATTGCCCTCCCTTTTCTGGGATGCATTTAACTAATTATTTTTACATGGTCTTTCTGCCTGTAATTTTTTTTTTTTTTATAAATACTTGTGGATTTAGGGGACCAATAAAAAATTCTTCTATTTTAAAATTGAAAGATGAAAACCAGTGTAATGAACTTGCCACTTCCTTAAAGTTCTGGTAACTTGGGTGTGATCTGATGGTACAGAATGATTCATGGGATAAAATTATAGACTTATGCAGGTGTGTACAAGAGCCTGGGTGGGGTGTAGTCAAACAGGGAATTTTATATGGCAATAAACATGGGCATGTGGTATAAAGAAACTGTACTGCCTTCAAAAAACCCTTATTTTATTTTATTTTTATTTGATAAGGACAAATTGAATGACCAGAATGGTCAAATATAGACATAGCTTTCCTCTTCTTCTGGCAGAGTCCAACAGAGATAGCACTGTGTACCTTTGAGCAGGTGGAACCTGGGTCTGATTCTTAGCAAATGTGCAGCTCATGCCTAGATTCTCATTCCTGAAGCCTGGCTTTATTGGAATTGGACAACACGGCAGAACCTAAGCTGAGGTAAACCTTCCTTTGAAGAGAGTGATTTTGGGGCTTTCTCCTTGCACCGCTGTTGCCACAGTGAGTGCCAGTCTTGTTCTGGGAGCCCCATCTCATCTGGCTGCTGGACCAAGGGAAAAGCTCTGCTCCTGCAAGCAGGGAGCTGCAATCTCACACCTGATCAGTGCCAGATCCAGTGAAGGTCAGAAGGCCAAAGGTTGAGAAATCTGGCTTGCAAAGCAAATAGAAGTGTTTCTGTTTGCAGACAGAAATGCTGACTGTACACAGAGCCACAGGAACTTCCAAACCACAAGAATTGCCTCTCACTGCTTCCCTCTTCATCTTCTTTTCCTCCACCACCAACCTTTTCTCTTTCTTGCCACTATTGGCCTGAAATTCTTCTTGCCTGAAGCCCCTGCTGTCTGAGACAGCCTACACACGTCTGCCTGAACACCTCTGCTGCCTTCAGATCTCGTTAGAAGAGAGATTTTAAAAAAAGAGACACGAACTTGGAAGCTGGTAAAAGTTATACAGCTCTGCTGAAATCAGGGGAGTTAGGCAAATAAGAATTTTTCAAATGTCAGGCACAAATGTTTTGCTTTTTTTTTCTTCATGCAGTTTCTCTCTCCCTCTGTGGTTTGTTATCATTCAGCTCTGCAAAGCTTTGTTTAACTCTAGGAAAGGCCATAGGAGTTGGAATTAGATCCAATTTTGTTTGCACAGGAGTGTGTGGCTAAGGCTGGGCCTTTGAAAAGGGTGCATTATACACTCTGGAGGTTTTGGGAGATCATTGTAACTATTGCTTTAGGGTCAGATAGCACCTGACTCATTCCTCTCTTACAACATCTTACTCCACAGACAAGTCCCATTTGCCACAGTAAAGGACACAGTAGGAGTATCTTTCCTGTTAAAGGACATCTGTCACCTGTGCTAAGAGAACTCTAAGAGAAGTGTGTTTTATGGGGCTCTGGCCCACAGATGGTTCTTGTGTCTTAACCATTATCCCCCTATACTCCAACACTCCCCAGATCATATCTAGAGCTCTGTGGTGGGCCTTGGGAGTTCATGGGCTTCTTAGCAAGGAGATGACAGAAAATTAGTCTACTTTGTACCAGCCAGGTATAGTTTCTGGGCTCTTAACAAAGCTGGGCTGAGTGGAGGAGTGTGTTCATCCACAGCAGCAGATCAGCATTTCCTGATACCTGGACACCTTCTGCCAAGGAGGAAGATGAGGTGCTGGAGGACACAAGTTTTAGAAGCACAGATCTCTTCACACGTCACTGCTACCAGCCCAGCATAAATCCAGTCTGTTCACATGAGCATAAAGCCCACCCCAGACTGTCCAGAAAACAAAATCAGAATGCAGTACTTTCTCTGCATAAATAACTAGCAATTCCTGAGGAAATGGGTCCCAGATTTCCCTATGAATTGGGGCCTTAAGTTCTGACATAGGGAGCTATTCATGGAGGAAATTCTAATTGAGTCAGGTTGTGCTTTTTCCACAAATTGTTTACCCACTGTCTGGGTCTTTACTTGATTCCTGAAGGGACTTGTGTTGCACCCAGGTGCTGTGGGGGGTAGGCAGATCTAGGTGAGCCCTCTTTGCAAGCAGAAGTCAAATTCTAAGGGTAGGAAACACATCTATGGTCCATAAGAGGGAACGATCATATGGTCACCATCTGGGGCTCAGGGATGGCTCTCTGCACTGAAATAGCAGTTGCTGTGCCTTGCTGTGTTTCCTCAACAGCAACCCAATTGGTGACACTGGAGAAAATTAATGCCAACTGTCCACTAATTTTCTGATGATTTGCTATACATGCTCCAGTGTTTTTAAAAAGAGAGACTGCAACATAATGGATCTGGAGTCTCATCTCTGACAGAGGTGTGCTGAAGTGAGTGGAGTTACCCTGGTGTAATCTAAGTTAAAAGGAAGAAACAGGCCCTGTACTCTATGTTGAAATTCTCTCATGAAACGTTTCCCAGAAATATCAAAGAATATTAAAGTTCTTTGGGAGCAGGGACTCTCTCATAGTGTGTGTGAACGGTGGCCAACACAATGGGGCTTGCTTTTGGCAGAGACCTCTAGGAGCTGCAGCAGTGCATGTAATAACACCTAACTACACCTCCAAGACATGGTGCAGGGAAGTACATCGTGTTAACTCAGTTGAGTGCCTGCCTAACCTGTGATTTAGAGGGGCCCCTCCCTCAGCGTTCAAAGGAGGAAATGAAATCTTCCCCAGGGAAGAAATATTCTGACCTTTCAGGGTCTGTGTGTATTGGCTACAGGGGAGAAGCAGCAATGAGGACGCTTGGGTTCAGTTCCCCACTTTGGCTACCTGGCCTTTGGCAAATCACTTAATTACTCTAGTTTACAATTGCCCAATTGTCATAATAATTCTTTTCTTTCCCATAGCAGGGTGGGGATGGACAGAAGGAAAGCAAATTCTTCCTACATTTATGATTACAGAGTGCTTTAAAGTGCTCTGGAGAGAGGGCAAAGGGGCAGGAATATACCACATCCATCTCTGCTAGCTGGTCCCTAAAAGCATTTACTTACAGGGCAGGCTTGCTCACTGCCTTCAGTGGTAACTCTGTAAGGACACAGCTGCTTAAGGTAACCTTTCCAAAGCACCCCGATGAGTGTCCCAAATCCCTTTGAGAATGAAGGAGTCTCAGACTTCACATTGCAGAAATATACCTGACCCCACACTGCATTTGCAAACATCTGCATCAATTTTTTTCCCATGTGAAGAGTGAAATTATAGGGCCATCAATTGCCCTAAGGAATTTAACAATCATAACAGTAAAATCTAGAAAATGAATATCCCATAACTAATATGTCACTGAGAAGTTTTCTGTTTATTGTAAAGATCATCTCAAAACCCTTCGCAGACTTGCCTGATTCACTAGCCATGAAATCTTGGTCTCATCCTTTGATCTTTCTTCAGATACTGCTTCATGTAAGAATAAGGCAGACTCCCTTGGCTTGCCTCCAGCAGGGAGAGACTGAGGGAATTTCAGTGCTTCTCTGGGCTAATTAGCCACTTGCAGGACCCCAGAGAAGTGTAATCCACAGTTTCCTATCACTACATCCATTTCTCTAAAAGCCTGGATCTTGGTCTTTACTGCAGCACTGTGAACTGTAGGGCTGACAGAGATTCCTGATTCCAAATTGCAATAAACTTCAGCAAGGCCCAGTTCTCATGGAAGAGCCAGTGTGTGGAGAGAGGTGAACAGTGTCCATGGGGTTTGTAGATACCTGAAGCATTGGATGCTATGGAAGTATTAACTTCTTTCTTCTCTTAATTCACTCCACGGGCTGCACATGGGTGTCTCAGGAATGGAAGACAGAAAAGCAGAGAAACTCTCTGTGGGAAAAGCTGCATTCCATACCCTGAACCTCCACAACACAATTTTTTCCCTGCCTGCCTCTAAGTTATTTTGCTTTCTTGCTGTGTATCTAACTCCCAAGGAAAGATCTTGCTGATTCAGCCTGAACCCTTTTCTGTTGAGTCACCTCCTTTAGCTCCCAAATTAAAAGGCCAACAATTGCCTGTATATGAAGATTTAGACAATTGCTGCCTTTTAACCTCAGCATGAGCTGTATGGCAATTTCCTGCTGTTCTGTGTGAAAAGCCTAATTTAGGAAAGACTGTTGTTAGAGACCAAACTACTGGATGAGCTGTTCTTCCCTCCACACGTGGAGCCAGGGCTCCAGACATCCAGTGCAAGATAAACCCTGCTGGAATGCTGCATTCCACACCGAAGACTTCTCAAGAAAGCTAAGATCTGATGCCAGATCCCAGCTGCAGTGAGGAGCAGGAATGTATCTAACATCAGGCAAAGGACAACCTGGCCCTTTTTGCTGTGAGCTCTTTGCATCTCATATCTTCCATCCAGTGGGTGCTGAACCCCTTTGCTTTCCCGAGCCACAAACACCAAAGCTGCCCTAGAGCTTTGCTGAGCCCAACACAAATCTGTCCCCAGGAGAAGCATCTGCCTCCTCCAGCTGCCCTACTGGGTAACCTAACAGTGCTTCCCCTTCCCAGGTCTCTGCCTTTCCTTGCCATGCTCTCAAGCCCTCTGCTGTGATCACTTCTTCCTCCTAAACCCTGATTCCTCTTGCTTCTGCTCTTGTCAGCCAAGATTTATTGTTCTCAAGGGACACTGATGCAGAACATGAACCTCTTTCTCTGACCCCTTCAATGTCTTCTGCTGCTGCTGCTCTGCATCGGGGCAGGCAACGCTGCCATCTCCAATGGGAAGGGGGAGGAAGGACATGCTTAAAACACAGAACAGAAGAGCTCTAGTTTGAGTTTGTATCTTATTTCTCTGCCTCTGTTCCCTGATCAAATCAACACGTGTGGCATTTCTCTTCCTGCCCTTGGTGCTAAGCAAACAAGGGTGGCAGGGTGGTATATTAGGGTCATGTGAGGGTGCAGCAGGCACTGTCTGCTCCCAAAGACACGGGGAACTGACAGGGATAATGTGGCTGTAAGGCCAGGATCCTCACCAGGCAGGGCCCATCCCACAGCCCTCAAGGGAGCAGGCAGGGCTGGCCAGGGAGTGGCAGCCAACTTCAGCCTGGAGTCCACAGCATCAGACAATTCTGTGGTGATGAGGGAGGTCCGACCTCAAGCCAGGAAGTGAATCCACAGGTCAGGATCAGGCCTAGGAAGGCTAATAATGGTCAGACACAGCCCAGTTATCACCAGGCAGGTCCCCAGTGATGAGTCTGGCCTGAAGTCAAGCTGGGAAATTAGTGGGTCAAGATAACCAAGGTCCCCAGACAGGCACAGGCACCTTTGCTCACTGGTGACTGGAGAGCCAGGGCTGAGCTTCAGTGAGACTCTTGGCCATGGGCAGAGGGTGGAGGCTGCAGGTCAGACTGATTAGGGCCATTAAAACTTATTAATGCTCTCAGATCCCTTATAGACAGGTATTATTTCTGGCTCTGCCACTGACTTCCAGGTGATCTTGAACAAATCCCCTCTCCTGTGCTTCTCCATCTTACCTGAGTTTAAGCTGGAAGAACGTCCAGTACTGTCTTCTTCTCCAAAGCTTCAAATTAGTAAATAGGAGCAGTGAATGCAGCATTATTTTTCAGTATGCTTGTAATTGCAAGATGTGCACCTATTAGCAGCATGGGAGTCACAGTAGCTCCTCCACACAAGAATCTTTTATTGTTCACATGAGTAGCTTCTCATATTTTCCTCTAACAAGCTTCTGAGTATTTCCGGCAGAATTCCTGTGAGATTAAACATCATATAAAATGTATTTGTCTCACGCAAGATATGACTTGCTTTTGAACCATCAGCAATCATCCCAGCAATTGCTAGGATACAACTGCATTTTTTTATTGTTATTACTATTTTTCCATTTTCTGTCCTGGATCTTGTAAGCCACCAGTTCTATCACTAATTATGCTAACAAGGTCCTGAGGTTGATTTAGAGGCTCTGTTATAATGCCAGCCTCTGAGTTTACATCTCAAGTATCGGCATGTTTATTGTAGATGTCTGTTAAGAGAAGATACTTTTTCCATGCTTGTATGAGGAGTGAGAGCAGGAGCCAGAGTTGGAGGGGAGCAGTGCAGAATTACACACAGCAATGAGAAAAAGCAAATATCTGCTGCATCTGCATCCTTCTGGCAAAAGGACTGACACTGCCACGGCACACAGAGGTTTGCCTGGAGCTTCTTGTGGACACCTAATATTCAATTTCGTAGAGTCTTCCCCAAAACACAGATCAAACAGAGCCCTGAAAGCAGAGTTCACCCCTGAGGGCCGGCCCCCTGTTTGGTGTGTTGATAACTTTGCAGGGCTGATGTGTGTGTTAGTCACCCTTGCTGGTTCATTGCTGATGTGAACGACAGAGGTTAAATAATTGCGAAAGCAGGGCTGATGTCATCACGGCGCCTGACTGGAGCTGCTCCTTGGAACTGCTGAGAGAGATGGATTTGCTTTGCTTCTGCCCAGGAAAGGGGTCACAGCGGGCAGGGGTTCTCACCCTTCCCCAGCCCTGCAGGCCAGTGCACAATGTCTGTGTGCCTGAGTCACCCCCACCTTCCCCAGCCGCTGCAACAGCACCGTGAGGAGCTGAGCTGGAGACAGCAGCTTCCCTCTGCAGTCCTCCCTCCCTGCTTCTTCCTCTTCCTCCCAGTCTACAGGGGTCCTGGGGACTTGTAAAAATCAGATGAATGTACATCTACAGGGCCCTCCTCTGTACACTGTACCGCGTGTGCAGGCCCCAGCACACAGGTCAGGATCTGGTTTGTTGGGTGTACATGGAGAATTTTCTTGTACAGACCTGTTCTACTGACCATGTCATGTGTGTATCACAGATAAGCTGAGCATGTATCATGTAACCTTGTGAATGTAGATGGGCCTTTTTTACTCACTGTTTAACATCGAGAATATGCCTTGGCTCTGTATGAGACATAAAAAATAAAGACAGAGCCTGCCCTAAAGAGTTTGTACTCTAAATGTCAGACAGAGAAAAGACAGGATGTGCTGTGGTGAGAGAGACTTCTGATGTGTTTGTAATTTAAATAGGAAAAAAACCCTAAACTTGCTTCACAGGAAAAGAGTGTGTGCCTGTTTGTTTTTAAGAGGACTTGAGAAAAGAAAAAGTAACAGTTTTATGACAGTTTGCTGGGGGAGAGGCTTCTTTTAACACCTGCTCTAAAGCTCAGGAGAAGGAACTGGGTGTGCATGCCTGTGTGGTCTGGAGTGTCTGTGCCTATTGTTCCTGTGTTCTCTGAGTGAAATTCAGTTCTGGCTTCTGAGGGTGCAACTTGCAGCTGACACCAGGGCTGCCTTTATTGGCACATGTGCCAATCCCTTTACTCCTTGAGCTCTTCCCTGTGGCTCTGTTGCATTTGCCTGCTCTGTGTCTAATCCCTGTCTTGTGTTGTGTTTTATGCTTTTAATGAGAAGGGATAGACAGCAAAGCAAAACTTTCATGCTGTGATCATAGGAGAGAAGCTATTTATTTCTGTGTTTCATGTGATGCCATGAAAACAGTCAGCAGTCTTACAGGAGAGCTCTGCAGCATCCACAGCACCTTTGCTGATGCCAGCTGACATTCTGTAGCACGTGCCCCTTGCACTGCTGTTCTGCATCCTCAGGCTGTGCAATCAGGAATTAGTAGTGCAAGGAGCACATTTTACCCTTTTTTAGGTGCACAGGTTTCCAGGTCTAAAACTTCTTCAGTTCTGACTAGGATTTGTCAACGTTTTTATTATACATGTACACATTTGTATTTTAGGAAAATGAAGTGCTGGGTGTGGGTATGTGCTAATGCTAAAAAGGAAACACAACCATATGAAGCTTCCTGAAGCCTTATATTAAAATACCAGAAGGGTTTGACTGGGTTGTAGAGGTATGTGGAAAAGCCTTGGTCCACCTTGCTGCTAAAGGCAGACACTCCCCTGGATTTATTTCAAAGTGGTCAAGACCACAGATGTAAGCAGGAAAGTTCAGTGGGCCACACCACCTTTGTGAGAGACTTGTCACAGCTGGAGAGTCCCTTGTGACACTGGGATATAATTTCACCCAGGAAGCTGTTTCAGGGTACTGGAGCCTGTCAGAAGTTTGAATTCCTTTAGTGGTGTCTATATTGTCAGCTTGAACCTTCAGCAGACAGTAAAGGCCCAAACCCCAGTTTGTTCAAATTGTCTTCACACTGGCTTGGTTTTACTGCGGAGAGAGACTCAGTTTCCCTGGCTTGAATTTTACTCCACAGTTCCAGAGGAAGTGTGAACACAACTAGGGCTGTTTCTGTGGCTTCAGCACAGTGTCCTGAAATGATGTGTGCAAATAGGACTCCAGACCAATCATACTGCAAATTTAATACTAATTACAGCAACAACATCCTGATTACTTGGGGGGAAGTAAAAAATAATGCAGTGATACCTGCAGAGCACAGGGCAGGACCCTGACCCCTCAGAGCTGGCCATTTCCAGCTGCTGTGCCAAAGCACACTGGTTTGGTGTGGTGGTGGCAGAGAGCACACAGCAGTCCAAAGTCCCCATGGGAAGCTCTGGTTACTGCCTCGCATCCAGCTGAGCTGGATCTGCCCAGGAAAAGGTGGAACCAAACCCTCCTTGCCTGTCTCCAGCTGCAGCCTGGCAGTCAGACCCACTGTTCCACTTTGCTAAGGACTGAGTACAGCCAAAGGAGGCTTTGTGGCTGGGCTGCTCTGACCACTGCATGTCCTCTGCAACCCAAGCAGGATGATCACCCACCTTGGAAGGAGCTACGTGATAAAGGGAAGAATGCCCTTTTGAAGGAGCAATTTAAAGAAATGTCATTTCCCTTAGCAAATCATCTGGTTTTTTTGTCTTTATGTTCACATCTACTACCCTTGAATATAAAATTCAGTCCTGTAGACTTCAATTTGTTACTGAAAATAGTACTTTTGACCAGTTTTGATACTTTTTCAATATATTTTTAGAGCAAGTCATAAGACTCTTTACATGAATAACCGGAATTAACCTTCATTTGTGCCTTAATTTGAAGTTCAACTTAACATAATCAATATTTTGTGGTCTACTGCAATCCGTTCAAGTCTGTTTATCCAAGGAAATTATTTGTTCCCCTTCTGCATTTGAGGTAGAAATGGACATAATTAATTCCACAAACTATAAGAAATTGAAAGAACCAGGACTCTGAGGCAATACACCATGTCCAAATTCAATACCTGTGAAGTGCATGCCCACCTCACTTAATTTTTAGCATATAATATAGCAAGTGTTTCTCAGCAAAGTGTTCCAGTTCAGCTTTTGTACATTTTTAGCTCTTTTGTGAAGCCTTTTTCCCCCCCACAGTGAAGGTGATTGTATCAGGTGAAAATGCTCATATTTGCTGACATCAGACACTGAACGACTGAACAGAGTTCATTGTTGTTGTCATGAGGTGTTTTTGGATGAGCTACATTTATAACCACGTAATTTGCTACCAATGTTTCATTGTAATTTACCCTCTAGAGAGCTCATCATGTCATAAACTTCAGTAGGTACAAGATCAGTTCATTCTAATTTTGAGATTGTATCATAAGAAACATTTAGTGCGTTGTGAAATAAATCCAAGAGGCGTTTAATCACCACGAGTCTGTCATGCTCATCTTTGTCATCCTTAACAAACTTAAAAACTGCAACTGGGCAATTCTCAGCTAATGTAAAAAGT
Source organism: Eopsaltria australis (assembly GCA_034509425.1). Classification (NCBI taxonomy): domain Eukaryota; kingdom Metazoa; phylum Chordata; class Aves; order Passeriformes; family Petroicidae; genus Eopsaltria; species Eopsaltria australis. The sequence goes on from JAVTVJ010000394.1 coordinate 795,364, forward strand.
AACATCTCATGGCTTTAAGTGCAAGCCAGACAGATGATCATCTTGTGGGGACGTGCCTCAACATTTCTGTGCACTGGAGGTTGACAAAATGATAGAGCCTCTGTGAGTCTGAAACTCTTGGCAGCCAAGGAGGAGTGATTGAAAACTTTGATTACACAGCTCTCAAGATCAAATGATTGTTTGATCAAATGCTTATTTATAAAATAATTTGCTGTGTTTTACAGAACGTGAGGATGCTTATTTTGCTTCCAGCTAATTGCCCAGCTAATTTTCCTGTAATTTATAGATGGTGATGTGTCCAAAAATTAACATTAGTCTTATTAGACAACAGTGAATTACGAAGCTCAGACTATCTGACTTTTTCAATACTTGCTACATTTTCAGATATTCTCATACAGTTTCACTGTTGCCTTCAATAACAATAAAACAGATTTTTTTGTTGTTATACAGCTGAGTGGAAAATTATTTTCAAGAACACCTCATTATTTCCACAGTTTGAGAATTTGTGTGTGCAGAGTAATGCTAGTGCAAATCACTTAGAGATATTCACACTTATTTTTGCATGTTGTGTTACTATTCTACGTTTAAAATTTGCTATTAATTTTTTTGAGAAAGCAGAAGTTCTTGCTTATGAGTGAGTGGATGCAATTTGATCTTGTACAAAGTGGGCAGAAGATCTGAAACATTCTGCTCAAATATAGTTCCAGTTAAGTCAGTCAGCAGCATCCCTGTGGGAGTGAATACCCACATTGAGACTCCAGGTTGTTCTCGGCTCTCAGCCTCACTGTGGCAGAATCTCCAAGCAGTAAGAGCAGTGTAGGAGTTTACTCCATTCTCCCTCAGTTCTCCTGTGAAATTATAAGTGGGTTTTTGTGCTAAACTCAAATGCAGCCATTTCCCTTTTGGTTTCCACCATACACTTCTGATTTTACCTTCTGTAATGCTTTTAGAAGCTCGGTGCACAGCAGCAATGCAATATAGAAAATCTTTTTATTGAGTAACACAGCAGCTGCTGTGCTCTGGAGCAAACTCTGTTTATGTGCAGCTAGGCTTGGATAAAAAAATGTGAAAAGCTCTGGGAAGACCTTTACCTGGAAACATCCCCACATCTGCTGTCTTCTGATTCAAGATCTTGTGTTATAGCACTGGAACTTAGTCCTGCTTTGAGCAGGAGTGCACAAGGGATCTCTGAGGTCTCTCCTAATCCAATTGCAATGACCCTTTTCATTGATCTTCTGCAATAAAAGTCATTAGTACCTGTACATGGCTTAACAAAACTTTCAAACTCCATTGTGGCTTAGAAAAGTTCTAGTTCAATGGGAAGCTGAGCCCTTACCTTAGATTCCTCATTTAGCTTTTTACTTCCCATGGGCTGGAGATAAAATTGAAGCTGGGTATGCAAAATTCCTGCCACAGTGGTGAGTTGGCCCCACAGCATCCCCTTGGGTTATCTGTGGGGGAACTGGAAATAGGACCCAGGGGGACCTTCTTTATGGGATCTGGGTTCCTGGATTGGCTTGATTTTCCTCAGACTTCTGTTCTTTTGGGAAAACTGAATCTGGGTGAACTCAGCTGTACATTCAGGTGTAGCATTATGTGTCAGGCACATCTGATCAGATACATGGGTTTGTGTATTTTTTTTCTGTTGCATCTGGTAAAAATCAAAGGATAGTGAAAAGAGACTGACAGCAGATGTGAGAACCCAATGCATTTGAAATGGGACAAACTGGGTGTGGGGAGAGATGTAAAATGGGGGCAAATGTGGTAATTTTCAGGGCTGAACAAGAGAGGCAGAGAAACCCCTTGGGGGCAGGGGTAAAGTCATCATCGCATTAAGTGAATAGTCTGTTGTGATTGCTCTCTGATGTGAAATAGAGTGAAAAATGACAGGATTTTTTCCCTTTAATTTATTGGAAATGTGAATGACTCAATCAGGCTTTAACTTATTTTGTATCTGCTTTATTTGGTGTGTGCTCTGCATAAACAGAGTTTTCTATTTTCCTGCTCCTGGAGATTTTGCTTCTTGCCTTACTTTTTTTTTTCTTTTTTCTGTTTATTTTTTTTTCCTTTTTCTGAAAGTAGAGCTTTGGGTGAAAAGTAGCCATAACAATTCTGGTATCAGAAACATAATAAGTTCATTCCCTTTAGCCAGGCACAATTAAACTCCAGAACTTTTCAGAGTCTCTCAAAAGGTTCTGCTCATGAGAACTGTATCCAAGCTTTTCTTCCCATCTCCTGCCTGGATGTACCCTGAAAAGCAAGCCTTGAGCTCAAGAACTCTTCCAGATCTTGATAACCGCCTGTCCCTCTTGCTCACCAGAGGATGCAGCTGCTTGCAGGCATCTGCAAGGCTGGGTTTGTGGATGAGCAGCACGCTGTGGTCAGCTGTGAGCCAGGCTGCAGCACTCCTGGGAGCTGGACAAGGTGGGACCCATGTGGCTCACACAGATGGAAGGCGACCTCTGGGCCAGCCCTTGCTGTCCACTCCAATGTAATCTCAGGGCTGAACAAGCTCAACAGCCCCAGCGGGTCTGTGTCCAGCTCTGATTTTTGGGGTAGAAATCAGATGACATGCAGCTTATGGCTTCAGTTTGTGTTTAATTAGGGGATTATCTCAAATCTGAAATGGAGCCGCTTTGAAGCGTGTGAACCAAAGCTCGATAAAGACTCCTACAAACCCCTGCACGCTGGAAATTTATAGGGTTCGCCCTGTATTTATTTGCTGTGGCTCAGTTTGAGGTGAAAGGTAGAGCTCAGCTGCCACAGCTGGACTTTTTTCTGGCGCACGTTTCTTTCTGTAGGCTGCTCTAATTTGTTTGTCGAGCAGATCGTCTGGAATCAGATTGGCCGGAGCTGGGAGCGCTCCGCTCCCTTAGCAAACACACGAGGTCTGAGAGGTGTCTGCCTGCATGTAATGAAATGAGCTGACTGGCACTTTAGCATTCCCCTGTGTACGAGCGTCTTAGGAGTAAGACACTTAATTATTATTAACATTCTAATTGGCCTGTGCGAGCGCGGATGTGAGTGCGCGGCTGCGCTGGTAGAGACGACGCATCCCACACTTCCCAAACTGAAATCAAGCAGAGCCTGCGCCTCCTAAAATTCGTATCTCAACCTTCACCCTTTTCCAGTAGCAAAACCCTGAACGGACTAAACGTGAGGGGAGAAGGAGGGAGGGGGGAAAAAAAGTAACTATTTTAAGGGAACATTAACGGGAAAAGAACACCCTGCGAAGGTCTGCAGATAAGAATGGTAAGAATTGTTCCCTCCGAGCAGTACAGCTCGTCCTGGCCGCTTCTGTGCCAGCGTACGGGAGGACATTAGCCCTTAATGGGAGACATTAGGGCTTTAAATCAAGCCCATTTTCCCGGAGCGCGGTGCCGGCGGCTGCCGCAGCGCCTTGGTGGCGGCTCCGCTCCTCGCCAGCGGCTTGCCACCACCTAGTGCCGTCCCTGGGAACTGCCCGGGCCGCTGCCAAAGCCCTTTTGAAAATAAATAAATAAATAAATAAATAAATAAATAAAAATTGCTCATTTCACACGAGCAGCAGCGGCCGTAGCAGCGGGGCTCGGCTCCCTGCGGGAGCGGACGGTGTTGGTGGAGCAGCAGCGATGCTCGCGGTGCCGCCGCTGCCCCCGCTGCCCCTCGGCGCTGCAGTGCGGGACTCTCCGGGATAATGTCCTTCCACACCTCCCGCAGAGAGAAGCACCCTGGAAACCAGTGCCTGTAGTTTCCAGCAAGGTGCTTATCTCGCTGTGTGACTGCCAGTGACGAGCAAGGTACGGGGGTTTTTTTGGCATCTTTGGGTGTCTGAAGGAGAACAAACACTGTTCTTACAAACTCGCACTCTGGAAAACACAAAAGAAACCGGCTACTTAAAATAGCTTCCTCTGTGTGCAGGCCATCTCTCTGAAAGACCTAATCTGACCATTCAGCTGTATTTACAGCTCTCTCATTCTGCTGAGTTATAATAAAAACAGAAGCAAGGTCCTCCTGCATTTAATTTAACACTAATCCTAAAATCATCCCGTCCTTTCATACTACAGGAATTATTTCTACAACTTTTACCCTTGTTAAGAACAGCATTGCACACTGAGCTGTGTTTACAGAAATCAGTGAGACTGAACTGCTGTCACAATCAAGTTTAGGGTGCCAGAACCTGACCTAAGGTCATCTTGCTAATGAAGTTAGTGCCTCATTGGCAGCACAAGTTTTCTCTATAGATATTGCAAAAAATACTTGAACTTTAAAAGGTGCTGAGCAGCTGAAGTTCCCACCAAAGCCAGTGGCTGTTGGGTTTGTCCCGTGTCAGTCCAGGCTCCGCTCATCACGTTTATTTGACAGGCAATAACCTTTTTATTGAACCCAGCACATTACACTGATGATCCACTCGTCAGCAAATATGATTGCAATAATCGCTCGGTATTTATTTAACAGCCAATTGCTGTCTTTTGGGAAAGAGTCAATTTACATAGTTCCAAATTAAAATTAATACATTTTGTAATGGTTATTTAATAAAGACCAAGGTGGGGGACTTGTCTGCTGGTGAGAGGTGAGGGTGAGAGACCAGTGTGTAGTACTCGGTTCTGCCACTGCCTTGCTGGATGACCTTGGGCAAATCACTTTGCTGCCACATTCTTTTTATTCCCTTGTAAAACTGGTATAATAGTACCCTGGTGCCACAGAGCTTAATTACTGTTTGTAAAGGATTTCAGCCTCCCCAGCAAGGAGCTGCACGAGTTCCCCTATAGCAGCCTGCTGACCCTGACTGCAGGAAATGCATGCAGCTGTTTATCTGGAGGGATGTCTAGCTAGAAATGCGTTTGAGGCCAGTGAAGTATCTTTCTTTTAAGATAAAAGAAAACCTTCTTCCTCCTACGCTCTCCACCAATGTCAGAACTTCCTATTGCTTTTAAGTGCAAAGTCTCATTTTCTCTGAATTTATGTATTCAGGAGTCTGGCCAACCCCCCTTGGTATCGATTCCGATTGATGAGGCATGTAGGAATTCTTCTCCCATCCCCAGCCTGGGCTTTCCTCATGTGATAGCATCAGACTCTCACTCCTTGTCCTGTTTCTTTCGTCTCCCTCTCCCACTCCTCCTCAGGAATATAAAGCACTTCAGAAATGGGACTAGGTTTGCAATAAGTTACTTTAATTGGATTTTTTTTTTGGGGGGGGGGGGGTATTGGTATGCACAGGTTATCTTTCAATGATTTACTGATGTACTGCCAAGCACTGCTCATTTAACCTCCTTCCTGCTCTCTTTGTGTATGGATTCCTCTAACGATACTGGCAAACAACCTTTCAGAGAGCGTGCCACACATTTCTGCAGTGAAAATCCCAAATGGAAAGCTACAGACACTGCCATTGCAGGGATGGCACGTCCCAGTCTCACAGCTTTTGGCACTCAGTCTCCAGAGGCCTGCCTGGGCACCCAGCACCTTCTAGGGTGGGCTCTTCCCCACCCCCAGCCCCAGGAAGGTAAAGGGGAGCCTTTTTTTCCTTTCTGCTTCTTTTTTATTCTTTTCCTTTTTTCTTTTTTTCCCCCCTCCCTGTGATCGTTGAGCCACTCCGACGTGAATTTATGTGTGTAATCATCTGTGTTGTAATTGGCAGCCTGGCATATGAGTCACTAACCAAATTAACTGAAGTTTCCTTTGGGGAAAAATGTAATCAGTTACTACACTCAGATACATTGCACCAAATTAACTCTTGCTGTTTGTAGGGGTTTGGGCTGAGCTGCCTGATGGTTTCCTTCCCCAAAACACAGGGGAGGAGGCCAAAAACAGAGAAGGGTCAAAAGCCCCAGGGATGGGGATTTCTTTCTCAGATAGCTCCTGGAAAGTCATTTACAGTAGTTTCTACCCTAAGAGTTCAAAAATCACAAATAATATCCACCCCATATGACAAGATTGACTTTAAAATCAGTAAGATGGAAAAATACATGTTCTGCTTGTTTGGGGCATTTAGTGCTTCACCACGTGAGCTTATGTTTGCAACTCAAATTGTCAGACCTCTGCTTTCAGTGGGAAAGCAAGCTGAGATATTCATGGAATCACATGATTCAAGAAGCTGGAGCTTTAAAAAAAATCCACTATTGCAGAACTCAGAGCAAGCTGCTCAGAGTTAGCAACACAGCACTTGTTTGGTGTTTGTCTATACTGAAATCTATTTGGTGCCCAAACCTAAGCAGCACTGTGGAGATAATTGATAATTATTTTTTGGTTTGCTGGCTGAATAAAAAAAAAAAAATCAGTAAAAACTTGTAGAATGAAATATTTTATTTGATCTGAAATGAAACATCAATTAAAAAATATTTTTTCTCTAAGAAAAAAACCCAGATGCTTAAATTTAAAGTATCTTCATCTTTCAAGGGGTTCTTCCCCAAGTCTGGTAAATAGATCCAGTTGAACTTGATCTGCAACTGTCAGAATAAAAAATATTCTACTGAACAGATCAGGGGGGCTGACCCAAGAGATCTGGTCTAGTGGGTGACTGAAATGATGGAAGACTCAAAAAAGTGGTAATTGCTGCTTTATACTCTCAAGGGCCCAGATATACAAACATGTAGGTTCCAATCTCTTCAGTTTTAGCCTCTGGAGCTTTGGTATCTGGAATCTTTGGCTTTTACTTCTTGAAGAGTGTAGAACTTCTCACTGAAGTGTTGGTAGAAGGCAAATCCATTAATTAATCTATTAATTAATCCATCATGAAGGGATGTGAAAGGAGGTAATGGTGACTGAGAGACCAGGACAGCTTCCAGGAGGACCCTGCAGCCCATCTCCTGGGACATCCAACCACAGCCTCCTGGACAATTCAGATTTTCTGGTGTCTTCTGGGTAGGACTGAGCTTGGCCAGTTAGAGAAAAATGATGTGTGGAGCCCTGTGGAAGAGGGAGGAATAAGGCTGCTTGAAGAACATAACCATGCTGGGCAAAATCTGTAATTCATGCACAACTCCCCAGGCTGCTCAGGGGATGCCCTGCAACTGCTGGAGGTATAAGGAGAAGATTAAAAATTGTTGGCCCTTGCTCCTGCTGAAATCAGTCAGGTGGTGCAGGGCAAATGAAGTTATGACACCTGCTTTTATTTCAACCTTAAACTCTCTTCAAAAAGCCTCTCTCCAAAAAGGTGTGGGATTTTTTTTCTTTCTTTTTTTTTTTTTTTTTCTCTTTATTTTCTTTCTTCCTTGGTGCCCCTGCAGAAATACAGCACAGGTGTCTCAGTACCACTGTGATTCTTTAGCACGACTCTGACTTCTGACTACACTAATATTTCCTTTCTTTTTCATGTTTTCAATTTTTTTCTTCATATATTTATTTTAATAGCTAGAACAATCTATTTTTGCAGTTGGAAGAATGCAAAATTCAATTTATCTCACAGAACACCTAAAATGAATTCAGGCAGAAAGGGGGTGGTGGAAGATTTAGGTCCTGACTGTGAGCTTTTGACTGGAGTCATTTGTCATTTTGCTTCACGGATTGGAGCAATGAAGGTTTTATAGTGTGAGCCCTCAGAGTGACAGAGCTGCCTGTGATTTCCCACTGTTGTGTAGGGTTTCCTTTCCCAGGCCTTCACAAGCAGCCTGTACAAATCCATATCTGCCTGAAACTGGTGTGGAGAGGGGCTGGGTTGGACACAGCCCTGCTGCCTTCCTCATCCTCATCCTCATCCTCATCCTCAGTGTGGGATCAGCCCTTCCCTGCTGAGGATGAGCACGAGGCACTGGGATCACCTGGGGCTGTCCATGGATGCCAACGCCCTGCACACAGCACATTCTTGGGAGCTTCTGGGGCTCTAATTCAGGCCTGCAGGATGGTCACTGATACATCAGTGCTGCAAGAATCAGAGGAAATCACTTTCTGGAGATGTGCTTGGTGCTGGAATTAGGTGAAGCCGAACTTTTAGGGCACTGAAGTTTCGGACTGAATAATCTTTTGGAGGGATTCTGTCACTCTCTGCCTCCTGCTAAATGGTGACAGCATTTTCAGCTGGGAGCATCAGCTTGCTGGGGCAAAGAACCAACTGTAACAGAGGCTGTGGGGTCTGGCTTGAGTGGGGAGGTGGAGCACAGGGCTGGGCATGTCTTCATGGTGCTACCAGAAATCCTCTTTGGCAGAAGCCTTGGAAGGAGCAGGTATCGGGGGTGAGTTGGCCCTTTCAGCCAAAGCAGGACTTCCCTGAAAGGCCTTTTTAATGGGAAATGGAGCACAGAGAGCAGGGATGCTCTGATGGTGGGGATGCTTTTTGGCTGCTGTAGAGGTGAGGGGAGCTGGGTGTGCAGATTCCTGATCCTTCCAGTCGCTTTCCCCAAGTCTCTGCTTGTCAACACCCCTTTTCCCAAAGTTATTTATCTTCCTGTCTGTTGCTGAGGGCTCTTGGGTCCAAACGAGCTGCATTGGTTCTCACCTGCCATATAAACCAGCAGTGCTGTGAGAAGTGGATGAGCTTCAATGCTCATCTGGGGTGGGGATCTGGGCTCTTCTCTGCCAGGGAAGGGGACAGCAGGAGAGCAGGGCTGGGTCAGGCCTAACTCCTGCCCCGGCTGCACAGTCAGTGGGAGCTCTGGAGTGGCTGCAGGGACACCTTGGCCCTTCACAGGGTAGGGTGATGGCAGGGGAGGCACAACATCAGCCTCCTGACATCCCACTGATGCACCTCCTTCCTTGCTCTGACGGTGACCAAGGGCCTGGCCCCGGCACATCACTGCAAAACCAAGCACCCCAAACCTTCCCACGTCTGCTCAGTGCAGGGGATGGAGGCAGAGCCAGGAAACAACAAGGAAATGCCTGGGAAATGCTCCATTGCTAACACAGCCTCTGTCCTGCTGCAGCTTCCAGCCTGCTCTGTCCAAGGTGTTTGTTGGGGTGTGTGTGATGCCCTGGGCTGTGAGGGGACAGGGATGTGCCAGCTGATCTTGCCCAAGTTGTGCAGTTTCCCTTTTCCTCAGCCTCTGCATTGTTAGGATTATGCCAGAGCTGCAGAAAGATCTTTGAGATGTGCATTGTAATCGATGCAAGGCAAAATTTACACTTGGAGTGGTATAAATAGTGCATAAATATCCTTCTTGCTGTCTGCACTGAGGTGATCCTTGTCTTCAGAGCTTCCACTGGTTTTATTGCCTTTTTTCCCTTCCCTTCACAATACTGAATTGACTGACTTTATCTTAGCACTTTCTGTGTCTTGCCAAAAGAACAAACTCAAAATAGTTTCCAGGGTGCATTCTGGATGGTTTCTTGTCTGTGCCACTGAAAGAAGGGATGGTTGTTCCAAAGAATGCAATTTGTTTTATCCACTTTCATCCTGAGTTTATACATGGGCCATTAGCTGCCAGCTGAGTGGTAAACACATAAATGGTGGAGGTAATGCCTACATCTTGGATCCACTTGCTCCAAAAGCTTTTCCCTTCTCCCTAGCTGTGGTTATGAGCTAGCAAAACTCACTTAAACCTTTTCCACCAGCAGAATTAACTTCCATTAATGTTATGAGTGCTTCAGGCAAAAGAGCATTAGTCTGTTACACCTCCTCTGAGAGGCCTCCTCTGCGGGGTTGAACAGGTTGAATGACAAAGCAGCCATTTAAAAACCTGTCTGAAGATCTTTCACCAAGAAGGGGGGAGTTTTGTAGCTAAGTTGTTTGGGAAGTGCAAAGTCTCATTGCAGTTCCCAAATCTTCAGGAGTCTTTTGGCATCAAACTGGAATCCACAATCTCTGGCTTTTCTGAACATCATCTCTTTTGTAGCACTGTTTTCCTCTGGAAGAGGCACTGGTGAGCTCTGCTGGGGAGGTGGAAAATAGATTTCTTCATCTCCCTGAGCTCTGATGGTTTGGGTATGAAGAGGGAGGTAACACCTCTCCCTTCATGTGCAATTCCTGCCCTTATTTAGAGTGGGTGACCTGACCTCAAACAGGAGCATAAAGTGCAACACAAATATGAAATGGAAATGAATCTCAGCATCTTGTAATCTCTTGTCCATGTAATTTCAAGTTAACTGGTGTTGGTGCAGTGACTGCAATCTCATCCTGCACCTTTGTAGGTCTGGTTTCTGTGCAGGTCTCACTGAATTTCTGCATAGTTACAAGATCCTCAGGAACAGGCAGAGCCCATTTTACTTAGTAATGGAGTAGGCTGTGAACAGGTCTGTTGTTGAAGCATTTATTGTTTTTCAACTTAAGTTATGGTTTCATATAAATAATATATGTAGCTAGTCAATGCTTGGGAAATGCATTCTTTTCCTTGTGAAATATTTATGGACTTCAGTGCCTACTAAGTACCCAGTCAATTTTGAGAATACAGCTCTAGTGAGAAGGCTTGGTTGCCTTTAAAGTCTTGGCCAGGGTGGGACAGACCTGTTAGCTGAGACATACTGGAAATCTGATTTTTAATCTATTGATTTGCTCCCCCTCCTTCCCCCTCTCTGTGTGGGGTCTGTCCATCCCCCCTCAGATTTGAAAATGGAATTGATATTTGTGAAGTTTTTGTACTGACAGAAAAGACAATGGAATCCTCTACATCAGTAGGGAACATGTATGGTATGACCTGGTAAAAATTACAATTCATACTGAAATAGAAATCTGCTGGGACTTTCACCTGTCAATCAAATAATAAAAAATTATTGGCATATTTTCTATAACAAATTATAACCTCCAAAATGCTGCCACTATTCACATGTGTTGCTATTTTTCCTGGTGTAGAATTCCCATATGTGGCTTCTGCATTTCTCACATCTCCTGAGGGGAAATGACAATTAGCCCAGGTATGGATTCACTGGTGGGATGGTCCAGCATGATTTGGGATCACCTGAGACTCCCTGGGAGCTCTCCAGCCTGGGGAGATGTGTTCTCATGCAAGAACTGCTGTGATTTAAGACAAAGAAACAACGTGCTCAGCCTTTTCCTCAGGTAATATTTCAGCCTCCGGATTCACTGCTGGGAATCGTGACCTTTTTGTCACAGGGCTCTGTCCTGCTCTTGGGCTGGATGACAAGACTTTGCAATGCATGAGACTTCAAACAAGTGGACACCTGAATTTTCTTTTGCTTTTTTTCCCCAAGAAATCAGCACACCAGCATTTGAAACAGGCACTTGGGGTGTAGTGGTGGGTGAGCACTTTGAAGTACAGGAGCAGAGCTGGCTGAAAATCTGCCACGATGGAATTCAGTCCTGGAAAAAACTACCCTGAATCCAACAACTTGCAAATCTGTTTGAACTGATTCAAGTCATCTGAATAATTTAAATTAATTTTTTTCTTGCCTTTTCTTTTTTTTTTTTCTTTTTTTTTTTTTTGTCCAGCTCTGACTCCTGCAGGCTGGAGCAGCCAGCACTGGCACAGACCAATGACAAGCTGCTTTTCCAACACTTACTGCAGTTTCCTGCTCTGGTGGCCTGTGAATGGATGATTTTCTTTTCTTTTTTTTTCTTTTTCTTTTCTTTTTTTCTTTTCTTTTTTTTTTCTTTTTTTCTTTTTTTTTGCTTAATAAACAGCCCTCACATATCTGTCTGAAAGCCACACCATTAAAGCTTTAACTCAGCAATCTAAAATGACGTATTTTTTCCCCTTACCTACATGTCAAATCATAAACATCAGCCTCAGTAATAAATATTTCTATTTTATATGTATATTTTTATGCCTTTATCCCAGTTGGATTTTCAAGGCTAAGGGCTTCAGTGTGAGAGGCTTGCTGCATGTTTTACAAACAAATAGTGAAAAATACGGTATGCTGATGTGGAGATTATTATACATAAATCATTGAAAAATGCTCTTTTTGAGAGGAGAGAATCACAAAAGGAGTCATTGACCTGAATAAAAGAAGCTCAGCTGTACTCCAGAGAATTTGCCATTTTCGATACATGTTAGTGCTTGCTAACAATTGTAATTTATTAATCCTGTTCTTTCTTTTTTTTCCTCCATACTTGCACATTTGATTTTTACTGTAAGCAAGAATTGTATTTATTTTCTAAGAGTGCAAATTGATCCTGTGGTCACTGATAAACACTAAAAGCTACTTGATAGTCAAGATAATCTCTCAGAAGACCCATAACCAAAGTAGGTAGAAAAGGCCTCCTCACTAGATCATTCAATTTTAATATTTCTGAGAGAAAAAGCAGTATTTGCATGCTGAAACAGAGCCAAGGATATTCTGGCCTGATTTGCAGGTCATAACTCTCCTCATGGTCTGTTTGGAAACAGAAGCTCCCTGCCTTGTGCAAATTGATGGAGCTCTGCTGCCCCAAATGAAATACAGCCAGCTCTGCTGATACACTCCAGGATGCAGAGCAGGGAGAGGATTTTTTTCATAACCTCTGGAAAACCAGGATGTCTGTTCTGCTATTTAAATGGGAGCTGAACCCTTGGAAATTGTGTTTCTCATTCAGAGAAACCAGAAACAGTTTAGAGAGCCCAGGCACCTTATTTTTATTAACATATCCAGTGTATCTGTAGTGTAGAGCTGCTGTTCAGGAGCTATCGGGGTCCTGCCTCCACCCCTGGCATCCCAAAGCTCCCAATTCATGCTTGCCAAACATGAATTCATATCCATGTACAGAGACCTGCACCAGCTGATGTGATTGTCTTTCTCCTCATGTCTCTGGTTTCCACATTTTTTGAGTGTTTTATACAGCCAGAACCGAATTCTGCAAAGGAAGAGACAGAAATTAAATCCAGTCCAGGGTGAGGTGACCTTACCTCAGTAAATATCCAGATCTGATTTGTAAGCACCAGATGTCTGTGTGAAATAGAAGTTTTCTCTCTCCCAACTTTTCTTCCAGGTACCTGTAGAACTGCCTTTGAATTCAGCTGCAGTCTCAGCACCATGGTTTGTTTTATTTAACAAATGTTGACTTTTTTTTTTTTTTTTTTTTTTTTTAATAAGAGCTGTTTTCTTCCTTTGACAGCTTTGTCTGAGGAGGTTTTTTTGAGGTCTTCCTTGAGTGTCTTGTGAATTTACTGACAGAAGGAACTGGGTATTGAGCTGATCATTGGTGCCTGGGTTTCCCCCTCATTTGCAGTCACTCTCTCTGTGATGTGCCTGCCGACTCTGCTCAAGTTTTAAATCTTACTCAGGTTCAGTAAGTGCTGTGCAAAGCTTAGTTCTTCTCCAGTCTGGAAATTATTGTTTTCCCTGTTATATGGCTAAGATGAGGTCCTTGCTTGCTAGAACATCAATAACCCCCCACTGCTCCTTTTCAGTGCCTGTAAAAAGGGGAAAAAAGAGATTAAATAAACCAGCATGCAAAGAGAAATAACCAGGAAATATGTGGTGTATTTGTGCCATACATTTTAGTAAAGTCTTAATGTGGACACAAGGGTATCTGTCTTTGTAGATGAATTTCTGTATTCTTAGCATTTATTGAATCAGCAATGTCCCCATCCATTAGGTAACAGGAGCAGCTGGTCAACCTTCCATGTGATGTACAGTTTCCTTTCCTTCTCATAGTAACGATAGAAAAATGCCATTATTCTTCAGCACCTTTCAGCTAATGTTCCTTCAGACTGCCATCCTTACTTTGATGTAAATGCAGACCCTAATTTAGAAGAAGCAGCTTTGAGTAAAGCATTATTTTATACTGGTAGGGTTGGGAAAGAGCTTCTTTCCAAAAGGGAGCTTGAACAGGTTAAAGAAACTTTTGTCAGCATCATCCCTCCTGTGTGCCTGAGCAGTTTTGGAAAGAGGGATCTAATTATTGGCCTCAGCCAAAGAAAGTGAGCTAAAAGTCTGTATTTTGCAATCCTGCTCTCCACCAGAGGTACCTCTCTGACCCTCTGAGAAAACCTGCCCTGGCTTCCCTCAGTATTGGGACATCACAGGATTCATTTGCAGATTATGCCTTCCTTCATTTCTCTCTGGATTTATTTACTATGCATGTTGGGGAAAATTTGACACCAGTGAAAATTTGGTGTTGGTGATTTGAATCTTTTCTTGATGAGAACTCTCTTATTTTCACTCACCTGGTGCATCCCACAGAGGTTGCAGTAATTCAGACCCCAGGGAGGAGCAGTCAGGAGCTGAAGGAAGTGCACACCAATTCTCCAGTAGCTACAGAACTGCAGCAAAGGGATCATCTGCTCCCAGCTGTGCAAGGACCTTGCACAATTCCTGCCAGTTTCTCTCCAAGACTAGGAACAAAAAAATCAGCCATCAACAAGCAGCAACGTACAGGAGGCAGAGCAGCAGGCCAGGGACCTTGCCAGTGTGGGCTCCTGCCATGCTGTTCTAAATGATGCTTTAGTGTAAAAAACTAAACATATTTTATTTTCTATTAAACAAGCAAACAAACCCAACAACACCTTTTGGGAAATTGTTGGAGTTTGGGGTCTGATTCACAGCCTGGTGAGGTAAGAGAAAAATGCTTCTCATTCTGTGTGTATTGGTTTTTTCTAGATTTGGTGTCAGTGGCAACCCCAAGGTGGAGCAGATGTTAAATGTCTGGTATCAGACCAAGGACTTCTTTCTAAAATACTGAGTAAAGCTGGCTAGAGAGCAAAACATGTTTTAGGAAAAGTGGGGATGTTTTAGAGTTTTTGTCATCAAAATGAAAATAAGGCTCTTGTTAAAGAAAGAGCCAGTGAGCAAACAGGTTCAGCTCACAGCATGCCAAAGCTTGGTGCTGAGGATATCTCTGTAGGGTGTAGGAGAACAGGGCTCATGTTTATGGTCTAAAACACCTCCTTGAGTGGGATCAATCTGTTGAGCAGCACTGCTCCTGTTGGATTGGTTCTGACTTCATAAAAATCCCATTCCTTGGGGCAGAGGAGAGAGGATGACCCTGAGGTTGGGGTATTTGCAGTGGCTGTGGGAAGACTCTGTCAAATCCTTGCTCTGCTTTATTTGGAGTCAACTCAACCTTTCCTGTATCACATGGTGTGAATCCACATCACCAGGGAATGGGCTGACCCCTGGGCTGCTGCCTATGCTGGGATCCTTTCCCAATCAGTTTTTGTCCATCAGTCTCAAGCTGAGCAGGAAGATTCTGCCCAGAAAGTGTTTTGTGCAAATGATGTGTTTCCTGCAAAGAGTATCAGTTCTGAGAAATCAGGATTTTCTTTCCCCCTACCCCCCAAAAGAATGGAAAAACCCAAACCCCTGTAGCTGGAAAATGCCTGACTAACACCAGCACTGAGCTCTGATGAGGTCAATTGACCGCTTGCCTCCTTCCAGCATTTGTGTCTTTTTATTTCAAAACAGTTTGAGAGCTGCTCTTCTGGCAGGAAATTGCAAAAAAGCCAAGGCTGCATTTAAATTCAGCTACAGCTTGCACCGAGGGCAGTTTTGAAATAATCTTTACATAGAAGATGTTGTCTCAACTATCTATTGAACACACTGAACCTCCCCCATGCCTACTCTCCCTGCTTTGCACAAAACATAAAATTTATCTCAGAAACACCAGAACCAGCACCTAAGAAAGAGGCCTGGAAAAAGAAGCTTTAATAATAGAAGCAATAAGTCCATCCCAAAGGGACTTTCACTGTCACATGATGACTAACTGGGAATGTGTATGCTGAGAAGGGAGGGAAGAACTGATAAGGGGGTCAGAGGGGTCGAAACCACAGATTTTGTTGGCATTAGAAATGTGACCACTCTAAGCAGCATGTCCAGGGAGCAGCTTTCCTAGCCAGCAGATTACTGGTTGTATTCCTGCCTCTGCTGTTGGTCTCTTGAAGGGTTCTCAGATAAATAAGCTTCCCCTTTGTGCTCCTGTTTCCCTCCCTGTAAAGTGCTGTCAGTGATGTTTGTTGCCTTTGTAAAGCACTTTGGCAAAAGGGAAGTGTTAGAGTTGTTGTTAGTTCCAAAAGGGAAAAAGCTGTAAAACTGAGGTCTGAAGCCATCCTTTTTTTTCTATGTCTTTTTCCTCTTAGTAGTATTTTATTTTTTGGGAAGAAACTACTTATTGCAAACCAGTGAACTTAGAAGTGGCCAACAGCCCTGACTTCTGAGCCAGGAGTGAAACCTTCCTGTGGCTGAGCTGTGTCAGGTGTATGGAAAGTCATTTCCAGGGGACAGAGGGTGGCAATTCTCTGGGTGTCCCACTGGAGAGCTGGGTGAGGGCCAAGCCAGGGGTGCTGAGCTCAGAGTCAGAACTCAGATCACTCACCAGCCCTGCACCAAAACTGTCCTGTGGCTGCTCACGGGATTTCTCCTGCCACAGGGGCTGTCCTGGGATATATCTCCTCTAGCTCTACTCCACACCCCCAGCCCTGGGCACGTTCTCACTCTGCTCCCTCCCTCAGGTTATTGCAGCCTGTGCTTGTTCCATGGCCAGAGCACTCAGCCCCCCCAGGATGCAGTGCCCATCCTCAGAAGCTTCTGCTGTGCACAGACAGGGCAAGCACAAACAAGAAATGTGCTTTGCTCACGAGTAAAACCAGGCTGAAACAAAGATAAGGTGCACTGAATAGAAATAATATAATAGAAAAAAACTCCTCCACATTTTTGCCATTTTCTATGCATGAATTGCTGCATTTAGGTCACAATAAAAAAAAAAAATTCATGCCTTTGAGCCCTTGTTATTCTTGCCATGGGCCTCCCAGCAATCAATAATACAGCCAAAGCAGCTGTATTTGGAGATTTTGTTCTGTTATTTGATTCCTAAACAGATTTTTCATGACCAAATTGGAGAATGAAACAAATGACTATTCAAGAGGGCTTGTTACTGAATGAGGTTCTGTAGTCCAGTGCCACAGCTTATGGTCCATATGGAAGCCCAGCTGAGAAATCCAGCACTGCTTTATCAGCAAAGATACAAATATTTACTGAGAAGAGAAGTCAAATGGGAAGGGCTGTCTGATCCAAGCTATGCATAAGTGAAAACATGAGCATGAAAACAACAGTTTTTTCTCAATTTTTCTTGCTGTATGGGTGGTCCCCAGTGTTATCCATAAATAATCTTATTTTTTTTAAAACTTTGTACAGGATAAAGAGGATAATAACCGTACCAGCTTCACCAGCCCGTGGAGAGAACAGCTGAAGAGAGCATGTGAAATTGCTGTGATGAATAGCAGAAGAGGGGAAGGCTTCTTGCAGTGAGGGAGATCTAAGCAGCACATCAGGCTAGGAGGCAATCTGAGAGAAAACTTTTTTGGATGTAACCAGGTAGGTGGCTGGCATTGAATTAGGAGTGGTGTATGGTGTTAAAGAAGAGAAAGCCAACAGGTTCTCTGTGCGAAAGAAAACAAAACAAAAAATGAATGCAGCAAAATGTGTGATTTAAACCTTGTCTAAATGAAGGAAGAAACACTGAAGTGCTGTTCCAAAGAAAGAGCTTGAACTCAATTGTAGAAAAGAGATTCTAAAACAGTACCAGGGAACCTTTCTCCTCTTTAGAGACGCTGAAAGAGAAAATACCATGGACCTTTATATTAAAAACATGTCTTTGCAAGGAGAAAAGGCTTGAAACCTGAATATTACAAAGATATTAACCCCACTGTGCTCTGGTTAACTCTTGCAGTGATGGGCAGCAATGGTGGTGTCAGAACACTGGAAAACAGGGACCTGGAAGCCTCTGTTTCAGAGGCAAGACCACATTCCTGATGGATGGATGGGATGCCTGCAAAGCACACCTGCAGCATCCCAGCCTCCCCAGTGCCTCCAGGAGCTGCTGCAGGACCCAGGTAGCTCAGCCCAAGGAGGTACAAGCTGACTGACCCCTTTAGCTGCAGATGTCTCTGGACTGTTGGCAGGACTTGCCAGGCTTTAATCTGGCTCTGGCCACAGCACACACTTACCTTGTGAAGGCCTCAGGCTAGTTCCACTCTCTGCTACCAGCAGCAATGCAAATGTTAAAGATCAGCACACTGGATAAATATTAACAGAATTTCAGGCCAACAGCTCAGCAGTGAAACGCTGCCATGTGTTGAGATTTTTTTCTGATCTGTAGCTGTCAGTGGTGTGAGCTGGTGTCAGCAGCCTCTTCTCCATTTCACTAATGACAGCTGTAAACCTCCTCTATCAACAAACTGGCTTAAGCCATGACATGATTGCCTTTGCTGTCTCTGTACCCTGAGCAATCTCTTCCTTCTGCTCGGAGTGCTTTGGAAGCTCACAGACATCATGGTGGGACACTGACTCTACTGCTGGCTTAGTGATGAGCAGATATCAGGAAAAAATGGTAACAGGAGAAAGCCTGAAAAAAGCATTTTCCATCAGAGGCACCAGAAAAGTGCAGGAGAGCCTTTCCTCAGGTTGTTCAACAGCCTGAATCAGTACGATGTTGTTTAGGTCATTCTTGAACTGAGGTTTCCTCAGGCAATAAGCATGGAAAGTTACTTTCCCATTAGAACATTGGTAGAGCTTGTGTAGGTGACAGTGTAGCCAATCCTGGACTGGAATTTCAACACATTGAATCCTCTTTGAGAGGCGTAAAACTTCTGGGTAAGTAAATTACCAGAAGAGGTATCTGTATATCATTCACAGAAAGTATTATGCATTTCAGAATACACTCATTTTTTTTAAGTAGTTCTTGAACTCCCAAGTGCTTAAATCACTTCTGAAAGAAAAATAGTGACTCTTGAGTCAGAAGCTTTTGAAACTATTATCCCCTGTGTTTTCCAGTTATGTTCCTCTTCAAGCACTTAAGTGATTTTTAAAGGCACTGATCACCCACAGGTTGTGTTGCTGTTCCTGACACTGGTGAGCAGTCAGCACCTCTGGAGCAGTTGAGAAGTTTGGTGCCTCAGTTCATTTGCCTGGATTTTTAAACTGTGGCCTCTGCTCTTATTGACTTTTGCGACAGGTGAAGTTGATAAAGTGAACGATATAAAAAGTGCAGCAGAGCATTAAAAAGCAGGAAAGATGACGAGAAGAGATTGCGGCCGAGATTAAAAAGCAGGATTTCATTGGGATGTTTTCCTCATGCCAAGACTTCCTTTTTATTGCCTTTTTTTCCTTCATGTGGAGTTGCACTGAAAACTCTGCATCCTGACTCTCCCACACTCCTGTATTTTATCACAGTCAGTGGTGCACATCCCTGTAAAAAGCACGTTAAATATTTTTGTGGTTAAATGTCACCTGGCTTGGTGGAAGCAGAAGCTTCACGTACAGGGCTCGTAGGAATGAGAAATTTTATAACTTACAGTCTCTGCAGCTCTCCCTCATCTGGACCTGTTCTCATCCTGTCCCTGAGGTCCCTTGAACCCTGGGCTGGAGGATTCGTGCCACAGCACTCTGCACTGGTGTCCTGTGGCAGCAGTTCTGAGCTGGGTCTGTGCTCTGGCTCAGCTCCTCCTGCTCAGGCTCCTCGAGTGTTTCATATTTGATTCTGGAGATTTGGACAATCCTGCTGCTTGGATCTCCTGAGTTAAACAGGGCCAGACTTGGTTAGTCCTTGGATGGAGAGACCTCCAAGGAAAACACAGGTGTTAACCTGCAGGAAGTGTGATGGTGATTCAGGAGGTGGTTCAGTTCCCTCACTCAGGATTGAACTCATTTCTGAAGGGCCAGAAAGTGCAGAACTGGCAGAGATGACAACTTCCAAAGGTCAGGGCAGGATGGAAAACCAGTGTCTGTTTGTTTCCTTTGCAAGGGCATGAGGAAAGGTTCCTGCCCTAGAAACAAGGCACCTCTGATGTGATTAAAGAAGTCAACAAAACGCAGCTTCTTTAAAACTGGGAAATCACCCTTTGCAAAGGTCACACCTGTGGGATTGCAGGAGGTCAGAAAACATCCTTAGGCTACAGATTCTTTTTGCAACACGTGTCCTAATTTCTCTCCCCCACTCATGGCACATTCCCTGCCCATAGGATCAGCCTGTGCAGTGCTAAAACTGGGAAAATGGATGGGACAGCTTCTACCTGCCTTCCTCACCCTGCTTATCTAGGAACTGTTCCCCACTGCATGGAAGGAGGAGAACAACTACTGAAAGGTTTTTCATCCCAACCAGGATTAAAGCAATTACCTCCTGTGCATGGCCAATTGTTCCAAGAGTCACTTAGAAGAGGTTAAATTAAGCAGGAGCAATCAGGTCCATTGGTGACCTGATGCAATCTGTGGTTTGTCTCAGATTTTCACACAACAGGTTAACTTGGAATGAAATCCTCATTCTTGTTTTATCCAAATCAATTTGTTCTTTCATCACTTTAGTCAAACTTTCCTTTTGCTTAGCACTTTTTCTAGGTGCCCAAGTAGTAGTGGATGAGAGTTCCTGTAACATAAATCTTTCTCTCTCTTTGCACTCTTTCCTATGTATTTACACCTGGCTCAAAACTTCAGCTCTTTAAATGAGAAAAGATGCTGTGGTTCCTCCCACTAAAACTGGATGATGATCTCACTAACATCAGATTTACTCCTGTGAAATACCTTTCTCAAATCAGTGTGTATTACAATAACGTGTCCTAAGGTGAAATCTGCCTTTGGGTAGATTTTTTTCAGAGAACCTTTTCAGGACTATTGCTGATATTCCTCACGTGCACAGTCTACTGATGGTTGATTTATTGCATCTTTCTGTGGGACAGTGCTGAATGCATGCTGGATTATCAGGTACTGTGCCACTGTTCATCACTGATTTATTGAAGCCTGTAGTGGGAACAGAATGAAACAGTGCTAAGCTTGTTTGTAACTAAAGTCCAGTGAATGTAAAGCACATGCTCAGTGTAAGTGCCTCTTTACATATCCCAACAGAAGGATGGATTTTGCGTCCTTAAGGATTTTGCATTAAATCATAGGGGTCGAAATTCAGGGTTTGTTTCACTGAATCAGTCAGCTCAGTATAAATGAGCTATTTCTGATCTCCCACTGATGGCACTTCCCCTGCAGACAGGCACTCGAGTGCTCCATCTCATCTGCTGCCCCTCTTGGTTACTGCTGCAGTTCTTCATGTACATTTTTGCCAGTTGCAGCTGGAATTGCCACTTCCTATTTGAGAGGAGAAGGGGGGAGCAAGTACAATTTTTGTGGGTTAAGGCATCTTCATGACAGCTTTACTGAGCTTGCTCGTATTATGCTCTTCCTGGCATTTCCTCCTTTTGAAGTCATTAAAACCAATTTCATATTAATAAATAAAGTGTCCTAATGCATCTAATATACTATGAGGTCTGGCTGCTGCCTGCTTTTCATTTTAATGTTTACACCAGGTGCCTCTTGCTTTCAAGGAACCAAGCAATGAATAAATTTAACAGATATTTCTTTTAATTAGCCCCCAAAGAGCCAGCAATGAAAAACACTATCAGAAACATTCTAGTGCTTTAGAAAATATAAGACTTCTTCACAAAGCCCCTACACAGAATTACAGAACAGCAATAAAATCATCACTTGCATGCTGAAATAGGTTGTTTACACAGGGATCTCTCATGAACTGGCATTTATTATGATTAACTTCTAATCACACAAATGTTTCCACACATGCATCTGAGCAGAGCCATTGAAATCAGTGGGACAACTCTGCTGCCTGACATTAGGTACAGGCATTAAAGTATGTGGGATTAGAGTTCCATTTGTGTGTATCTCTAAGAGCTTTGCCTTCTCTCAGAAGGGGGAAGGAAAATTTCTATTCCAGATTGGTATAATTACTGTAGGACATACAATATTGGCAAACTAGATTCTCTGAATGTCTGCAACATTTCAAAGTAGTTTAAGATAGAGGCTAAAGGCTGACAGTTTCTGATTCTGACTTACATTCTGCCCCCTCTGCTTTTGATTCTGCATTCAGAGCTGCCACAAGGATGTCAGCACTGCAATAAATATGCATTTATGTAGCACCTTTTTTTTTGAAGTTTTCTAAACACTTTACAGACAGCCCTTTATATTCACAGATCTCAAAGTATTTTAGAAATCTCTGTTAGTATTGTTTTCTTCCTTTTACTGAGGGAGCAATGGGTGTGTTTCCAGGGGGGGTGACTGATCCAGGAGCCAGTGCTTTCCAATTTGCTAAATTAGAATTCTCCTATGAAAATTTTCTCCAAAAGATCTCAAGGGGCTCTGAGGGAAAACATGAAGTTTTTATTTCCATCTTGCAGTGTGCGGGTGTAGGCAGGATTACACAGGGCTAATAAACCTCATGTGTGACAAGAGTCAGTTCAGAAAATCCCTATCAAGCAGACACACAGTAATGTTGATATTCCCAATCGGATATTGGGAAGAAAATCCAAGAATCCTGGCTCCCAAAGTTGTTTGTAGTAGGTAGATCATGGGGTTGAGGGATGTGGGAATTCTGCACTGACTCTCTCCCACAGGTCAGTTTTACTTGTGGCTTTGGGGGAGACTGAATTTACATCCTGGAATCCATTTTTTGTGTCTGGTTTATCTGGGTTGCAGTTGAATTGTCCCCAGGATGTCCAGATAATACAGCTGACTGTGTGCCTCCCAAAATCTCCTCAAAACCTGGAGCGCTGGGCAGGGGAGAGCAAGGACCTGCACATGGATGTGCTGGAACCAGCCTGCTGTGCTGCAGCAGAGCCTGACCCTTTGGTGGCTGATGCTCTGCTCTCAGGTGGCACATCCCAGGATCCACAGTCCTTCATTATGGACTCACAATCCTCAGATAATCGTGTGTACAGTTCATCCCATGGTGTTGATCCAATCCCTGAACCAGCCAGTGGAGGAAAAATCCTCCCTTGTCTCCCCCAGCCACATGGAAATTCCTTCATTAGACACCACCATAAAGCTACAGAAATATTCTCTTCCATATTCTCCATAATGTTATGGGAAGTGCCTTAAAAGTGGCAATCAATTCTTCTTTGAAGTCATTAACAACCAAGAGCGAGTGCAGGAGTTGGCGTGAGAGGGCTGGAAACACGAGAAGATTTAAAGTGTATCTCTTACATGTGCTCCTGCAGAGAGAAGGGAAGAGATCCAATTGCTTTCTTACCCTTGGAATTTCTCTGTTGGTTTTAATAGTCTGATACCCTAATGACAAACTCCACACACACTCTGGGGTATGTTCTCAGCTTAATCCATGGGGATACATGTCTGTAATACTCATTAACGTCAAGGAGCGTTAGGAGGAACATAAATCTTTGCTCACTGAGATGTGAATCTAGACTCTGATGTTCACCATACAGCATCAGCTGCTGACTGAAGAAAAAAGAGGAATTCCAGCACCTAGAAAGTCTCCTTGAGAGTTCCTAGACTAAACAATCAATCCAGCCAAAAAAAATCAGGGATGAAATTTCTACTCCACACTTTTGGTTCAAAACACCAGCTGTGATAGGGAGTGATGCATATCCACTGGGCAGGCTCGGGCTCACACAGGAAGTCCATAAAATCCCTGTGAATCCCCAGCCAGCCAGACAAGCTCTCTAGTTCCACCAGAAACCCTGAAAAATAGATAAGAAGTGCATTTCTCAGTTAATTGTTAGTGCCATACGGCCCAGGAAAACATCACACTATGCACATACATAAAGAGGAATTTTGATGCCAAGAAATTAGAACTACTCTATAACAGGCTTCTGATTTGTGATTTCTTTGGCACCGAGCCTAACACAAAATCACTGTGATTTCCAACTACAAATATTTTTGGAACCACCAGACTTGGTCCCATGTGTATGTTAAATGAAATGAATGTTCAAAATCCACAATAAAACTCCAGAGGGGAGACTCCGATCAGCATATTAA
Organism: Eopsaltria australis; assembly: GCA_034509425.1. NCBI lineage: Eukaryota > Metazoa > Chordata > Aves > Passeriformes > Petroicidae > Eopsaltria > Eopsaltria australis. The sequence continues at coordinate 818,908 of JAVTVJ010000394.1, forward strand.
CATTAATCTTAGGAAGTCACTAGGAACCATTCAAGCTATAATAATAAATTGCAATAAAGAAGGAATATAAGGGGTTTTTTTGCTGTCTGTTCAGTAAGCAGGTGTTACTGTGAGCACTCTAATCTACACAGCACAGAAGTGAAGTGGTTGCCCTTAAATTTTCCAGTTGCGTAAAATAAATAAATGACATGACCGTAATATGTATAACAATCCCTCTTATAGGGGCTTAAGTGTAGCTCAGGGACTGGTGCAGATCCTGAGATAACGTAATGCAGCTCCCCAGGACAAGACTGGAAAGTTTTCAAAAGCAATCCTTCTCTCAACAGCTCCAGAGGCAGAGCAGGAGCCTGAGTTCACTCCCTGTTTGTGGTGAGAGCCATCCCCAGGCCACTTGCTGGTGACAGCATCCCTGGAATTCACCCTGGGAAGTCACAGATGTAAGGACATGATGCTGTCATGCTGCTCCAGCAAGGGGCTGAGCTGTGCTGTGTTCTGATTTGCTACCTGTACTGAGCTCTGATGTTATTTGGATCCAGGCTGAAGTGCTTGAATTTAAATCTCTGAAATGTACCTTACCAGCAGTGGTTCGATTTTCAAAATTAACAATCTGTTCCCAAAGCAGCTTCCTTAGGCTTCTAGCAGTTAATCAGGACTTCTTAATGACAATATGGATATATAAGTTCAGTGTTAAACCTCTGTGTTTAGGAGCTTTCACCACCATCTCTAACATGGCAATAAAACTGTGGTACTCAATGTACAATCTTTGCTTGCAGAATTCAGGAATAAGAATGATCAGGAGGTGAATCAAACCAAACCAAACCCAACCCAACCAAACCAAATCAAACCTGCCCTTTGACTTTGATTGGAATTTTTTTTTTCAGGTTTCATGCTCTGAAATTTAAGTGGTGACAGAAAAAGTTTCTCATTATTAATTGGAAAATTGGACTCAAGTGGGACTAGCACGTGATTCATTGTATTTTCATGAATAGGTGAGAAATGAGGTGTACAGGAATTTCCTTATTCAGTAAAACACTGCTTTCCAGTTCAGGCATTGGCTCCTCATGGTGAATATATTTCCCTTGTTCTGGAGAAGTCATTTTTCTCACCTGGCTGTTTTGTGGTGTTCACTGTATTTATTTCTGGTGCAACTCAGATTCCAGGAAATCTGGGAGCTCCCAAAGCAAAGTCTGCTCTGCAGAGATCTGTAGCGCAGCAGCAACAGCAAGGAGTTGGAAGCTAATCCATGCTGAGCTGGATCATGGAATCTTTTGGGATTCACTCAATGCTTGTCAGGAAACAAACTCCAATCCTGAAATGCAAAGCATCAAGACTCCTCAAGGAACTTTTCTGATTATGTGTATCAAGCAGTTCACAGAGAACTGACCAAACTCTGGTTTTAGTGTGTGTTTGTGTGTCCCTGTGAGGAGTTTTCTGTGTGCAGCCTCACAGAGCAGCAGAATTGTCCTTCCAGTTATGACACTGCTCTATTAATAGTGTATGAAGTACTAGGAGCAAATGAAAGACACTTCAGATGACTCTTGAAAAATGAATCAGTATCTGCTCTGAAATTGGACCCCAAGTATGGAATAGGATGTGTCTGTGGGAGATTATTTTGGGGCCATATGGTTTCTTACTCTGCTCCACCCTCCTTTTCAGGAAACTAACATGTCCCAGCACCCTGGACCCGCTGGAGATGGATATGGGCATCTTTTGAGAGCAGACTTCATTAGGCTATTAGCAATTTTGTTCTTCCTCACAGACATCTGCCCTTCTAATGCCTCCTGACCTGTTTCTGGGGAAAACACTTGTGCAGGGAGAAGCCCTTATGCACCAATTCTTGTCTTCATCCTACAAATAAGTTGCTGGCTTTTCTCCTCACCACTCTGCTTTTATCTCCTGCATGTCCTGTCTGACACATCTCTCCTGCTGCCTGCTGGTGGGACAAGCCTGTGAATTGTTCCAAGCAAACACATGTGCACAGTTTGCACCATTGTGTGGTCTCCTGTTCTGAACTTACCTGTGGGTGTTTACTTTGGTGGCATGACCTGGTATTTTGTAGCTCTGTATCTTTTTTTTCCTCCTTCCTTGATATTTTGTTCCCCTCAGCCACGATAACTCTTCGTCAGAAGCTGCTGCATTTCTGCTTTGATCATATAGAATGTACTGTATAGCCTCCGGTAACACAGTGCTGCTTAACACAGATGAAATAGCTACAAACCCTCTTAGAAGTGGGGTTTAAAAAGGGATACCAGTGAAATCAGATCCCTCTAGCTGGACAGCAGTCTGATAGCAGAACAAGGGCTGTTGTGGTATTTGGCAGCCAGACAGTCTTTATTGTTATTAGATGAAACAAAGCTTGTGATCTTTAGTCCTTGACCTTCACTGCAGCAGCACACTCTTAATCAGACCTTAATTTAACACCTAACATGGGCACAGAAAGGCCTGGCCATGGGCTGCTGGTTTAATTACATATAGCTGATATCATCCAAACCAATTTAACCTCATTGCTGTGTGCTGGGCACGGGATGGGAATCGCTCTTCAGATGCAGCACAAACCAGCTCCCAACAGAAACAAACAGCAATAGGCTGCTCAAAGTCTTGTGTGTTCACTTGAAAAAGAAATAATTACTCCTCTGGATACTTTGCAGGTGACGTTACAACCTTCACAGGATGAGCTGGAATCAGCATGATTTACTAAATCTGTTTGCCCTTTATGCTTTCACTGTGGCATTTTAGGTGTTTCTAATATTTAAAGATCAAGCCTCCTGCTGATGGGATTCTCCCATGCACATTCATGGGATCTGGTGCTGTACAGTGGCATCTGTGTGGCTGGGTAAAAAGTAATATTTATGTGTTTCATGATAAGATTTTTCACATTTTGCTGCTGCTTTGTGCTCAGTTCTTCACGAACTGACACAATATTTATTTTTGACATTTAAATCTGAACAGTCATATTTTTACATGTTTTGACACAAAATTTGGTCTCTTTCTGAGTTAGTCTGGAAATCTGAAAACATCCAAATTCTTCTTTCAGAAACAGGATTGTTTTGATTAATCAGTTTTCACTCAAACTTTTTTCACCAAAACCACCATCAGCAAACCAATTGCACAACAAACATTGGAAACAGTCTGCAGCTTTTCAGTGAAATCCCAAATTTTCCATGGAATCTCAGCTAAATACACAAAGATTGTTGCAAGCATCATAGGTTTGCTCGAAAGAGATTGCCTTGAGTTTGCAAGAAGTGGGCGGCCACCTATGGCAGAGCACTTTAACAAAAATAGTAATGAATAAAAATGATGTAAAATATTAATGAGCAGCAAGAGCTTGGTGTCTGGGATGTAGAAGACAGAAGTTCCACTGTCAGTGTTTGTCACTGGCTTGCTGAGACCCTGCTTGAATCATGTTGATTCATTCTACAGATGAACTCTGATGGCCCTTAATGAATTTGGGCAAGAAATGAACATTCTGTGTGGTCTTGTCCTACCTGTCTGCAAGAGGTCACCTTTCCTATGGCAGGGCTGGCAGGACAGGACAGGAGCCAGCACATTGTCACCACCCGTGTCCCCATGGTGCCTGCCCTGCTGCTGGAGGTGGATCTGGGACACCGGGCAGGAACAGGCAGGCACTGGGACTGCACATTGTGCCCATGGAAAGGTGAGTGGGGATTGCCTGACACTCTCTGTAGGAAGCTTCTTTCTTCCACTCTGCACAGACATGAAGGACTTCTAAAGATGTAAGAATCAAGCCCCAAGATTTCAGGATGAAAGGAATTTAAAATCAAAATTAACCCAAAACCTCCAAGGGAAGTTCTGAATAAAATTTCTTCTGTTGCAGAGGCAAGCAGGACCTTGCCCATGGAAATGCTTTTGTGCTTTAAAGGCCAGATCATTGAACATCTTCTCTGGTGCTTTCAGGGGCTGTTTGAATGTGAGTTCCAGCTGGACTGGTGAGTACGTGTTGATCCCCACCATCCCAGCTTTGGAAAAGGACAAGGCCTTTGTGTGTTTAGTTCCCAGTTTGGTTTCTACATGGTGACTGCTGTGTAGTCATGTTCTGGTTCACTCTGCACAAACTTTGCATTGTAGCCCCCTTACACTGACTGAGCTTTGACTGAGACAAAAGAAGGACTGGTAGTGTCAGAGCCATGGTGGGGCAAGGTTTAATCTCCAGCTGATGCTGTACTTACACAAAATCAATATGAACAGCAGGTTGTCACTGGAACTGGAAAGAGAATCTCTATGACAGGCTCACGCTTTTTAAAAAACTATTTCAGTTTATCTTGTGCAGTCCTTTTGTATAGGTAATTCTTTCTGTTGCGGGGTCTGCTGAAATGTTCCCAGGCCTGGCTGGGGGATCAGTGTTGCTTTAAAACCTGAATAAACAGTTATACGCCCTGGTAGCTTCAGATCCAGTAGCCAGAACAAATGACATTTTGCATGAATTCTTCCAAGTGAATTGCTCTGTGACCACTGTAGGCTTTTGAGTTTTTGACTCATGGTATAGAACGCTGTTAAAGCTTTTCTTGAAGAGCTCTGAAATGCCCTTCTTTCAGCACCCCGATTGTTTCCCCAGTCAATGCAGTTAGCTGGGAGCCCAGTATGGTTTCACTACTCCTGTGAGTTATGTTTTGACTTGGGGTTTGGACTTTTTTGTGATTGAATGTTTTTACAGGGCTCCCTGTGACCTCATGCGAGGGCAATCGCTGTGTTGATTTGCAGGAATGTAGATGGGTCTGCAGAAATGTCAGGGTCTCCCATTAAGATGTTTCTTTCACCTCAGCAGGGGGACTGGGTTACTGGAGTGCTGTCACTGCCATGCCCTGCAGTCAGTAACACAGCACGAGAGCACAATTGGCCTGATGTATTCCAGCAGCGTGGTGTTAATGTGCCATTGCTTCTCGGGATTTCAGCACCAAGGCATCACTTCTGTGCATTACAATAACACGGGCAAGTGGGCTTCTGCTTTAGGAAAACAGCGTCAGTCCCTGCAGCCGTGCTGTGCACTGGGATAGTGGGACACAGTCAGCACTTTTCCCATTGTGCCTGGATGCAGGACGTGCTCTCAGAGTCCTGGATGCAGGACACACCCTCAGAGTCCTGGATACAGGACACACTCTCAGAGTCCTGGATGCAGGATGTGCTCTCAGAGTCCTGGATGCAGGACGTGCTCTCAGAGTCCTGGATGCAGGACACACTCTCAGAGTCCTGAGTGCAGGACACGCTCTCAGAGTCCTGGATGCAGGACACACTCTCAGAGTCCTGAGTGCAGGACACGCTCTCAGAGTCCTGGATGCAGGACGTGCTCTCAGAGTCCTGGATGCAGGACACACCCTCAGAGTCCTGGATGCAGGATGTGCTCTTAGAGTCCTGGATGCAGAACACACCCTCAGAGTCCTGGATGCAGGACGTGCTCTCAGAGTCCTGGATGCAGGACACACCCTCAGAGTCCTGGATGCAGGACACACCCTCAGAGTCCTGGATGCAGGACGTGCTCTCAGAGTCCTGGATGCAGGACACACCCTCAGAGTCCTGGATGCAGGACACACTCTCAGAGTCCTGGATGCAGGATGTGCTCTCAGAGTCCTGGATGCAGGACACACCCTCAGAGTCCTGGATGCAGGACACACCCTCAGAGTCCTGGATGCAGGACACACCCTCAGAGTCCTGGATGCAGGACACACCCTCAAAGTCCTGCAGAGCCTTTTTCACCTTTTCACTCCCAGGACTGGATCCCAGTTCAATGCAAGTCCACTTCCATTGCTTCTATGGATGAAGCTGGGTCAGTGCTGCATTTCCCCCTTTCACAGTGCCTAAACATTCCCAGAGTGCAATAAATGTTCTGTAAGTGCACTCATACATGTGCAGTGCAATGTGGGTGCACTCACAGAACATATTTTGACTGCAGTTCTCTATTTGTTGGCATTTGTCTGCACCATCTGATGAGTATTTGCTCTACAAAGGCACCTGAAAGAGCAATTATATTTTTCAGAAAGTCTTAGAAGTTCTCTTTATGGGCAGGTATTTTTATGCTGGGGATTGAACTCTTGCAAAGAAAGCAAAGTTTCAGTTTTCTTGATAATGAAAAGCAACACACCTTGTTAACGTTCTCCCTGATATTTTTGTGATTCTTATCATGCTTAGTGTTCTTCTTAGGTGTGGAGTTCCCAAAGCTGGATGATTAGAGAATCTTAGCTTGTGTGAAAGTCAAAACAGGAATTTTTTAGCTTTCATTATTGTAGAGGAAAGCTTGGGAAAAAATGCATGTGGAAAACAAATACCAGAATGCTAAAAAAATGACCCCAAAGTCATGAGCCAAATGAATGCAATATTGTGGCACAGAAACTTATTTAATCCCAGGTTCTCACTGAAAAACTGCTGCTTATTAAGCAAAGAAAAATCTTCTTAATTTTATTACCTTAAGTATACTTAATCCAACATCAAAATGTTTCTGCTTATAAGATTTCTTCAATGTCACAAATATCACATTCTATATGGAAACATAATAAAGTAAATTTTCATCAGGGGTGAATTTGATACAAAATTAAATATTAGCCTTATTCAGAGGTACTTCTTATATCCGTGTGAGTGTGTGGGTGTCAGTGTGTGTCTATGTCTTCTTATTTTAATACTGCTATTTTCATGCCTGATTCATGATTTTTGAATGCTTGAGCTTGGCAGCACTGAACATCTGCCTTAATTGTGGGTACTAAGCTTCTTTGAAATTCTCACCTAAATTTAAAATTTCAGCCATAAAAAGAAATAATCCCGGACCAGACAAGCCATTTGCCAAATGCTGGGCTATAAATTACAGCCATTTCTTTTTATTACAGAGTTATACAGTAAAAAATAAACCCCAAACACCTAAACCCACAAATCTAATTACACAAATGTGCTCCTCTTCCAAAGCCAAGCTCTGAGCTCAGCCTCAGCCCCAGATGGGCCGAATGGTTCAGCTGCAAACTAAACTTCTGTAAAAACAGAAGCTAAAATAGCAACACAACAGTAACGCTGTATTAGCCCACTAGGGAAATATCTAAATAAGCAGTAAAAGTAATGAAATAGCATTTATAGCCTTTGTGTCATAAATGCATTATTTGTAAATAAAAGCAAAGAAGGTTCGCTGTGGTAAACTGGCAGAGCTCTGCTCCCAGTCCTGCTCCCAACTCTGCTCCCAGCTCTGCTCCAGTCCTGCTCCCAGTTCTGCTCCCAGCTCTGCTCCCAGCTCTGCTCCCAGTCCTGCTCCCAGCTCTGCTCCCAGTCCTGCTCCCAGCTCTGCTCCCAGTCCTGCTCCCAACTCTGCTCCCAGCTCTGCTCCAGTCCTGCTCCCAGTTCTGCTCCCAGTCCTGCTCCCAGTTCTGCTCCCAGCTCCCAGCTCTGCTCCCAGCTCCCAGCTCTGTCCCAGTTCTGCTCCCAGTTCTCCCAGCTCTGCCCCAGTCCGCTCCCAGCTCTGCCCAGTCCTGCTCCCAGTTCTGCTCCAGTCCTGCTCCCAGTCCCTCCCAGTCCCTGCTGCTCCCAGCTTCCTGCTCCCAGTTCTGCTCCCAGCTCTGCTCCCAGTTCTGCTCCAGTCCTGCTCCCAGTCCTGCTCCCAGCTCTGCTCCAGTCCTGCTCCCAGTTCTGCTCCAGTCCTGCTCCCAGTTCTGCTCCCAGTTCTGCTCCCAGCTCTGCTCCAGTCCTGCTCCCAGTCCTGCTCCCAGCTCTGCTCCAGTCCTGCTCCCAGTTCTGCTCCCAGTTCTGCTCCCAGCTCTGCTCCAGTCCTGCTCCCAGCTCTGCTCCCAGCTCTGCTCCCAGCTCTGCTCCCAGTTCAGCTCCCAGTCCTGCTCCCAGTTCTGCTCCCAGCTCTGCTCCAGCTCTGCAGAGCAACCCCTGGGTTCAATCCAGGCTGGCAATGATGGGATGAGGAGCAGCCCTGAGTCCTGGGCTCATCCCCCAGCGTGGGCAGCTGGCGAGGGGGGGATTCTGCCTCTCTCCTGTGCTCTGATGGGATTCCCACCTGGAGCATCCAGCTCCAGGGTACCAGCACAGGGAAGGACCTGCTGGAGGAGGCAGCCACAGAAATGCTGAGGGCTGAAAACTTCTTCCATGAGGAAAGGCTGATAGAGCTGGGGTTTTTCAACATGGAGAAGGCTCCAAGTAGACTTAATTGCAGCCTTTTGGTGCTTAAAAGGGACTTGGAAGAATGTTGGGGTAAAACCCTTTAGCAGGTCCTGTTGTGGCCATGTAACACAAGGAGTGCTTTGTCTTCAGCAGTGCTTGAGGGCAGGCAGAAGGGATTTGACTTTCCTAGCACAGGAGGATGGAGCTGTGCACATTTGCATGCCTTTTGCATTTTCATGTTAAATGTCCCTACACTTCGAAAAGTTCAGCTCAGGGAGTTACGTAAGAAAAAAATCAATTGTTACTGAATTTATACTCAGTGTATGAATCCTGTTCCAGGAGGTCTTTCAGAGATGGTCATCTCCACACATTTGCTTGTTTTGGTTCATAACATGAGGCAGGAGTTGTGTCTTGTTTACTGACTATACCTGGCATAGCCACAGGCTTAGTCTGCAAGAGAGAGAGAGAGAGAGAAAAGGTGGAGGCATTAATTGTTCATTACAAAGAGCAAAAAATTGTAACTAATCATGGCACAGCGCCGCTGCTAATGCATTCAAAACCTCCCTCCACCCCCCCAAACCATATGGGGGTTTCAAATGTAAATACAATTTGTAATTGAGAGCAGCATTTTATTACTGGCTTTTAAGAGGCACAGGACGCCTGTAACCCTCAATATGAAATTTCCGCTGGCCAGAAATAAATTCAGCTCCGTGTTTTGCTTTTATTCCTGCCTGGGAAAGGTAAGGGCTGGCCTGCAAGAGCTCAGGCTCTCACTCAACACCCAGGGAGAAGTGGCTGGGAGCTGTGGTTTCCAGTCACTGCTGCCTTCCCCACGCTGCACGCTGGAGGCAAAAGCAAACACGCTGCAGAATAAATCCTGCGAGATGCTGAGAGCTGCCACAGCCCAGGCTGGACTCCGTGGGAGCTGCAGGCACGCAGCCCTTCCCTGGATTTGTTCCTTTCCAGGACTGTGCTGCCTGAAAGCAGCTTTCACTGCTGGCTGCAGTTATTTCTCTGTCAGCCTTGCAGCAGCAGCCCAGAATTGAGGCTGTGGGCTCGGAGTCTGTGGTATTGAACAGCTCCTGGCACAGGGAGAGGCAGATGTGTGTGCAAGGCAAGTGACAAGAAAAATACACAGAAAAAGGATGTGGGGTGTTTTTCTTCTTCTGTCATATGGGAGATGTCACAAGGATATATGATTTATAGTTAGATCCTTCAGGGAACCAAACACTCAGGCTGTATTTGACTTCAATTAACCGTAGCAGGATTCCACTTCAGACTTTCAGGATTTTAGCAGGTTTGGAAATGCTAAGTTTTTATATGGAGATGAAGGGTTTAGAATGGCAGCACCAAAGATGCTACTCGTGGGTACTTCTGTCAGCCTGGAAATAATCCCCTCACACTTCCTGTCCTCCTCTTTTCTGTCAGCTCCAGCTCTGGGAAGCAGCGTGAAAAGAGATCTCATAAAGAGCACAATAATCCTGCCCTGCAGCCCCTGCAGGACATGGGCAGGGAAAGGAGAAAAGGAACTTGCTCACATTTGGTTGGAAGGACTGGCAACCTCTACCTGTGCAGAAGTCAGGAATATCTAGAAAATTAAAGTGCAGTGAGGGTACAGGGATTTAAAGAAAGATGGAGAAAAATGTCTGGATTTTCAGGTAAGCCATTACACCAGCTCATATGCTGGTTGCTCACTTGTAAAAAGGACAGTTCAGGGCAAAGTGAACAGTTCCAGGAGAACTGCAAGGAAGGTTTAGGAAACCATCCAACCAAGGGTGTTCGTGGGCAGAAGAATTCACATCTCTGATAGAATTATTAGGGCTTGTTTTTCAAGAAGGTGAATCGTGTCCCACAGTTCTAGGAAAAATACAGAAAATAATCAAAATAAAACTGAAATATGTTCTTCTGTGAATGGACTAGGCTGCAGTATTGCAAGTTTTGAGATCTTGTGAGGTGTCTTGTGCCTCACAGGGTTTAACTCTCATATGTTCTTCTCTGAGAAATCAGGGAAGTATTAATTGTAAGAGTAGAAAGGAAGGCCAGTGCCTGCCACTTCAGTGAATACAAACTCATTCTGCTACTTCAAGACTTCTCAGCTGAATTAATGTGTAGGACATAATAACAGCCATGCTGAGAATGAAATATTCCCTCTCTCATTAGAAACCACTTCTGTTCTTGTTGAGCTGTATCCTCCCACCTTCATCTGCTCTGGGTTCTATCCAACATTATTTACAATAATTGTATCCACCTTCACTGTTGGATTTCTCAAAGGAATTGTGGCTAAGAGGGATAAAAGATGTCTACACACTCAGTGGCTTTTTCCTCAAACAAATCAGGAAGTCAAGCATGGTTTACAAGGAGAAAGAGCTACTTGAAGAGCTCTGGGGTGCATTTTTTTAACCACTTAGCGTTGCAGGACACCTCGACATCCTATCTTATACACGAGGAACTAAAATTACACATTCTGTCAAGTAGATAAGTGAGTTGATTAAAAAATCCCTGAGTATCCAAGAGCTCCCACTGAAATCTCAGGGTACATAATGCACTCCTTTACCTGAAGACTGGAGTAAGGTAATGTAGAAGTAACGTACCCAGAGTTTGTCCTTTCTCCCATGATCTGTCAGCTTGCTGGGAAGAACCCAGCAACAAGTGTGGAGTGATGGCTGGATTTGCTAAAGGTAATTCTCTGCACCTCTATTAGCCTTGAACATTTGTCTGTTTCCTCATATAAAAAAATCAGATTATAAACACCAAAAGCAGGATGACATGCAAGTGATGCCTCGTGCACAGAAACTCTTTGCGTGTCACACTGACAGACACCAAAATGCAAATGACCTCTCTCTCCTCACTAACCCACATTCATCCCCGTGGGTTTCTGCACAAGTGCACAGCTACAGTGGCTCAATGAGTGAAGAGGGATTGGTCATATTTAAACACACGAAACAAGAGATAAAAATAGGGTTTCAACAGACTGTACATTTACCTGCTTCACTGAAGTGGGCACTCAGCAGGCAAAAGAGTGTCTGGTTTAATGAGGTTAATGAAAATTGGATTTCCTTCTGCCTGGCATATTTAAGAACCTTTGGTTAGGAGCTCACAGTAGACTTGCCTGTGGGACTTTGTTTTCTTCTGTGCTCTCAATAACCAATGCACACATGTGATCAGTGAGTTCTGGATGGCATCCTTATGTCTGAAAGTGAGTACAGAGAATTTCCTGGGTTATTTTGCATTTTTCCTTTCAGTACACAATGAGTTCAGTGCCTGTCATTGATGAGGGAGAATTACTCATGCACCACAAGAAAATTAAAAACTAGAAAAAGGTGGCTATTTGTTAATTCTGTCTTCTGAGGAGCTTGTTAGGTTTTTGGCTCCCTGTGGGAAGTTGTGGTGGCCCGGCCTCTGCAGTCATTGCTATTATCTGTATTCCAGTTGTTGTTGGAAGTTAGGCTGTAATTCATGATCGGCATCTCTCAGTTTAGATTGCAAATATTTTTCCTTTCCTGAAGGACATTTCCTCAGTGCATTGCTCTGTGCTTTTTCAGTGAGAAGATGCACGATGTCCACTCACAGCTGTGCTGAGCAGCACCGTGGAAGTGCCTTTCCCAAATTATTCTGAGGACAGAGTGTGTGCTCAGTGTCCCCCTTGGCAGGGCCCTGGCTCCAGCTGACCCTGCAGCTGCCAGGGCTCCAGTGGAAGAGAGCAGCCAACAGCTCTTCTCTCCTGCTCTTGTTTTCCTCAGCAAGGAGCAGCTTCCATCCCTGCAGAGGGGACAAGAGATGCTTTGTGGAGCAGGGTCACCACAACCTGCAGCTCACTAGTGAGGGATGTTGCCTTGATCCATTTGCTGCTCCTCCTTTCAGGAGGGATTTTGGCATCTAGAGGCCTTGGTCTTGACTTCTACTGAAAAGTACAATGTGGGTTAAGTTTGTTTCTTACAAAAGTTCAACCCTCTGTGCACCCAGATAATTTCAGTTTTGTCTGTTCTCATGTTCTGGGCTTTAGGCTTTGGGATTTAGGGAGTCTCTGTCTGGCCAGGAAGTTGGATTCATGGCTCAGCTTGCTTTTAAACCAAAAAGCTCAAGTTAAAGTTATTTCCTTCACAGACAAGAGAGGAAGACTTGTTCCTCAAGGAGTAGTTCAGCCCACCTGAGAGGCAATTATTACAATTAATTGTTATTTTTCAAACCTTGTGTCCTCTAAAACATGACTTTTGGGGTGTGGATTCCTGCTTTTGGGATACTTGTATGGACTGAATGGGAATATGCCAATGTGTCTGAGAGTGGCATTTGCATTTCCTCCTGTTTGAGTGACTGAAGTGTGCATTCTCAAACTGCCAGGGGATTTTGTGTTGCATTTCTGAGTACATTGGGGTTGGCTTGCATGCATACATAACTAATGCCTGTGTTTTGAAGTGCCAGGAATGTAAAATGGGTTAGAAGAGAACTGAGTGGAGCAGCAGGTCGAGACATGTCACACCAGGGTAATCCATCCAACAGAACGAGGATAGCTGGGGGGTCCTGAGTTAAAAGAACCTGATTAGTCTTAGCTCAGAGTAGGGATTACCACAGACTGGCAAAGCAGGAGCAAAGACACTCAGGCATGGCTCAGGGTGCCAGATCTGTAGGTTCTACCCACAGTCACCAAAATACTGAGGCAGTAAGTGCCCAGTGAGTCAGGGTGAGGGTTGAAGGTGCTGCAGCATCGTTGTGAATGTGTCTGTCTGTTTGCTGAAGATTTTACAGGAGGTGCTCAGCTCGTCTCAGAGCTCCCACCCAGAGGTCCTTCACTGGCAGGATGTGCTGTCACCCACGGTGACAACTGAGCCTCCACTGCCAGGACAATCCCACCTCCTGCACATTTCACCTGCAGCTCCTGCACTGCAGGGGAGCCACAGCTTCAGCACTATGGACAAGCTGATCTCCAAACCATTCCATGACTCTGGGAATGTACAAAGGGTCCAGATTCTGTCCTCATGATGGTCAGTCCCAAAGAGTCCCACATTTTCTAAGAGGTGACAATGGGTTTATGCTGTTGTTTGTGAGGTCAGAATATGGCACCTTTCCTATGTGCTGTGCTGCTTTCCATAATTTTAAGCCAGGTTTAGGAGTGTGGGTTGTTTCATTAACACAAACAGGGGAGTTCCTTACTGTCCCATGGGATGATTCCCCCATAACCATTTTTTAGAAAAGTGCCAAAGGACTGAATTAGGAACTTGTGACATTTACAAAAAGCTGTTAAATGCCTTCGTGGCTCCTGGATTTACAACTACTGTGCTGGAGGGATATTACCATGTTCTACATTCAACATCTGCAAAGCAATGCCAAGCTACTATACCCAGAATTTCCAAAGTGACTGTTTCAGTTGGCATTTTCCACTGCATTTAAATTCTTGAATTGTCCCTCGTTTGGCAGTCCCTTTTCTAGTGCTTTTATGGATGGTGCAGCGTAAAGTCTGTGCTGTGCTCTGAGGTGGTACTGCTGCCTGTGTTCTATTCCATTCTGTGTGTGTGTGTGTGTGTGTTGTAACCTGCAATGGAGCATCACTGCCTCCAAATCTCAGTGTGATGTGACCCAGCATACTCTGAGACTCATCTGCAATTAAACCACAAACACCTGCCATGGATTTAGGCACAGGGTCAATATTCAGACAATTTTTGTAAACAAAATTGGATCTTGCTATGCTGATTTTTTTCAGAGGAGGTGGAACCTTACATTGTTAGATTTCAGGTGAAGAGTTCCAATTGCTCACCCCCATATTCTAAATGTTTAGAATATGGCATATGCTCCGTGCCATATTCTAAACATTTACAGATATTACGTGTGTTTGTTGGTACAGACAGAAATTACAAATGCACCAGAATAATTAAAAAAATAAGATCTCATCCTAACAGAAAATGGCATAGCAGACCCCATCAAAAGCTAAATAAAAGACAGAAACATTCAGGTAAAATCTCTGACAGGGAGATTTGTTGAGTGGTGGGCTTGTTCCTTCATTCTTGGAAAGTTTTAAGTGAACACAGCCTTTTTGTGGGGATACCTGGCCAGAATATTGGCAATGTCTAAACCTCACCTGGTTTCCCAGTGCTCTTTAGCTTTCCTTTAACCTCCCTCCACTCCTGACTTCTGCTTTGCTAAACCTGAACTTCTCAGCAGGGTTTCTGGCTGCCAGGAGGAACAGCCTTTGTCAGCAGAAACTAATTACATTCTCATCAAATGCTGTCTTGCAGCAGTAATGTTGGGATCTGTGTCACTGCTTCCAAGGCCTCCCAAACAGTCCATGTGGAGAGCCACCCCTGGAATGACCAGCAGCACGAGGTGGGAGTGCAGGACGTGCTGGAGTGTGGAAGGTGAGGGTGAATCCACTGACCAGCCTGGCTCAGGGTCACTGGGGGCTGAATTCTGTCACAGAGAAAGCTGTGGCTTCACTTGGCTTGGCCAACCATCAACATAATATAATATTATATTAATAATAACCATAACAGCCCTGCTTAAAAATATGTTCTAGCTCTACCAGAAGACGTGGACTTCATACAGCAACTGATATATAAAATGCTATGGCCTGTGTTAGAGAGGAGAAGGGGCTACAGATGGGGTTTTTTTAGATGGATTTGTCTGTAAAACTCTAGTGGAAAGTACAGTGGGTTTCATTATAATCCATCAGCTCCATTATTTTGGTTCCTGTTGGGTCTCCTGTTTTGCTTCTGCTGGATGGATTCATCTCCAGAACAATCCATTTTCACCCATTGTTGCCCAAGGCTTTCTCAAATAAGGCTCATGCCTGTTTTTTTCAGAGGACCTGGGCAGGATAAAGTAGCCAGGGAATAGAAAAGAAAGAATTAGTGCAAAAGGCTGGGATTTTGCTGCCTTGTACTCTAGCCTTGTGTAGGACAGACTTCCCATTGGGCCTACAGATGCAATTTTGTGTTTCTGCTCCCTGTCTGTGGAACAAGGAAAGAATAACAGTGTGTTTCAACCTTGTGGGTGCATTGGGAAGACAGATTCAGCCTTGGTTTTGAAATACACATCCACTGTGGTAATTAGAACAATACAATAGCAAATAAAAACAGGAAGAAGAAAAGTACCTAAGCCACAGAAGGATTTGTTTGATGTGCAGCAAGTGAGATATGGGACCACAGACTACGTGAAGAAGTTAAGAGAAATATTGAACAGCTGCTTTGCTACTCAGTCCTACAAAATGAAATGACATCCTGCAGGAAAAAGAGTGCAGGAAAAACAGTGCAGGCTCCTTTGCAGCCCAGGAGGGCAGAGCTAAGGTTACAGGGCTGGAACAGGGTTGTCATTTCCCTACTCCCAGGAGCTGCATTTTCCAACTTGATGGCTTTCCTAATGTAATTGCTCTTTATGTGGTGATTTTTTAGAGCCTGATTCTTGCTACAGTAAATCAGGAGGAACCCCCAGCAAATCCAACCAAGTGATCTCAGTGCAAAAACTTTGGGAGCCACAGCAGAATCAGGCATGCTCGGTCTGTAACCTTCTTGTCCAAATTCTGCAACAAATGCCCCATGCTGGAATGGCAAGTAGGTATCAGATGAAAACACAAAACAATGACAACAGTGCATTTCTCAGTAGCCACATCATATTATGTCATTGATGTCAGGTTGAGTTATATTAGTCTGCTTTTCATGATGTTGTGTTATGCCTTTTGACATAAGGCAACACACTGTAAGTAACATAAAGTGACCTCTAAGTATAAAAGAGTACACAGTTTTTGTCAGATTAGATAGTGGCCATGAATTCTCAGAGAGGGAGGGGTAGCTCACAGAAGGGGATTTGCATTCAGTGTCCTGAACAACAAATGCACAGAACTTAATTAACAGTTACAGCAGCCCTGGCTGTTTCCAAAACGGTGTTTGTGTCTCTGCTCAACAGAGAGAGGAGATTCACAGTGGGATTTGCACTGTTTAATTTATTTAAAATTCTGCAGAGGTATCTGTAATAGCTCCTCTTCTGTACCTGTGCTGCAGGAACACAGTGAACAGAAGACTCACTTGCCTGAGATTTGCCTTGTTGCCAGGCTCCAAAATACAGTATTGAGACCAGACATCCTGAGCAGCACGGGGTAACCTGTCCTCTCTACGAAGAATTTAATCAGCTTCTGAGAGAACTGTACTGAGAAAAGAAAAGGGCATCATCGTGGTTCTGAAAAGAACAGGAGCTCCTGATAAATTTTAGGTGATTAAGGAAAAGGGGGTGGTTCAAGGCAAGTTGCTAATTTTCTCTGGAGGGCTTGAAATCCACCTTAGCTTGGTGGTTCTGCCTGGTGGCTTCACTGCAATTATCTGATGCTCTCCTTTTAGTGCCTTGGTTTATATTCCTGACCCAGAGTTTGCTCAGCTCCAGGATTTGCACAGAAAGTGGAGCCCTTTGGTGTGAAGGCTGGAATGTAGCTCTCCTAAAGGTCAGGGGACTGATGTTCCCAAACCTGATTAACTGTCACGGGTGTTCTTTTGAAGGCATCCACCCAAAGGCAGGCCAGGAGACTCTCTGTGGGCAGGAGCAGAGCCATGCTGTGGTATGAAGTTGGTCTCAAAACTTGCAATAACCTGCAATAGCCCCAGTACTTACAGAGGTTCTTACCATACATTTCCTATGTAGCATATTCAGCATTAGTGGATTTTTTTTTCTGGCTGCAACAAAAGGCCACATTCCATTTGGCACTGAGTCTGGCATCCCATCTCCCCACAAGGATTGTCCCTGAGACCTGGCATGTGCCTTTTCAGATTGTGAATGTTGTACAGACCAGAAACATTCTCATGATCAGTCTCGAAGATGGAAATTGCAAAGGCACCTGAATACGTTTGATGTGGGCTTCCTGAGCAGTAATAGATGTGGAATCTCACTTAAAAAGGTCTTTTAAGATTAAAATTTAACATTACTAACAGGAATGAAGTGTAACATTTTGTGTGAAAATGGTGCACAGGTGAGCACTTAGAACAGCACAGGAAACCAGAATCCCGTGTGTCATGTGCCCTTTCTTTGTCATTTCTGCATCTATAAATGTAGCATAAATTATTATCTACCTAATTTCCAGGTACACAAGACTCCTCTAAGGTGTGCATGGGATGCTGCCCTTGTTCATTAGGCCATTAAATATCAGAGAATGAGCAGCTGCCTCTCCTGAGCAGTGTGCAATAAACCAGCTCCACTCTCCACCCTGCCAAGAGACCTGTGCAATCAGACCCCTGTGACACTGACACCCACAGTGCCCTGCAGGACTGCACAGCTCTACCTTGAAGTATCATTTCGTGGCATCAGAGAGTCCAGAATTAAACATGAAACATTCTGCTAATCCTTGTTAAGTTGACAAAGAAAGCTGTTACCCTGTGCTTGATCAGCTCCTAAAGAAAACTGCTCCCTTTGGTAGGACATCAGACTGTGCTCGTGGCCAGACACAGAGACTCAGCTCTGGAAAATCTCACTGAGATTTGCAGCCAGGCTGCATCTCAGGAGACTTCCTATTATTATTTTCTTTACTAATAAATCATTATGTTGTCTCCTTCACAGCACAGAGAGTTCAAATAAACCTGTCCCTGTGACAATCTGATTCTCTGAAGGAGTGTCCTGTTCTGTTGAGTCATGTGAGAGGAAAATACAAAGAAGTAGAAAGACAGATCAAAAAGGGGTAGCAGAAAGGGCCCTGGAGGCAGACTTAAGTTTGGTATTTAATATTTCAGGTAAAATATTCACTTAGCATCAATTATCTTGTTGGGCTCTTTTTTTTTTTTTTTTTTCAAATGAAATTGCTTTCTGAATCAGCCAGCTCTCTAATTACCAGATTGAATGATTGAAATTTTTAGGGCAATTAAATTCAAGCCTTTCTTTTTCAGTCCTTATGTTATTCCCCCCTTCTCTCCCTCCCCTCTCCAGTCTGGAGCCTTTCTATAATTTGGAGGCAGTTGCAGAAGCAAGCAGACCTTTAAAGCCAAGATGTGTGTCTCCCTTAATTCCTCTGTGGATTTGTTTCACAGACTGAGCAGAGAGGGTTCTGGTCTCTCAGGACATGTGCATTACAAACACACAGCATCCTGTGGGTTTTATCCCAACATGTCATGTCCTTTAAAAACAGCTTGGAAGGGTTCATTTAATATAGAAATTCTGTGAAAAGATAAAGATCAATGCAGAAAATACAGGCACTATTGGAAAATGCCTGCAGATCAAGCTACAAGACTAAGGAGCAAATTGATAATAATAATGATGATTGATGCTATGCTAGATAAGAGAAAACAAAACTCCCAGCAAAACAATACAAAGGTCTGTTAAGAGAGCTGCTGGGACAAAACCATGAAATGGCTGGGTGAAAGGATAAGGATTCTTCCAAGAAAGGATACAAAATCCACAGGATGGAATCCCAGGCCCAGTGGACTCAGTGACAAAGTCGCTGCTCCTTTGTCTTTCTTGTTGGGATTTGGGCACTGATCCTGCAGAACCAGTGGCCATATTCTCACATGAGGGTTTGTGAGCTGTTCCATGGATTTCAGTGGGACTGCTCCTCCCTGGAAGTTAAGTGGATGCTCAACAGCTTTGATGAATCAGGATCTAACCCAGTGAACACGATATATCTTTATCCCAATCAGCCTTGGAAATTGTGTAGGATTTTCCTCAGAAACCTCACTGTGAGTTTTTCAGGTTTCCAAACTCAGCCTAGGACACAAACCTGGCGCTGCTCTCCAGCAGGTGCTTGCAGGCAGAGGAGCTGAGGGATTTCTTTTCATGCTCTGTTACACTGGGGATTGGTATAATGTCACTGAGTCAGAACAATGAACACCAGGCTAACTTCCAACGAGAATCCATGGCAATTTCACTAAAGCCAGATGAGCTGTATTCTGCCTATTTATTACTTAATTATCCCTGTAGGTGTTTGAGGTGCCTCACAACAGCTAAAGCAGCCCTTGCCCTGAAGAGCATGCAGTCAGATCTAAGATTAGAGATGACAGTGCTGCAAGCGGCTGGACCTGGAGAGAGAACAAGGTCCTTGTTCAACCAGAAACTTAAATGCACATCTGTCTCAAAGTTCAGTTAATTGGTTAAGCACTGCTGTGACTCAAAGTTGGGGTGACTGATGGAGAGAAGAATTTCAGGCGCAGGTTCCTGAAAAACCGACTGTTTCTGCTGAATTGAATGCTCTGCTGTTCCTGTACAGATACTCTGAGAGACACAGATCAGACCTTTAGGAGCCATGATTTCATGTCACTGGAACTATGCAATTTCATACTGGCTAATGTTTTAGCCCACTGCAGTGATTCCAGTGGGATGGAATGTGCATTAATGTCCGTGAGCATTCCCTGGGAGACACAGCCCTGGTGGCTCCTACGCTGCCTCCTGCTTCCTCCTGCTCCCACTCATTACCACACATCTCTATTTTCATGCTTTGAAGTCCATGATTCTCCACCACTTTGCAATATCTTGGGATATGGCCCTGGACTTCAGGCATGTTCACAGATTCAGGGAAAAGAGATCTGATCTGAGCCACTTCATTGCCATCTGCAGAGCTGAGCTTTTCCAGCCCCCAGGTATGGATGCACCTCTGCAGAGCCTCACACATTTTGCTGGAGCTTTGAATGCCTGCACCAGGCTCTGGGGCTACTGAAGTGGCCAGGATTTATTGCTGGTTTCCCCAGCATTTTCTCAAGGAGTGAGTTTCCCTCCCTGCTTTTTCAGGATGCCATGTCCACTTAAAATCTTCAAGTGCATGCCCTGTGTTCATTATTTAGCAGTGCATGGGAAAACCCCTTCAGCTCCAGCTTGCTGTGAGTGCTGTATAATTGTATCCCAACTGCCTCCTCTACTTATCTGCTGCATTATTTCTGTGAAAGCAAAAGCTGTGCATGGAACAGATGCTTGGAATGGTATTGGGATCCAATTACTGCACTTTTCCAGCCTTACATCTATTGTCTAAACTTGGAGCAGGCATATTTTTGTTCCTTGGTGACACTATATAAAGAGACAATTGGCATTGTGTTTGCTGGCTGACTGGTTGGCAGAGAAGGGGTGGAAGGAGCAGCAGCACCATGGTAGGTTTTATCCTTCCCCATGTCTGTTTATCTCTGTGTTTCCTTCTGGTTCTAATGATTCAAACAGAGCAGGGATGATCACACTGCATCCCATGAAATCTCATCTTAGGATCACATCCAGAATGCAGATCTACCCCACAGAGTGAGCTGGGAACTCCCAAGGACTCCTCTGCTTGTGTTTAACAAATGAGGAGGGCAGAGAATGCAGATGAACGTGCAGGAAGGAAGAGCTTGTGCAGCTCTGTCCCACACTCACACACCTGGCACTGCTGGTGTGAGATAGAATTAAGGTCTGCTGTGGTGTGATGGGGACTGAGAGAAAGGGACAGCTCTGGAACTGTGACTGTGTTGCTCTTGTGACCTTGGGGAGAAGCAGGAAGCATTGCAGAAATTGCTGGGTCTTGTCTTTGCCCTGCTCACTGTTGGCTTTTAGCTCTAGGACTCCATCAGCCACCTGACTTGATGTGACTCCAAGGAGCAAAGAACTCCTGCCTAAGGAACCGTGGGCAGATTGGGCAGATCTTTGGATCCTGTAAATTCACAGGAATGACTACAGCAATAGTAGAAAAATAAACGAGCAGGTGATTTTGTCTGTGTTTGTTTTGCTCCTTTTTGCAGGTCCTTTTCAGGCTGTCTGAGAGCAGTGCTGCCCAGTGGCTCCCTGGGGCTATGGAATATTTGATTGTGGAGAACACCAGAGAGGGAGTTGTATATGAAAAGCTTTCTCTAAGCTTAGTTCAAACTTGATCCCGTTTAAGCAGGTGATGAAAGTGATCCACGTGCTGCTCTGAGCAGGGCAAAACCACATCCAATGGCATTTCTAAAATCTGTGCACAAAACAGGTTCGAGTTTCAGGCAGTGTCAGTGGTTTCACACTAATCATGCTCCTCCCCAGTGTTTCAGAAGGGACCAGTGCCTTGTGCTGATTATGCCTGTTCAGTTGTGAATTTACAGGTTTCCCTTTAATCAGCCTCACTAAAGTCTAAGCAGCCCTTTTGTGGGGTGGGGGACAAGTGCTGGGTATTAGCTTTTCTTTTTCCCCTCTTTTTTTTCCAAAATTTCATTTATCAGCTTTTCCCCTGCCTATTTAGTTCAATGACACACCAACACTCATTGATGTTTGAAGATTTTCCAGGACATTCTGTGATGAAATGCTTAAGTTAGGAGATGTGAAAATATAGTGAGAGACTCGTCTGTCTCCTCACTCCCAGCTCAACCAATGATCCCCCGTGGTGGTTCTTCTCATTGTGCCTTTTGTTTTGGGAAAATCTCTTCTGAGGTACCTTACTATACAGGGACACATGAAACAGATTTAAAATGGAAAGAAAAAAAATAGCCTTAATGAAAGAAAGCTGAAGAATATCTTTACATAAGGAAGTGATCATTTTTTATTAATCAGACGGAAATGTATATGTAATTATGCTAGATGAACTCTGTGGGGAGGTTTTTTTCTCTCTTTATGATGTCTTAAGGGATTTATAAATATTACAGAGGTTTTATAGCATCATAATATTTCAGATGTGCAGTAAAGCTACTTTCAAAGGATTAGTGCAGACAAAGCAGCATAGTAAAAAATAATTACAAGTCAGCCAGTGCTACTAGGCTCTGACATCCAGGGCTGATGAGAGTAAGAGAGGCAGGGTTCAGGGAGACAATTTTTCTAACAAGAGCAGACCACACAAGTGCTGTGGAATGGAGTTCTGAGGACTGTCTACGGCTCTCCGTTTATTCCAGGGAATTTCAGACAAGTTGGGTCTGTGATGTCTCTCCGCATGCTCCGTGCTGAAGGGGAGAAGGAAGGGCACAGGCACAGGAAAGGAGAAGGAAGCCTTTTTCTTATTCCCCAAACATTCCCGTGTTAGCTCAGCTCGGTGACACCTCGTAGCACATTCTGTGTGCTGAGGGGAGCTGCGTGCCCAAAAATAGCCCGCATTCTGATCCAATGTGCTCTGCAGGCTGGAATGTGCCACCTGGGCTGAGACAGGCACTGAGCACGGCACAGCCACGCTGACTGAGCCCACCAGCTGACACGGGGCTGCTTGGGGCACTGCCGGCGTGTTTGTGTGTCTGTGTGTGTGTGTGTGTGTGTGTGACAGCCCTGTGTGTGTGTCCATGTGTGTGTGTCTGTGTGTGTCCATGTGTGTGTATCCATGTGTATGTCCATGTGTATCCATGTGTGTGTGTCCATGCGTGTGTGTCCATGTGTGTCCATGTGTGTGTATCCATGTGTATGTCCATGTGTATCCATGTGTGTGTGTGTCCATGTGTGTGTCCATGTGTGTGTCCATGTGTGTGTGTCCATGTGTGTGTCCATGTGTATCCATGTGTGTGTGCCCGTGTGTGTCCATGTGTGTGTCCATGTGTTGTGTGTCCATGTGTCTACATGTGTGTGTGTCCATGTGTGTGTCCATGTGTGTTCATGTGTGTCCATGTGTGTGTGTGTCCATGTGTGTGTGTGTCCATTTGTGTGTGTCTCCATGTGTGTGTCCATATGTGTTCATGTGTGTCCATGTGTGTGTGTGTGTCCATGTGTGTGTGTGTCCATTTGTGTGTGTCTCCATGTGTGTGTCCATATGTGTTCATGTGTGTCCATGTGTGTGTTCATGTGTGTCCATGTGTGTGTGTGTATCCATGTGTGTGTGTGTGTCCATGTGTGTGTCCATGTGTGTGACAGCCCCATGTGTGCAGACAGGGACTGCTCATCTCTTCACATGAAGGAGATTTGCTGCGTGGGAAAAGCAGCTGCTGAATTTTGGCTCATCTGGTGAATTTTGGGTGATCGAGGTGGAGCAGTCTATGCCTGCAGAGGCTGGGGAGATTTTTCTGGTGCCCTGGGATAATTTGGGAAGATAATCCTTTCCCTCTGCAGGTCTGCAGGAGAAAAAGGAGGCTGTGCCTGAGAAGGGATTTCTGTGGGGCAGAGGAGAATGTTTTAGTGGAGCAGAATGTTTTAGTGGAGCAGAATGTTTTAGTGGAGCAGAATGTTTTAGTGGAGCAGAATGTTTTAGTGGAGCAGAATGTTTTAGTGTCCGGGAGTGTGAAGCAGGGAGGCTGCAGGCCAACAGATTTTTGTATCTAGCAGGGATCAAAGGTGTGTCTGTGTGGGTGTGTGCAGGCTGGGACTACACACAAAATGGAGTGAGGATGAGAAGGGAGGGATCTGTTTGTGACTGCAGAGCAGGTAACACAAAGATCTTCTGTTTCTCAGTTCTGATAATGTGGTTTATTTGAATTATCTGAGGCTACTGCCTGTTTGAAATGCAAATTGTGCCCTTGGAGCAGTTTGTGTTGCTTACTCCTCTTGACTGTTCCCTCAAAGGCACGCACTTGGGTTGGCCTTGTGCTGCTCACCTGCCATGGAAAGGACTTAAACCACACTAAAAATGGTGTCTTGTCCATAGCTGGGATGTTTGGTGCAGAAGCAGTGTAAATTATCTCAGCAGAGCAAACTTGTGAGACAAAAATCAACAGATATCCTGTCCCATGCTGCAGCAATCCCTTGTCCAGGCCTGAGATGTAACTTCTGATTCAGAAGCTGTATTTGATGGTAACAAAAATTTGAAGACAGGAAATGTCAGCACCGAGATCCCAGAGTGGATGAAAAACAAGGAGAGAGTGTGATGGATGAAAAAGTAATAGTAACTGAGAGTGAACATCATACAGTGGATCACAGCAGGGGACAGAGTCTAAACAAATGATGGATGATTCTGTCTTTCCTGGAGTCATAAATGTAGCTGCAGAGGAAGGAAGTACAAAATGTGAAACAGTAAAAACCTGGTGGTATCTTATGTCTACTTTGTCCTGGACTGAATGAACACTCAAGGGCACAGACAACAGAATCAGGCTCTCAACAGTGTCCACTGCTGATCTCCCTGCAGGGCTCTCTCCCTGCTTATGCACTGGGGTTGTCCCTGGTAGAAAAATCAGAAGAAGACACAATGAGTGGCTGAGTAGGGAAGTGTTTCTGCTTGTGTTTTGATGCTGTCAGGAACACAGCACTGTGACATCTTTAATTATTAAGAGTATTTTCTGAGGGGCTTAGGGCATGGTGGAGCAAACGAGGAAGTGACCTCCCCAAATCAAACCAAACCAAACCAAACCAAACCAAACCAAACCAAACCAAACCACACCGAACCAAACCAAACCAAACCAATCCAAACCAAACCAAACCAAACCAAACCAAACCAAACCAAACCAATCCAAACCAAACCAAACCAATCCAAACCAAACCAAACCAAACCAAACCAATCCAATCCAAACCAAACCAAACCAAACCAAACCAAACCAAACCAAACCAAACCAAACCAATCCAATCCAAACCAAACCAATCCAATCCAAACCAAACCAAACCAAACCAAACCAAACCAAACCAATCCAATCCAATCCAATCCAAACCAAACCAATCCAATCCAAACCAAACCAAACCAAACCAAACCAAACCAAACCAAACCAAACCAAACCAATCCAAACCAAACCAAACCAAACCAATCCAAACCAAACCAAACCAATCCAATCCAAACCAAACCAAACCAAACCAAACCAAACCAAACCAAACCAAACCAATCCAAACCAAACCAAACCAAACCAATCCAAACCAAACCAATCCAATCCAATCCAATCCAATCCAATCCAATCCAATCCAAACCAAACCAATCCAATCCAATCCAAACCAATCCAGTCCAAACCAATCCAAACCAAACGAAACCAAACCAAAACCAAACCAAAGCTGTGGCTTGTGGCACAGTGCTGCCCATCTCTCGTGACTGCCTGTGGTCAGTTCCTGTGCTGCAGGAAATGCCAAGTGGAGGTTGGTTACTTCCATCTTACTGAGGGTACAGGTGTGCCCCTGAGCAGCCACTGAGGGACCTTGCTCACCCTGTAGCAACTTGCCTGATTTCCCATATTTTTCTGGATTGTCTGCAAAATGCACTGAGGGGTGGAGATGATGAAGCTCTGCAGTAATCTGGTGTTGTGGATCTAGAGCTACTTTTTAATGAATTTATCAGATCAAACAATGCCTCATGTTCTGAAGTAAGAACAAGGTATTTTCATCTCCTTCCTTCCTACTTTGTATGTAGAGATGGAAACTGATTCCCCAGCCCCTTTTCTTCTAGGTCACCCTGAAATCACATTTATCCCTCTGATTCACTTGAACATCCCCCACGCCTTTGCAGCAAATAAAAACTGCATCCCTATTCTTACATCCAGGGAGGCAAAGGCCATGCACCCTCATTGTCTCTGCCTCCCCATTCCCTGCACACCCTTGTTCTTTTGGGCTCCCTGACACTGCCAGAGAGGAGAAACATAAAGAACCTCAGTGAGGGAAACTCAGCTCAAAGAAAATGCCTGGTACAACAGAGTTTTCTTGGGACCAGGTTTTGGTACGGCTCCATGTCTTCATTCAAAGCCTCTAAAACAAACCAAAACCAATCAAACAAAACAACAACAACAAAAAAGACCCTTTAAAATCCAGGCTAATTGAAAGAGTGCTAACACTGCAAAGACAAATGAGTGATATGCGACAGGCTTGTGGTTTCTCCTCTAAAGTGAAGTGTTGTTTTCTTCACAATGGGATGATTAATACACTGAGGCAGGAATATTAATAGGCTTGTTCAGTTGTTGCAACATTCCTCCCACTGCTGGGCTATTGAGGCCTCGGAATCCAAGCCCAGGGGACCCTCAGCTCTTCAGTTTCTCATCTGGCACGTTTTGTATGTCAGTCTCACAGCACGTGTTGCAATGAGAGCTGCTCTATCTTTGCAAAGTGCAGCCTGGTACACTTTGGTTTCAAGAGTGGGGGAATCAAGGCAGGCAGAAGTGATGTGTCAGTCACCCACTTTCTCCTCTGTGGGTCACCTACTGAATCCTTGACAGCTTAGAAGCTGTGTGTTTGCTCAGCTCTGTGATGTTCCCTTTAATATGCCATTCTTTCAGAGAGAGACTCTGGAGTCAGAATCCTGATTGTGTTCATTAAAAAATTCTGGAGTGTTTGGAATTGTCAGACAGCAGCACAGAGCTATTCTATTCTCAGAGTTATTCTTTTCTGTAACTCAGACCTATTTCTGTTCTTTTAGAGCTGTCTTTTAATTCAAGTTACCCACCAGACACACAATGCACTCTGTTCTGTTCCTGCTCCTACTTCTCTCTCAGCCTCCCTCCTCATGGCACCTCCCTGCCCACAACTTGTGCAAAATTGGGGTGCAGTTCTCTCTATGATTATGAATTTCCTGACCTTTTAGGGCAGCTAAACTGCATTCCCAGTGCTGGGAACTGGTAATCCAAGACACTTAATGTTGAATAAGAAGATTTAGCTTGAACCTGGTGATGGAAACCAGCCCCAGCTGGCAGCTGCTCATGGCCCCCTGTGAAATGTACTGGTGGTACACAAGTGAACAGGTCATAAATAGGATCCATACCCAGACCTTCAGCACAAAAAAGTTCAGTTTGATTGAGCAACCTGGGCACTGATCTCCTCTGTCATCCCTGGAGATGACAAACCAAAGAGTAACAGTGAACAAATATGTTAGGATAAATTTTTCTAGTACTTCTTCTAGGCTGGAAGTAAATGATTTTTAAGGTCCCCTCCCAACCCAAAACATTCTATAATTCTATGACACTACAGTAATTATTCCCTGTATAATCAATTTTCAATCTTCTTTGTCTTGAAAAGGGCTTCACTAATGTAAAGAAGCTGTTTGGGTGGTTTTTGACTTACTGGTCTGTTTCTAATAGATATTGAGCTGCTGCCTTTGGGTTTATCTGATCCCTCCTTACAGCTACAGCCCTTGCTTGAAGCCTTACAGCCCAGAGAACCCAATAAACTGAGGAATAATGGAAGAATTACCAGTGTTTGGCATTTACAAGAGCTGGACCCCACTGACTGTGGTTGTGGTGATAGCTGAAAAAATGCAGATGGTTTGCTAGCACAGGGGATATTTATCAGCTGAGCATGGATGCTGTGTTTGGCCACAGCAGAACAGATCATGAGGAGGGCAAGGCCTGTTCTGTGTCCAGAAGGAGCAGCTCCAGGAGCCCAGCAGAACCAGCCCCACTGTTCTATCTCAGCTCCAGGAGCCCAGCAAAACCAATCCCATTATTCTGTCTCAGCTCCAGGAGCCCAGCAGAACCAGCCCCACTGTTCTATCTCAGCTCCAGGAGCCCAGCAGAACCAGCCCCACTGTTCTATCTCAGCTCCAGGAGCCCAGCAAAACCAATCCCATTATTCTGTCTCAGCTCCAGGAGCCCAGCAGAACCAGCCCCACTGTTCTATCTCAGCTCCAGGAGCCCAGCAGAACCAGCCCCACTGTTCTATCTCAGCTCCAGGAGCCCAGCAAAACCAATCCCATTATTCTGTCTCAGCTCCAGGAGCCCAGCAGAACCAGCCCCACTGTTCTATCTCAGCTCCAGGTGCCCAGCAGAACCAGCCCCACTGTCCTGTCTCAGCTCCAGGAGCCCAGCAGAACCAGCTCCACTGCTCTGTCCAAACCCCAAGCCTGGTGGTCAGTCCCCCCACAGCTGGCAGTGCTCTCCCCTGGGTCACATCTGCTTCCCCTTTACCTCAGGGAACAAATACATGTAAATAAGTAGGATTGTTCTGAATATTTCCATTCGATCTGGAAGTGTTGAAAGCCTCCTCCAGGCACCTCACGTTATGTGGAAGATTGCCCATTACTGCTCAAAATAACACTTATTTCATGTGTAGGAGGAGGAGGGAATCTGTTTATTCCAAAATCAATATTTCTACATTCATTAAACATTCCACTTATTAACTTCTTTTTTCCATGCCTGTGGTGGCATTCTATCCTTGTTTTTATCCTCACTACAAGTATATTTTTCACTTAATTTCCATTCCTGTTTCCAGATTTTAGTTCTTTGAATTAGCTGATAGGAGCTTGACAGGTCTGGAGTGTGGGTATGTGGGAGAGTGTCTAACATTGCCCTAATTTCCCCCCTTCCATATCCTGGGATCTAAAGCAGGGTGGCTGAGTGCAGAAATCTGCCTGGCAAATTAAATTGATCAGACAATGTATGCTTCAAACAGAGTCAAGTGGGAATATTTCCTTGAGCTGCTCTGCTCCTCAGGATATTTGAAATCAGTATTGAATTTGAACTTTCACAGGCTTTTTTATTTTGATGAAAGCAGACAGTAGAAGTTGCCTTCTGTTTCATGCAGAATAGCCTAAACTAAGTAAGACTAATTTTTTGTGACACGAGAACCAGGTGGGACTATGATAATGAAGTTTAAAAGTAAAAATGATAAAGAAAAAAGTAATCTGTCTGGAAGGGAACTCAAAAGGCAATGCAGCTCATTATCCTGCCCCAAGTAAGGGTAGCACTGTGTTTAAAACACTTCTGTAATCCTTTGGAATCACAGATTTTATTCTTGAATGCAGAACAAGAACTGTATTGTCTTAGGCAAGCTGGTTGGGCCCTTTTTCAAAGATATTTAATGAAGTCTAGTTCTGACTGATTTTTAGTGAGCATTAGATTCTTAGATACCATTGTAGCTCTTTCCCCAGTCTTTCTCTGTCTCAGCCTCCAGACTCGAGAATGGTGATAAAAGCATTCTGCCCTTTCATTTAAGATTATTATCTTGAATATTAAAATAACATGGTCTGGAAAGGTATTGCACTGCAGTGCCATAGGTTGGTGCAGGAATAGAGACTCCATGAGCAGAAGGGGTTCCTACTTTGGGAGGATTAATCTGTTCTGTCAGTGCTGGTCCAGGCTGAGCAGATTTCCAAACATTTCTGTGTGAGTAGGAAATGATATAACTTCCCTTTATAGTTCCTGAGCTGAGTCTTCATGCAGGGCCTTGTTTGGACTCTGGCTGCCAGTCCCAGCATGGGAACTGGGGGGAAGGAGCCCTCGTGGGCACTTACCAGAACTCTGGAATTTCTTGAGCACAGCAGGCTGGGAATTGCAGCTCATGTCTCCAAGTGACCCCACTCCACACCAAGGGATGGTCACTCCTGAGCTCTGCAGAGCCAGGGAAGGGGAGTGGTCCCTGTGTGAAATGGGCTGGGGTGCTTTGAGCGGGAGGTGACCCTGCCCAAGGAACAGGCAGCTCCTGAGGAACCAGCAGTGCACCAGGCAGGATGCTGAGTCACACTTGGGGTCCCTCACCTTCTCAAAGGCAGCACAGTGACAAACTGTCCTTGTTTATCTGAGCTGTCAGGTTCCAGGACACAGCAGGGAGTGGCAAAAAGCCTCAATCTGTTAATAAGGTAGCAATTCTTATCCCATTTGCAAATATATACATTCAATCCTATATATATAGCTAAATCTATCTGTCTATAAGATTGAATTTAAAACCTTATAATAACAAAGCACAATCCTCTTGTATTACTTGACTGTGTATTTTTTACCTTCTGTTGAAGACGTAATTTGTTTTCATGGGTGCTTAACAGATAAAGGAATATGTATTTGATCTTCTTGTTTGTCTTACAGGCTCCCAAAAAGGCAAAGAAGAAGCTAGAAGGTGGTTCCAATGTTTTCTCTATGTTTGAACAAACCCAGATCCAGGAGTTCAAAGAGGTTGGTCACTACTCTGCTGTTCTCTATAGCCTCCTGTTATTGCTAATGAATAACATAGGTTTTGTTTGTAATCCTCATTCAATTCTCCATCTGCTTTAATGGAACACACAGTTGTTTTCTGAATCATCCCTGTGGTTTTGGCTGGTAGATCATTTTCCTTGTGTGTTTGTTCTTTCTTTCATTCTTTCTTTCCTTACTTCTCTCGCTCACTCCCCTGTTTCAAGCTCTAGATTTACTTGAAAAGCACCCAAGCCCCCACCCCAAAATAAAGGAAAAGCACCACCTCACCCACTTCAGCCCTGATTCTGGAGAACACTTGAACACATGTTTAAAGTTAAGTGGTATTTTAAATAGGAATAGTCTTATGTGCTCAAGTATTGTCCTGAACAGAGATGCCAGACTGAACCAGGGCTTTCATTCGTGTTCTGTTCCACAACAGCAACAGAAAATATTCATCTGTGCCCTGTAATCTGCCCACAAACTAGAAATGAAAATGCCAAGAAGCCCTCAGCCAACTCTCTCCACAGATGCCAGCAAAACAAGGCAACATGTGGAGATGAACTAAGCATCTTTCAGCTCCCAAGGCATTTGGTGTTCCACTGCAGGTTCTTGACCTGCACTGAGGAGCTAAAACTGATGGGGTGGCCTAAAAGCTGGAGCATATTAAAGACAGATAATCTGTTTGATGAGTTTCTGTGAGTTTTTCTGTGTGGACCTTCTAGAATGTCCATGAGACCATCACATTCTGCACTGCTTTGTCATTTTAAATTACTGATTTTCCCCCCATTATTTCTAACTCATATCTCTAAAGCAATTTCCAGTGTGACAAATGTCTACTCTTTCATTTTGTGCTTTCTCATGGCTTTCAAGTTTATTTTCCTTGAGGATTCCCACCAGGAAAGCTCAGTGATGGACAAGACAAGGCAAGGCCTGGGAATATGAGCCAGCTGAATGAATTGGAACCTCTAATCATTCCTCCACCGTCAATGGGAACATGTTTGATTCTCTTCTCCCACTTCTTCTCCATATCCTAGGAGCCTCCATGTTATTTTCTCCAAGGATTGCTGTTTGAAGATGGACCAACAAAAAGAACTGGACAGAATGACATGATTTGATCTTCTCTAAATATGATAATACCAGGAGCATTTCTAGGGCAATGGTGGCAGAATAATGGCAAAAGCATGAGGCAGTGGAGTGGTTGAGTGAAACCCAAAGCCATGTTGTGTCTAAGAACTGCATATTTGGGACACATATTTCTGAAAAGCTGGTTTGGATTAGGACATTTTTATCTAGAGATTTCAACCAGCTCAGCAGCAAATGTTTCAGCATTGCTGTGATGTCATTTAAAGTTCACCCATTACAATGCCTGATGCTCTTCCTGTCTCCTGTGAGCTGCCTGGGTTCAGGCTTCCTCCTCATATTTTCTTTCTCTTTTACTTCCAAATTGTGGGGAATCACCATTTAAAGCCAGGGGAAAGTATCTCTAAGCAGTTGGGTTTAATTTTTTGTAAGGGGATGGTTTGGAGGGTAATGTAGGATTAGAAACATAATGCAGAAAGGAACCTCATGGGCAAACTGGGCTGTGAACAGTGGGGCTTTGCAAGAAACTGGAGGTGAAAATACCTGAAGATATGTGGAGATAACTTGTTCATGGGAAGAAGTGCACCCTGTAGGGCAGCAGACTTTAAAACTCTGGCAGTTACTGCATTCTCAGGGGAACATTGTCTGAAGAAAGAATAATCCCTGGCCATTGCAAAGATACTCTCCCATATTGATGTGCCTGTCAGACAGACAACCAGCTTCAGAGCCATGCCACGATCAACTAATAGTCCCCACAGCATGGCCAGGGGAATTTCAGGTCATTAAAATCCTCCCAAATCAATGAAACATGGTAAGTGTGATGGCAGCCAAGAGATGGACACACAAGTGGGTAAACAGCTGAGCAGTTAGCTGGCTTGGTAAACAATGGTTAGAGCACTTGAAGTCTGTGTTGGCTGGAAATAAAAAAAAACCAAACTGGTTTTTTTCAATCAAAAGTTAAATTTTGTCTGAGAAGAGTATTTAAGGTCAGCACATCAGTGTCAGTCAGAGCACACAGCACAGTCTCAAAGATGCAGAGTATTGGAAAGGGGAAAAAAACTTTGAATAAATAATCTTATGGAACCTAAATTTCTCTGTACTTTTGGAAGTTCAGCTATCTCTGTGTGATGGATCATTCTAAGGCCCAGGAGGAATCGACTTCAGGTTGATAGCAGAGAGATATCCAGAGAAATGAAATGTTTTACAGAAACGAAGAACGGGGTATGGGGAAGGTATAAACACAGAGCAACCTCTGGCTAAATCCACCCTGACTAAAGCCTCCCTAATTCAAACTTTTATGGGTTAAGGGCTGAATGGCTGGAGCTGCCAGCGTTGGCTTCAGCCCAATGCACGCTGCACTGAGCATTAATTTAGTAAGAAGAAGTTTGGGTGGGTTTAATTAAGCCCCTTGCCAAGATACAGTAATGTGCTGAAAGTGAGGAAAGTGCAACGATGTGGAGGAATCAGAGGAAGTTAAATATTCCTTCTTACAGCATGAATGTCATCCCCCCATGGACTGATGTGTGTGATTGGAGCACTGTCCTGTGCAATGGAAATGACAATACCTGTTCCTCTTCCTCCCTCCAGGCTTTTACCATCATGGATCAGAACAGGGATGGCTTTATTGACAAAGCAGACTTGAGAGACACATTTGCTGCACTAGGTAAACTAATAATTCAACACTTAAGAGATATGCTGTCTCAATTTCAAACCCAGAAGTAAGGCTGGTATTAGAATGACAGTGGGGGGAAGAAATGAGATCCACAGGAGACAAAAGGAAACCTGTTCAGTTTGACTTTCCTCCCTGTGGTAGCTGGGATCTCACTCCAGAGCTCCAGCTGGAGAGTCTCCTGAGCAGGGAGTGGAATGAAGGTCTGATCCTTCCCCTGCAACTATTTCAGAAGAAGCCCACCCAAGCAGGGGTCCATGCCAGGCATTTCTGATTTTCCTCTGAATCCAGGCTTCCCAGGCTGCACCTTTTTCATCTGGGAGCCATGGAATATCCACTGATTAGCACTGCAGTCATGGGCAAGCTGCCCCTGTGCCCACACAGACGTAGGAGGGCTTCATGTGAGGTTCTGTGCTGCTGTGAATTTGTGTGGGGTGAAATGTGCATGTCATGAGATTAGGTATTGTCCGTTCCATGGCTAGCACAATCCTGATAATATCAAACAGATTAGAGCAAATCTTCCCAAGGAAAGAAAAACTTCAAGCGCTCACGATCCCAAACCTGGAGTTGTATCCTTGTTGCAGCATTTGAGGCTTGAACAGTGATGTAGGCATTTGGGCTTTTGCCATCTGGAGCTTATTAAAAAGAGCTTGATAAGAATCTTTAGTGCTCCCTGGGGTGGAATCAGACGCCAGCAGAGTCAGTGCAAGGAGCAGAAGCTCCTGAACTCTTTATTGTGACAATGAGGTTTGCAAACTTTGGCCTGTAGCTACTGTTACCCTGAAATATTTATTTCTTAAGGCCAAGTTCTGCTATCTTTCCTGTTCAGTGAAGCCTTTCAATGCCTATAAAGTACATTCACAGCAAATTACCACTCAATTTGAGGAGGGCTGCCAGGGTCTAAATTCTCATCAATAGGGCTGCCTAAGGATGGGGAAGGGATGCCACCACTCAGCTCATCCATCTGCCCTCTACTCAGAGAGGTGTCTCAATATACAGGAGGGCAAAGACTGAGACCTTGGATTCACTTCAGTCACTTTGATCTCTGCTATATTAATATCAGTGGGGCCCATATTTCACCTGAGGTAAAAAAAAAAAAAAAAAAAAGAGCCCCAAACCAAAAAGCAGTTTATTTGGAAGTGCCCCTTCTCTCGTCCACTGCTGGCCATGTCTGTGTTATTTATCCTTCTCGCTCCTTCAGTCACCCTTTGATCTCAGAGCCAGCTCTGCCAATTTCTTTTTCACTGGGGTATTTGGGAGTTGTGTTCTACCATGTTATTAGCAAAGTTGCACAGAGCCCTGAGCTCCCCAGTGGGAGGAGATGAATGGGAATCGTTTTTTGAAACACAATTTGTGATTTATTATGAAAAATGATCTCTGCTGCAGGTCGTCTGAATGTCAA
Source organism: Eopsaltria australis (assembly GCA_034509425.1). Lineage (NCBI taxonomy): Eukaryota > Metazoa > Chordata > Aves > Passeriformes > Petroicidae > Eopsaltria > Eopsaltria australis. The sequence continues at coordinate 852,722 of JAVTVJ010000394.1, forward strand.
GAATGAAGAGCTTGAAGACATGGTGAAGGAGGCGCCAGGTCCTATTAACTTCACTGTCTTCCTTACTATGTTTGGGGAAAAGCTGAAAGGTAAGTACCTCTGGGGCATTGGAGAGGTATCTGTCAGAGATCCTCGGCACTGAAATATCTCAGCACCTTGCAAATTATAATAATGTCTCCACAGAACAATGCTTAGAGGCAAGGAGGGATCTCCAGTTTTGCAGACAGAGGGGAAGAATGAAAGGCTGAGGGACGGTGCAGAGGACAATTCAAAGGTGTGATTTAGCTTACACAAGCTAACATGAAAGTGGTGAGTTGAGGTCCAGAAAGTGATGAAATCTCAGCAGCCTGGAGCACAGTGCAGGGGAGTTATTCACCATCAGAAGGCTCCTGGGCTGAACTCATGCTCATGCTCAAGTCACAGCACTCCCAGTGTTAGCTGGTTTTAAGTATTTCTAAAAAGCCCACCCTTTTTGCACTCCTTTGGCACATCAAGCAAACATGGGCTTCCCTCATTTTCTGTATTCATTGTAACCCAGTGGCCCAGCCTCGGTGTCACTTGAGGTCAGTGGTGATTTTGCCATTAGGTGAAGATTTCACCCTTAATGGAATGGATAAATTGAAATAATTAAATAATAGTGGATTTACAATGACAAGAGAGAGGGATTTTACCATTGCCACAGAATATATAGGGAACACTGTGGGAAGTTCAGGCAATGTGGGTAGTAAATTTGCTGAGCGAGCTGGTAATTTAGTCATCTCTCTTCTCCAGTTAATGGCTGAGAACTGCAAAAGAGGGGGTGTGAGGCCAAGGTAGAACTCCAGTCATCTTCCTACAGGCATAAGAGAAAGGTGAAAGCCTTAAAAGCAGGGCTGGCCTTAGGCAAGCATGTTCCAGAAGTTTGTTAAAATAACTAATGAATAGAAAAATGGAAAAATCGGATCCCGTCTTCTTAAAAACATTTATTGTTTTGTTGTCAGACTCTGGCTTTATATTGCTGAACACAATTCCAGTGAAGGGTTTTCTATGCTTGGAATAGAAACTAAGAGAGGTCTGAAAGAAAGAATTCATGTAGTCGGTTCTGGAAGAAAGACCCTCTTGCTAAAGAGGGCAGGAAGTCTGGGAAGCGTGAAAGCTGGTGGAGGAGGCTGACTGAGGGGGGGATTTTATCCCCCAGACATCAGTTTGTCTGTGCTACCTCCACCAGGACATTCCAGGTGTCTTCTGGTAGAGTAGGCAGTGCCCTCCTCCACTTCCTCCTCCTGAGATCTGTGACTGTTTCTTGTGGAATGCCCTGCTGCCCATTCCATTTGTGAGCATGGAAACGAGCTCTTCCTCCTCTCCCCTCTTCCTCCTCTCCCCTCTTCCCCCTTGCCCCAAACAGTTGCTGGAGCTGGCAAAGCCTCTGGCCCTGCCAATCCTGTGGCCTAAAAGCAGAGCCAGCACAGGAAGGTGAATGGCAAAGCAGAGCCCTCTTGTCTGCAGGTTTCCTGTTGGCTACTAGCAAAGGAGGAGGGTTTTTTTAATTTCCATTTGGTGAAGGGAAAATCACAGCTGTGCTTGTCATGCCCTTCTGGTTGGGTTTGTCATGCAAAGGAAGCAGAGCCAAAAGACTGCACATTCCCAATCAAAACTAATTGGGATGAAGAGCCTTTGTAGTGCAATTAGAAAGGGAGAAAGGGCTAGAGGAAGTGGATATGGCAATTTTGCAACACTCTTTATTAGCTAAGTACCACTCAGAGAATTTGGTGAAAGGTGCTTTCTAAGTAAAATTTGTTGTGCTATAATTGATTTCTGTCATAAAGGGGAAGCTGGGATTTTCAGGATGAGCTTTAGCTTTGTATGTTGAGATTATGATGCCAGATGAACAGCTAACAAAACTCGGTTTATGTTAATGCCAACCACATGGAGCTGCTTCTACAGGGAGTCAGAATAATACAATTTGTACAGAAAACAGAGATGCCGCACATCAAAGAAACCACTTTATTTACCAGCTAATCAATAAAGAATGCCTGCTGCATTGCTTCTCTTCAAAGCCAGAGTCCAAGGGTATGACAGAGTAGAAAATGTAAAACACAGTAAGGAAAAAAAATCCCCCCCACAGTGGTGTCTACTTAAAATGCAGCCCTCTCCTCAGAGCTGGGGGATGTTTCTCTTCATGGGACAATCAAAACACTCATTAAACACCAATGCTCTTTGTATTGATCACAGATTCATTGCACTTTGAATACATCGCCTACAGCTTGGCAAAACTAATACACATGGCCATTGTGAGGCAAGGAGGAGGCCACAGAGACCGAGGTTTGCTCACTATTATATCCACTAGGATCCTGCTAATCCTTGTGAAATCTTTCCAGCAAAGCAAACTGTGAAGGCATCAGGAGAGTCTGTAGAGCAGGGAACCTGGGCTGGGCTCTGTTCTGGTTCCACCTCTGCCAAACTTTGAAACAAACTTTGAATTTGCAACCCTTTGTGTTGTATCCCTTTTTAATCACGCCTTCAGCATACCAAATAGTTTCCTTTTGTCCACGGAATCGGTTCATCTGCTTGTAAATTTGGTTTCCTACAGTTACAAAGATTTGTGTTATGTATACCAGGGTAGTATTTTGAAATATCGGAGAATAGTCAGAGTACACAGTGTATCCTTTGGTGTGGATTGAAAACGACTGTACTCAGAATCTGCAGTATTACAGAATAGTCAGAAGCCCCAGCCAAGATTAAGGCACTGTGAAAACGAGTCCCTGACACAAATGTTTTCCAGTCTAAAGAGATGGGATAGATAATGGACGGAAGAAAAGGAAGACCATTACAATCATTTTACTGCTGGGGACAGAGGGACATGGATATTAAAGTCATATCAAAAATCTGTGGCCCAACTAAGAGCAGAAACAAAATCTTGTAGCCACAGTCTAGTTCTTGAAACCATCCTCTTTCTGTAAGTAACACTTAATGAAGAGACACTTTAGGGGAAGGGCACAATGGGATATAAGTGCAGATCACCATCTCACATTGATCATCCTGTTTCCATTGCATTCCACTGGCATTTGGATTTTATGATGAGCTCCATTTCCTTTAGTGAGGGAAATAACCTCTTCTCTATATGGCCAAGAACAAGTAACATCAAAAAATGTTTTTACAAGGAACGTACAGTGCAAGATTAAAGGAAGCCAGTGAGGGAAACAGTTTGTTATATTTTCATTTCTGAAAGCCACTAATCCTCTGGGTACTGATATTGGAGACCAGTTCCTGGAAGTTTTCTCTCCTGCAGACATAGAATAGATATGAGTTATTATTTTTAAGCTTCTGAGCATTGAACTATTCACCTCTATTGTTTATCTGACATGACAAATGCTGCCGACTTAGGGAACCTTTGTCTCCAAACCCACAACTGCAGAATTCTCCATTTTGCACTGTTCTCAAGCGAATGCAATTACTTAGCAAATATTCTGCAGCCAGAGAAATACATCCAGGCTTCTAAATTATATTTCATTAATTTTAGGCACGGACCCAGAAGAAACCATTCTGAACGCTTTTAAGATTTTCGACCCAGAAGGAAAAGGCCGCATAAAGGCAGACTAGTAAGTTTATTTTAAATCCTTTAGAAGAATAACAACAACAATAATAATTGCACAGTTTTTAAGAACTGCTTAAAAGCTGTATTTTTCACGGCATTTTAAGAGGCAGAGAAACATTTAGCTCTGTAAGCCAGAGTTAAAAGTCTGGACTGTAGCATGAGTGCATTTGTATACCAAAAAGAGATGTTATTGTCTTCAGACATTGCAAGAGCCAACGGAAATATAATCACATGTAGGCCATTAGATAGCCTCTTTTTGAAGGTCTGGATATAAATCGACACGTGACTCTTTGGAAATTAACTCCATATGTAAAATTAAAATGAATGTCTGGTGCCTAACTCTCAGTGCTTGACTAAAATGGGAAAGTTACTCCCCTCTTTAAAAAAGTGATCAATTTAATTAACTCTGAGACATGGTTTTAGTGCAGGACGTTTTCCTTTTTATGTGTTTATCATTTGAGCCTTCTGCTTCTAGAAATAATCTGCTGTAAAATTCCACTAGATACGGTGAGAGCCAAACCAAATAACACTATTAATAATCTGGCAATTATTGTCAATATGGCTATTTTTAAATAAGGAGGCAGAGCCTAATTTGTATTCATATCCTGTTGTACCAAACAAAGCAATGTAAAAGGACTTTAAGAGGTAATTGCACAAACGTAAACCCTCCTTGCACTGCCAGAATGGTGCAAGCAGGACTTCAGGTGAGTGAGATAAATTATATCAAATCAGAGCAGGGGATGAGGAGATTGGATCTATTGCTCCAGAGAAGAATCTTACATACCTAGATTTATTCATATGTTTAAATTTGTTCATATGCTGAAATTTCATGGTGAATTTGGGGTCTATACTTTTGCTGCAGCAACCATTTCAGGTAGGTTTTATAGAGCATGATATGTATAGGAAATCTATCAGGGAACCACAAGTAACAAAATCGTATTTGCATCAATTATTTCTGCTCATGTTGTGATAGCCTCCGACCAGAATGCTGTGGAGATTTCCATGACATTATCTGCAATTATTGACGAAAATTAGCTGAAAATATAAAATTCATTTTACAATATAATATAGTACAATATTTCTTTCCTTTACCAATGTGCTTTTCTATGGCAGTCCCCCAGTGGTGTGAGAACTTTTGCAATATGCAGAACAAAGGAGTCTTAGTCTTTTGACTAAGAACATCCAAATGAATTAAAACACTAGTGGATGTAGCAGTCAATCAGAAGGAACAGAGAGTTAAGAGTTGTCCTGATTGTTTTGGGGTTAATATCACCCAGACAGCTTGGGAAGAACAGAAGTCACTCAAACAACAGAATAAATGTAGCCTGTTGCCAAATAGGGCAGATCACACAGTAGTGAAATCACAGCCATGAAATACGAACTCCTGATACCCCAGAACCCATGAAATGTTATATTTCCCACCACTATCTGTAACAATATCCTGCATACTAAATCTGCAGCTTGCCACCCTGTGTCCAGTTCTACATTCCTTGGATGCTGGAAGCCAGTTAGAGTTTGGGGCAAATTAGGAATGCAGTATCACACTCCCAAATGAAGATGAGAGAGAAATATTTTATTTTGTCTTGATGGAAAAGGTCAACCTTGTCCCCACCCCCACTGCACTGCTAACATTAGACAATTGTTTTAGTTCATCACCACAACAGAGCATAATGTTTACTTATTAGACCCGAGGGTAATGTTGATCATTACAGAACAAACCATTAAATCAATTCCGTGGATGTCTTTGAGGTTTAACTTCTATTCATATGCTTCCAAAATGTAGACATTTGAAGTTTTGAAATAATTTTTCTGTTGGCTCATGCAGCCATTTCAATGCGACAGTTAATGCTAATAAATAATATTTCTCCGTATTAAAAAATCCTGGAGTGTTTCTCTCCAAAACCAGCCACGCTGACCTTTTAATCAGAACTTCTTTTTATGTTCATGGAGTTAACATCCTTCTGGGGATTTTTATGTCTTTTCCCTCTTCATGTTTTCACCTCTAGTCTGGAAATGACTCACTTAGTCCATGTGATGGTAGCTGGGATTGGAGCCTTCTAACCTTTCCAGAAGCTCCAGGAGTTTATAACTTACTTCCAAATCCAATGACACACTTTGTTTGTCTGCATCATTATACCACACATAAAACCCTTCCTCCAGCATGATGTCAAAAAGAGAAAATGCTCTCGGTCCCATTCTGAGCTGGTGTAAACTGGGGCAGTGTTTGGAAAGGTTGGATGATTCAGTCTCAAGTGCCACTCCTGGGGCAGAGTGAGTCAGGCCAACACCAACTGTGCCCAATGCTGAGGCCAATGCAACTTTTCAGATTTGGGCCAGATGAAAATGGACCCAGGGGGATGGAAGAGGTCCCAGGCATGCTGGACTTTGGAGGTGTTTGGCCAAGCTAGAGATGTTTCTTCTCACAGCCATACAGCTCTGCTCCTTCCCACTCATCTCTTTTCCTCCAAGACAGCACTGTAGAAAGGGCAAGCCCAGAGGAAAACTAGAAATGTCCCAGAGATTTCACAGATAATTTCAAAAAGGGTTGTTGCATACCAGAATGCAACAAGGTATTTGTAACTGGAAGGAATAGTAGATGTGAGCCAGGACAAGGGATAACATTCAGACTCCTAATCAAGGCAAATGGATTTTTTTTTTTTTTTTTTTTTTTTTTTGCCCAGAAGACCTGGGGGTTGGTTTGGTTTTTGGGGTATTTTTGGGAAGAAAATAAGCTTTCTAGAGAAAACAAGATACACAAAGAAAAAAGTGCATAATTTTTGGCTTTGGAAATTGTGACTGTTTGTTTCCCTATAAAATAAATAATGGAAAATGTGCATAGATCCTTTAGTCACTCCTTCTTCCTTATGAGTGTGCCAGAGCCTACTGGGCTGTGCATCAGAAGATTATAATTAGATATTTGATCTTTTCTTTTCCCCTAAATACTTCAAGCATGCGAACAGAAGACACACAGTGCCCAGATCTCTTTTTAATTCAGGCCTGTTTGCGATGAAGTTTATTTGTGACTTCTGACAAAATTGCTCTAAGTGCTTCCTTCTATTCACCAAGCTCCTTCCTGGATCACACTTCCTATTTACATTTGCACATGTTGTTTGTCCAGGGCATATATATCCAATAATCAATTTATGCAGAGGGGAATGATCTCTCTACTCTTGCACCCACTGACCATTTGAGAATTCACCTTCAAAAATGCAGCCACATACCAAATGGCCAGAGGAACAGAAACAGAAATTTGAGACAAAGAGATGAAGAAACTTTGCGAACTAAAGAGAATGTTGAAGTAACACAGGAAAAATATATCCAATAGCTTAAGCTCTGTCTGTGACTTCAGAGTACTTCCCAGAGCTTGCACAGGTATTTTCACACTTGTCCTTGTGGGTAAGATCCTTATTCATTGCCCAGAAACCTCTTTTTTCAGTTTTCCCTTTCTGAGCTTCCAAATGTGCAGCTGATATCAACAAGGGCTGCAGAAGTATGTGTGCCCCTGATGCAAACTGGGATGTGTACCCTTTTCCTGGACAAAACCACATTTGTCAGAGTGATGAGTGCCATTGCAGCTTTGCCACCCAATCCTCTTCTGTCTGGGGGGCTTTTCTCACTGAACTTGTGCAGTGTATGGCAGCAGAAAGGGAGCATTTACTGTTTTGCCTGAACATCTGCACCCACAGGAGGTGAATTTTGCTCCCCTGGAAGTGTTCCTGTTCAGGCATGATTTCTATTATAAATAGTTTTAAATGTTCCCTTTAAAAAGCAGAAAGGGCTTCTTCCAGAAGAGCTGCCGCTCTCACTCACCCACAACAAATTCTTCAAAAAAGCTGCCTTTTTTTTCAAATCTACAAACCAAACCAGATTTCTCTATTTGCCTCAGCTTTTGTTTCTGTACAACAGACTGCTCACCTGTTATCACAGCTTTACAGTTTGTTTTACTGCTCCAGAACTGTGTCTGATCATGTATAAATACATTTGGTAGCGACAAAAGGAGACAACTCTGCCTCTTCAGCGTGAATGAAAACTGTGAGATTAATATAGGAATTCTTCTACAGGAAGGGGAAATTATTGGTGTTATTGAAGGATGTTTATGTGAATATAACTGAGTTTATACTGGTGGATGTCCCAGCACATGGTGCAGGTGCTGCCCTCAGCACATGAGTAACTGGGGGAGGTATAAAGACATTTTATCTAAAGGAGTTAGGCTAGAAACAGAAATAATTCTTCCTGGCTTTTCTATTCACCTCTAAACTTAGGTAAAAAAAAATAAATTTACATGCTCGACTGCCTTCCCACAATGGGTTTGAAACAGAGGGTAAATCAGCTGAGAGCCTGCCCCCAAAATATTCTCTTTGATGTGATTACACGGGATGCAGATTGTGTGTGGGATAAGCTCCGTGTTACAGTGCTGGGGCTCCAGATCAGGACACTGCAGCGTGAAATACAAGAGGTCTGATGCAGTTCCACAGCCTCCTCTGGGAATGGCTGCATGCAAATCAAGGATTCTCGGGTGATGGTTTGGAATAGCGGCTGGAGCTCTCTTTCAAGTCCTCTTTCTCATTTCATGCTCTGTTCCTTTCACCCTCGGATTGTACAGAAAATACTCTCTCTTTTAGTTTTGTTAAGCGATCCAAACTTTAAACTGCAAGTGAGGAAACCTTCCATTTTAGGTTAAGATAAGCATACAAAATTGCTGTATTTCAATTACAGTAATAACCTTAAACAATTTTAAACCTCTATAAAATGTCACAAAAGCGAAATAAGTTGGCAGAGCGAGGCATTGACACTGATGGGTGCCCACAGAAAATCTCTTACAATATCATGTAAGGATTAACAGCTCTAATTTATGCAGTCACACAGATTTTCTTCCATGGAACTTCAGGAGGGACCTTGCCATCTGAATTGTCATGTGCCATTATCACCCTTTAATCAGGTTATTTCGTTTTATTTGAACAGCATCAAAGAAATGCTTATGACACAGGCAGACCGGTTCAGTCAAGAAGAGGTAAGGAACTTTATTCAAAACAGAAATCCAACTCCTGTTCAGCACTAAGTCCTTGCCCCTCTTTAAATGCATGAATTCAGCTGAAATCCAGACTGAGAGGAGGTTGATGCCAGCTCTAGCAATTAGAAACAATTCAAAGCATCTCTTCTGAAGAGCTCCATGGCTAAATCAAAGTCAAACAGATTCTCTGGACTCCCACCCAAGTGCAAGTGTGGCCTATCTCGTGCTGTTCTTCCCCATGGGCAGCTGGGCAACTGATTTACTGGAGTCCAAGTGGATTTGGGTGGGGACCGTGTTCTGGTTTCCATTTCTGTGAATGATTTGGTTTGAAATCTGAAATGAGGTACTGACTTGATGGTTTGTGGGAGACTGAGCATGGGTCCTGCTGGCTGGAAGGAATTTAGAGGGACTTTGTTTTCAGAAGAGGTGATGGAGTGGAGTTGGTTTGCGGACAGAAGGGACTGGACAGTCTGTTCCAGTCAGAACAGAGACTGGACTGGAACAGGGAACTAGTGGGATTCTAGCAGGACTTTATTAACCAGTTGAGTTCCAACTCTTCTTTCAGTTTTACCAAGCCCAAGGAAAACTTTTCCATGGGGGTTAAAGGACCAAGGCATCAGGGAGCTGAGCTGGGCTGAAAATGAAAAGCTGCTGCTGTTGCTGTCCCACAGCCTGTGACACTTCTCTCTGTTGCTTGGCAGATCAACCAGATGTTTGCAGCTTTCCCCCCAGATGTCTCTGGAAATCTGGACTACAAGAACCTCTGCTACGTTATCACCCATGGAGAAGAGAAAGACTGAGAGCAAAGAGAGGAGCTTCTCCTGTGGTGATGCACTGAGTTATTTCATGATGCTCTCATGTACAAGGCTAAGGGCTAAACGTTCTGATGTGGTCATCAGAAGAGAACCAATAAAATAATTGAAAATAGATTAAAGTTATTTAATGCTCCTGTTTTTATAAAATATCAAAACGCCAATTTTGTGAGGTTTTTTTCCCCATCTTTTTTTTTTCCTGTCAGTGGTTTGAAATGGAATTTTCTTGATGAACTGATTTATGATTTATTGACAAACCTAATGTTCACCAGATGGTCCACTGGGCACTGCAGTCTTACTTAACCTCTTGTCTTTTATACATAATCTCCATGTATTAATTGAGAGTTCTTCTGACTTATTGTACCAGGAAGAGTATCTGGCAAATAGAATAATGTTCCATTCCACAGCCCCTAGCAATGGAAGTGTAAATAAGACAATCTTAAGCTCTTGTGAATATGCAACGTGCCCTCTCCATCTCAGTGATGTGGCCACTTTCTGAAACCACCTGACCCGTTTGCTTTGGTGCAAAAGAGCAGAAATAGTGGAATACTGGTTGTGTTTCTCACAGTAAATATTACTGGGTGAACTTAGAATCCAGGAATAATAGATTTCCCCCCTCAGAGACATCTCTATTATGTGGAGGAGGTTTTCCATGACAACAGGATCATCTGGTCTGTCACCCCTGGCCATCATCCTTGAGTTCCAGGTGAGACACACACTGCAAGGATGTGTTTGGCCGAAGATCATCGAGCCTAGGGAAAAAGAGGAGAATTTGGGAACTGTAGCCCATGAAAGCAGATTACCTCTCACTTTTATAATCCAAGAGAAGCCTGGTTTTTAAATGGGGTACAGTTTCTTGTATTTAGACTTCTAGGAATGGGACATATTCTGCCTGTGTGGAATATTGCATGAACACTTCCTGCGTGGGAGGCAGAAGGATGCTGCAGCCAAAGGAAAATAAGCTTCTGCTGTTTTAACAGCTCATGAAAATGCTTTCCTTGTGCATCAGTGCTGCTGGAGCCACAGTCCCACAGACAGAGAAGAAGCAACAAGCCACTTATTTTCTGTTTCCATCTTCTTCGGCTTTGTAGGAAGAGAACTTGAGGGCAACGTGTCCAATTCTCATCAAGAGGGGCAGAAATTCCATGAGAAAGCTCTAACATTTGCATGACTCAGGGATGTGACATTCATCCCTACCTGCATTTTCAGTTCTGCACTCCATGCACTTCAATAACAGAGAACAACTGGAGTGAGAAGGCTCTTAACACACAGAAAGTTCATAAAATAAATCTCCCCCTTGCCGCTGTGTGCAGAAGCTGTGTGAACCAGTGCACCAGCACTGTCTGTCCAATATAACAAGCTGATTCCCAATTGTATCTAGTAGGAATTATCTCTTAAAAAAATATCAGTGAACACAGCTGGGGAAAAATTGGCTCCTTTCTTGCATAAATCTTGCTGAAGATGTGGCTTTAGCACCTCCTGCCACCTGTTCCTGTAACAATTGAAGCAGAGCTGTCCCTCCCAACACAATGAGCAGCTTCACTGGGGTTTTTTTTAATGCATTTTTTTTCCCCTAATCTAATGGACTCTGAAAAATTCAATGCAAGAGTCTACACGACCTGTCCTTCCACCTCCTGGCTCACTCACCTGCTGAGCTTCCCAGGACAAGTCCAGTTTTTATTGTCATTTCCCTCAATGAGTTTTTTCTCAGTGGTCCATGACCACTCCCCATGGGATGGGGCTGCAGATTGGCAGTGGGAGGTTATGGACGTTGAAGATTTTTTGGTGGCACAGTCAAGAAGATGATTTCTGTATGAGCTTCTGCTTTAGGCTCTTCTGCAGACCCAAGCAGGTGACAGCTTCTCTCAGTAAAGAACTGAGCTGCTCATGGGGGAGGGCTGCAAAATGGATGTTTCATGTGCAGACTTAATTTGGAAAATTCTTGAAAGGTGTGTCTGTAAAATGCTCCTGTGTGGCACAAACACATGTACAAAGTGTAATGCTACCCTGTATAAGCCCCACAAAATCTCATCCCTGACCAAATGAGTACTGAGCTGAAGTCACTCAGGCATCAGGTGTCAGACAGTGCTTATGATTTTTACACTGTGTAAAGATTTCAGAATGAGGCTGAAGATGAGATGAAACAGCACACAGGCTTACCTTTGGCCTTCAATCTAGAGAGATTTACTTTTCCTCATGCAAGCTGGTAGGCAAAAACTTGGAGGATAATGCTCTTGAAAGATGAGGTCACGCTTTTCCATCAAAGCACAGTTTTTGATGGGTCCTTTTTCATCTGTAACTGCTGCATGACTTCTTCCAGTGCAGCTCTGTGACTCCTCAGGCTGATGGGGGTCTGATCTGAGCAGCTCCACATTCTCCCCTTCCCCTGGCTGCACCCCCTCCCTCCCTCCAGTCAGCACTAGGGCTTAAACACACACAGCAGGTGCTGACTGAGAAGAAACTTCCTCACTCCCTAAATTCCTTTTTCTGGACTCTTGGACGTGACTACTCTCTTTAGTTCTGCCTTGTTTGGATGTTGCTGAGGTCACTTTACCTTGCCCTGCTGCAGGCTCCCTCACAGCTGCAGATGGGGCAGGAGCATGGAGCTGTGGGGAGGATGGAAAGCAGAACCACCTGAGCATGGATTAGGTTGAGTCAGGCTTTATCATGAGGAAAGGCTTAGTCTGGACCATTGCAACTTTGAAGTAAATCACTTGATCACCCTTACTTACCTTGGGCAACCTGGGTAGCTTTTTTGGAGGAAGCTAAACTAGAGGCTCGGCTTGGAATTCAGCCCAAATTCCCTGCAGTTCCTGGTGGGACCAAAGCAGGGTGCAGCTGTGATCCCTGCAGCAGCACCAAACAGTGATGCTCCACCAGGGACCCTCAACCAGCAGAGCTCTCCAGACCCTCTGAAGTGGTTCATGGTTGTGCAAAGCCCTGGGTTCCATCTGACTCTGTCTGCCTTCAGGCTTTTAGCAGTTCTGCTCCTTCCTTGTTGCTGGGCTTTTATCTTGGTTCAAAATCCATTTCTTCCCTTTTTTTTTTCTGTTACCGCAGGATTATGGCACTTCAAGGGCAGTGCAGGTGAGGAGCCTGTTGCAGATTGCTTGAGGAGATCTTTGGACTGGCCTATGCCACCAGTCTGGCTGCACCTTGGACCCTTGGACCATCATGCAAGACAATTTGGGGTTTTTATGCTCCCCTTCTATAAAGGGAAGGACAAATGTTCAGATAAACATCATGCAAATATTCAAGATTCAAAACAAGCCTTTATCAACCCCAATTTCATTTCAATCTCCATTTTCATAGGGGGACATAGGGCTGGGCTCATGGGGTTTGGATACAGATTCAAATAATCGAAGGGAACAAAGAGCTCAGATTAATTCCACAAAACAGATCTTCACCAAGCATCATTAAAATGATCAGATGGGAACTGAACTTGCATGAACCCTGGCAGTTGTTCTTCAGTGTCAGCCCTTTCACAAACAATTACTATTTGGATGGGAAAAAACAAAGAAGCAGGGAAGAATTGATAATGTATTTTATTAACTCTTAAAAGTTTAATCCCATAAACCTTTCTGAAACCTTGCGAAAGGGTAGAGCAGCCTTTGAAATAGACTGTCATAATAGGCAGAGAAAGGTTCTCATGAGTTTCCCCAGTTTGTTGTTCTGCTTAGAGGCAGGATTGTTGTTACAAACGTTTGTCTGACCTGTCTAAACTTTGTAGGTAGCCTCAAGTCCAAAGCTAGCCTTAGATTTATGCATTTTTTCCCCCTAACCTAAATCTTTCTGTCTGCAAATTAAGCCAATTTCATCCTTTGCATCCTCTTTGTAATGACGTTAGCACAGTGGAAGCCTGTTTAGTTTTTTTTTTTCAATATTCTTTTTCCAACTTTTCCTCCCAGTAATCTTTTCTCCACTCCTAATTTTTCTTGCTTTCTTTAGGATTACCTTAAATTTGTGCATATTTGGTTTTTAAACATCATATGCCAGCTTGGACATAAAATTCCAGCACCAGCAAGATAATATTTCAGAGGTTGGTTGTCTGCAAAGAGCCAAACAAACCAATCCCCCCCCTGTGATTCAGCAGCACTGAAGGTTATGGATGTTTCTATGCAATGTGGGTAGAAGTTTATTCCAGACCTCTCTTCCTTAATAACTGCTTCTTTCTGATCCCCCTGTAGCTTCTTCTGTCTGTATCAGAAAGTTCCTCAGATCTGATTCCCTCTGCCTCTGTTACCTTGGTAATGTGCCAGCAGGGGTTATCTGAGGACACACCTTGAATTTTCACGAATGTTAACGAGCTGTAGATTGTCTGGAGCCTCCTTTTTCCATTTGAAAACAATGCTAAATGTGTTTAACATTTTCATCAATGACCTGAGTGATGGGACTGAGTACAACAAATCCCTGCTCTTCCTAGCAGTGTCCATGGTCAGGATAAGAGGCAAGGGATATGTTGGAATACAGGAAAACCCTTTAAACTTTTGGACTGTGAAGATGATCAAATATCAGAACAGCTTGGCCAGATAGGTTGTGGAGCTCCCGAATATTGCTGGAGATATCCCAAATCCAGCTGGATTTTGTCCTGGCAATCCTGATGTATCTGATGCTGCTCTGAGCAGGAGGTTTGGTCTGGACAGTCCCCTGTGGTGCCTTCCCACAGCAAACCCCTGAGATGCTGATGTTACACGTGTCAGCACTGTCAGCACAGCCCAGGTGACACTGTCCTTGCTCTGGGGTGGCACCTGACCAATCTGTGCTTTGAACCTTGGATCTTCTCCTGAGCAGCTGCAGCCTGACCAATTACTCCTTGAATTTTACTTTCTTCTAACATGTAACAACCTGCACTGATCTTTAATTCCTCCTTGTTGGCTCTCTATCTCCCCTTCAATTTAAAGCTGTTCTGAATCCTATCCCAGTCCTCCAAACTTCACGCAAGCTGCCTTAGTTTCTTGTCCATCATCCACAAATTTGGTATGTTCTCTGTTTCACCCTCCAAATTGTTAATATTGAACAGTATCTGACCCTGGGACAGTCTCATCCTCCTCCTTTTCCTTCTTCCTTGTTATCCTTGAAATGTCTCCTGATTTTATCAGTGATAACCCATGTTGGACATGTTTTTAACTGTACTTGGGGCACTGGTCTTTAACCTGCCTGCAAGTAAAGTTCTGCACCTTTGGGCCTCTCCTCATGTCCTCACCAGTCTGTTTGAATTCAGGTGGTCACCAGCAGGGTGTCCATGAGCCACATCTCTCTGAGCCATCCCACAACAATGCTCATGCCCAAGCAGAGAGGATTTCCCACTGTGAACAGGGAAAAACCAATTTCAATCCAACTGGTTTATATGCAAGAGTAAATTCACTTGGATTCCTAAAGGGGAGCCCATGGCTTGCACCAGAAAAGTCCCCAGATCACATGGCTGAACCCAGGGCATGAATTCCCAGCTCATGAAGGACTCCTGGGATGTTGGTGCTGTGCAGAGCTTTCTGTCCAGCTGCTGCACCTCAGCTCCCTTTCCTGCCATGGAGCCCTTTTCCAAACTCAGAACTTTGGGAGCTACAGCAAGGAGCCAGAGTTTGGATCCTTGATATGGGCACAGCATTTGAAACAACAGTGACTGAAAGTCACTCACAGCCAAGGGAAAACAAAACAACAAAACCCCCACAACCTTCCCCTCCCTCCTCCCAAAGGAACCCGTTCCCCAGGCACAATCCCAGGGTTGTTCCACAGCCTCCACAGACACACAAATCTGGGAAGTTTTATCGGAGTTATGGAACTTGGGGGATCCTCACATTGATTGACTTCAATTTGGCCACTTGGATGTGGTGTATATTCAAGCAGGCTCTCCTCTGCAGGGTTTCTCTTCAGAGGATGAAGGGAGAGAGGTCCTTGAACAGGCATTTCATGGTGCTTAAGCTCCTCTCTCCTCAGATTCAGCCCCTGCAAGCATCTCTCCAACCCCACTGCTTGTAAAGCAGGAGCACAGGAATGCTAACTCAGGTATTTAAGGTCACGCATGGCAATACCTCCTTGAGTCCTTATCTGGTGAACTGTTGCCATTTGTGACTGTCCCTTTCAGTTTAAATGATTGCTTAATGTGCCTGTTGACCTGAGAAACATAAATTTTTTTGAAAAATATATGAGCAAGCTTGTGTTTGGTCAGCTGCTTCAGCAGGAATACAGAGCTCAGAGGCCAGGCCAGGCAGGAATTTATTTATTTATTTATTTATTTTTAATAATGATTAAAAGACAGCACCTGCCCTTTCCTGGGGTAAGAGGACTTATGTACAAGCGAGGGGAGATGCAAACAGCCTTGTTCCTTTAAAGTTTGGAAGCTGCAGGTACCACCACAGCTGTGATGAGTAGAAAGTTCATGACCAGAGAGTAGGGTGGGATGGGGAGAGGCTTCCTCTTACACGCCAGAAAGAGATAAATCTTCATGAATTTCCTGGTAAGCCAGTGCGTTTAAGATATCAATGCAAAAAGGATGCAGTTTAAATAGCAGAACAGGAATTAGCTAGTTTGTTGGTTTTTTTGTTTTGTTTTGTTTTTTGTAGAACAGGAATTAGCCAGTTTCAGCAAGGATCGTGCCCCTCCCCAAGCAGGCTGAGAGTGCAAAGGCTGTGACAGAACTTAATGCTTGGAAAAATAATACCAGTGTGAACCAAGTGCTGAAGCAGTACAAGAATCTGCATTTTGTCTGGAATTGCGAAAAGCCTTATGGAAACACCAGTGATTTCTTTTAAAATTGGTGTTACAGCTCACCCAGGTTTGTACAAACAGGTAATGCTGAAATACTGTGTGTTACTGCCCTGGAAAAGTCCAGTTTTGTTGGAAAGTGAAACATTATGTGGCAGTGTGGGCAGAGCCCCGGGGCTGTCCCAGCCTGGCTGTCACAGTGACCCCTCCGTGTCCCCTGTGCCAGCCCTGGGCACCAAATGCCACCAGGTTTTACCTTCCCACACTGAGCTAAGGCCACCAGCTGAGGGCTCTGGTCAGAGCCCCTCACTGTGGCGAATGTGAGCTGTACATTATGCTGCAGCCTCATGAGTCCACGTGAGGCATTTTCAGGTTTGCTGAATTCAAATCCTGGTTTGTGAAATGCTGTGACGCCTTCGAGCTGCTGCTGAGGACAACTGGTTTAATGCAAGGCGTTCGGAACCTCTTTCTTAGCTCCAATGTACCTTCAGGGACAAAACACTGGAGCAGGGATGGCAGCTGGAGCTGTCCCACACAGGGTTATTGACAGGGTTAATTAGCAGGGGGCTGTTAATGGCCATGGGCAGCCCCAAGGAAGCTGCCGGAGAGGATGAGGAGGGCTCGGCCCTGCCTCTGCTGTCCCCGCTCCCGCACGGCCAAGGCGGAGCTGAGGCCACGGCAGGCCGAGGTAAGCCGGTGGTTTTTTTCTAAGCAGAATGTTAATTAGGGGGTTGGAGGCCTTGGAACAACCCTGGGATTGTGCCTGGGGAACGGGTTCCTTTGGGAGGAGGGAGGGGAAGGTTGTAGGGGTTTTGTTGTTTTGTCTTCCCTTGGCTGTGAGTGACTTTCAGTGCCCTGTTTAGTCAGCTGTGGCTGATTATATAAAGTAACCCCCTGGCTTTTCATATAACATAGAAAGCTTATCACCTTTTCCAGCCACTACAACACTCATTAAAGTCCCTGGAAAAACAACCACCTGCTTTTACTGTTAAAGATCTCCTGTGTGTTGTGCCTGCTGCAATGGGTGAAGCCCTGAGGTGCTGGGCAGTGTGTCCTTTCCAAGCTGCCTGGCCCTGTACTTGGCTGAGAGGGAAAAAAAATCCTTATTTTTTTCCCACATGCCTCCCTCTAATTATGTTTAAATCTCCAGGTAAAAACTGAGAAAAATGGAGCCGAGTTCCTCAAAGCCCAGGTGTCATTGGTTTTCCATGTTGGGACTGGGAGGAAAATAAGAGGCCTGGGCCGGTTGAACTGCTGTGGGTATTGGTGGCATTTTGTGGAAGCACTGAAGTGAGGAATAGGATTTTTGGTGCTTTTGTTACATTCAGTAAGTAGTGAGGGACAGACCAGAGGCCACTTCAGACCTCTGAAGTGATGTGCTGGGTCTGAACTGCTTCCTTGAAGAGGACACCCCCACTCTCATGACCACTATGTTGGTGGCTAAATTCACCAAATAATTTGGATAGGCTGAGTGTGTCCAGTCATTCAAAACTCTGATGGTCTCACTCAGTGCTTCTTGCAAGTACTAAGGCATATTTCTTGAGCTTTGGGTTAGAAATGAAGCCCCAACAGTGTGTGGCAGCATGGGGGGCTCTGAGGAAGTGCCTGTGACCCGTGTCCAGCCCTGCTGGCTGCCTGTGAAAGGGCAGAAAGGGGCAGGTATGGATTTGGGAACAGCTCATGGAGAAGAGGCTGAGGCAGAGCTCCAGCTGCTCTCACCAAGACAAGAGCAGATGTTCCCAATAAAACTTCAACTCCTCAGATGTGGGTGCCTGGCTGATAGCAAACAGCAGGAGGGCCCTGTGCTATTAGACCACAATGAAGGCTGGGGTGGGTTCTCTTGTGTCTCATAAACACTTGAGTTTGGTGCAGCCCTCAAGTGCATCTTCATCCTTTACCCAGCTGCCTGCACCGTGAAACCCACAGGAACTTCGTATCTTTGAAACCTCTCCCACTCTGTCAGGCTTGGCTGAAGTTTGCATGTGGTTATTAGAGCAGAGGACAGGCAAGTGCATGTTTTATTATTCTCCATCCCCCCCAGTGTGCTTTTTCATGTGTGTGCATATATCCTGCCGCTCCCGAATCAATTTGCTGGTGAATCCTTGCTTTAGTGTAATTTAACTGGCAGGGATGGGAACTTGGAGGCTTTCTTTTCTTTTTCTTCGGAGTTGTTTCCGTCTACTGTTTTATGAATATTCCATTGCTCAATAACGGGAGGTGGAAAATGAAATCCCAAGATCATCTTTTAAAGGATGTTAATGACCATGAATGTAACCAATATAGTTAATAACAATCCAGGCAGAGATGGAAGACCATTCCCTTCTTTTGAGTAAGAGCCAACATAGCTTTCTGATTATCCCTACTAGAGAGGGATCTGGATATTAAAGGATAAGTCATGCTAAGTATTTCCTTCTTAGACTCCTTATTCATTTATGCCTACTGGTTTTTGTCATCTTTAAAGGTGTTGTTTAGCCTGGTTTGAATTACTTTAGACCAAAAAGTTTTAAAAGACAGCTCTTGAATCCACAGAGATATTTGCTAAATCCTTTGATTAAAGGGACAGTGTTTTTCATCTTTAAGCAACATTTGGTAACAAAAGTAAGAATTATTCTTAATTAGAAGTGTGAAAGGGAGGGATGAAGATTTCAGATTGCAGAAGGTTCTGCTTGGTGGAAGGGGTAGCGTTTGTTTGGTTCTCTTGTGCTTTTCTGAGCTAAACTCTGGGAGGCTCAACAATGACGTACCACGTCACGGATCCCAGCATGGAATTCTTAGAGGGGGGAAAAAATAAGAAGAATTGTTTCCTTTCCATAAAGCAAAAACCAGTAGGAAACTCCCATATTTTGTCCCTGGAGCAATGAGAAGATAAGGAAGTATTGGGCACAGGGAGAAACAAAGCCCTTTGGCTAAAGAGGCTGTTGCCTCCAGGTTTCTCTCAGCTCCACCTCTTTCCTTTGTCCCTGTATTCTTCAGTCTCCTCCTCCAGTCTAGCTGCCTCTTAACCTCATTAATACTTTGCTTTGATGATCTTAAGTTCTTGACAATTTATTCCAGATGTTTGCTACTTTGAGTGAAATAGATTTCCCAAATTTCCTGTTTACTCTTAATGTCTTTTGTCTTTTTCTTCTTTGAAAGTGTGACATTTTTTTTAACCTCTTAGCAATCCAGACATGTTAGTTCACTGTTCCACCCCCTCTTCCTCCTGGCATCTCCTAAAGTTTGTGGTGCTTTCCATAAAATGCACACTCCTTTTCTGTTGTCTTCTTGTGGGGCAATCTTGATCTTTTTCACCTTCCTTAATTCTGCACACATGAAAGTCTGACTCCAAAGTTTTTTAGGTGTGTTTGGTGTTGCTTTTTTTTTTTTCCTATGGGTGCACACCCAGAGGAGAGCAAGAAAATTATGGAGAGAGAAAATTAAAAAATTATACTTTTTGACAGGCTCCAGACCAAATGTCCTTCAAACATGGGTCTTGCTTGTTCCTTCAGCTACTTTCCATTATTTACCCGGAGAGCTGTGAGTAGACTGAGTGGGCTGGCACTGCTCCTTGAGCTGCTCAAGGTGCAGAAGTTGTGGCTGCTGTGAACAGGGTTGGCACAATTCCCTGCACCAGGAGTGCAGTTGGAGCAGCACAAGTGACCTGGGAATGGCTGTGCTCTTGGAAGTTCCCATTGCAGCAATAAAAATGTGTCCATTTTAAAGTGGTTGTATGGCTTTAATTATTCTGCTGTTTTCTTTAAAAATAAACCCAAAAACAAAACAAACCTTTAAGTGAACCAGGTTTTCAAGCACAAAAACTGTGCCTAGACCAGGCCTTAGGCCTCAGTCTTGCAGACACTTTCACAGGTGCTTAAGTTTACCATTATGAGTAATCCTATTGATTTTCAACGGCACTGCTCAGGCAATAAAGAGTGGATTTGTATGATCTGGGGCTTACCATGGGGAATATCAGAAGTCACTCTTCTGAAATTAATGATTACATGGGTGTAAGAGGAGTGTCCAGCCCAGGATTTAGTTAAAATTAATAGAACTTTTGCTTGTAGGCTTCCTTTGAAGTATTTAGCTATCCTGTCTGCTCCTTTGAGTCCTGGATCTTGAACATCAGTAATTTTTTTGACTTCCATTATGATGACCTTCAGAATAAATATTCAGGTAGGACTTGGTGTACTGTGACTTTCAATCTCTTGGCCAATTGTAACTTTCCATGGAGGCTCTTCCAAGTGTCAGTGCCTTTACAATGTCATTTTTGTGGGGTCTGACACAGGCTGAGCTCACTCTGCACTTTTCCAGCTTCTGGATCTTTCTTTTCCATCCAGTTGCCTGTTTTCTTGAAACCTGTGGCAATGTGACAGCTCTGGAACTCCTATCTTGCTCTTAAATAGGGCTGAAAGCAACCAACTCATTCAAAAGTTATTAGAGATGCATGCTCATGCACACCATGATCATATATATGCAGTATTTTTGAAGGAAGCCAGGCAGAAAAAATAAAAAGTGATTTGATTAGGGATGGAGGCATTATAACGTTTCATGAGCTTGAAAAAAAATTACTTTTCTGTATGGCTGGTCTTACAAATGTGCTTTACCCCATCTTATCTCTTACCCCCCTTAACAAAAACAGGCATAAGGCTACTATTTATGCTAAATATCAGGGAAAGGTTCTTCCCCCAAAGGGTGCTGGGCACTGCCCAGGCTCCCCAGGGAATGGGCACAGCCCCAAGGCTGCCAGAGCTCCAGGAGAGTTTAGATAACACTCCCAGGGATGCACAGGGTGGGATTGTTGGGGCAGGGCCAGGATCTGGACTGGATGATCCCTGTGGGTCCCTTCCAGCTCAGGACATTCTATGTTTCTGTTTCGTAGAGATGGATGAGCCCTTTTGGAAGTCACAGAAGGAAAATTCCCCTTTTCAGTATTTCAACAATATAAATGTAGGCTTGGCACCAGGGCTGAGAGGTCTGTGCCAGCTGCCGACACAGTGAGTGAGTCATTTCTGCTCAGGTGTTTGCTGGAGAAGGAAATCTTTGAGTTCTTAGAGAAATACTTGGGGGAAATGGCCCTGTTGTGTTAAAGCACCAGGAATCTGACATCCCAGCCAGCTTTGTCCCAGCTGCCTGTGCAGCAAATCACCAAAGGGAACAGGGATTTGACTGAATCCAACCTGTTCTCCCCTTGAAAATGGCAATTTTAATTTAAGGAGTTTCAAAATAGGTAAAGAAAAACAACCAAAAAAACTCCAGGTATTGAGATCAGGAAGAGAACGTCCAGCTTCAGCTGGAGCATGCAGAGGAGGAATGTTCAGTGTGAGAGGGTTTATTCTGAATGGCTGCAGTACCTTGTGCTGCACAGCACTGAGTGTTTCAACCCCAGCTCCCAAACTGGGAGCGTTGTTCATGCTGCAGTTATGCAGGGAATGCCACTGCTTTGCAAGAACTTGAACTGCAAATTTTGCAGAAATTGTGGCAAATTTTCATTGAGCTCAGCAGGAGCAGGTGAGCGAAGACTGTTGGGTGATCCTCTTTGCACTGAGGAACCAGGGGTGGGGATGCAGGACACCAGGTGAAGACTAAGCATCCCCAATTCTGTCACTGACCCAATAAACTCTTGAACAAGTTGCTTTTGCAATTGCCCACCTGATTGCCTTTGGAATAATTGTGGCACTTTGTTAGGATTCCTGGCACTGTGCAAGTGGGTGCTTTGCAGGAGTCTTCAAGACCCCCAGGAATTACCAAGTAGATGATGATAACTTCCCTATCCATTATTGTTTCCTGGCCTGTGGGGAATTGCCTCATCCAAATCCAACTTGCGTTTCCAAGTTGACAGGACAAATGTCAAAAATTCAAGCTCTGAAAATGCTGCTTCTTTCCTGCTCTTCAACAGCATTTGCTGCCAGTGTCATCGTTCTGCCTCTGTTTTGGGGAGATCTGTGGGGTTTTGGAAGGGGATAAAGGTTACAGCTGGTTTTTTTCCCTCCTATAGGTTGTAAGACTAGACTCCTGGGTGCTGCCAGGAATCTTGCACCTTCCCCAGAGAGAAGGATGGGATTTCTAGGTCGTGCACAGCCCCAAGGGCTGCTGCCACTGCCCTCACTCCTTCTAAGTATTGTTCTTGGGGCACTGCTACTGCCTGGACTTGAGGTTCCAGCTCAGCCCCTGCTGGTGCTGCTGCTGGCTCAGATGCCTTTTTTTTGCAGCTCTTTGTCAGTTGTTCCCTGCAAACATGGAGCATGGAAGATTGAGCACTACTTGTCTTAATTTCTTTTCTCCTCTTCATTTACTGTTCACAGTTTTGGAGATGAGTATAAAGGGACACACACTGTGTAGATGTTTATTTTGAGAATGATCCATGAGCTGTTCTTTCAGTCATAGCCTTTGGTTAGATTAGGACTGAATGGTGTGTCCATGTGAGACCAAACCAATGAATTTGGGTTTGAAGGCAGCAACATCCTGTGAGAAGATCTGGTGAAACTGGAGGTTGGGGTAGAAAAAATGTCTTTATTGGGTTGTTGGAGCTATGCAGCTGTTCTAGGATTTTGCTGTTAGCCTAAAAAATAATTAATTCCTTTTCCATCTCCAAGATGCCTCTCATATCCTGCCTGTAAGGAATAGGATCAGCTAACATTCTCCATGCAGGGCCTTTCTCTGTCCTGTGTCATTTGGCAAAATAACACAGTAGAATCTCCAGTGTTGGTTGCAAAATACTCATAATGGGCATTGAAACACACTGAATTTGCTAATATGTCTCTTCATAACTTTTATGTCTAGAAGCCCCAGCTGTGATCAGGGCCTTGCTGTGTGAGATGTTATGCAAATACATATTTTGTACAAACAGAATGATGCAATCACATGGAAAACTTCATAATCAAAGCAGAAAAAGAGCAACAGGGGAAAGAAAAAAACCACATGGAGTTGCTTCTTCAGGGTCATGTGGTGGGCCACTGGCAAAGGCAGGAACAGCAGTGGGTCTCCTGGGTTCCTCATCTGCCATGGCATCCTGTCTCTTCCAAACCATCCCTGTGCTCTCCCAGTGCTCCTTTAAACCCTGTTGCAGAGCTGCAACACTGAGGGGGTTCAGCTAATTCAATTTACCCTTCATTTGTCAATGTGCTCCCTTCCCCAGAGCCCTGTGGCTGCTCTGCTGCTGGGAACTGAGCTGGGCTTGTTTGGTTTCCAGAGAGGAAGCAGAGCAGGGCTGGGATGCTGCACTGAACCGTGAAGATGCCATCCCAAGAACAACTTTGTGGTCACAGGCCAGGCTACCTGTTTTGAAATCGTGTCCAACTGCTTGAGCCAGGCAAATACTTCTGAAACTTATAAAATTAACCAGTTAGACCGAGGCAATGTACAAGGTACACAGGCCAAAGAAAGCATTGTGGGTGTAACCTTTTGAAGGAGAATTATAGTTGCTGCTGATCAGGCTGTTACAGTAAATGTGGTGTCACTGTTTCCATATTGGTCTCTTTTTTTCTTTTCTTGTTTTTCTTTTTTTTCCCCCCTTTTTTTCCCCCGTGTGAAAAGGTTTGCACCTCATGAAAAGGTTTTCGTGTGGTGTGAAATGCAACATGAAACCACTGGATCTTTGTTACCCAAAGAACCTGATCTTTGTTACCCAAAGAATCTGCCCTGTTTATACAGGGAAGGAGCAGCCTTTAAAACTGGGGTTTGAACCTGATACCAACGACCCAAAAGTTCAGGGGAGTCCAGCTTGTACTTGATTGTCCCTATTGTGAAAAGTATTCCCTTTGTTTGTTGTTCAGTACTGGAGAGGAGACAAATCCATGGGTCAGGTACCTCTGTGTGGTTCAGCTTTGCTGTGTTTGTGATTTGTGTGTGGGGTGGCTGGGATGAGGGCAGGATGCTGCTGCATCCCCACAAAGGGCTCTGTTACAGGGCAGGCTCTGTCTCAGCCCACACAGACATGCTGCACTTGATTAATCACCTTCATTATGGTCATATTCTCACCCAGCCAGGAGCAGGGCACTGTGCAGAACCAGCCTCCCTTTGTTTCCCCTGGAACTACTAACCTGTTTCCCCAGGCCACACCTCCTTTCTAATTTGAGTGACAAAATTAGGGAAAAACTGGTTTGCATCTTGCTCTTCCATCCGCCTGGGCATGTCTGGGAATCCCTAAGAATGACTGAATTCAGTGGTTTAAACCATTTTATTTTTTTTTTATTGCACACCTCCCACAATAACTCTGAAGTAGCTTCATAATGGAAATGCTGACACGACTCGATCGCCACAGCCCCGGGAGTGTGTTCCACCTTCTATTGTTTGCCTTGGCCTCTGTAAATTGTATATTGCCTCAGTTTAATTGGTTAATTTAATAAACTTCTGCAGTGCTGTATCAGTTGCCTGGCTTAGCTTTTATCCACCAGGCTAATGAAGAAAGTATAAGTTTCAAAAGCTTTCCTGTATGAAGTTAATCAAATAAAAGGTATCTCCTACTGTACTTTGCATGTATGTCTTGGAAAGATGGCTTGAATTGACACATTTTTACAATTAAAGCATTTAACAGAACTCTCTAAAAATCTTTGTGTAGCTTTAAAAAGGGAATTTTACACTTAAGCCTGTGCAATGCTTCAGTAGCCACATCTGAATGATACGTTAGGCCAAATGGTATTTTAGATGGGCTCTTGGGACTGCAGAGGGGGGAGGAAAGTGGGAAAAACATAACAGAAATGATCTAAAGGTATTGTGGAAGTCTTGCAATCCAGCCATATGTGGGGCTTGGGTGACCTGTGCTCGTTTTCTGCTTTTGGCTGAAGCTCCTCACAAACACAAGCAGATCCGTTAACAACTCTCTGGTTTGTTCCCTATTTTTCCCATTTTGAGAGTCTCATTAATTCCAGTTTTGAGATTTGGTGCTCAGATGCTTCAATGGGGCTTTTTCCTGCCTGAGCTGGAGTAACAAGGAGTCAGAAAGCTCAGTGCCTTCAGTGTGGGTGCAGCAAAGCCTCTTCCAGGCCAGTGCAGAGAGCCCTGGAGAGGCCCCATGTGAGGGAGTGTTTATCTGTGCTCAGCAGAGCCACGGAGCCCAACGCACGTGTAACACGAGCCCATTGTTATCTATTTTAATCCTCAGCTCGAGCATCCCAAGATTTAGGGGTATTCATCCATCAAGAGTGATTTAGATATGCTTGATCATGCCTCAGGGCAGGGGGACAGCCTAGATTACTTCTTGATATCCCTTCCAGCCCTGTTTTTTCATGACTCTATTAGATCTGACAACAACAGAATCTTATACTTTGTTCCAAAGGCTCTGTCCATTAATTAGTGCTTTGTGGTCCTTGAGGAGCTCTAAGAGGTTGACAAGTGCTAATTAAGTCCTACAAGAACTGGTGTGTTGGGTAATTATTATTTTACAGGTAGAGAAACTGAGGTGCAAATGTAACCCACAGGAAGTTTTGGGACAGAGTCTCACTTCGATGCTTAGCATTTTAGCTGCTTAAAATTTTGGCTGAGCTGTTGCCTCTGGGCTGTTGTCAGTGGAGAATAAGGTGGTGTTACCATCCTCCTGCCCACATCTGAACCAGCCAGGGCTGTAATGGGCTCACCAGCCACGTTTGGGCTGCATCGGCATCAGAGGGGCACTGCTGATAAAATTAATCTGGCCTGCGTGCCAAAAATAAGTTTATTTTTTCTCTATTCCATGCTTCCTGGACTCACAGAATTACACTGACTTTAAAGGGGAGCTCCCCCAGAGTCCTGAATCCGGCCTCTTGTATGGAGAGGGAGGTGACCTCTTGCAGTCCACACCATTTGGGTGTAATTTTCAATCAAACATTTGCCAGTGTAATTAGTCTGCTTCAGAGTTCTTCGGTGTGGAGTGACTCGGCCAAGTGGCATTTGAGAACACTTGAAGAGGAAATGGGCTAATTAGTTTAGCTCTGGGTCAACAGCACCTCAGGAGCCACACTGGGTCTCTATCTGGGTTGCTGCTGTTTGAAGTTCTCTGCTCAGTCTGCAGTTCCTGGCTAAAGGAGGGTCTCTGGTGTGGGTGCTGAGGTGTGGCTGGAAGAGTTTCATCCTGTAGCAGGGTCATCACCCATTCCTGTGTTTCCATCTGTGATATTCTATCCCTAAGATAGGTTTTTCCGTGCTGCTGTTCCTGTGTCTTCTGCATCCCACAACACCTGTTTGCAAGGTTAGGCCTTGTATAGAATTGCAGGAAAACTCACTGATTCCAGAGATAATGTTTAGTGTCCTTTATCAAATTCAGTCCCAAAGACTCTGTGATTCCTCTGACTTCCTTGGGTCTATGAAGTCTGTGCGCAGGGATCTGAATTTGATCAACTGTGGATTCTGCAGGAGCAAATTTCATTCCACCACACCAATCCTCAAACCTCCCATTTGTAAATTATCCAGCTGAATTCCCACCTTGGGTCTGCACTCACAATTAAAGATCAATTTTACGGGAGCCCTTCCTGGCTCCACCTGAAACGTACATTAAATGTTGGCAAACCAGGAATGCAGACCTGAGAGTACAAATTCCAGGGTGGTAGCAAATTTGTCCTTGATGTGCTGCAGAGGGGCTGGTTAGACAAGTTAAACTCCAATTAGCAGCTTTCGTGTGATGGAAATTGTTGTCTTGTTGCCTCTGTCCTGCCCTGTCACACTGCTGCACATCAATTCCCTCCCCTCCTCCAGGGTGTGGTCTCCGTTTGCACGCTGTAATTTGTGGTGCTGCTCAGTTTAACAGGACCACATTTGCCAGTCCAAGCCATGTCTTGGTGAGAGGGTGAGGTGCCTATTGCAGCCAGGAGGGTTTTTCCCATTCACACACAGTCTCTGGTAATCCCACAAGCTGGGGTGTGATGCAGCTTTGCACGGCAGCACAGGCTGAGAGGGCATGGGCTGGTTTATCAGGAGGGCAGGAGAAAGAGGTTTCCTTAACTCAGACTACACAGTTGGGCTTTGCGAGGAATCTAGTCCCAAACTGTGCTGGATGTGCAGGTGTCCCCTGTGCTGTGTGAGGCTCCTGCCAGAGCAGTTACACCGTGGCTGGACAGATCACATCCACAGTGCTGCACAGTCCCTGGGCAGTGCCCGTTTTTTGGGAATTCTGCCACAGGGTTGCAAACCTTATAGAAACCGCTCGTGTGGTTCTGAGCATCTCTCTCTGCATTGGATGTTTCACAAATGGGGCTCCTTTTCTTTCAGAGGAGGTTCTGCAGAGAGGAGAGGGGCATCTCCCAACACTTTCCATGGAAGCAATCCCAGCCTGTTGTGCTGGAGAGGGACGGAGAAGCATTGGGAGCAGCTAGCACCCTGTGTTTTTCCTATGATTACAAGCCAAAAAGGCTTGTGAATGGACATTAGCAATGAATCCTTCCCCCTCCTCCACTCATTGTGGGTCAAACCTCCTCAAACCTGTCCCAGTCTGTTGTGTGTCCAAATCTGGAGCCTGTTCCCACCAGGAGAGGCTGCATTTTGTGGCTGTGCAGGGGAAAGGTTCAGCATTCAAGGGCTGCAGTCAAGAGCCCGGCTGAGCAGACTGGGCAGTCCCCAGCTGCTAGAAGAGATAACCAGTGAGCAGAAATGTTCTTGAGCATTGCCAAAATGGCCAATGGATCCATATCCACGTCCTAGCAGGGCTGAGCATTTCAGCCTGAGCATTCATGTGAAATCAGAGGGGAAGGACTGGCAGGGGACAGCAGCAAAGCAGTCCAGGGGATGTTAAACACCCCCTCTGAGCACAGGCATGTCCATCTGGCAGGTAATTAGCTGGATCTCTGGTGGAAGAATCAGTGAAGGGATCCCTCTTGCCACATCTCCTTGTAAAGTGACTACTCTAATTTTTGTGACATCCAGCTGGAGGGGCTCTGTATCTGTTGTTACAGACCATTAAACTCCTTCAGATCCATCTATATATTTTAAGTAGTTTCTAACCCCTGGGTGACAGTGGCTGAGGGGGATCTTATTTTTAATTTCTTTTTTTTTTTTTTTAAGGAACATTTTCTTGGATGGAATGAGTTGAAAAGTTTTTGGCTAAGGAAGGTGCATGTTCAAAAGCTCCTGTCCCAGCAGACTGGGCATGGGCAAAATCTGCCTTCCACAGCAGCTTTGCGTTTCCCAGAATACAACAAAACCTGTCGGATTGTCCCTGATCTGGCCAGCAAATGGGACAGTTTTGTCTCCAGCAAGAATTCCTCTGGTTTCTTAATTACAGTAGTCTCGATACTGGTAGGCACAAATTTTCCTGGAAGAGGCAGTAAGGAGTTGAAATGCTGCAGGGAATAAACAGGCAGAGCAGTCTGCTCCAAAAAGCTGCAAGGAAAGTATTTCTTAAAAAGATTCTGGAGGGATGGTGATGGTAGTGAAGGGAGCGAAAAGGGGAATTGGTTCAGGTTGAATAAAATGCTGTTTGACTCAGTACATAATGCTTCCTTTCATTAAAGGGCCTCCAGTATTTTCTTGTTAATTGAAATTAATTTATTAATTTCAGTTTGAAAATGTGTAAGCACTTTCAAACTGATGACTTTTATTTTTTCAGCTGAAGTGACAAATCCAAAATAAATTTGCAATGTTTTTATTAACCCAAATATTCCTGTTTTCTTTGGGCTGGGATAAAAGTCTGAGCTGAGAAACTCTGCCTGCTTCTGATCTGGACAACACCTCCTGCCTAAGGATGCTTTCATTCATGAATAAAGGGATAAATAAGGGAAATCAAAACCCAGGGAGGCAGTAGGTGCTCTGGGAGGGCTGAGGATTTCACACAAAGAAAAATGGGAAGAAATGGGCAGTGCAGATACATTGAACAGAGTTTTCTGTCCCTGTGTAAGGTGTTGTTCTGATTTCTGGGGTGGTCCTGCATCCTGAAGTGTCTGTAACAGTGGTGAGCTTCTGTAAGTTATCTGAGCTGGAGATTTGCATAAATAATAATGTATATTTAGAAACGTGTGGGGCAGCAGAGGAGTAGGAGACCTGACCACTCCAAACCACCATTTCCAGGCCATCTTCATCCTTCACCTCCTAATCACTGGTGGGGATGATGTCCCAGTTGCCCATTAACCAGCCTTCAACTCCAAAAATAGTTCCCAGCCTATTTTTTTTTTTTTTTTTTTGGCTAAAATAAAGGGTTATTTTTTGCCTTTGTATAACCAGGGATGAAAAGGTGAAGTTTTCTTTAGTTGTTGTCAATAACAACAACAATATTTTCTTCTTGCAAAAGGACAATAGGAAAAGTTTACAACACTAATTGTCAGTGGAAGCAATTTTCTAAAAGGGGGGTCGGGGCTCAGCTGTTTAAATGTTTACTTGCTGGTCCTTGATTAAAAGCTAATTAGAGAAGTATGATTTTATGTAGTTCCTAAATCTGTGAAATCTGGTGTCACTCAAGGATTGAGCTTGTAATTATATACCATGTATGGGAAAAGTCCTATTGACAGTCCTCACCTGATGTCCAAAGAAACAGCTGGAGTCAGTGTAAACATAGGACTCAGTGGAAAGGATCACTCACTGGGGGCCTGTAGAATTTTTCTGTAATACATATTAAAATTTTATATAACAAGTATGGTGTATTAATATATCATATTTTCAAGTTGCTATATAAACAAGTCTATAAATATATATTACCTATTTATTAATTTGATTTCATAAATGAAACTAATGAGCTGAAACTTGAATTCCTGCTTCTTGAACTACTTTTTCTCTGTTAGAAATCTGGAGGCTTTGGGGTCTCATCTGAGAGAGGCAGAACACTTTCCTGGAAGGTGTTCAGAACTCAGATTTAGATAAGCAAATAAATATTGGATTATCAAAAGCATGTGTTGCGTTTAGTATTTAATAACGCTGAGACTTTTCTGGAAGCTGCTGTTGTGGGGTGTCCAGCTGCAAACCCGGCTCCAGAGCTCCAGCTCTGGTGCCATCCTGAGTCCGTGCAGGGAAGCGCCTTTCCCAAGGGCTCTCCTTGCAAGCCGTGGTTTGGAGCCTCTCTCCACAGAGAAATTGTGTTGTAAAGCCTCAGTAATGACGGAATGTGCATTTGTGCTGTGCTTTAAGATACTTCCTCCTGTTTGGATATCTTCCACTAAGCCCCTAAAGGCACAGAATAAAAAAGAAGGTAAAAATCAGTTCACACAGCATGGAAAGGGAAGGGCAGAGGAAATATTAGTCTGTAGGAAATCAAAATGCGCTGACCTTCTACAACTCCAGAGCAGAAGAACAGTCTGCCAGTGACTACCTAGTTTGGGAGAGCGATGGTATAATCACCAAACCCATTTCGAAATACGTTTCTAAATAAAAAAGCGTTTTGTGCAGTTGCAGTAATTACTGGTTGCTCTCTTGCAATAGCCTGCAGAAAAGTAACTCATGCGTTTGACAGCAAACATGAATATGCTTGTAAAAGTGAGGGGAATCGTTAGGCTTGTGCGAGCTTGAGCTCCAAAGAACAGCCCAGGAAGCTGAACACGGCAGCAAGTCACGACTCAGGGCCTCGACTGAAATCAAGGGGAGTTTGTTGGGATTAAATCCTACGGACAGAGGGAAGACCCAGCTCATTTCCAACTTCCCCAGTGCATGTGCACATTACAGGGGCCCACCTGAGACTCCAAAAAGCACACGGGTGTTTTGAAGGACAATTGTCACAGCAGTGCAGCTGCGGTTCTTGGAAAAACTGGACCTCGCTGTGGAAGATGGTGACTTGAGATGGTTGTCCACACCTCTGGTTTGGGTTTGCCTCTGGTTTGCATGAGGGCAACTTCTGTCCCATCTCTGGAGTTCCTGTAGGAGGAAATATGATTTATTCATGAGGGTAAAAAGAGGGAGGATTGCGACAAACCGTGCAAATACGAAACATTTCAGAAAAGCAAACAAAAAGGTGATTCAGTTTGCTTCTTGCTTTGCATGTGCTTACCCTGATTATCCCATCCAGTGAATTTGCAGGCATGAATTTTCAGGAGTATTCATTGGAAAGGCTTATAAGGAAATATGGCAAAGCTTGCATGGCGAGTGAATTAATTTCAAGAAGCTCTCTGTGTTGCTCATTCTCTTTATACACCTGAGCAAGGGACAAAGACACATCATGTGACCACCCAAAGTTTCTACTGTGTCAATTTGAATATTTTAGATTTTGTTTGGACATTGGGAAGTCACAAATAGCAAACATCAGTTTACAAATTCTTCCTGAACTGTGGAAAAATTTCTCAAATGAAAGGTGGGAAAAAAAGACCAACTGATTTGCTGGAAGTCTCTTGACCCAAGGGGAAGATAATGTGCTGACTTGTTGAAGATGAGGTGCATGAAGTTTACTGAGAATTATAATTAATGCTATAGTAATTAAACATCTGATGTCTGCCCATTTGTCATTTGCATCAAGAAGTGCAAAACACGGGATTTTACAGCTCAAACATCCAAAACTTCCTAATTAATGGTCAATTTGAAATTTTCTATTTATAGGATGAGTGTTTCACTCCAGTTCTAGAGGAACAAGCAAGTTTTGCTTGTGTTTGCAGAGGCCCAAGCTCTGCTGCCTTTTGGATCTACCCATGTGGATAGAGAAGGACAGTGGGAGTGGTAAATGAACTCTTTTCTCCCTAGCAGGGCTGAGCAAAATCCTTTTGGAGCAGGATTTTAATCTCCTTTGTGTTTGCTCTCTAATGTTATTTCTAGCTGCCTCCCGCACTGTGTAGGATTGCTCAGTCCCTGGCATTACCTCAGTTATGAATATGACAATTTCCTGATAGATTGTTTATCAAAGAAAATATTATGTCAATAATGTCTAAAAGCTGTAGCAACCCTGCTCCCAGCCCCGAGATGTAAATACTCTGTTATCTCATGGCACAGCCTTAAATGACGCCACACATCTTGAAATAACATGTTCCAATGTGTCAGAGGAAGAGATTGTTAAAGCCTTTGCCTTACATTACCTGCCTGCTAGCAAATGGGTGGTGAGAGACCCAGAGTTTAATTTTTCTTTTCTCTCTTTTTTTTTTTTTTTTTTGATGTCTATTAGGCAGATCATGCAACTATCTAAACACAGTTCTGGAAAACCTGTTTGCTGGCTTACTCACAGCCCCAAATGGCTTTGAGTTGCAAGAGTGTGGTGCCTAACCCTTCGGGGGAAAAGAAAAACAGAGCAAACCCAACCCAGTGCACCTTCTAGAACAACATCTTCCGAATTTGTGAAGAGTGGGGGGGAGGAGGGAAGCAAAAAATGGCCTGTGTGTGAAACCACGAATTATATTATGTCTGCCAAACCCCTTTGAGAATTGGACCAACTGTCGGTTCAAATGATTTGTGCTTATCCAAACTTTACTCATCAAAGGTTTTTATGAGTTCACTTTGGCAATGGCTGTGTTTTTCCATGTGGTGAAATCATACACCTGGAAAACATGCAGCCAAAATGGTGTGGAGCCTGAATAACTCTCCTTGTTCTCCAAATGCTCTTGAGTTTTAAGCATCATGGTAGTTAAAGTGTTTGTGGTCCTATAAAATTTGTACAACTTTACAGTAAACCTGACTCTTGCATAACCCCCTTGGCCAGATGATTGGCAGCTTGGTTGTGATCCTGCAACACAAAAGGGAACAAATATTGGGCTTTAGTTTTTACTGGACAGAGGGAAGAAAGCTGAAAATCTTTACCTTGGTACAAGCTGTGCATGGTGGCATGGAAAACATCCTGCAAAGAGGCAGCCTAGGAATAATCCTGGTTTATGATGTGCTTCACTAACAGTGCACAGAACCCTATCCAAAACCAGTTTTGGGGTGGAAAACAGCCACTGAGATGATGGCACTTCCCAGAAGTGATGGGGAGAGGCTGATGGAAGATACCAGCAAAAATCCAAGAGAAAGGGAATGTCAACAGCAACTTGATGTTGACCTTGAAGTTACCTTAAACAGCCTGTCTGTTGTTTCTCGCAGCCTGCAGCAAAGCCAGTTATGTTGCCCTCCTCATTTGCAAGTTGGGCCCTCCTGGGACTTGTTTTGAGGCCAGCCTGCCTTTCCCGTGGGCAGGAGGGAGCAGCAGAGCTGGGGAGGAGTGCTGAGAAGCGGGAATGGTGGGATTGTTGTGGGCTGGCTGCTGTGCCTCGTGCCTGTGCTGGCTCCAGATGTGGTTCAGGGGAACACCGGGCTGTAGGGGAGATCTCTGACCTGTGACTGAGCAAAGGTTCTAAGGTCATGGTGGCAATTTGTGGCTTTGGCAACCTCAGGGTTAATCCCATTGGCACTCTGGGCATTGGGGAGGGTCTTTGAGCATGAATGGAGATGTGCAACGCTTTCTGTTTAACTGGAGGACATTCTTCCCCTGCAGTGTAATGGGGTTTTTTCCAGCTGTAGTTAAGCTGGAGTTGTCTAGGAAAAAGGGTGCGGCATAATTCTCAAAATGGCATCATGAAACAAAAGGTACATTAAAGTAGTGTAACAAAACTGGTGAAGTTGCAAACAATTCAGGCTACAGTGAGCATCAGTTTCTCGCCTGCAATGCCCAGTCACTTGTCTTCTGTTTACACAACAAAATAGCCTGAAGAGAGTTAATATGTTTAGAAAACGGCACTTGCATGTTTTTCTAAGGGGAGAGGAAACTCAGCAAATTGATGTGACTCAACAAATTGAGGATACAGAGCCAACCACAGCTCTGATTAGGCCATGTGCAGATTGGTTTGAAGGGCACTGGCCCCTGGCCAGGGAGCTCCTTCTCCCTTGCAGGGAGCACTGAGCTGATGCCTCCGTGCTGTGGCTGAGGGATGGTGATCTGGGCATGGAGCCTTCACCACACCAGCACTGCAGAGCTCTGCCACAGGGGCCTCGGAAATGGCAGGGATTAAAAACAATAGGGGCAGCCTAAAATGGAATTTAAAAGAATGTGAATGGCTTAACGTGAAAGCCATGAATAATGGCGCCTAAAACACCCGAGCTATTAGTTCACTTCCCAGCAGTGAACCTGGGCACAAACCTGGGCTGCTCCTGCCTGCTGCAATATAAAGGTCTTTGTTCTTGCCTTTATATAACAAGACCCCACCTAATATCTAGGCAGCCTTATGTGTGTTTTATGCTCACATCTAATTTAGTTGTTAAATATTGCTCCAAAGCTCACATGTACACCAAAAGAACCGTGTATTGTCTAACTGGTTTGAAATCCATAAAGAAGCAGTGCTTGGGAAGGGTTGAAAGCTGAAGAATTAAAGAGCATTCCTTTTAATTTAGTGGTCTTGTAATATGTTAGGAGGAGAAAAGAATGAGCCTGGTGGCTCACTGGGGTCTTGTTTCTTCTGTTGACTTGGGGTGGTGAAGCAGGATGGTAAGGGTGTCCCCAAGCCCTGGAAAGAAGACCTTTGGGGTTTAACTCTGGGACAGTTTTTGGATTCACTGCCTGGGCTTCTTTCACCATTTCAAATACGCATTCGTGCTTCTTCCCCTTAAGCTTTAACCTCACAGGCCTGAGGAAACCCTTCCTTGAAGGGTCTCACTGCTCTGAGGTGTGTGACCCATGGTGGGTTTGGGAGGGTCTGGGGTCCCAGGGGTGATCCAGGAAAAGGGTAGGAATAGCTGTGAATTACCGAGGAATCTCAACAAGGCCAAAACACTTGGGTTGTCAGAAACAGGAGGGATGTTCATTAATGTCAGTGTTGGACTGATGATTTGTTACTCTTTTTTCTTGGTGTCTCCCAATGTATTAGGGCAGGAATCCACACAGAAAAGCCCAGCGGCCCAGCCCTGAGGAGCCTGCAGACAAAGCTAAACAGTTCACACATGAGCTGCCCTGAAAGCAGAGGGGAAGATGCTTTTCATTTTGTGATGAGTTGTTAACTGGGAGTCACTTTGCCATGTGCTTGCGGGAAAGCCCAAGGAGGAGGCTTTGAGGACAGCCCATGGAGTTCCCACTGCTCCCCCTCCAAACCAGTCTTCAGCACGGAAAGCTGATCCTGCTGTGAAAGCACATGTTGGAAGTCTGCCACACTTTATGGGGAATTCTGAGGAAAAATGCTCAGTCTGTGCCCTCATGTTCCTCTGCACTGTGGGGACAGCCAGTGCTTCCCTTCTCCAGGCTTGTCATTCTTATTTTTATCATTATTATTATTTCCTAGGAGTTTGGAATGCTGGAGTGGTGGGAGAACCTGACCCAGCCTTGGGTGATGGCACGGTGGGTATGAGGAGTTGTTCCCCAGTGAGTAGATGTTTCTCTGCCTGCTGTGGGGGTGTTCAGAATTACAAACTCTGCAGCTGTGTGGCTGTGGCCACCCCTAGGCTGGTTTAGCTCCTGGCTGCAGTTGTTCCCTGTTCCTCTCCTCCACATCCCCTTGCTGCCCAGCCAATTCCCCACAGAGCTTTTCCCAGAGGCTGCAGAAAAGTTACTCCGCAGCTTCAGTTCTCAGGTGCCCATTACAGATATGTTAAATACATAAATTAAAAATGTCCTCCCTACTCCTGTCCTCCCCCACGTCGTCTGGAGCACCCATCACATGACCTCCTGCTGGCTGGGGCTGATGATGTAAGGATAGGGATTACTCCTGCTCGCAGGAATTGCATGGCAGCTCCAGCCATGTATTATAATTTTGTGCCGGTCGGCGCCAACACAGTAATCTCTGTGATAGCCTTAGGAGCAGCTTTGCCATGAGATCTTAGGAATGATATGTTCTCTCCCTGTGAAAGTGCTGAATTAAACAAGTATTTGCAAATTTTCATGACTCTGAAATTCCATTCCTCCCGTACGAAACAGGGGACCTTTCTTGAATCTGTGGAACTGACAGATGTAGAGGAGCCCTGTGGTTAAAGAGTGACTCTGTCCTTTTGAAATACCCTGCCCTCTGTTATTTTTGTTCCTTTGGGAGAGACAATACTTCTAAAAATTCCAGCATTATGGTTCAATATGTTTTGAGGGGGAAAGAATCTGTAAATCTTTTGTTATGAACCCAGAAATTTTGCTCTGTAGCTTTCCAAAGGTGAGCACCTGCCCCATGGTTTATTGAGTGAAGGAGGTGAAGTTTATTAAGCCTGTCTTGTTGTTGACTTTGTGACTTTGATGTCACACAAATTATCAAGTTCTTTGTATTAACATATGATAATTTCTACCTATACTGATAGACAATTATAAATGCAACTTTATCACATGATCCTAAATATGTGGTTCATCCTTTGTTTCTTGAGAATCTAAAACCTGGATCTCCTGCCTTCCCAAGCTGTCTGTAATTTAGGGACTACAAGCTTAAGGCATCAGAATCTGTTCTTCTCTATCTGTCGTTGTCACAAGGAAGTGAATTCTTCACCCAGTCAGGCCAGCAAGGGGAAGAGCCTCCTCCCAACCTGTAAGTCCACTGGGAAGGTGCCACAGCCAAGTCCTCCTGTACCTTTGGCTCTTGTGAGGACAGTGGGTACATTCTTCCATTTAATGTGTATTTAGAGCAGTGCTGCCTTAAGATCAAAAGAATTACTCTGGATTTGTACCAGGGTAGCTAAACATGGAATCATACATAATTCCCAAGCACATTTGTCTTGCAAGAGCCACACCTGATCTGCCTCCCAGCTCTTATTTACATAAGACATCCTCACTGTGTTGGGAACATCTGGGGTGGGGCTGCTCTCTGCCAGGGTGGGCAGAGCCTGGACCCCACCTCTCTGTGCCCGTGGATCCTGACTGCTCCCAGCCCTTCCTCAGACAGCAGGAGCACCTCTCTGCTGGGCTTGTGCATTTCTGTGGTCGTAGCACCAACCTATTTTATCCCCAAACACAATGGGATAAAATCCTACACAAGAAAGACATATCTCGGATGTTTCCAGGATGTGTACATCAGTGATGCATGTGTAGTTTCTAGCACAGAGAGGATTAGAATAAATGCATTCTTAGTAGATACTGTTTTAATCTTCCAAGCTAAACTTAGATCTCGGACACCTGTCTCTGCAGCAGTCTGTCTCTTGAGCTCATGAATTTTGTGCACAGCTGTCAGTGCTGTATGTGGGGTTTCTCTCTTTTCAGCTGGCTCTATTCCCAGTTGGCTGGGAATAGTAGGAGCCTGTCTTAGAAAGAGAATTTCCACTCCTGCATACTTTGATGGAAACAAGAAGATATAAAACAAGATTTAATGACCCAGGGTTTTTTTGAACCATTTATTAGCTGTTCTGTACATACTCAGTCTCTAGGGAACTAAGTTACATATTATGATAAGTATAGAGTGCCTGTTCCCTATGGACTTTGTTTCATGATTTATGTGGATAAAATAAAGCATATAAACCAAATAAATTACCTTGGATAGCTTACTTTGAAATAGGACTCTGGGAAGTGCCACAAGGTGGCCAGATGAAATGCTGACCTGAATCAGTGGTGCTAAAATGAGTCCAGCATCTTCTGGCCCTGCCAAGCCCTTTCTGTAACTCTCAGGCTGAAGGTTACAAAAGGAGGAGGATGCTTGTTCTTGGGAAAAACCTCCATTTGCATGGTCTTCATTCTTTGGGGACTGATGAGATGGGATATGTCACAAATGGAATGGCTTCTCCAGGAGCTTAGTGCCAAGTGGTACCTGCAGAGTTTTACAGAGTGCTTGACTGGAACTGGACTTCAGTGGTCCTTGTGGGTCCCTTCCAACTCAGGACATTCTGTGATTCTGTGACTGCCTCCCTTTTTTCTCTGAGAAAGGGCCACCTGAGACTTTAAGCCCCACCTTGCTTTACTCACCCTCTTGGGATGGGAACAAAAGCAAAGCTGCCCAAAGTGAAGAGTTGCCTGCCAGGATCTGCAGTTTGTGTGGGCGTTGCTCTTGTCTGCCTTGGGTACCTTCAGCCCTCCAAGCTGGGTCACTTTAGGTGTAGCTCCAGACAAATGTCAAATTCAACCTTCTCAAAAGCAGGAGTAATTGTGTGTTCCTGCTCAGAGGGAAATCTTGTTCTCAAATTTTTTTCAGAATTTAAAAAAGCCTGGTGCTTTATGAGGCAATCATAAAAGCAAGGCCCTTGTAGGCAGTAATGGGGGTGCATTTCCAGGGGAAGGCATTTCCAGGGTGAGGCTTATGTGGACATCATATTTGCAGAGGTGCAAATAGCCAAGATTTTTACCAATGAGCCATCCTGTGAGCGGTAACAGGGAGGTGGAAACAGGGCCCAAAAGGTCCATTGCCACTTTCTGCATGACATGAGTGAGGCCTGGAGGACGTGGCAAAGCTAAAAGGTTCGGCAGGTTTAGCTGTGCTGGGCTGTCTCTGGAAATGGAGATTTCGGTGCTGGGAAAAGATGGCTGTTTTTGTCTCTTCTTTTTGCAGGTTTTCTGTGATAACACTGTGGGCACAGCAGCCCTTTTGGGGAAGCAGAAAGCAGGGCCTGCCCTGGGTGAGCACAAGCTGAGCTCTGTGAGGAAGGTGCCAGCCCCAGCCCTGTATCCTCCCTGGAAAAGAGAAGCAGCAACTGGAGGAATTTGGCTCGTGTTAGATGATACACCTACACCAGCAGATAATGATTTGATCAATCGGCAGCCTTGTCAGATCGGACCCCAGATAGGGTGGCTGCGTGCCAGGAGCTGGATCAGAGAGACTTTGTTTGATGTTATCAGAGCACAATTAGGTTACATGCTTTGCTCCACAGCACAGGCCAAGTGCTGGCAACCAGGAGGTGAATTTACCTGCCCTTGGAGGCCTGGGCACACCTGGCACCTCTGGTCACCCTCTGCCATGGCTGGGACGTCCAGAGGGGGTGGTAGGAGGGCACCCTACAGTCCCTGCCTGGGTTTTGGTTCCTGTCAGCCAGCAGATGAGAGAACAAGTAGATTCAGTTTCAGGAGACCTCGGGGCTTAGCAAAAAAGAAAGCTCAAAGGAATTATTCTGTAGAAGAGTAAAATACCAGGTGTAACATGCA
Organism: Eopsaltria australis; assembly: GCA_034509425.1. NCBI lineage: Eukaryota > Metazoa > Chordata > Aves > Passeriformes > Petroicidae > Eopsaltria > Eopsaltria australis. Next base: position 891,595 of record JAVTVJ010000394.1, read on the forward strand.
GCTAATTATGCCACTGGTTTACAGGATGGATTTTAAATGTTTCTTTCTGAAAAGCCTGAAAGGAAAAAAAAATCAAAGGGGAAAGATTGAAAAACAAGTATGAGAAGATATAAAACAAGATTTATATCTAAATAATTTCCTCTAATTGCTGTTAGAAGACATTAATTTTCCTTTTGATGCTCCACTTTACCTTAGGCTTTGCTGTACCTGCCAGGATGGCAGGGAGTCAAAGAGGATTAGCTCAACAGCTCTCTGCCTTAGTAGCCTCTGTAAAAGATTTAGCAATGGGAAGAATATACAGGTTTTAAAAAAATCCTAATTTAAACAGGCCAACGTCAACCTTCGTTTATCCTGTGCAATCATGATGACTTCACCAGCATCCTATGGGTACAAATGAGGTAGAACTTGGGTTCAGAGTGCCAGGGGGGTGTGTGCTGCTTTTTTTAAAATACAGACGTACCTGGTCTACCTGTGGCTGCAGAGGTGTCAGTGGTGGTTTTGAAATAATTTCAAGTGGGAAACATTTTGTCCGTACAGCCAGCCAGCCTAAAGCCCAGCACCAATTAAGGTCTGCCTAAATCTTGGTCTGGGAAAGACTTAAATAACGTAATGCTCAGAGATGAGCTGTGCCTTTGCCAAGGGGGTACTCTGCCTGGGGAGAATCCAGACAGAAGCAATATGATAATATTTAATTTGCCCAGATTTTTATAAGTTTCTGTTCTGGTTTGCACATGTGTGGGCCATCTCTCTATGTCTGGGGTGGCATTTGGGCTGTGATTCCCCTGTTGTCCCTTTTTCTGTCTCCTCCATCTGAAGATTGCACAATTCTCTTGACAGACACTGGGAGTGCAGAGGTTGCAGCTCCCCTCAGAGTTTGCTTGCTGAGGCTGAGCCTGAACCTGGCAGCGCTGCCAGCTGGATGGGTCAGATCCTTTTCTTTCACCTCTTGCCTTGTCAGAAATTTTCAGTTTAAGGACACTTCTGGATCTCTGACTGCACCTGAAATGCAGGATTGCTTTTGGTGGTTGCGGCAGCCACTTCCCAGCTTGACTCAGAGGCACCGACACCCGCTCGGTTTGACGGGAGTGGGAAAGTCCACATTCCTCAGGCTGTGCTGAATATCTCAGCCTGGAAGTGTTGTTTATCAAAACTCCTCTTAGATGAACCTTGTGGTAATTCTCCATTAATTTATTTCCTCCAGTTATTACAATGAGTTCTGCTCAGGGGTATCCTAGAAAACCACTTGGAAGCACCAGCGGAGAGAAATGAAGTGCGGTTGGCTGGAAGGAGCACCCTATGCCACATCACAAGACTTGATCTCTTATTTTCCCACTGCTTTAATCTATTCTGTTCTCTGTGTAGGGCTTAAACAAAAGTAACCTAAGAAGATCCTGTCTCTTTGTTTTTGTCCTGCATATCATTTTTTAGGAGGCAGCAATTCCTGAGCGCAGCTCACAGCTCAGCAGTGGTGCAGATGGGCCTTCTGGGTGAACAATAAAACCAGTGCAGAAATAACGAGACTCAAAAGCTGCTTTTAAATTGCAGGTTGAAGTTATGAATAAATCCCCTCCTTCAGATGGAAATATAGAAATATATAGTGTGTATTAACTGTCCAGTTTACTAAGGTCATGGTTTTCATGAGAGTCATTCTCATTTAAGCACTAATAAATACCCAGGCTGTCCAAAGGAGTTTTAAGTGTGTTGAAGGTAGACATTGGTTGCTGAGCTCTTCTACAAATCTGGTCCCGCTAAATCAAGAGCAGACAGTCTCTCTTATTCATCTTCTTGTCTGGTGGTGGTTAAACAAATGCTTTTGAGTCTGAGGAACATTAAAATTCTGCAGCTTCCATAAATGACTTTGATTTCAAGATGAACAACGAGATGTTCCAATCAAAACCAAAACCACTGCAGAATGTAGCATTTGAAGGAAGCTGTGCTAATTTCTTCAGAAACAAATGTAGAAGTCAGTAACATGAAACAGCTGACCACGAGCCAGATGCTGCAAAGCGATAACAAGGAGTTCAGGAAGCCCCCGATAGCTTTGGCTTTCCAGAGAACTCAAAGATCCATATGTGTACCTTTAGGGGTAGAACTCCTTCACTAAATGCAGTAGTGCTCCAGACACAAAAATAAGAACAGACTGTGCTTGCAGACACCAGTGAATGAGCACCTCCTCACTGTAGGGAGTAGTACATTTGTCCCTTTGAACATCAAGTTAGGAATTAAGTTGTTTTGCACAAAAAGCAGCTGCAGAGTACAATTGATAATAACCAAAATACTTTCATCTGCTTGGATATATTTCATGAATTCCCCTTGCCATCATATTTAGAAGAAGCTCACAAACCCCTACTAAAATCACAAAATAACTACTCAAGGAAACATGCATTATTTTCAATTCTGCGTTCCTGCTCAAGAAACTATTCAGTGCCCCCAAATATGACCATGCCCTCTATTAAATCCATTGCATCTGGCCTGTATTCTGACCCATTGCACACTCTTTAATCACAATTTGACCAAATTTGACACTGAGTAATGCTGCAGACTCTGAACTAAGTAACAGTGGTTGGAATCTTAAGCAGTACCAGAGTTACTGTGACTTTCTCATATCAGACATGTTCTTCTAAAGACGTCCTGTTCTCCTGTCAGACTTTTCATTTTCAAAACAATAGATGAATGTTTGGTAGTTGAGAGAAAGAAAACCAGTCTCCCACAGGAGATAAGATCTGATATAGAGACCTTGGAAAGAAAATATGGCTAAATTTATAGTTGCTGGAGTGGCTGCTCTGTATCTTATTTATCATTTTTTGAATTTATCCCAATGTATATTTATTGTTTTGCAAACAATTTTGTGCCACTAAAAAAAGTTCTTTCCAATGAATTCAAGGAATGATTTAGATGTAAGAAATGGGCAGAATCTCCTCGAACCTCCTGCCTGAAGTTTTATCTGTTGAGGGCAGATGCTTTGAGCTGGTGATCTGTGATATTGAGGTTTCTTTACACTGGAGGGTGGTGGGTACAAATCCCTCCCTTGAGGGGCCTTGTTCAGGATCAGGGCCTGGACAAAACAAAGGGAATCATGTCCACGTACCCTTCGGAATTCCCGTGGGATGTGTGCTTGTGTGTCATGCCTGGGATCACACGCAAAGGCCTTGGGAAGGCAAAGGGCAGGAATCTGCCATTCTGCAGTGCTGCCTCCGTGTCCTACCCAGCTGGATGATGCACAAGAAGCACTGAAGGGGCTGCAGTCATCGCTGACATCCTGTGTGTGACCCCTCTGCTGGGGCAGGGAGGAGTGCTGGGCTGGGAGCACTGGGAGGAAGGCCTCACATTCCAGTAGAAAGGAATGTGCTAATTGCACGTGGTTTTTTGGGGGTGGTTGTGGTTTTTTTTTTTGTCCAGGAGGGGCAGCTACCAATCTTTCTCAAAGCAAAACTCTCTGCAGGACTCACCTTCCTTCCCAATTTTTAACATTATAACTATTATTTAATCCTTCAAAATAACACAGTGGCTGAAATTCCCATTCTCAGGATGCAGTGCTTCTCAGTATTTATTCAACCTGCAGTATGGATCTTTTTTCCATGATTTTTATGCCACAAAAATGCTGTGCTATCTCCACGCCTTTGAGTCCTTCTCTTTCAGGAATTTACCCCAGCTCCCCTCAGCTGGTGATGTTATCCAGAGCCATGAGCACTCATGACCTCTCAAAGTCAGTCCCAGGCTCTCTGAGTGACAAAAAAACAAATTAGGGAGTGATATAATTTTATTTTTAAATAGGGGTTTATTTACTTGCCTGGGAGCCTGGGGCATAGCCAGGGAGAGACCCGAAGGTGTTCACAGCCCTGGTTGTGCCAGCTGTGCTAGACAGTGCTGCTGCCTTATATTAGAAAAACTTAATGATTAAAAAGAAACAGCTAGATATATCTAATTTAATAAGATACAACCCATGTGGATCATAAAAGGGAGATCATAGCTGATTAAAACTGCATGAATTGTTTTAAGTGCATTCCTCAATTTTTAGACTAGAACAAAGGAGATGACCTGATTTATCCTGGAATATGGAGATAGATAAGAGCAACTACCTCGACTAGACTTTTCCTCTGCCAATTCAGGATTGTATATTTAAAAACTAGTCTGGACAAACACGAGCTGTGTGCCAAGCAGCAATGTTTCCATCACTTCCCTTGGAAGATTATTCCATACACTAATAGATCTTGTTGTCAGGAGGCTTTTTCTTACAGCCTAAATCATTCACCTCAAAACATTAAGGAACTCAGGCAAGAGTCTAATGGGTTGGGTTTTTTCCCTTGTGCCCTGCTCCTCTCCAGTGTCTCCAGGCTGTAGGCACGGTACCTGGAGCTACTGCTGAACTGGATTACCAAGAGTTTGGGAAGACTCCGTATGAAGCAGGCTGCTCTGAAAGACCAGCCTAGAGACTGGTAAAAAATTGGCTTTTGGACAGAAAACAGAGGATGTCACAACCAGGAAACAGTCCAGGATGGGGAGGTGTGGCAAGGTTCGCTTTTAGCTACACTTTTGTTTCCCTTTTACATTAAAATAATCTTCACCCATTTTGGGGCTTGAAACAAATTGCTGTTGAGGCAAAAGGAGACCGAAGAGAGGAGGTTTTTCAGTAACACCAGAGCAGTACTTGACTGGCCTGTCTGGGTATCTGTCCTTATCCCCAGTCAGTCCCTGTTGTGGTGCAGGACCATCAGCCTTACCTGCCATGGATTATCTGTAAATAAATACAACCAGAGCAGAAGTAGTTTAAATAAGCTGCCTTAATGTATTGGTCTGATAACAGATTTATGGGACTGTTTCCACTCCTGTGAATTGGCCCAGCTCCACTGACCGAATTAGGGCTGTGCAGATTTACACCAACCGAGGATGTGGCTCATTGCGTTTAATATACCAGGAACTCTCGGGCCAAAAATAGCCATGGATACCTTGAAAGGAAATGCCATGTGAAATGCTGACTGAGAACAAGGCTGTTGGGAGGAGGAGAAGGAGAAGGAGAGGAGGAGGAGGAGGAGGAGGAGGAGGAGGAGGAGGAGGAGGAGGGGAATGTTGGGGTGACTAATACTGTACGGCCATCTGCACAAATTGGCAGCTGTAAAGTTAAGCAGCAAGGTTACTGCTGTATGTGTATATATATAGATATAGATACAGATATTGAAGCATTAAGTGTAAAGCATGAGGATATTCTGTATGGAAGCATTCAGCATTAATCAGTGGGGAATGTGAAATAACACACGTAGGCCATTGTGTGAGGGTTTAGTTCCCTCATTACGGGGAGCGCGGCACACGTTGGAGCGCGCGGAAGGGGCAGCGCAGGGCAACCAAAGTTATTCAGGGATTTGGGGAATGAATTATAAAGAAAGATTAGCTAGGCTTGGCCTCTATAACTCTGAAACAAGAATTGTTGAGTTGAGCAGCTTGCTCAGGCAGAGTGATACTGAATTGGGAGCTCAGGGAAATAATTCCTTATCTGAGCTCTTTGACAGACTTGCTGGAAAAAGCACCATGGCAGATTTGGAGGGTGAAGCTCTGTCTCCATGTGCTGAAGCTGACCCTGAATCCATGTGTGGGATTTGAGTGGAGGGATAGATGAGAGCATGGGGAGTTTAGGCACCTGAATTTCATTCCACTTTTGAAGTTACAGGATGCTTTTGTGTCGAGGGAACCGAAAGAAGGTGAGACCATGGCCCTGCTGAGGTTTGGTGGTGCTGGCTTTCACCAAGGCACTCCACATTCCTGGTTTTGTATTGGACTCTGTCATTGGCTTTTCACAATTTTAAAAGGGTGACCTTCAGGCCTGGCGTCAGATGTGCTTTTATTTTCAGCACATTGTAGCTTTCATTGTGGTATTTCCAGCCAGGTTTTCTGGAAAGCTTTTTGGAGAACCCATCCTGGTTTAGCATTTCCATATTGAGGACCTACTTTCAGCCTACCCTTATTATCCCTGAGAATTAAATCAGGACACTTAACCTGTGCATGACATCTTAGATCCTGTCTATACAATGAGAACAGAGATGAGTTCAAGAGCTGTGGTGATCTGGACATTTGTGACCATCTCCAAGCGTGTGGAATTTGTGGCATAATGAACATCTAAAAAGGGATTTGAGGTCATTGGGTTAAAGGCCCATCTCCTGTAAAACATCACATTGTGGTTATTCTATTCCTCCTCACTGATGAGCCGTCAGGGACACAGACTCAGTGCCACTTGGCTGATGAAATGGCAGAAGACCAATGCCAGCACCACTCCATGAAGCAGCTTCCAGGAATCCTGCTGGGCGCAGCTCCGGGAAGGGCCTGGCAGCAACACAGGCAAAGGAGCTGCTCCACTGAACAGCTGCTCATCCCAAGGCTCCAGAAGTGCTCTGCCCATCACTGTGGGCTCCAGAGCTGCTCAGGAAACTCCAGGAGACACTCATCCATCTGATGGGAGTCCTGTCTCAAGACTGGACAGACAAGGCCTCCATGATTTATTTGGTTTCCTGATTTCCAGCTTGGCCATGATGGAAAATGCACTGGTGCAAAATTGTTCCACATGAAAGCCCAAGGGTCTGTCTGTTATTCTGGGTAATTTCCACCATCCCTAGCCCTCTGCTCTCCCATCCAGCCCTAGAAAAGGCTCTTGCAGAATTGTGTGGATGTTTTGGGGATATGTACTTGCAGTAATTCCTGTACCACCCCACGGACAGGCAGGAATAAGTGTTTAATAATAATGGAAATACAGCAGTGCCTGCACATGAATCACAGCTTACTGTTCCCAAGGCTGGGGGTGAGAGGTGGAAAGGAAGTTGATCTGAAATGGAGCCAGAACACACTGCTGGTGTTTTAGCTGGGGACTCTAAAAATGTGCTCCTTTCTCGGGGCTGAAGGCTCCTGAGGAGCAGGAAGTGTGCTGCTGGCAAAGCCAGGCAGGACTGAGCACAGGAGATGGTTTGGCACGAGCTGTTTTTCCTGGTGTGCCACTGGAGAGAATTGATGGGGGTGATCTCTGCTGTATCCCATGGTAGCCAGTCCCACCTCCCCCAGCTGCCCCTCTCAGGGTGTCTCTTGCTGCTTTTATGCAGGGGGATGCAGACCACCCCTTTTAAGGTTATTTTATTTATTTATTTATTTATTTATTTTCATTACCTCAGAGTGACCATTTCTGAGTTCAGCAAAGCTTCTCTGCAATAAAGGGAAGCCCAGACAGACTTTGGGTTCTCCCTGTGAGGGGCACCCTGCAAACCCATCCCATGACCTCCTGGTGATAGTGCATGGTGATCTTCAGGTGTCTGGTCTTTACCTGGTGTTGAGGTTTTTTCCTGTTTTGTTTTGGTTTTATAACTTTTTTTTTTTTTTTTTTTTTTTGCCTTTAACCTCAGGATAGTTCAAATGTGTTAATTACTCCAAGGTAAAAGAGACATCTTTTAATGTGAAGGCTACCCCTGCACATGTGAAATATTTAACACTTGCTATGCTGAGACTTGCTCTTCAAAGCATTTTCATTAGCTCCAGGGGTAAATAGTGTTTGGCAAGGATGATTTAGCAGGCACCAGAGGGAAGGTGCCATCAAACAAGGAAATCACCCAGACACCCCTCCAGTTTTCAAACTCATTTCAATACACCCCATGCACCTTGTTGTACTGTGCTGCTGAAGCCTGGAAAGTGCAAAGGAGGGGCACACATTGTGTCCGTGGCAGGAATCTCATTTCGTCTTGTACATTTTATTAACATCCATTAATATGTACCAGATATTCTACTGGCATTTACAGAGAGAAACCCACTTGATTAGATTGTAGAGGCGTAATTTGGGACGTGCATACGGTTAAATCCCTGATGTTTTCTTTACAAACTAATTCCTGGCCAATTTGGCTACATGAGTCAAAGCCTTAAATGGCTCCCCAGCATTGAAACTTTGTGGAAAATTTTAGTCTCCTTGATGAAAGGCTGTATCCACAACACAGAGATCTTCTGAATTTCCGTATAACTGCAATGCTGAAGAGTTTGTTTCTTGAAAAAAAAAAAAAAGAAAAAAGCCAGAATTAGTGCCATAATAAAGCAGACAATTTAAATGCAAACTAAAAGGAAATTAATTTTAGGGGGATTTTTTTGATCTGCCGTTCCCAAGAAAAGTGCTTCTTTTATGGTTTAGAAATTCAAATACTGAAAAACTCAGGGGTTTGGCCAAAAATACTTTTGTTTTTAGGCATTTGGTTTTTCAGGAAAAATAGGACAAAAATTTTCCACACAAAACCAACACTTTTCACAACCTTTCATGTTTCCTTGGAAATTTTCCTTCCAATTTGTTTTTGTTGGAGAAGTCGGGCTCCACCCGCCCCCGGGGAAGGATCCGCAGCCTACCTGACTGGAGTCCTCAAAAGCAGGTTAATGCAAAGTTCCTCCACTTAGCTGAGCTCTGTGGGCAGAGGAGGGTTATCCTTAGCACAAGTCACAGGTATTCCTGGGTGTCCTTAACCCTTCTTTTCCCAAGCCTTTGCTGTGGCAGATGCCAGCTGGTGGCTGTGGGCATCCCATGGGAGCTGTGCAGGGCTTGCAGGAGTGTTGGGGCTCTGGCCTGGGAGCTCTCTCCTTAGCTCAGGCTTGGAGGGGAACCCCTGAAATTCCTGGGGAGCCTCCCAGAGTGGTGCCTCTCTCAGTCCTGTGCCCCAGGGCAAGGCTGGCTCAGTCCCTGATGGGTGATAGGGTCTCACCACGGGAGCTTTGCATTTCTGGAAGCTGGAGGGGAAAGGAGGAGCCAGGAAGGAATGCAGAGAGGATTGTTCTGCTGCTGGGAAAAGGTGTTCTGCAGGCAAAAAACAAATTATGGCAGTCCCCAAAAGCTTTAAATCTGTGGTTTTCCTGGAGGAGTTCTGGCTCCGAGGAGTTTCTGCTGTTACTTGCAGGGTACAGAAAGTATCGTGCATGGAGATGTGCAGAAGGCACCCTGTCCCCACGTGGGTTTGGTCACTGAAGAAGGGCTGTGGGCATTCCCAGGTGTGGATTTACCTGGGAGCTGGGCTGCAGGAGGGACAGGATGTCCCTCATCCTCTGCTGATGCACAAGGGGCCGTGAGCCTGCAAGTGCCCCTCTCTCCCTGACACCATCCTTGTTACCTGGCCCCAACACTGAGCTCTCCATGCCTGGATTCCCTCTGTGCTCCTTTGGCTTTATCCTGTTAGGCTCCAGTTTCCAAAGTGTATTCGGATGTTTGTCAGAAGCACCAAGATGTGCTATTTTTACAGAAAATCAATGGGGTTTAGCTATTAAGTGCTTTCACCTGAGTCTTCTGAAAATGTCCCCCATCAATAACAAAACAAAAGCAAAGCCCCGTGTGTGAGTGAGGCAGGGGTTTGCAGGCTGGCCCCGTGCACAGGCCTGGCCCCCAGGAGCCGGGAGGGGCAGGAGGACAGGGCTGCAGCAGGAGCTGCATTAGCGGGCGCAGGGATTATCTCGGAGCCGCGATTTCCACAGAGAAAAGTTCAAACTGCTCTTAAAACGTTTGTTCTCACAAAGTGAGGGTGCCGCAGAAGCAAAACACTCAGCCTTTTAATGTCTTGTATAATTAAGGACCACTTTATTTTCTCTTTTTATTAATGACTTACCTTTAATGTTAGCCGGATGACACAGTTGTGTAATTTAATGTGAAATGTATTATTCAGCTCGCTGCTGCCTTACAGAAAGGTTTTGACAGGCTAGAATGGGTTTGGTTTCAGGACAATAAACCATCTTTTTTATACATGTTGGGAAGAAACTTGAAGGAAGTGAGGTGGTTCTTTCAGTAGTTTGATGGGATTAATTTTTTTAAAAGAAAGTGTAGCTGAAGGAGAAAAATCCAGTAAAGGCCCTATCATAGCAAAGGCCAATTAGTTGTTCAGTCCCCAAATCAGAGGAAGCATTTAGGCATATCCTTAAGTCTCACTGGGGACTTGCCTCAGTGAAGCTTATGTTCTCTTGACTAAACATTGAGTTTAAGCAATTATTTACCCTTTGCATAGTGAAATTTATAGAAGGAGATATAACATCTTTTATTAAACCAGCACACCATTTTGTAAGGCACACCAGCATGGCCTCTGTCTTTGGAAATGCCACTTGGAGGCAGCTGAAGATTAGCAGTTAAACAAGTTTAGGAATGTTCCTGTGATTTTGTTGAACTGGGGGTCAGAAATATTAATAATTAAATGGGCTACATGAAGAGGCTTCCTGTGGGAGCAAACGATTTGATTCAGTGACCCAGTCCTAAATTCCATTTGCTGAAGCAAAAGATCATATTGGGAAAAAATGAAAGTTTGTTGCAGTCTTGTGCTTCAGACTTCCTTCCAACTGAGTGAAAATGTGGAATCCTTTTTTTGGTGCCATTTTCATAGGAAACAGAGCCAGTGCAGTCAGCCTGTGGTGCTTAGTGACTCTGGATCTGATGATGAAGCTGATTTCTTCCAAACTGGATGGAGGTTTTGGCAGAAAGCTGGTTCCTTTGGGATGAGGTGCCTAGGGAAAGGAGAATTCCCAGATCCAGGTCAAGGTCTGCCATGGGAACCTCAACACTGAGGCACCAGAGCATTCCTGGGGCACAGAGCAGAGGACACCTGGCCCAGGGGGAAGCCCTGGTGGGGAGGAGCTCTCAGGCTGTGACACACACCCTTCGTGCAGGGCTCTCCCAGTTCACTTCACTGGTTTCAGGCTGCCTCTCCCATTCACTGCCTCAGCTGCTGGCCTTGATCTCTGATTTCTCTACAGGCTTATCTGTACCTCTGCAAAATCAGATTATTTTATCTATCCCTACCTGCATTACAAGGACAGATTCCTGAAAGAGAAAGCTTAGGACCAGTTTAAATGCAGATTTCTTTCCAAAATCCAAGTCTTTGGCACTGCATTGTAAATTCCCCAGCACCCCAGCCCTGATGAAGGTAATTTGTTTTCCCTGTAAACCTGGTCCTAGAGTATCCATCCATCCCTGGAGTGTTCCCTACCTGCATTCCTCAGCCAAGGGGAGGATGCATTATTGCTCTTGTGGTCAGACTAAAGGAGTGACCAAAGGTGCACAGAGGGATCACCTAAACACAGACACCCCCAGCAGGAGGTTAACACCTGAACCATGAGGCTTTTTCTTCCTTCCTCCCTGCAAAAAGCAGATAATTTGGAGTCAGACAAATAAAGGAGAGAAGAGAGGTCTGCACTTAGGGCAGTGCTGTTTGCTGCTTGCCCTGCAGCACTTCCAGGGCCCTCCTGGATCTGGATGCCAGGGATGGGGGGAGGCTGTGGAGAGGAGCTGGTCTCACGTCCCATCTGCATTAGGCAGCTCTGATATGCTTAAATTATGATCTTGCAATTAAAAACTGTATTAAAATCTTCTGCTGGTTCTGGAGTGGGAAGCTGTAGTAAATCAGATAGCTACATGGAGACTCTTAGACAAGTTACAAATTATTCATAACCAATTATGTAAATTCCTCTGGAGCTGTAATAGTAAAAAACATCCCAGAGCCCTGTACAAAAAGTGGGTTGGTTTGGGTACCCCCAGAGAAGGAGCAGCACTATTATTGTTTAAGTCTACTCTGTAAATGTGTTAATGGATCCACTCTGAAGTATCTGAGGGGAGAAAGAACAGACGCAACCTATTAACTGCCCATGTCCTAGTAATCATCGAATAAATTGACTTTTATTGTATCCAAAAGTAAGAAATCTTCTGGGATAAAAAACCTTTTGCTACTTGGCTGCTGATAATTGGAATCAACAACTCAAGGAATTAAGGAGGCTAGATCAGCTACATGCTTTTAAAATGATTTGTAGCTGACGTATTGCCAGTTATGCACTCCGTGGCCTAATCTCTAATTGTATTTTCATGTATGGCTCTGGACTGAGTGGGTGATTTATTTGACACACAGTTTGATCTGCTCATCACCAGCCCTTAACATACAGGGTTTGCCATTCCAGATTGAGCTCTTTGTCCAACAAGTCCCATCCTCTGCCTTTGGCAGTGATTAAAAACACCCTTGCATGGCCAAGGCCTTGGCTGCTGCTGGAAGTGGTGGTGGCAGGGACTGCTCCTGGTGGCCCCGTGGCTCTTGCACTATTCAGACACCCTGTTGGGGCCTGACCACTGTGTGACAGAGACCAGAGGCACACTCCAAGGCTGCTTCAGAGTCAGGAGTTGTTGCCTTTGTCAGCTGCTTGGGAGCCCACAGGCAGCAGCAGGACCCTCCTGTGTGAGGAACCTGTGTGGGTTCGGCACCAGTTCAGAGGCCGGGAAACTCAGCGAGCTCTGCTGTGGGAGATATTGAATCACTCACTCTTTCTCTCTCTCTCTCTGAACTTGTTTCCACCCACTCCTTCTCTTGCATAATTAGTCTATAAGCTCTCCAGGGCAGGGACCATCTTTTTATAACCTGTTTTGTGTAACACCTAACACACAATGGGGTGCCAGTCTCACCTCAGGCCTGCAGGCACCGCGCTGCTGTGGATAATTAGTATTTTTTTAGGCACCACTGTAGTACAAATAACCAGGGTGTTTTGTTGTTGTTATTTATTCTTGGCCAAGGCCCGGTGAAGGCAGCAGATCACACAGGACTGTGGACAGGCTGAGTTTAGAGAAGAGCAGACACATGAGCTTGTGGTGCAGATGGAAGGGCTCTGCAGACCTCTGCTTTATTCCCAGCTCAGCTGCTTCCCAAGTTGCTTTTAACTGGCCACTTCATTACTTCTCACCAAAGTTTCCTTGCTATGAAAAGTGTAATTAAGGACCAGCTCCTTTGTGAAGGTCTGTTGGAGGTTTGGCTAGAGCAGAAAGAGTAAGAAATTAGACATGGTAAATTCAGTTTAATTGTTCCTTGCCCTTGCACAGACCAGAGGATGTTCTTCCAGCACTTCTGTAATGTGTTTTGCTCTGGGTGGGCAATAGCTGGGAGAAATCACAGCAGATCAAGTGCCAAAGTGTGTGTATGTGCTCATCTGACCAGCCGAGTGTGCATCACGTGCGTGAGAAATGCCTCTTTTTTTTTCTTTACATTCACAGAACTGCTCTTTGTTTCCTTAATCTCACCGTGGATGGCTTCCTCTCTGCGTGCCCATGCTGTAATTCCCCCAGTAGACATCTGTCAGGAATACACAAAAACGAGCACAGCTTTGATGCAACAACAGAATCCTGGAAACTAATCAAGAAAAAAAAATTGCCCTTGTAAAACTGGGTCTGTAATTATTATGGGAGCCAAGATATCGAGATAATAAGGAGACAGCCCTAAATAACTTGGGGGAATTACAGAAGGTAATAATGTACTGCACTGCTGCCAGACAGGGTTAGACAGACAGAGTGGCTTTGGGTTTTGGCCTGGGTTCTGCATTGTGTTAAGGCTGCTCCAGCTCTGCCAGACCGAGCGAGGAGTGTGAGGAGAGGGGCTATGCAGGCTCCTGCCTTGGGCTGAGCCTTCCTGGGTGCCACTGGGGGATCTGCAGCTCCTCACCCCCCTCATCCTGCAGCCTGGGGAGGCTCCAGCCCTGCCACACACCCCAGAGCTGCCACAGACAGGCCTGAAACCTGTTCAGTTTGGGGGGATCAGCTTTTCCTTCCTACGTCAGCTTGGCCTTGACATCTCATACCCACGAGATGCTCCACTCTGTGCCAGCAAACCTGCCCTGAGCACGGAAATCTCTGCAGCTGCCCCCCTGCAGTGTGATACCAGCGATGCAAAATAGGCAAAGGGTTACCAAAACCAAAAAAAAACCCAAGCAAAACTGTTGCTGTCTCTGAGGGAGGGAGTGTCAGCTCGGCTTTGCTGGTTATGGTAAACTGTTGTACACAAGCTCCTCTCCTCAAACAGGAATCTCTGTGCCAGAAAGTCCATGTAGTCTTGGAAAACAGATGGTGTGGGAGCGAGCTAATCAGGAGTGGTTGCCCTGCTGCATTTGTGTGTTGCCAGAAGAGTCAAGCCAAGCTCCCGTTGCCTTTTCACAGCCACCTTCAGCGGGGCAGAAGCAGCCCAGATTCTCCTGCCGAGGAAATGTGCCGGGCGCTGCTGGAGCGAGGCTGCTCCAGCTCCAGAGAGCTCTGGGAGCTGGCATGGGCAGCTCTCACTGCGGTGCAGACATATCCTTTGGGTGTAATAACAATAGAAAGATGAGATATGTCGTTTTCAGAGGGTTTGGAGCAACAGGGTGTTAAGATAATACAGGCAATCAAGCTCAAAATATATCTAGTGGTGGTTTCTAACCCTGCTGGTATTTCTCCTCAGGGTTCAGTGTGTTAGAAGAGACCAGGGGCATGTTTTAAAGTATGCAGAACCCACAACCAGGAGTAAAGACTTCCAAGGATCTTAACACTCATTTAGACAAACAGAAATCATTCTGTGCTACAAAGCTCCTCTGCAAACTGGGGGGCTGGACTCGTTTGGAAATTCAGCTTTTAGGTGCCATCGATTTACTAATCATGAAGACAAGATCTCTGCATCTTTGTCAGCAAAGCAAATGCTATTTAAAGACACAAATCCACACTTATATTATTAAACTTAATGTTTCTGTTTTGCAAGGATATTCCAGCTCCGGGATGGGGATGTGGAGCTGTTATCCCCTCAGGCTGACTTCAGTCCTCAAAACTGAATCTTAAACAGCAGCCTCTTCACTTCTCCACTTAATCTTGGAGATGCACTAAAATATTCTGTGCCTTCCTTAAACAGAAGAAAAAACCCCATGAGTTTCAGGTGTATGAGCACTGAAAATCCCAGTGAATTCCACTGAAGAGTCCCCTGTATAGCAGCACTTTGCAGGGACACTTCCTACCTCTCCTGTAATGTCCTCGTACTCAGTACCTGGAGGAGCATAGCATGCTACTGCTAAGTGCTTTTAAATTAGGATTTTAAAACTTCTCCTGTGGCTGCCCCTGTTGATTACAAATCTGGGGTTTTTTTCCCCACCAAGACCCAGTGTTTTGGCTCCAGCACCCTCATCAGCTGTAATTACTGTGCCCTTTTACATGGAAAATGTGATCAACTTCAGCTCCTCTGAGCTGCTTCATCCATCTGCACCTGTGGCTATGGAGGGAATGGCTCATGCTGGAAATTCTGACTCTATCAGAATGGCAATTATTAATCCTAGGAACTGCATTAAAAGTATCTCCCTTTTTATTAGCACTATTAAGAGAAGTCTTATTCTTGATGATCTGCTAATCGCTTGTCATGTTAATTCCAATGTAAAGTATAAAAGCCCTTCTTTAGTTTGAGTCAGAATCATGTGTTTAAAGACACAGGAATACAGTTGATGAATTAATGTGGTTGACTGAGGGTAAATATGGCCAGGGGAGGTCTCTTCACTCCCTGCTCTCTTTGAATCCTGTTTAATTCACACAGCAGAATGGCCATACACATTTTGGATTTCTGTGGGTTGTGCTGAGCACAAATGGCCTTTGCAAATCAAGAGTTCGAGCTGAGCTTAATGGGGTGCTGTGTGGCACTCTGCTGGTATCAGCCAGCCCTGCCTGTCCTGCATCCTGCCACAGCTCACAGCACGGCTGCAATTCTGCTCTGGCTTCAGGTTCAACAAAAATCTCTCCTGATGAGACCAGGAGGAGCAACTCGAAAAGTTTACTTGTTTAAATACCTGTCTAGGCTGCTGTTTTTGATACTTCAAATAAATTGAGGGTGAAAAGACGAAAGTTCGTGGTGTCTATGCACAGACAGGAGAGGGAGAACAGGAGCAGTTCCCAGGTCCTGCAGCAGCCCTGGAAGGCACTGCATGTTCGCCCTCCTCTGCAGCACCAGTCCCAGAACCAGAGCCAGTGTTCCCTGGCCTAAGCCTTGCACTCAGGTTAAACCTGGCCAGGGAGCTGGGAGGTCTGGATCAAGCATCACCTGTGACCTTGTTCCCATTCCCACTGCCCTGCCTGTGTCTGCTGGGCTGTCCCAAATCCCTGTGAGTATCCCATGTCCAAAATCCTCCCCCAACGGAGCAGAGGTGGGGCACAACTTTTGCAACCCCAAGCTTTTCCTGCCTCTGCTCCTGCCTGGGTGGCTCAGCAACCACAACTCTCATCATTAGCAGCCACTGGTGGGTCCCAGATTTAGCCCTGTCACCACAAACCCTCTCTTTTGCTCCAGCTTTAGCAAGTGGCAACTCCCCTTAATTACACATTTTTCTCTCCTCCACCCCAGCTACTGCAGCCGGGGCTGGGGGCAGGGAGGGGAGAGCAAAAAGAAGGAATCAGAGGGGGAAAGTTAAATGAAGAGCACTGTGGTCCATCCTGCTGGCTATGGCATAACTGTTCCCTGCAGCACGAATTTAGCAGGAGCCCTGGACAAGCGTGTTTTCTACTGGGGCTGCATCTTAGGGCTGGATTTTGGGGCTTCCCCCACCTCTGTCCTTTTCTTCCTGCTCAAGGAGGCTTAAAGTGTGACTTCTCTTCTCTGCCCAGGTTTGGGGTGAGCCCAGCTTTGGCCTAAGCCCACCAGCATCTCCTCAGGCATCCTCCAGCCCTGGCTGGTGGCTTTCCAGTCCCTTGTTCCTCTCTGCTCCTCTTTCTCTTTCCTTTGCTGCCCTCTATCCCCCAGCCTTGCTCTGCTGCCAGGCACATAAACCTCAAATTTGCTGCATAGGCATAAAATCCTGTGAACTGCTGCACCTTTTGCACATGGATAGGTCAAAAAGAAGTGTAGCAATTTGCTTGAACATGTGCACGGGCAGTATTAATGCAGATCAGTTGCAAGAAATAACGTAATACAGATTTGCCAACGTATGTATTGCATAAATGCTGACAGGTGCTGACAGAAGTGTGTGCGTAAACATTTAATAGCACTGTTAATTCATAGCACAACAGTTGCTGTTGGCATGGTTTGGAATTTATTATATTTTGCTATTTATTCCTAGTCAGCTTGTTGTCCATCATCCTCCCAGATGGCATGTCTGCCGCGATTCCTTCCTCCTCACATTTGCATGATGCTTTTCCTGGGAGGAAGGCAGGGTGGCTGAGAGCTCAAGTTGTGCTTGCAGGCTCCAAAACCTCCTTTCTTGTTCAATATAAGCCCACTCAGTGACTGTGAAGAGTTCCCCTAATCTCTTCATATCTTAATTGCTCTCTGTGAATCAGGGGAAATAAATATTTCATTCCCTTATAGATGTGTTTCCCTGTTCTGTTTTTCTTTTCTAATCTGTTCAGATCGCCGTGGTGAAAACCCGGCCCCACTGAAGGCAAAGGCGAAACCATCACTGATTTCAGTCCAACAAAGATTCACCTTAACTGACTCTGCCTAAAAGTCCAAGATAATCATCAGGGCTCCTTTTATAGTCCCTGTCGAAAGACACTGGCACCTCCAGCACCAATCCACCCTTCCTGTCTCAGGCAGATATCTTGGGAAGGGATGAATGGCCCTCCAGAGGTGCCAGTTTCCCTCTCCATTCACCACAGCAGAAAGTTTAAACTCAAACTAACTTTTAGGTGGTGGTTTTTCAGTTGAGAGTGGCAGGGATGAATTCTTGCATTGTTGTTGTCCTCCCTCTCTCCCGGAGTTGGGATATTCCCTGCTGCAACACTGGAAGTATTTATAGCTGGATTGATGCTTGTGTGAGGTTTGTCCCTCAGGTGTCCCTCTGGGAATGACACCCAGGTGGTCTTGGACTCTGGCTGCATGCTGGCACCCCTGTGTTCATCCATGGCAGTTTTCAGGAGCAGGAGGAGGAGGTGTATGGATACACTGAGCAGCCTTTAGCTGGGTATTGCCAAGGGAAAAACTGAACCAGCCCCTAGGTTTCATATTTGGCTTTTCTCAGTGGAAAAACTGGACAATATCAAATGACAGGAACAGCTTTCCAAAAACATTTTCTTTCCAGCAGTGAGTGAGAGAGGAGCATTTTCACTATTAATCTCCAAAGGTACACAGTAATTGGTCGTGTTTCAGGTGTGAGGGGCAGTAAATGGGGTCTCTGTGGGTCTGCTCACGGTGGTCTTCAGAAACACGGGAATAATGAATGACCACATGTGACAGGCCCTAAGACATGTCCCTCATTGTTTTCCCCCAAATTTGGGATGCTGATTAGGAGGTGGCATTAACAAGGACACTTTGATGGGATTCATTCCTTTCATTTCCCCAGGAGCCCATAGGAACTGTAGTGTGGCGTGGCTGTGGCAGGGAGTGGTGCTGCCAGGCCAGGGTGGCCATAGGTGCTGAATCCCAGCCCTGAAAGCTGCTGGAGTGTCCTGCTGACAAGTGAGAGGGAGAGAAGTTTCTTGTCTTTAACAGTCACCACACAGGAAAAGTCAACATGGAGAAGAAAATCAAGCCCTTGTTCCTCTGAATTGTGAAAATTGTTTCCTCTGTGGGTGTAAATGGATGGGGATATTCTGATTTATCAGGTAAGGATCTGCTCTAACGTGCAGTAAAAGCTTCAAGTACTGGCTGTAAGTCAGGGGTTAGTCCTTTGGGTACTCACAGAGGAGGTTTTGCAGGGGGATCAGAAGGTAGAGCCCTTGGGAACCCCAGGAAAAATAAACATAACCCAAAAAGCTGTGAGAGATTGTGTGACAGCCTCTGGTGAATGAGAAGTGACTGAACACCAGGTTTTTCTCTTTCACAGCCATAAACCCGGGCTAAGGAGCCTGTCCATTACATCTCTGCTGTGGTATCACTCCCCATGTTTGGCACTGCTCACATGATCTACGAACTGGGGCCTGGTTTTGATTTAGCACTGTTTATTAACTGAGCAGTGCTGACATATTTTAGTGCAACATATAAAATCTAAGGCTTTTTCTTAAGCTGAGGAAATGAGGTTATGTGACATTGATCCAAAATGGAGGGGAGTATTTTAGGTTTCACGTTAACAGACAAGGGAGCAGAGACAGGGGAAATGCAGTTTTTCTCCCGTCCTCCCTGCCAAGTCCTCTGCAAATGGGGCAGAAACACCAGGTTTCAGTAAAGTCTGGTGTGGATTTAAAACCAGCTGCAAATGGCTTTTGATCATTTTGTCATGTGTGTGAAAGATTGTAAGAATCAGTTTAAAACCTAAATTGAGACAATAAGAA
This sequence comes from Eopsaltria australis, assembly GCA_034509425.1. Lineage (NCBI taxonomy): Eukaryota > Metazoa > Chordata > Aves > Passeriformes > Petroicidae > Eopsaltria > Eopsaltria australis. The sequence continues at coordinate 910,580 of JAVTVJ010000394.1, forward strand.
ATCCAAAATAACGTCTGCTTGAGTTATTCGGCTCTGAAAACAGTTGGACACGAATGTCCCATGGCTACAGTGAAGGTACAAGATGCTGTCCCCATTAAATGGAAAAGGAAACTGAGGCCAGAAATGGGGGAATGGTGATTCAATGGGCAGAGAAGAGGTTGGCCCTTCAGATTTTGGGACCTCACAGAATCCCACCAGTGCTAGGAATGTCGGCTAAGGATAACTGATTAAGGAAATCTAGAACTTACTGGCACAAAACAGTGATCTGCAGACAGGCAATGACAGGCCATTAATAGGCCTGGTAATATGGATTTGCATTAACTGTTTGAGGTATTTTGTAAGGCCCTTGGCTGCCTGTCAAAGCACTAAAGCTGGTGCATTGTTCCAGCCCTGGAGTTGCTGCTGTTGGTGTGAGTCCAGAGCTGCTGTGGTTGTGCAACGCTCCCAAGTCCTTGCTTTTCTCCTGGTTACCTCTTGAATGGAAGTCCTTTCCTTGGTTTTGATAACAGCTATTAAATTTGGCTGCACCCACTCAACATAGCTGTGCTTCTCGGAAATAGGGCAGCGCTTGTGTAACTTCCATTCATCTGTCCATGCAGAGCAGTTAATTTCCATTCTTGAGGTTTCCCAACATCATAAGAGAGTTGCATTAATGGGGCTTATCTGTGATAACCAGTGCAAACTAGTGCAGGAAAATCCGTGAACAGAGCCAGCCCTGTTTAATTCAGCCCGGTGAGTGAACATTACACCATTACCCTCCACCAGCATCTCCCAGCTCCTCCCCACACCTCTTCTGACCTGTTCCATGGTGCTTGGAAATGCATTGGCTGTACTTTGGTCCCTGTTTCAGCTGGAGCTGCCTGTAAGAAGTTCCCACCATCAGTTACTCTGTGATCTGAGCAAACTGTGCTGTCATTCCACCAAATTCCCTCCATTCCCACCAGGAGCGTGGGGTTGCCCATTTTCCTCCAGCAGCCAGCCCAGAGCTCACTGGTGCATCTCTCCTTTCCCACCACTCCAGTCACGCCAGGAAGAAGGGCTGAAGGAGCTCAGACATTGCCCCATGTAATCTCACTGCTAGCTGACGTTTCTCCTCCTCCTCCACTCATTTATCCCAAATCCCTTCCTTTTTAGATCCCTTCATTTCCTCCTGCTCTTAGTTTTTAAGCCTTCTCTTATGTGACTTAGTGTCTAGAACAGCTTCCCTCTGTACTTCTCTCCCCTTTCAAATCCTTCCACAAACCACAGCCACTTCAGCAAGTCCTTTTCAGAGCAGTAATCCCCAGTTATGCCAGAGCCCACAAACATTATCTGGTGTCATGTCAAGCCTGTGCACAGCCTCTGAGGGAGGCTGGGCAGGTTTCTGAGAGGGAGCAGATCTTCTAAATCTCTTTGAAATGGAACAGAAATCAGGCACCTTATTCTCTTTGGTGTCAAACCCCCCGTTCTTGTCCCAGGGCAGGGTGTGTGTATGGATTTAGGGACAGGATGCAGCAGCACCATCCAGAGTGAGAGAGGTTTGTGTGGAACCACGAATCATTTGGGTGTGTGAGTTAAGGGCATGTGCCCAATGCTAAGATGGGCTGGTTTAGAGGTGTCTCATGGGGCTGGTTCTTGCTCAGTTGCTCTTTTCCAGATGAGAATTTTGAGAGAGGCAGAACTCACAAGTGCTGTCTCCTGTCAGGGATCCCCCACAGTCAGTCCCTATCTCCATGCAAGTTACTGGGATTGATCCCAGCGGACCAGCAGCAGCAGGACTGGAGATGCTTTGTTTCGTGCTCACCAGCTGTGTAACAGGTTTGCTATCAGGGGCATTCCCTCTGTTCCCAGTGAGGCTGTTGCTGTGAGAGTCCTGTACAAAAGGTGACATTGAGCATCGTGGAAATGTCAGGAATTCTTAGCCTGCTGTGCTCCTCAAAGAGAAAGAGGTTGGACCTGGGAATGAGGGTAGTGTGGTCAGAAAGGGTTTAGGACCAGGACTAGGCATGGGTGTGACTATGGGGAGCCATGTGGGTTGTTGTCTAGAGGGCAGAGAGAGATGATGGAAGGTCTGCCCCTACATCCCCAAAAACCAGGGTGTTCACAGGGGGCCCAGCAGGCCTGCACTGGGCTTGTGAAAACTCTGTGGTAAAATCTCTGTGAGGAGGTTCTTGGGTCTCAAGCCCTAAATGTGTTGGGACCCATTCCATTTGCTCCTCACACTGTGATTTAATCCCAGCAGTGTCTTTAGGAGCAGCCTGTGTGTGGATGGGACTCCTGTGGCTGCTCCTGGTGCAGCTCCCAAGTGACTCTGCCTGCCCAAGAAAATGTGAACTGTCACTCGTGGTCTTAATGACTGCTGGATTCAGCTTCACTTTAAGGGGGAAAAAACCCCCCCTATATCCATGTCTATCCAATGGAGTAAAACACAAGTGTCCTGGGAAGGGGCTGTGGTCCCCAAGCTGACAGCAGATCCCACACACCACATTTGTGGGATACATTCTCCTCCTTTGGAAAGATGAAAGGTAAAAGAAGGAGAAAAGGCTATTCTTGATCAATTGCCAAAATCATAAAATGCAGAGAGAGGAAGAGAGGAAGAAACCAGCTGTAAACATAAAAACCAGCACAAAGATCCAGTGAGTCCATGCTGGAGCTGGGGATAAACCCCAAGTCTGCAAAATTACAGTGAATTTGTGTGACACGAGGCCACTTGCATGTGCTGACGCTGTGCTCCAGGTGCCCTGTGGTGAGGCAGCCAAGTGAGAGTGGCAAAGCTGGGGCTGCAAGCAGGTCCTGGGAGCCCTGGGGACTGCAGTATCACATCCCCTCCTGCTGCCACAGGGACTGGGAGCATCTCAGAGCTCCTTCAGCCTCCCCATGGAGCTCCTGCCCTGGGCTGGGGTGCTGCAGGAGGAGGAGGAGGAGGGACTGGAGAGGATGAACAGTGAGTGGGGAAAGGCTTCCCATTCCAGCAGCTCTGGATTTATATCTGTTCATTCATTGCAAGTCAGAATCCATTCTCTTCATTTTCATTCTTCCATGCTGTGGCACCCTTAAAATCCGTGGTACATTTAACTTTTGATTTCCATTTAACACCTTTTAAAGTGATCTAATGCAGACAGATTACAGACAGTGAGGGTTACTGTCCTTTGGTGGAAATACCCTGTTTAATAAAATATTGAGAAACACACTGGCCCCTCCATGCATTGAAAAAGAAAGATATACTAAGTTTAGATGCTGTGGCAATAAAACTTTATAGACTTATCAATTTTGGACAGTCATGCTCTCCTGAAGTTTTCAAATCACCTTGCAAAGGCAGCCAGCTCTCCTGATCTGGAAATCAGAACCAGTTGTTTTTGCAGTTTGCAGTATTTAATGTAGATCTATGTAAATTGCTAGGGGAGGGGGAGGAGAAGAGTTTGATCTTAAAATACAATTTGGATTGTTCTCATCTTTTCTTGTAAAGGCTGTTTTGATCATTTGTTGCCACCTCCCAGTTTTCAAACATCTCAGTCTCAAGAAGTTCTGATACTTTTTAAAGATAAGAATCAAATTTTATGTATTTTTGTCTCTTAGTTCTCATGCCTTTGACATTCAGGTTTGCAAACTTCCCCTATCAAAGGGCTTTAACATCTTTCCTTTTCCTTTTTTTTATTTTTAAATGAAAATTGACATTCTCATTTAATAATGTGACTCTAGCAGCCAAGACTCTCAGAAAAATGCCAAATACCACAATACCTATGGGAATTTGCAACCTTATTATTAGTAATGGGCGCCTCTCACTTCTCTTCAAGCCTCATGAGATTTTCTTGTTTTATCTAAATCCATCCAAATTCTGTGATCTTTAAAAGTGGGGAGAGTGGAAAATACTTCCTCAAGAGAAGAACTGATTAAAAAGCATGGATCTAATTTCCAGTTTGAACCTCTTTAAACATCAAATATTTTCAGGTGTAAGATTTGGTTGCCTGAAATGTTGTTTTTTCCCCTGCTTCTTTTTGCTTTGCTGGTAGAATGAAGGATTTGATTTAACGTTATATGCCTGGAAAAAATAAAGCATTTAATTTACATTTTACAAGGCAGTTATTGCAGGTTAATTAAATATCAATTGAGTGTTATAGGCCATATTAAGATTTATTAATAACCCAGCAGATAAATCTCCTTGGAATTCAATTAAATGAAAATCACATAAAAATATATGTGCAATTTTATTCATATAATACATAAAACTTGTGAATTATTGTGCAGCATTGTACAGTAAGTTGATTAATGGGAATTAATTGCTGAAATGGAGAAAAATCAATTTAAACTTCCTGTAGCAGCTATAAGAAGCTTGGTATTCTTCTCCTACACCCTTGGAAAGCTGAGTCTGTGTCTGCACTTGTACTGTTTCACTCTGCCATGGGATGAGTCCTGGAATAAATGTGTTTCCTCTCCTCTCACCTGCTTTAGCTCAGCATTTTGGGCGCAGAGAAAGGGATTAGTCACTGTTGCCAGTGTGTTCTGTGGGGTTCCTTGTGCCATTGGAGCTTTTACAGGTGAAAAAGCAGCAGAAAGGTGGCAGTGGGAGCACTGAGGGCTTGTGCCTCGTGTCTCGAACAGGGAGAGGCTCCATCCCAGGAGGATGGGGAGCTTTGGCACTGTTTGGCTCAGCAGATGTGGGAGCCTTTCACCCTTTGGATGCTGTTTCGTCTCTCCCAGTGTGGGGCTTTAACCAGGATTAGTGAGGGGCTCAAGGCCCTTTTGGGGAAGCAAAGATTCTGGCATCAGAGAAGAGGTTCAGGAGCTGGACTTGGGAAATCTTTCCAATCCTTGCAGGCCGATGGGGGCCTGGCCTGGTGCCACCTGCTCCCTGCACATCCTGAGTTAAACACTGTCAATATGAGATTATGTTCCAATTACAGGACCAGACTGACTGGTTTAACTCCTACCATGAATCTATTTTGCTTTATTACCATGCCCTGACTCTGTGACTGATGTACCAGACACCAAAGAGATGGGCTCTGCCCAGAGGGCTTTGTCTCACAGGAACACGCCGGGAGAAGACCGAACGCGGCAGAAAATGCAGATGAATGAGTAACTCAGTCGAGATTTTCTTTTTAATTTGGGGATTCTTTGGTTGGTTTTGTGTTTGGCTTGAGTTTTAATATTGCTAAATTTGCTTCCTTCAGACGTTGCACAAGAACAGAGACTTCCAGAGGAGCTCAAACAGGGTTAGGCATGAGGCTCTTTGAAGTGCGCGTGTTGGGGGGTGAGCGCTCAGCGTGCACATGGGAACACTCCTGGAGCAGGGAAAACCAAGGGAGAGCCCTGATCCAGCTCACACAGCGACTCCAGCTGAGCCATGGCCCGTCCTGGGGAAGTTTAGCCAAAATCCAAGCAGGTGTCACTCCTCACTCATCTTCCCTGCTCCTGCAGCAGAGATTGCCTGCATCTGTCTCCTCTGTGCTTCAGCTCTGCTTCTCCCTGCAATAGTTGTCAGGGATATTAGCATTAAATACTTACTGCCTGGCTTAACTAAGGGGTAAGATAGGATTTAATTTGTATGGCTGAAATCCAATTATATAATGGAGCCCCTGGGGGAAGCAGTTATACCTGCTGAATCTCTTGGATGAGTAATTGTGCACAAAGGCTCCTCTCCAGAAGTAGAAATAGATCTGAAATATTTTTTCTTTTCTCTTTTTTTGCTGCTGCTGTTACATAATAGGGCTGAGACCCTGAAAAGAAAAGCTAATGACAACCCAATGCAGTAGAAAGAATTAAAGCATTGCCAGGGGAAAACAAGTTATAATCTGATAAAATCAAGGATCTAACAGGAAGTCTGCAGCAGCATTAGCTTGGAGGAGCCAAAAGGCAGGGCAGCCAAAGGAAGCTTACTCATCTTTTTGGAAAATAGCACAGAGGCTTTGCTGTCTAACTTTTCCCCCTATTTCTACCGTGACCAGGGAAAGGGAATCCTCTGGTTGCTTTTGTAAAAGCTTGGGAGGTGAGTAGGTATTTTAAAAGCTGAGCAGTCGGCTAATGCAGATACTTTTGAAAAATCCAGCACTTAACCACCTTTGAAAATCCCTGCTGCTTATCCTGCATGTCATCTGCACCCTGATAAGCATCAGAATCAGAGGTGATGATGAGCAGGACAGGAACAAAAGCATGATGAGGTTCCCAGCAAGGTTTATGAAAGCAGGCAAGCTTGTAAGGCATTAATCTCTGGGATACTACTGGGGCTTGACAACTCTCCCATCTGATATCTGCAGCAGCTCCAAATCCCACAAAGGAATTACTGAGGGACTGGGACTGAAGGCATCAGCCTGTTGTACTTGTGCAAGGCTGCTCAGAGGTCAGAGCGCCAAATTTCATTCTATTTTTAAAAATAAAAAGCAAACTTTTATTCTTTTCTAATGAGCTCTGAGTGGAAAAAATAATTTCCTCAGTCTCTCTGGTTACAGATAAAATGGTGACTGCTTCCAGCCAGAGGAGGGAAGGCCAGAATTCCCAGTGCCACAGGCTGAGGACAGACCCCTCAACCTCGCTGCCTGGGCAGGGATTTCAGCCCTTGCACAACGCAAAAATCCCAGCGAGGCTCCACGAGGAGGGACCTGTTCCCAGCCTCGCAGCTCCACCCAGTGGCTCTTTTTTGGCAGGATAAATCCGTAATTTCAGAGGCCTCAAAACCTGTTGAGGCCAACGCTGATGCACTGGGATGTGCAGGAGAAATTGAAACATGCATTTGCCTGTCACATTCTTAGAGTTGTCAGCTACCATTTGGATAATGGCAAAAAACTGCAAAGAGACGTTTAGAAAATATAGACAAATCAGAAATCTTATTATCCCCTTTCTTAACCCCCCAGCACACATGGGAGGGAAAAAATAGTAGAGAACTGATAACTTACACTGTTCACCTTTTCCAAATCACTGTGAACAGATTGCAACAGTTTGGGCCAAATTTATTGTTATATGAGCTTCATAATGAATTACCAGAGCAACTGATTTCTGATCTGTAAGCTCATTTTGAAAAGGAATTCTCATGTGAGTGGGAATTTCGGCAAATTTAACTTGGCAGCTCTCACTGTATTGCTCCACTTTCCTTCCTGGGTAATTACCAGGACTAACAGGAAGCAAACTTTCATCATTTCTATCAAGGATGCCATGCTGAAACTTGCTTTTTCCAGGAGTATCAGGGCACTTGTAATTAAAATAAGCTTCTATTTGTGCATGTGCACACTTTTACTCCAGGAACAGTCAAAAGATGGATACAGATTCACAGAACACAGAAGTGTGATATTAACAGTTAATTTTAGATTTGAGCCAGTATTGTAAAAATATCCCATTCCTCCAAGTGAAAACTGAAATCTAAATTGTGCATAATGTAGATTTACCAGCCTCTCTGCAAGTCTTAAAAATAGAGAAGCTGATAAACTGATAGAAACCACAGCTTTGCTGTGAATCTCCTGGAAGTGCCTGCCCCATCTGTGTGAGGAAAATATCGTCTGTGAAATGCTGCTCCCAGATGGGCTGTGCAGCTCCAGTGCCATGGAATGAGTTGGAATGACCTCTTCCTCCTGCAGTTCAAATGTTATTTAGCATAAATGCAGCCCCTAAGGCCTTCACTTGAAGTTGCTTTCTGCCAGCACAGCAGCTGAACGTGGGCTTTAATCTGCTTTGCTTTGCTTTGCTGCTGGAGTGCTCTGAGGTAAGAGATTTGGAGTTACAAACTACATGAATCCCACCTTTAAGCTTGTAGGCATCAGTTCTCAATCCACACAATTAAAAGGTGAGTCAGCCTATGCATTGTTAGGGCCAGAGATTGGAGATTTTCCTTTTGTAGGGATAATATTTCAAAATAGACATTTGATGTTCCACATGTTAAGAATAACAGGAAGCATCTTGCAAAAGGCAGTTTTGGGAAAGGGAATAATTTTTTTTTCCTTTTTATTAAACACTAAATCAGAGCAAGAACCTGCTGGGTTTTACTTGTCCTCCCCAAAACTATCAGTGAAGAGCCCTTCAATGTCTGGCCAGGTACAGCTACCCCACCAAGTGTCCAGGTCCATGGCTCTCCAGGCTGTGGAACAAAACTGGTTCACTGATTTTACTAAAAAGGTGTTTGCTGGGCACCATCTCCCACCTGAGCTTGTTCTCTCTTGTTCCCACAAGTCACCCGAGCAGTAGTGGCACCATGGGAATGAGGGAGGCCAGCAAACCCTCTGTGTGTGTGCAGGGAAGGTTTCCAATGCCCGTGGGACACAAACCAGCTGAGATTTTGGCATGGCAATGGTGTGACTTGCAGCCTGTGAGCTTTTCTCCTTCTCTGTTTCTGTAGCAGGATTTCTGCATTTGCAAAGCTCCTGCCAAAGATCCGTGCAGAATCCTGCTGATGAAACCTGCTGGTGTGATAAACAATCCCTTTACCCCAAAAGTGCTGCTTAGTTCTTCTTTTCATGCTGCTGGGGGTGTCCCAGGCTCCCTGCAGCTGCTTTCAGCCACTGTGCAGTCCTGAGCCTGCTCTCCTGCCACGTGAAGAGGGGTTTGTACCCAAAATGCCTGGAGGCCTTGTCTGTGTCGAAGGAGAAGGTGGTGACTATGGTGTTCAGCAGGGGCACGTTGAGGAAAGGCTGTGGCCTCCAGAAAGGGGACAGGATGAGCCTGATGATCCTGTGCAGTTGTATCATCAACCACATCTTCCAGTAGGGGATGTGTGAGCCCAGCCTCACCGAGGGGTCTGCACTGGACAGCAGCTGGTGCCTGACCAGGAAACCCTTCCTGCTTGGAGTGTCATCGTAGCAATAATACACCTGTCCTGACAGCACGTCTGGCTTCAGCTGCAGGTTCCTTGCTGCAAGGACATGCATCCATGCCACATTCCCTGGAGAAATAAGAGAGAGACAGAAACAGGCGTTCAAGAGGAGCTCAGTTTCCCTGTTTACCGTAGAATGGGTGCATTGGATCTGCCAGCTCCAGTGCTGGGAAGCAGGGAGGCACTCATCGTGTGCTCAGCTGTGCTGCAGAGAGACTGAGTAGTTAATCCAGGCCTCCAGGATCCTTTAAACCTTTGGTCTCCCCTTTGAGCTGGACAATTAATGTGCCTTGTGATCCTGGTTCATGTGAAGCGAAAGGGCAGTGTTTGTAGTGAGAGCAGGATGAATGGGAGGCAGTGCTCCAGGGTTTTATCCCTGCCTCTGCTGGGAGCCTTTGAAGGAGTCACTTGATTTATCTGGGCCTGATTCTTCTCTAACAGCATTTTCAAAATACTGTCATTTGCACTTTTGAAAGAAGACATGTAAGTGTGGGGCACAGAAATCACTGAATGTCTGTATGATCTAAGGGTGAATTACACCCCCCTGAAAGGCACCAAAACAAATCTTCCTATAGGTTTTGTGAGTAATTTCTTGGGCTTGCTAGAACTGGTTATGTAGTGCAACCTTTCCTGTAAAGAATTTGACAAGTAGTGTGATAGTTTAATTTTTTTTCTAATGAAGTGTCTTTTCACAGCCAAAACATTTTAAAAACGCAGCCTGAATTTCTCTCTGCCCCCCATATACCCCTGAAACACTTCTCGTAGGGAAAAAAAGAAAACCCTTCTCAGGAACACAGTAGTAATAAGAAACTGCTTCAAAAATCCTTTAGCTAGTCTAAGTTTTGTGGTTCCAAAACCATTTGTGCTCATTCACTGTACTCATCTCTCTGTCTGGGGAGATTATGGCTAAGCTGACGTGTAAAATCCCCTGTGACTAAAGCTGGTAGCACCCCATGCACAGAGCTCTGCCTTCACTCACCCACGTAGGTGAGGTTACGCTCGGTGTTTTCAGGCTCCAGGTAGTTCAGAACTCCATTCCTGGCTTTGGCCAGCAGATACAGCTCCTGCAGGAACGCTGCCTTCTCCCCATACACGGTGTTGGCACGGATGATGCAGGTTCTGAGTGTGCCACCATTGCTCAGCTGTAAAATCAGGGAGGGATCTTAGTGAGATGGAATCTTCCACAGTGACACTGGGTTTCCCAGATTAACCCAAACCCTGGGAATATTGGCCTAGAGGATTCACCATTTGCAGAGGTGCTTGGGGCTGGCTTTGGGTCCCTAAAACCACGAGGAGGTGCCCAGTTTGATTTCATTTTTTTTCACAGCACACCTGCACCCACGTGGTGCTCCCTGAGAGGTGCTGGTGGCATAAACTCTTCTGCAGTTGTGGTGTATAGAAGAGTATTTGCAACAATGAAAACCAGGTACCAGAGGAAGCCAGCCCAACTGGCTGGCCTCAAACTGAGACTGGGGGAGAGATGCTTCAGGCAGTGGTTTAGAGCACAGGTCTCATTTTTACATTCTCCTTCATTGTCTAGAAGAGCTCTTCTGTCTGCTGACTGCACTGCCAGTCTAAAACACTGAACAACAACCTTGGGTAGAGGGCTAGCCCTGGGTACACCAATATTTTTCTTAAGTCACTCAGGCATGCCTGGAAATGACACTTTTATTCAGTATGAACTAGGTGAACCTGGTTCCTTTGGCCCTAACTTAGCACAATTTTTCCAAAGTCACACTCCTGCTGGAGCTGAAGCACAGGCTCAAAGGGCAGCACCCTTTGATCCTGGGAGTGTCTGGCAGCTTCCTGCTGATGTGGGAAGATGAGGCTTTGGAAGGCTTAGGATGATGTGGTTTATGCATCAAATGCAGGCAGAGGTTGGATACACACTTAGACTGAGCTGTGGGGTCTTTCCAACCATCTCCCTCCTTTTCCCCGTCCTGTGCTGTAATTCCAGGGGTGCTACCACTGCATTTTGTACCTTTTTTCCATTGGCTTCAAGCACAATCTTTTCGGCCACAGCTTTTGTCTTCCCGTAGGGCAGCTCCACCTCCCCGCTGTACTCAGTGTCCTCATTTCCTCTGGAACACATTGTGGGAGACACAGAGTGGCCATGGAGCAGAGCACAGGGCTCAGGGACATCTGTCCCAGCCTGGTTTGCTCTGCATTCCCTGTGCCCCAGGGACTCCTGCTGCCTGGCAGCTCTGGGAACCTGAGATCCTCACTGCACTCTGGGAGGAATCAGGCCTCGAGGAACACCGGGTGGTTCGGGGTGTTCACAGGCAGGTTTGCATGAGGGCAGAGGTTTCTCAGAGCTGGATTTAGTTTTGTCTAATAGCACGATTGAAATAACATTCCATCAGGCAAATTAGAAGGCAGCGGAGTTACATTTTTAAGCAACCCACAGAAGCTGAGCAAGGTAGAAAGAGCACAAGAAGATGGAGAGCAGGAAAATGAGAGCAATCCTTCTTCATTTTTTTCATTAGAGGCAGAGAAAAGCCTCTCATGAGCCATAAACCAAAAGCAGAAACTGCTACTTAATTTTCTCACTGAGTTGATTAAAGTTGGGAGGCATTTGCTAGGGATGTGGTGGAACTGCTGGAGATCTCCTGGAAGCCTGGCAATCAACAGGGCTGTGCTGGGATTGCTCCTTCATCTCCCCTGGCAAATTACCCTTGAGGGGAAGGAGAAGCAGAGGACCCACGTCAAGGACAAGCATGGGACACTGGTTGTGGCTGTGAAAGACAACCTGCTCCTCAGGCTGCCACCTCACAGCTGCCAAGGGGAAAGCCTGTGGGGTCTAACATGGAATTGGCCTCACAGGGCCTGGAATAATTCCAAGGAAAAAGCAGGAAGCAGCTCTATTCCCCACAGGGTGTCAGTGCTTTGTCCCAGTGGTTTTAGATCAGCCTGAGGCCATCATGGGATTTGATTAAACATCTCCAGTGGGCTCTGGAGTGAAGAAACCTGGTTTGCAGCATTAGAAGGAGCATCCACTGACTCCTGTGTTCCCCTGAGGAGCATAGATCAGCTCTCTCTCCCTCCATGTGCTGCTGGAGACTTTCTGCCCATTTTTTAATTAATTTACTCTATATTTTGCTGTCCGAGAGACATCCACCCCGGCAAACCAGGATCTGCCAGGCATGGGGTACCCCATGGAGGGCAACGAGGAATCCTCACCCTCCTGTAGCAGATGGGCTCGGATACCTCCCCTGGAAGGGTTCAGTGGTCTGTGAGGAGTTCACACAGAAAATCTGCACCAGAGGTGTTTTTGTCAAACACCGGGCCTTGGGAGAGCCAGCTCTGACTCAGGCTCCCTCTTTGACCTTGGGCAAGTTGTTTTCTCTTTTCTGTGCTCAGATCTCCCTGTGTCAAACGTGGCTGATGCTGTTGCCTGGCTCTTGCCTGTTCAGCAGTCTGGCATGTTGTGTGCCAGATATCCCAGCTGAAATCAGGCTCTCCTTGCACTACAGCAACAGAAATAAATTAGGAGCATCAGAAATGCAGCCTCTCCATACACCCTGGGCTTCTATCACAAAACCCTCCTCCCCTCCCCGTGTTTACAGGGGATGAACAAGAGACAAACCAAAAAACAAGCAAGACAAAAGATTGATTGTGCAAGGTTTGTTGCAAGCCCAGGAGAGGCCCAAGACAATTAGTGGGGGGTTATCTAGAAGTTCTAGTTTTAATTGCTTTCTCTCTTTCCCTTTTTTTTTTTTTTTAATCAATTTTTTCCCCTGCAAATCTTTTAAAAAGCAGCAGCTTCACAAAGGGACAAACCTGCCTGCTGTTCCTGGGCTCTGCTGTGTGTGCCTTCCCCCACCCCTCTGAAGCTCGGTAGTAACAAAGAGCTCAGCATAATGCTCTTGCTTTTCAAAACGATCCCAGATAAGTGAACGCTAATCAGACTGGAGCAGCATTGTCAGGAGGTATCTCAGCAGTGCCTGTCTCCCGGGGATTGAGACTGACAGAGGCATTTTCTATTATTGTCGGATGCTGAGGTGTGAGCATTATCCCTGCACCCATCACCCCGGGCAGAGACTCCTCCTGCTTTGTCTGTGCCAATTCCCCAGCACCAAGAAGGGAGTTAAAGAAATTCTACAAGGAATGATGGAGAAGGGGGACAGAGAAAAAGGAAAAGGAAAAGGAAAAGGAAAAGGAAAAGGAAAAGGAAAAGGAAAAGGAAAAGGAAAAGGAAAAGGAAAAGGAAAAGGAAAAGGAAAAGGAAAAAGGCAGGATCATGGACTGTGAGGGAGAGGGCAGAACAGATGGGGTGAGGAAGGGGAAAGGCATCACCTGTGCTTTCAGCCTGCAAAACAGAGCCATGTTATGCTGCTCCCAGTCATCCCTGGGCTCCCTGTTCAGACAGGTGGGATAAGTTTTGACTGGGGGGCTGATACTTCTCCCGTTATCTAATTCCCTTCGTTTAAAATCAAAATAACAGGAGAATGAAGGCCCCTCTCTAAGGTTTCCTCTCAGGATAATGGGAGAATCAGAGTGTATTCTGCAAAATGAGTGAAGGGCTCCCGGTGTGGTTTTGTTTGTATTTGTGTTGGGGAAGGCTGCTCACAGCTCCAGGAGCATCAGCCTGGATGGGTTTTGCTTGCTCCTGTTGGTGCCACCATTACAAGCCAAAGGACTGTGATCAGGCAAGATCTGGGGCTGATTTTTTTTTAAGACTTCTGTTCATATCTCTCTCTTAAATCACAGTACTAAAATACTGACAAGGATGTGCTTGTATGTACATGACTTTTTAGGAATTATTTGGATTTGCTAGTGACCAGATTCCATAGCTTTGCAGTGACACAGTCTCCAGTGCTTGTGGTCCCAAGTGGATTGAGTTGCTCTCATGGATTTTTTCATAAGCCAGACATTTATTCTACAGATTTCAGTGCTTAGACACTTTTCAAAACAACTGGGCTATGCCTTGACTTACTTGTGAGCATGAAATTTAGGCTTGTAGGTCATTTAAAGTTATGTCTTTTCTAGCTGGGCTCAACTTTCTAGAGCCAAGTGACTGAAGGCAGCTGTGTCCAGCCTGGCTGCCTGTGGAGACACCACTTGACTTGGAGCCAGTTCCCCTGGCACACGAGTTTCCAGGGTCTGAGTAGTTTCTGTGGCTACAATCAGGCTTGAAATCAGCAAGGAGCCTTCCAATAGTACATATCAGACTGGAGCCATCTCTACCTGACCTCAAATTTAACCTAAAACTTCAGCCCCTGGTCTTCAGAAATATCAGCCCTGCTCTCAAGGTGCAGGAGTTGTTGCCCCAGGAATACAAAAGGTATCCTGATGCTGAGCCCTGAGCAGGGGTGTCAGCTGATTATCAAAGCCACTTCTGGAGATCAAAGCAAAAAAACCCTCAAAATTGTTATTTTGACCACTGCCTTTGTATTGATCCAAACCTCACCTTTGCCACAGAGGGTTTTCCAAAGCTCTGCTGCTGCTTCTGGGTCTGTGGGTCAATGGCATGGGAGCCACAAACAGAGGAGAAGGCTTGAGCACAGTGCCCTGAAGTGGTGACATCCAGGAGCCCAGGAGACAGCCCCCACGAGCATGTTGCCAGGAAAAAGGATTTTGAGGGATAGAAGGGTACAATTTACAGGTCAGAAGCAGTAACAGAAGGCTGAGACAACACCTGAAACCTGCAGGGCAGGTTCACACCAGTGCTTCTGTTCCCTAAGACTTCGTGGCTGATTACTTTTTTTTCTGGGATAATGCTACATGGTGTTTGCCCACATTTGATAACAGGAGCTGGGTACAGGCTCCTGCTGGCAAGGGAGGAGGAAGGGCAGAGTGGTGGTGGCAGTGGGGCATCACCTGCCCTTTGGCTTGACTCATTGTGAGGGAAAGCAAAAACTCTGACCCAACAGCAGGGTATAATTTGGCCATATCCCAAACTCTGAGCACCTGGAACCTTACCTGAAAATTATTTTAGGGCTCAGAGAAGCAGGGCTCTACATCCAGGCACAGCTGGGCCATACAGCTCTCACCTTGAGGTATCACTGGCCAGGCTTAGGTTGGGAAGAGCTGTGGTTCCTCCACAGGAAGAGCAGCAAGGGTTTTCAAGAGAGAGAAGAGGAACAGACAGGAAGGGGAGCACAAATCTTGTCCTTGGTAGCCACAGCTCAAATCACCACCCGGCTGCAGTTCCATTGCTGTTTGACTGGACAAACAGAGCCATGGGGAAGATTTGCTGAGCCTCACCTGAGCATGGGCTCACAGGAGGTGTTGGGTCCCACGGCAGCGATGGAGCTGGTGTAGAGCAGGTAAGGGATGCTCAGCACACAGCAGGCCCTTAACACATTTTCAGTACCTGTGGGGCAGGATGGGAAGGACAAACATGGACCACCTTGACTTGATTCCTTTTGTGCAAATCAAAGCAGATTCCTAGGCTTTTTCTGACCTGGAACAAATCCATCTATTTTTATGGCTGAAAATACGTAAAGCCCCAGGTCAGGGCTGCAGTTCCTCAGGAGGGGATGGTTTATAACATGAGTAGCAATCACATCCATGGCTCTGATGTGGCTGAACCTCCATGGCCATTGGCAATTGTCTTAACCTGGACTTTAGAGTGCTAACAAAGGGAGGCTGAGGGCTTGGCAGAGCATCTTTTATCATTTATGGGCAGATTGTTGGTGAACTGCAGCCTTCTGGCAAAGGATCAGTGTTTTAGTTGCATGTGTTGCTCTATAGAAACTCTGCCGGGTGCTACAGGGTCAAATCACTCCATCAGACTCCTGATAGCTGCAGAACTTTAAATAAAATAGTAAGGACAGCTTACAAGTCCACGTGAAATCCAGACAAATCCAAAACATGTTTTGCTTTAAGGAAGGTTGTTCTGGCTGAACTTGTTGGCCAGTGTGTGTGATTTAGTGTGGTTATTTTGGAGTGTTTTGGTGGGTTCAAATGATTTATTGAAGGGGTGGTTTTTGCATTCATTGTGATTTTGATCCAAGTTGATCCTGTGGGAACCTCAAGGACAAGGACTGAGGGCATTCAGAGCTGATAAGGCAGATCTGAAAGGAAGCAGCTCCTAGGCTTGGCTTCCAGAAACCTCCACACTATTTTTACCTGGCTAAGCAAGCTCTGCCCTGAGCCTGTCTGCAGATCTTGTGTGGGAGGGCTTGTGATTTCTCTTCTCTTTGCTATTAAGGGCATAATCTGAAATTACCAAGGAAATCTTGAGTTTAGGATAATTTCTGAGCATGTGAATCCATCTGAAATCCCAGTGGGAAAGAATCAATGTGCTTCTTCACGAGCCTATCACAATATGTAAAGTTAACTGAGAACCCCCTGGTGAGAAACATCACTGGAAACAGCTGAGTTAAAATCCATTCATCTTAACAAAAAGCAGATTAAAAAGCCTTTAAGTGACTAGATGGAAAAAATAATTCTTGTGGAAGAGAACCCTTCAATTTAGTCAACAAGGCTATAACAGGATTCAGCAGCCAGTGGTTGAAACAGAGGAGGGAATCAAGGCAGAAGATGTAAATTTTGGCCAGAAATGATAATTAACCACAGCCACACCATACTCCTCAGCATTGTTATGGCTTGCTGAAAGCCATGATAGAAAGCCCATTAACTTGCACCCTTAATTCGAGGCACCAGGTCTTTTGAAAAGGAATGGTCCAATTTAGCCACAAATTGTTGGGCTTAGGGCAGTAATTGGATGAGTTTCTGTGGCCTGAGTTGCACAGAGGAGCCAGCTAGAGGATTATATACTTGACCTCTCCTGACCCTACTTTTTTCCATTAAGTCTACAGCAGGTATCAAATACCATTTTTATTCTTTTATCTGCCATGGTTTTAATAGAGAACTTCAGGCTAATCTCTCAGTTCAGGATTTTAAGGAGCCCTCGTGAGGGCAGCAGCCCCATTTTAGGGAGGTCCATGTGGAGCCATCCAAGGGGAGGCAGAAATGCAGGACAGGCTCCTGTTCAGCCACCCCAGACTGTGCTCCTCAAAGAGGCACTCGGCCACACTGGAAAACCCTTGCGTGTGTGGTTTCCTGGCAATGTCACCAACATCTGCAAGAGGTTTGGTTTGCTGAGGAGGGGACTTGCCCAGTGCTCAGTGCTCTCTGTAAATCCTCCTCGTGCTGAAGCACAGATCTCACAGCAACAGTGAAGGGGAAGAGCTCACAAAGCCACTAAAAAGCAGCAGGAACCCTCAGGCTCTGAATATTCTCAGAACACAGAGAGCACAATACAGGCTCTTAAAAGCATTGAGTTTTGAAAACAACTACAGCGATGAAAAGAAGGGTGGAATTTAAATGTTACCCTTGAATGTATCAGCAAATAGTCGAAGCCCTAAGCAGTAATCGAGTTGCATATATATATTAAAAAAAGAAATAAAATTCCTTGCTTTTGGTTAACGACTGTTTTAGTAGCTAACAGCCTGAGGTGCCACTGGAATTGCTCCTGTAATAGGGATTTCATTATTTTTATAGCCTGTGCTTATTTCCTGGATTTATGAACAAATTTTCTCTAAGCAGATCTTGCACCGAACATGAAATTGGCTCTGGTGGTAGGAGGACAGGGCTGCGGAGCTCTCACTTACACGTGGCTTGCACGATAGCTGAGAACTCTGACTAATTAAACTGCATCACTCTGCTAATTAAAACAGCATCACTCCCTTCTAGTGGGTGCAGTTCAACGGGTACAGCTTTGTGCTGGTGTAGTCAGGGCAAAATCCCTGGGAAAGCTGTGAGCTATCCAGAACAGGGTTGAATTTTAATTGTTGTCACACACAAAACAGTTTCTTACCCCTGTAGGTGCGTCCTGAACCACCTCAGTGCCATCAGGGGAACTTCTGCCCTCAACCAGAACAGCTGTGCCAAAACTGAGCCCAGTTTTGATGAGCAGTGGAGAGGAGCAGCATGGCCAGCCCTGGGCAAGGACAGAGGGGCAAAGGGAGAAAGTTCCCTGCTGGAAAGGTCCCAGGCACCTTTCCCATCTCAGGGTGTGTGGGATTCAGGACAAGGGAGCTCCAAATACAGGTGGATGTGTCTGCTGCAGCCTCCTGTGTGACTGCAAGGTGTGTGTGAGGGCAGGGCTGTGTTCAGGGCCCTGTTCCAGGCTCACCCCCGACGTTGACAGCTCTCATCTCCCAGAAGGGCACCGTGTTCCTGTAGTCCACCACAGCAGCCGTGTGCAGGACCACGTGCACGCCCTGCATGGCGGCCAGGAGCGCGCCGGGCTCTCGGATGTCCCCTCTCATCACTGTCACACGAGTGGTGTCTGCGGAGAAATAATACAGAGATGCAGAGGAAAAAAATAGTACAAATCAGCATCCTCACCTTCCTGCAAAGTGTGGAATTTCCTCTTTGCAGGGCAAGGCAAAGCCCTGATAGTGACTGTGCTGTTCGAATCCAGCACACCAGGGCAAAATTCCTTTTTTTTTTTTTTTTTAAACTCCAAGAAGCCAGTTTTGCATCTGGTTTAATTCAACACAGTGCTCTGCATTAAATGTGGGGCAGAATCAGTGTGTGTGTCACTGCAAAGCCCCAGCCTGCATCCAGGGGTAGCCCTGGGAGCAGCACACACTTGTGGATCAGGGAAGCTGTGCTGGATGCTTTCCCTCAGACAGAAAATTTTAGGGCTTGCTGGGAGTAACACCTGGCAATTTCAGGAGACATCACACAGAGCTTTGTTTAAATTGCAAATGCTGTAGATTAAGAAGGAAAATAATGTAACATGTTTTAAAAGTTTCATAGGAAATTCCTCCCTTTGAGCCACTCAGAATTTGTCCCCTATTCCCCTTTACCACCTCCTCCTTCTTCCTCAGAGTAGCTGTTCCATCCATGGCTGTTCTTGGCACCTAATATTAATTTTCTTGCTTTGAGACAATGTTGTGACATTTAAGTAGGATTTTTCCCTTTTTCCTTTCCCAGTTGGGAACAGGCCAGCGAGAAGCTGGGGAGAGGAGCCTGCACTCCTCAGGGATTTGCACTGAGCCAGACACGGGGTTGCTTTGGGAAGGAGACGCCTCCTCTGCCCTGGGCTGGCAGCTGCCTGGAGAGCCACACATACCCCAGGATCAGGGCAGGAATTTCTGGAGGATCACACAAATGAGTAGCTCAGGGAAGGGTCTGTGGCTTCAGCTGTGAAGATGTTGAAATCCTCAGAGAAGATCCAACAGGGCAAGGTGGGAAGAGGGTTATTCCTCATGATCCCAAAGGAGGGACAGAATCCAAACCAGCAGACCAAGTGGCTGAGTGTTCTCTGAGCAGCCTGGGATGGAGGAGGAGGCAGGAATTTTACCAAAGGGTCAGGGCTGCTTTCTTAATTAGCACTCTGAGGAATTTTGATATTAAATGCATTAACATTGAATATTAATATTAAATTCATTTAGTGGTAAAACACAGAAGTTGATTCAGTGGGAACAGAGGGTAGAAAGGAAGGAGTCCTTGTAGCAGAGGTAAAAGCCTTGCCTGCAGGAGCAGAGTGTAGAGCAGGGTGTCAGCAGACTCTTGCGGGGAATTTTTCTGCTACTCTGGTTTGGGAAAGCCCAGCACCCATCAGACTGAAGTGTTAAATAGTCTTTTTCACCCTACCTGTCTTAAGGCAGCTGGTGTAAGGAAACCATGAGGAATTTTCAAACTGACAAGGCCTGATGAGCCCTACCCAGGGCTCCTGAAGAGGTGAGGGGTGTAACTGCAGCTTTAGTGCATTATCAGGTACCTTAGAGAACTTCCGAAGGCACTGGAAGAGTTCAGCAGAGCAAATGAGACGCTTGTGCTTAGAGGGGAGGCAAAGAAGAGGCAGGAAATTACAGAACATTTGAGGTTCAACCCCAGGAAATTCAGGAGCACACGCTCAAACTACGTGTGTGAGCACCTGTGGGATAAAGGGGAGAATGGGAGCAGCTGACATGGATTTGTCAGGAACAAATCAAGGCAGATAAACCTCCTTTGTTCTCATGACAAGGTAGCAGGCTGCAGGGATATTGTGGAACAGGCTGATGTCATCTGTCTTGATTTTCGAAGGGCTTTGGAAACTCAGCGTCATTCTCACAAGGAGTCAGTAAAACACGGGCTAAATAAGCGCCATTAAGGAGAGCACAAAGCTGGCGGAATTACAGTTCCCAGGGAATTGCCAGCTGTGGTAGGTGGCTGCCCTGGGGCTCTCCAGGGCTTATTGCTGTATTTGAGTCTTTTTGATTGTTTTCATCAAGAATCTGGCAGATTCGTTCATTAAATCAGCAGATAACATCAGACTGGGAGGGACCACGCAGGAGGATTTGAGTATGAGCTGAATGGAGCTAACAGAGTCTGGAGGGGAAAAAAAAAGGGGTGAAATTTGTTAGGAACAAAGAGAAGTTTTTGGGTTTAGCAGCGAAGAGGCAGCTGATCTTCATGAAGGAATTGAATTGGGGCAGGGCAGCTCTTGCTTGTTGTCAACTGGAAAAGGCACAATTGCAGTGCCAGGTAAAACAGGAGGATAAATTGCAGGATGGAAGAGACAAATCCATCAGCTTTTTGCAGCATTGGGAAGGCCACAGCCCAAAACTCAATGCCCCCCTTCCAGATGGGAACAATGCCAGAGCCCTGCAGTGCTGGATGGAGCAGAGGAGGAGGAAGGAGCGTGTGAGAGCTGCTTTAGCCTAAAGCAGAAACCAGTGTGGAGTGGAAGGATGTGGTTTGCAGATGGTGAAGATTGTTGTAAAAAAAAAAAAAAAAAAAAAATTACAGTAATCCTGTAATACCTCTCCTACCTGTAAGTTTAGGTGAGAAATCAAGGACCCAGACTGTACCCACTGCCTGCTGGGGCAGAAATAAATGGGCTGCCCGGGGTGGCCTGGGGACAGAACAAACATCTGTGGGGAGGGCTGTGGTGGAGCTGACTCTGCCTCGGGGCACAGGGATGGGGCTGGGATGGCCCCTCAGGCTGCTTATGCCTCATTTTCTGTGGTTTGCTGGGGTGTCAGGCCACAGACCTCTCCTGGAGCATGGGTTTTGGCACCTCCCTAAGGTTTAAACAGCTTTTTCTTCAATTATGGGTGCTTTTAAGGTAATTGGCTCCCGGAAACCTGGGGAAACCAGTCTGCTGAGTTCATCTGCCAGGGAGCCTTTCTGATAGTGATATTTCCCTGGGAGTCTTGACTTGCTGTAGGTGCATCCCCTTTCTGTCCATATCTCCCAACAGGATCTCCCTCAGCGTTTTTTGCCTCTCTCAAAGCAGGCTGAAGGTTTGAGCAGTCAGGGACAGGGGACCCAGCCCAGCATTAGCTGAGCAGAGCACCCTGAGCTGCCTTGGCTTCTTTTGCATGGGTATTCCTGAATCCTGTAAAACAGGTTGTTTTCCCCCAACAAATCTCACTGCACTCAACCCTGCATGAAGGCAGCTCTCAGAATATGATCAAATGGATTAATTCAGCATCTCTGAGTGTTTACTGAGACTCACCTTCTTGTTTAAGGCTGCTATAGGTTTCTCTCAATTATTTCCATAATTTATTTCACAATGCCTGCAGTAGGTGCTGAGTTTGATTCTGTTGCTGTCAGGATTTTTAGTTCTTTTCCTCAGAAGCAGTGGCTGGTTGGAGCAGCTCAGGAGGGTGTTGTTTCAGCCCCTTTGTGTCAGACTGGCTGAGCAGAACCATTTGGGCAGCCAAGTTCCCATGTACTCTGTGTGCACGTGGCTCCTCACAGCTGATCCCTGCCTGGGGACTCAGAGCCTCACTGGGAGACATCTCTTGAGCGATCCATCCCTAGGGATCTTTTTTCTTTGATTTACCTCTATGCTGAAAAACTTTTGAGCTGGAACTCAGTCTGTTCAATCCAGGTTCCTGCCCCACGCCTGTGACTGTGGCAGCTCCAGCATCATCCCAGCTGCCATGGAAGGGAGGGTTATGGCCACTCAATAGATGCTGATGCCAATTTCTTACCTGTGCTGAGTTTTTCTACTTCTTCTCTTGCTACTGAATCAAAAACTCTGACTTCTTTGATGTAGTCTTGTTGAGACAGGAGCTCCACAATCCTCTCCCCCACAAACCCACATCCTCCTGTCACCAGGTAGACCCAGGCTCCATCCATTTCTGAAGGTGTTTTTGTGGTTGAGGAGCAGAGAGAAGGTGGCTGCCCGGATCTTATCGTGCCCTCAGCCAGTGTTTTCTGAGCTAAGTCTAAAGTTTAGCTGTCACAGAATGCTGCTGGGTGAACATTAACTCCAGCCAGTTACACAAAAACCAGGTTTTCTGTGGCACAGTCCCACAGTGCTGCCACAGGTCCCATCCAGGCTCTCTGACTCAGCCTTTCCCTTCTTCCATGGTCAGTGGGGCACCTCTGGCTTGCCTTGGTGTGTGTCCACTTCAGGCCAAAATTTGGATGCCAGAAGTTTTCCACCCTGGACAGCCCCTTCCCACAGGCTGGTTTATCACTTGTTGGAGCTCTGGGAACCCCACAGTCCAGGAGATGCTCGGGGCAGCTGCTGCCAGCAGGGTGCTACAAGGACCCTGTTGCCATGCCCTGGTGATTTGTAGAGAGGCTTTACAGCAGCAAATCCAGTGCTGAGCTGTGTCAGGAATGGGCATCTGAGGCTTTGTGGTCACCAATTCTACCAGTCTGAGCACCTGGCATGGCTCTCCTGGATGGATGTGCCTGGGGTTGAATACATCACACACACCCCTCTCTCTGATATTTTTATATATATATATATATATGTATGTATGTATGTATGTATATATTTTCTTTTAATTTTTTTAGGAGGAGAAAATCCTCTCAGAATTTGAAAACTGTCTTGGAGTGCAAACTCTACCACCTTCTTCAGCAAAGTGTTAACCACATTTCATTCTCATCACTGGTGCAAGTTGGATCTGCCAGCCCATGGCTGACACACCTTTCCCTGCTATGCTATAGAGAGTAGGTGCTGTTCAGTTTGCCATTGGAGTCAAAAAATGGGATCAGCTTTGTCCAAGAGTGCTTGATCCTATCCTAAAAGTGGGATTTGGCAGGAGGAAGACCTGTCCTGTTTCTCTCTGCCTCCCCCAGAAAGGCTCAGAGATAACAAAGTCAGGCCTGATCAGCTCCCAGGCTCTCCTTGGTGCCAAGCAAATGACATCCTTCAGTCTGGAATAGTCACATTTTTTTTTCAATCTTTGAACCAGCTTGTCACTGGTTTTGGTGAATTGTTCTTAGAGGGTAAATAATGTAATATAACATCCCTGCTTATTTTTCCTTTATGCAGTTTGGTAGTTGTTTTTCTATAGTGTCGCTTGGGAAGTTTAGGGTGAGTTTGTTCCTATTTCAGGTTCATTTCTTTCCCCATGCTGGAATGTGGAGAGAATTCCAACTACATCCATGGCCAGAGCCATCCTTACCTCAGTGCCAGTGCCTGGCTGTCTGGCTAAAGAGACACTTGGTTAATGAAGAGTTCAGGCAGTGAACTCCACGAGTAGCTGTGTTTCGTTTGTGAATAAATAGTTTTCTTTTAATCAGCTCCTGCTGCAAGTTCAATGTGTTCCCCTCTGCCATTGATTTTCCTGGGCTGTGTAAAGCTCAGGAGAAGTCAGCTCCCCTTGCTGTGATTACAATCAGTGGCCATAATGGCCCAGAAACCAACATGGGCCTGATGCTAATTCAGTGCCTGGCAGACTAGCACAGCCACAAATGTCCCAAGAAATTAATTTAGCCTTTTATCCAGCAACTCCCAATCTGTACAGTGGTGATTAACACAACTGCCTTCCCTCAGAGAACTTTTTACAAGGATAAATACATCGGAGTTGGAGGGGTTAGGACTCAAAAACCGAGATAAATACACCCTGAGAGACCCAGAGAAGTGCTGCATGGGAATGTCTGCCATGAAGTAACCTTGAGCATGTCCTCATCAGCGATGCAAAAAGCCTTGTGGAGCAGAGGCCTTGACTCTGTGGACATCTCTCAGTGTTTGCAAAGCTCAGCCTTTGCTGCATTGTTGGTATCTGCATCTCTGCAGTGGCATCTGATCAGGAAGGGGGAAAACTGGCTGGGATTTACATCTCTTGTTTTCATTGGGATATGAAAAACAAGTTCAGAGCCCAGAGCTGTGACATCTGTGACAGAAACAGCCCAGGTCCTCCCCTACAGCCTCCCTTTGCTAACACAGAGGTGTTGCATCTTGAGGGGCAGCTGTTCCCAGAATGGGAAGGTTAAAAGAAGGTCTTTACCCACATCCTCTTCTGGCAGATTGAATTGTCACAAGAGATGATGGCTCTGGGAGTCTCTGTAAGGCCAGAGAACACCCAAAGGCTGCTGGAAGAGGCAGATGCCCATGAGGTACCAGGGGATGTCAGGGAGGGAGTCTGGGCAGCCCTTGCTGTCTTAGCTGAGCCAACTCTACTTCCTTGTACTGTGAGGAAACTTTTGGAGAAGTGAGGAACTCTGCAAATACCAGCAAATTTTAATTTACACTGTTGGGCAGAGCACAATTCTCCCTCTGGCTTGTTCCCCCCTCACAATCTGCTGCTACCACCTGTCCTCTGAGTGCCCTCACTGAGCCCAGGAAGAGCTGTGATCCCTGGATCTGCCCTGAGACAAAATCCCTGCAGGAACTGGAGGGCTGCTCTGCAGGAGAAATCTGCCAGCTCTGGGGAGAGCCTGGCCCTGCAACGCACAGCAAGATGCTCAAAGGTGACATTACTCAAGAGGCAGCCTGAGGAGCTAAAACAGCTCCCCATAAGGGCAGGATGTGCCCCTGTGTTTGGGATGTGTCCCTATGTTTGGGATGTATCCCTGTTTTTTGGATGTGCCCCTGTTTTTTGGATGTGGCCCTGTGTTTGGGATGTGTCCCTGTGTTTGGGATGTGTCCCTGTTTTTGGGATGTGTCCCTGTGTTTGGGTTCTGTGGCTGGGAATGCAGAGAGGTGACTCAGGGTGTCCTGGGGACAGATCTCTCCATCCAACACCCACAGAGGAGTCAGTCCCACTGAGGGCAGGGAACCTTAGCTCTGGCTTTAGGCAAGAAAGGCCCACTTTGCCCCTCCAGCCCACAGCAGGGCCTTCATGCACATCTTGTTTGTAAGAGCCCTGCAAAGGGGCTTCCCAAAGAGAAGGCTGAGATGTCAGGAAGGAAAAGCAGCTGCCCTGATTCCAGGCTGCAGTTTGCTTGAACTTGCTCTGAACTCTGTGAATAGAGGGCACCTGACATGACATTCATTTACAGTAAGTTTATTTCTCAGTGCATTACATGAAAGGTCTTTGGTATTTGTGGGTCCTTGAATACTGTTCCCACTCTGCTCCGTAAGAAAATGCTGAATACAAAACATTCCATATACAGTAACAAACCCCATAGCAAATAAAGAGAAATAGATACTTTGAACAATAACATAGCAATATGAAAACAGATAAGTAACCATGCAAGAGGTGGAACAAACAGGTTGTGTTTACAACAAACATTAAAGCCTGCCATAAATGAGTTCATCCTGTCAGACGAGATTTATTCTTGCTCTAAGTTAAGGAATTACACATGATTGCAAGATACTGCCTATGGCTGCCCTATAAAAGTCCAAATGGTTGTAAAGCTGATCCTCAGGAGAGAAGCCAGGACCATTGGCACACGTACGAAACACACTGATATAAATAAAAAAGGCACTGTGTAAAGTAACTAGTGATGAAGTTACCATTTCCTTCCGTGGGTGGGAATGTGCCTTGGGAACAATTGTAGCACCTTTTGAATCCCGTGGTTTCACAGGACACCAAGAAATCACAGAGACTCTGAGGAGTTTAACCCCTACACCCCCAGTGGAATGCATCTTGAGTCAGACAGAAGCTGTAAAAGTGGAGGAGGATGGGTTTCCAATCAGGAAGGAATTCCAGAAGCTGATTGTCTTTAGAAGCCTTTGTCACAGTGCTCAGGGTCCCACATGACAACGCTTCATGGCAGACCCTGAAGCAGAGCCCACACAGCACCAGCACGTGCTGCTCCAGGGCTGGATCTGATTTTTGAGGCCTGTTCCTTTGAGAGTTGATGGCAAAGTGACCGTGGAGTTTGGTGGGAGCAGGTGAGGGCTCTTTTCTCTAGTTTATTCCTATTTCCCTGGGTTGCTATCAATTCCTTACAGTAAGTGCAAATTAGACCCTCTGGAGAGGAGCATTCCCTGCCTCCCAGGAGTGCCAGGCTGCTGGTGAACATGAGGGTGCACGACTTGCAAAGGGTTTTGCTTGTGCAATATGCTGATTCTGGTTAGCTCAGGGCAAGGAAAACACTACTACTACCAGAGCTGATCCAAGCCAAAAACACACTGGAGCTCAAACAAACATCAAGAATTTCAAAAAAGTCTTAACAAAAAAAAACAAACAAACAAAAAAAAAACAAAAAAAAAAAAAAAAAGGAAAAGAACACACTATGGTATTGCACAGTATGTATGTAAGATAAAGCACTAAACATTTCAATTAAAATACATTTCTAAATGAGCACGCATTCCAAATAAATCCCCTACGTTACATAGACATGGCAAGAAGCATTATATGCCCTGGCTGAAATGAACCTCAGGATCCTGCCTATGATAGAGAATGTGGTTGGAGTGGTTTGCTTGGTCATCAGTTTAATTAATGTCAGTGTGTGAGGCTGTGCTCACCTTTAAATGTAATTAAACTGGGGTGGCACAACAGTGTGGTCCAGCCCTGGTGTGAGTGGAGAGGAATGAAACCCCAGCAGAGAGAGAAAGTCCATCTGGGATAACGCTGCTGTCCCCCAGTTAAAGATACAGTACCTCATCAGAGAGATGGAGATTAACAAAGAAAGGAGAAAAAGTTACACAGCTCGTACAGAAACCTGGAAACATCAATAATTAAAGTGGTCTCAACCCAAACCTAAACAGCCTTTTGACAATTGACTTGGCAGGATTAATTGCAAACAGCTTCCATTAAATTTTCCTTTCATCTTGTCAGTAATTTGTTTTAAATAATATAAAATTCCAAATCCTTGTCAGTATGAATGCCTCAGCAATGTGAGTGACTAAAGCATTAGCACTCGCCAAGTTCATGCAATAGCTTTGAATTCAGAGGACAAACTTGGAGGAAGAAAGATTTC
This sequence comes from Eopsaltria australis, assembly GCA_034509425.1. Lineage (NCBI taxonomy): Eukaryota > Metazoa > Chordata > Aves > Passeriformes > Petroicidae > Eopsaltria > Eopsaltria australis. Next base: position 937,356 of record JAVTVJ010000394.1, read on the forward strand.
TCTTTCTGTTCAGTGTGAAGCCTCTGAAATGTCAGGGAAGTGAAAATGGCCTCATTGGATTCCTTCTTCCCCAAATTCAACCCTGTAGCTACAGGATCAGTGAAACTGAATTTCCCCATTTCCCTTTTAAAAGATTGCTTTGGTTGGGTTTGGGTCCTGAAGCTGTCATGAGGACACATTGTTCCTGTGGCATCGACTACAGCTGGCACCAGCCTGCCCAGTGCATGAGTTTACACTGAACTGAGATTTCTCCTCAGTCTTCAGGCCTGATTTTCCAACACCAACTGGCTGATTTATCTCCTGGAAGCCACCAGTGAGGTCTTGGAGTTCCATGTGATCCAGACCAAGATGGTCCCAATTCAGCACAGAGGTAACCAAGTACTTCTCCATTCCTGCACAGGAATCAGCCTGTGAATGGGGAAACATCCCTTTTTTTTTGACATTTAATTCTTAGATGGAAAGACCATTCCAAGAATGTTCCTGTGGCTGCACCATGCTTGGCTGCCCACAAACAAAGCCATTGCCCTGCCAGTAGTGGAAGGAGGGACATGGGCTCTTACAGCACTACAGACATCTTAGAGTTAGTGCTGGGTTTAGAATTAGTGCTGGCTGTGAAACTAAGATGCATCCAGAGAGGCTTTATTTCCTTCTCCCAGAGGGATTGCAAATACAGGATGGCTCCTTGAGCTCAGGAACCTGCTGGACTGGAGTTTTACTCATTTTCTTGTCTCTCTCCACCATGATCCAGCTGTAACTCAGAGTGTAACCAGGCAACTCCCCAAACTCCTGCACAGCTTTGGGCTTGTGTCTTGGAAATGTCCTGTGGAAAACTCAATCATTCAGAAGCACAACCTGAACCAGGTGGGCTGGTGCTGAATGAGCCCCAGCACTGGCACTGGCCAAGCAGAGTGAGGATGCAAAAGCAGGGCCGGGACCTGGATCCCTGCTGCCTCCAGCACAGCTGGCTGTTATTCAGCTGCACAGCAGTGAAAGCAAGGTTCTGGTGCTTGCTCAGCACCAGCTCGTGCCATTTCACCTGGCTAGGGATGGCTGGATTCCTAAAGAACAGGGCCAAGTGAAGGCATGGTGAACTCAGCCATCCTGAAGGAGCCTCTAAGCTGCTCATTTGTGACAATGCCAGGCTCCCCAGAGGGAGGATTGGGACTGGATGTCTCTGTAGCATTGCCATGTTTACAGTGTATATGGACACTCAATTTAATGTGTGACCAATGCTGGGCTGGCAGAGCTGCTCCATTTTTAGTCTCATTTCCAGTGGGCTTTGCCTTGGTTAGATCACTTGGGGTGCTGAACACAGGGAGTGTAGAGAGTTTTCTTTACAAAGCCTCTGACAGAAACTGCAGCAGTGCAGCCCCCCCTGCTCACACAGCTGTGTCCTGCACAGGCACCGGAGACAGCGGGACCAATAACACAAACTCCATTTGCTCACTTTTGTCCTGGGCTGAATTTGAAAACTGTCAGGACGTGGGAGTTAAAAAGTAAAAAACAGTACAGTCAGTTCTGTTGATTAATCTCCCCCTTCTAACAAAAATCACTGTCTACATGAATGACATCAGCTTGTCTGACCTGGTTAGCACAGCAGGTGGAGTGATTCATTTGTCACTGAAGGGCAGGTTCAACTCCTTAAACCTGGAAGCTGGTGCTTTCCCTAAAATAACAAGTTATTGCAAAAAGTAAAATGACTCTGTATTTAACTCCCAGTGCAAGATAAGCTCTTGACAAGACTCTAATTCCCTAGGCTGTGGTTTGCTACTACACTGTCTCCAGATCCAAATGGCGAGGATTTACTCGCAAGATTAAAACAAAACACTGTGAAAACATTTTTCCTGATTGCTGTAGGATTAAGAAACTATTGCAAAATATCCTTTTCTGTGAATAGTTACTGCCACCACTTAAATTAATTATCTCTGGATGTATGCACAAGCCGAACACAGTATGGGAAAATTCTTGCACAATTCCATCATATCTCATGCAAACTGCTCTATGTTTTCACAGAAACAGGTTCAACTCTCTGGAAATAGACAGAAAGCCAATGTTGTCGTGAACATTTGTATCAAAAGTCCTTGCTTAGCCAACCACAAATAGAAATAATATCACTCACATGCAGTTAGCAATATGAAAAGCCAGGATTTTGTTGCTGAAGTCCAGAGAGCCACCTGAATTTTCAGAGTAATACTTTTAAACGTACTTTGTATTTTCTAATTTGTTCTTTGCTTAAAAGAAATCCTTGCCAGTCATGCTTTCATGGCCTGTGGAAGTCGCACCTGGAAGTCAGTGTGACACCAACACATGAAATAGAAGCAGATGCCTCCAGCTGCAGCAATGGCCAAGGCTGAGGCTTGACTTTGGCTCTGGGTGGGATGGATGGGCTTGGCCAGTTAAGCAGAGCTTTACTGAGAGACTGTCAAGGGCAGTGAGGGAACAAGGGCAGGGCTAAACTCTCGAGGCACAGCCAGGAGGTGTCACTTCTGTGGGCAGCTTCTGAGACACCTGACAACTGCTATTCCAAAGGCAAAGCAACAGAACCAAGGAAAACATTCTCAAAACGCTCTGTGAGCTATGGATAAGTCATTCCCTGCAATCAGGGCTCAGTATTGGCCAGGGAAGGAAACCCAGCCACCAACACTGCAGCCTCCCACCCACTTCATCTGCAGGGTGCAATTGAGCACTGGGTACTGTATCTTTAACTGGAGGACAGGCATGGGGGGACACGGAGATGCTCCTACTTCATCCGGTTGCTTCTCCTTCTGGCTTCACCGTCATCCAGCAGTGAAGAGAGGATCTGGTGGGCCTGGGGCTGCCGGGGGCCTCCTCGCTTGATCTTGATGCTGGTTCTCAGGAGGGAGCCCGGGATCACATCCTGTCCAGAGCCTGGCTCAATGGAAGACAAAGAGTCTGTAAGGAGAGAAAGTCATGGGAGAGCACTATTTAAAAGGGGAGGCTGAGGAAGACACTCGTGGGCCCTTCTGAGTGGTTCCTCTTCTGGGAGCAGCGAGGTCCCTCCTGTTTGCTCTCCAGGCAGGAAGCAGCTCTGCAGCTGCAGCTTTGCTGCCATCACACTACTCCTGCATTAGATGTTTCCCCTCTGCAGTGCTCCTACTGCAGGGCCTGTTCTCCTTTGTTTCATTTCTAAAGTGCTGTTCTTTTATTAATTATAAATTTACTTGGGCTGTAGCAACTACTCAGCACTGCCCACAGAATCCTGGTGTTGGAGGATGAGCTGGTGGTCACAGGGCAATGATGCTCCTGGGGGTTTAAGTACCATTTCACTCCTGGTAAAGGACATTTGGAGGCACTGAAAGGACTGAATGGAAGGACTGACCCACCCTGGGCTGCAGCCAAATCAGCATAAGGGAATGGATGGTGGCTGTCCCTGCTCCTGGAGTGACTCCAGGTAACATCTTCCTGCTCTTCCCTCAGCTAAACGAATTAAACATACACTGCTCTGGGCCACTCTTCAGCAACAGATGCTGGTGGCTTCATCTGCCTCAACATTTCCAATGCCCCAATTCCTTCTTCCTTTTGCTTCCAGAACTGGATGTTTGTGTTTCCCTGCCAGGAGCCCAACGTGCCAGCCTCGGTTTGCTCCCACGAGGCAGCGTTTCTGTTTCCAGTGAGCTTTTGGCTGCCAGAGGATTTGGGCTCTGTCTGCTGGCACCAAACCCTGCCAGACAATTTGGGCTTTGCTGAGTCCTGCTGGGCTGCTCTCTGCAGCTTCCAGGCCAGGTCAGCTCCAGCTGCCCTCCCACTGCAGAGGAGAGGTTTGTTTGCTGGGATGTTTTGCCTTGTTGCTTGGGTGGCTGTGGTTTTGGAAACCACACTCAGTGGGAAGTTTCTTGGGAAAATGAGAGTATGGGTTTGGCATTTCTGAGTGGGGTTTTAAAGCTGGGCTGCCCCAGGACCTGTGGTCAAATCCTTAACACCTACACTGGGAACATGACCAGAAAATTGGTGCTGGGTGATTTAAACCTCTGTGGTGCCTTTCCATCCAGGGAGGTCTGTGCTCAAGGAAAATATATTTGTTATTTAATGTCTTTTTTTCTTTGTTTTTTGGGGCATTTTTAACCATATACACAAAGATGAACATAACTGCACACAGAAAATATGCCGTACTTTCCAAGTTCCCTTTCTAAAAAGCATTTTTGTAGGGCCTAAAATACGTGTGAAGTTAAAGAATGGAACTATTTCAAAAGCACAGAGTAAGAATATAATTATCAATAGTTATGGGACAAAAAACCCCTAAAGTCATGCAACATAGGTGTTTAAATATGACCTAACCACACTATACAATTAAAAACATCCATTTTTGCTGATGCAGTTACGCTGGTATAGAAGTACACATGGGTGTAAATAACTCATCTCCTTCCCAAGCAGTAACAGATCAATACAGATGCTTTGCTGAAATGACTGTTTCCAAATCACAGCAGCACATGCCTTGTTGCTGCTGTATTTCCAAGCAGAATGTGAAAAATAGCTAAATCAGGCAGCTCTGCTGGGACAAGACTGTGTGAACCCCCAGCCCCAGGGTGTACAGGAGGTTTCTCAAGAGGTGACTTTTTGCTTTATTCTACTCTAAATGAAGGTACAAAGTAAAAGCCAAAGGAGGCCCAGGCACTGGGTCCTGTAAATACCCTGCACTGTGCTTATGGACTCACCCAGGGAACCCCCCTTTCCCTCTTTCCTGGAGATCATCCCAGCTGGCATGGATTGCTGCCTAGGGAATCGAGTGGGCATCTCCCTGGTACTTCCACCAGCTCAAAGCAAAGCAGCATAAAAATATATTTTCCTACCCTTGGAGTGAAAATGTGAAGTGAAGCAGGATTAGTGCAGAGGTAAGGTCAGGGTGAGTGTGGTTAAATCACGGGGTTGTGATTCATGGTTTCCCAAAAATCTTATGCCTATTGCTTTTGGAAATAGCACTGGGGGCCTCCAAGAGCACGAGGCCACTGAGCAGAGCAGAGCAGAGCAGAGCAGAGCAGGCTCCAGGCCAGGCTGGCCATGCTCTGGCACTGGAAGTGTCCAGCAGCAATTCCATCCCAGCACTGCTGGCTCCAGAGGGGGCTGGGATCCCAAGGTGCTGCCTGAAGTGCATTATTACTGTGTAGTGAGGCACTGCCTGGACTGGTGGGCATTGCAGCTATTCAGCATTTTCATAGCTTGAATCCATATCCAGAGGCCACATCCCAATAAAGGTGGATGGGTGGATGTTCATCTGAGGAGAGGTGGGAGGTGGGCTCGCAAGCAAGGCCAGCAATGAGGTTCCACATGTCAAGGACAGAAAAGTGCCCTGGGACTTGGTCATTGCCAAGGGACAGCTCTGCTGCTCACAGAGCTCACATTTTGCCTCTACTGTGCTTCTGAAAGGGGAGAAACTGGCACAGCAGGTTTTGGCAGCTGTGAGAGAATTGATCCTCAGGTACCCCTAAAGAAGTCTGACAATAACCAACACCTGTGACAATTACAACACCATACTCTGGGCAAGGGAAGAGAACATTCTTTAAGGGATAATGTACCAGTGATGGGAGAGCCAACAGCCTCAAGGGATCACAAAAATCTATCTGAATAGAGAACATGTGGGACATTCCTTAAATCTGACTGTGAAAATAGGTTTCATGTAAGTTACAATCCCAGAATGTCCAGGGATCACTGATTTTCAGGGTGACATGGCAGCACTGTTTGAGCTTTTTCTGCAAAACGTGGTGCTGCACAAAGCAAGAGCCTCAGTGGTGTTCAAGTCACTTGGAAGATGCTGTTAACAGGATTAAATAATCTGGCCTAAAGACTTGAACAAGCAGCTCCGTGGGAAGCTGGTAGATGATCTGTGGCACATGGCTTGAGCTGCTGCTCGTGACTTGGCTGCCAGAACTGTAACAAAAATCACTGTAAGGGTCATTTCACCTGCTACTGAAAGCCAGAGGAAGCAGTATAGCTGGTGGAACTCAGCAGTTCTAAGCACCCCTTAGTCATGGTACCTAGTTTTGAGAACGTGGCTTGAACAGACACCAGAGAGCTCAGGGGACTGGGAGGGTGTTCAAACATCAAGCCTGAACAGAGCCCCTGGTTCCCTAAGAAGAAAACCTCAGCAGTGCTTACCATGAATTCCTATCATGTGCTCAAGGATTAATACCCTCTCAGCTAAAATCTTTAGAGCCTCTCGAAGCTGTTGGACACCTTCCCCCTGCAAGAAAGAAAACAAAACCAACATTGGAGTATGTTGCAGAACAGGCTTCTTGTCCATAATGTTGCTTTTATAGCACCCAGCTCTGCAGTGTGGATGTTTAAAAATGAGAAGATGTAAAAGAGGAGATAACCTAAGCAGGAGTGCAGGAGAAAACTCTATTCAAAGAGCTCCTCATGTACACTCAAGCTGTAGTTTGTTGTCCTTGTCACCTCAGGTGTGGGCTTGAAGGGACAAAGATGATGGGAAGTATTTCAGAGGTTGAGAGCAGAGATGTGAGAACTCCAATGCTTTGCACATGCAGTTTGATCTCTTCTGGGACTCTGTCCCTCAGCAGGTAGGAGGGACAACAGGGAAGCAATTCCCAACCAGCTCATGTGACAGAACAACCTCTGAGGACTGAGGTGTCCAAGAACATGGTGACAACACGGCCAAGGAAACCTCACAGGCCAGGGTTTCTGGCTCACATTAAATTCAAACCCAAGTTTCACATCCCCACTTGCTCTGCACATTTAACTGTGGACTCACCCCTGCCCCCCAACCCTCCTGTCAAAGGGAATATGGTTGAAGGACAGCAAAGTGCCAAAAAGGAAAGCAGAACAGTAGAAACACATCCTTACATCAGCACCTTTGTCACCTTCCTCACCCTTCTTGCCTGGTTCACCCTGAAACAAAGGAAGGGAAACTTGGTTACATGTGCCTGAGGACCCTTCCAGGATCCCTCCCCATCAAAGGAGCAAATTAAAGAAGCATTTCATCAGCAGAAAACACACAGACTGGCACTTCATGCCAAGGGCCAAAGTGCTCTCCTGAGCTTTGCCCTGGCTCCTGTCAGCTTCCCAGGAGGTCACCACCACTTCTAGCACAGATGAACTTGTCCAGGAGTGCCCAAGCTGCAGGAGGAGCCACCTGCCATGGCCTGGGCCCAGCAAGACCACAGACACCTCACTGGGCTCTCAATGAACAATGTTTTATGCGAAACCACAGATAAATTGCTCCCTTCCCTCAAACATGCACGTTTTCATCTTGATTTAGAACAGAAAAATCCCCCATTCTGCTTTCATTAATTAGTCACATCACTTTCTCCTCTGAAGATGCTCATTAAGCTTTTCATGAACAAAAATCCCTCTGTGCTGTGAACATTGGTCTCATGTTTCCCCCCCAGCCGGGAAGTTTGTGCTCTTTCCACAGAGCAGATGACATGGAGAGATTAAACCACTCTAAGCTAAACATAAAACAAAAGTAACAATCCAAAATAGAGTGGAAAGGCTTGGGCTCCTCAAACTTCTTGGACATCCCTGAGATATTTGCAAAGCAGAGGTGAGCACAGGAGGAAGGACCAAAGAAAAGGTTGTGTGAATTTTACGAAATGATGAGGTGGAATCAAGGAAGAGAGATGAGAACCCTGCCAGAGGCTCTGGGACCTCTCTGGAAGCTGCCAGCCAAAAAAAAACCCCATCTTCTCCACTAGACCTGTCAGTCAACCTTCATCACACTGTTTTGTTTACACTGGCCATACATGCATCTGTGCATCTGTTCAGGTATTGCCAAAAAATCATTTGGAGACATCTCTTAATCTCATTACAGGGTTTCCAGCTCAGCTTGGCCAACCAAGATGCAGAAGGGAGTTGAGAGCATCTGATGGATTTTGAGCTGTTTAACCATGCCCACCTTTGGGCTCTGGCAGTGCCAGGAGCTCCTGAGGCCCATGGAGCTGTGAGCAGAGGGGTCTGCAGGCACAGCCCAGCTCCCCTGCTGGGGTGACGCCCTTCTGGTCATGTCAGCACCGTGCTTTACACCAGGGGATGTTCCATTTGCAGAGGGATTTGTTAAGGTGAGGGTGTCTGGAACAAATGTCTGAGCTGGAGCCAGCAGAGCTCAGCACTGGAGCAGCTCCAGGCCAGCCAATGGCACCTACAGGGCCAGGCACCAACCCCACCTGAGCCTGGCACCCACCCACGAGTGCAGCACTTACAGGAAATCCCTTAATGCCCCTCTCTCCAGGCAGACCTGCTTGCCCCTGTTGGAAATAAAGGCAGTGTCATTAGGAGATACTTTGCCACTTGACAAGAACACAGTGTATTTTTTATTGGTGGAATTAAGATGGCTTAATGAAAAAACCTTACACTTGGGATAATGTGAAAAAAAAACTCCTCTCCCTTGACATTATCACTAGAGACAGCAAAAGGGGGTTATGGTTTTCTGTCAAGTATCAGCTCCAAATCCCATCAGACCCTGGAGGAGCAGGGTTGGATATGGAGCTCCTGAGCTCAGTGCCCTCTCTGTAAGACGATTAGCAGGTTTTTCGAACTTTCCAGCAGTCAGTTACATTATACCAGGAAGGAATTTGGCTGGAGATTTGCTCCTTACAAAGACACTGCATTCTTGTCTATGGTAGAAGTGGTGGCTGCTGCCCCAGCCAGAACAGGGCCCAGGACTCCCACTGAGCACTGATTTAATCTGCTCCTGCTCCACACACACCCCACAGCTACTGATCAAAACACAGGTGCAATATTTTGGTTGGTTTGTTTCTTTCTCCTGCTGTGATAATTTTCACATTGTTCTCAGTGAGGGGTTTTTGTTCTTTTTTTTTTATTATTTCTTTTTTTAAATAGAAACAGTTTAAACTAGTACATGTTGGTTTGGGGCAGAATGAAATGCCACTGAACTGAACATCTTTTTTCCACCTGGCTTTCCTCCACAGTGCTGGTTTCCCATCCTGGAGCAGCTGGAGCAGGGCAGGGCAGAATCCCTGACCAGGAGAGCAGTTACAGGTTAGTTAGTGAGAAAGCAGGAGCTTGGGAAAAAGAGGCAAAATGTAAAAGCATTTATAGAAATCCATTAATGAAACGGCCACATATTTCCCCTGGCTCTTCTCCCGTAGACACACACAAAAACAAACCCATCCTTTTTTCCCCAAAAAAACTCCATACATGGTGGCAGATTTTTGTAGTAGAAAGGGACAGCTGGTGGGTTTGTGTCCATCAAGTTGCTACTTTTTATAAAACCAATTGGCACCACAGAACATTCTCATGGAGGACTGAATTCCTATGGAATGCATTGCCAGCACCAGGAAAAGGCCCCTATGGACAGGGAGAGCTCTGGGAGAAAGGCCCAGTCTGTCAGGTGCTCCCAGGGTCTTCAAAGGGAAATACTTGGATTCTGCACTGGAGGGAGCAAAGCTTGTGAAAAAGCACAGGCAAGAGGAAAAATCACAGAGAGGAGCATAACAACACACTGAAAATACATAAACAGGCTGTGCTCCATGTCCAGGAGGAACAGAGAGGATGTTATCAGCTTAAAGGGGATCAAAGGATATTTAGGCTGGATGTTGGCAATATCTTTTATCCCAGGCCTCCCTGGCTGCTCCTCTGCAGACTGCCTGGAGATGCTGTGGAGCCTCCCTCCCTCCCTGGCAGTGCTGGGGATGAGCAGAGGCTGAGCGTGAGCAGCACACAGAGCTGAGCATCCAGGGGCTGTGCTCTGACTGCTTCAGGTCTCTTCCACATCTGTTCTCTCCGAGATTAAGCAGGAAGAATGTATAATAACATTTTCTCAAGTCTCACTAGATACTGTACCCCCCCTCCCCACTTTTCTTTGCAGCTGCACAGCTCCTCTGCTCGAGCCCTCATTTGTATCCACCAAACCCAAAATTGCAGCATGTAGTTGTCAAAACCAGCATTCAAAGACACACTCACAGAAAACGAAAAGCATGCACAGCATCCTACAGGAATTCTGACAGAAAAAGCTGTCAGCTTCCCTTTCCACACTAACACAGGATGGACAGGAAAGATGGGGGATTTTTTCTATTTATCAAGACATTTTGATATTTGAAAATCTCATTTGTTCCAAACCTAAGAGAAGAGTTACAATTCTAAACCCCTAGCAAAGAGGGACCAAACCAAATTCTAAGGGATCTGTCTGGACTGAATGGACACAATGCAACAAGATTTTGTTTCAAAATAAGTGTAGTAGCAATATGGTATATCAGTAATAATATTAGTTATATGGTTGACCATAAGCTAAAACAAAATGTTAAATGAATCATTGAGGAAGAGCTTTATCAGTTTCTTGGATGGAAATGTGACACTTTGCCCTTCTATTTTTTTTAGCTGAAAATAAATATTGAATGGCAATGAGCTGCAGTTGGTAATGTCTGCATCCATCTCACCACTTAAGGTTTTGCTCTCTATCAGAATCTTGAATTCTAGTCCCAGAACTCCATCAGTCTGCAATCTATTTGTAAAGCCAAGTCATGCCCAAAGTGGCTGAGCTGCACAAGCAAAGTGTTACCAAAAATGACCAACAGTCACTCATCTTTCAGGGAAGTGCAAGTGATTTCTCAGGTAAGAATAGCACCAAGCACCCAAAACTAAAATATAACAGAGATTTCAAAAGGCAGATGTGCCCCACCCTCAGATTTCTGCTGCTTCTGATCCCTCAGGAGGGAAAACAGCACCTGTGCCTGCTCCCCTTGCACAGAGTCTGGACAGAGGAGCAGTCTGTCTGTTGCTGGTTATTCCCATGAATTTGAGAGGTCAGCACATTGGAGTTCACTGATCTGCATTTGCCTGTCTTGGCTCTTTCAGGCATCCCTCTGTCTCTGGGCTGGCTGGGGGAGCAGGAATGCAGGGGTCCTGTCATGGGGGAATCACATCACCTCCAGCCCCCACTCACAGGTGGTGCCTCCACCTCCATCTGTGGGCCAGTGAAATGGCACACGAGGCTGTGTCAGTGCAGCCACCCCTCACACATCCATTGTTTCAGAGGTACCAACCAATGTTTTCCTCCTTGTCTTTCTCCCCTCCTTTTTCTCTCTCCACACTGGGCTCTCAGTGATTCTCCACAGTCCATGGTGCTCATTATTTCACACACCTAAGGGCTGAATGATCCTCTTCCACCTACTCCACTCCCAACTGATGTTGTGCTCCTAGGCTTACCCAGAGGTTTCCAAGACCATGACCTTTTGGCAATTAAGCTGAACAGAAGCAGCCAAAGACCCAAATGCCACTTTTAAACCCTTCCCAATGCTTGAATGCTGCACTGGGAATCTGACACATTTTTACCCTTGTTAGATATTTCTCTGGTAGTTCCTAAACTTCACCAGTTTAGAAATAACATTCAAACAGCCTTTTTTTTCTATGTTTAGTTATCAGCACTGGACAGCCCACTAAGGAATGAGGCACATAAACATATTAAGAACATGACTTTAGTATCCCAGATATGTTAAGAACATCATTTGACCTGGAGAATGACTTTGGTTCAGGAAAAGTCTAAAGATCTTTCAAAGTCTTGGTGCCACAGAAGGAAGAGTTCAGTCAGACCTCTCAAAATACTCCACACTAAACAGCCTTGGCTGCTGGAAGAAAGTTGGTCTCCACAGGCCTTTATAAACCATATCTTTGCTGCCTGAATCTCTTAGGGAATACCTGACTTTGCAAGGAATTAAACTCTTTCTCTGCACAGGAAACCCTCATCTTGGTTCTTGCAGAAGACCCAGAAACTGCATTGTAAATTATTGGTGGCTGTAGTCCCACTGCATTTGTAAGACCTGGATAATTTCTGAGGCCTCACCCCCCAAATGCTGTGGGAATCTCTCTGCATGTAAAACCTTACTCTCTCTCCTCGGTCTCCTTTGGATCCTTTTGGTCCAGGCTGTCCTGGCGATCCTGGCAAACCCTAGAAGAGATGCAGAATGAGAAGGAATTAATTTCCACTGTGCAAACTTTGTGTAGGTGTAGTGAATACATTTCCCAGTGATCCTCAGCTCCTGAAAACCTCATACACCCATTAAGTAATTGGGCTGGATTCTCTTTTCCCCTCAAGCAAACACAACAGGAGCTCTGTTTGCAGATATCCCAAGCCCTGCACTTTCTGCAGATCCCTCTTTTGAGTCTTTTAATGCACTGCAGGCCCCTGATGTAACATTTTTTTGGGGTCAGTATGACAGGACAGTTCTTGTTCTCAGTTACCAAGAAGAAATGAATGCACTTGTAGTATGTTTAGCTTAAAATTCCCCACTGCTTCCCCCCACTTCTTAATTGCCTCAGTGGGTGGCAGGAGCAAGAACACATACCTGAAAATTAATTGGATTGTGCAGTGGAAATTATTTTGAAGCTATTCACTCACCCTAATAAACAATTTTCAAATTAAGCCCAATCTCTGCTAATAATTTTACTCCCTGGGTTGAACAAATCTATAAAGCAGTCACCAGCAGCTAAGAAGGGCACAGTATCCAGATTTCTACTAATTGAACTGCTATGCAGAAATCGATCCAAATTCTTAACTTATCCACCCAGAGAAGCCACAGTTATTAACCAGACCAAGAGAGAAGAATATTGTTTGTTTATATTCAGCCTGTCAGCTCTCCTTCTCCCCACAACCATGTACAAGATGCTTTTTTCCCACCTCAAGTGACTTGTCTTGGAGGCTGCAGAAGTGAGCCTGGAGCTCCCCCCCAGAGAAATGGGTTTTCTAGGCCCAGAGAAATGAGCTTTGTGTGCATGGCTGTGAGGAGCTCAGTGCCTGTGAAGTGGCCCAAGGAGGTTGCACACGTGTCATTTAAGGGTCCAGAGGAGGAGCCCTCTCACAGTTTCAGCTGGAGCCAGCAATGCTCACCAGCAGTACGTTCTCCCTGCCTGCAGCAGCCTCCCCAGCTCAGCTGGGCTCCCCACCAAGGGTTCAGAGACTCAGGCCTGGCTTAGGAGGTTCCCTGGGGCTGCCAAACGAGGTAGGGCACAGACCAGGCTTGGCCCTGTGTCAACCATGAGCAAAGCTCAAGTGTCCATAAGCATCCTTTGCTCCTGACAGCTCTCAGCAGTGTGGTAAGGCCAGGATGCTCAAGAACACTGAATTCCACAAGGCACAAATGAAAGATTTACAGTGTGTGCTGCGTGTCAAAAAGCCAGACTCTGCTGCAGAATGAACTCTACTCATGAATTGTGAATTACCTTATATTTAATGATGTTAAACTGCATCTGTCATTTGGCTGCCAAATCTCTCACTGTGTTTGCATCTATCTGGAGTTTCTCATTGTTCTCCAGAGCATTCCCTAATTGAAAGGATTCTGCTACACTGGCAAACTTTCCCTAAACTGTTGTCCACTGCTTCTTCAAAGTGGTTAATAAATACACAGGAAAAACCCCTCTCTATTTTCAGTTCCAACCTCCTCTTATGAGATCTGAGTTACATCCCTCTGCTAAGTCACTGAACCTTTCTCTGTGCTCTCCAGTCATGTGGGATTCCTTTGAAAAATTTTAAAGCTGCTGCTTTACCTCCACATTAAGCAACATTCTTCCCAAAACTGAGTCCCTTTGTATCAGCCAACCACAATTTGGAGTAGTTTGGCACTTCCCTATTCATGACTTCACTTCTTTCCATTTAGCCAGCTTTTTCCATCCATGTGAGTACTGTGCCCTTCTACCATAAATTCTTTGGACTGAGTTTTTCCCACTCCATTATTATCTCCCCCCTCCACAATGTTTGTATCAATAAATAATCAAACTGATGGGAATTTGTGATATTTTTCTTCAATAGAAAGTGCTATGCCTGGAAAAGTAGGCTTAACACATTCACTCTGGTGAATTGGTGAATTCCCATTGATGCATTTTTGCTCTTTTTACATGTTCCACAGAAAATGCAGTATTTTTTTATCACTCTGTTAGTAAAGCCCATGTCAGATCCTTTGCATCAACTCAGGCCACAGTGAAATGTTTTGACACAGCAGCAGCACAATGTGTTGTTGTGATTAAGGGAAACTCTGGAAAGCACAACTGTTTCAACCTCTCCATCCAGAACAAGAAAAAGGAATTAAATCACAGAATTTCATGGGGAACAAAAGAGCAGATCTAAGATTACTCTCTCTCCTTGTGCAATGAAATGATGTTTCATCCCTGACCCCCACCTCTGCCCTTCACCCCACAGCACCAAAGCCCCTTACTTGTGATCCAGGGGCTCCGATGGGTCCTGGGGGCCCTTTGGGTCCTGAAGCACCTGGTGGCCCTGATGGGAATCATGATTGGAGACAATGTTAACAAGACTTAAAAGGAAGAACCCTAAATTCAATAGGCATGCGCTTCTTTTTATGTTCTGCTGAGTCTCTCAACAATGAGAGCCCTTCATCAAACACTGGGTTACTGGACACCCACAACCTGCCAGAATACACAGAATGCATCCCCATGCCCTAGGGGAGATGTGAGAGCTCTGGGAGGAAAAAAAAATGGTGCAAATAGGCAGGAAGGATGCCAGTAACACCTGGCATTTCCAATCCTTAGAATGCAACTTTTGAGAAAACTTGAACTAGATCCATGGAACAGCTACATGAGAGTGAGACACTGCAGGTGCTGGTCCTGAAACAATCCCAGGTGGCAAGGGAAGCCCCAAGGCTGCTGCATTTGGTCTCTCTGGGGTATCAGAAAGCTGATGATGAGCATGAAGGAGATGGAGTTTGGCCAGAGCCAGGGGAAAACCTGAGTGGGGCAAAGCAAAGCCCTCTCTTGGTCTTCACTCACTCCAGTGGCAATAAATTAATTTATAATCTGTACCACAGGAGAGGTGCTGCTTCCAGGATGAGTTAAACACCATCTAAACAGGTTAACTTGTCTCACACAGTCACTTAACAGATTCATTCCTTTTGAAAAAATAATTATATCTCAACAGTAGCTGTTCAATTATACCTGCAGATGGGAGGCAGGGTATTTGCTTAGCCTGAACTTAGCAATACTCCTCTCTGCTTTAGTTGTCACAACCCTTGAGATGAAACAATGTGAACATTATACACCAAGTACAGCTGAATCAGTCTCAATCATTAATGCACCATACAAATGCTTAAGTCAAAGAATAAAGGAATTGAAGGATAAATGAAAGGCCCTCATCATGAAAGGAGGAGCTTTTTCTGCAACTAATGGGAGTTCACTCCTAAATATGCATCATACAGGGAAGTGCTGACGTTTGCAGGAATATTATCATTTAAGCCACCCATCAGCCCAGAGAGAAAGAAGGCTTGCCACTGAATTTTCATCTCAGATTCTGATTTCAGTTGTAGTGGTGAAAATCTGGAATAGTTCAAACTGGCTCCAAAGTCTTCATACACCTCACAGAGCATCTGGCCAGACCCTGCCTGGTGGAGCTCTGCAGTGACAGGACAGGATTGCAGCAGGGTGAGAACAACTCTGCTCTCAGGAAGGAATCACTGGAACCACTCTTAAAGACAGCTTTTAATTAGCCCCTTTCTCAAGATGTGTCAAAGCTAAAACAATCAGCCACTATCAACAGATAAAAAACCCAGTTACATCCTGCCACCCTTCCCACCAGTGCCCTTCCAGTAAGGACCAGCTCCCTCCCCTGCAGGCACCCACTGCCCATTCACTCTCCATCAGGAATGCCCATGCTCCCCACCCTGGCAGCCCTGCAGCCCAGCCCTGGGTGTCACCTGGTGGCCCCGCGGGCCCCGGGGCTCCCCGTGGTCCAGGCAGTCCTGCCATGATGGTGTCGATGACGGTGGAGGCCAGCTGGGGTTCTCCATCTGCGGCACAGAGCACAGTCAGTGTCGAGCCCAGCCGGGATCTCTCCAAAATCCTCTGGCGCCCGTTGCTGGCCGAGGGCTGGCAGCGCTGCAGGATGCTTAATTCGGGCTCTTGGAGCACCCGCCCTTTGCTCTCACAGGGCTGTGTCCTCTCGTCCTGCAGAGCTGCTCACACCACCCACGGTTCCTTTCTCTCAAAACCGTGGTGCTTTATGCACCTGTAAAATCCTGCCTTTGAAAAACTGCCCCCAAATTCGCCACCTCTGAGACACACCTGGCACATGGAGCAGGGCTGTGGCACCAGGGACCTGCTGAGCCTCCCTGGCAGCACAGCCCCCAGCCCAGGCAGCTCACCTGGCCAGGTGCTGCTGGGAGGTGCCCTGAGGTCTAAGGATGCAGGAGAGCCCAGGGATGGGTGTGCTCTGCCCCCTCCATGTGCTCAGGAAGCTTTCCTGCCATTTAGGATTATTTTAGATGTTCAGCTGGGCAGGTTCACTGAGTTCTGGGAAATGGATGGAAATGGGAGTGGAGCAGGGAAGGGAAAGCCAGCAGCAGGAATTAGAGGAGTTTTGTGCTTTTGCACATCTTGCTCAGATCTCTCCAGTCAGGAATAAAACCCAGCAGCCTGTAGCTGTCCTTATCTTCCCTCAGCATTGAGCCAATAGGTTTCTATTCACTTGGTAGCTGAATAGAAAACCCACAACTATAAATAAAAAAGCAACCCTCACTATTTATTGCAATGCCAAAACCATATTCAACAACCCTGTTCCCTATGGACCTGTAGTGTGGCACATCTGTGATCTGGGGAGGGACCTGTATGGCAGCACCTTTCATCTGAGCACCCCACAACACTTTGGGACAGTTGTGGAAACCTGGAAGAAAATTCAAATAACAACCAAGACAACAAAGCCACAAAACAAGCAAGGGAACTGCAGATCCTGGTGCTACTGAGACTTGCAGTCCACTCTCCTGACCCTTTGCTGTAGGACCAACAGCCTATTTCCTGTTTAACCTGGATAAAGATGTTGGCTCCTTGTCACCAGGATGGCAAATCCTCTGAAAATCCCACATTTTCCAGAGCTGGAGGCTGCCATGAAGGAATACTGTCCATCTCCTCCTGCCCATGACCTCAAGCTTACTCATGTTTCCTTCCACCCATCCCTGTAACTCATCACAGTAAAATTCAGGGGAACCCTGTGCAGGAAAAGGTTGGGAATGTCTCACTGCAAATGCCAAGTGACACCAGGAAGGTCAGAAGGGTGTTTGCTTACTCTGCAGAGTCCAGCCCAAAGGTCAGAAGGTGAACTCTGCAGAAATTTTAGCAGACACATTGCAAAGCCTTTCCAACTTCTGGAGCGTTGGCAATGATAGAGAA
Source organism: Eopsaltria australis (assembly GCA_034509425.1). Classification (NCBI taxonomy): domain Eukaryota; kingdom Metazoa; phylum Chordata; class Aves; order Passeriformes; family Petroicidae; genus Eopsaltria; species Eopsaltria australis. Next base: position 954,450 of record JAVTVJ010000394.1, read on the forward strand.
AACTTCCAAGGCAGTTGTTTGAAAGCAGTTCCCAGGGAAAACTGTGCAATGGCTTTGGCTGCCAAGGATGACAGGATACCTCTGCAATGCCTTCCTGGCAGAAGGACAGCACAAAATCCAACCCAGATCCCTCTAAGAACCAAATTTTGTGCCTAAAGCCTGAATGCAAACAGGTATTTATTTGACTACTGTTTCTAAACCCATTCATCTTCCCCTCCTCACAGCTCTGAAACAAAACAACTGAGACTCTTTTCATGTTCAGGAGGAAAGGTACCCCAGTGAAGTGTGTAATCCAATTAATTTGAGTTTTATTTGACCATGTCAAAATCCATCACGGCTTGGGAGTAAGATGAAATTGGGAAATGAGCATCAAACAGCAGTGAAGGCATTAACAGTTGCAGAGCCTTTTGTTTTTAAAGTGATCAACAAAATCAACTGCACATCCACTGAGAGGGGCAAAGCATGGACTGCAAACAAGCAGGGTTTGATTTCTGCTGGAGGTAAACCAGGGATAAAGATTTGGGTTACAAAACATCCCAGCTAAATGGCACATTATTACGATGACAGAGTTACTCCCACAAACCCACCCATCCTGACATTTGACTCAACGTTATTTATGAAAGGTGATTCCAGGATTGTGACACAGAAGAGAGCTCTGATCAACAGCCCTTGGGCTCAGCAGCTCCTGGGTGGCCTGGGCAGCACAGGACTGTGGCACGTTCCTTGCTCTGCTGCCTGGCCAGGCACAACTCACTCAGACCTGGGTTCCCTCCCAGGATCAGCTCTGAATGCAGCACACTGTGAACGAAATGGGATGGGAGTGTGTTCAAACACAACCCTCACATTTTTCTAAGGGACTGCCTCCATATTCTTGTAAAGCAGCAGGATGAACTTTTATCTCCTTATAAACCCCCTTCTCCTTATAAACAGGGGGACTTTCTGAGGCTCTCTGCAGCTGCAGACTGTTAGAGCAGCCACAAAATAGCATCAAATGGTAGCAGGAACCTTCCCTTCTCAGCCACTTCCTGCACTGACCCAGGCTCTGCTGGGCTCAAGAGCTGGATTCTGTTTCAGTGCTTCTGGATACCCCAGAGCAGCAGATGATTGTCTGCTTCATTTGAGAAGACCTTGATACTGAATTTGTTCCAGGAGCTTTCCAACCCCTATCCAAGCCAAGAGGAAGAGTGCAACCAGTGTGACCTGGTCAGGTAGGAGCACCTATGGTCTCTGGGAGGGGACAGAGGCACCCTGAACAGCACAGAAATGCCCCGAAGGACACAGTGAAAGCTGCCCAGCCAGAGCAGCAAAGGCAGCTCAGGGCACACTTTGAAAGGAGTCAGTTCTCTCAAATCCCTTCCCTTCTCAACTCTCTTCCTCCTCTCCTTCCCCTTCACTGCCTCTGCTCTGCTCTCCTTCCTCAGGAAGGGCCTTGCTGGCAGCAGGCACTGGGATGCTGCTGCACAAATCCCTCTCCCTTATCACCACGGATGTTCTGGGCACACAATCAGCCCACTCGGCCTCAGTTTCCCCTTGCTGTCCCCTCAGGCTGCCCAGGGGACTGCTGGAGTCACCATCCCTGGAAGTGTCAACAAATGTGTGGCTGTGGCACTTGAGGACATGGTTTAGTGGTGCTGGCTTGGTGGCTGGACTTGATCTTGGAGGTCTTTTCCAACAGTGATGATTCTGTGAAAACAGGTTCATTTTACTTCATGTGTCCTTTGCAAACTGAAATCTTTGGGATGTAAGAAAACAGCCCTCAAGAGTGAGAGTTGCATTCTTTTCACTAACTATTCCATCAAAATTGTCAGTGTTAGCACAAGGAATAGGTCAGAGCTGGCTCTAGACCATGTACCTGATCACTCATTTTTAAGTGGCAGGGAAAGTGAGAGTTCCCAGTAGCAGCAGCCCCAGCAGTGGGGAGCAGCAGCTCAGCTTCTGGCTGAGGGTTAAGGTTTCTGACTAAGGGATAAATTCCTCCATTATAGCCTTGATTTGTTGAGACAGGATGGAAATGAAGTAATCCTGTCTTAATTTTTTCCTGCTACCTGATCTGGAGAGAGAAAAATGGGACCATTTCTTTTACCACAGCACAGGGAAACTGTGAGAAAATATTTGTCTCCCCTTTTTTGGCTTCTGCCTGCGGATAAATATTGCCAACAGGAATTTGTTGCAATTAATAAAGGCACAGGCATTAACCATGTTCAGGCAGAACCAAACTCTGTATAATGACAATAACCTGATACAGCTCTCACATCTCATTCCCATTACCAGGAATATGCTTCCCTCTGCTGTCAGCAGCTGGAATCTTGTGTTTATAGTTTTCAGATGTGCTCCTTTCAAAATAAGTAAATAGATTTTTAAAAATCTAAACAGGATTTACAAGGCTAAGTTTTACTGGTGGTAGAGAATCAGCTTTCCACCAGCCTGTGGGAGGCAAAATCAGCCAACACAGAGGCAAAATGGTAAGAAAATAGTCTTGATATTGCCAGAACATTGTCATGGCCACATAGATAACTTGTACTTGCAGTTGGATTTGTATTAAGAAAAAGTGTCCTAAAGTTTTGGGCTGCTCCTCCTGCAAACCAAGACATCCACAGGCATGGAGGGAGGAATGCCTGGGGATGTCCAGGGATGCAGTGGAACAGTCACCTTCTCCTCACTGTTCTCAAGGCCATGTGGCTGCCCAGGGCTGGCAGAGGTAATAGAAATAATTATCCACCCATTTATTCTCTTCCCATTTTGGGACAACACTGAGTTCATCCTTCTCACACATCAACTGGAAAGGCTGGCAATTAAAGCCTTTATTCACTTTTTAATTTATCCACTACTTCACAAGAAGGAGTTTCATTCCCAGGGTGGTTGGAGGGAGGGGGCAGCAGAAGCACCCAAACCATTCTTAGGGATTACTCAGAATAAAAGGCAGAATGGCCCCATTTGGTGTGACCCTGGGAGGAGGGAGGGGACTCTAATGCAAAACTTCCTTGTTCTCAGGCTGATGAATGCAGTGTGCTGATTTGTATTTTGAGAAAACCTTAGTATTGAACCTCAGTTACTCATCCTGCCCATACACCCTCAGTAACTGGATATGAAATCTGTTAAAATTCTCCTGAAATTAAAAATACATCTGTTCGCTTTTGGGAAAGGAGTCTGGAGAGGGAAGGGAAAGGAAGGGAAGGGAAGGGAAGGGAAGGGAAGGGAAGGGAAGGGAAGGGAAGGGAAGGGAAGGGAAGGGAAGGGAAGGGAAGGGAAGGGAAGGGAAGGGGAGAGCTTGAGATAACTGTCAGACATGGGGAGACTCAGTAATCCTTGGCTGTAACTAAGACAACTGAGCTTTGAAGCTGGACAGGAGCAGCAGAGCTGGGGAAGAAGCACAGCTGAAGTCTGGGGGAGTGGAGAAGGGAGACCTGACAGAGCTGGGGCTCCAGGACTTCACAGACCAAGGGGAGACACAGCTGAGCTCTGCTCCTTCATCATTACCTGCCAGCTGCACAGGGCTGGATCAGGAGGAAGCCCAAATCTGAGAGCATTCCAATACAAGTGCAGGATGTGCCCTTCCTAGAAAGCCTTTACTTGCCCTGCACAGCACAAATCAAATAAATATATTTTTAAAATCAGCATAGGCACAAAGAAACCCTGGCCCTCCTGTTACAGGGAAGGGATAAATCACAGTGTCAGTCTGGAGTTTCCAGTCCTTAATTCTGTGTTTTATGTGGGTGTGGGATTATGTGGATGCACCAGAAACACAGGTGGAAGTTGCATCTGTAGGGGCAGGGAAAGAGACATGTTTAACAGATATCCTTGTTCTAATTCCAGAGCTGCAAATCTCTGGTTCTTGCTGATTCCTGAGCAGCCCTGACACTCCAACAGCACAACAGTGGCACCAAGAGGGCTCCAACCCCACAGCTTTGGTGCTCCAGCACCTGATCTGCCACTCTGGATTCCTCTGGCCCTTGTCTCTCAGGTGATGCTACCTGAGCTCTGTCATTTCACCAGAAACCCTCTTGCCAGCAGCCACTCCTGATGGAAGCTCACAGGACACCAAGTTGCCTCCCCAAAGCTGTGATGAACCTAAAAAAACAGGCACAGGGAACAAAATCCCCCAAACCCTGCTCTGACAGTTTAGGAGAGCAGTGACTTCATTCTTCATTTTGGAGAAGTCAGCCCCTCTAGCTTCCAAGAACAGAAACTTCCAAGAGATCTCCACAATGCAGGCAGATTTTCCAGCTGCTCCTGGCACAGCTTGGCAAGCAGGTGGGAGCAGAGCTGAGCTGCTCTGTGCCTGCCCACTCTGCTGACACCAGAGGAAAACACAGGATCTGAGGAGGGAACTTACTTTCTTTTTCAGCTGTGGGCTGGAGTGAGTAGAGAACCCCTTGCTGGAAGGTAAGAGGGAGGCTTGGGGTGGCTGGTGGCCCTGGAGGACCTGGGGGACCTGGGATCCCAGTTTCTCCTGGAAGTCCTCTTGGTCCTTGAGGTCCCAACATCCCTGTGCAGAGGCAGGAGAGGATGTGTTAGTGCCTTTGGGGATATGCTAATGATGTTATCATGTGAAAAGGTAGCAAGAAGACAAAGGATTCCTGTCCTGAGCTGCAGGGTGGGGAAAACAGAAACAGCTTCCCAATTTTCCTTTTTTTTTGTTTAGCATCTTCCTCTGCAAAGCAGAGAGCTTGACTTGGCTCAGAGGTGCTGCCCAAATCCTGAAAGAGTGAAATCTCCCCTTTCCCCGAGGCTGAGTGAGAAAGTACAGGCAGCAAAGTGTGAAATGAAATCCCCTTTCCCTGCAGGTACACCTGTGTCACCTCCCTGCCAGGAAAGCTGGGGAAGCACAAGGGAAGCAGAGCCAGTCCAGGAGCAGATGGATCCTGTGGGACTGGAAGGCTCTCACTGCAAAATGAGAAACCAAAAGAGGCAGACACGTCCTTGGCCAGACTTTGGCCACTGACAGCTTGCCAGAAAGTGCCAAAAAGTGTTCAGGGCTGCTCTCACATTTAAGGCATGCTCTGAGTTTTAAATCTTTCCCAAGCTCAGGCTCACAAGGCAGCCTTTCAGACACAGAGAGCACAGGGCCTGGGGTCTGGCACCTATTGTGCAGCATCGCCTTCATCAAAACATTCAGGAACGTTTTGGGGATGAAGAAAGACTCCTAGGTCAGGAATGGAGTGTTCTCTGAAAGAATGGCCTCATAACCTTTTCCCTTAACATACAAAAGCATCATTAGTTTGACATCCTGGCATCTGACAGCTTGACACAAATGGTGGAGAAAAAAGGGAGTTAAACCAGGCACCCAGTGAGAGGGTTAAACAGGGAACACTCTGCTCCAAAGGCTGACAGGTCACAGGCTCTTTCTTACAGCTCCTGAGCAGGATGGGGAAACATGATCCTGCTCTGCAGCTTTCTGGGACAGGCTCTCTCCAGCTCCACAGGAAATCCCAGGGTCTGTCATTGCTCGTGCAGGTGGTTGCCTGCCCTGGGAGCTCCTGGCTGATTCCAGCTCCCAGGGGACTCTCTGGAATGGATCTGATACCAATTGAAGATGCTCAAATCTTGTGTGTCTGGCCTTTTCTGAGCTGCTGTCACAGACAATTTGTATGAAGTGAAACATCTGCTATCACAGCAGCACTGCCTTTCCCCAGGACTCACCTGGTGGCCCTGCAGGGCCCCTCTCACCGGGTTGTCCCTTCTCTCCTTTTGGCCCTGGTGGTCCTGGAAGCCCAGTTGGTCCAACTGGGCCCGGGGGACCAACTTGCCCTGGAATTCCTGAAAATGTTCAGAAAGGAAATTAGCTGGAAGTTAGGACACTGCTGAGGTCAGGAAAGCTTTGGCAACCTCAAAAGCAGAGGATGCAAAGGGGGAGAAATGCAGCAGTGCACAGACAGGGGGGCACTGGGGCAGGAGCTGTCTGGCAGGTAGGGCAGATGAGCCAGGCTGGACTGTGCTTCTCCACTTCTTCCTTTAATCCTGTAAGAAAAAAGCACATCCCCATGCCCAAGACCCTCTCCAAGAAGTCATCAGGATGTGCCCCTCCAATGGGCAGAGCTACACTGAGCCCCCACTGTGCCCTTCCCAAGGCCTGAACGGCTCTGGGCAGGGTCTGGATGTCCTTTGCTGGGTTCATCCAGACACACAAAAACTCCAGGGCCATCCCAATAAATCAAAACACACAAAATTGATTCTCCAAAGCAAATCAAACCCTGTCTCCCACTTGCTCTATACACATCACCCAGAGGCTCTGTATCAGTGAGGTTTCCCTGGTTTCTCCTGTGTTCATTCATCTCACAAGGGCTCCGTGCCGTGCACAAGCTTTTTTTCATCCCAAAGTGACATTAATGCACCCCCACTTCTGAAGGAACTGGATGTCAGTAATTTATGTCACTGAGCAGGGTGCTGAGCAGGCTTCCTGGAAACTCCAGGAGCACAGTGACTGCAGCCCAGTGGGATGTTTCTTGGCAAGCCCACCCAGACCCCCAGTAAGCCCACAAAAGGTGCAGAGGCAGCATCAGTGATCTCAAAGTGACTATTTCTGGTGACACTAAACAAAATCTTAACATTGTTTTCCCTAGACTATCAAAATAATAACAACACTTGGCAATTTCATGGTGTTTTTCAGAAGAACACTGCACATCTTGGGCTCACATGGGGAGACATTTAAACACTGTGCAAACAGCACTGAAGCTTTAATGCCCTGGAGATGTGGGCGAGTGGGTCTGTCTGCTCAGATTAAGTGGTTAATGGTTACAATAAAGGCATTAACTGTCAGAGCCAAGAGAGTCAGAGCCTCCTGGTTTCTGGGCTACCAAAGGGCTCAGGGTATCTGAAAGCAGTGGCAGATGCAAGCTCCAAAGCCAGAGGGAGAACGGGATGAGTCCAAAGTTCAGCGCACTCAGATTTCAAATTTTAGTCCATGTATTACAGCTGACCATAACACAGCAGAGCAATTAAAGGTTTCATCAACTCTTAAGGAGTGTCTTTCTCCTTTCCAGGTATCAGGACAGGCACTGGACCCCCCAAAACCAGTGCCAGCAGAATATGCTGCATTATGGGGATGGAGGGCAGGGATGGGAATGGAGGGAGAGAAGGGGAAAAGGAAAGAAGCTGAACAGCACCTTCCCAGCTGCTACCAGGGAACAGGGCTGCACAATCACACCAAGGTTCACAGGATCTGCAGCTCCCACATTCGGATCCAGTTCCCACTCTAGATATGGGATAGCCCACCTGGGGTACAAAACCTCGTCACCCCAGACATTCATCCATTTCTCAGAACAAAACAACACTCCCCCAATATTAGATCCCCTGGAAATATTCCCCTTCCTCTCTTCTTTTTTCCATTTTGGAGAGATGTCTAAACTGGTTTTTATTACAAAAATGAAATCTCTCCACCTTCAATCCATGACAAAACTGGGCAGACTGAAAAAATGACATTTCTCAATGGCTTTGAGTTGGAGTGTGTGCCTGTACTTTTGTTGCATTCAGTCATCAATAAAGATCTGATTTGAGTATTGAACAAGGAATTAAGCTCAGGTTTTAATTTGGATCAATTTGCTTATCCACAAGACACAAACTGCAGCCTTTTCTATGGATAGAAGGGCTTCTTTAATGGATCCCCCTGGCAGGGGATGCTGTCCTGGGAAGCCAAGGCGGGTGATCAGGTGCCCTTTTAGGAAAGCAAGAGCATTGGAAACAGTTTCTACTCCTAAAAAACCCCAGCACACCTGAAACTTCACTGCAGCAAATTCCAGCACAGAGGGGAGAACAGCAGTAACTGTTTTGCAAGCACGACACACTGTGCTGCTGAGCGTGGGTCAGAACATTCCCTCACTTTGTAAATCACCCTCAATCCTTCAGTCCAACCTCATAACTCAATCCCATGAAGTCCTGCAGACCAGGAGCAATCATTTCCTGCAACATCCTCAATCCTACTGCTGCAGCAGAGCTTTAGAGAAACTGGCACTTCCTTCCCTGGAGGGGGAAACGCTGAAGGAAAGGCTGGGAGAGGCAGCACTGAGTAATGAGTCAGGCAAGTGCTCAAACTGGTGACAAATGGCGTTACCAGCTTAAAAGAGACAAGTGCACAGGGGGAAGAAAGAGGGAAGGATTCAGGGAAGAGGGGGGAGGCCAAATCTTCAGCTGGCATAAATCAGCTCTGCTGCAGTGGCCTTGCTTCCAGAGAGCTGAAGCCCATGGTGAACATTTATGCTCCACAAATATGAAGCAAAAGACCCCAGGAAAAATATTTTTTAAAAGGCAGAGGGTGAGTAATCTACTGCTGGAAACCAAATCAGATGTGCAGAGACCTGGATTTTCTTCCTGGCTCTGTCATTAACCTGCAACACCCCATCTGCTGCCCTCCTTCCCCAGGGTTTTGCCTGCACAGGAGCTGCCCTGTTTATATGGAGCTCAGGAAAGTGATGCCCTGAGCATCCCCAGAGGTTCTTGGTGCCCCTGGCAGGTAACACCAGTTAGAGAAGAGTTTTCTCCCATCACTCAGGACGTGCCCTGCTGGCTCTGGCCACATGTGCTTCCATGATCTGCCTCTCCATCAGACAGTGCTGTCTGTCCCTTGTGTGCTGGGAAATTCATAGCTCAGAGATGACAAAACTGATGTTTGGCATCTCCAACCAAAGCAGCCCATGATCAGATAAAACCCAAAGAACAAACCCAGCCTCTCCATCTGTGAGGCTCCAAAGAGTTCCTGGCCACAGGACCCTTCTGCTTTTTGGGACACAAGTACAGGACGGGGCATAACAGCAGTTTGTGCTTTGAAAGAGGAACAGCAGAAACTGTGAACTTACCCTGTGGTATCAGCTGCTCCTCTGCACCTCTGTGTCCCTTAGGCTCTGTTTAAGAAGGACAGGGTAAAAAAAATAATAAAAATGAATAGGAGAAAAAAGATATGAAAAATTAGATCTCTTGCTGCCAACTGGCCCAGCCAGAGTATATATATTTTCTTAATACTCAGAAAAATGTATGCTGTTGATTAACAAGCTGATCAGAAAGGCCAGTGGTGCAGCTGTCTCAACAGCACTGATTGCTTTTCAATGATTGTCTCTTCTCAGCCCTGTCACTCACAGAAGGAATAACTACCCTCAGAAACAGTAGCAAGTTTTCCTGGAGCTCAGCCTGGAGAGGCATCAGCCAACCCAGAGCTGCAGGGTCATCCAGAAACACCCCCAGAACTCCCAGCATCCTCTCCACCTTTGTGTCAGGCCCCTGCACCCTGCCCTTGGTCCATCCCCCTTGGTGACATGCAAGGTAGGGCTGGGATTTATTTTGGCTGAACACAAAAGGCTCTGGGGAAGGGGTGGGAGGGACAGAGGCTTAGCTTTCCACAGCCCCAAATCACTCAGGACACTCAGGCTTGACTTCCACCTACTCCAATATCCCACATGATGAAAGATCTCCTGAGATCTCTGTAAGAAAACCTGGGGGCAGCTTCGAGCAACAGTGTTGAAATTGTGCAAAATGGGCAGTTCCCCTCCATCCTAAATTGTGTGAAGTTCCCTTCACTTCACCAAAATCCACACTGAGTTTTCTTGGCTGGCTTTGAATTGTGGACACGGACTGGTGTGGGGAGGGAAGGAGGCCAAATGTGGACCCAGATGCATGAAATATCCCCACAGCTCCTTAGCAAAGCAAGTATTTGAAGCCTGCAGAGGCTGGGCAGGGGCTCCAGCAGGCAACCACGTGTCAATGAGCAACTGAAGTGATTATTTCTCATTGCTGACAGACACTGTCCTGGCTCCAAACGCTCCAGTGCATTCCTGATTCCATTATTGCACCACAGTTATTATTCCACACCAGGTTAAATAAATCAAGGCCAGAAAAACAAAGGGTAACAGTGAGCAAGGACTACACCTGGTAACACACACACAGACTCACACACAGCTCAGACATCACCAGCTCCTTTCAGGAGGTGACCACCAGTGACCACCTGGTTCTGCTGCAGGGGTGGAAGGTGCTGAGCCTGGACCATGGGCTGAGCCTTACCAAAGTGCTGCGGGGGAGCTGCTCTGCTTGGCAGCACTGCCAAAAGCCTGGGGGAGAGGCAGCCACTGCTCTGTGCCCAGCAGGACGTGCCCATGTGTAAGGAGCCTCCACAAGGAGAGGACTTGGCGTGGAAGGCCCAGAGCCACCAGCATTTTGCTGGGCTGACTTTGGTGCAGCAAAGTGCAGGTGCAGAGACACTGCCACAGCAAAAATAAATGACATGGAAAAGGCAGAACGAGCATATAATGGACACTGGGGGAAACTGCTCTAATTCAGTTCCTGGCAGCCGTGGCTGTGGTTCTGAGAATGCTTTGCAGAACATATTGTTAGTGAACCTCCCTCCATGTTGTGGCATCATGTCAAATCATCAACAGGGACGACATCTGGACTGTGTTGGTTGCTCCAAGTCTGCTGCAGTCAGGAAAAGCTGCCATAATAAACTGCTCGGGCCGAAAAAAATGAAATAAAAAAAAAAAAAAAGAAGAAGAAAAAAGCAAAGTAGGCCCTAAAGAATAAAGAACTGCTCTGGGAGCAAGCAAAGCAACAGACAGACAGGGCTTTGGAAGCAGAGAGCAGGGATCTTGAAAAAAGATGCCAAGGTCAAGGAAATTCAATGCATGGGGATCTGTCTGGCCAAGTGGGATCAGAGGGAGACTTTCTTCTAAGTGTATTTTTTTTTCATGCCACAAGAGGGATCATAAAACAGCCCGTTGTGTTTATGGCAAATTTAGAAAATGTAAAGCAGACTGCAACTGATGCTGCTATTCATGGGAAAGTTTTTTGTCCTAATAAAACCAAGAATGACCCGTGCAGCCCATTCCTCTACCCCCCAGCACTGCTCCCAGACTGGGAATCGCTGCATTTGGTGCTCAGTAGGTGAGCAGGAACTGTCCCACTGTGAGCCTGATGGCTCTCTGGAGTTTCCTCAGAAATGTTTTGATGTGTTCAGGCCTCAAAATCCACAACCTTTGGACTTAAAACAAGCCCACTGAAACACACAGGCAGGCACAGTGGCCCTGCTGGGGTTAACAGAACTTGAACAGACCCAAATCCAGCTCCCAGCAGATGTCTGTGCCAACAGAAACCATGGCTGCCCCAGGCCACCATGGCTGGCAAAATGCAGCTTCATGGATTGCTTCCAAGGAAATCCCTGCTCTGCTCTGGCTGAACTCAAGGAAGGGCAGAACCCTCCCAGTCCCTCTCCTCTGCCACTTCCAAGGACAGAGCAGACCCAGCCTCCTTTCTAGCCACCCCAAAGGCATTGTACCCAGGATGGGTGATTTGGTGAAGAGCAGGCCAGGCTTACCCACAGATCCCACGCTTTTCCTCAGGACAGTGCCGGGGTTCAGCAGGGGGAAGGCGTCGGGCAGGAGCTCGTCGTACCACGTGGCCGTGGTGCCAGTGATGGGCAGGTTGTTCTCCAGGGCTGGGCTCCTCTCTGCAGCCTCGAGCAGCAGGATCTGCACAGGGCAACGTGGGGAACACAGACAGGGTCAGCTGCATCTCAGAGCACAGTGCTCACAAGCCCAGAGCTGTGGGTGCAGTCCCCACGTGAGCCCTTCACTTAAGAGTTGGACTTGATGGTCCTTGTGGGTCCCTTCCAACTCAGAACATTCCACGATCTGGGATCTGGATGGTTTCATACATGGTCTCAATTCCTGAAGAGGTCCTGAAGCTCCTCTTCTTTCCAGACAGGGCTGGGAATAACTCTGCTCACAGACCCCGGGATTTTGCCATAAAAGCTTTATTGTTGTTTGGAAATCAGCAGCAATTAGCATAGGAAGCTGCTGTGTTAATTGTGAGTGTCCCACACACACCCTCCTTGAGGAGGACCTCACTGCCTCCAGAGGGACTTGGCCTCACGTGGGATTGTGTCCCTGGTGAGAAACATGAGACCAGGGACTGAAGCTGCTGTTGGGACACAGCATTTCCCTGGTGTTCAAACCCAGAGCCAGAAGATCAGAAATTCCTGAGAGCTGGGATGAGGTGAAGGGCTGTACCTGCAGACCCAGGGTAGCAAACTGAGGACAAGTACTGGTTGTAAAAGCACAAATAGAAACCAAATTGAAGATGATGGAGAAGATGAAGCTTTTAAAGAGTTGAAGTGCTTTAACTTTGAAGTAAGTAAAAAAAAGCCAGGCTATTTACTCAAAGAGCTCTGCTTAGAAGAAAGAGGATATTATTAAAACTCACAGCTGTTTCTAGGCCATGCAAACACACAACCTTCAAATAAACCCACAACCCAACAGGCATCCCTGAGGTGTTTGGGCCATTTACCACCTTCACTCCTTGGCAAAGTGAGCCCACTTTCCCAGTATGATCCAGGCTGTCCATCAGGCTGTGCTCCCTGCCTCCTGGTAGCCTCTATGAAACTGGGAGTTGGTCTCTAACATAGCTACAGGGGAACGTTTTTCTAGGCATGCAACACAGGTTTGTTACAGCATCATCTTTTCCTGTTTGAAAACCACCTAAGCAATACTGATTTAGGGATAAGGGAAATAAAAGGGAATATGGCTCAAACTTTCCACTAAGTCCCTAGAAGCTTCAGCTTTTACACACTGTGTTGTCTTTACATAATGAAGTCACACTGCAATTATAAATGAGAGTGACTTGGCTCCACTTGTTTGTTTTTAACTTGCAATTATTACAAGGTTTATCACTTCTTTATTGCAAGGCCTGGTGAGAGCCAGCACTGCTGCAGCGCCAGAAATGATGAACTTCCTGCAGAATGTACTGGCCTGACGGGGGTGAATCAGAAACTAATTAAACTGGGAGCTGGGTTAAGTGCAAGGGAACTGAACCTCACTCTTGCAAACAAGCAAAATTCTTCCTTTATTGCAAGGATCTTTATTTACAGATCCTGAGTCCTGCTTTCTGAGCACAGCAAAAAGGAGTAAGGTCACAGTGCTTTTCTTCACCAGGTTTGACTGATGCCAGGCAGGAAGGAATCAGCTCCATCTGCCTTTTGCACTCTGTGCTCCTACCCAATGATTTATTTGTCAGACTTTCCAGGACACGTGTTATCAGTTCAAGAAACACTTAAGCATGTGCCTTACCATAACTGCTTAACTCCCATTGCCATGGGACTCAAGTGTGAGCTGAAGACCTTTTCTGAATCACTTTATATTTATTATATCATCCTTTTACTTCCCCAGCAAATACCTGGATGTTGCCAAAATGTGCTCGAGCAGAGAGGCAGAAATAACCCTGGAGGTGACAAACGAGAGGGGCTGCAGCCAGGGCAGGGGTGGGATGCTCCTGCTGCGAGGAAGGGGCAGGCAGGGGCTGTCTTGGCCAGTGTTTTGCAGAGCTGTGGGAACAGGCATATGAAATCACTGCACCATGGTCAGGGCCCAGCAAACCACAGGGGCCCGTGGCCCTCGCGGGCGGCGCGAGCACGGCTCTGCCCAAGGTCCCATCTGGAGTGGAACGGCTCCAAATCATTTTTATGGGTGATAATAAAAATGTGTTACCACATAATCAACACAGAACAGTGGCAACGGTATCCTTTTCATTAAAACAACATGTTTTAAATGAGCACTCTGCTGATAAATGCTGTAAAAGCTGTAAAGGCATGCACAGGATAATCCAGTATGCGCTGTTATAAATTCACTATATATACTTTGCAGTCATTAAGTCTCAAACCATAGTAACAAGTTTATTTTCCCTGGGCACGAAATGATAGAGGTCAGGAAGTCTCCAGACTTGAAATCACTGAGAAATTCTAGTTTTTATGATTAGGACTGAATAAATGCCCAAAAGAAATAAAGCAGAAAGAAGAGAGCTCTCACATCCGTGAGATCCACGGAGCCAAACTAAAGAAGGAGAAGCACAAGGGATTTAGTCACATTCAAAAATCTCAAACTACACACGGCTCTTTCAACGAGGAGTGTCCTCTCACAGCTCACACAGCACAGAGCACAAACGGGCTCCTTACACATTATTGCAATAGCACTGGAGCCATTCATCCATTTTCTGTCACGTTCTGTTTTTCTTAAGGCTGCCATTGCTGCAGTCAGGGGACTCGAGGAGAATTCCCACTTTCATTAAACAAAAAAAAAGAAAGTTTCGAGCCCTCTGAGTAAACTGCTGGAAAATGATACCACAGAGGCTCATAGCCAGAAAGAAAATTAGCAAAATGTGCAGTGTATTAAAGCCTCAGTACTAAAATCTTGGTACTTTCTAGTCAATAAGGTTGAGGTAGAGAGAATGATAACATCAAAGGAAGACTGTGTGGTTTTCACAGGGAATCCTCCTTGCAAGCAGTGCCCACCTGTGCTGCTGTTACTACTTCTAACACAAAAGTTCTGCCTCCTTGAAGAAGAGGGGAGAAAATATCCTCACGCCACCAGAGAAATTAAATATATCTGAAATATGTCTTGCAGCCGTGGGTGATGTCACTCACCAGCCAGCCAGGGAAGGCAGACAGGAGGACAGTGGCTGCTGCCTGTGGTGCCAGGACAGCAGATCCCTGCAGAACACAAAAAACCCTTTCCTCCCCACCTTGCACTGTGCAGTCTGAGCTGAAGGATGGCCTCAACTCAGTAAAACACTCAAACTTTTGTCTTTCTGCATGTACGGAAGGAAAAACTCAAATCAGCCTAAATGGCCGTGCTGAACTGGAGCCTCTGGCAAGAGAGGTCCCAGTTTGGATTTTGCCTTTTTTCTTTTCTATGTTCTCTGTACTCTTTGCATATATATGTGTAACTCTGTGGCCTATTGTATTAAGAGCTGGTTTTTCCAGTACTTTTCCATGGCCTTTCCCTAAGCAGAAAGACAAAACAAATTCCAGAGCTCCAAGCCCCAGGGGTGCAAGGCCCTGTCCTGTCTTGGTTCTTCCTGGGAACCAAGGCTGAGAACGACTCTGAGGTTCATTTTCATAAACAAAGCACAGTCAGTGCTGAGAGGGGCTCCAGAGAAGGGGCTGGACCTGGGGGGGAATTGAATCACCACTTGTTCTCCTAATTGGTGCTTTTAATCAATTCTGCTGATTTCCTAAAACCTATAAATATGTACTCCCCCCTGGAGGGGCTGGGCTTTTGTGGACACCTTTCCATAACTGCTCCTGAAGTCCTTCACAATAAAGATCCCCTTTTATATTCCCTCCTTGCTAAAATGATCTCAAGTTTCATTTCCAGGCTGGGGAAAAGGCAACACCAGCAGCACAAGGGTTTGTCTCTGGTTCCAGACCCCACGGCTGGGTCAGGAAGGGGCTGACACGGGGCCACCTCTGCTGCCAGCAGCCCACGGGAGCCGCGTGAACGCTCAGAACGCGGGGGATGATCCCGCCCTGGACAAGGCTCAGGGCCAGCACCCAGGGCTGCTGCCTGCAGGGTCACCCCGGGGCTCCCAGACCCACCAGATTCCCTGGGCAGGCTCTGGCTCCTGCCCCACTGCTGGAGCTCGAAGCCTGGCTGTGGATCCCGCTCTGCTCCCGGCCCTCCATGGGGACACGAGCGTTGTGTGCCTGGAGCTCAGTCCCAGCTTACTCAACCTCCCCCTTTTCCATTTGCTAGCATAAACTTTCTCAGCTTCAGACAAATACCACATTTCTTGCGTCAGATCAAAAGCCCAGGCCAGGGACAATGGAAATGGGAGGACGGTTTTCATCTTCTTGAGATGTTTGGTGTCAGAGGACTTTTTTTGGCTGGTAGTGGCTTTCCAGAACCCTACTTTTGTTGTTCCCACTCATCAGAAAAAGATTTCACAAAGGCGGCCTCCTCCCATCATCTGCCCTCTGCTCACATTCCTGATGTCCTGTAACTAGGTAGGTGTTGGAAACAAGGGAAGAGCAGCCAGGCTCCCAAAGATTTAAAAGTTGATATGACAGGGCTCAGAATGCTTTTTCTTCGGATAAAAATCCAGATGGCTATTATTAATTAATAAACAGGGGATATTTAGTCTCTTGTAGAATCAGTGGAATTAACTCCCTTCCATCCCTCTCTAAAGAGGAGGAGAAGAAACTGCATGAATCCAGCTCATCAGCTAAAAATTCCAGTGTAAAGTAAGATTCCCTTGATCTTGTAGAGACACAAGCTGATTAATAATGGTAATTGCATAACTTGTTGGACATATCTTTCTTCACAGCAAATTATTTGGCAATATAAGAGATTTTTAATCGTTCATCAAGACAGATCTAAACAGGGAGTTTTACAAAATGTGATGGGGAATGGTCTCTCTCTCATAGCAATGGGGGACCTGTGACCACCAGGCTCCAGCACAGACACAAGTGCTTGGTTTCAAAAGCCAGAGGACATCCAGTCAGTGTCCACCAACACCTGAGGAACTGGGTGCCCAGAGAGAGCCTGGGTGACTTCATCCTTACAACATCTTAGAGGCTTTAGCCAAAGGGACAAGATAATTAGTGCATGGAGGAGTTTTTGTAGCATTGATAAATTATGGGGGGAGCATGAGCTGATGTCATTGTAGTGACTCAGTGCAGAGCAGAAGGTGGGGTTTATGATGCATGGAAGACAGAAACATGGACCAAAGGCTTCTATCAGGTAGCACAGTTCTTGTTCTTTCTGCAAAGAATTCTCAAAGATTTCCAAAAAATGGACAGAAAACAGCTGTTTCCTCAGCAGGTACCTTCTGGAGGGGAATCAGGGCAGAGAAGACACAAAAGCCCAGGCTGCCCTCCCAGTTCAGGTGAAACACAGGCGCTGTTCAGCAGCTCCTCAGATCTCAAGGCTTTGCTTGAGAGAACAGCTCAAAGGGAAGGATTGGCTGTGGCCCTGTGAGACACCCAGGGAGCTCCTATGAATGTGCACCCCAAGGAGCCAGATGTGGAGAAAACCCAGCAACCCTTCAGTGTCCTGTACACAAAGCACACAAGGGAGCTCAGAGTGAAATCTGATTTGCCATTGTCCCTTTAAAACACCTGATAAAAATCCACAGGAGCTATAACCTTCCACCCTCGAAATCACATCATTCTTCTGCCCCAGGCATTGTTGAGACCTGCTGGGGATGTAGGAGTGCCAGGGATGTGAGCCCAGACCAGCCTGAGGTGAATTTAGTCTTGACCAAGTGCCCCGTGTGCCCTGCAATGGCTTTGGGATCAGCTCTGCTTCCCTCCAGGTGAGGAGCCCTCAGCTCAGGGATTCACCTCAAACAGACTCAGATGCCTCGAGTGCTCTTCTCCTCCACAGAGCCCTAAAAGCTGCTGGGAGAGAGCAGCACAAGGGAGAAGATGGGGAGACTGGGCCTTTCCTGGCTAACCTCGGTGCAGGTTGAAAGAAAAAGGACCCAAAATGGTTTTTACCTTGGAGTGGTACTTTGCTTATGAAGCATCCTGAGAATTCCTGGTAAGAATCAAGCGGAAGTTCCAATGTTTGGACACAAAACTCCAAAAGGATCTGAGCACATCCCTTGGGCTCCTCACACACCTCCCTTGACAAAACCTACTGTTGATCCACAAATGTATTTCTCTTGAAAAATCAAAGCTTGTAAAGAGTGTTCCCAGGTATTAAACACACCAAAAGTATCTTCTAATGCAGACACAGGATTTGCTTGGCAAACTTAAGTTGCGTGTCAGGAAAAGAGAATTTTGCGAAGTCATTTTATGAAAATATTAAATCCATTTGACTAAAAATGCCAAACTTGTAACTAAAAGTCTTTGTGGGAGGGGATGGTGGACAAGGAGGCCTTTGCAGCCTTTTTGTTGTTCTGGCAAACGATTTACAGCATTGGCCAAACACATGGAACAGTCTTAGGGGACAGACTGCTCCTTCAATCCAACAGTGATAAGAAGTAAGGTCCAAAAATTACTCAACTTTAGAAGGAAAGGATTTTAACTGTCATTCTGAAACAGCAGGTTGCCCAAATGAGAGAAGGGTCAGTACCCAAACTGCCTCATTACCAGGATTATTGCAGAGCAGCAAAAAAAACAAGAGATAGATACAAAGTTACACAAAATTCAGTTTTCCCACCCAGTTTTGATTCATGGTTCCTCCTTGTAAGAATCAGTTAGGAAGTTGCATTTTATTCTTAGGGACATTTGAGTCATTAACTACAGAAACTCAGCGTTAAATTAGAGATTTTACAGGGATTGATTCCAGGTTGTTACTGCTACCAGAAACCAGCCACTTATTATATAGCAACCCGTGAAAAAGCCCAAATCCTCCTTAAATTCAATGCACTGCTGGAGCTGGAGAAACAGATTGTGCACAGAGCCATTAGGAAACCTTAGGGATTAATAAGTAAGACACCTTCCTGTTCAGAAAGGAAAGGAAATACCTGCTCATGGCTATCACATACAGAACATGGAAAATCCGTGGAAGTCCTTGAAGTATCAACTGCTCAAGTCCACCCTGCAGAACCAGCAGCAGCCTCCCAGCCAAGCAATTCTGGTTCCCCTCCCAATCTCTCAGCCATGTCACAGCACCGTGAAACATTTGTTATCTTCCAAATATTTCTCCCCTAGAGCAGGGAATTGTTTTATTGTCTATCAGAGAAAGGAAAGACAAACCCCATAAAACATCCCAGACAGCTGCCAGTATTTCATGCCTGGGAGAAGAGGGAGATAAGATACAGAAACATTTCATACAATGATCACATTAAAACTCCAAGTAATGATGCTTTACCATCCAAAGACATGGGTGGTGAAGATGCTGTTGGTAATCTGTCCTAAATAAATGGGCTGACTTCAGAAAAATAGCAACAAATTGATCAAATTCTGTGCACCGTACAAAGATTTTCTTTAAAACCTTTCAGAATCTTCTGTGTGGGGGAATCACATTACAAGGACTGTTTTCATGCAAAAACTATGCATGTCATTTATCAATCACACAATGAATCAATCAGACACTGGATATGCAACTCTATCTCCAGGCATTAAATGGAAGTGAAATGCCACGAGCTTCGCAGGAGCGGTGTCAGGAGATAAGGCTGGGTTAGATCCAGCTCCAACCCAAACCTGGGATTGATATTGTGCTGCCCAGAGCTCTGTGGTGGAGCTTACTGAGAGAAACTGGGTGAGCAAAATGAGCAGAAATTTGTGTGCAGCTGCCTGCATCCCTGCTAGCCCCACCTGCAGCCCTTCCTGAATCCCTGCCAGCCCCATCTGCATCCCTGCCTGCTCCCCTGCCAGCCCTGCCTGCATCCCTGCTCCCCTGCCAGCCCTTTCTGCCACGGGTAGTGCTGTCACTCCCGAGGTTTGTCTGGGCTCAGTCCTGTGACACAGGAGGGCAGCACCAGGCTCAGGAAACTCAGGAAGGGCTGAGCACATTTCCCACTAGGAGGCTGTGCTGGTTTAAGTGAAACCTTTGCTATGAAATAAAAGCAGGGTTTGTTCTGCTGTCCCACCAATGAGGCTCCCATGGGGTCAGGGGGTGTTGTGGGGATGCAAACTGAGATGTCACAGGAGAAAAATAAGGGTTGGCATGTTGGGTCTTGAGGAGGGGGTAGTTTTCTTCCAGTCCACACAATTTCTTGTCCCAGACCCCAGGACAGTCACCATCCTCCCTGACGCAGATCCTGTGCTCTGTAGATTTCGAGCTCAGCACCATCAATCAAGCTTTCAGATCTCTGGCACTCAGTGGGTCTGGTATCAAGCACAAGGGAAAAGGAAACTCCATCCTGGGGAGACAGTGTGGTAGCTGGAAACTGGAGATGAGGATGGAACCTGATTCCATCTGCTCTCCTCTCCCTCCCTGCAGAAACACCTCCTACAGGCACAAGCACATCCTAGAGCAGCCCTGAGGAAGGTGTGAGGCACGTGAAGAGTTGGTTCTGCTGAAGTTGAGCCTCTCTCCTCCCCAAAGGCAATAAAAGCACTGGTCCCTAATGAGTCATTTTTCATTCCATTTGCTCTGTGTTTATTCTTGTTTCTCACCTTCTGATCCAACTTTCGTGTTACTAAAATCAGAGGGTTACTTTTATTACCTCATTTGGGCACTGATCTTACAATTTGGATAAACCAGCTCACCCTTGTAATAAGATGAGACCATTGGTGGTTATATCCCCGTTTTTAGGGAGGCTGCTATCAAAGCTGAGAAGAAGTGGGGAAAGAAGAAACCTCAGGCTGGTCTTGCCCATTGCCATCCCCTGAGCTCACCTTGGTCATTCTGGGATGAAATTCAAAAGAGGAAAAGCAGCAAAGCACCTCAACTTCAGCTCCCTCCAGAGGGAGCAGGACTGTGACAGGAAAATCCAGCTCTGCTCATGGGGAGGATGAAATTCCACATCTGCCTTTGCAGAACAAACCTGCAAAAATCCAGGGGGAAACAGCCTCTGGCACTGGCAGAGATGTGTGTGCCCATGCCATCCCTTCTGTGTTCCTCAAAACAGCTTCAGGTTGTTGTGGTGAAATGAGGCATTACAAGAAGAGAGTTTGGACAGCTGAGTGACACCTTCACATCCAGATCATCCAGCAAAACAGGGACCTTTCTCCAAAACCCAGAGCAGGAACGTAGGCAACAACAAACAAATGTAAGCACCTTTTAAATGATTCTGGCTATTGTTGAATAATAACAACCAAGTTCATTAGATTGCTACAGAGATCAAACTGAACTTAAATTAACCTTGAAGAAAGGGGGAATCAGCATATTTCTCTTGTGTACAGCACCATCAGTCATGTACTGTTGCTTCACTCTCTGTTTCATTGCTACAGTCAATTTTTGCTAAGCATCCACGGCTTTTCACACCAAGTGGAAGCCAACAGATTGATAAGGACTATGCTGGGCTGTGCTGCAGAAGGTCTCCTTGCAGAGACATGGTGTTTAGTACTTCAAAAATGAAGGCAATAACTCATTTTTCTCTGTAAAAGTAAACCTCTTTGATGAGCCTTGCTCCCAGCTTGGATCTGTGTGGGGGCAGAGAGAAGTCAGAAGGAAAACCATCCCAGCAACAACACGAACTGCCTGAGTGCAGCACTAAATCAGAGACACGACACATTCTGCCTGACCTCCCCAGGGGATTTGGGCAGGTAGAACCTCCTTCCCCCACCCCAAAGTCCTGCCAGGCCCCAGCTGAGGCTGCCATCAGCCTTTCCAGGTTGTTACCCACACAAGTGCTGAGCAGCACAAGCCAGCAGAGTGGGGAGTGATGTCAGGACAGTCTCTGGTTGTCCTTTTCCAGTGAGCCAGACAGAGAAAATCCTGGAAAGCGAAGAAAGGTACAGCTGGCCACAGGCTGGGAGGGAAGGGCTGATTCACATCTCTCTGAGGCCAGGCCCCTGTCTCACTTGGCTTCAGGGCTGCACACGCAGGGGTCACTCACCAGCCCCTCTCTCCTGCCCTGCCAGAGGACACCCACCTGCCAGACAAACAATCCAGCTCCCTTTTGTCCTTTGCACTACACCAGTTGTTTCCACTCGAACAATCCCGTTCCCCAGAATTTCATTCCCCCCACCCCTTCATTTTCCTATAGTGAAATATAACTGTGAAGGCTTTGAGGAGGCTCCAGACTTCATTTCAGCACAAACAATTCCCAAATTACCATAAAATCATGTACTGGCCTCAAAAACACCACACAATCACCACCTCCCTCCGCAAAGGTTTCTCCCTAAATTCTTTCATGTCATTGATAAGCATCAGTTAATGAATAATAACAGCAGTAAATGCCTTAAAGGGACCAAAGCATGATAAGTAACAGCCAGGAGTGGGCTGTCACAGGAGGGACCACAGATCAAAGGGGAATGCTGACTCAGCTGCTTTGTTGCTAGACTGGAACAATTTATCTGAATCCCAGTAGGTAGAAATTTAAACGATTTGTAGGGGGAAAAAAAAACCTGCACAATGTGAAGGTCTCCCCCTAATATTTGTGTCCACTAAACTATGCATGAGAGCCTCCCATCCTTCAGAAAAAGGGATAAAAATGGAGGACTGGATTGCACTTGAGGAAACACAGCAGGGCAGATGTGACAGGCACACAGTGACAAATAAACATGATGGCAACACATGGCACGTTATTCCTGAGGTCTGAGCAGTATTTTGGAGGAGCTGGGCTGAGGCTGGGATGCAGCCACATGGGAAGGGGAAGGAGCAGGGCTAGAGGCAAGCAATGTCTCATTTTCTGGGGCAGAGTCACTGCCATGGAGAGTAACAGGGACTTGATCCCTCCAGGCCTGCCAACTCGACATGTTTGTCACCAGAAACTCTTGGAAATGTTTGTCAAGCAGGAGAATAAAGGCAGGTCCTTACCTTGGCCTCCAGCGTGTTCAGCCTCTCGGTCATATCTGCGAGCCTCGTGCAGTTCATGCATTCTAGAGAGAACAAAACACAGTGATGTCAAACTGCCAGGTGCTGTGCATGCTCATCCACGGCTTCAGGCTGATCCCTTTGATCCAAAACATGAGGAAAAGTGAGTCAAGATCAGTTACAGGGGAAAAGAAATATTCAAATCCACTGCACAGGTCACCAGCCACAGCCACATTACATGAGCAGCCATGTTACATGAACATGTTTAGTGGGGAAGAGTGTGAAATTAAATTCCCAATATGTATAAGGCAGATGAAATAAAAATCAGGTTTAATATTTTTCATGGCCTGCTGTCCCAGGCAGAGACACTCGTCCTGCCACTGGTGCAGGATGGCATGGCACATGCTCCCACCCCACAGGACACCAGGCTGCACAACCATCTCCATTTAATACTCTCTCCTGTACCATTTTCCTGCTGAAATACCAAGGAAATCAATGAATACACAGAATGCCCATCTCTGTGGAGTCCTGCTCCATCCCTGGGCTCCCAGGCCCTGTTACCACTCCTAGAGAAATGAGACAAAGCATCCATCTCAGTGACAGCCAGGAAACCCAAGGCAGATCCGAGGGCTGATGCAGCTCAGAGCTGCAGCATGAGGTGGTTTTCATCTCCCTTTGCTGCAGAGGAGCAGCAGACAGTGAGCAGCCACCAAAGGGGTCCTGACAGGAGGCCTCAGTGAGAACAAACATTGCCAGAAAGAGCTCTGAGTGCAGGTTAAAGTGATTGCTCCATCCAAAGGACATTCCTTATCTAAACAGAAGGCCTGCTGCTTTGCCTCTGGTTTCATCTCAGCAGTTTTAAAGTGAATGAAGGAGGATAAAGCCCTGAACAGAAATTTAATCAACAAGGCACTTTCCCCAGTGCTTTGCAGCAGAGTGGAACTGCCCACTCCCAGCTCTCAGAGCAGCTTTCCAGACTGGACCCCTCATCTCTCATGACTTCTGAAGCCCAGCAGTTCTCAAAAAGGGAAAATGATTTGCAACATGAAGCATTTCAGAGGATAAACCATCCATGTTCAGGTGATGAATCACAGCACATGTCCCACAGAGGAGAAATACATCTTTGTGTGTGTTTTGTACTCCTTGAGGGCCAGAGCCTGTTTTCATGGACTAGCCATGGAAGTGTTTCATTCCGGTGTTTCCACAGGGCTGGGAATGTTGACCTGCAGTTCTTGAGCCCCTCACAGACCGTTCAGGTGCAGCTGAGGCTGAGGCTGCAATGATGCAGGGGATGCTGAGGAAACCCAAAGCCTCCCTATGGCGAGGAATGGGTGCACCTGGATTTTGGCCTGAGTAAACAACACCCCAACACTTGGACTCAACTGTCCCCCCTAACAAGCTTTGTCCCCTATTGCACAAAGCCCCCTAAGGGACCTCTCCATTCTCCAGCCCCACACACTTGCTGCCTCTATGGAGCACACGGCAGGCCCTGGTGGCACTCAGCCATGCAAAGATTTGTGTGCATGGCTTGGAAGCTGGGCTGTTCCATCCTGGTGATATACAGGATAAAAAGATTGTTTGAGTGCTAACAGCAGCCCACTGCATCCACTTTTCAAAGGAATTCTCACACTGGCCCTCTATGAGGAGCTGTGTAGCTTCCCAAAGGAGCCAAACACAGTTCTTCCATCTCATAATACACAACATTTTGCAGACAAAGCAACTGATGCTTCAGGAACACTCAGATGGAGGGATTTCCTCACAGGTCAATACTGACATAGACTTTCTTTTACCCAACACAAAATAACATTTGTCTATTTTTATTCTCCACAATAGATCTTGGGCAATATTTTTTGGCTTGAGTTTACCCACAAACACGCAAGTGCCATAAGTGCACTGTCCCATGGGGAAGGAAATGGGTGAGGCTTGTTTGGTCTGGATCTGCTTGTGGTGTGTGAAACAGGGAATTGATTTCTGTATGTAACTGACTTCAGGCTTTTCATCTTGCTCAACCCCACAGAAAGATAAGACTGAATAAATCCAGTGCTCCCAGGAGCCCAAAGATGTATCAGATGTGTTAGAGAGCAAATAAAACACAGAGTCCTATTCTCCCTTCTGCTGGCTTGCACATATTAGTAACTCCCACAGGTCTGGAGACTGACTTGAAGTGTCTGAAAACCATCTCTGTGCATCTCTGAGATGGACTGACCATTCAAGGTCCCTCTGGAGAGCTCAGCTCATAAAATAAGGGTTTGTACCACCCCTATCCCAGCTCCCCAGGGAAAGGACAGGGCTCAGGGACAGCATCAGTCCAGCAGCTCTCTCTGCTCTTGAACAGTGTCTCAAAGAGCCCTCTCAGGTGCATTTGCAGCAGAAAAGGTTTGATTTAAATGGGCAAAGTGACAGAAGAGGAGAGAAAACAGCAGTGTCACTGCATATGAGATTTGTACTAATACGATCTTCAGGTCAGTGATGTTGAAACATGCAGAAAACACAGCCTGGGTCAGAAAGAGAACTACTTAAGTTCAAGCTGGATTTGATCTCTGATCCTTTCTGTTGTGCAATGCCTGGAAACCCAGATCCACACCCAAGGTACTTAGGCTGGGCCCAAAAGACATTTAAATGATCCAGAAAGGGGATATCCTAATGCAAAAGATCTTACTAAGACAGAAGTCCTGCCAACAAATCCGTGTGACATTTCTGTATCTGACCAACAGGCAGACAAGGCTTTCAAAGGCAGAGATGAATGCTCAGGGCTGCAGTGTCAGACACTCCATTCAAAGCTCCCTCACTGCACACCAGGGACTGTTCAGGGTCTGGGGTCCACATCTGTCCTTGCAGAAAGCTTGAGAATGGTGGTGACAAATCAAGCTAATAAATATCTTCCCTAAGTACGATGCACTGAAGTATTTAGTGTCTAATCTTGATGGCTGGTGGTTCCAAGGCCTGGGACTGTGAAGCTGAATTTTCTGATCAGGGTGAAAGCAATCTGTGTTATTAAAAAGAGCTTGAGAATCTCACATCATTATTTCTCATGGAACAAATATAACACCGGGACAAATGCACATACTCTCTGACCTGGGACTGCAGAGCAGACGCTTTCCATATCTGCAGAAATCCATCACTTGTTGCTACACAGAACCACAGTTTATTTCCCCTCTATTCCTAGTTGGCAGATTTGTATTTTTCCGACTAAACTCTGAGAAAGGAGTTGTGATTTCACTCTATGAATCCCAACCTCAAAACACATGGTAGGATTTGTTTTAGAAATATTCCAGCAGGGAGGATAAATAATTGAGATAACGAACATGAGACAGTACCAGCATATCCCGTGACACCCAGTCTGTCTCCACGATGTCTCATGTCCCAGCACATCTCTCCCTTCCCATTCCTCCTCTCAATGGGAATGCAATTGGAGGGCTGGAAAATTCTGATGCAGAGGAGATGTGGAAGACTCCACATGCTGGAAAATAACAAGCCAGGTACCCTGTACCAGCTGTGATGCCCTTAACCCTGACACAAAGGCTGCTGCGTTCAACCCATCTTTGATTAAAGACTGAGCTTCCAGTGCTGCAGCTTTGCCAACAGACATCAGATCTGTGCCTGAGCTTCCAGTCTGGACACACCTCTGTGAGTGACCTAAAGCAGTGAATGATGACTCCAGCTACCTTGTTAACCTGGCATTCCTGCTTCACATAATTTCATTATTAAATAGTTGCACACTTCAGCTTCTCAAGCCTGAAAGCCCCATAAGTCTTTAAACTCCTCACTCAAATCTTAACAAGAAAGGTGTGATAACAGCCTGATACCAACAGGGCTCTAATAAATTCAGCACAATTACCACAGTGGCACTGAGGGCAGTAAAAAAGAACCAGCCCAACTTTCACCACAGGGCCACAGGTCAGTTTAGTGTAAAAAGGCAAAGAAACCTCTTGGCACCTCTGCCCCATTTCTCAGCTCTGACAGCCCACACTCATTTGTACACCCAGAGTCTCTGCAAAATATTAAAAGAGCTCTTGGTTTCCCTACAGCCAGATGCTCAGTAGATATAAATTGCACAGCTCAACTGAAGTCAAGGGATCAAGGCTCTGTCTCTCTTTTTCTTGATTGATTGCTCCAAAATTTGTGTTTCAGAGGGGAGGCGGAGGAGGTGCTTTATAGCATATGAAAGGGGAGAGAATTCTGGAATCACAAGGCCTTTGTTTAAACAAATGAAGTCTTTGCAGCCAGTTTTTTTGAAGACCATATTTTGCTATTATGAGAAACTTCAACCTTGCAGTGCAATGGGGCGTAGCAGGCAGGCAGGCTTGGGGACATGACAATCACATCTGCAGCTCATGCTTCAACCTGCTCAGACTCCAAACAACACAGTTCTCTCCTCCCAGCCTCACTTCCCTTTCTTTCATCCATTGTTAGCTTAATGTAAAGGACCTGTAAAGGATCCAAGGATGAAAAAGGACCAAAAGCAGCATATACACAGAGAAACAAATGAAATACTTGATTTTTGTGACACATCTTGCCTGACAGCTCTTCCCTCTCCATCTAATCTAGTCTGTCACTTCCATTGCACAGCCCTGCACAAAGAGGGCAGGCTGGGTTATCCCCAGGGCAGGGGAGCAAACCAGAGCTGCCAACAGCCCACGCTGGAGCACTGGGAAGGCAACAGCAGCTCCATGAAACTCAACACTACAGCTCTGACTGTGCAGCAACTGCAGCATCAGCACTGCTCAGGGCAGCTCCTGCACCACCACAGCCACGGTTTGGGCTGCACTGCCCTGACAAATCAGCGACACACAGCTTGAGCAGGTCTAGCTGGAAGAACACTTTGTCTGTCAAAGTAAGCAGGAGACCAGCTTTTATCCGCAGCCACCTTCCTCCAGGACAAGTTCAGAGCAGTCCCTGAGCAAATCTGGAAGAAGTCAGCTAAATTCACCCAGTCAACCATGTCTCTTTGCAAGGAGAAAAGGATGAAGCTCAAAACTCCCAAAGCAAATAGGAAGCACCTTTAACTCAGAGAGCACCCAGGAACTCATGCACTGATATTTTATTTGACACTCTTGAGAGAAACCACCAGACCACTGACCCCTCCATCCCCTTACTGCCACACACACACACACACACACTTCAGCCAGAAAAAGAACAGTGACACTTTCTGACACTGGCACAGGAGGAATTTCTAGTCAAATTCCACAGCAGAAATATGAACACAGTTCTCCTGTGCCTACCTAGGTGGCCCCCAGTGGGGGACAGCCAGGCTGGGCTTGCCTCTCCACCTCTCTTTAATTTGTCTGATTTGACCCTTCCAGCCTTTTTACATGGTTACTGAGTTTCCTTAAGTAGTTTATGTTCTGGCCCTTTGCAAAAGCTTTCGCCAGTGCTCGTGAAGGATAGCAGGCCCAAGCCATAAATCACAGCCAACCTGGGATCTGTTTTTCCAACACATTTCCTCTAATGAGAGTCAGATGTTGGCTAGATAGGCTTTATTAATTGTGCTTGTTTAGAAGGGGCTGTGTGTGCAGCTCTGCAGTGGGGTTTGAGCACGTGAAAGGCAGAGGGCTGACAGCAGCAGGGAGGGATGGATGCCTGGTAGCCCCTGGTCTGAGGAGCAAAAGCTCAGGAATCAAAGGTCTGGAGAGCTGCAGGAGGGAAGGGCTCTGACCCTGGCCACAGCTCCAGTCCCAGTAAAGCTGGAGCAGGAGCTGTTTCTGCAAAGGGAAGCTCTCTGAGTTTTGTTTAGTGTAGGATCATTAAGACTCCACTGCTCTGTAAATATCTGCCCTGATATTTACTTGCTGTGTGCATTGTCCACAGAATCACAGAATATCCTGAGTTGGAAGGGACTCAAAGATCACCCAGTTCAGCTGCTGGCCCTGCACAGACACCCCAACAATCCCACCCTGTGCATCCCTGAGAGCACTGTCCAAATGCTCCTGGAGCTCTGGCAGCCTTGGGGCCGTGCCCGTTCCCTGGGAGCCTGGGCAGTGCCCAGCACCCTCTGGGGGAAGAACCTTTCCCTGAGATCCCTGGCACATCTCCAGGCCGTTCCCTCAGATCCTGTCACTGGTCACCACAGAGAGATCAGTGCCTGCTGCTCCTCTGCCCCTTTTGGCAAAGACAGTGGCAAGGGAAGGCCCCACTGGGCAGGGGCTGTCAGAGCCCTGATGCTGGGACAGAAAGGCCAAGTCACCCAACCCAGAGAAGAACTGTGCATCCAGTGTCTCTTCTTCCCTACATTTCACATGTCCAGCTGCAGGAAATCTGTATTCTGGCTGACCTGCAGACATTGCATGCTCCAAGCTGGCCACAGCCTCACCTCACACCCTGTATTTACACACCACGTGCCCTTCTGTTCACTCAAGAGTGGGACTCAATGATCCTTTGGGGTCCCTTACACCTCAGACCATTCTGTGATCCAGGTTCCAGACTGGGACTGGCGGAGCCCCACGACATCTCACTCAGCCTGGTCATCAGCACAATTAAAACATCTCACACATCAGGAACCTGGAGCTCAAAGAAGCTTAAAGATGGTCTCTTTGACTAAAGAGGGTTTGTTCTTTCCCACAGTTTTCACATCAGGATTTTGCAGGCTGGAACGTTGTATCTTCACCTGGAAATTGTGAGTTATTAGGTTGCCTATCAATATGAAACAGAACACCTCCAGAATATTTTTGCCTTTTTACCTTCATTCCAGATAATTCAGCATCTCTGCTACGAGACCCCAGTCCCTGCCAAAATTCCCCCATTTGTAATGTCTCTCATATCTCTATTATAACAACCCTTACCCTTAACTTTACTGGCTATCTTTAAAAAGCAGCTCAGATTTCCTTTCTTATGAGAACTGCTATCTGATCCTTTTCCGCTTGTAAAGTGTTCATACTTCATTTTCATGTCTGCTTTCTTCTTTTCCTTCTTAAAGAGGAAAAGGCTTTTCTTTTTTCATGAACAAACAATAAATGTTTTTTCATTATCGTGATATTTGCTGATTTTGTAATGTCTGTAAGAAAAAACCTCAGCAAAACTGAGTGAAAAGAAAGTTTACCACCAAATGCAAGTTACTCCAAGTTGTTGGAGTAATAGCTGCTATTCAAGAAGCTACACAAAAGATTGGTACATTGCTTCAAGTGAAAAAAGCATGCAATTTTTAAAAGTTTTGCAATATTTTATCTAGAGGTTTTTTTCTTAAATGATTTTTCATACCTTCTGAATAAAATGTTTCAGCCTGAGTTTTGAATGGCATTTATTTCAAATCTCACTTAAATTAAAAATAAATTAACAAATTAAAGAGTGTTAAGTAAATGGTTTTGTTTGGGTCAAAAGAAACAATTCTGGTTGACCCAAACCCATATTTTAGTTATTACACTGTGTCAGAACCTTGAAATTTTTTATTTCAGATTCTCCCAAATAATTTTGCTTTACATTTTTTTGATTTGACAAATCAAGCCAAAACTCTTCCATTATTCACCCAGGTCTATTCTTAAACAGCTCACATCACTCACGTTGTTTTATATAAGATTTCACACATGCACACTCCCACCCCAGTCACTAATTTTATCCATAATTCCTCTCAGCCTGGGGATTTGTGCTCTTCCACAAGAGATCCATCCTGCTGGTGAGGCCAGTGCTCCGTCAGCACATGGAATTTGATCAGGATCATTTCTTCACAGGCACCATCAGCTGTGAGAGCCATGTTCAGTCCATCTCTGTCTGCCAGAGGAAGGTTTAGCAGGGAATGGCTGGGTTTTGATGCAACACATTTGGATAGAAATGCATAATTCTTATTTTTAAAAGCACCAAGGACATTTCACCAACGCAGCCCAACTGAAGTTACCCTGAAAACAAAGATTTTACCTGTCCAACATGAGTTTACTAAAGCCTTTCTGACTGGAGCATCCTGGAGCTCCAAGTGATGCTGGTGGCACTGGAGCTGCTCAATAATTTTGGTATTGCACCAAACAACCCTCCCCTGGTTCACAGCTGTAGCAGGGCAGGCAGCAAAGCAGACAAAGCAAATAAGAAGACAGAAAATAAAGACACACAGGTGAGATGAACAATATGTATCTACAAACCTGTCACAGCAAGACAGGGCTAATCTAAACTGGATTAAAAGTCCCAAAATTAAAAGAGGTATTCCACACACTTTCCAGACAAGGAAGCTGAGGGCACAATGGCCACAGGGCCTGGAGGTCCTTCCCAGGTGAAAACTCCTCCTGCAGCTGGTCCTCACTATGCCAAAATCCCATGTCTGATACCACCATCGTTGAACTAAACTCATTTCTCCCTCAATCCCTGGCCTACAACATGGAGAGAGAATTCATGGGACCTGACCCCAGTGAAGAACGCACTGCACTCAAAACTTCATCTCACATTGAGATGGCTTCACATCCCTTACAAACCAGACTGCTTTTCTCTGCTGGGAGAAGCAATCAGGAGGAAAATGCAGTCAAAATATGGTGCAGTATAACATGAAATAAGGAAGCAGACAGGACAAAAGGAAACATTTGAATCAGGCTCACCATGAAGTCTGCAGGGACCCTCACAATATTGGTTCTGCACCTGTGTAACACAGGTCAGGGAATCTCTCACAGTCTCGAGCCAAACAACGTGTGCTGAGCTGGGGTTTGTGTTTCATAAAGACACTCCAGAGCCAGACAAGCAAGGTTTCGTTAGTGAATTGCTTCCAAAGTTAACCATTGTATAGGAAATATGCATCTTGTTTCCAGTTGGGATTTCTGACCTCGAATTCTACCCCTGCTCTGAGTTTTATTACTTGGGCCTGCAAAACTGCAGGGCAGCTCTGGGGTTGGACACCTCCTCTCTGCACAAAGTCCCTGTAACCTACAAAGGTGTGACATTCAGGATGTTCAGTCAAGCTCTAGCTGTTCCTCATTCAGAACATTTAGCACTGGCTTCCTTTAGCCAAGACAAAGAATCAACTGAAAGACCAATAAGGAAAACAACTCTTTAAGCCACTGAAAAGGATAGTCAGAATTCAGAATAATTTGGCTCCCTGAACATCAAAATACTATGTTTGCACATTCTTTCTCCAGCAAATGCACAATGATGATGATGATGATGATGATTGTTATTATTGCTATTACCAGGGGCACTTCTGCAAAGGTTCGACTTCCCATGTCAGCATTTCAGCTTCAGGTTCATCCCACCATGGTTTGTCCATTCTCCCCCACTCCCTCCCTCCCTCCCTGGGGCTCTGAACAGCCCCCACAGCCCTCATCCAACACCCCTGCCCTCCTCAAGGCCAGTGACCACCACTGAGCACTTGGGAGCTGGGCTGAAATGGTTCAAGGGTCCAGAACATCCCCCAGTGACCATCACTGAGCTCTTGGGAGCTGGGCTGAAATGGTTCAAGGGTCCAGGACATCCCCCAGGAACCATCGCTCTGCCTAATGCTGCTGTTACCCCTTGCTGGCCTTTATCTAAATCCCCCTGAGCTCTGCACTGGTCCTTACAGATCTGAGCAGCAGGAAGAGGAATCCTTTCACATTACTCTGCAGCTGTGATTTTGTTCTCCAGGACACCCAGAGACACTGGGGTTTCAGGGGACCCAACAAATCCCTCACATCCTCTGGTCTCCATGATGTGAAGAACACGGTAACACTTGCATCCCATTAGTGGTGAGCACAGTGCTGTGCAAAGGACTTTTTGTTTGGGTTTGTTTTCTGTTGTTGCCTTGTTAACTTCTGGGTGAAGAAAAATTAGAAAAGGAAATATCTGCTTGGGCTTAGCCAGGGACATTTCAGTTTCTGCTTCAGATTTTTAACTCCTCTAAAGAAGGTACACCTCCAACTCATTTTAGATTGAAAAATCAAAGGATGTTCACAATCAAAATGTTTTCCAGGATTCCTGCATTCTGTTGTTTTAACCCAAAACTCACTAAACACTTCCCAAACCTGGGGATCCATTCACTTTCTGATGGGACCAAGCTTTTAATCACCATTTGCACTTTCCCTGACCTGTGACATGGATCCAACAATGAGCAGCACAGCGTGTCCCCTAAGAGATTTCATGCTGGTGGCAGTTTGAAGAGCTTTATTTTGAGGTTCTAGCTGTTTCCACCCTGAAATTCTCCTTAAAAATGCCTTAAATGGCAAGTTTAGACCCATGGATGAAGGCCCAGCATTCGGGGAGATTTCTCCTGGAACATGGCAAGCACTGGGTAAGGCTGAGTGTCAGCCAATTCTCTCTCCCATTCCTGTCACCCCACACACTCAGCCTCAATATTATGTTACTCTTACAGCTGTGGAGGTTTCAACAATGAATTTTGACCCTCCCTCTGAGCACTGATGAGGAACAGAGAGAAGAGCCAGTGAATCCAAAATGGACAAACCCAGAATGGTGCAATTTGCCTGCAATACACCAAGAAGGAACTGGATACCTCCAGAGACACCTCCCTCCCTCCAACCCCACACCATCAACAGTCACTTCTGAGCACCAGGCAACAATACTCTGGCAAATAAGCTCCAAGCAGGGCTTTAAAATGACACAGCTTGAGCTTTAGAGCTGGTCACTGGTGTCTGCTGCCACGTGATGACATTGGCAACGGGGGTAATTTTGGCACTTTAAAACAAGCACGGGGCCAGATTGCAATGGGAAGCAACAACCATAATTCTCCTGCAGTCAGAGAGCTCCTAGGTTTCATACCCACTGAGAGTTTAGCCCCAACAGCACAATAGAGAAACTCAAGGGCACTTAATCAAATCAAAGCTCTTAACTGTTTAAGTTCATCTTTCTCCATGAAAGGTGTCTGCAAGACACTCTCAGGCACTTCACCAGAGTTAATTGCCTGAACCCAAAGCATCACAGCCCACAAATCCTTTAAACTTTAAGAATTGACTTAATGCTGAACAGCTGCCAGGCACTCACTCGCCCGCAGCCATGGGAACAGCTTTTCTTATCGATAAATGGGGATTCCTGTGTGTGCAACACCCAGGAATGGCACTGCAAATGCCTCTGCTTGGAGATTAGGAAATGCCAGCAAAAACGTGCTAAGTGCAGCTGGAGGCCAAGCAAGATGCACATTCCCAGCAAACCATGGGCCAGTCCCTTTCCAGAGGTGTGGAATGACAGCACGGGGGGTGCTGGAAGAACGGCAGCGTTTGCTGTAAATTGCTGTGCTCCAAAGGCAAGGCACTGCAGCTCTCCTCAACAGGGAAGCACTGGGCTACCCCCAAGAACCATTGGTAAATGAGGACTTTAATGGTGACAATTGCATCAGTACAAAAGCAATCTCCTATTTTAGTCCAATTAGTGCTGTGCTAAATCATCAGCCTGGGCCTTGCCTTTCACAGTGGAAGGAGACACATCTGTGAGGCTCCTCTGCTGCATGTGGTTTGTATTATCCTCTAGCACAATATGCATAAACTAATGCTGTTCTACACTTACACAGCACCTCATCTGGAAATCTGAAAGCGATTTATGAATGGTGGGCATCTGTGACATTTTACAGATGGAAATCAAGGCACAGAGGGATTCAGTAATTAGCCCCAGACTTGCACAATGAGTCAGCTGCAGAGCAGAGCCCATTATTTGTTCTGTAGTAACATCTAGTGTCCAAACACAGAGGGAGACCAGTCTTTCTCCCCAAAAAGTGTACAAGCACACCCAAAAATACCACCCATGCCTGTGTTCAGAGCAAGACTACTGAGGAACAGTCAGAGTGACTGCACAGCCTAAAGCACAGCCTCCCCTGGCAGACAGGTCTCTTCATTCTTGCAATGCAAACACAGGCAAGCAGAAGGGTTAATATGCCTGAAAGTTTGTCTGCTTTTTCCACATCAGTTGATCTAATAAAAAAGATTGATTCTCCCCACAAATCTGGCCTCACTTTAACAAATCATTTGATTTGACACAAAGGACTATATTCAGATAGCTTAAATTCCACTTCACTCCCTGAAACTAAAGTTTCTAATGGGCTGCAGCCTCAGAACCAGCCAATAGCAAAGGCCAGGCAAAGACACCCACCTTGGGAAGGGCTGGAAGTGCTTGAGTGCAGCCAGAAGCATCTGCAGATCTCTCTGTACTGCAGTGCTTAGGAGTCCACGAGGAACGCCGCAGTGTGAAAGAAAACACACAGCCCTTCCTGTACCTTTGAGAAATACAGCAGCAACTCACACTTCTGAAAGCCCCCCAGTGGTAAACATAACACTTATTACCTGCCCACCTTGCCTGGAGTGACAATCCCAAAGTATTGGGATGCAGATCAGCAAAAAAGTGTAGCAAAAGCCCATAACTACATCCAAGCAATACTGGCTCTGCCTTGCTGCCTGGCCCCACACTTCCAAAGGATTTAGCCCACATCCTAAAATCAGAGTATCATTTGGAAGCTAAATGACTAAAATCAAATCATGGAAGGAAACCTTCAAACATTGGGCAACAAGAGGAACCCCAGGCCAGATATTGCCAAGAAGGAGGATTCCTTCAACAGTGAAAAAAACCCCCTAAAAATCCAATCAACCTATAAATCATAGAAGGATAGAATGGTTTGGGTAAGGAGGAACTTAAAGATTATCTAGTTCCACTCCCCTACCACGGGCAGGGACACCTTCCACTATCCCAGGTTACTCCAAGCCCCATCCAGCCTGGCCTTGGGCACATCCAGGGATCCAGGGGCAACCACAGCTTCTCTGGGCACCCTGTGCCAGGGCCTCACCCCCCTCACTGGGAACAATTTCTTCCTAACATCTAATCTCAACCTTCCCTCTTTGAGTATAAAACCACTGCCCCTTGTTCTGTCACTATCTGCCTGTATAAAAAGTCCCTCTCCTTCCTTTTTATAAGCCCTGATTAAGCACTGGAAGGAGCTCTAAGGTCTCCTAGGAGTCTTCTCCAAACTGAACAACCACAGCTCTCACCCTGTGTTGGTAAGAGAGGTGTTCAGAGCATCCTAAACACCCATCACAGCCATCATGAACACCCAGCCCATATTCTCCGACCTGCCTACACATTAGCAGAATAACAGCATCACTACATTTTGCCTGGATAAAACCTTAAAAGGGCGTGAAAGTGCACAGTGGACCAAACCACATTTTAAAATTATTTAATATCTTGCCCCCTCCAAGGGCTGTGGTCTGTAAGGGCAGGAGTCTTTGTGCTCTTTCTGGAAACCCAACAGGACAGATGCTGAAAAGGGCACAGCCACCAAGGGAGAAGCACAAAGTCTCAGGCCAAGGAAACAAATCACCACTTTAAAAAGGCAATCCAGGACTAAGAGTGGTCTGTGACAGGATCAGTAATAAGGACTGCAGAAAATGAAGATATAATTTCTGCTGACACTATGCTTCCCTGTGTGTCCTTGGACATGTCATCAGTTCCTCCACATGGCAGCTCCAACACGAGGGTCACTGTGGTCAGAAGTGCATTTGTGTTCCAGGACATGCCCAAGGTAACAGAGGGGAGCCAGCAACAGCATCCCAAACCACGGAAGAGAGTGGGAAAGAGAATGAAGATAGAAACAAGAACTGAAGGAACCTTCCCTCCCACAAGGGTTTGGGCTGGCTTCTCTATTCAGATACTGATTTTTTTCCCTGATACAATAAGAACTAAGAATTTCAAGGAAGCTGTTACGCATTCTAAATGTCCTCTGGTCTCCATAATGAGCACTGGGAATAGTGTTGGATATCTTCAGGGTCCCACCCAAGGGATGCAGAACTGCAGATTTCACACAGATCCTTCCCAGGCTGCCCACTCTGCCCTGGTTCGCTGCTTCCCACTCCTCCAGCTGTGCCTGGGACAGCCAATTCCACCCTGAGCAAGCATTCCATGGGGAATCAGCAGCACGTTCTGTGACACCCCTGGGCAGAGCACACGGGGATGAACTGCACCTACAGCAAGAAGCACAACTCCATAGAGGGGGGGGCACAAAGACTGGGGCTTGTCCTAATCTGAGGCTTCAAAGGAGCTTCTGGGCTGTGGGACATGGATTTTCCTGGTGAGTGTGTGTTCAGCAAGGACGGCAGAGAGGCAGAGCAGTGAAAGCTCCTCCTGCCCTGTCACACCACTGCCTTCACAACCCAGCACTTGGGATAACTCATCTGCTCAGCATGTGCTGCTTCAGAGCTGCCACAATTCTCACCTTCCACAAAGCCTGCATGTGACCATCAGGTACAAAGACTCCTATGTAAATTCCTGCTTCTATTGATTAACCATCACTGGAGATACATTTTAGAATTTAAAACCTTGGCTGGGCTTTTGCACCTGTACCAGAGAACTTTCAAGCCACTTTTGAACATCAGTTTGGAGACACACAGTTCATGCACCAGCAAGCAACAAATCAGCTTTCATTCACTTTCAAATTTAAAACCAGTTTGGTTTTCTCAGGGGAGGCTGTTCTGAGACACCGAGACACTCAGGCATGAGGAGACACCAGGCTGCTGGATGCCAATGGCTGAGGAACCTCTCTCCTCACGGGAGAGCCCGAAACTGCAAATAAGGCCACAGCCACATCCCTCTGAGTACTCACCTCATCAATTGACCCCGTTCCTGGCTCTTCTCAGCATCCCACCCCCAAAGATGGATGAGAAGCATGAGCAGACTGGGGGAAACAGAGCCGTGAGTTTTGATGGCAAGGACAGTCCAACAGATACCCTGAGGCAGCCCCAGGAGCCTGGTGTCCTCTCTCAGTGAATTGAGCAAAAAGGAGGAAAGTGAAAGCAGGATGGCCCTTCCCAGGTGCTCATCAGGTACTGCCTGGGCAGTCCCCAGAGAGAAGCAGGCCATTCCCAGCTCCCTTTTCCAGATCCTTAAGGCAAACTGAGGCAAAGAACAGGCAGAGACTCACAGACCGCCCCCCCCACCCCCGCCCCCACCCCCCCCAAGCTTCTCCCTAGAAGCAAAGGGCATCCCCAGTTGGCACAGCCCCCCTCCCCCAGGGCTGCAGCCCGACTGCTCTGGGGCTCTGCCTCTCCGGGATGCCCGTGGTGCCCACTTACGGTCCTGGCTGGGAAAGGAGCCGAGCTGGCGGCCAGAGGAACCTGCAGGGGGAGACAAGCAATTATCACTGGGCTCGTGGCAAAGCCTCACCCTGCACAGCACTGGCTCAGCAGAGGAAAAGGTCACTCAGCTGGCAGAGCAACACTCGGTGAGGAATGGGAGAGCCTCCATTGCCCCTCTGCCAGCAGCAAGCCTGGCCCCCCAGCATGCACAGCACACACCACCCTCCCAAGGGCTGAAACAGCCCTAAAACACTCCCTGCCTCCTCTGCAGATGATGCTTCCAAGAAATACAACATCAGACAAACTTCCTACAGGGAACAGGCTGCAGCATCCACTCTGGCTCAGTGTAAAAGGGGCAGAGGTTGGAGCTGGGGTGGTTTTTTGGGGTAACAGCAGTCACTGCTTCCATCACCCACAGTGGGGAAAAATGGTCCTGGGTGCAAGGAGGGAGAGCAGCTGCTGTTGTTTTGGCTGAGCCATGGGGAGAAGAACCCAGCACCTTTCCAGCAGCTGGTGCACGTGCTAAAAATGATGTTTATGACAACAAGAAGAGATGGAATCAAGGTGGGGGGAAAGCCTTCAGCAGTCTGGGCACAGCAACATCTCCTAATGCTTAGAGAAACAGAGTCCACTTCAGAGGGGGTGTCTGCCCCCAGCCCTGCCAAGGACAGCTTGTCAGCTGGTTGGGTTACCTTCCCTCTACAGACTTTTTCTGTTTCCAAGTGTAAAACCAGAAATGATGACTCCAACTGCCTTTATAACCAGTCTGAGGTCTGTGAAGACCTAATTATTTAAGTCTGTGAACCACAAAGCACTTTCATCTGGAAAGCACAATATATGAGTAAATCAGTATCTGTGTTTTGTGAATAAAAGGGTAATAAAAGGAAAAAGAAAAACGCTAACAAGACGAGAAAATAATTGTCTTGGTAGGAAAAACTTCCCCCAGCAGCAGAGGGTGACAGTCCCACTGAAGTGATGGATATTAGTCATGATCAGCACACATAAAACCATCTTGAAGAGACTAACTGCAAACAACTGTTACGAGAGTTTACAAGAGTGTGTTTGTTGTACCAGTGTCTAGAAACATCACATTAAAACCAACCCAACAACATCAGAGAATTGCTTTGAATGTGGTTTTTGTTAGTTTGGGATCCTGGATGGTTTTGTGCAGATGCTGGGGAAGCTGAGCAGCCAATGCTCACAGTCCTCCTACTCATCCTCACTGGGAGGAAGGGGAGATGCTGGTGCATTTACACCAGTGAAAATCTGGACAATGTCTGGAGCCCCTCAGGACCTTCACAGAGTCACTAAAGATCACACACATTTCTTTGGAGGACTGGGATGCAGCTCCAGCTCCTCCACCTCCCAGGACAGCTAGCTGGGCAGACACATATCCTTCTCCTCATATCCTTCTCCTCATATCCTTCTCTCCTCTCCTGTCCAGGTCAGGTACCAGCACAGCCAAGTCTTAAAGAGCCTAAAATCTGGTTACCCTGGGCCACAACAGCTGCCCTCGATGCCAGGGAAGGACACATCAGCCACAAGAGGAGTGCAGAGAAACAAGAATGAAGCTTCACATTTTAACCCCAAGTGTGGCAGAAGCCTCCCCTTTGCTCTGACACTGTCAGTGCAGCTTGAGGAGCTGCATCAAGAAGCACATTGATTGTGAGTGAAGGGGAAGAAAATTAATCTTGTGTTTCACATTTGAGGACTTAGCATCCAAGATCAACCAAGCACATCCTGCATGAGATTTTTGGGAATGGGTGGTCACAGAAAATGGCAAGTCTCTTTGGTGTTGGAAGCTCTGCACCACTACAGAGCATCCACACTACCTGCAAGCCATAACAAAATGCTCAAAACCACATGGTTTTGCACTCTTATCCAAATAATAGAATAATCACTATGCAATAAATTTTCTTTCATCCTTAAACCATTAACAGCAACTTCAAACCACCAAGTTCTGCTTCTACCTTGAGAAGCAGAGAAAGATTCAAGTTCAGTCCTTTCCAGCTGAAATTAGATAAATGTATAATGCCTTCTGCAAGATCTGCAGAGTCAACAAAAATACCAGAGGCCAAATCCAGAGGGATTCTGTTAACTAACTCAAGATCCATCTAGAGCTCAACAGCATCCACAGTGACAACAGAAAGTTTCTCCCTTTGCACCACAGTGTCAGGTCAAGATCAATGACATAAAAAGAATATTTACTAGGTATTTTCTGTAACAGCAACAAGAAAGAAAAAACTAAATCTCTAGAATTGCAATAGAAAGGCCAGTCAAAGGTAGAAATGTATTCCACAGCCCTGTGCAGAGAATCCATTTCTGGACATCTGCCTAAAACTCTGCATCCGCCTTGTGCTGGCTCAACCCCCACTGCTCTTGGCAGGTGAGATAGAAAATTGGTTATAAAATGAGCTCTATATTTTATAAGTTTCATAAACATTTTTTTTTTAAAAAACTGGAATATGAGGTATTCTCAGAGATTCTGTGCCAGAGAGTAATGTGGTCTAACTTGGAAACAGAGTTACCACCTGTTCATGGCAACTGCTCTTTTAATCTTCATTTCTGTTTTATGACCTGACCAACACTATTTTATTAGCTGACAATTAGTTTAGGTTGATTTAATTAAGCAAAACTGAGTACAATCCCTCTTTCTTCCAGGGCAAACGTTCTGCAGGATTAGGGGTATGAGCAACTTGGAACCTGCATCAATAAAGCTAAATTCCAGGTCTTTTTGTCAAAAACAATCCAGGTAAATATGTGTCAGTGGACACAGAGATATTCAAGGTGTTCTAGGAGTAAAAGAGGTGCTCTAAGAAAAAAAATAATTCTAAGAGTAAAAGAGATGTCTTAAGAGAAAAAGGCAGTGTCTGGATGCCTGGGGAAACCAGAGGTGATAGTTGGACACCAGCACTTGTGCTCAAGTTCAACTGGTTCAAGTTGCCACCTTTGCTTTTAGAATGAGTGTCTGCACCTCACAGAGGGGCACTGCCAGATGAGAAGGAGAAAGATGAAAAAATAACCCAACCTGGAAACAGTAATTGATTATTTATCAAGGAGATCAATTCCTTAACCCAGGTGGCTGTTCCACTTGTGGCAGTGGGGCAGAAAGGGCAGTATGAGGTGGGAGGAGGAGCAGGGATTTGAGCTGCCCCTGGGAATTGGCTCCTTTAACTCATGCAAGGATGAAGACATGGCCACTCCTGCCATAGTCAGGCAGCTCTCAGGGTTAGTGCCTCATCTAAAGCTTGAAGCTGATGACAAAAATCTGTCAATATCAACAGCAGGTCATCTGCATCTTCAACAGATGCCTCCAAAGTGGATGTTGCACAGGAGGCAAGGGTCAGTGTTTGCTCTTTTCTGCCAGTGTTTGCTCTCCTGTGAGCAAATGCCCTCATGCATCAGCATTTGGGCTAAAGAACCACGTGTCTGCAAAGAACTGCCTGAGACAGCAGGGGGTGATACTTCAGCTTTAATGTCTTTGGGTTTGGCTTTGCTTGTTGTTGTAACTGTTTTCTTCTTTATTTTTCCCCTTTAATATGGTATATAACATTTGGAGAGCTGTACCAAGAAGGAATTCCCACCTGGGCAAACACCTCTAGTTCAGCACAAACTCAACCACACACACAGACAGGAGCTTTAGCTGTGACTCAGGTATCAGGCTGAGAGGATTTAGCCTTCCTTAGGCCTTGTACAGATGTTTATGCTTAGCTCATTTTAAAGATTCAAATCAAAAGTTGACCTAAATCAGCAGCCTTCTGAGTACCAGCCCTCACCAAGGTAAGCTTGAGTGAAATACTCAAGGATGACTTTCTCATGTCACAATTTCTTGAGTCCCATATTGCAGCAAGGTAGAACCCACTGATCAATTCTATGTGCAGACCTTGCAGCAGAAGTTGTGGCCACATCTCAGCCCGGGAGAACTGACAAAAATGACTGTAACAGTAGTAGAGGCTCGGGTGCAGTTCAGTGCAGACAATTTTGCAGTCAAATGGCTCTTCTGTAAGATGTATGTTGCCTTTGACACTTACTGAGCCTTGAAAAGTGAGCCACCACCATTAGTTATAACTCCCTGGCAAGGAAAGCACTAATAATTCTGACTAATTGTCATGGAAAGTTACCCTGATTGCAAATTTGACAGTTAGAAAAATCCAATTTTGGAATTCCAAACAGGCCAGGAACATAATTAGGCTCTACATTTTAACACCCTCTTGATCAATGGTGGGGTAATGGAGACCCTTCCAAGGGCTTTGTTTTGAAATGAATGGCGCCATATTGATGAAACAGCTTGGACCCAAACCAGAAATTAAATTGAAAGTTTAAACAATGCAGCTGTATTTTATCATCCTGTATTGTCAAGCTTTAACGAAAATAGCTCCTAAACAGAGCCACATGTTTTGCCTGTTGCCCAAAAACTGAAGGTGAATTTTAAAATCCTTTCCTAAGCTGCAGGATGCCAAGATTTTTCAGCTAGAAGTTATTATTAGGACACAACAGTATTTCATAGAAGCCCTGACAATGGTTTTGTATGGTTTCTGTAAAAGCAACTTCATTTTTCACTCTGGAGATGGCTCAGATGAGTGACGCTTCAAAAAAATGGAACCTCTGTTATGTGTTTCTTCTTTTCCATGTACATGTGATAAAGGCAAAAATAAAACCACATTTCAATCATCACAACAACCAATACAGGGAGTGTAAGTTAGATTTCCCCCTCATCCTACATATCATTAATGAACATTGTCAGCTGCCTTCTAATGCTTGGACCTGGAGACAGATTTAGTGAGGGTCTATCAGGTATTTCAGTGTCACTGAGGAACCTGCAGGCAGCTCTTACTTCAAGAGTTATCTCCTGCCTTTGAGGATTAAGATATGATTAAAAAAACACTTGTTAGTTACAACATTCCAAGAACCAGATCTTTGATTTTTCCAGCAAATTGGTCAAGATATAGGAGACAGAAAATGTATAATGAGATTTAGTCTTTTTAATATCCAAGGATGGATTTGCACAGCTGGAAAATTAGAGAAAAACTCTGGGGTTTGGCTCGTAATCTGTTCAAATAGCCTAGAGGATTTTAGGGGGTGCAACTCATACAAATTAAATGGGATTCTACTGCATTTATTTATTGGAGTATAGTATTGCAGCAAGATGGCAAAACTCAGTTCCACATTGGGCAAAAATCTGCTGAAAACCAAAGAGCACATTAAGCTCTGCCAGCCTTTCCCATAAAAGTTTAAGTGTTCAATCTCAGTTTTGAATATCCATAATCCCAGAAACAAGACAGAAAAAAAACTCCAGGACTGTACCCTTGAGCAGAATAAATTCAATGGCCCAACCCTCCCATATGCTCCAAGGACAAGGTATTTAAATTTGATCTCTGAGGAAGTTTGCAGAGGGCTCCACACAACTTTCACCTCCGTCCACCGGACAAAGAAAGGGAGATGAGACGTGAAGAGATAAAAAAGCTGAGAACAAAGAGGTGCCCCCAGCCTCCCTCATGCTGGATAAACATGTCTGTCAGAGCCTGAGGTCAGCTAAAGCCTCTGACAACAGTGCTCTGCAAGTCTGGTGTCTTTTATCTCCCTGTGCAACTCAGGCTTCCCAATGCATGAGGAGCAACTTATCCAGAAGGTTTCCATGGAGTGTCACCCATTCCCCTGCTGCTGGAAGAGCTGTGAGCAGGACATTGGGTGCCAGCACTGACAATCAGCATCTCAGGAAGGGCTGTGGGAGCTGCTGGTCCTGGCACAACACCAGGATCCCCAGCAGCAGCTCCTGTGCCCAGCCCAGCAGGACAGGCCACAGGCAGTGCCCTGCTGAAAGGCAGAACTCCCCTGGGACTGGAATTTAGGCAATTTCTCCACAAGGGATGGTGCTAACACAGGGACACAGCACCCATCCCAAGCTCACTGAGCACCACTAACATCATGTGGTGACACAGCAACCTCAGCAAATCAGGCAGGGATGCAAATCAGGCAAGGATGTTCCACCTCTGGAGATATCCCTCCTTTTCCCTCTTCCTACTCTACCTTCACTCCTCCAAGGGGAGCCCAGGTGACTGGTGAAAAGGAGACAGGCAAACAGATGAACTTCAGTGAGATGAATGCTTTTCTTCATGTTTTAGATCACAGTCTAATAAACATGGTTGTGGTGCATCCTTTCCTTGCATGTATCAGGGATATGAAGTGTGTCACTGTGAGTGACTCACAGTCATATCAGAGGTCACACGTGCTCCTTGGGCACACCGTGAGAAATGCTACTTTTATTCATCTTTTCACCCAACATTTTACTGCACTGCATTCTCAAATGCTACCTAAATGTCAGGATGGGGACATGATTTCTAATAAGGTTACAACTCCCATTCATCTGCCACTGTTCAAGATCTCATGGGTATTTTTATCTCTCTTAGCAGACTGACAAGACTGTAAAAAAGGGAAGACATACACTGGTCAAATAACTTGGATATTGTAGCCCATCAACATGGGCTTCAAAAGAGCACCCAACAGGCTGCCACTGAAGTGGGTAAGGAAGGAGAAGCACCAACCTGTCCTGTGGCAAGTTTTCTCTACAGTCCTTTCATGGCTAATGAACATCCAACAATGCTTGATAAAAACAGTGTCTGCTACTGATCAAGTACTGGTTGCTTTGCATCACACTTGAATCTAACAGGAAGAAATGTCCAAGAAGATGTATTGTCTAAGTTCAATGTTTTATCAAAACCAGATGAGCACACATAGCCCGAGGTGCTGGGCAAAAGCCAAAACATACAAGCAGGAAACTGCAAGCGGGTAAAATGCGACACTTGAATTAGAAGAAAGGTGGTTACCTCTGTGCCAAAAACATTTTTACCATGATGGTACTGTGTATCTGGAACACCTCTGCCTCCCCAAACAGAACACTGTAGTTGCTACAAAGCCTCCCCCCATCAGGCTCTGCTGAGTGGAAATCCTAGCTCAGACCACCTCTGGATGATGCACTCCAGTGCCTTTCCTTTTACACATTCGTTTACACAGGCATGTACATGTGCACACACCCAGAGGAAAACTGCTTCCATCACAGCAATTTCTACACTTTGGAATACTACTGAGCAGCTTTCTGAATTATTTCCTTCATGCTATGGCCTTGGCCTTCAGTGAGGAACCTGGCCCAGTGTTCTCCTCAAAGACACACTGTTATGGTGGAGAATCAGCAAGAGAACTGCCAGAGGTTTAGCCCTGACTTTCCAATGACCACCCTCCACCTATGCCTTGCTCCACTCTCTGCCTGTTTCAGTCTAAGTCCCTTTGGAGTTCACTGAAGCCAGGTTTGGAGTCACTGGGATGTGGAGATGTGTGTTTAGGCTGGAATGGACGTGTCTTTTCTGATGTAAAGCCCCAAGTTGTAGTTTCACAGCTCCCAGCTGCTGAGGAAGCACAGTTCAGTGGTGCTCACTGAGCCCACAATTAACTCCCAGGACAGCCAACACCAAGGACCAGCTGGCTTGTGGAGTTCTGATTCCTGCCATGTGTGCTTAAGCAAAGATCCTAAACTCTCTGGGACAAGAACATGAGGGGAATAGAAGGCACTAAACCATCACCAAGCTATGCTTGCACATTTTTTTATGTGCTAAATCATTGTTTCTATTTACTTCCAGCAAGAAAAACATATATTGAGTGTGTTTGTCACATTCCTGATAAAGCACAATCCATCACTGCCCACTGAAAAAGCTGCAGGGCTACAGGAGATGTCTCAAATGCCCCCAAATTCCTCACTCCCCAACACCATCCCAGCAGTATCTCTCTATCCCTGTGAAACCTGGCTACACTTTACACCATGCAAATTAGTAGCAGAAGAGGCATTCTAGCCCCTGGACATTTTAAGGCACTGCCTTAAAATGGAAAAGGCACTACC
This sequence comes from Eopsaltria australis, assembly GCA_034509425.1. Taxonomy (NCBI): domain Eukaryota; kingdom Metazoa; phylum Chordata; class Aves; order Passeriformes; family Petroicidae; genus Eopsaltria; species Eopsaltria australis. Next base: position 999,404 of record JAVTVJ010000394.1, read on the forward strand.
CCATGCACTGCCACAGATGCAATGGTCACAGTTCCCTCACTGACGTCCCCCTCCTCTTCCATTGCTGAAAAGTAACATAACAGTTGGAAAGAACTCCAAAATAGTTTTTAGGGTTCATTAAAATATTTCAAAAAGTCACTTTGATTTAAAAACCCACCTTAATAAAGCCATATTTATAGTTTCTTTCCACAGTCTTCATCCATTTATACAGCTGCAGTTCCTCTAGAAGACAGTTCAAAGAAATGCAGCTCCAGGCACCCAGTCAGAAATCTACTAAAAATCCACTGCTGAGTTGCCCAAGATTTTACTAATAAAATTTGTCTTCAGTGATATAAATTGAAAAGTCAAAGCAGCAACCTGCTCACAATCTACTGCAGAGGGGTTTTCAACCTGCAGCTCAATCCCATGAAAAAAGGTGTTCCACATGACTTACAGTTGCTGGAGGGAGATAAGGAAAGGAACAGAGTAAGTAGGTGTTGAAACTTCTTAGAAATCTGACCATATCCTGGGGTATTTTCACCTGCTCACAGAAACAGGCACTTCATTTCTGTTCTGGGATCAGAGCAGCCACTTGATGACTTCTAGGAGAGCAGGCCACCTGCTTTCACAGCCTCTACAAAAGGACATTCTCACAGTTAAATTTTCCACACAAGTCCTCTTTCCCCAATGAAAAGATATTTCAATTCCTTCTCCCTGAGGTCCAAGATACTCCAAGGAGAGGCACCAACTGCAGGAGCACAACACATCACAAGCTGTTCTCATGATGTTGCCAGATTCAGCTTAGCTGAAAAAAAAGCACAAATAAATTTCCTACCAGTTCCTGGGTACAGCCTTCCTGCTCCACCCAGTAAGGCACAGGTCAGAATTCACAACTAGGAACAGGGCATAAATTTGGAATTGCTGAACTCATCTAAGAACCAAAAGAACAGGAGTTTTATGCCGTGCATGAATTACACAGCACTAAAATTAATATAGTATCAAAAGGTGCACAGAAAACCTAAAAGGTACTTGTTTTCCTACATTGCTGCCCTTGAGCTATAGCATCTACCAATGCAGCATTTCTTCAGAGTCTCCATTATTCCCATACAAAAAAAAGGAAATGTTTAGGGCTGCAGGTCCTGTGAGGTACCTGCAGGTAGCTGTGAGTTTGTTCCATGCCCACAGAGGGCTCTGCTCCAAGCATTGCTGTTAAATAAGAGAGTAATATTTAACTTGCAAAGACAATTAATGCACAAGCAACGCTGGGGTTACGTTTGCTTTAAAAAAAAAAAATCACAGAAGCTTATTGAAGAGCCAACAGATAACGAATAGTCAAGTGTGTTATCAGTGAATGGGGACAACCAAATCATTTTGAGCTTGAGATGTAAGATGGTGACTGAGAAATGCTGGACCTGGACTGCACAGTGACTGCCTGTAAGATCAGCAAGGTTAATGAAAACAGAAGGACAGGGATATCTCCAACAGCCAGACTCTACATCCTAAAACTCTTTCATTTCAGTTACTGTGAAATTCCAGTGCTTCTCTGATAACATCTAGAAGGCAAACATTACCACAGCACAATCTCCGAAGAAGCAAATTTCAAAACTGAAATGACCTCTGAAATATTTGCCTCCATCACTTTTGCCAAGAAACTTGGGGGCAGTTTCATCTTTCATCATTGCTGATGCTCAGCTTTTGACAAACAGCAAGCATTAGGTTATTGTTAGCAGCCATATCTTAAATTAGTGCCCAAGAATCCATTTATCCCTTGGTATTGAAGGAATTTCAGAGGAAAAAATTATTTTAAAACAAATAAACAAACATAAAAAACTCCTACCACTCAGAAATTTGGCTTAGCTAGCATGCCTGGATTCAATCTGTAGCTCCTTAGAAATCACAAGCCAGTGGAAGATTAACTGAAAATCATGGGATGGAAATGCATCTGGAATTCTCATCGAGGAGGGTAGATGACATGTTTTTAAACTCTGAAGCTTGGTTGACATTTCAGGTAGTGAAATACCTGCCCATGTTTGATGGGACAGGTGGCTCCACTCACATCAGCCTTGAGTAGGACACCGTGCTCTCAGCTCTCACCCCCTCACGGGGTCGGGATGAGAATCCTTTACCTCAATACCAATGCTGTCCATACTTTTCCAAGGAGAAGGCATCCTTCCTGCTACATTCCCTGGACAAAAAAAATATTACTGACAGGGTTACAGCTCCCTGGGGACACAGACAATTGCTTTCTTATTTCACACCCCTTAGATACATGCATCTAACTCCAGATGTCCACGGAATATTTCATTCTATAGCAGGCTACCAATTTCCCTCACTGTTTTTCAATTAACGAGTGATGATGATTAGCACTGGCCAGGACATAGGAGGTTGGGAGCACACTGAATTTCAGAAGGAAAGTTGTACCATAAAGTCACACATCATAGGAGCCTGTTGACGGGAACTCTAAAAGCAACCATTATTCAGGAGGTTTTTGTGAAGACCTTCCCCCACACAAACCAAGACAACCTCAGAGTCAGACAAAGCATGAAATTCTGCTCAGGCCATGCCTGCTCTGCTCACAGGACGTGATGTACCCCTCCCCTAGATAACTTGGCCTTGCCTGTGCTAATCCAGCTGTTTCATTTTGTGAATTGGAGTCTAAATGCATAGGTAAGAGAGCCACGAGTGCACAGGGGGATTTTCTCTGATAATCCCACCCGTCATTACGGAAGCTTGATGTGTGAACGATGAGCAGCTAATATCCCCCGGGGAGAGCCCAGCCTCAGACTCCACGGGCCATTCAGGGGCTGCATCTGTGGATCCTCCAAACATGATTAAGTGCCTCAGCTAGAGGGAACTGCTTTTTCTTTCTTCCCTTTTAATGAACAGCTCAGAGTTCAGAACATAGGGAAGAGAAAAAGTGCCTGGAAATGGTCAGCAGTGCATCAAAAGGATCTGGAAACTTCATCTTGAGTGTCTTCAGGCTCCTTGCATCCTACAACAAATTTTATATCTTCTCTCTTGTGTCTTAACCAGAAAGGTTTAGGGGAAAAGGTCACACTTACCTCAGAGAACTGAGGATCTCCAGGTCTGGACAAAACCACACTAAAGGCCAGCAAATATTTTGACATGTCAAAGTGGAACCATGTCATTTTATACCAGGCAAAATCCACCTCTTTTACCAGCAAGTCTCCCATTGTGAGCATTTAATGTTTTATATTAACTGAGTTAATGATGTCATGGCCAGTAACTCTTCCCTCCTGACTTTCAGTTATTTCCCCATGTTTTTCACAGGACATAAATTGCAAGTTCTGATAACCAGCAGTGGTAACTGTGTGGCATTTTCCCCTGTTCTTTCCCCTTCTCACTTTATTCTGTTCCCATAATCAGTTTTAGTTATATGAAAAAGTTCTATTGATTGTGACTATGCAAAAAATCCATCAATCAACTCCCTGCAGAGGTTAAATACTGGAAGCTGCCAGTGCCTGCAGCTCTGTTTGCCTTGGGACACTCTTGCATGTGCAGTTTCTGTCCCACAGCTTTGCCCACAACCTTTTGAGACATTCAGGACTGACAAATCACAGCACAAAGTTCAGAGCAACTCTGATGGGGGCTCTGATACAAAGAATATGAAAGACCAAGCAGAAAACCTGCTTTCAAATTTTTTTAGCTGGTGTTGAAGGACAAATCTCAGTAAAGCTGAGACAAGAGGCAACCAACAGCTCAACTTCTGAAAAAAAGTCACCAGTTATGTCACTCTGGCTCAATTCTCAGTAAAACATCCAGCTCAAAGGAGCAACTTGCTTGAATTTCTCTCTCTCATGGCTTACATTAATTAAGTACTACTTAATGCAATATGATGTTTTCATCATTGTATTCTAAAATAAAGTCAAGCAACACTGAAACTGTTCTCATGGCAAAGTTACTTGGCTGCATTACATCTCTTACAGATGTCATCACACAGATTTAACATGTGGGTCATTCTCTGTGAGCAAATCAGGACGAACTTCAGCGGAGTCAGCAGAATCCTGCTGCCATGCAGCCGTGTGAGATGAGAAATGGGGCTGCTGCCTCCATCCCTGAGCTATCCAACTGGAACACTGGAATATGCAATGGAGGAGAAAAGGTGAGAAGGAAAAGCAGTGTAAAAGCATGGGACAGTTCACATTTCTTAAGTTTGGACTCATCACCCGTTTGCTTGAGCTACAAAAGTTGATTGAGCTCCAGGAGTCACTTCAGACAGATTGTGATATGCTGGATTTGGAGAGGGGTTTTCTCCTACACTTTGACCTTCTGAAGGTGAAAAAGAATCAGAGCAATGGTGTGGCCTCTGCCCCACCAGCACCTGCTGTATTCCCCTCCTGTGCTTTCCCCTTTTGTGTAGCTAAAGAGTCTACAGCACGTAGCATAATTCCTGTTACAGGAAGGAGAAGTTAATGCTGAATCTGGAGAAGCCAGGGAAGTATCAAGGGATTTCCAACAGCTGACAGCTACTCTGGAGGAAAATCCAGCTGCTCTTTTCCATGCAGTGACCTGTTAAAGTTGGAACAGCAAATTTCCAAACCAGTCTGTAGCCATGCCTGGAACAATGAAGCGTTAATAAATTAAATTCTTATCTCGGAAAAGCTTATGAGTGTCTCACTCTGTATGCAAGCTTTTCAGGAAATGGGGAAGAGGGAGAAAACCTTCCAAAATTTTTGCACTAAAATAATTTATACTTTTTGCAGTCAGAGAAAGGGGAAAATGGATAAGAGAATAGCAACTTTTTGTGGGATATAACAAGCAACTAATCAGGGGTCCTCAGCAAAAAGAAAGACCAAAATTTGCAATCTAAAATTCTTAGTTCTGGACTAAGTTTTTACATGAAAAGACTTTGGTCAGGGGAAAAAACAAAGACAATTCAGTAACTTTTCAACTTAGACTAAATGTCAGCTCTCTCCCCTAAAAACGTCAAAGGCAAATGTTCTAACATCCTCCCTAATGCTAATTTTATTAATACTGTCAGCAATTCTCAGTATCTCAATCTAAGACAGTGAGTCAGGCAGCAAATCAATCCAGTTGCCAAATCTCCAGAGGGAAAGAAACAACAGAGGAAGCAGGCCAAAGAGATTGCTGATAATGGATATTTAGTCTTTATGTGGGACAAATACTTTGCTACTTCCTCACACTCCTTTTGCTCTGTTACACTGGGGGCACTCAGTGAGCTGTGGTTCAAATGCCTAAATATAGACATGTGGATTACACTGCCTGGAATTGGTGTATGGGAAGAATTCCTGACTTCCCAAGAGCATCCACAGCTGACTCACCAAGGCTGGGGTCTGTGGCTTTCCAGGGTGGGACAAGTGACACTGTGTGGTGTCACAGTCAGGTGACTGTGCTGCTTAAGCTCTTTTGTCCTGCAGCCCATGGGACACAAGGACACCTCGATGACCACATGTGCAGATCCCCTGGTAGCACAGAGCCATTCCACACACATCAAAACCCAGCAATTTCTGACAGAGTGACACTGGGGATGGTTACAGCTGAGACCATGGGGGCTGCTTGTTGAACAATCTACCGAAACAATTTGGTTGTGGAAACCAGGTTGCTCTTGTTTGTAGCAAAGGAACCAGACAATGGGGTCGATGTCCTGGACAAACAGAACGTGCCCAGCACACTGGAGCCTTTGGAGCCATCCCTGACAGTTTGAATTTCACCAGCATGGCAGGACATGATGGCATATCCTGCCACCCTAATCCCTCAGACTGACCTACTTCCCCTGAAGCACCACTGTCTGCAAGACATTGCCTACATTGCAACTGTGGGATTTACCTGCCCTGATTTAGGTACCTGAAAGTGAGACATTGAAGCCCAGGGTTGGGTTATTGACATCCCATGGTGACCAACCCCTCAAGACATTTCATCCACTCTCGAGGAACCTGTTTCTGCACTGTCTGTGTGGGGAGATTTCAGCTTTCCACCCAAGCTGCTCACAGCCACCTCAACTTTTCCTTTTTATGTTCTTTGCTGCAAACTTTTAATTGTGCCTCTAGCATATAGAAGATTTTCAGCTCCTAAAACAAGCAGGCAGCCGGGGTTTCCAGAGCAGCATTAATGAAAAACCAGCGCTGAAGAGTTTGAGACCTGCTGGGCACCGAATGGCCAATAAACACAGTTGTATTTCCTTGCCAGCATTATTTTTCCTGCTTGGTTATGTTTAAGCTGAGGGACTCAGGAGAAGCTTCTCCACATGCCTGCACGTGGAGGTTTTATTTCCTTTTCATGTGGGACTGGGGCTCATGTTTGATTTGCACTGACCCTTCTTCCCACACAATGCCAGATCTCTATCGCCTTGGCTGTGGGCCACACGCTGTGGTTTGAAACCTGTTCCCTCAGGTAATTATCTGAGGAACATGTACGTGGAAATTGATGGTACAAACTCACAGCTGTCAGCCTGGGCTCTGAGTTTGGCTGAGCCAGAAAGGGATTCAAGGAAAACAATCAGCTTCTAAATATAAATTAAGGGTTGGGGATTTTTTTTTTTCTTCTTCTTCCTTACGGATTTTTAAGAGGCAGAAGTGAGGGAAAGGTGAAAAGTGGTTCTTCTTGATGGGACAAACCTTAGATCCCTCAAGATGTCTTAAAGTTTTGATCAAATTACTTTGTGCCTTCAGCTGTTCTCCTGCAGGACTGGGCACTCTGTCAAAGGGAAATTGCACAGAGACTGAAGCACACACTCATTGGCACGAGAGATCAAGTCATCTGCTAAAAGTATTTGGGCTTCTTTGAGAAAGTTAAAACGTTTTGCACCACTTATTGTGTTAAAGCACTACAGCAAAAAGAATCTGGTAAACCCAAACACAAAGTGCAAAATTAATAGGTGGGATATCCGCTGCTTCCCTGCCTTATTTCTCAGCTGGGCCTGCACTACATAAAACCCCGGGGCTTTCTCTTGCCATGCTTGGGTTGACTTCAATCAGTCCTTAAGATCCTTTTTCCAGTTTCCCAGCTTCTTGTATACTTTCTGCTCTGGGTGTGGGGGGAATCCACATTCAGACTCACCCAGTTGGGAGGTTGAATTTCTGGGCATGACCAAGGCAGTGCAAAAAGTTTAAAAATGAAAAGTTTTACAATGTGTCTCTCACAAACATAGCATCCAAAGGAAAAAAATCTTGCTATTTATTGAGTTATTGACTTATCAAGGGAATTCTGAAGTTTCTGCTTTGTGAGCCACAGTATCTTGAGAGTGTTCTGGTCAGTGACTGGTGAACATGTTCAAGAATTTCTGGAGGCCACTGTGATCCTGAGTCTGGGCAGAGGGGCAAGTTGATGCTTATCATTAAAAATGGAGAACAGAAGCCACCCATTTTTACATAAATACCCAGAAAAAAATGAAGCCGTAAATAATCAGACTTTATAAGCACCTGGAAGATAACAATCAAATCACTTTACAGTCAACATACATCTGCCCAGAACAAATCATGTCAAACTAATCTCATTTCCTTCTGTGATAAAATACCAGGCCCCTTGAGAAAAGAGGCACTATAGTAGTTTGCACATATCTTGATTTTGGTATGAGTTTATTCTTGTTTTTTAGTGCCTTTCTCCTGGTGAACTCAGAATGCAAAAGTGGTTCTGGAGCAGAACAGGGAGTGCTGGATGCCACAGGCTGATGTCTCCCCTTACTCCTGGCTGCAGGCTGGAGAAGCATGGGCAGGAATCTCACCAGCCTGCACATCCCAAAGGAAACCCCATCAATGCAGAGCTTCCTAACAGCTCCCAGCCTCTCTCTGGAATGTGTTTAATTTAAAAGAGAAAAAAAGAGAGGAAGAGGTGGGAACAGGAGGAGAAGAAAGGAAGAAAGATTCCAGGCCCAAGATTTATGGAGAGCCAGGTCAGTGGAAAGGGGAATTAATAACTAGGGGTTGTGGGGTTTTGTGTGTGGATGATGATAACTGGAAATTCACAAGATATAACTGGTAACAGGGGATGAACACCAAGCAACCAAACCCATCTGTGTGGCTGCAGCCAAAACTGATGCTTGCTGCTACACCAGTGAATATATATTCCTTTTTCCTCTGTCTTTTTCTAAAAAGAGATTATTTTGAGGTTGTTTAGGGGCTGGGGGTGTAATTACTTCTTCCAGTATTTTCCAATGGCAGATCTGGGAAGAAGCAGAGGCTGCTCCTGATTCTACGTGAATTGTTAATTGTTTAAGTGATCAAAACTGAAGCAATAGCAAGAGCTTCCAATAACACAATAATATGCACTAATAGCAATAAAGAAAACCACAAACAATCCATTTCACCTTTATTTCCCAATATTCCACATTCCCAAATCTTCATCTCAAACAGAAGCAAGAGCCATCTCCAGGCTGGAGCTCACAGGCTGCAGGCACTCACTTCTGGTCTCTCATCACCCCCCATTCCCACCACAGAGCCAACACCTTCTAAAACAATCTCAATCACCAGAGGATCACAAGTCCAGGGTTTTTTAGCAGTTTTAAACCCACACTGCAGCCAGGATAAAGCCTTGACTGCAGCTCAGGGGGTGAACTCTCAGACCTCTATAAATCGCTCATGAGGAATGCAAGGGCTTTACAGTCACTGATTGACTATAAATCAATTAGATGATCTAATTTCTGCCACACATGTGGAGTTCCATGAAATTACAAATGAAAAGGTGCAGGAATGATTTCTCGTTTTTAGGGAACAGAAGGCATGGATAAATCAGCCTTTTCAAAGTTTCTGCTCTGCATGAACAAAGCACACAAGGCAACAGTTTCATGTTTCATAGCACGAAACACACTCCATTCAACCATTTCACAGGTGTCACCCACCCTGAAGAACATTCCACCAACCAGGACAGACCTGACACCAAGGAGAATTTATTCCTCTCCTCTTTTTTCCCTCCTTTCTGGAGATAAGCATTTCAACCTGACCCAGCCATGGCGAGATGTTCAGACTCTTTCATCAGGAACACACCACATTCTTTTTAAATTCTGTTATGGAGGAGTCTTGTGTTTGAATGTGACAAGGAGTGTGAATTCCTGCTGAACCTGGGAACTCTGCAATGTTTTTTAATGATACCCCATTCAAGGTACAACAGCATCCTGTATCTCAAACACTGGAAAACCCATATTAAGAGCATGTCCAGCACAAATATTAGGCATGATAAAGACAGCAGAGATATGCCTGTGTTTTTTTCCTTAAGAGAGAGCAAAACCAAATCACAAAGAATTAAAAGAAAGACAGTCTAGTTTTATAGCCTGGGCTGTTGGAAGTCAGAAAGGAATCAGATTAAGACCAAATTGCTTAATTTAATATCTATGTTTCTATAAATCTCTCAGCCTTAGTATCTGAACAACCTCTAAATATTATCCTCTGAATTCCCTGTGGAACAGGAATACGTAATCCTCATTTTACATTGAGGGAAATAAAATGCCTTGAGCAAGATCACAGAGTTTGTGGCAGAAAACTGCTCTTCCACACAGCAGGCAGTGAAGCTGTGTACCTGTTTGCCATGAATGTTGCACTGTAACATCATCCTAGGGACATTGCCCTTGGCCAAATTCTTCACAGGTTCACAAAATGATTGGAGCAAGCTACAGAAAAATCCATAGAGGCTAGAAAGAGGAATAAAATCAGCTCACAGCTAAGGACATGCCTAAGCCATAGCTTGCTGGATTCAGGCCTGCAGAGTAGTCAGAAGTATTACTACACTTTTTTACTCACACTTTTCCACAGCCATCAGCTCCTGGCCACTGTCAGAGACAAGACCAAGGGCTAGATGGATATTTGATCTGATCCAACGTGGCCAACATGATCCCTGTGCCTTCACTCTCCATCTGCTTTCCTCAGCTTCAAAGATAAGGGTAGTTGATAGGGAATTTCTGTTCTTTATCTCAAACTTTTTAAGAACAGGAATCTTTGACGCGGTTCTTGTTTAACCCACCTAGGATTCTCTTGTGGAAATCAGAGCCTGGAAGTTGACAGCACAAAGAGAGAGGGATAAGATGGGTCCTTATCTCATCAAAAAGCAACAGTTGCATCTCACCACCGACCTCTTGGACCCTCACAGAAGAGTTGCTAAAATATGCAGCTTTCGAGGAGACAGCTGCTAAGGATTTAGCAGCAAGCAAATCCCATCTTAATTCTATCATGATTTTCCTGCTCTTTGGGATAAGGAAGACAGACAGAGGGATCAAGGCAAGAGTACCTGGAAAGTGTCTGCTCTAGCAGGACTAAGCCTCTGCTGCTTTTTCTAGCCCATAATGCTGGGGGCTGAGTGCCAAGTGGCACTGTGTCAAATCCTCATTGTAGGCACCTGGTGGAAGCTCCACAAGCAGCTGCTCCAGGAGGATGGGCTTGAAGACCATAAGGGATTGGGACTGTGGCCAAGCCCTAACATCACAGGGCTCCCTTTGATCTGTTTAGACAGTGCTTTCTAGACAGCAGATGATGCTGGAACAGAGCTCTCTTTGCCTATGCACAAAGTGACCCAATCCCAGAATCTAAACACATCCTGCTGGGATTCAGTTGAGGGGGAGACACTCAGGGTTTAGCATCCAGCAAAAAAACCCCTTGCTGTAAGACTGAGGAATGAACCTGCTCAGGAAGGAAATGTGGAAACACTGCAGACACGAGTTCCTGAAGGAAGAACAGTGCCTGGAGAGGCAGAGGCTGCACTCAGTGAACAAGGACAGCTTCTCCTGAGCAAAGGGAGGAACTGCAGGGAGAAGGGTCAGCCCAAGCCTTGTCTGAGCAGTGTAGGTCAGACACTGCTGTTGGAATCTTTGAGCTGCTGCAGAGTCAGGCTCAGGCACTGTAATGCTGATTAGTGCTGTGTAAGGAAACTGCAGCTCAGCTGAATAAAACAGTTTGTGGATGGCCAAAAGTGCACACAAATAAACACACGGTGCAACAGCTCCTAATACAGCAGGGATACATCACCAACTCCAGAACTGGGATGGACCAACACATGGTGATTCACCTAATGTAGAAATATGGTTTTTAATACGAGTTTGAACACATGTGGCACTTAGAGGAAAACACCACGAATAAACCTCTGGTAGTTTCTGGGCTGCAACACAGTACTGTTGTGGAGCCTCGCTGCTTCCCAGATTGCCTCAGGAAAGGAAACTGAAGCAGCAACAGTGGCATCTCAGCATTCTCAGTGAGAGACAGCCAAGAACTTTGCTGACTGCAGTTGCCATCACAATTCTTCTGGATGCTGGTGGCACCTTTCACCTGAGGGGAAGTGAAGCCAGAAGGGTCTGACGCAGGCTGCTCACGCTCGCTGCTCCCACCTCCCAGGTCTGTTTTCCGTGCTCCAGCTCTGCTCTCAGCAGGCAGTAGCAGCATCCAGCTCAGCTGGGTTCCAGTCGTCAGTGACACATTGATTGATGAGCTTCACTGAATGGTACATCAGGAGACACTGCAGAGCATGGCAGCAATTCCTGTGCGCAAAGCCAGCGCTGGAAATAAACGCTCAGCTCTCCCCATGCCAGCACTGTAACCACATTGTACAGCAGCAGCACTGCCAAATCAGCACAGACACTGGCAAACATCTCTGTGACCTGCCTGAAAGAAGTCCCTTTATGAATATGAAAATGATCTGGGCAAATGCAGACAAAGGTCGCTACAGGAAGGTTCCTTGTTCAATTACTAAAGTTGTGGGTAGTAACAGAGGAGCCAACTCCAAGCCAAGCACAAGCTCTGGCTGCTACAGAGAACAAGGCTTTCAAAGACATCAGTAGCTTTAACAACTTCTGGATGACCCCATGAGTTATTAGGCTAATCCATACTCCTTCCTAAACTGGTAAGAAAAAGAAATGCAGCCCAGCAAGGAAGGCTTGAAAGCTTGTTTGAGGGAAAACACATCAGAGTTTGCTGCAGGTAAGGGATTATCAGTCTTTCTGGGAGGCCTTGTGGGATTTCCAGACAATTTTTCCTGTAGCAGAAAGAAATGATCCAGTTTCAGTAGGAAAGGCTACAGGGAAGATTGATCCTGCATGTGTTTAGTCTTCAAAGGTTCAGTAATTTCAGCCACTTGGCTAAGTTTCCCTGCTCATGTTGTTTATCCTTCAGTGATTGTTTGGAGATGCCTTCAAAACAAAAAAATCAGAACCAGAGAGGGTGGGTCCAGCACAGACGTCTCAGAAAGGCTTCTTGTCCTCCCTGAGCAAGCTGTAAATTTACTCTTCCGTCAGTATTACACTAGGGAAGAACTCATTTTTGATAGGTCTGGTTTAGGGGTTGGCTTCTGGGGACTGCAGGGCTCAGCAGATTAGCCAGGGACTCCTTGCCTTCAAGAAACGCAGATTTTTTTTCCTTCCTTTCTTTTTCCCCTCCCTGTTTCTTTATGCTCTCACCCTCTGTTAGTGGTTTCCAGAGAAGCAGAAATCAAATCAAGGATTGCATGTAGTGTCCTTGATAAACGACAGAGCTGCTGAGCAGCTTCAGCAGACGGGGCTTGGAAGATGAAATTTAATCCAACACTGTCTCAAATTATTGAATAAATGAGGTAGCCTGGGAAACAAGCACTGTGGATGGGCTTAGCTCATAAAGAACATTTTTTTCCTTAGTGCCCAGGAGTCAAAACTCTTACAGCTGCTTTGAGAATGCTGGCTTGTCTCTGAAATATTCTGGACTCGCCCACAGTATGTGCCAGCCCCCAGAAGTGGTTGCTGACATCATATGAAATTAAAATTATAAACCATGTTCCCAGCAGCATTGAAAGATCATTAGTTAGACACCAGCTCATTTCTTAGAGATATTAATAGCTGTATTTCTTTGGAAAGCTCCAGATCCAGAAGTTTGTACAGGAGACACCTTTTTTTTCATGGATGTCAGCATGCAAATTTATCCTGGTTTTGAATTAGCACTGCAAGACAGATTAATTTGGAGTTTAAGGGGGTTTTAACATGACAATCAAATGAACAAGGATTCCCATGCCACATTCACTGTTATGATCTATTTGACAGAAACACTCAAATACCCATTAATACTCCAGACCTGGAGCTCAGTGACCATCTCAGGAGGCTTCTCTTTGCAGGAGGATCTGCTCCTATCCCTGGATCCACAGCCCCATCCCAGCTCTCCAGTTGAGAGCTGGCTCTGTGGGGCACCCACATCCCACGCCTGCAGCCCATTTCCAAGTGGAAAAGCTTCTCCCCAGGCCTCCTACTGTGATGTCCATGCCTGGGCTGACAGTTTCACTCTTCCTCCTCCATCATAGGTGGCTTTCCCTGGGTTTAGAGGGAACTCTCCTGCATCCCAACAGTGAGATAAAGATGAAAGAAAAGAAGTGTCTCAGGCTTTTATCTTCTCCCACTGCCTCTCACCAAGGTACCTCAGTCATGGCCTGGGGCTATGATGCAGAGTGAGGACACAAAGCAAAAAAAAACCCAAAACTATAAGAAATAAAGAAACAAAACACTGAGAACAATATAAAAAGAAATTACAAAGAGCATCTTGCATTTGTTGATCTTTCCTAAGGTTCATTGACTTCAGAGTTTCCTGCATGTAGGCTGAAAATAACACAATTTTTGTAATTTATCTTAGTCACTCAGCATAGGGCCTCTGTTCTCAGCCTGTACTTCAAATCTGTTCAGCAATGTATACCACATGAGTCAACTGTGTGGAGTAGCAGGCACTTCCCTGGAGAGCCTGAGTGTGTGTTTTGGGCTAAGAGTCACCAGGATATTTAAATAACTTGGTAAGTATGCACAAACATCAGTAATTCTAGTGTAGCCATAAAAACTGCACAGTATGGAAACATACAGAAAATGAAAATTGGTACCACAGACAGCCATAAAACCTTGAGCTGGCCACGAGTTTGACTTTAGGAGACCAAAGATATCTCTAAAAAAACCCATTAGCTCGTTGGAATAAACTTTGCTACTAACCACAGGGAATGTTACAGCTCAACTCTTACCCCATGGTTTTTATTTTAATGCTGAGTTAGACCAGGTGTAACCTTCCCTAAATTATTAAAGAACTGCTCACCAAGTGCTACTATAGTGGTTTCCTATAATTCCCTTTTTCAGTTTTATTTTTTCCCTCCTCTCCTTTCACATAGCATGTCCTGGCTATGCAGCCTGTACTGCCTACAGATCACCAAGTTCCTTTTGTACAGATCATTTCTCTGCACTGACACTTAAAAATAGCACATTTAGAGAAGCATCAAAGCTATTACTTCAGAGTTGCAACTCTAAAATTCAGCTGCTTCTATATTCAACCCCAGCTGCTGGAGCACATTCCTTTCTTCACAAGCCAAATTAAAACCCCAACAAGAGCAATTTTAATGTTGGTCAGATGGGTTGAGGCCTTGTGAAAAGACCTTCCTCTTGTTGTGTTGCCACAATGCTTTTGAAAACAAGACTGCAGAAGGAAAATGTCTTTGCAGGCTTTAATCTCCAAGTGTCATCTCTCAGTAAAGTCTAACCCAAATCTACCCCTCAACAGCCCTGACCCTCTCCCAAATCTAAGCTGGAGGTGGCCACGGCCCTTTTATAGAGATTTCAAATTCTGACTCCCTCCTGCCCCATTTTGTTTCTCCACGCTGGGAACAGGAGGTCACACACTAAAAGAACTTGTGACTGGTGGTGACTTAGAAGCTTTATAAATTCAGGGTTACACTCAGCACTTGAAAGTGCCAACTCCAAGACCCTTCTCAAAAATTCCTTTGCTAAATGGAACCGTGGGGGAAGTTTGGGATGGGTAGCATTTCATCTCATGAGAGCGTCTGGCTAAAACCAACATCAAAGCTGACCATTTTGCCAAAAGCACTGGGAAGACTAAGTCACTGCAAAAATAAAGATTAAATCTCAGATTTAATCTTGAGGTGAGAAATGAAACCTCTGCACGGCACCAGTCAGTGATCCAGCCTCATGAGGAAAAGTTGTCTCCAGCCCAGCCCGTTTTGCCCTGGTGTGGCTGACAGGAACCTGTTGTGGGGCTGGGAATGCCTTCAGACCCCCATCCCTCACTGGCACACCCAAATCCCACAGAACCCAGTGCTGGCCAATGCAGGAATGCCAGGGAGGGCTTCCATGCCTCACTTCAGAGAGGGAGGCAGTGGGAAAGGACCCTTCACTAATTCCTATGAAGAAGAAAGTCGAGCAGATTTCACTGTCTCCATTCAAAGGTCACTTTTTACTGCTGGCTGCCGTAGGAAGAAGCTCCATGAGGAAAGCTCCACACAACATTTCTCCTGGACACCTTCATTCCTGCCCAGGCACAGGAATAGGGCTGCCCCAAAAGCAGGATTTCTCCCCAGCTCCCATCTGACCTGCTCTACCACCAGGGCTTCCTGTGCCACCATTTCTGTAAATGCAGGACAGGAAGAACAATGCCATCCTTTGCAGTAAAGCACTTCACACAAAATACCAGGTACAAATTAGGTATTTTTAGCATAATTCAGACCTGCTGACAAAGACTGCACTTTTACCATGATGGATGCATGGTTGGGTGTGTGGTGCAGACATTCTTAAGCAAGCCACTTGCAAAGTCCACAAACCCATCTGCATCCAATTTGATGCTTGCACTTATCCAAGGCTATTTATACATCATGGCATTCTTAACCTCAGTGGCTTTGCAGCTCCCCACATCTTTCAATCACGTAATTGAAATGATGAAATGGTCCCTGCTGTACTTATTTCATGATACCATTATTGTGACTGCACAATGCAAATACCTGATGCTGGTGGAGCTTTGAGAAGTGGCCTGTGAACACCAGGCAGCAGCAATGCTCCAACCAAAGTCATCTCTTGTTGCCATTCACACTCTGAGTGACAAATGCACAGAGCCATAAATGAGGTGCACAGCAACCTCGATTCAATTAAAGGCAAAGAGCTCTGCAATAGCTTTTCAGTGCTGACAGCCTGGTGATAATGAAGCTTAGTTATTCATTGTGCTGTGAAATGCAAAGCAGAACATCTAACCTGGAGGAGGGAAAGGATAATGTTTGTCTAATTTATCATGTTTCCAACTGACAAATAACTTCAGCCCATAAAAATGAAAAGGAAGTGAAACTTTAATCCTCTCTCCTTTCCTGCTCAGTGGAACGTTTTTAAAGCATGCATTTGCATTCTGGACCACGGATCCCCGATCCTCCTAAAGGCTGCTGTGTATTAGTGGTTTCACACACTGCCCCAGTCCTATTCCAACAGATTCCAGCCATTAGGCAAGAAGAAATGGGCATTTGGGAGGAAGGGAGACACAGGAAATAGTCTTGAAAGCAAAAGAGACTGAGATTTTATCCCACTTCATAATGTAGCAGAGAAAGGAATTAAACACACTGACCACATAATCAAGAGGAGTTTAAAAAACCCCACCTCTTAAGCAAGAGCATTTGTATCACATAACCTTGGGACACAGCCGACATGTCTATGTTTGGTCTGGTCTCCCTGGGTTGCCTGTGATCAATGGACAGAGGAGTGAAATCACCTTCTGGATCTTTATCAGCTCCTGTTCTGAACAGACCCTTGAGGAATCCTTTCCTCCAGCTCTGATTAGAAGGGGAGCCTTGTTAGACAAGGCTGAGCTCTCAGGAATCCTGGAGAGAGGGGCCAGGAGTGCCCATGCAGAGGCTGAAATGCTGGGGCAGCCACGCTGCAGCTCCCAGCAGGGCAGCAGTGGCACACGAGTGTTTGAGCAGCTGGGGTTGGAGCTCACTCCAGTCTGAGGAGCCCAGAGGGGCACAAGGGGAGCTCCAAGGTGGCAATGCCAGTGCTCACTCAGCACCAACATCCATCATTCCTGGGGTTCAGCACAAGACACTGCTCAGATCTGAGCTCCTTGAGCCTTCCACGAGGGCAACACTCCCCTGTAAACACAGATCCCTGCTGTTAACCTGCAGACAAGGATCATTCCTGGATCTCCTACAACGTCCTGTGCATTTCTCATCATGAATTCAAAGCATTTCTTTCTTGTTTGCAGGTAGCCTACCATGATCTGTGGAGGATCTCAAGGATAACTGAATTAACGTCTTCAAACCACAGCTGAGAAACTGAACTCCCATACACCAACTGTATTTTTTCACTTACGTATTTTTCTGTTAAATTACTGTGTCTGCCACTTACTGAACAGCTGGTTCCAACCCTGCCATGTGAAAACAGCTAAATAAAGTCGGACATACAATTGGGAACTGTGTCTAAACAGAGCAGAGATTTTCCACAACCATGTAAGATGAGGGATCTCTCTCAGCTTCATCATCACAGACCAGCAAATGTCACAGAGGATCTTCTAGGAGGCACAAGGCACAGACTGAGACCAACCACTGGCTCTTCTGAGTCACTGTCTACCAGCTTAACCCAAAAGGCTGAACCATGCAGTGGATTTGTCCAATTAACCTCTGCAGAGTCAGAAGTGATGACCTACAAACAAACACTACAAGCCCACAGGCGTAAAAAGCAGCTTAAAATCCCATGCAACCTCCAACAATACTGAATTCTCCTGGCTGACCCATGCAGTGGCCTCACCTAGGAGAAAAAACACTGCAAATTGCATGAAAAGGGGGCCACAGTCTGTGCTGCAGCCTTGAGCTCTGCCAGACAGTGGTCAGAGGAAATTAAAAAAGCTTAAATGAGTAACCAACCCCCAGGTTGCTCACGCCACTGTGGCCAGAACGGAAATTTTCATGAGCCTGTAGAGGGTGGGGAACGGGGATTCACAACAGACTGGAACAACACGAGGGAAGAGATGAAATTAAAGCCTGATCTCAATCGGGGTACGTCTAGCCCAGAAAATGCCACTAGGACTTCCTCCAGAAATGAAAGGCAAGGAGGAAGAACTGCTAGGAGTGGAACATTATTAAATCATTTCTGGCAGCATTTTGGAAATCATTACTTGAATGTTGGCACTTTTCTACCTCTGCTCACGATTCTGGTAGAGGTTTTTGGAGCCCGTGGGCTCTATCTGGAGCTTATTGCTTCTGTCGCCTGACGTTTGCTCAGTCAGCAAGCCAGCTGGAAGGTGGGCACATCCACCCACACTCTTAATCTGAAGTGACTCTACCTTACTGGTCAAATATGTGCCTAATTTTCTCTCTCTGCAAGAGCAAATCTTGTTAGAGGGATTTGTACCATTTCTGCTGCTCTCACTCTTTATCAATAGGTCAGGCACTTCATGAACACTGGTAGCTGAGCTAAGATCTAATCAGCTTCCCTCCTGTGTTAATGTTGATCTGACTTCTGAGGTCTTCAAAGGCTTAGAGTATGAAGAAAAAAATATTTCTGTTAAAAAGAATATTCAACCTCCATGTCTGAAAAGCTTCACGTAGCTTTCCTTTTTCAGCACAACAGCGGTGCAGGGCATCCATAGCCAGAGCTACAACTCAGGGTGGACTGAAAATACCTGCAGCAAAGGACGTCACTCCCAACACCCCCAGCATCCAGACCAGATGTGCTGCTTGTCCTACCTCCAAGTCCAGGTGCCATGAGACACATATGAGACAAATGCGTTAGAGAGAAGAGGGACTGTCTAGACAAAAAAATACTGAGGAAAAAGAGTACCAGGACTGGGATCACTATACCAGAAGACAGTGACCTTCCTGAAGCTCCAGGCTCCATCCCAGCCCCTTCCCACAGCTGGAAGCAGCAGGTCAGCAGCTTTGAGAGCAGAAGGGAGGAGGTGCTGCAGGGTGCACAGTGGGAGATGACAGCCATCTCCCTCATGTCCACGGTGGGGCTGGGCACGTGTGTGGGTGGGTCCCAGGTCAACCCAATGACATCAGCTCCTTCCCCAGCCCCTGCTGGCCCTGTTCCCTGCAGCTGGAGCTGGGAGCTGAGGCTGGGGCTGGGGTTGGCCAGCAGCTCCCTCCCGGCACACCCCACTGCCAGTCCCACGGCCCCACAGCCACTGCCATGGTGTCTGGGACATGTCTGGGACACATTTGGGACACCTGTGGCTGGGACACCACGAATGGGCTACACCTGGGCACCAGGCACATCCTGCTGGAGCAGCTCTCAGAGCAAGCTCCCCACTCAACCCAAAATGCAACTGTAGGCAAGGCTGGGAACAAGACAGAGGAGCAAAGGGAGAGAAACCACACATACCTATAACCTATTTAGCAACTGCTGAATAAGCTGTTCTGTACACATTGCCCAACAGAGAGGAATAGAGGCTCTTGTGAGTGTAACTCAATAAATTTGAAGGGAGGGAATGCCAACACACACTTCCAACTCCAACCGCTAAATAAGGAAACATACGTGGAAATTACAGATGAACAAATTCTAAACAGACCTAGGGGAGTTTTCTCCTTTTCATCCAAAAAGCAATAAATGTCACAGAACTGAGCAGCAAATCATTCAAAACAATGTAGCTTACCAAGCACGCTGTCAAAGCAAAAAATTCTGAGTCACTTAAACAACTGGATGCTATTTCAGGAGGGTTTTTTTTTTAAAGGCTCATGAAGTGCAAGTGGCTCAAATTCTCCTTTTGTACTTGCTAACAATGGGCGTGTTTCTTGGCCAGAGCTGATCTGAAGAGGTCTGATTTTTGTTTTTTATTTCGTTCTGAAATGCCTCCCTGACCTCCAGCCATGGGGCCAGGACCTCGGGAAGCCATCTGCCCAGCCTCTCATCCCAAAGCAGGATCAGCTCAGCCCTTATCACTCCTGACATGTTTGCCTAAGTGGTTCTTAAAGATTTCCAACACTGGAGGCTCCACAACCACTTCAGGCAATCTTGTGTGTGTTTTATATAAATCAGCGGCTCATCTCAAATTGAATGCTACATTTAATTTTGCTCACTTAGGTCCAAAAAAAACGTTTGAAACATGCATGCTAATGTTGAAAGATTGGAAAGCACATGGCCACAAGTGCCCGCCGCCTACACCGCTGTCCCAGCACATCCCAGGAATGCGCAAGCACTTACACCCACTGCTGCAAACCAAAAACCAAGCCCAAGCACTCTGAGACGTGTTCAGGGCAGGCAGATACACAGTTATTGAAAGCACCTTTATGTTAGTGATCAGAAACCATTCAGAGGTTTAAGCATCCAAAGCCACAATTACAGAGCAATTTCCCCTCTGCTGAGGAGGCTACAGCACCAGGGACCACCACATTTTCCAGGGTATCAACCTTCCTCGAAGCTTTTATCTCATTCCACAGAAATGTTCGCATTTTTACCACACTGGGAACATCAATTATAGTCTGCAGTTTGAGCTGGGATCTTGCAAATATTCCATCTGCTTGCTTTGCACTGAGAGTCACACATCCATTGTACCAGTTCCTTAAACATGTAATTCCTTTATCTGCGTGGTTCAGCAGTTGGTTTTCCAGGATTTCCAGTTATCGTCAGGTCACTGACAAAGCAATGACTTCCTTTACTTGCAATTTTCTTTTGATCCTTGTGGTTCAGTCCCTGTGGATCAGCACCTCTCCTCTGCCATCTCCAGACAGCCTCGGGGAGACTTTCCTGGACTCTGGACCCTCCCACCTCAGGCTGGAGCTGCTAAAGCTCTTGTTTCTTTAAAAAGGGCGACACTAGTGTATGGGCTTGGCCATTTTTCTTCTAATGCCTAAAGGATTTTTTCTGCTTTTCTCCTAAATATTTCTTACACTGTTCCCTACATTCACAAGTATTAGCATGCACACTTGTGATGCTTTAGGTGATAGTTTAGCTTGGTTTCATGGTGTTTAGGTAGACTAAACACCCCTGAAACCACGTAGAGTTAGAGACCAAACACCCTGTTTTCGTGGGCCCTCAAGGTCTCCTAGTAGGACAGATTTTGTAAACTAGAAGTGAGCCCACCCAGGCCCCTTATTGGGCCCTCCTGGTAGATCTGCTAATGAGTAGAGTCTTTAATTGTACACTCGATTGGGGGGACGGGGCTTTTGTGGCGCGTTCTACCTGGACGGCAGAAGCCATGGAATGGGATCCTATTAAAATACCGAGGGAAATGACCCCCAACCCTCTAACCGTGTCTGAGCCTTTATTTCCTAAGACCAGAAAAAGGCATCACTTCCTATTATTTATTATTATTTACTGTTTTTATCTAAATCAAACAGTTTCTGTCAAACTCTAATTAGGTTTAATCAATTTCCTTTGAAGCTTATAATTTTTGTTGTTTCATGTATTTGGTCAAAACGTACAGAGCATATAATTAAAACAAACACAGCAACTGGAATTATGGGAAGCACTTCCAGACCCACCATGTCAGAAGTTCTAAACGCCCTGTAGAAAGTACTTTTCACCAGCTGGGAGTTTTTTCCCCAAATTCTCAACATATTTGGCAATTTACTTTAATGTTATTCCTTACCACCTTGATTATGGGGTTTTTTTTGCTTTTATTTGGTTTACCTTGTATTTGGATTATATTCAATTACACACACAATACATTTTGGGTAACTCACTGAATGGGTTTATAGAGAAAAATCCTACTTCAGTTCCTCCTCATTGGTTTATTCGGTTGCTTCCACCATAACCCCAGCTCAAGTTCCAATCTGACAGCAGATTTTTTCTATTTAATGTAATATACCATTTGAAGTGAACATTTCTTTCTAATTGTAAAAACACGTTCTCATGGTTAGAGTAACAGTTGTGACAAACTAGAACCTCTTGGCTGACAAACTAATTCTGTAGGTTTCTATTTACATCCTTTCGTAGAGTTTGCTGATTTATAACTTCCAGCCAGGAATGAAATGTGCTTGTAACTAAAAGTGTTGATTAAATCATTGCCTGATATTAATCAAAAGAAAATGCAGTGTGAGGTGCAAGTCATTTAAAGGATGACATAAATCTGCCACTTATTAAAGTTTAGTTCCTCCAGTGATCCAGTAAGATGAGCTTAAGTTAAACAAGGAAGGTGTGACTTCCAGAAGTCCTCAGTCTCTGTATCCCAGTGAATTTGGGCAGAGCTGCATACGCTCAGCAATCTCTGAAAAGCCAGGCAACGAACCAGAAACAACGAAAACCACTGAATTTCATGCCAAAG
This sequence comes from Eopsaltria australis, assembly GCA_034509425.1. NCBI lineage: Eukaryota > Metazoa > Chordata > Aves > Passeriformes > Petroicidae > Eopsaltria > Eopsaltria australis. The sequence continues at coordinate 1,021,300 of JAVTVJ010000394.1, forward strand.
GGGGACTCATCCTTTCCTGTAAAGTTTTGCTGCTCTCAATCTGGGACCAAATTATGGATTGCAAACGACTTCTCCTCCACACCCCCTTAAAGAAAAAAAAAAGTAAAATCTTTGTCTCTCTCTGAGAAAGAGCTCAATGAAGCAGGAAAGCACCGCCTGCCAAGTCTCAGATGAAAGAGGAACTGCACATCCAAGAGCGACCCAGGCAGACGATCCAGGAGGGAATAAGTGATGGCTGTTCTTCCATGCACGGCAGTTCCATGGTGTATTGCACTTCCAGCTGCTCCTGGTGTGCAACAGGCTGTCACTTCCCAGCTGGCTTCCGATCCATCTGCGCGGGAACGAGGGCAGCCGGCGGGAGCTGGCACGGGGCAGGATGGATCCTGTTCTTCTGCAGACATTACACACAGCTGGGAGGGTAATTTAGAGCCTTTCTACAAAGAGCTGTGATGGGAAGGTAACTGTTTTTCCTTCCATGCCAGATGAAAATCTAAGCTTCCTGTGAAACCTGCTGAATCAAAGTGGAATAAGAGAAAGGAGCGATAGAATGGCCAGACTTGCACAGGGGATTTCCTTGTCCTTGGGCAAGCAGAGGGAACTGGCAGAACAGTCCTCCTGAGCAGCTTCCACATAGGCTGTATTTATTTCAGGCATCTGGATTTGTGGGATGTACATTCAGAAACAGGGCAAGGACAGCTTGAAAACAAAGGTGCTGAAAAAAAAAAAAAAGACCACCAATCCAATCCAAGCTGTGATAGGAGGGGAAAAATATGGAATGGAAAAAATCCACCCTGCTCTATGGCTGGTGCACAAGATATACCTGAACTACATCTCCTGGATTAAGCTTTGAATATCCTTGTGATTCAAAGTACTTGATCTGGGTCTGCCCCAAATCACAATGAGGACACTCAGGAATTGTGACATTTCCATCAAGCAGCTGCCACTCAATGGCTCCTCCAGCACACAGTTGCTCTCTTTTGTCATACAACACCTAAGGCAGCACCGTTTTGCTGAAAAATACATAAGCAACACTTGGTAAGGCCCAAAATTTAGGACTTTGGGTTACCTAAGGTTACACAGATTTCCTTCTGCATAAGAATATGACAGTCGTGTTATAACGGGCTAAAGAAACTGGTACGTAGGAAAGAGAAAGAGATAAAATGTGATAGAGGAGGCAAACACTGTCAAAGTGTCACACACAAAGAAGTCCTGCCTGAAAAGTTTTTAACATCTGTACTCAGGAAGGCATTGAGGGCCAGCAACGCCCTTGGTTTGGTCTGGCTTACCTTATGAAGGAAGGAGGGGTTCAGATACACCCCAGGAACTGTGCTAAGGCTGCTGAGATGAACGGAGGGGATGGGAGGGAAGAAGCAATAGCTCAGGTTGTCACCTGCTACATGAGATTCCGGTCACAGCAAATAACAGAATCTCTTCTCTCTTCCACACAAAGAACTTAACACACAAAATATCACTTTAAGAAGTCAGTCAGACCCGTGGCACAGGATTCCTGGGATCCCAGCTTCCTTAGAAGCCAATAGCTGCTGTGTGTGGAAGTGTACAGGACAAGCACAAAGCAATAGTTGACCTGGAAACCCTCCCAGACTCCAGTGGTTTGTGGTTCAGCAGCTTCCCTGGACTGTGCTCAGCAGCACAGAGCAGCCCATCCTCCCACCCAAGCACCTGCTCCCAGTTCCCTGCAGAGACAAGAGCGTTCTTCTGCACTGGTTACACTTCATTCACTCCTTGACAGCACTTTCAGTCAAAGCAACTGAATGTCTTGTGGAATTCTTAATGAAAAAGAAATGTTTGCAGCCTGGGATAGCAGATGAGAAGCACCAGTGTGCCAGGTACCCAGCTCCACCCTCTAAAGAGGTGGCAACAAGGCAGCGTTCCCTCCTCAGCCCCACCTTAGCATTGCAGAGACTCCCTGGAGGAGGAGGGAGAGCAAATGGCTCTTGCTGGAGAGACAGATGGGGAAACAGAACCCAGAGAGGAAAGGAAACAGCTTAAAAACTTCTCATCTGACGATTTTTTGGGCAGAGATTCAGGATACTAAATTTGGGCTATGGATTAGGGATGTTGCTACACATCTTTAAAAAAAGGAAAAAAACCCAAACCCTGAGGCAGAAGCCAGGAGTCCAATCACTCCAAAATTCCAATGAGTCAGACATTGGGTGAGATGACACTAAGGCACAGCAAGGCAGGGGTGAACATGTGTTAGGGGAGGAGGAACTCCCCGGTGTGACTTGCTGAGCAGCCAACGCTATCGAGCACTGTGGTGTTCCTAATCTTCACAATTCAGAATCATGCTGGCCATAATTACATCCATCAGATGTTTAGGAGCTTTCTGATCTTATCAGCAGATCTGAAGAGCTCTTGAGGAGACCTTAAGGACTCAAGAAAGGAATGTACAGCTTTTTCTCCCTTTGAGCAGTAGATTGAAAATGCCCTGGAGAACATCAATGAGGACTCTATAGCATGTCTTGGAAGTTAATCACCAAAAAAAAAAAAAAAAAAAAGTGGGAAATATTTAAGGAACAGCTAGAGCAACTAAAACTGAAATCCAAGCAGGTTTAGGAGTCAAAATGAAGGCAGAACTCCACCAGACTCAATGGATGCAGAGCTATAGCACAAATTTACACAGATTACACATATCTACCATACTGAAGGTATCTACAGCCAGGCTTATCACAGGAGCAAAGGGGAGTTCTGAGGGAAGGGAGGCAATAGCCAAGAACAAAAGTTGCAGTCCTGAGCACTGAACACTCGTTCTGCAGGTGCTGCAGCAGCAGAGCCTCTGGAGGGTCTGTTTGGTTGGACTTGATGAACTCAGAGGTCTTTTCCAACCTTAACATTTCTACAGGGGAAGCCAGTCAGCAACAGAGGCAGAGGTCAGCTGCACGGGCCAGGCAGAAATTTGATGCCTGGGAAATGAACCCAAGGCAATGAAGGATCTGTGCTTACATGGTTTGCTTGGGAGTGTGCACAAAGAGCACTGACCAGGAGAAGAATCACCGAGAACTGAAACACAACCAAGACGCTTCCAGCTCTGGTAGAGGGGAGAACCCAGCCCCACAGGGTGAGAAATGGCTCAGTTTCTACTGACATCTACTGACTGCTCAGTTCAAGGTGCTCGCAGGCTCTGGATCACACCCCACACGAAGCAAATCACTTGACACCTTCAAGGAGGGATGTTTGATACAGAAATCCAGCAGTACAGGGAGAATCAGGTGCCTCACCCCGATGAAAACTCTTAAAGGAAGACACTGAAGAGCTAAACCAGCCTCTACTCCCACACTGCACTCATCCACAGCACCAGAGCACCCTTCAGGAGCAGCTTCAGTGGCAGGAGTGTCCCTGACTTGCTTTGGTTTTATTATTCTACTCCCAGGCACACAGGAAGTGCCTTCTTGATCAGTGACTGCACTCAACACAAGGAACCCCCACTTCACATCCCATCATTTCTGCATTCCCAAGAGATTCTCCCTGAGGCACTGAGAAATGCCAGAGGAGCACTGGTTTGCTCCCATTTGTGGTATCCTTGTCTTGCACTAAGGAGTGCAAAGCCTCCCCGGGGCCTTTCCCAGTCCCTGTGTGCTCACCTGAGTTCTCCCCAGTGCAGATGATCCAGTCAGGGAAGGCAGAGCAGTGCATGGCCCCTGTGGCTGGCATTGCAGCCTGGCTTCGTCAAGTCCTCTCAGCATCCAAAAAGTTTTATAAATGCTAAAATCAGAGGTGATCTCATGGACAAAGGAGATCATCTAATTGAGTTTGAGACCAACAGGCATGCTTCTGAATAATCAGGGGATGTAACGTGAAAGCAGCCAGCAGACTCTTAGCTAAAATTACGATGTATGGAACTTATCAAGCCAAGTACCTTTTTACTAATAATTTTCCCCTATCTTAATTCAGGCTGATAATTTGCAATTACAGTTGTAAAGGGCTCCAAGTGAAAAGCCCTTTTATCAGATGTTTCTGCTGTTAGTCGACTTTTCAAGAGGGAATCAGATCCAGATGAAGGCTCACAAAAGTCCAAATCAATCAGCCTTTGACAAGAATTGTAGCCCTCCAGCAAATCCAAATAAAGCATCTTGATTTAGGAAGACATGAATGCAATTAACTGAGGAATCCACATTAATTTATTTCCCTTTGTAAATATTGTTTATTTCCTTAACAGGTTACAAAAATGGTGACACACTGAAAACTCAACAATTCTAATCACTGGGCTAACAAGAACTAAGTGATTCCAGGTCCCCCAAAGGGAACTCAGCTACTCTCAGATACCCAAGTACTGATTGTCTTTGTCAGAGAAGTATTGGCTAACATTTGTTAACCCATAAAAACCACTGTCTGAAAGGGGCATTGAAAGTAAAATCCTTGGCCCTCTAAAGTTTACATTTTTCCTATGTGAAGCATGCTGGCTCTTTGATTAGCAGCCAAGAGAATGGACTCAACTCCATTCCAAGTCTTAAAAAATTGTATGAAACAAAACATTAGTGAAGTGATTTTCCCTTGTTTTAATGTGGTTTTCAACATTAGGTTTATTGTTTTGTGGTTTTCTGCATGGAAAGCATATGCTTGCAATATGTTTACAATATTCTGGGGGTTTAAAGCTACAGCGTAGTCATTTAAAGAAAAAAAAAAAGAGAAAACCCTGCAGATTGAGGAATACTCTAATGAAACAACATCTGATGTTTTCATTTGCTAAGCCCCTTTGGAAAAGGTACACTATTGGTAAAACAGATTCAGTGTTTTTGGCTGCCGGATCCAATTATCTCAGACATTATTTTTGACTTCCTGTTGCAGGAGTGTTCTGGTTCTCTGACACTTTGCAGTGTTCACTGGTCCACCTGCTAGAAGGTGCCATCCTTTTAGGTCTCTGTTTATTCAATTAAATATCCAACTCATTGCTGCTTAAATACACAGACTGTGGAAGTGCCCTTTAGGGCTGAAGTGACCCCACGTGTCTGGCCAGCAGCAGTGGGGGATGCTCAGCACATCACCAAACCCAGCCCCAGAACCTCACTCCAAAGTGTCAGGGTGGTAACAAAGGGGAAAATATCAAGTGACTGAAGGACGTTGGGGCACAGACAGAATCAACAACTGGCCCACAAAAGGAGGCAGGATGGAGGGGCAGGAAGGAAGAATAAGCCAGTAAATCCTAAAATACTGAATCCAGAGGTGAAGGAAGGAGAACAGCTCCTGGAGGAGCAGTTACCTGATCTTAGCACCACAGTGTGATGGCAATCACAGGGAGGCTGGGAGGCACACAGGAGGAGCAGGTAACACCTGTCCACCTGTAGTTTGGGTTGTCTGGACAGGCTGAGGTGGCCACGCCCATGTCCACGGTCTGCCAAAGGAGGTGGCTGTGCTCAGGGTCTGCCAAAGCCAGACACCAAACCCATGGTATAAAGCTGGTGCCTGGCTGGGAAATTTGGCTGCAGGCAGCCTGAAATCTGCCAGGAGAGCAGTGTAAGTGGGTCTTAAACACAAAACAGAGGTGGTCACATAAAATGGATGTAGCACTTGATTCACCAAACCCATGCAAAGCTGTGGAGTGAGAGTCAACCTTCTCTCCAACGTGAGCATATGAAGCAGAGCAAGAGGGTTCCTCGACATCTTAATGTCCTCCAAGCTCTGATCTGAGAGAAGAAGAGAAGAGAAACTGCTGACATGACTCTTTGTGCAGTCACACACCCTTCCCTCACACCTCCCCCAGATAGCCTGGCTCCAAGGACTAGCGTCAGAAGAGGAAAGAAGCATTTAATTTTATAATTCCTACTTAAATGATTCACGAGGTGCTTTTGCAAATTGCAGGAGAACACCCTATGAATCAGTCAGTGACAGAAATAAATTGCATTAATCCATAGTAGTAATATGCTCAGAGTGCTAGAGTTTCAGTAGGAATGAGCTCATTTGTTAAGCTCCCCACTCCAAGCATGTAGGATGGCTTTGTGCCCTAACATTGTCCCACAAGACAAAAGCCCACTTTCCTGCTGGAAGGGACCCCAACTTGCACACCAGATCTTTGTCTTCCATTTCAGACATTGCTGAGTGGCATCCTATCCTTCCACTGCCTTCTCTCATCTTCTGCGTGCCAACACCAATCTCTCACCTACTAATTGTGGCCTCCTCACATCACAAACACTGAATTAGTCAGCAGAAATGGGCTGAGATCCAAACTCCATCTCCAAAAGAAGTGGCCACAGCTACACAGGGAACTCAAGCACTTCAGGATGAAAAGAACCAAACCAGTGCCTCTAAAGGTGAGGGTGAATTCTTCTAAAGGCGATGCAAAATTCAAGAGCAAGACAAATGACAACAAGCATCAGAGAAATCTGAAATCTGGGGCTCTGTGCACACAGATTGCTTGCAATGCTCCTCAGGCAGCATCACTTTACTCAAGAGCTGAGCCCAAGAGCTGAGTCCAAAGAGCACTGCAAGGTAAGAACTACACACACAGCCATGCCACGGACACCAGGGACATTGGACCATCATCTTTGTTTCAAACACTTCCCATCAACTCCAAGTGATTAAAAAAAAATAACAAGTCCACCAGAAAATCTGAAATTAGAAAGAAAAAAAACCCCACAAACACTTTTACAATGATAATAAAGGTGCAAGAAGTCCTGATGCTATGCCTTCAGCCTTGCTAGCCCATTTCCATTTAAGATTTTTTGTGGAGGGACTGGTAACTGCAAGAAACAACACTGGCAACCTGAATGCAAGTGCTGCTTCCAAATCCTCTGAAGCATGACTTGACACTGAAGAACTTGCACCTTTATTTCCAACAGCAGCTTCATTTTAGAGAACTGCTGGAAAATCTGTGATCATGTCTATGAAAAATTACAGTAACTATTATGAACACATTGCCAAATGAAATGATGGTCTCAGGCCAGTTTCACAGTCCTCTCCTCTGCCATGGCTGCACGTTAGGGATGGGGCAGCCAGTCTGTCTCTCTACTACATTTTCTCTATCTGCTGCAGCTGGAAAAGCATAGGGTGACCTGAATTTCCCCCCTTCCAGTTTGTTGTGGGGATAGTCACAGCCTAATCACAAATAAAAAGCCCAGAACGGTCCTTTCAGGTATCTAATTTCTGATGCACTGAGTATTCTGTAGTTACTGCTGCAATAAAATCTGGTTTTAGACAAGCAGACAACCAAATGCAGGGAAGAATACATACAGCTGAGTGGTCATACAATGCTCTTTTGTGAGGACTAACTTGCAATTTAAAGAAAATATCACTGTTTTATGAACTGTTTTGGACAGTCCACCATAAACTGGGATTGGTTCCCCTTTTCCCTGGTGTCTCCACAGCATCAGGTCTGTATTAGAGCAGGGGGCCAGGTGGGATGTGCAGCCTCTGCATCCTGCACTCCATGGCTGGGCTCAAGAACTGCCTCCTAGCAGAGACTACATCAGTTTGACAACTGAAAGCAACACTTCAAGCAATGATTAGGATCCACTCACATTATTAAAATGGAGAATTTGAGAAACGTTCCTGTTTCCACGTTTTTCACACTGTATGGTTTCAGAACCCGCTTCCCTCGTGTGTTCTGGGTGACAGCTCCCAGCCTGTCTCACTGAACTGGTTCTTGATGTGCTGGGAAAATGTGGGAGTGCTGGGGATGTAAAGGATACCACATTCTGTATTACACACACGTCTTGGTGGAGGAAAAACATTTCTCTTGGTAGAACATTTTTCAGAGAAAAAATGTTCTATGAAGTCCAAGTCTGAGAGAAATGTTGCATGATGTTTTTTTGAGAACACAGGCCCTAAATTTGGGGTGAAATCTGACCTTAGATTCTTCCTTTGTGTCTGCATTTTCTTTTGACTCGGTGGACTATTTTCTCCCTTTTGCTGGGCAAGGGTTTTTTAGTTAGATTTTCAAATGTTGCTCAGCTTTTGATATTAAAGTGCCAAAGAATCCAGCATTTCTTTAGTAAAGCAGTTCTACATACAGAGATCAGGTTTACAAACTTAGAACAACTTCTGAAATGTGTTAAAGTTACATTCCAGATAAAAGCTGTGGCTAAAAGTCTGATCCTTAGACCACTAGAGGTCCACAGAGCTGTTTCTGCTAAAGAAGCAAAAAATGCACAATAGTTTTTACTCCTCTGACCTTGAAAGTTTCAAGCGTCTCATTTTAAGGGTTGAACTTCTCTCCACACATTTGGTTTGCTGGATTATTGCAGGTCAAGGCTGGAAAAGCCTCTTCCTTTTTTGGGTCTATCATTGGGATAAACTCAACCACGAACAAGTTTGCTGCTGACACCTACGGCAATAAAACTGAGGAAGAGAAAGCAAACTGGAAGTTAACCAGCAGATATTACAAAAGGCATCTGAGCCAGATTCCCTTGGTCACTGGCCGAGCAAAATTTCTTTTCATATGAAGGCAGGTTTAGCACTGCTTGGTACCAAAGTATTCAAGTTTCCAAGATGAAAGGGAATGCTAATATCCATAAAGCATCTAACCCAAGAAAGCAAAAATAACAGCCCCAAGACAAAATGGGATGGAAGTAATCAAGGACCTGTAGCCACTTCACTGAAGATTTTTTTTGTTGTTCTGGTTTCCTTAAAAACTCCACTGTGATCTTAACCAAACCCTACAGTTTAGCATGAAAAAGATAAGGAGATACGCAGCTGGGGAGGGGGAGGAGAGCCATCCCCAAATGGACAGTTCAGGGCAAAGCCATGCTCCAGAGGGAAACTCTAGACCACACTGGGCATTTAGAGGTAGTCAAATGTTTTCCCAAAACAGACCTTTCACTATTATTATAGGCACTGCTGAAGAAAATCTCAGGACTCAAACCCACAGGACTGATTCCATGGGGCTGTCCTGACATTTCTGTTTTGCAGGGTATTTGCAGGAGATGATTCTCCAGTTTTCAAAGATCCTCCCCCTTCTGTGTCCTTCCCACCTGGAGCATCCCCACATGGCTCTATCTGTCCCAGTAGGTTGCTCTGGATGGAATTACACAGTGCCACAAATCAATATCTTGACTCCAGGTGCAGAACAAACAGCAGGAGCAGATAAACTCCTACAGAACAAAGATCTTCTTGTCAACCGGACAGCAATGAAGAAAGCAGGAAGAGAAATGAGAGCCTGCCTGCAGGAGGAATGTTCCCATCTCTATTAAATGAACAAGGACATGCACGACAGCCCATCCATCTGCAATGATGTTACAGCTAAGACAAACCAGAGTTAATATGTGAACCTGTGCATAGCTTGCAAAATGGAGCAAGAAAGATTAAATAGGTTTAATTTGTATGGGATTGGCCAAGAGTGAAGGAAGACACAGGCACACACACACACAGGTATCTTCTGCTGTTGCCCTTCTGCCACAGACCCTTCAGAGTAATTCTTTTTTTCCTACTGAAACATTATCACCCACTTACTCTTATCCTGCCTACGTAATACCTGCATTTAGAGTCAAAAATACAGAGAAAATCTCCACTAGCAAGGACCAGACTTCATGCTCACAAAGCATCTCTCAGGTATCAGAAGAGTTAATTCTCTCCCTCTTCACCTTCAGTAAGAAACCAGCTTATTTTCTGCAGTTACATTGGCTATAAAGCCACTACAGGCAATGCATTCATCTTTTATGTCTCCAGCACCTTTACAGTCACTGTTATAATAATGTTATAATTAGAGGGAAGATAGGAAAGCTTGTCTTCAATCGTGAGTTTTCCACAGATGAGCTTTTACTGTTGTCCTGAAATTCCAAAGCTCTAACTCCTGGTGACATGTTCTGCTGGGTTTAAAATAATCAGCAATATTTGCTTGACACAGCAAAGATCACAGAACTGTCCTGGAGCAAGAGAACTGAAAAGAAAACAACGTAAATAAAGAAAATATCTGATCCCTTGCAGCCTTCCCACACGTAACTCTCTTGATGGGAGGGAAAAGCAGTGCTTACTGTAAGATCTGGCTAAAATAGGAGTATTTTTCATTGTCCAACTGAGAAACTCAAATGGCAGCAAACAAAATCAATGGTAAAAACACAATTGTTAAAAACTAAGACCCCTCCCTATGTTACAAAATAACCTCGGCTTATTAAAAGCAGAGGCTTCTAATTTCTTGTTTTCAATACAAAGCTTCTGACACCATCCGTTTTAAGAAGGAAAAAATGTTCATCTGCTACCTACAGCTTCAGTAATGTCTGCTGGATAAAGCTGCTCCTTCTAAGGTAGAGGTGAACAACATCTGAAATGCAGTAATCGGACAATCTAAAAGTTTGGCTTCAAGCATGAAGGATAAATGGCAGGAAACTGGAGGAAGAAGAGTTTTAGCCAAAACTGGATGACCGAAGACCAAAAATACTACCGTAAATAATTCACAAAGGAACACAGCCAGGGTATAACTATGCAAAAGCTTAGATCTTTTGCAGGATAATAAATTTAATGGAGATGCCTGATAGCATGAGCAGCACAGATCACTAATTGCACATGTTTGAGAGGAGCCTGAGCACTGAAACATAAGCATGTGGTTGGAAGGGTGGTCTGAGGAGCACAGCAAAGGTCTCAGTTTCCATTCCCAACTCTAAGACCAATAACTTTGGCAGACCAATAAGAAAGCCTCTTAATTTATCTGTCTTACTCATAGACAGATGTTATGTGATAGACAGATGTTCCTCACCTGGCTGCCTGGGATCTGAGCAGGCCCAGTACTTGGAAAAGTTTTGAGAGTGATAAAAATCTAGAAATTGTCACCATAATTTAGTTTTATCTATTCAAAATTAAGATGAACAAGAAAAAAAGCAAAAAGCACGCTGGTTGAAGGATCTAGGCCTCCTGACAACCCTGAAAACACAAATCATGCACTAAAACTCGGCCGCTCAGGCAGCTGAACTCCCAGCAATTAAATCAAGCAGCCAGACAACAAAAAAACACCCCTATGCTCCCCAGAGGCTCTCACTCCTCCCACCCAGAGCCTGAAAGGCTGGATCTGTCCTGCACCATGCCAAAAACAATTAAGATAATGTTACTCTGTATCAACGTACAGGATAAATCCTAATGTTAATGGCCTGTGCCAGCAAACAATTTTAAAAACGAGATGGCCTTCAGTGTATCCACAATGAACTCACCTGGAGTGCACAAAACTGCATCACTGCAACACCACCCCTGCAGAGCTTTTTCTTCATGGGGCTGCAAGGGCACAACACTCAGCTCTCTTCCAGATGTCACTGCAAAATCCCACAGGCACCTTTCCAGCTATGTCAGTGCTGGGATTATCTCTAACAACGCTGGTACTCACCAAAATTCAACACAGGTGTGCAGACTGTGAGGATGCAGACTCTGTGCATGCCTCCATTGCAATTCTGGCCAAGAATTGACTGAGGGGCTGGATAGGAAATGAGAAAAGAGGGTATTTAGAGGTACCTGAGGCCCTGACACAGGGTGCCCAGAGAAGCTGTGGCTGCCCCATCCCTGAAGTGTCCAAGGCCAGGTTGGACAGGGCTTGGAGAAACCTGGGCCAGTGGAAGGTGTCCCTGGGCAATTTGAAAAGGAGAAGTCCAAGAAAGCTTGGAGGAAGCATCCTCCTGCTTTTTCCTAATTTTTTTTGTCTTTCTTATACCATATTGGGTCTTTCCAGTATTAAATCTATGGTAGGTCCAATTGTGAGGAGGGATTTTAAGGGAAAAGGGAAAAAAAGAAAAGATAGAAGGAAGTTATATCTGATCACTCAGCCTGGAAATTATTGTGTCTGCACAGCCTTGTTTCAAAACTAATTATTATAAAAGCTTTGGGGAACATTATTTTCAAAGTGAAATCCTCTCTGTCAAAACTTTCATTAATAAGTTCTATTACATTTTACACAGAGTGCCCAGAGATCCTGCAATGTGGGACAGATGCTTTTTAGATGAAGTGCAGTAATTTGCTTTAAGATAGCAGTAGCTCAACAATTTTTTTATGATTTGGAACCAGAAAGGTTCTCAAACTTTACGCACATACATATGATAAGTTATTTCTCTTGGGTAAACATACTAACAAGCTTTTGTTGGTGCAGTTAATACATAAGAGGGGAAAACAGAAATGAAAGTTCACAGAAAAACAGAAGGATAGATGAAAAGCAGAAAAGAGTGATGGGTAAAGGGAATAGACAAATATTTACCATGTAGATCACACCTTCACTACCCAAAAACTTCAACGGCAATGCACATTCCTAGGAGCGTTAACAAATCCCAAAATGTTTCCCTACTGCAAACCAGGCTGTAATGCCATGCAAGGATTCAGGCACCCAGCCAGAGAATGGGAAACACAAGAACAGCCTCATGCTCTGTACAACACAAAGGGACAGTAACCAGCTCTTCTGTCCCAGCCAGACCTCCCTTGCAAACAAGACCAGAGAGGGACTTGTGCTTCAAAGACAATTCCAGATTGCCAATATTTGGTTGGCTGTGCAAGGGGAGAAAAGAGAATACAACACTGCAGAGTTTCCAAGACAAGGCTGCATTTATTGGGATGTCCTCCAGCCTGGGGGCAGCTGATGAGGGGGACATTCAGGTGATGAGCACCTTCCAAAGTCCCAGCTCACCCTGGTTTGGTCCCTTCCCACCCTTCCCAGGCAGCCACAGAGCCCACCAGGAGACCTGGAGCTGGTCACCAGCATCACTCCTGGCTGGGCACCAACCTCATTCCTGCCTCTCTGGCCCCTGCCAGCAGTTCTGACACATCTCTCACAACAACAACAACAACAACAACAACAACAACAACAACAACAACAACAACAACAAAGATCTCACAGAGCCAGTGTCTTCTGACACAAATCAGTTCCGTTGGAAAAATCCTGACTAGCTCTAGATGCAAAATAAATTATGGAAGGCTTGGAAGTATTTCTAGCCTAAGGACAAGTCCATGCTCCCCAGAATAAAGCCCAGCTGCTTTGGGCCAGGACAGCCATAGGTCCAGGGCGTGTTCATCAGGGGACACAAATGTGGCTGATTGAAATAGGATCACAATGAAGCTGTGGTTTTGAGCTGTGCTATGGTCCAGGGTAGTTTCCTCTGTATGCTGCAGATCCAGCAGCACTAGAGCAAAGCATATGAAAGGCTGGGACAGGAAACCCTCAATTGCAGAAGTGAAGCTGTGGAATAAACATTCAGAAGAAAGGAAGGGAATCGGGACTATTGGGGTCTAGACCCATGACAGAGCCTTTTATCAAAACCAGTGCTTCTGCAAAGTTTCTTAAAGTTTTCCAGCTACAGAGTAGGAGAGGTTCTTTATTACCTTAAATATAAAACCATTAGCTGGGCATTCCTCTGAAACTCAGTACACACAGGTTTCATGCACAAATAATAAAGTGATTTCTAGCTATAGTACACCTACATCCAGGGAAAAGGCTGGAACCCTTCATGGCCTTGAAGCCTTGCAGAATCATGGATCTGTATTTATCCCAAAGCAAGGAGCATATTTCTGCATCTCTGGGCCAGTGAATGAAACATCCACATCCAAAAAATGAGTCCATTTTAGCCTGCATTAGAAAGTCTTCCTTATGATTCCACAAGGTTGTCCTAAAGTATATCTTAGAATACAGAGTAGGCAGGTTTGCTTTGGATCAGGAAGCTGATCTCTGTCCCAAGGGCACTAATCTGTGCAGTAGTTGCTATGGTACTGCAAGTATTTTTGTTTGCTAAACAGTAGATTAAATAGTCAAATAAAACGATTAGACTGGACGTTGGATCATTCCCTGGGAAGGCTTAAGTTACAAACTGGCTTTCTGGGGAAATTATTTAAGCTTTTCACTTAAAAAAAAAAAAAAAAAAGAAGCTTTTTGAATCTTAGGCTGATGTGTTTAAGGGACTCTACTCTTTATTCCACTTTAAACTTAGTTGTGTAGGCAGGTAATATTTTTAGACACTTTTACACCTATTAAAATGTTGTTGTAACTGTTGGCTTCATGCATTGAGTGCTTTAATAGCTCCTGTTTTATCCTCACTGTCCTGAATGGTCAGGGCTTGGATTACAATTCTTTTGCAAAAGGGATGGATGCCTTGCCTTGGGTCATAACAGTGATGCAGAAGTCAAAGATTAAGTGTTAGTCTGAATTACCAGACTGAACAACAGATTTCCCTTAAAAGGCCAAGGGCTCTATCTCCAAAACCAGCTTGTTTGGTTGCAAAAGTTACTGGGGGGATATGAGAATTTTTAGTTTTCCTGATTTCATTTACCTGCCTTGGCATCTATACCACACTCCCTTCATTAGGTCCAGACACTATGATGAAGGAGATTCAAAAATGAGCCTAAAGAGTCCATGGGTGATGAATGAGCCTTGGACTAATTGCTCAGATGACTTAACAGGCTCAGGAGCAGATGGGACCGAGCATAAGGCAGCACAAACATCACATGTGACAATGACACAAATGGAGAATCTGTCCTGCTGGCTCGCGCTAGCCAAGAATTCCTATTATTTTTTCAAGAGCCTACCCAAGGTGCCAATCTGGGTGGCAGAGCAGTGCCAAATTAAAAATAAGGTGTTGTATCTTATCCAGCCAACCAGTGGAGAGCAGCCAACTTCTGAAACCACAACAGCTCCTTTCCTCCTGATAGCTTCCACCAGAATGTGACTTTAGAAGACACAGAGTATTAAAAACCAATCCCAATGCAGTAAAAGTGAATCATACACACAGATACCAATACAGATAATTCTAGCTGCTGAACAAAGATGCCTGATTTCAGAGAACTCCACTTTTTTAACAAAAACTTCTCTAAAGAAAGGTCCAGCTAAGCAAAATAATATTAACATTAAACAAGTACAGCTGTAGATATCAGATAAGAGCAGTTCTGAGGATAATATTTGGCATATATTACATTTCTTCATCTGTTTTTCCCGTACCCCCATAAATGATGACAGAACTTTTCTCTGCAAGAGTTCCCACAACCAAAGGCATTGATCACTGGAGCTTCCAAAAGAAAGGCACGAGGAGCCAATACTGGCTCCAAAGAAAACAAAATGTGTACCAAACTTGCAAGAAAGAAGTCGTAAAATTCCCGTCAAAAGTGCCAGTAGGACTGAAGCAGATCAACTGCAGACAGACCTGGAAAGTTTAGTGCTGAGTCCCCTTCTCGAGCAGGGCTGTAACAGAGCAGATGCTGAACAGCTAAAATTACAGCACCAAACACTCTGCCCTCAGGCAGGAGGAGACACGAACAGCCCCTGCCTGTATCACAGCAGCAAAAGCAAATAAAAATGCCCATTTAACAGAATCTAAAAGCTTTCAGCCTCATTTCAGGGACCTGGGGGCCCATGGCCACCATTCAAACCCCCAAAGGTGCAGCTTTGCCAGTGTCCTCCTGGGGTTGTTGCTTTGGAGTGATCTCAAATCACCATTTTTTGGGGATGAACACCGTACTGCTCAAACCCAGTGCTTTCCATACAGCCTCCCCTGGGAACTGGGCTGTTCCAGATGAACACACAGATGTGAAAAACAAACTGGAGAATGGGAACACCCATGTTCAGAGAAGACAAGACTCACAGGAGCCTGAAAAGAAATGCTCTAAATTAGTTCGAAACAGAGTTACTCGGCATCTGTGCCTCCCATAGAGACAGGGCCATCCTGAAAGCCTTGGCACCACATTTATAAAGTTTGCCTCACAACTGTTTCCTTTGAGGAAGCTAATTTATTTTTTATCCTTACATCAACTATCAGGTATAAGCAATAGGTTGTAACATTGTTATTTTACGGATGAGGAAACAGACAAAGATGAAAGTCAGCATTTTCTGGTGTGGAAAAAGGACTTGGGAACTGCAGACTTGGGGTGTCCTAAACTGGGATGTCTGAGCAGCAGCAGCAGGGGGTGGTGGTTGTTTGTTTGTTTAAGGCTCTGCCTACTCTGAACCACCAACAGAAGCCAGTGGAAGCTGCTTGGATTTGGAAACTCGCAAACCAGACAGCCCAAAAATTATTGACTGCCTCTGTAAAACCGGCCTGAATAGTTTGGTGCCCATCACACGCAGGAGTTTGGTTGTGGAGCCACAAAGAACAACTCGGGGCCCCCATTTCGTAGCTCGCCGTGCTGGGCCAGGGTACTTCCAAAAACACACAAGTTCATTTTTGGATGCCTTCTGAGCAGCTTCAAGAATGAGCAGCAACATTAAGCTCGATTTCAAGCTGGACCCTTTCCCTTCTCTTCCATTTTTCTTTTTGAAAAGAGGAATTCCTCCATTTAGTTTTAATCCTATTTCTCTCTCTCGAAGCTGCCAAAAAATCAAGGCCGGTTCACATCAGACAGCAGTTTATTTCCTTGGGGTGAACCAGCAAGCCAGCAGAGACACACAGTGCCCTGGGCCTCTGGAAGGCTCTGTGGCCATGCCAGCAGGATGTCGGGATGCTGGGATGTCTCCCTTGCCCTGAGCAATGGCTGGAGGCACCGCCAGGCCCTGGAAATCCATCAGGCCTCAGTATCCATCAGAGCTCGCCCGCAGGCAGCTGCAGTCCCAGAGCCAGCACAAAGAGCAGCCCAGCAGAGGTTTTATTTACAACCTGCTGACAACGGAGTGGAAATTGATAGAAGCTGCAGGCAGCAAGTGACTCCCTGTCTGTCAGCACCAAATGGCAGCTCCTGCCATTACTCCCTGGACAGGAACTCTTTAACTCTTTCTGGCTCTGCCCAGGATTCACAGGGGTGCTACAGCTCTCCACCATGTTTCTATTTATGCCATCTTTATCACAATGCTCTTCCACTGCCTTTGGCTGGGTTGCTTCCAATTCCAAGCAGTGAGAATGAGCCAGGACCTCCCAGAGTTACACATCTACTGTACCCAAGTGTTGCTGGACAGACACGGCTCCTTCAGCATCATGCAGTGCCAGGTGTCAACACAGTGTTGAACAACTTGTCCTCTTTTTATTTCTCAATCTCTCTGAAGCTGAATTCAGAGCAAGCCCTTATCAAGGTCATTAAGATTTGCAGGAAGCTCAGAACCCACAAAAGCTCTTTGTGAGCCCAAATTCCCCCCTGGAATGCACCACTTTGGAGCCAGCATAACCTCCCAAACTAAGTCACATACTCCAGCCTCCCAACCTAAACCCAAAGTGACTTTAAACACAAAATAGGACCCACATATGTTAAACTGAAATCATTCTAAAGAAATAGTTTTCTGTAAGCTTTTGCCTTCCACAGCCACCTGCTGTGAGATAAGCAAGTACAGCCACAACGTCACCACCATCCCAGGGAGGAGACAAATGATGATAAAGGAAAATGAGAAATTCCAGATTCCTCAGCTGGCATCCACCTCTGCTCACTGAAAGGGCAAACACTGAAGGCTACCACAAGTGCCTTAAACCTTTCTGTGGAAGGATCTGTGGCAATTTCTGTCTCAAAGAGAAGCAAATTCAACAGCTTTGATCCCATTCACTCAGACTTCTATTGGCATAAACAAAATCACATGGTCCCCAATAAAAACACCAAAAGTGCTCTACGATTACACTGGGTCCAACACTATGTGAGAAATGCAAGAAGTCCCTTGTAAAATACCTTCTCCTGTTTCACCAGAGTTTTCCAGATCACAGAAGAGTTGGTCAGATCTGAGCAAAGATATGAGAAGATCTTCTGTGAGTCTGGCTTGTAATTCTCAAGATGCCCATCAGAGCAGACAGACAAACCTACTCTTGATTTCTGAATCTTGTGTTAAATCTGTGGCAACCCATGAGATGCTCACACTGAACAGAGGGCACACAATCCCAGACTGAGAGCAGCACATCAACCCAGCTGAACCAGGAGAGATTAAAGCTCTGTGTACCACTGAAAAAGAGCCAAATACAACCAAACAGTTAAAAACCTTTATGGAACAAACATAAACTTTCCGTCAGGCAGCTGGTTCTTGCTTGGGGAAAATATATACGTTGCTAATAGGAATTATATCCTGTTTCCTTTCTACTGCTTAAAACATACAAACAAATTATATTTCAGCCTAATGACATATTATTCATAGATCTTTTACTCCACTGGAATTTATAGTTCAATTCCAAACCTGTAATTTTAAATGTTGGCTGTTTTTCTAAGTAATTCACCAGAAGGAGGTCCCAGGTCTCCTTCCTTCTCCTGCTGGCAAGGAAAAAAACCCCTGCCAGCTTCTACATAAATTGGTGTATATCACAAGCCACACCACTTAAAAGCCCAGACAGGGCTTTTCACATGAGAGCTAAAGTGAAAAAAAAAATACAGACACACACATATTATTACATAGAGCCTTTCTTCTCTGAGGATCACACAGCTGGTGTTAAACTGGTGGCAGCAGAGCTCTGAGACTCAGGGAAATAAATGCAGCATTTAGGAACAAGGCAAAATATCACTAAAAATGCAGTGTTGAAAGAGAAGGAAAACTGCTACCAATCTCTTACTGCACAAAGCCATTGCTGAGTAGGGCCTGGGCTGAGGGAGCATCTTTAAGGACAGTTAGGGGAGATCTCACCCAAGGCAGGTGTCCTGAGCAGGGACCTGCTCCCCAGCAGCCCAGCTCCCCTGGTCACTCCCATGTCACAGGCAGGGCCTGGGGCACGGCAGGGATGGAGCAGAGCAGTGACACGTGTGACTGAGGGCTCCCTGCCAACTCACAGGGATTCTGGCTGGGAAACTGCAGGCTGGCTCCCTCTAACCATGCAACAGGGTCTATAGGAGCAGGCTGGCACCTCAGCTCTGGAACAGGTGTTCCAGTCACCTGTAGGTCACATACCACAAGGCTAAAGGTTAAATTTTAGCTGGGTAAGTCCCCCACATCACACACAGCTCTGAAGGAGACCTGTACCCAAAGTACAAGGATTAGCACATCCCCACAGGGACCACAAACTGAGTGGTGCCCAGCACAGGGCAGGGAACTTCCCCTGCTGGGGCTGGAGGAAAGGTGGCTGTCAGGCACTGCTGTCCTGCAGGAAAGGCACAGAGCAAGCCACGAACCATGTCAGCTACACATACAGGGACCTTCCACGGGGACCTTCCAGTTGAAGTAAGTGACAGAGGAGAAGAGAGTGGCATTTTGGGAGCCCAGAAGGACCCTGGGACCCCGCAGCCCTAAGAACAGTCCCTGCAGAGCTCACAGTGCTTCCTGACCCCAGCACTGTTTCACAGACCAGCTTCTCTCCCTGAGCAGGTCACAGGAGCAGACACATGGAGATGGGACTTAATCTAAGATGTTTCTTTGTCAGAAGCTACACTGAAGTCCAGGGGAGTATTTTGCTCTCACCCCCTTCAAGTCACCGGGGCTGCTTTCTTGCTCTGCGTTATGTCAGATTATTTTATAGCAAGAAAGGGTGGAAATAAATACCATCAAACTAGCCCTGCCTTTCCTCCCCCATGTTCCACTTTCCTCCCCCATGTTCAGCTCAAGAAAATCCCTCCATCCCCACAAAACAAGACGAAGCTTATGCCAAACCTAACAGAGCTCATACAGACATTGTTATCTTTTGAAATGACACCTTCAATTTAATTATCTCCAAGATTAAATCATTTCCAAACTATTAAGCAAAATAACTCAGTGGTGCCAAAACACTGCATCACACCATGATTTCTCCTTTTTTTCTAGCCCCCATTAAGCCCCCTCTCTCACTAGATGCACAGAATGGCAGAAGCACACAGAGGTGCACTCATGCCTGGCCCCTGCAAAGGCCATCCTCCCTGCACAGCTTGCCAAGTTCCCCATCTGCTTTAATCCCAACCTCAGCTCTGCTGGGGTAAATTCAGACCAGTTCCAGGGGCTTCAGGGGCAGGAAGGAATCAAATTTAACCTGCTGGACCATGTGTTGTGCAAGTAAAAGAGTACCTGAAAGTGCACCAGCTTCCTCTGAGAAAGTGCATGAGGAAAATCAACCACCTCCAAGGCGTTTTCAGAGTCTTCAGTGTTGCTTTGCCTACAGTTCCCACTCCCTCACTGCACCCTGCATTTGCCTGTACAGCTCTGTAGGCTGGTGCTTGCTGTGCTTAATTGGGCACACACTTCTTAAACCCATTCCCCCAGTGGTGTGGGAAGTCATGTCCCCAGCACATGGCACTGACCAGCCTGGGATCACCATGGGAACGGCACATTCCTAGAGCTTGGTGAGCTGCAGACACGAGCTCAGCAGCCAAAAGAGAAGAATTTTCTTCCCTTTCCCACAGGAATGGACACCTGCCTCAGCAGGGGCAGGGCTCAGTGAGCAGCATCACCACCCCACTGCAAAAGATAAAGATGATTCCTCGGTCTCACTGCACAGCTTCAAGTCAAGGGAAGTATTTGCCAAGAAGGAATGATTATTCCAGCCAAGCTTGTTAGAACTGCAGTGTCCTTTACCATATGAAGGCATGTGGAGCAACATAATGAAGTCTGAAAGAGCAAGGAAATAATTGCAACC
The DNA here is from genome assembly GCA_034509425.1 of Eopsaltria australis. NCBI lineage: Eukaryota > Metazoa > Chordata > Aves > Passeriformes > Petroicidae > Eopsaltria > Eopsaltria australis. The sequence goes on from JAVTVJ010000394.1 coordinate 1,041,627, forward strand.
TTCTGGCTGCAGGGCCCAGACAGGAGCACACACAGCCTAGGAAGTGGCTCCCTTGGCCATTATAAGCCACTAAAACCCAGTGTGTCTCTAAAGATGATTCCAGAGCAGCTGGTTGACCAGGGACTGGATGAGGACCACAAGCCAGTTTTACCTGGACCCCAGGAAAGCCAGTTTGCTCAGAAGGTAAGTGTTTGGGGCACCACATCCCCCAGCAGGCCATGCTGGGGGCCAGGCAGGGGCAAGGGCAGGGCAGGGGGGTTTCATCAGACTCTCAGCAGTGCTACTCAAAGTGGGCTTGGCCTAGGAGAAAAAGGAGAGGGGCAGAATTTTACATGATCAAGGCAGCTTCCATCACTCAAATATTAGTCATTTCTGTTCCAGGGAGAGAAAATGCAAACTGGATTGAGGCACTGAGCTGAGAAGCACCAACATCTTCCACAGAGCTCTGTTTGTTAACCATGGGAAGGTCACTGGAGGTATTCTTCAGTGCCCCAACCTGCACAGAACCTCAGTGTGCTGTTAATTCCTCCTCTGTGTACAGGCACACACCATTCCTCCTAAGGAGCTCTTAAATTTTATGGTGGTAGGACAAAGTGCCAGCTGGGCCCTCAACAGCAACTACCTGCCTCAGGTACCAACAAGATAAATGCCAATAGGAAGTGCCAGGAAGAACAGGTTTTTGAAAAGGGAAGCATCAAGGAAAGCATAAAGGACCATACATCAGACAGTTAACAGAAAAACTTACTCTTCCTTAAGGTTCTTCTCAAGCACCACAATTTTCTTGCTGGGCTGTGCTCTGAGATGTTTATCTGCTCTATGCAACCAGAAGAGATCTCAACAGTAGTAAAAAGTTCTGAATTAATATCTTCTGATCCACACAGAAATTTCAGCTGTGTTCATGTCTTCTGACACAGAGATATGGAGACCTTTCATGTGCAAACACACAATTTCACAACTGCCTTAATTTTGTGATCTTTTAACTAAAGCAGACGATGCAGATAGGAAGAGCTTTCAGTTTGAGACTATTCTGTGTTTATAGCACAAGACCTGCAGCTGTTATTCCCAACTCCACCTTCTCCACTCCTTCCCATCCTTCAGTATTCTTATGCCTTGGCAGGAGAATTAATCACTTGACTGGTGTCTGTGCTGTTTGTTATTTCATTTTCTCTCGTATCTCCCCTTGCACAGGAATGGTGCTGAGCTGTGTGGAGAGGAACAAGAGTTTCCTATTTCTACAACAACTTGCCTTTTAAAATGTTTGAACATTTGGTTCTCTGGAGACCTGGAAATGAGATAGTGGCACAGGAGACCGGTGTGCTAATGGCATGACACCATACTGGATTTAGCTGAACTGTGGGCCTGTGAATGACAGTGCCTGCAAGTAGAGGCAGCTGATGCAGGGCAGAGAGGGAGGAAAGGAGAAAAACATGATGTCAAGCCTGAGAACTCACCCGCCTGAGTTATCAGGCTGCTCCGAGTCAGCAACTTATTTTATTAACATTATTCCCTCTGGTCTTGCATCTCGGTTACCCCAGCAACCCTTCCCCAAACTCCCTGTACTATTCCTGTGCTTAGAAGCAGCACATACTAAAGAAAAAGGTTTGATACAGCAAGAACTCAGGGCTGCAGTTAACAGGGGCATTATTCCCTTGAAGTCCTCCAGCCTCAGGACTGAGGCATCAGAAGCCAGACACACACAGACAGAATGGGGTCCACAGCAGGGAAACTGGGACAGTGCAAGACAAATTGTCTTCTGTGAAATCCTTTGATGAAAGAAAGGAAACAACAAAACAAAACAACAAACCAAATGAAACAAAACCAAATAAACAAAAAAAAAATAAAAGCAATCTATTTTATCTTGCCAAGATATTTTATCTTTATAAACCTTTCCACAAGTTGACAACAACTGTTGGTCTGACCTAAAACTCAAAGGTTCTGCTTATGGTTATCCTTCCTCTGTGCAGAAGCTGATTTGAAATCCTGTGCTGCCCCTTTGGACCAGTCTCTTGCTCCAGTGTCCAACTCCACCAGAAAATGAACATCTGGCACAGGCCAAAGCTGACACTGGGATATTGCAGAGGGGAGGGGATGCAGCCCTGGGATTCCGTTGTTCTGGGTGGGATTGTAATTCATGACAAAGACAAGCAAAAGGAACAGACTCCTGCAGAAGGTATCAGGCAAGTGGCCACTGCCAATTCCTCCCCAGATGATCATTCCACAAGCAAATTACCACCAAACTCCCCAACTTTCAGCAGGACTTGTGTCCCTGCTTCCCTCATCACCTGTGAATGTCATCTGCTTCTCAAACCCCATTAACATCACCAAAAAGGGAAAAAGACAGTGAGGTAGTTTTCATTCTTTCACCTGTGGTTGGTGCAGAGTTTTGATATAATCAGATAAGCAGCAGCTCTCAATTTTCACGAAAAAGGAGATATGCATCTGTCACAGCTACCCCTTAACTGGTTCCTTTTCAAAGTGGAATCCCACTGAAACTATCAGGGTCTTAAACAAGCAGTCATGGATAGGCTCTTAAGCTGGACTACCACTTCCCTTTCCAACTTTCTAAAGAAATCAAGGGTGTAAGAGTTATAGCCGGCCATGCCAGCATCCAGAGTTCCTCATGGTCCTTCAGCTCTCCTTGGACTAAGAATAAATTGCTTTCATTCCTACTGGTTTTTCCAGCTCTTTCTACCCATTGATTGTGCAAAGACCTGTGAGCAGAGCACAACACACTGAAGGTTTTCAGAAAAGTTGAGGATACATTGTGTGGTGTCCAGTTCCAAAATGGCATAAATTATATCCTGGAACACATTATGTCCTGCTATGTTAGACAAGAGGAAATGTGGTATACAATGAAATAAAAGACATCCTGGAACCCATTACATACTCAAAAGACAAAAGAAAGGACATTATAGGATCGATGTGGCTAATAAATGATGTGTTGGCATCTCTTTTCTACCAAGATGTGGATTAACAACAGATGTATTACACTAATGTCTATTTGTACACTAATCTAAAACAACTGCATTGCTGTTGCAGACAGGAATTTGATAAATGCAGCCCCCATTCCAGCTCCATGAGTGCTGCTGAGCTTTAGGAAAGGTGGGGAGGGAGGTGAGCCACTCCCAGAGTTTTGCTTTTCAGAGTTCAGGCACTTGCTCTCACCTCCTTTTCTTGCTGGGTTGTTCCCTGATGATTTCTTGCCTGCACATCTGGGATCCTGTGATGCAGGGAAGAAAATGGGCTGCCTTGCACATCCCAGAAGGCTCAGCTCAGTGGCAGGACACCTGGGGCTAACTCAGCATGTAGAAGCAGTCAGTGCTTGGGAACTCCAGAGGCTGAAGAGTTAAATATCCGGAAGCCTGGCAATTTCCAAAGTATCACTTCCCTTCTCACCAGCCAACAGCCCTCCAGCATTTACACCAAGCCCTCCAGGGAAGACAGCTGCAGAAAGCAGGCACAGGAGATACCTTCCTCAGGTAGCTGAGGAGTAGAAGGTCCTGCTGGATTCACTCTCTTGTTCCTTTCCACAAGGAGCCACTGCAGAGGAGTTAGAGACAGCACCTCCAGGCCCCTGTGCAGTTCCAGTTTGAGAGCTATGACAGCTCACTCACCTTCCTCAACCTGAGGAGCCAGGCACAGGAGAGCAGCCTTTGTAATGCTGACGACCCACTGCAAGGTGGAGACAAGGCAGAGGCCAGGTGGAGACAACCATTTACCAACCCTCTTGGCATAAGAGTGAAATCCAGTTTAGCATCAGTTGCAGAGAGGCTTCCCCAGACATTGCTGCTCTCATATGGCACACACAGAACTAAGGACTGTTCACATCCCAGGTTTAGGGTGTCTCATGCCAGGGAGATGAGGAAACAATTGCCTCCTGCTCCTTTTCCCACACCCTAAGCTTCCCTAGGCACTGATGTGATTATTCCCCATTAACAGTGCAGAAGAAGGGGCCTTGTACTCCTAGAGTCCAAGCAGAGGAGTTTGGAATACCTGACTCTGTGCACCCAGCAGAAGAGTGGATGATGGCACTGGTGGGAGCTGCTGTGAGCCACCAAGGACTGGGCACAGAAGAGCAGCTGGGGCTGGGAACTGGGAGCCCACCTCAGCCCAGCATCCCAAAACTGCTCTCTGCCTGTTCCTGACTCCAGTTGTGCCTTAACCACTGAAAGAGAACAAGAACAATGGGTCTTGGGGGGAAACAAAAGAAACAGAAGCCTGGGAGGAGGAGGGAAAGGAATGTGAAGCTGGCTAGATGAGAAAGCCTAGGTGAATATATCTGATCCTTCCTCCCCAGCCAGCAGAGGCTTGCTCTGTGAAAAAGATTTTCTCTGAAATAATTTGCATTTGCTTCCAAACTTAGAGCAGATCTGTCACCAGTCACTCAAAGCTCCACTTCAGGAACTAGCTGAGATTATAGAAAAATGTGATAGAGTCTGTCCTCACAATGTTCACAGCCTGGCTTGCTGGTGTGGCCAAGAGCACTACTTGGAAAATGTTAAGATAGACTGAGAGTCCTGCAATTACAGGTCACAAAATGCCAGAGTGGGTTGTCAGCCAAAGGAAAACATGGAAATCTGTGTGCAAAGATGCTTCTTTTCAGCACATCTATGGATGCCACATGCATTTTTTCTATGTATATTTAGAATTTATATCAAGGGAAATTGTTGTTTTGTGTTAAACAACACAACATCTATTCAAAATCAGCATCACAGCAGGTTTCACACTTCACTCAGTCCAGGGTGTTTTACTTCCAACAGGCATGTTCAGTTCCCAACTGACCCAACTGCAATGTATGAAAAGTTAGTCCCACTGTTAACCAAACTTTAACTTCCTACAAGTTAAAATTTCTATTAGAATTAAAAATTTCTATTAAACAAAACCTCTCCCTGCAGAGTTCCTAGTGGTGATATTTAGAGAGATGTTAAGAACTTTAAGAAGCTCTGCTTCCTATTAAGAGCTTATCTATCCACACAGACTTGCTAAAGGCCATCTCTGAGTAGAAAGCTGCAGAATAGGTGTGTTCTTCCCGGAGATCATATCTCTACCCTTTCCCATAAAAATCCTGTAAGATCTGAAGCAAAAGGGAATCTCATATGCAGGCCATGGTTTCTGCCTAAGCAGATCTGGTTCACATTTTCATTTCTTGCATTTCTGCTCCTTTCCCTTCCCTGGATGTATGTCAATGCCCTTAAGGTGCTGAAAAAGTTAAGTTGCTCCACATGGAGTAGAAGTGGGAAAATTCTCCAACTTCCACATAGTTCAATATTCCAGGGCAGTCTGAAGTTTTGCTTCCTGCAACACTTCAACACTTTGGAGCAAGTTAATTTTTCCTAGGACAATAGGATTTGCAAACTTCCATATGACATTTGTTTGAAAGATGGCTCACATTGACCCTGGAAAAGTTACGTGGTGATCGTTCCCCAGGAGAAACACACACAGTGCTCCATTGGAGAATTCCCCTTGTTGGAACAGAGCCAGGACATGGCCAAGCCTCCCTACAACTCAGGCAATGCAGTGACCAGGGGCTCAAAACCAGACACACACTGCCACACACACACACCCCGAGGCAAGATGGTCCATTAGTGACAATTTCTGTGCTAATTAGGACTTCTGTTTTGTGGCATTTGAAGTAAAGGTTCCAGGAACAGCATAAGTTGGCATTCACAGCAGACACTCAGCAGCAGGACTAGAATCCTTTATCCAAAGAAACTGTTCCTCCATTGCTGAGCATTCCCTAAACACCATAAAACAGAACAGGGTGTCAAGACAACTCTTCCACGAAACACCAACTGTTTCCCCATAACTTCCAGCTCCCATGGACCATCAGCCATCACTCCCTGTCCCCCTGTGTGCAGGGAGGAGACAGGTGCCATCTGAGTCTGTAGCATCCTGTCCTTGGACTTGGCCAGGAGAGGGACACCTCAGTATTCCAGGAAAGGAAGCCAGCTCCACCTGGGCAGACAAGAGCCTTGGAAAGACAGGATGAAAGGGGAGGTGAGGGAGAGGTAAAGATGGAAGAATAGTGAAGGACAACACATGGAGGAGCCTACAGCGTCCTGCCCCAGGCTACACAATTCGTGGCTGTAGCCCCATTCCCTGAGCACCGAACACTTCAGATGAGTTAAGAGCCTGGCCTGGGTGCTTCAATGGAACTGGATCTCTGCTGCTTTCCATCTGTTTGTACTTGAGCTGATCAAGAGTCTCATGAAAGAAAAAGAACCTCTTAAAAGCCACGAATAGGGAAAACTGGGACAACTGCAAGTGGATATCCTAGAAGCAGAAGGGAGGACAAACTTTGGCTGACAGCACTTAGAGCTGTAATAAACTCTCCTCCTATGTTTAATAGCCATTAAAGGAAAAAAAAGACATCCATGTACAAAAACAATCACTCAATCAAAAGCTGAAAAGGAGCCCTAAGGCCACCTCAGCTTGTGCAAGACATTGGAAGGGTGCAGTGAGAATTTTGATTTCTTCAGTGCTCTTAACAAAGTATTCAGTGGCAGCATCTACTCTGTGGCCTTGCTTCAACAATCAGTTTATTTGTGGATCTCTGAAGATGTTGTGGCGATTTGTGGTGCCTTCATTAATCCTCAACGTTTGTGCCTCCTGCACAGAGCATTAATCCCTCAGAGGTCACTGGGCACCTGGTAGGATGCACAATGTCCACTTTCCACACACTGCCCTGCAGACAGCAGCAAAGCAGGAGGCAAACACGGAGAAACAACGCTGCAAGAAGGTCATTCCTGGCTGACAGGGGACAAAGAGGCCAGGAGAAACAGTGGATACAAAGGCATCCAAATAAAAACAGGTCTTGCTGTGATCCTGAAAAGCAGGACCACAAAAAGAACGTGGGGACTTCCTTTGTACAAACCCTTGGTCAGGGAAAGAAAGCCATAGTTCCAGAACAGATCTGACATCTATATGGCACAGGGAAAGTTGACCTGATTGCTGTTCTACCAAAAAAACAGCTGTTGAGAGTGAACCAAGGCTTAGGGCTTCTCTCCCTAAGTTCCTGGCTACCAAAGAAAAGTCTTCCACATCAGTTGCCAGTGTGGACACTTCAAAGTTCATGAGACTGCAGAAACATATGCCTCTTTGGAATTGAGAACATTGCTGCATATGCTGAAAATGGAGTGAAACTGTTCTTCAGTGTATTCCAAAACTGTCCCCATGACAGCAAGAGCAGAACAACTTCTCTAGAATCAATTGCCATCTCTGCTTGCCAAGCATTAGTAGTTGTCTCCAGAGATCTGTAGCATAGACAGCTTCCAGAAAACAAACTGATGTGATTATGGGTTAAAAAAACACCATGAGAGGCCCAGGTATGACAAGAGTTAGATCCTTGCTCTCAAGGGGACAGACAGATGGCAGATCAGGTGTCTGGGGACAGCAAGATGCTCCTCGGGTAAGAAGAGGTATCATATTTGGACCTGGAAGCAAAATCCATAACAGGCTTCTACACAGAGAAATTCTAGATGGCAGTTTGCTCTAATGGAGATGACTGAGAAAAAGCTTACTAAGAGAACTTGAGACCAAACACCAGTGAAAACGGAAGCATGTTCTTGCCAAATTCCTTCACTTGAGGACTGTGTAATTAGGCCAGGAAAAGCACAACAGAATACACTATGGAGAATAGCCCTGCACTGGCTTGCTAACTCAACAGGCCTCCTCCACCTCCAAAGTCTGCATTTCATTGCAGCTACCTGGAGGTGTAGATTACACCAGGTGGTAAGCCAACCATTCTGACCTCACAGTGAAATTCAGCCCAGGCCAAGTGTGGGGAGCTGTATTTTGACACAAGTCAGAGTAGCCAGGCCCTGTCGGCAGGGGAGCCCTCCCCGTGCAGCAGTGGAGTTCTGCCCAAGTCCCTGGTGGTGGGCAGGACACTGATTTCCACATGCTGCTCACTGATTTCCATGTGCTGCTCCCCAGCACCTGTGACAGCCACCCCTCCTCTGAGCCTGCAGGGCTCGAGCCCCCAGGTGGGAGACTGCCCATCAGCTGTGCCCACCACTCCCCTGAGGGCTGCAGCAGTGACTCCAGACAGAAATCCAGCTCACACAACTGCAGAGATGAGCCTGCTGTAAATGGGGTCCAACTTCTCCTGAAATGTCAGGTCCACACAGCCTCACTGGGATGTTGCTGAGACTCCAAATTCTGAGTATTTGGAAAATCAGGCACTGGGCACCACAGCAGAGTTCTCTTTCCTCTACCACCCCATAAAACAAAGCTACCCCAAATAGCAAGCCAGATTTTGGAAAGGTTGCTGTACATCACCCCTTGTGTGACCTTGCCTGAGTCATGACTGGACCCAAGAGTCTTCTTCTCTAGCTCTGGACTCTGAGTAGATGGCTACACTGCTTCCCTTGAGACCCAGCAAGGCAGAAATAGGAAATGAAATGGAGAACAGGGAGGAAATTCCATCTCCCAACACAAAAAAATTAAGAGGCAGTCACAGAATTCTCCTGGTAAGAGGTAAAGAAATACGTATGCAAGAGTGAAGGCTAGAGACACAGAAATATCTTGTTAAATTTTTACAGTTTAACCACTGAACAAGCTACTTTCTCTCCATAATTTATACCTGAATTGTGTGTCTAGACATGACATCATTTTAAGGTATGCCTTGTGTTCTGTGGTAAGTTTACAATAACCAGAACCTATAATTGCTGTGGTTCAGGTCAGCAAAGGCGGAAAAAATATTCAAAGCCCCTTCTAAGCAGCTGTTCTTGGTAATCGCTTTAGTCTGTTGTTTTCTGTCAAGGAGACAAGGCCTAGCAAATGCTAAAAGCCAACATTGAACCAACTCCCCTTCCTACAAGTGACGAATACCACAGATAATCTTCCATCCTCAGTCAGCTTTATTTGGTATGGTTCATACCAAAAGAGTAAGGGACAGCCAGATAAGCAAGGGCAATAAAAACATCTACTGTGCCTACAGAGATTGATGGCTACAGGCACCCAGATCCTGCTGTATGCCCATTATCCAAATATCCTGTGGGGCTCAGGTGGGATCACAACAAATCCCAGTGTATTCTCACTATTGAGGCAGAGATCCCAAGGCTATGAAATCTGGAAGCCCAGTGTAGTTAACATGCACCAGCCACTGTTACTGGAGGGAATGAACCCTGCCATGATAAGGGCTGCTGGCCAAGTGACTTTAATCATATGAGGAGTTGCAATCACTGCTGTGGAGAACATGGCCTGAAGCATCCTATTGCAGCAATGAAGTGGAATTTAGTCATTGGAGTGAGGGAGAAGGCTGTGCTGTGCAATCTGAACACTAAATGATGTTTGGGGGTTTTGGGGCTGGTGTGTTTGCATGGGCAGGCTGGATACCCCAGGAGCTGGGAGCACAGCACACAGGAGGATGCTTCAGGGCACATCAAAACTGTCTTTATGGCAGCAAGCACAGAGAAGTTCCCATGCTGTCAGATCCAAAGCAACTCAAAGATCCCAAAGAGAAAAAACCTGGATCTACAGGTCATCAAATGGAACTCAGCCCACAACACACATCTCAAGAGGCATGGGTATATCACACACAGGGAAACTGTTTTCTAGAATAAATAGTCCAGTTGGAAGGGACCTACAACAATCACCTAGACCAAGTACCAGCTGGTTTGTTTTACAGAAGCATTAATGTTGGTGAGAAGGAAATTCACATGAAGGTTACACGCTCCATGCTCCTTCCTGTTATCTCAGTCAGCAGACAAACAGCAGCCAAAATAAGGTCAAAGACAACAGGCAGAAGCCCTAAGCAGTAGTTACTGACAGTGAAGTAAACAAACTAAGTCAAAGGTAACATCATAACTACTGCTGACATCTAGAAGGCACGAAAGACTCTCCAAAATCCAGATTTCTACAACAGCCTGGAAAGACCCAAAAGACAGAGCACATGACAACCACTGTCCCTTTTTGTCCATGTCCCACAAGTGATCCAATCCAGACCACACCAGTGCTCACAGTTACAAGAATGTGAGTGGGTAGAATCAACATTTTGATGTGCTTTGAAATACAATCACCTTCCCTTTCTATACAGGTTCCACATACATAAACATCAGTCATCCAACTCTGCTCTGTCACCTGTATTAGTCAGAGAAAACTTGGTAATTACTTCTTAGCTCTTCCAACACCCTCTCAGAAACTGGGAATCATTTCAGCTAACAGCAACTGGGAGAGAGCCCATGCTGCCACACCAGCAGAGGCTGATTATTGCACCCAAACTGAAGTTAGCTTCTATTCAGCTGGTTAATGCAGACCCAGACCTAGCTCAACACTTCCTGCTCCAATCCACGTGGATGGGACATCAAGGTGCACAGGGATCTGTGCCAGAACAAGGCATTTAACACACATTTCAAAACAGCTGCACACCTGGACCAGCAAAGCTGGCACACTGTTGTAGTGCAGGGCTTGTGCAGAGCCTCAGGATGATTCCTAGGGAGCTGCTCAGTGTCACACTGCTCAGGGCCATGGGGAGAGCTGGGGAGCAAAGGAAAACCAGGACAGATGCTGGCAAGGACTGCCCTGGAGATGGCTGGTGCTCAGGAGCAGTGGTGAAAACAAGAAGCAAGTGCCCACTGCTTTTCAGTGCCAAAGCAAAAAGCAGCCCTAAGAACACCATTGCTCAATGGATCCCCTGGGAGCAAGCACATTCCTGCCCAAATGGTGCAGCTGACCCATTACATCCTCTGTCCCAACCTGAGTGTACATTAGGGCCTACAGCTGGCTCATAATGAAAGTCTGAAGTCATCAGGGCTGTTCTGGCTTCAGTTCTTGTTAAGGATATTGAACATCAGCCCAGGTTTGGTCAAAAGGTTACAAAAGGTTTTCAAATCGTTCCAGCTTGCAGTGACCAAGGGTTGAGTTAGGGTTTGCTGTCAAAGCATATTCACATTTACAGTTCTACAAGCTGCCATAAAAAGCCAGGTGAAGATCAGAGTTCTGCTGATTTATGATATAAATAAGGTACAAAATGATGTGGATAGGAAAAAGGATACTCATTTACTCTGGGATCATCACAATTTCAAGGAGAAAGGACTGATAAATAATCAGCTTTTGATATACTTCAGGAAAACCATCCTCTCTTACTCCTGACCACTTCAAATGAGTTTGAGGCATCAAATTTACTTTTGCTGTCTCTTCTGCATCAATCAGCAAAGACCAAAGCTTAACAGCTGAACCTGTAGCAGAACACAGATCACAGGGTTAAGATTTACATTCCAGTGCGTACAGCATTCACATTTGTTCAGGTACAGGAGACCAGTGCTGAGTGTCAAAGGACAGCCAGTGCAGAAAAAACAAGTGTCTACTAGGCATTAATGTAAATGCTCATTCACATTCCCCATGAAGGGTGTGAGGGATCAGGTTACACTGGTCTGTAAGGAGCTTACAGTTTTATGGTTGGTATCCCAACTACCACTGCTGGTAGACATTCTGCTTCCCTAAAACAAGGGCAGGGCAAGAATGATCCCTTTCTACAGACACATCACACTCTAGATGCAGGAGCTCATTGCAAGGAGAATGGACTGCTTTCCTGTGTAGCTAATAAAGAGCTGCTGCCTTGCTGTGAGTGCTAATATTAAGACAAAAGCAAGAATCTTCAAGTTATGTTAAACATAAACCAATACCCATCCTGTGCATCCCACCCAGACAGACCAGATGCAATAGAAATAACTGCTTATTTATGTTCCCACAAGGACCAGCGAGTGCACAGCACAAGGACAGTGTTCAAGGCATCTCTGGCAGATCACACTGTGAGATGTGTTTAGCAGATCACACAACTGGAGAATGCTTGAAAAGACACTGTTTGCTTAATCACTTGAGGCTAAGTTAGAAAAGATCAAACAAGCCAAGTTTAGGAGTAGCTTGCTCCCCTCCTTGAATGGGCTGTAACTTTTTACAGTGCAGAGCCCTGCAGCAACACAGCAGAGCCGTCCCTACACAAGTACTCTGAGCCATATGGGTTTAACAACTCTCCACACCAGTAAAGAGAAAACCAGAACCGTTGTTACTTAGCACAGGCCTCTGCCATTGAGGCTAAAACGCTGGCTGACAACAGCAGCAGGGTTGTATCTCCATCCAAACTGGCCGCTGAAGAACTAATTAACTAAGATACTTCACAGTTTCTGTTGGTGTCTCAGGAGTACTGCAGCACTTTCTGCAGCTCACGCTGCAGGAAACTCTCTTTCCATGAGAGCAAGACCTGACACCTTCAACAGAAAGCTCTAGTGCTTGATCTGGGGAGACACATTTGACAGTCACTGGCAGCAGGACACAGTCTAATTAAGGCCCATCTGCCATGGATGTCCCTCAAGGTTTTTAGAATGAAGGACCACCTAGCAATGAACACAGGCCCTGCACTTCCCACAGTGGATACATGCCAAAAGTTCTTTAGCATTACTGCTACACAAGTCATTATGTGCACACAAATGAAACATCAAACTCTGAATCCTGACTGGGTCTGGCCTCTTCTCTTTTAGGCTTGAGTGTATTTCATTTACAGGAAAAGAAGAAAAAAAAGGAGTAGATTTTTCATCTTTTATCTCCACAACCAGGTAAAGTCTAGGACATCTTCTAGCCCCAGATTTCTTTAATGCTTCTGCCTTTGTTAGAATTGCTGCCCAAATTAATTTAAGCCACAGCCTGGGGCAATCCTGTACCCCTCTCTGCTACTTCTCTTGGATCTGCCTGCAATGGAGGCATCAGCCATACCTGGCACTGCATGGCTTAAGGAACAGCAATAAAAGTCCTGAACATTATTTGCCTTTGAGGTCTCGTTTGATGGGATTAGCAAACAGAAAACCGCAAACGCTACAAGAATTCTCCTGTCAAGAATGAACACATGTGAGATGTGGTTGCATCTGTAGCATGACCCTGCTGTTGCCTCTCTCTTAATGCTGCACCCATTGCTGTGCATCTTGAAACATCTGTGCCTTCCCAGTGACTGATTACCCAGAGACACGCAACAGAGCTCGGTATCTGTGCGAGGCCGGGGACTGAACCCTGAGTTTATTACAGAGGAGAGCTGGAGGGAGCTGCCTGCCAGAGATCCAAACTCTAGCCAACAAGTCCCTCCAGGCTCACTTGGAAAGGTCTTGTAACCTCATTGCCGTATGCCTGCTGGGCTCAAAATGAAATGCAAACTTGCATGTTACTTGTGGATTTGGATGCACTATCCAAGGAGAGGCAAATCAGGAGCCCAAGCAAGAAGCATATGTTATGAGTCCAGAATAAAGTTTATCAGTCCTTAATGAAATTTTCATGATAGGGGATTTTCACAGAGCCATTCCTCAGTGTCTGCTTTGGCAGTTGAGGGACCTAGTACAACCTGGTTAAATGGTGATGTTTCACTTGCTTACACCTTTTGGTCAAGTCTTTTATTAAATGTTGTTCAAAAGCTGATGGCACATAAAAGCAAAGCTCATTTTTCCAGTAAGTTTTTCCCAGCCTTCATTTACTTAGGAATGGCAAAGTTGCTGAAGAACCATCCAACAAGATTTCTTGACGCTGCAGTGACAGTCAGGGTATCTTGCAGTACTACACCCATAGGAAACATTTAATCAGTTCTAGACTTTCTGTAACCACATTCATGTCATCATTAGAATGGGTCTATAACTACTTCCTGTCCAGTTTCTGAAAACCATGAGTTAGCCCTAAATGACCACCAGTCATGGTATATTTAGAACAGCTTGTTTGTGCTGATGCTATTTTCAGCTGTGTGTAACACACACCCACTGACTCCTCCAAAGTTAAGCAGTCTAATTATTTAGCTGTACAACATATTCAAACACCATCTACCACGAAAGGCACATTCCTCTCTGAGCCAAACACTTTCCTTCACAGATGCAACACATCCCTTTACAGTATTTAAGGTCCTGGGGCTCAGATGTGCAACACAATTAGGACTGGCTTTCACATGAGTTTATCAGTCAAAAGGCTGAAGTTCCAATAAATGCTGAAGCTTGGCCTCTCTGAGAACCACCAAGACAAACACATGCAGACACCAAGTCCATGAAGGTTTTACTTGCTGTGTGTCAGGCAATGCCATGGATTATTTAGTAGTAAATGTTACACCTGGTCAGAGCATTTGTAGCACCAAATTCCAACATGGCATTTCTTCTCCTGAGTTTAGAGCAACACTTCATTCTGACATCTTCCACAAACTCCATTCTCACCCCGGGATCCCACTACCTTCAGAATCTCTTATTTAAATCTGTGCATTTAATTATTCCTGCCTCTGTGGCTGTCCTTGATCAAATCTCACTTCGTGGATTCTTGCCCAACTCTACAATTTAATCAAGACTTAACTGCATTTTAATCCTAGTCTACCACATATTCACAGTACTGCTCAGCCTCCCATACAAAGAGCTCTGATTAAGGGGGGCTCTCCATCCTTACACTAACTGGAAATGGAATAACAAGCCATGCTGGGCTGAGCACAGTCCCTGCTACAACTCCATTCGCTACCTCTGCCCGAACAGGCACAGTCTGAACCCTCACTAATGACAGCACAGAGTTTCTTTTGAGTGAACTGTGTGTTTTGCAGTTGCACATTTCTGTAGCTTCCCAAATGGAGCTGTACTAACTTTGCAGCCTTTATCCTTTTAATGGGCTCACAGAGAAGACAACATTGGAATGCATGGAACATGCTTATGCCTAGCACTTCATGTTAAATTGAAATTAAACTCCACCAGAAATTATTATTTAGAGGAATACTTTTGGTTCCCCATTTAATAACAAGGAATGGAGTAAGAATAAAGTCTAGGATTCAGCAACATGGGAATTCAATGCTTACCTCTTGCTTTTGCCTTGAAGTCTACAAAACATGAAACCAACCTCAAACTTCTCTGGAAAATCCACCTTTGTTCCTACTCCTGGGCTTGCAATGCCAGTTCTTCCTACATCCCCAATTCCTTGCAATCCCATTTCCACATGGCAAAGCATCCCAGGATAATTGTAATGGGGATTTAGTACCTAGTAAAGCTTGTGTGGATGAGGCTTACCCCGCGTATTAGATCCTGCCCTTGCATAAACCCTCCTTGTGTCGATGTTTTTGAGCAGCCCACAACTGGAATTAGTTACCACAGAAAACACAAGTGTTACTGTACCAATCACATTAACTTGTTAAATTAAAAACTAAAGTTAAAACAAAAAAGGGAAAAAGGCAAAAGTCCCTAAGGTAGAAACAGGAATGTGTCCATCTGCTTCACCCTCAAATCTTGGCTCCAGTTCAGCTTGCTACCAACTGCACCACCCCATGTACTCTGTGGCCTCCTTCAACCTCTCCCCTTCGTCTCACACCCCCTCAGACACATCTTGCCACTCACACATGCAAACAGCTTGCACTGTCAACAACTTGGCTTAAACTTATTAAAAACACTTTGTAAAAGCACCTTGGCCTGTCCATCTGCTCTTTGGGGAAAGCTGGTGATGAAGTCTCTCATCGTCAGGATCTTCCTTTATTCTCATGTCTTTAAATCTCAGGAGCACAAGATATTTCTCCATCACTCATACAAAGTGACAACTCATTATTAGACCAGTTCTGCACAGGTCTCTTAGAACTTGTGTGGTGTAAAGTATGTTCTTGTCTGTCCCCCAGTGTTTGACAAGACAGAAATAAGAGATGGCAGCAGGATTCTGAACACCTAGGGGTGAACGTCCTGAAAACCTGAGCTTTCTCCCTCATCTTTCTCTTATCCTCACCAACATTCACAACTGCACAAGTCTCCACTGCCTCTAGAGTCAGATATCAAAGATAACTAAAAGTAAATAAATTAATGCACTAAAAAGAAATGGCACTCTGCAAATCAGGCCACTCAAGTATTCTCCTGCAAGAAATTCAGTAAGTTCTTCCTCAAGGAACCATCCCACTCCACACTGTTTGACAGCAACATTAAATCCACACATTTCATAACTAAGCCCTTGAAAAGCGATGGGGAGGGAGCTGTAATTTCGTAAGTGCTCAAAAATTAAACACAAACCAGCTGGTTAAGTGGGTAATAGCCTTGCAAAGTCAGTGAAAGAAAGAGACTCCTCACTGCCACCCCTTCCAACTGTGGTCATTTCACATCAAAGGCCTAAGCCTCATTTCCTATTCCTGATAAAAAACCAAGTCAGTGCAGCAGCACGGAAACTTGGAAACAGCATCAGCAGGTAGGTTTAATTCTTCATCCATTGTTATCTGTAATTCACTTGAAAGGCATCAAACTGATCAGTGGACACCAATTAGAAACTATTCCTCTCATTTAGCTCTTCCCTATGCAATTGGCAGCGTACACTCCAAAAAGTACTAACTTCTGGTATAAACACAGCTCCACCCTTTCCCCACCACCTCCAAGGGAATGTCTGTGGAAAAGAGAGATAGGGTGGAGTTTTTCAGGAGAATGTTTTTCCTGATTTTGGTACTAACTACATTTGCAGGATACACAGCACAACATGTCACATCTCCCTTTTTCCAGAGGACACTACACTGCCAGCAACTCCCAAAGGCTTTAACAATGTGAGACTCACATAAACAAAAAGAAACAACTCCCTTCTAACGGCCTCAAGCAAATAAAAGTTTCATCATTGTGAGGATGAATGGGAAACGAGTGATAATTTGGGGAAAAACAGGAGTTCTGAAGGAACAGCTACATGAGAAAGTAGCATATTGAAAGCTCAGGGTTGAAGGAAGGATTATGAAAGAGGACGATGTCAAGAGGTTCCATGAGCTCTTCAGAACCCACACCTCCCAAGTTCTATTCTGAAGTAATTCAGGAGCTCACTTGGGTGCAAAACTTTCAACATCTAACAAATCAACCACTAGAGATGTCTCTGGGCTTATACTAGTCTAAAAGAAGCACAGAATGGTTTGGGTAGGAAGGGACCTTAATGTCCATCTCATTCTACCCTTGCCATGGGCAGGGACACCCTCTACCAGCCCAGGTTGTTCCAAGCCCTGTCCAGCCCTACCCAAGGGAAGATTATGCTCACCCCTGATTAGAAATAAAGCAAATTCATAGGAAAGTCATTCACTATAAACAGGTGGGTCGTTCACTTGTGAATTAAGAAATACACAGCAGAAAGCATCCAATGTGTTTGGGAAAGCTAACCAATAGCTTATCAGAATACAAAAGATTCTCTACATACCACACTAATTTGATGGGAGCTAAAAAATGTTGGACAATGTAATGGTACAGCATACAGCTTTCCCACTTATGTTAAGATAACATCTGCAGATATTTAGCACTTCAGATATTTTGACATTAGGTGCTCAATAAAATTCTCCCTGTTCAGATTAGAAATGTCGAAAAAAATGGAACTACTCAGATCCTGGAATGCAGTGTCAAAATATTTGGAAATCTAACAGGGATTTTTTTTTTTTTTACTATGTATTGAAAGAGAAGATGAACATTTAGAAATTGTTCAAGTAGTCACAGAGTGCTGATGCCAGAAAGTGCTCTCAGCAGGCCGTGGATACTTCCAACAGTGACCACACGCTCCAGGAACTCTCAGAAAATGTGATCAATTTGATCAAGGGTGACACACATTGTGCCTGAAGCCAGAGGTTGCTGAATGGTCAGCACAGTGATGGGAGCAGACAGCAGAAGGATGACATTGTAGGGTGGTTTGGGCAACTTCTGGTGGATCTTATATTGAAGAGGCCACCAGAAACACGAGCAGGAGGTGGAACATTGGAGCAGCAGGAGGGGTATGTTATGGAAGAAAATATTGGGGTAGGAACTGTCAAACACCTGTGTACTGCATCACAAACATCAGTACTCAGGAAGCCACTTCCTCATATCAGCAATTGCATCACAGGTGATTCACATGTTTTGATACTCTTTCATCAAATATTTTTGAAGGTTGATTTACAGAGATGGTTACCACATTTTACCACCTTACTAACTGGAAAACTATTAGTAAATTCACATTGCACTTAATAGTCTATAACATGCATTCACATAATTCACCTACTGTATCTAACAAACTTAGGCATGAGAAGATATTTATAGAAACAAATTTGCAATGTGGAACCAAATGTTGTATTTGGTTCCAAAGGTCTCAAATGGGAGCTAAGCCACATTTCCCTGCAGGAATTACTGATCCAGTCTCTAGTAGAGAACTACATCTCTGTTAGATCCAAACTTGAAGAGAAGGATCTTCTCTTAGTCTGCCATGTTAGCAGCACAGAACTGCCCAGGCAGTCAGAGAGCACTGAGATCACCTTGGCCAGAATTTCACTGTTCACATGGAAGCTTTTGTTTTATGACAGGAGTTGGATTCAGCTGTAGTGGGCAAACATCACTGAACCAGATTCAGCAGGAACAGGCAGTGCAATGGCTCTGACTCCAACTGTTTTCTCTTACACTTTCTCAGTTTCTAAGGGAAGATGAAAAAGCTCAGTGGCAGCAAAAAGCTCTGCTGAAGGAACTGAGGGACTTGAGAGAAGGAGAACACACAAGCTCAACTTCTGGAGAGAACTGCTGTGGTACTACAGGAAATGTTACTCCGTCATCTCTGTGTTGCATTTTCACACGTGTGGACAGTTCTGTGTTTTAATGGTTCATGGGGAAGAAGAACAAGGCTTGGAGAAGTGAGGTTCCATCAACACCACTTTGAATTCCTTTCCCTTCAGAGCACTTCAATGGGCTTTCAAACTTTCAGGTCTCTTGTTTTGATGTCCTTTCTCACGGTCTCATCAAATTTTGTCTCGTAATTGCATTTGCTTATTTTCCTGGCAGTGTTATTGTGCATCTCTCCTCCTGGGACTAAGAACTTTTGTAAACCAGCAGTAAAAATGAAATGGGTTTTTGCACTCTATCATACCAAGAGGAAAGTCCTCATTTTCTTATGTTGCTTTGAAAACTGTAAACACATGGGAATCTAAGAGGTTTGGAAAATATCAGGATGGTAAGAAAGATGCAGACAAAAGTTACTAAAAGTAGATAATATTCTGAGAACTGAAATGAGGAGGGGGAGATGTAGATAAAAAAAAAAGAAAGTTCTTCAATTAAGCCATTACTTGAACAAGGCTGTTCAAATTTCCTATCTTACTTGCATTCTTATGAAAAGGAAAAAAGTAAGCTTGAAATCACAACAGCATCACTTTAGAGGTGCTGAGGTTACTCTGGGAGCTGTTTCTTGCCCAAACAGCTAAGCTGTCTACCATCAATGTGCTTCTGGGGTAAATAGGATATTGGCTACTGTCCCAAACTCAAGCAGTACAAACAAACAAGGAAGAAAGCTATGCTATATTTGTAAAGTAAAATAAGACCTCGCCTGACTGGAGAGCTCCAGGGCAGAGCTGAGCCCCTGAACTTGCTGGGGACACTTTTCCTCTCCCAAGAGGTTGCACTTGCCTTTGAACTTTCAGCCATATAGAAAAAAGGCTGAGTTGAAATGTCAGCATCATCTTGGATTCAAATCAATCAGCTTGATGCATGATTGCAACAGCTAAACCACTTCACCCCTGCACTGCCCTCATCCATATGTTCTTTATATCAGCAGTCAGCAGACTGGGTGGCTCAGTGCATTCATTTCCTGTCCTAGGCTTGGGCTCCACTTTAAACAAAACAAAAAACCCCTGAAACTGGAAAATAAAAGTTAGCATCTAATGACAGTTATATTCACCAGACTTGTTTGGATCAGGTCTCTTTCTCCATCCAAGGAAGTTGCAAGAAACCCTTTGGGAAGGCTTGGTACAACTGGTGATTTTTGACTATCAACTCAATGAGCAGGTCACAGTTCTACAAAACCAGTAAAGGAACTTTCTGTTCTTTGAAAGGATCTTTCAAATGCTGACATACCTTGGACTGAGTAGAAAGCAAGGAAAGGAAGGGCAAAAAGCCCCAGACACTGTCAGCTTGAAAAAGGAAGCAGGTTGTAATCAGGTTAATTTACCTCAGTAAATTAATGGCCCACTGAGAGCAAAATGTCCATCCACCTCTAATGCTGGGCTTCCTCCAGACAATGCTGCTCTTTATCAGCTTCAATGCTGGAGTTAGATTCCCAGGATAATTTAAATGTAAAAATGTGCAGCTTTCAGCATTAATGAGGTGCCTGTCAGCTGGTGACAGTAGAGTGGTTACTGTCTCAAGCTACACTTACCAGCTGAGGATGGAGACACTTTGATGATTGAATTGCATTTAACAGCTTGCTCTAGCACAGGGAAGTTTTCCCACTGAAGGTGTGTTACAGCAAGCCAGTCTCATCAGGAGTCTGTCATACTTTGGGGTGAGACACCCACATTGAACTGCTGCTTTTGCAAAAGAAAAGCTGACCTGCCATTTGGGAGATCACAAGTTATCATGTCAGAAATAGCTGCAGCCTCTGAATGGTTTCAAATTCTTTGACTTCCTTCCTTGGTTCACGCTCTCCCCATTCTGTCATCCCTCATAAAATGCTAAAAGAAATAAATTTTAAAAGGGCAAGGAAGACTTGATATAAGGACAGCAGTAAAAATAATCTATCCTCCACATATGCTACAGTGGTTCCCCCAAAGACACTCTTCCAGAGCAGCACAAAAAAGGAGCAAATATTAACTCTGCTCACTGGGAGTTAAAGAAGGAATCAATAGATCTTACAGACAGATTTCTAGCATCAGGATGCAAAGACCACCATCAGCCATGCCCATGCACACACAACTATCAGAACCCTTCTGTGTGCTTAATCAATCCATTATCTCCTGGCTTAATCCATCCTACTGAGGGAAACACAACTTTACTATTCCAAGACCCAATGGGAAAGGAAGTGTTTCCCTTCAGTCTCTGGAACCAGGAGATGTTGCAGTGGAAGCTCAGAGCCACTGCAGCTGCCATTCCTTTGGCACATGGAGAACAACAGTGGCTGTCAGAGAACTGGAAGATTCGCAACACAGCAAGGAGGCAAGATAAAAACAGTGCAGGTCCAGGCTGCCTCCAGTCATGCCTACCTCACATCAACTTCTAAAGGACCAGCTGCACATACAAGTGAAATGAAATACTGAGGAGAAATCTAACTACCAAAGAAAGATGAAAGCATTTTGAGGTTCCACCCTGCTAATTCACTGTGGCTTCATCACTGCACTGTTTTTATTTTGCATCAGTTTAGTGTTCTGTTTTCTTTTGTCTGCTGTTTCCAGGAAGAACTCACACAGATAAGCATCCCACCCGCTCAGAGGAACCAAACTTTCAGTAGGGGAGAACACAGAGAGGAAAGAGCAAAAAGGCCTTATACTGGGTTGCCAAAAACCCTAAAACAGACACTTTTTAGCCTCTTTTATTTCCAAGTGACACTAACATTGAGAATTAACATAAGGAGTAAGTAAATATTTCCATTTTAAAATTGACAGCTTGAAGGGCCATGCAGACCAGTAGCACCAGTATTTACACTAAAAACTAAGTGGCACAACCCTGCTGTACTACAAAGGGGTCTTCTTTTATTTTCTTCTTTCATTCAAGGATATGGGACTGTCAGTAGCACCAGATGTTTTAGGGAGAGGAAAAAAAAAGGTAAAAAGAATCTCACACATGAAAGTAAGGGCTTACTACTGGCTTTCTGCTCACACTCCACAGACCATATCCAAGCCCAAAAGAACAGTTCCACCTTGAAAAGTAACTGTATAAAATTGTCACCTCGTTCCACAGACCTGCTCCTGCGAGATCACTGCTGGCTTTCTCCAGCAAGCTTATGTTGGCTTTTTATTTCCACTGAACTCTGCTGAGACAGATCTGGCACTGCAGGAGGGAGCTGGAATCTCTCCTTTGCACCAGCAGCACCACTAAGCTGCAATAACTCACACCTGTCCAAACCTACAGGCAGGAACAGGCTGCACACGGGGGCTTCTCAGGTCACCAGGCACATCCTCACCCAGCTGCACTGGAAGGAACAGCTCTGCCACCATCCTCAGCTCCCCCTTCCCTGCAGGGACAGCTAAAAACTCAAGCTGCACACAGCAGCTTCTCTCTCAGGCTCATTTCTTTTAACATTATGTTAAAATGTAAAGCTCTCTCCTGCAGACTGCAATTTAGGGTAGCTCTACCACTTGGTAAGACTTTTCTAGAGCTTCTGAGAAGCTATTGTTTCCTCAGCAGCCTGGAGCCAGCTGCTGTCTGCAGCCATCACTCTTTGGGACTGTAACGAGACAACTTCCTAGTCAGAGATTTGCCTGAATTGTGTGATTGGTATTAAGATATCACAGCACAAAGAAAACTACTACAAACAGCAGACTCAGAGATGCTGGACAGCCCCAATGACCCTTCAGCAGCCAGAGACAGGCTGTGTTGACCTGATGCAAGTGAACAGAAAACTCCAGGCTTTGTTTGTCCCATTCATAAGCTGTGAACTCTCATGTCAGGTTCAGCAGATGCCTTAATGCCTAAACCTGAAACTTGGTGGAGAAGCAGGACTTGTTTCAAACCCCCAGAAGTAGCAGTTAAAGTAGAAAATGTTATGAAGGAAAATGTAAAACATGCCCTATTTTGATAAAAAAAGGAAAATACTTTTCCTCCTGCTCTGGAAAGAGCCCTGTGTTTTCCCCTGTGTGATGCCAAACCCAGAACAGTGTTTTCATGTGCACTGTGCAACATGAATGTTGCACCAGTAAGCCAAGGAGCAGCTAGAAAGGGGAACCAAAGGTATTGGTTCAAAGTTCTCTGGGAACATACATTATTTATGTCCAGACCTTACAGGCATAAAACATTCAGAAGCAGCCATCCAGAGACCAGCTTGTATTGGACACAGCAACTAATAATGATAACAAGGACAGGGAGAAGATAACACACAAAAAGGTTAAAGCACATTTTCTGAACACAACGGGGTTGCCAAGCATGGGCACATCTCTAAACAGGTCATCCCTGATTGCCTTTTCTTAATTTCTTTCCCCCTCCCTGTTCAGGCCTGTTTGCAGGCATTCAGAATTATCTGTTTTCCAAAATCACCTTTCAGAGCTAGTGTGTGACATTCAGTTAACAATGGGGAGTGAAGGGAACAGGTGATTTGTTCCTGTGTTTAAGAGGTGTAGGGCATATTAAGGAACAAACCCCAGCTCAAGGCAGCCAGTCCATCCTTGCTGCTCCCTAAGGACAGAGGCATTGCTGGACAACTCACCCTCCTCACAGTTGCTCCCCATGAAGCCAGGACAGCACCTCCACTCCAGCGTGGTCACAGTTCTGTAGGACATTTTGTACGTGGGCCTGATGAGAGTCCTGTAACTAACACAAACAAGGAGTCAGCAGAATGCAGTGACCTGCTCGAGGGCAGTGTTGCTACTAATTCTCAGCACATCTTGCCACCTGGATATATCCCAGAGCACCCAGCCACCCCCAGCTACAGAGAAAGGAGTCACACAAAATATCAGCAAGGATTTCTTAGAGTGTGGATTTTCATCCTTAAGCCCTCATGTTTTACTGGCTCATTCTCCACACCTCTCCTTCCCCAGGTACCACCAGTAGCTTTGTGGAGATCTCACCACTACAAAGCCCTACAAGTAGCAGAGATGTTGACTTGTTTTCCACACTATCCCTTCATGTGGACTTCTGTGATATTGAACAGAGGCTGGCAAAGCCTTTCCTCACTCAGCAGTAATAGAGTTTCCCATCTCCCAGGTGTCTTCCCTTTCCCCACAACTCAGACTTGGCATGTACCAACACATCGACCTGACACTACATCAGAGACCCTCATGAAGCCTTTTTGCCAGCTATCTGACCTGTGCCTCAATTCTCCCCCATCTCAAATAGGGTCACACTCTTCTGGACCAGAGCCAAGGTTCTGCAGGACAGGTCTGTGAGCAGCACAGCATCCCCGAGGTCCCAATAACAGCAAAGCACTGCCATGCCCCACTGGGAACTGGAGGGTGACCTGCAGACACAGCAGAGCTGTGCAAGGCACCAGTGATTCTGAAGTCAACACAGACAGTTGCATAAGTGACAACTTTTCCTTTAAAACAGCAGCTCGTCAAAGCTGGCAACTCAGAGTTTTCCCAGTATACAGCCAAACAAGTCACTGCTGCTATTCATGAAGCTAAAAGCAAACACAGAAGTTGTACTCTACAAGCTCCCCTCAAAATTCCTACCCTTATTTAACAGCCAAAGGAATTTGGCACACACAGGACGAGTCTGAAGCTTTGGGATTACAGTGTTGCAGGCTGCAGCTTATGCTTGTCTCTCCGAGCCAGGCAGACACAAACCCTGAGCACCCTGTCCCTGGGGAAGAGGCTCCTCCTGCTGAGAGCCGGCAGGAGACAGAGCACTGCCCCAGGCTCAGCTGAGCACAGGCACAAAAAGGAGCTGGAGGTTGAATGAATCTCATCCAAAACTTCTCCAAGGGGAGGCAGACGCAGGTGTACACCCAGGACAGCACTGCAGTGACTGGTAGCTACTCCAAAGAGCAGTAACAAAGGCTTGCCAGGAGAGGCTGCCCATGTGTGTCTTGGAAAGAAGGAAGCAGCTCAGTCGTGGTTAGCAGAGTCTTTGAGAAGCTCATTTCTCAGGAGTTTGTTTGCTGATGATTTGTGCAAGCTGCCAAACAGAAACCGAGTTCTCCTATAGCCACTGGAGAGGGGGGCCTGCACAAGCCTTCTCCTGAGCACAGGGCTGCCTGCCCTGGGAACTGCCTCACCCAGAAAGGGGAGAGCAGTGCTGTCTCCTGAGAACATGATGTCCTCACCCTTGGAGCTGCCAAAAGGCACACCAGTCACTGCTAATACCCTCAGCTGTGATCCAGGCACTCGTCTGATGTGGGCTGGACAGAGCCAGCTCATCCCACCTACTTCTCTGTTCTGCATCCAGTGTTGTTCAGGAGTCCACAGTCGTGTGAGTTTGAGGACTTGGAGCATGATGTATGTAGACTTTCAGTGCTTTTTCACAAGGAGGCCTAAGGCACAAAGACTTTAAGTGTCTTCTGAGGGTCTCTCAGAATAGCTCTGGCAAAGCCCAGGAATTGAACCCAGGTCTCCCAGCTCCCAGTCCTGGCTTTGGACTCCAGACACATTTCCCCATGTAAGCCCCGAACCATCAGTCAGAAGTTCATGACTTTGTCACTAACACCACAGCTGGATTTGACCTTCAGATGAAAGTCTCCAGCCTTGTTACCAGTGTCCAGAGCCAGCCAGTCTCCAACCACACCGTGATTTTAAAACCATGTTTCTGCCAACACCAAGATGTTAAAACTCTCTCAAACTTCATTATGAAGTGTGGAGAGTGGCTTGAGCCAGACTGGAATCTTGGCAGCAGTTCTGTGTCGGGGAAGTAGCTATAGTTTAATCCTCAGATGAGGGAGGACTTCTCAAGGCATGACAAGCATGGAGCTCAGCTGTCACAGTCTACCACCCACCCTGAATTCCCTGGAAGGGTCCTGATGTGTGCATCTCTGTTCAGCATCATGAGCTCAGGCATCTGAAGTGGGCCCAGCTTGCAAGTCCAGTTTGTTCTGAAGTTGCTCTGTTCTTCATTGCATTGTTTTTCCTCAATTTTGTGACACGGCACCAAGGTCTGTTGTGACCTAT
Source organism: Eopsaltria australis (assembly GCA_034509425.1). Taxonomy (NCBI): domain Eukaryota; kingdom Metazoa; phylum Chordata; class Aves; order Passeriformes; family Petroicidae; genus Eopsaltria; species Eopsaltria australis. The sequence continues at coordinate 1,067,089 of JAVTVJ010000394.1, forward strand.
GGCATCACATCATGCAGATTTCTGACTGCTATTCCAGGAGGGCAGCAACGAAAGCACCTTTAGCAAAGCATCACCACCATCTGACACTTGTAGTGTTGCAGCTGAAGGAGATGAAAAACATATGTGGAAAAGGAGAGGGAAGAAAGATACCTGTTAAAGATCAGAAGTCCCTGAATGAAAATGTGTGGAAAACACAACAGGCAGAAAAAAGGATTGGGAGCAAAATAGGGAAGCCTTTCCCTTGGGTGTCACTCAAGCCACAAACACTGGCACAGAAATCTGCCAAAGCAGAGTGGAAGAGTTTGGAGGAGCCACAACCTTGCAGTGCTCTGCTCCTCAGGGAGCCAAAGGATGTGCTCAGCACACACAGTTCCCTTCAGCAGGAGAACTCCAAGCACTTCGTGGAGAAGCAAACTACAGGATCTGCCACTCCACTGCCAGAGTCAGGTGTCATTTCCAGGGATTTTGCTGAGGCTCCACAACATTATCCCAGGGAGAGGAGCAACTCCCAGGGATGAGCCCAGAAAGCTCAACCAGCAGCCACCACTGTTCCTAGGTCAGAGCCAACACATGGCTGTCCTTGGAGCTGCCTGATCCCGCAGATGATCTACAGGAGCTTGTCCACATACAATTATCATTTGGGAAGCAGCATCTCTTGCTTGTGACTCTAAGTGACTGCCCAGGAAGTGGTAATTTGGGGAAGGAGCATGAGCTGACTGATGAACTGATTTGGGGGTACAAAGCTGTAAGTACTGGAGAGGTCAGGACATGCCAAGGGATGACAGCCAACAAGTTTCACGCCTCAGCACACAAGGAAGTGCTCCCCTTGCTTTCAAGGAAGTGTCACTGAACACAACAGCCAGACATGACACAAGAAAGCGGAAGAGTGTCACATTCTTGGATCAAAGCCTCAAAAATCAGGTCAAAAGAGAAAGGCATGATCTCTGCCATGACCCAAGCAGGACAGCCTGTCACACACAGGAAATACCATCACCCTTTCTGGATTTCCCCTGCCCTTTGACACTCACAAGCAAAGCTGTTTGTGCACAAAGACCACATGAGAGGCAAGACGTGAAACTCGTTTCCACATCACAAGAGAAGGTTTTGTTACTCTGATTCATTCAGGCATTGCAGTTTGTGCCCGAGGAGACCTCAGTGACCCTCAGAGGCTTCTATTCATTTTTATTCAAGCCCCAGGTTGAAAGTTTCACCATCACTTACTGATGGATTTCAGGATCACAAGATGAATGAACTTGCTTTTTTGACTGGCAAAGAATCCAGAAACCAAGGAATCCAAGCTCTCTTTTGCCTAATTCTCTCATGGCACTGAAGTCAGATATCAATCCAGTGGGTCCAACCCCATACATGTAACTGGCTTATTGTCTTCCAGGGACCCTTATCTTCATTACAATAAGTGCATCAAAAGGCATTCAGAACAAAACTTGTGGTAGTTCCTCTAACTCTTGGCACCAATGCCCTGATTTACAATCATGCCAAAACCCTACAATTCCATGCAGAAAATCAGTGTTCTGAAAACAGATTTCATATCCATCAGGTTAAGTAACCATATCTCAAAGCACTTGGAAAGAAGGGAGTTTAAGAGCTCAGAGAAGCTATCAAGTATATGTTTGGTTCCCAACACTACCACACCCACTCCAGACACAGATTATACCAGGCAGCTCCTCTACGTGACACAGATAAGACAATGTCACCTCAAACCAGTGCCACACCTGATGCAGGGACAAGAAGCACCTTTGCCATCACATCTGCACTCACAGGCATGGCAGAGACTATCACTGTGAATCAAACCTGTGCTCTTTTTTCCTGCAGCCCCAGCTCTTCCAGTTTCCCTACCACAAAAGCAGTAGTTCCCCAGGGAAAAACATAATCAGAGGGGTTTCAAATATGCTCCTGCAGACACCAGATTAAAAAAAAAACAAACAACCTGCAGCTGCAGGAGTGTTGGAGCTCATTGTATCCTCTGCCTTTGCCTTTGTTTAGCTCTGAACATGTCTGGTTCAAACAACTTAGCAAAATACTAAACCCAGGAAACAAACTTATCTGCCTGCCATGCCCTGCTGTCCACAGCAATACTTGACAGTCTCTCACCCTAAGAAAAAAGGCCAAGGACACAGACAGATGTTTCTATGCCACCACAGAGCAATCATCAGCTCCTGTCTCTATCAACAATCATGTCAGTGCTATTGCAGAGCAGCACTGCAGCAAGGAGGAGGAGTGCTCAGAGAATGTCTGGGCAAGATCAAAAGGCCTCAATCAGCAGCCTGAGCACAACCCCTGAAACAGGTGACCCTCCACCTGTGCCCAGGTAGCACCACACAGCCATTGTTCAAAGCTGAGAATGCCCCTTTGTGCTACAGCTCTAATCCTACACACCCAGAGCCTCTGTCTGTCCTGTTTGTAGGAGCACTGTTCATCCTGCATTTATATCCCATGTGTGCTGTGGAGAGCAGATGCCTTTTTCCAAGCACATTTCTCTCCAAGATGTGGAGTCGTAAGGGAATTAAACATATAAAAGAGTTTATGTGTAACAGGACTTCAAATAGCAATCCTAATGCACTGGAATAAGCTCTGAGATTTATTATTCAATTGACTGGAAAGCAAGAAAGAGAGAAGGATTTCCCTGTGGCATTACTAGTTCTGAAACTGAGGGGAAACATCATCTACAGGCCAATCTCCTGGGTGACAGATCCCCAACTTCTCCTACTGACCCTGTAGCAACAGAGTTTTCAAAAGCACAGAAGACCAAATTGGATGAGCCTGCAGAATTCCTTCTTTGTTATTCTACAAACCAGCTTGTAAAATCCCTCTGGGAGCAGTAATGCGTTCAGTTTAAATGAAAAGAACAAAAAAAAAAAAAAAAAAAAAGAAAACCCAGCATTCAAAAACACCAAACAAGAATGATCCAAGCAAGATGTGTAGCCTGCTTACATTAAATGCACAGAGCATTTGTGATAAGCCAAACCAGCTAAAATACTGGAATTAAAAAAAACAGGCAGTGACAGGCAGCTGGAAAGGGCATCACAGCCCAGATTTGCTGTGTTGCAAGAACATTCTTCCTTCCATCTCCCCCACCTCTGAGTGAAGTTTAAAGGCAACAGATGAGTAACTTTATGTCTGGGGTTTCAATGACTCTTATCAAAGTAAGAGACCAGGTAAACCCATCCCTGCACAAGCTAGCTGTGGGTTTCCTGGAAAATCTTCGAAGTCTCTGAAGGCAGAAAATGCTGCAGAGACAGAAGACTCAAAAGCTAAAGTAAGACAGCTCTGTGACCATAGAGTACAGCAAAGCATAGCAGGATAAAAACACACAGCCTTGCTGGGAACATTAATGTGCAAGGATGGGACACGTTGGAGAGGAGCTGGAATATCCCACCACAAATGAAGTGGCACATTTCCAGAGATGAGATGGGGATTTTCACAGCAACAAGAGTTTGAAGCAGAATGTATTTGTCTTCTGAAGGCCATTCATCCCATTCCTTCACCTCCTGAGACACTGCTTTACTGACCACAACAATCATACACAAATACTTTAATCAAAAGTAGGCTGATTTTGGCCAACTAGGATATAGCAAGAAGCAGCCCTATTGTGTCATAAAACAGTAAGACAAAAGCAGGACTGTTCCCATCATACAGGTGAGGTGGCATTGCTGGACTGAAGGCACAGGAGGTCACAAAAGCTCCAGCAACTGAAGGTAGGTCTCGAATCCTTCCCTGGCCTTCAAGACCAGCCTCCTCAGTGAGCCTTGTGGAGTGCAGTGTCCCAAGCAGGGTAGGACAGGGCATCATTCTGCAGCTGCTGCAGTAAAACGATTGCTGAGGAGAAGGGTTACAATTTGGATGCCTGGGTTTACTCGGAGCTGGGGACAACCATCCAAGGAGTAGAGAACCAGAGATTAGGCAGCCATTGAAACCCCAAGGTAGGGACTTTGTCCCTTCCTTCAGACAGACAAATGGCAAGTGAGTTCAAAGCAGCCCAAGAGCTGCAGCCATGCTGCTGGAGAGCTGCCCATGCGCCCCGGAGCATGACACAGCAAAGGCAGGAGCTGAAGCCTTCACTGCTTCACACATGGAGAGAGTTCAAAAACAGATCTGCTGAGGGAAATCCTCCAGCCAGGACAGCTCCAGAGCAACTCAGCACCCAAGCTAAATAAAGAGCCTGGGGTGAAGGGCAAGAACTGAGCAGCTCATCCCAGTCCAGCCAAGATGACAACACTCCTGCTAAAGCAGCTCCGTGGCAGCTTCCCAGGAGCAAGTGAATGGACAGCAAGGACATCTCACAGCCAAGGCTGCAAGGCTGGGATCTCACAGACCCTCCTCTGGGCAAAGGCTTGACCCTGAGTGCAGTTTGTGCAACAAGGGAAAGAAACCCAACACAAATGAATGGGAGACAGGACAGGGATTAAATCCTCGTCTGGCCTCGCTGATGTCTTCTCGTAAGCAGAGTCTCTGTAGCAGAGAGCCCCTCTCAGCTGTCACCACGAGTCTGAGAGATGCCTTTTTCCTTGGCTGACGTCCCTTTTGCTAGTGAGCAGCCTGATAACGCGTGCTGGCAGAATGAAAGCTCTCCCAGATATGGCTGACTCCCTGTAAACAAGGAGATGAAAACAGTTTGTTTCAAATCACAGCTCGGAGAAACACTGTAAAGCCAAAATGGTGCCAATGGCTCACTGACATTTTGCATTGCTTACAGTCACACAGAACACTCTGTGCCCTTCAAGTCAAGCTCAGGCACCACAAATCTCCCTAGAGAAGAATAGAAGGCCACAAGACACTTTAGAATTACTTTTTTAGCAGAAGAAAAGCAGATATATTACCTGAACAACCACAGGGATATAGAGAGCAAGAACATTTCTAGTCACTACCAGACCTTGAGTATGCCTGACCTTGCCTGAAGCTAGACTTCCAGAAATCCCAAAAAGAGAGGCTGGTACAGACAAGGTAAGGAGGAAACAGAAACAAGTAGGGCACCCAAGCTGAGTTTTCTGCTCTGTTCATCTTCTGCAAGGATTTTCAGAGACCTGTCAAAGGAAGTTGTACAGTTTGGTGGCTGATAAAAGCTTACAGGCCCCTTCAAACCCAGTTTCTTGTAAGAAAAATAAGGTAAACAAGTACAACTTGCAAGGAACTGCACTGGCAAGTGAGGGGCTGAACAGAAAAGGCCCTACACTGCCTTGTGACTTTGAGAGCTGTTTTTCTTATTTCTATCCTTTATACACAAGGAGTTTTCATCTGAAAACAGGAGATGGGGTTTCCCTGAATTAAGAGAGAAAGTGCTGTTTCCTAAAAAGACAATACTATTTTGATGAGAGAGGAGGAAAAAGTATTTTTTTTAAAAAAATGTAGTTTTAGAACTTTGGCTTAACTCCAAGAAAAAAGAAAGCCATTTCAAGCATCCCTATGGGCTGGCAACAAAATAGTGCCGGGCTGCTGTGTGCTCAGAAAACAACACCTCAACCACACAGCCTGGCTCAGGGGTACCAAACATTGTCCACAGCAGTCACATGTCACAAGATCCATCGTTTTCAGCAGCTGTTTTTCGTTCTCTTATCAAGTCAGACTCTTATCAAAGTCAGGTGCATTGCTGAAAACAAACAACCACTTATAAAGGATGTCTTGGCTGGGCATAACTTATCCAACAGCCCATTCAGCTCTCAGGAACTCAGAGGATCCACCTTAGTTGTTACTTGTTCTTGGGGCTCGCCCTCTCAGACAGTGCAAGAAGGGGAAATTATCAAGGACCTGTTTTACCTCTGATGATCAGGGGATGGGTTCCAGCATTTTGTCAGCAGCTTTCTGAGAGGTCCTTGGGAAAGAGGTGCAGGGTCTTTCTCTACCTTATGCAAGAATGTCATACAATGTGTGTCTAGAGGACAGACATTACAGGCATTTCCCTGGAAAGGTTCCATCCTCTTCTCCTGCATTTCCTCCCAGCTCTAAGGGAACAAGAGCATTGATGTCCTCCCATCGCTTCTGGAAGGTTTCTCCATAGTGACCATCTTCCAAAAATGCAGCTCCTGTTAGCTGAGCTTTCACCAGCTGAGATCTTGAATATTTAATAAACCAAGCTTCTTTCCATGATATTTTCACACATAAAGAAAAATTGAGGTGTCTGCTGCTGTTCTGCATTGTCTCCAAACAATTGGACTCATCAGACAAGCAAACCAAACTGCATTTGAAACTGAAAATGTTCCATGAATAATGTCACAACAGCACACACTACTCCTAAAGTCTCTGGGTTAATGTAAGAATCAATGGCATCAATCAACTGCAGGGGCCCACAAAAAGAATTTTTAGTAAAAACATGATCAAATGTTTGGTACTTAAGAAACTCCAGTTGTGTTAACAACGAAAAATAAGTAAGATTTTTGGCAAGTTTAGGAGACAAGGTGAAAGCTCACAAGTTTCTAATGACAATTATGTGCCTAAAAAGCCTGGGAAGTTAAAAAGCTTCAACAGAAGTTTGGCCATGACAGTGTAAAATATGAAGTGTTTCAACCACAGCCTTGCATAAAGACCAAAGAGACACCAAAGCAGATATATTACAAGTGAAAAAACTGAGACTGACCACTGGCCAAGTGGAAACTGGAGAAGCAACTATGGGAACAGCCCCATGCAAAATGTGAATTCCAGATGAAGTGTCTCAAGAACAGGGAGGTGGGTCTCAGCCTGCGGTTCAATCACCTTCTAGCCAGGTTATCAACTACATGAGGACCTCAACCAGAGCCCTGTGGGTGAATTGGTAACAATAACAATAAAATTACTGAGATCTGTGAGCTAAGTTATGGCTTGTCTACTCGGGAAATTGTTTTAGAAGCTAGGTGCAAATTCAGAGCACAATGGCTTTTTTGCCCCAATTCCCAGATGGGTGGGTAACACTATTCTGCTCTGAAAATGTCTTTCAGAGAAGGCAAAGCTCAACAATGCAAAGACATTTTACTGAAAGGTGGTAGCTGGGGACAGCTATTTCACACTTTTTTTTTTCCTTTTTAAATGTAGGTTCCAAGACTATAAATGATCGAAAGGCAAAGGAGGCTCAGGGCAAGTTTTTGACATGTAGCTGTTTTTAAGCTTTGTTTCTTGTCTGAGGAGAGACATCCTGTTTTAACATGTCTTCAAAGAGTACTGAGATCCAGGAAGTCAAAAGAAATTCCACTCTGAAAGATATAGGGCACATTACCTTTGTCCCTCATCACCTATAAGGGATTTGATCAGAGCTTTCCAGTGTATGTGATCAATGTTACCACTACAACCCTGAGTATGGGGATTTGATACCAACAAGTCACACAGAACCATTGATCCAGCACCACTGCTCACCCTGCTCAGTCACACTGAACATTTATCTGCTTTCATGCCTGACCAGCAGCAGCCTCCTGTGTGGAGAAGCACAAACTGGCACTACAGCCTGAGCTAAACCATTTCACCAACTTGTCCTAATACTGATGTCTTTAAATTGAACTATCTATCCCAAGGCTGAATTTCCTTCCCTTTTGTAAATGTAACTGATGTTGTCAAAAAATTTCTACAATAGAAGTTCTTTAATGCAGAAAAGAACTTTGTGTTTCAAGCATGTTGTGTAAGATTCTATCACCCAAATAAATAGGCATTAGATAGGTGAAGAATGTATTTTAAATAGGTGGGTTCATGCAAACTTTCCTGTATATGTAATATTTTACCCCTTGGTGTGCTTGATTTGTGAAAACCTCCCCCTTGCACAGAGTAAACAATGTCTCCTTTCTAAACTAGACCCTGTCTGTGATTAGAGAGCTCCTAAAACTGGAAACAATGCTACACACTTACCTTCACCTGTGATTACCCTGCAGTTCTCACCAGTGGCACTCTTCAGGCACAGCACCCCAAAGCAGGATATCCCACCTGACCTCTGATCTCAGCCCTCTCTGCAGTACTCACCAGCCAACCAACCAAAGGGGAAGGGCAGGAAGATTTGGGCAACATGAGACATGAAGATTTTTACCTCACTAAGTTGGCACAAGGTCCTGGCCATCGGCAGCTCTGATAAACTCTCTGGATCACCGTTTCTGACCCGTTCTGCACCTGGCAGGAGACTGTCCTTGTGACCGTGTAGTGACACCAGTGCCTGCAGAGAGAAATGACACACATCAGTGAGCCCCAGTGAACCAACACACACCAGACTGTAGGAAAAACAGACCAAGGATCTGGGAGTGGGGTGGTTTCTTCCGCCAGCCATAGCCAGGCTAACTTGCAGTCTTCACTTCTCACCCCACCCTCTCCTTCCAATAGCTGCAGAAAGATTCCCAGCTCCTGCCAACCTGAACCACAGATCCAGCAATGCCTCTTGCTTGGTTGTCAGAGGCCAGAGTTTTACAGTGCATAATTTAGTTCTGTGACTTATCAGAAACAATAGGACTTGAGAAAAAAAAAAAGTGTTCCAAATCTCCTGATAGTCAGCTCCCATTGTCCTGGTCTTAATTCCATCCTGCTTGTTATGGTATCATTCCCCAGCCTCCCACCATTCTGAACGACAGCAGAGTTGGAAAATTCTGTGGTTGAGTTCTCTGTCAGCAGGGCTCAAACAAGCTGGGTGCTGAACAAGTCCTGTTGTTGTCCTGTTGAGGTTACAGCCTAAAAATGGGCAAGGAAAAATGCAGGGGAGGGAGGGACAAGTGTGTCACACTGTCTGATGAGAAAATAAGAGAGACAGACCCCTCACTGCAAGGTGTATGAGACAGAAGGAACTGCAGTGTCAGCACAGGGAATTTGGATCTAGAGACCCTTCAGGGACCTTCTCTGAAAAAAAAAAGTTTTAGGTTCCAGTGACATGCTTGAGGGGGTACAAAAAAGGATCCTTTCATTTCCCCCTTGCAAGCATTGCTCATCTTTGCCAAATACTGGTTCACGTTTTTGTGAATATTTTGGTGTGGAATGTTTTGTGATGCTCTTTTTACATCAGTGTAGTTACCAGGTTTGAGAGCCACTTTCCTACTAATTGGGGATCAGAAGTGGGGCCACTGTGGGAAGTGAAGACACCAGCTTGTGCTCCAAGACACACCCAGTGCTTGTGTAAGCATTCCCTGCTGAACCAGAGGAGTCCTGGCTCCTCACCTATCTTAAACCAAGAGCCCTCAATAGAGCTGATCCCTTCAAGCACCACAGGGACAACCCAGCCTTGCACACCAAAAATCAAAGCGCTTGCACAGTGGAAATGCACCTGCACATTCCCTTCTCCTTCCCTAAACCACCTCCTCTATGTCAGTTTGATTTCCCCAGAACACGCCATTTACAGCATTTGTTGCTCTTTTCCCCTTTTTGCATTCCCCTCCCATCTCCACAGGAATCCCTGCTCTCTGGATAGCTCCCATTTCCATGAATAGGAGGCACACATGCCAGGACCACATGGGGCCAGCGGGCTGCTCGCTGACCCTTCGGCTACAGCCGGCTGGGAACTGGGACACCCAGGGAGGGCTGGCTCTGTGCCCAGTGCCACGAGCCCAGCAGCAGGGACATGGCTCAGCCATGCAGCTTTCCCTGAGATGCTGCTCCTGCTCACCATAAACCCCCTGTGGTTCCCCAGCAGGGAGTGTGGACTGTGGGCACGCCTGAGGTGACACCAGGAGGGCAGGGAGGTCTTGCAGAACCACTTGTCTCAGATTTGTCAGGAATCTGTGGTGCATAAATAGGGATCAGACACTCAAGTACCCAAATGTCTCCACTGACATCTGCAGCATCAAACCAATGGGCAAAACAAGAGGGGAAAAGATAAGTTAATGAAGCTTCATTACATGATGACATCAGATCCTTTAACGGGCTCAACACAACTTCCACACAAAGTTTAGGGAGCAGGACCAGAAGAAACAACGATAGGAGCTAAAGGCTGAAAATGTGATAATTCAAAGTTTTCTTTTACATTTCACTTGCACACTTGGGGCTATCAGCCATTTGGTCTCTCCAAGCCTTAGTCATGGGGTTTGTCCAGACAGGGTTAATATCTTCTCCTACCATGGGAACAGCCAGTTGAGCACAGAAGGAAAAGCAGCCAGGAGAAAGGGTGAGAATGAGAGGGGTTGGGAAAACTACAGCTCTGCACTGTTTACCCTAAACATGTTTTTAGTCCAGTGCTTCCAGCCATGGGGAGGACAGGTAAACAACCTGTACGTGCAAGGAACCTGCCAGGATAATGGCAGAATAATATGTCCTGAAATCACGAAAACCAAAACTTCTCATTAAGATGTGAGGAGTAAAGGAATTGTTCCCACCACAGGAGAGGAAGGAAGCAGCAGTATGCACACTAACAACATGGAACAGAGCACTAAGGGGCATAAACACTTGAAACAAATTCAGAATAGTTACTGAACATTTTAAACTGGAGCATAATTATCAAAGACTTGAGTGCATCCTCTCATGTTAAGATCATTTTTCTAGTTTGTCAATGAAATCCAAATAAATATTTAAATATTATAAACATGTCATGCTTTAACTATTATGTAGCTTGTATGAGTGTCCCTCTGGCCTTCTCCCAGAGTCAGCTGGGAAGAAATGCTATTTACAGGGTACATAGATTATCCTACACTGATCATTTCACATTAATATTTGCTGGGCTTAGGAAGCAACTCATCCCCCTTTCTTGGGTACACACAAAGTACTTCTGTGTCAGATGGAAAAAAAAATAAAAAGCAACTGAACTATGAAAAAGCCCTCCATATATCTGATGCTGAAATTAGACAGCATCATATGCCTGAAATGAGGTGAATGAAGACAAACACCAGCACACACCCCAGAAGAGAAAGGCAGGTGATGGGGGCAGACTCTGGAATTGCCAGAGGGAATCTGGCAGCCAATCTGCTCTTGTTAATGGACACTGGCAGCTCAAAATTGCAACTCCAAAGGAGAAAATGGAAACTAATCATTACCCTCTTCAGCCTGCCCTTGCATTGACACAAATTTAATGTCATCTTGCTCCTTCAAGGATTATTTTCAACCAGCTTGGGAGTCTGGCACTTCATGTGTGACTCTGGAGGTGGCACTGTGCAGGCTGCCTACATCAAAAACTGCAAGAAAGGTTGATTATTCTAATCTGCATGTAAGGCTGATTCTGCCAGGGCTTCTATTCAGTTGGTGCTGCTGCAATGCATGGATTTTATTTCCAAACAAGCCCCAGACTGCTGTTATCTGAGTTGGTCTCACATTTTTAACAGCTTATTCTAAGGACCAGTAGAGCAGGTACACACATCCCCTTGCAAGTCCAAGCAATTTGGTAATCAGGTTGTAATTTCTGCCTGGAACAGCCTTTAACGCAAGTGAGAGGTGCTGAACAGATCTTGTCACAACCTCATGACAGCACCTTGGGCAGCAGTGGAAGATAAAGGCTGCTCCCATTCTACAGCACATTGGGGTGGGGAGAAACCAACACCTTCCCAGGTTCATTTCTTCACATGCTCAGGGAGCTGTTATAAAAGGAGTCAATCACTAGAGGAAGTGAGAAGCTTCCCCGAGGCTCGTCATCCATTGCTTTCCTTGCCTGAAGCCATCACCTGGGTTTGCCAGGCTGAACAGGACTGACAGCTCATGGCAGGGTAACAGATCCTTCACTCAAATCCAGGGACGACCTTTCACCTTGCCGAGCAGGAGCAGGAGCACAGAGAGAACAGTGACAGTGATAAAGTACCACACTTATCACCTCATCTCTAAAGCAAAAACACCAGTGTGAGCATTGAACACAGATTTCTCCAACTTCTCTCTTTACCAACAGAAGGGAGAGTATGGTTACAAAGGTACCCACAGCCAGGAGTGAAAGGTACATCACACTCTTGGCTTCCCATAAATAGCATCATTTTCCTACAAATACAACTTTTAGGGTTTGTTTTTTTTTTTACTGTGGCACACAAGCAGGTGAGACAAAAACAGGAACACAGATGGTCAAGGATGCAGTAGGATATACAGCTTGGAACTCACTGTAGATAAAATAGCAGTGATTACGACAGAAAGAAGACAGACAAACCATCCTAAGACTTCTCTTTGCAAGCCAAAAGTCAGCAAGAACAGCCTCCAAAATGCAAGCAGGCTTCAGACAACGTGATGAAAGGCCCCACCATGGCTTACAGAGATTATAAATGACCCTTTATATTATATACAGATGCTAGGAAGGAAGGTTTAGGACTTTCACTGGCATGCATCCAGGATGGCAGAGAATATATTGTTGCTTATTCAAAAAGAATATTCCAACCAAGCAAACAAAATGATCCAAACAGCAGCTCCTTTAGGATCTCATGCATGCTCAACACCAGCATATTTAGCATGGTGTTCTGCAGCATCCCATGGAACTGGTCCTTGCTTAGAGAGAAGAGTTTCACTTGGTCCATTTCCTCCAGCTGTTTCCAAAGAAACACCCCCTTCTCTCACACCCTATTTAATTCTTGGAAGACTTTCACAGACAACAGAGGATCTGCAGATCATGGCCCCCAAGCTGCTGGTTTAGACAGTTTCCTTCTGGGGCTACAGACCAAGACCTCACGTCTTGATCACAGCTGGCAATGTGTTTTTCCAGAGGGAATGCAGGTGCTAATGCCAGCAGATATCTAATCATATTCACTGTGTAGCTTCAGGATGTTACTGTGGACCCTTCAGGCTAAATGGAACAACAGAATCAATAGTTTGTTTCCTTTTGGAGATACTCTGCAAACTCCTGTTTGGAGCTTAAACAGACCCCTCCCTCAGCAGATGCTGAGAGGTGCCTGCTCTCTGCTGACTCAGCAAAAGCAGTGATGGCTTTGGGCACCTGGACACAGGAGGACACAAGAAATCCTCACCTTCCAGAGCACATGGGGAACAGCCTGGTGGGGCATCCAGGCTAACACAGAACGCTGGAGCTGCAGTTTGCTTCTGTAGGCAGACACCAGAGACAAAGCCATACCTGCACTCCATGGACTTTCTGGACCTCCTGCACCCCTCAGCAGAAGTTTATTTGGACTCACAGTTCACCCCTGGAGATTCTGGATGTTTTTACAGCCTGTCATTCCACAGTGAGAGAGAAAAGAGACTGCAGAGGGCAGAGAAGTGTAAGGTAAAAGATAACCAAGCTAAAATACTGTAGGTTCCAGAAGAGCCACACACTCACATATCAAAGCTTAATTCCTGGATAGCATGACTGAGTTACAGCAATCATTTCATGGATGGGAAGACACTGACAGGAAGCTTCATCTTCCCCCCTTCTCACCATTGAGATTTGCACAGTGTTCTTCCCTAAGCCCACGGGGAGCATAAGGGATCTGTCCATCCATCCATCCATCCATCCCTCCCTCCCCAGTGAATGCTTAGAAACACTCATAGAGCCATCCCCAAAAGCAGCGTTTGCTTCTTTCCTAGTCCAAACTGCTGGCTTTTTCCCAGGCTTCTCTGTGTCCTGGGGGTCCCTGGAGAACGCTCCACGTTGGTTCACAAGAGAAAAGCCCCCTGGCTGTTAGCTGGCTCCATTTCCCTGGAGAAGGGATCACAGACTGAGCAGTGTCAGAACCACCGGGCTGAACTGATCAGGACTGAACAAGTCACCCGGTGAATGGGTGAATCGGGAGCGTGCAGCTCGCCAATGAAAGTGGCTGCATTCTTGCCTGATCACGTCTTTCAGTAGGGGGACAGTTCAGCGCTACACACAAACCCAGAGCTGCCGTGCCCTGCGAGGGACAGAGCTACAGCAGGCACCGCCTCCCACACGGCACCTGCGGGCTGATGCTGTCACTGGGCTGAAGGACTCGGCTCCAGAGCACACCGCGCTCACACCAGCTCGGAACTGCTTCCAGCAGGAGCAATCCTACCAGCTGGGCCCTGCACAAAGCCATTTGTGCTGCTGTTGAGCTGAATAAAATGGAGATTCGGTGTGGGTTTGGTAGAGACTTAAATGGATAAGCCACAAGGAAGAGAGTTCTGAGAGTGGGGGGAACACTTAATATGTAGGATTGTTTCATCAGCACCTGTTCCATGTTTTGGGCACAAACTGACCATCCCCACTGTCAATAAATATCACAGAAGTCTCTCAGTAAGGTTGGCATTTCTGATGCTTGTGATTTGCCCTAAAGCTTTGTCCTGTGTAAACAACTGCACTGAATTATCTTTCTGTTTCCACAAGGATAACACACTGTGTGTTATACTTAGCAGAGATCAACATTTAGGGCACAGAAAACAGTAGGAGTGTTTTGATAGCTAGATAGATTTCCCCAAGTTTCCTCATAACATTTTTCACTGGAGCTATCAATTTCCCTGCAATCCTAGAGAGGAATTTCAATAAAATCAGAAGGTCACTGACTTTCACTGGGAAAAAGTTGCCATTCTGACTCAATGAAAGCAAACTGTGCCCTTTTCTCTGTGTAAATAGTACAGCATCCCATTTGCTCTGCCAGAACAGCGATCCATACACTGTGTGCTGGAGCCCAGCATTAAGAGGAGTTAGTTATTTATATATTCTCCTGAGGCCAGGAGCAGAAGTTGCCCTCCACATGCCAAGAAATCCAGATTCAAAGGCTGCCAGGCTCTCTGGGGCATCTCCTTCTGAACCATCCAGTTCTATAAAACTACATTATTCCTTTCTTATTCACAAACACACACCTCCCTGAATGTGCTTTGACTCTCATCAGGATCAAGTTTACCAGCTAATTCAGTTGGCTGTGACCAGATTACTCTTTACTGCTGTGACCTAGCTGAAGAGGAAACAATCCCATCACATGTTACTGGAAAGCTCAGATAAAAGCCAAGTTGGGCTTAAGTTTCCCCTGTTCTTGGCTGTGTTCATGCTCTCCCCAGGTAACTAGGTTTTAGGATCAAGGCTGTCATCCAGCTCGTTGTCCAGCAAAGAGCCAGCTACAAAATTCAATTGTAACCAGCAGTCTGCACAATATTGGAATGTTCAGAGTTGATGGATTGATTCAGGCCTGTAGATAGATGGACCATGGCTAAGGAACCCATGAAAGACCACCTGGCAGGGGCAAGGGGCTGGCTGTACACAAGCTTATGATGGCAGGGTTCAGTTCAAAGCAGATTCTGCTCCTCCATGGCAAAGTTTTAAGAGGCCTGCAAGTCAGAAGCCATGACAAGCCTCAGTAATTTTGTTGTCAATATTGATGTTTTACACATGCCTTACTCCCACAGAGCACTTCATAGTCACTAACAGAGGTTACCCTGACTCCTGCGAAAAAGGGAGAAAAATCTTTGTAACAGCCCATTCATTTTGGGAAGGGAACAAAACTGGATGGCTGCTGGTGTTTCTGAAGCCAGACAGCAGCAGCCATTTGAAGCAGCAGAGAGCCAGAGGCACGAACAAGAATAAGACAAGTTCCAGGTCTCCCACTCCGCTATGTTGGTCAGACAAAGATTGGAAGGAACTCCAATCTCTCTGCACACACCACCACTCCACCCCCACAATAAGAGTCTGAACAAAGTGGACATAAAAATAAGTTCTGGCTAGTGGAGTAAGATGGGACAATTTATCTAGGAGCCTCCCAATAGCATAACCCTTCCCCAGGGGGGCAATATGTTCTGTGCTTAGTGCACTTCAAATACTCACTTGCCAATAACAGCCTTAAGTTTTCCCACACAAAGTGGATTATCAGAGCCTGCTGGAGGGAGTTTAGTCCTAGAGGAATCTTTACCTTAGGAGGAAAACACAGTTCAGTCTGCACAACAGCTTCAATCTTCAGCAAGTTCCGCAGCCAAGTACATTTAAATGTGCTTTCCTTGCTTTGTTTTGTGCAGGGATGACCCTCCAAAAAGCACTACCTAGAGGGCTGAATTTTCTTCAATCCACAGAAAACTGCACAAGATTTTACCTTATCCTCCTGCAGCCACTGAAGTTACAGGGGCTAAGGGAAAACCTCTCCGTTCTGGAATTATTAAACACCTAGAAACAGAATAGCTAAACACTATGGAAAACTGTGGAAAACATGTGCAACTCTTCTTCAGAGACAGGAGGGAATGCAGCTCCCCAGAGCCACATCTAGCTCCTCCAGCCATGAGAACATTCCTCTTCTCTTCTAACTTTCAAACTCATTCACAAGGCACCTTCCAGCTGCTGCAGCTACTGCAGGAGCAGCTCTGAAGATGAGAATACTCATCTATTACACACCCTTGATCCATTTGTAGAGCATCAGCACTGATATGATAATGCAAGATAGAACAGAGGCAGATGAAGATTTAAGCATTGATCAGGCAGGTGGTAACAGAAACAAATTGATCACATTCAAAACATGCCCCTCTGTGCCTGCACACCTGTTTGTGTGTAAGGGCACAAGGAATATTCCCTCCAGCATAAAGTCCCTCTGATTTATACCCAGCACCCATCTCCTCTCAGCTTGCCAATGACATGTTCCAACTGAATCAAACCATAAATATGGTTGACCTGAACCATAATTACCTTCAGCATGGAAATGAAAGAAGTTAGTCCATGACTGAGCGCTCAGAAATAAAAGGGGGCTTCACTCCTTTGAAGTTCTTTGCTTTTACAGACATTCTTTTACACACTGAAATGTTTTGCTGCTCCCTCCCCTGAGCTTATCACAATCAATGAGAAGACAGTAGTTTCCAGTGTTCACAGAGGGAGGGAAAAGGAAATGTACAAAAATATCCATGGAATTTGTCTTTGTTAAATTAGACTGACTTGATGGAATTTGGCATTTGATATCCATGCAGCGTGGAAATCATGCACAATTACAACCAAGTATGTAATTTTTGCAACATAAAAGCTGCTTGAATTAGAGCCTTTCAAAAGAAGAACCTGAGTCTAAACATTTTTGCTGGATAACATGGTTATAGATAGGTCTAACACCTCTATACTGTGACTACATCCACAGTACTGGTTTGTTCATTCCCAAAGAGCCTGACCTTGAAAAGAGGGGTGGGATCATGGGAAAAAAAAAAAAAAGAAGTCCTTTAGACTTTGATTGAATGTAGAGAGCTGGGATTTGGCACACCAACTATTTGTCTGAAACAGATCCCTGTGGTCAAAGTCTACATTTGGTACTTGTCTGTGTCCTCCTCTGAGGGTCTGATCTAGAACTGGTTAAGCTGAGGACAGTCACCCTGATCCTCATTAATAGCACCAGACTAACTTTTATCAAAGTCAGTACATCTAAGTTTACAAAAATCCATTCAGAATTAAACTCTAACTTTGAATTAGCAAGAGGTAGAATGCAATTTTTAAGTAGAAGAACAGGACACTGACACACACCTGCTTGTCCTCCAAACCTTTGCAGAGAAGAAAACATTAAGAAAATTGGTTTAAGGAGTCACTGACCCTGTCAGAGCATCCTGTGCTTTACTACTGCTTCTGTTGTGGCTACAGCTGTTCCTCCACCATCCACAAAGGCAGTGCCCATAGCTGTCTTTAATTCCCCTTGTAACAAAGCACTTTGCACAATTCAGTCCTCCAAAGGGGACAAATCAGGCTCCTGCTGGTTTCAGCATCTCCTTAAATCCCACCCTTTGCCCTACAGAGCCTGTATCTGCTTCACCAGCCAGTCTACAGGGATTGGACAGGGCCTGCTCCCAAATTTGTTTTGTTTTTCTGCTTACAGAGCTCTGTACAGACAACAGAGCATCTTTGTGCCTCCCATTCAGCCCTCTGGTGCCAAACTCCCAGCGCTTACCAGCAGCAATGAATGCCACATGCATGACAGGAACACAGGCACTTGGCCTAAATGAAGCAGTGTTTTTCATTAGCATTATACTGGCACCAAAACCCACAAACTACAGCAAGAACAAAAGACAATGTCAAAAGGACAGCATTGAGTGTATCAAAAAAAAAAAATTAGGATGGCACGATCAAGTCATTGCTTCCTACTATTGCATGATGTTAATCTGTTCATGGAACATGCATGTTTTGGGCTTTTCCTGAAGCTGAACAGTTGGGATATTGCTGCCACTGGAGACAGGTACATCCTTTTGATAGCTAGAAAGAAAAAGATATGTATTGAAAGAGATCCTGCAGACAGCAGATTGCTTTCTCTTTAGGGGAATACAGATGTGTTTTCCTTATATTTTTCAATTGTCACAGTAGTGAGCCCCAAAAGGTATCAAAAACCTGATCAAAGTATCAGCTTCAGATTCACAAGCTGTAGGATGCAACTGGAAATACCTGCACAAAGAGCTGTGTCAGGTCAACTGAACCCACAACTCTTCTAGCAACACTGCTTCCACCTGCCCCCTTCTCTTTTCCTGTGGCACATTACAATTGTTTCAGTCCAGCAATTTGTAAAGGTATTTGTGGGCTCTGGTGTACAAGGGACTACACAGCAGACATTTCTAAATACCCTGTGGCTGCCCATCACTCTTGGGAACAGGATTTCATGAGGCAAAGGCACCTCTTCCAGAGAGAAGCTGCAGCAGGTGTGCAGGCTCAACTGTACTGCACCTGGTTCAGGTGGCTGCCAAAGAGCCAGACATGACAACAACCCCACTGAAACCACCAAGGGAACAGCCTTTCCTCAAGTACAAGAAAACCCTACAGTTTTTTAATGTTTCCTGTGCTGGAGGAGGTGAATAGAAACAATAGGCCAGTCTAGACAAACCCATCTTCTTACTTTGCTTTAAGATCAAAGATTTGTCTTCTTCCTTTTAGATTTCTCAGATTAGCCACTTGTGTTCACTTGTGAAGCAGCTGAAGCTCAGGTACCCCATGTGCCAGCATTTGCACCAGGCCTAAGACAAGACTCCTGCTGGTGCTTCAGGAAGATTCTTTTGGGAACAGCTGTACCCCACTAACATGTCAGCACCGCAAGAGCAAAGCACTTTTCTTCAGTAACTGCTCTACCAATGTGCCAGGTCATCTGAACACTGGGCTGTGTTGTGTGCAGTAGATAAATGAGGCTGTTACCCCCAGCCCAACCCAGAGACCCCCAGGTTGAGACACCTAAGACCCAGTCCAGTGTAAACAAAGCCTTGGAAAACCTTTCTGCCTGGGTATTCAAAGTGTTAATCAGCCTGAAAAACAAACCCCAAAGCCTGTGTGTTAATTTGCTATTTAAATTGAAAACTTTTTATTCCATGTCTGCCATGTCTGGCACAAGGCTGTCCTGGGCGTTCCTACAATAAAAAATAATTTGGAAAATAATCCTATTGTTCCAGTCACACCCATGGGAGTTTCATGTGTAGGGAAGTAGGAACATCAGAACTGAGATCTGTTCTGTGATCAGAGAGCTGAGTTTGCCCTTTACAACAGCCAGTTTTGATCCAAGGGCATATTGAGAGCAAGATCAGAAACTGAGCTAAGGCAGGAGGATGTACCAATAGCTATAAGGTTAATAAAGCCCAAATTTTGCACAGGCTAAAACTCTTAAAAACTGCCATTAGTGTAGCAAACTAGCAATAGCCTTTACAAACACATGTCCACATCCATGGGTGGTTAATTTATCGTATCTTTCCTTCTCTTGCCTCCCTCTCAAGACAGTCATTCCCAGTGCCCATCTAAATGAAGTGAATTGCTCTAAAACACTTCCCCACTGCCAATGACCAGCCCTTCCAAAGAGCCTCTTCTGCACTTAGTAGAGGCCTCATTGAAACCTCCCTGCAACTATAGCATGGCTTGGATGAGGCAGTTCCAGGCACAACAATCTCCTGTACCAGCAGCCTCCTTTTCACCTTCCTCCAGACTCCCACTCTTACACTCTCCTGCCTGCACCCGTCCAATGCAATAAAAATGACTGCACAGCATTTGCTGTAGCTCAGCTCTTTGCACACAGTAGTCCCAAACCCCTGCTAGTGAGCACCTGGGGTTGCCTCATCAAGTTTTAAACTCACTCTTCAGCAGATGATGTGTTTTAATCACACAGAACCCACTGCACTTTGATATCTGTCTACAGGCAGACTGTAAAGAGGCAGCAAGAAACTAAGTGCTCTACCTAACTATTTTCAATGTAAAAGGTTTGTTCTGCTTTTAACACAACTTCCTAAGCTTTCACTGCTTTTGGAAGCAGTTGCCATACCTCATCTCTAGCCAAGAACAATTATTTGTATTCTCCTTTTAAACCCTGCTGCAACCCAGTTTGTTCATTAGAAATAAAAAGAGCTTAAAAAAAGAAAACCTTTCTCTTGTGAACGGAAACACTAACACCTTTCCCTATTATTAAAAAATTCTTGAGCAATCTAAGAAACTGCTTTAGTGCCTCAGTGCTTTGGAAGCCTCTGTTTGGAAGGGAGGAGATCTACATTTTGGTATCCAGGTGGAAAATGGGTTTGATTTGGCCAAGTAATAACAGCTGAAAAAAAAACCCCTCCATAGCCTGTGCACGCACAGTAGATTCCTTAGGAATGATAACACTGCCTTGAAACATTCCCAAGTACACACGTGGGAAACCGGATGGAGAGAAAGCAGCACTGAGCAAGAGAGGGGACAGTAGGAGGTCTGAAGGAGAGATAGAGGCATTTGGTCAGAAAAATTCCTGCTCTGTCCTGTGTGGAATTGTACAGCAAACTCCACTAGATGGGGGTTTGCAGGGTTTCTTTGGTGGTTGTTTACGTTAACAGTTACCTGCCAATGCGAAAGGGCAGAGCAACCAAACTGGTCCACCACAGCAAAGTGCAAAACTCCACAACATAAAGCATTTTCACCACAAATTGGTGAGGGTGCAAACTGATGCCCACAAATGAACCAAACTCCTAAAGCAAATGCTTCACAGGCATCCCTCATCGTTCTGCTGGGAATGGGGATGTCTGGTGTAACTGGTGAGAGGGTCTCAGTCTATGTGTGCAAAGGAGTGGCTGACACTAAATACATTAAACACACAATACTTACAAAAGCTTGGGGCAAATTCAAGGCAAAACCATTAAAGAAAGATTAACTTCTTTTCCTCTTATTCTATTTACACACATTTCTTCCATTAGAGGATGAAGAGTAACACAAATAGCATGCAAGATAAAAGTTTGATTAAAACAAGAAGTTATGACCTGAATTCTTTCAGTAAGTGACAATTATTCTGTATTTCTGGTACCTTTGTTGTAGTTTAGGAAGCACATCTTACTGTTGCTTTACTGGCTGAGGGCAAGCCAGCAAACCTGTGAGTGACACACAGTACCAATCTGTGTTTATTATTGCACTAAGTATGTACACAAACAGCCTTCACATACCACAGCTCAAACCTGTATGTGGTTTTTCCTCCCTCATACAGACATACATAAGAGTTTTCCTGTACACCTTTCACTACAGTTTGGAGAAATTTTTCCATGCATTGTCTCAGCAAAGGACAATGCCAGACTTGAGCCACCCTGGAAGCAAAACCAGCAGCTGCCATTGCCACAGCACTCAACTGAGCCATTTCTAAAGAGGTATAGAGGGATACATGAACACTGCAGTGCTGAACATCACATTAAACAGCTGTGACAGCCTCACGTCACAGCAGAAAAAAACTGGTTTGAGTTCCACTTGAAACGCCTCTCATTCACAAATAAAAAAGGTTGATAGAACCTCAGAGCACAGAGTGACAGAACAACTCTTGAACTGGTTCCCCTTGCTGTAGGTATGCCCATGGGAACAGCCTGTTCACCAATCCAATTGTTACTGGTAACATTTGAGCCACAAGCCTCAAGTGGGAAGTGTGTGATTCCAGTGAAATGCTTGTGTGGGGTTTGCTGCTGGTCTTTGAGGTGGTTTTTTTTGGCTGGTTAGTTTAAAAAATCCAACCGAACAACAAGAAAAGAAGCCCCAACCACCCCCACACATCAGAGCTCATGGAGGTGCCCTGCAAAGCCAACCTTGCCTCCACAGGGATGGTGGGATCCAATCCATCACCCAGACACAGGCAGCACAAGATGACTCCCAGGATCAGCCAGGACACCAGCTGAAATGTCCGACACTAATCAAACCCATTTCTAGCTGCATTCAATTCAAGAGACAAGCTGGGATGATTCCTATAATTTCCACATTCCCACTTTTCTCCCCCTTCTTCCCAGACACTGTAGACATACACAGCTTCACCCCAACCTTCCTAAAAGTTATGCAGCAACTTCTCCAAATGGTACCTGGGAGCTGAAAGTTTACCTTCAGCAAAATTCCAGTCATTTGCAGAAGCTACTTTGAAAACCTAGTTCAGACACCAAGAACCACTTGGCAAGGCCTGACAGACATAATTAGAGAGCTTGATTGTTTCAAAGGACATTACCCAAGAAAATTAGTATGTTGCTGCAGTTCTTGAAATAAATTTACAATGGATTTGGTTGCAGAGGTCTTGCAAGGGTTTTAGCAGACTTTTAATTACAGTATCAGGCCTCAAGTATTTTTCTAGGGCTTGGCAATATGAGATCCCATTATTTCTGCTTGCAATGCACACTCATTCAAAGCTTATCCACAGGCCGACAGCCTAAGAATTCCTACCACTCTGTAATCCAAAATTTTTGTATCATTTGTGATATACATTAGTGACTTCCAGTAACAGCTGCCCCAGAGACAGCATTTTACTGTGTGATAGTTTAAACCCTTTGGCTCGGTGCTGTATCCTGAAATACACTGCAGGGAGACTATAGCTTTTGCTGCAGGTTATGCTGATTTACAGCAGCATTAAGCCAAGCACTGTAACATCCTACAGAGCCAATTTCCCTTTTTGCTCTCTGCTGTACTTCAGATGGAAACAGGGGAAGTTTGCAGCATCACAGCCCAGAGCTGCCTTTGCTCCCAGGCTGGTGCTCTTGGGTCACACCCACTGCCACAGGCATGTATGCCCTGAGCTCACTGGGCAGTGCTGCTTCGAAAGGTATGTCCCACCTCCAGGCTCCCAAAAACCACCCTGGGGACAGGAAAGCCCCTCAGCTTGTGCCATCACCCAGCCCTCTGTTGCGGGTCAATCCAGATGGCCATGCTCAGCACCTCCCTCTCCCATCCCTCAGCATCCCCTTCAAACTAATCCTTCTCTGCAGAGCTCAGGCAAAGACTCACTCCCAAAGATCAATTTCGGTTATCCAGACTCAGAGAGGTGCAGTAAACAGGGAGCACAATGACCTCTATTCTGTAAGAGTGGAAGTTTATACAAGAGCCAAGTATTATCATTCATAGATTTATTATAAACTTCGGCATAAATTCATATACAATACTTTGGATTTTGTAGCTTTCCCTCTAAGATATAACCACACCCTCGTGAAATACTCCCCAGAGCCTTCCTTTACATGAAGGGAAGTATTACTATTCCCATTTTATTTAGGGGAAAGAAAAGAGAGAGAGAGCTTGCAAGTCTGAGTTCCCAGACTTTGTGCTGCTCTATAGAATATATATTGAGCATTTAAAGAAACCGTCTTTTTCTTGGGAAAAAGGGTGGAAAACAAAGCCTTATGAATCAGCCAGCTAATAATTAAAAGCAACTAAATCCAGATCACTTTAAGCTGCACATGAGAATCTGAACTTCTCAGATGCTGAATTCCTCTGCCGACCAGAAAAGCCAGGGTCACTTGCCCAGCTGGTCACTATTGTTCTGTCCAATAAAGTTCTGGCAGGAATGCATGTTTAACAAAATACAGAGATTAGGCATAGCAAAGAATGCAGCTCCCCCCTCAGTGTTTAGGTTAGCAGGGTTTGCCATGTTGAAATACTGAAGCTTAAGCATATCAGATTTTCTCTGTCCTGTACTGCTGGTGCCAGTGACAGACACAAGCTGACAGCTCAGTTCTCAGGGGCGCTGCCATTTTTGCTCTAAGTTTATTAAAAGCTCCATAAAAATGTCACCTCAAATCTGAAGTGATCACTAATTAAATCAGTGTTTTCTTGGAGGTGTAGAGTCACAATTGAGAAAAGCTCTCTGTACCTCCCCACAGATCAGAAACTTTTGAAGGTCAATTTAAAGCAAGCCAGAGACTCAAGGGACCAGATTTTGAGAACCTTGCAACAAGGTAGCTAGCTCATCTTTAAGTGTTTCAGGATAGCCTCAGTTTCCAAAGGGAAACTTAGCACCCAGTGACTAAATACAGCCCCATAATGGCAATTACCTTCCTAACATCAGCCACATCCTGGTTCTGAACTCTCAAGAGCTCTTTCGCTCAATTTACAAGGGACAGCAGAAGACTAGAGCGAGACACAAAAGTCACAAGAACAAGTCATACAGATCATCTGAGAGACCTTCAGAGATCTTGCAGGAACACAGCTTTTACCAAGCCAATGCTACGCACAAAGCAGCTCTGAGACCTCAACTGGGCCAAGAATTTCTCAGCTCTAAGAAGAATTATATTAAATGGACAGATATTTGAGACTCCTAAGTAGATTTGCAATGGATATAGTCCTTGGAGAACTGCGTACAAGGAGGTTATAAATAGCCTGGATTTACCTCAAAGTTAGCGGGTTCTATTCAGAGATACCAAGGATTCCTAAGTTCCCCCACAGGGGTACAGTAGCTCATGCTAGGTGAAGCTGTGGTTCATAGGTAGGAAGCATCTAAGATCCTGTTACCATGGCAGTCTCTCCTTTCTTTCTCCCTCCACAGAGAGCTGCAATATAATTTTCTGTCAGAGCCACACAGTAAATCTGGAACAGGTAGAGCTGAGATACAGACCTGCTGACAGGCAGATCTAGGTGTTTCTTCTAGGACAGCCTTTTTGACACATCCCAGCACAGCAACAGAAACCTTATTTTAACTGGTATCACTTTCACTGCCACTGAAAATGCAAACAACTCAACATTTGAACAAGACACAGTGATGAGACGAGCAGCTAGACAGCCCACATTGAGCAGGGTGGCAGAAACCAGACAGGTTCTGGGGAAGCACAAGACAGAATCAGGCAAGAAGAAAGCCAGGAAGCCAAGCAACCCGAGGCAGGAACAAGAGAAGTGGCATCAGATGAAAAAGTCTTTTTCTTTAGGGAAAACACAGGCAGAATC
Organism: Eopsaltria australis; assembly: GCA_034509425.1. NCBI lineage: Eukaryota > Metazoa > Chordata > Aves > Passeriformes > Petroicidae > Eopsaltria > Eopsaltria australis. Next base: position 1,091,915 of record JAVTVJ010000394.1, read on the forward strand.
TCCCTCGGGTTGAAGTGTTAAATTCATGTGGGGAGAGCTGTCACCCATTGCTGCTTCAAATGAGGATTTGAAAAAGCTCCCTGTGCTCTGCTGTGTTTACAGCAATAATGAGAGCCTGGAGGAAGGGGTTAGAAACATCTGAGTTTAATAAGGGCTAAGCAGCACACAGCAAAAAAGAAATGTCTGCCCTTCCGTTCAGGGCTACCACACCCCAGCAAGCACCGCCACCCCGGGCCAACGGGAGCCCAGCACGGAGACATTATGTCATCCATCCACCAGCCCATCTGCCCCCAGCCCTGCCCCAGGAGCAGCAGCTCAAACCAAGCTGAGAGCTCCCAGCACCACACTCCTGAACAACTGAGCAAAGTCCTGTAGGGAAAAAGCAGATGTTGACTGACCCCAGGCACAAAACAAGCCAAGGACAAGAAGGGAAGATTTTGTGTAGTGCCATAACTGAGCAGCTCCATCTGACTAGGTCATCACAACAGGACAAAAGGAGTATTTAGCTCATTTAGCACCTATGCAGCTGCCTTTTCTTAGTCCTAAACAGCTCTAACATCCAACATGCACAGGGTAAGGGGCATCATGTTCCCATTTCTCACACAGAAGGCCAACTGAATTTGCTGCGGCCCCTTCCTCACAGTCCACTCCCAAAACTGCCCTTGCATGAAACAGGCATCTTTCATGAAACACCTTGTCCTATACTGCCTTTATAAGGCACACTCTTTCCATGTCCTTGGTCTTTTTTATTCCATTAAAAAGTGGAAATCAGGAATCAAGTCTTGTCCATCTGGAGCAACAAACACACTTCCTCTCCAGAGTGCACATACACACACAGAAGAGGTGGGGGGGGACATCCAGAAGAAACAGAACTGGACCTGTTCTTAACTCTGCAGACTCAGTACAGCTTGGTTACACAACCACATCTAGGGAATACTCCCCTGCCTCATGATTTCACTGCACTGGCATTTCTGAGATGCTCTGAGCAAACACATGCCTGTATCCAGCACAAATTCTGCAAAGAATATCACTTCCACCCAGTTCCTAGGGGCAGAAAAAGTGGAATTGATTAAAAAGACATCTGACTACATAACCTGATGTCAATATTGGACATGAACTGGTCCCTTCTATGCAGTGGTACCTCACTTTAGCTTTAATGTTTTGACAGATGGTTTCTTTGCTCAGCACAAAGGCAGGTGGCTGGATAAGAACAACCTTACTCAGCTCTGGGAGGATGGACGGAAGACACAAGGCAAACCACAGAGGTAAAGGGAAGACTCCTAAATAAGAGAATCTCACAGATACCTTCTCTTCTCAGTTTCAAAATCAACTATTGTGATTTTGAGTAGCAGATTCTCTTTTCTAGATAAACTACATCAATATAGAAGAGGAGACTGACTTGTTTCAAACATGGAACACTGTGAAGCTGCCTTCAGCTTTTGTCTCAGAGGCATCCACTGTGTGGGCCTCTGGGTGAAAGCCATTTCTAGACAGAAAAGACTTCTTTCTTTGCCAGAAATTTGACTGCCCAGCTTCAGAAGCTGAAAAGGAGTCTGAAACCTAAAACAGAATCCTATTTGTTGGTCCTCCCCAATAGATTCAGCTATTTTCAAACAGCCAGGCCTAAACATTACAGGCAACACTTCCACCCAAGCACACTCTTCATTTACACAACTGTTCCATTCCAAGAGAAGGGGAAATATTACTTGTCAAAACCAGCCAAAGCACCTAAATCATGTCATAAATTACACATCAACAACCATTTCTCCAAAAAAAAAAAGGAGGTAAGGATGAAAACCAATAAGGAACAATGTCACAGTTCCTACTCTCACTGGTTTCTGCAGCATTAAGGACTCTAATTCAGACGAGTGCTACACTGTGCATATTTACACTAAGCAAGAGATTTAGTATTATTCAGCTATATAAAAAGAAGAAAACTGTAGGACAGTAATCAAATTAGTAGCATTAGCCTTTTTTCCAGTTTGCAGCTATTATCCTCAACAGAATCTTTGTGGTATCTAAGTTGGCACAGGCTGGCTGTATGCTCAAAGATTCAAAATAAACATTATGCCTCAGTGGAAGTAAATTTAAGCACTGTCTAGATCTGCCGAATAAAAAGTGAGTCAAGAGCTTTGTGCATATTTCAGAAATGCAGTTGGATGAATTTTTGTGTTATCCTACAGGAAAGCATTATAAATCTATGCTTTATAAATCAGTAACATTTCCAGACATGCTGGAGGTCTGATGCAGGAAAGGGTCCATTACCCTGACCCATAAGACCTAAAGCACTCTTACTTTCAGATAATGACTAAGAACTGAAAGCATATTCTTCATTTTTCCCCCTTTATCAAGACACAGCCCAACAAAACAAAGACATGAGTAAATGTTCTATGATCCCAGTGCTACAGAACCACTCCCCAAGCAAAGCTGTGATATTTCTAACCTGACCTATTTCCACCAGGACTTTAGCACTCTAACAAGCTCAACTTTGAGACAACTAAAAATAAGGATTATTGAAAGAAACATTTGTTAATTTATCCAAGGGGAGCACAAGTTCACTGGCACCCATTGTTTTGCCTTTCTGCTCCCTTTGTTTTCTCCCTTTGAGCTGGTAAATGAAACCTACATAAGAGGAAATTATTCACACAAGCAGCTGGAAAGGCAGGACAGTAGATTTCCTACAGGAATACAATTTACTGCAGTAGCTACAGTCACATCTGGTATTTCAAAGCCATTCCAGTGTCACCAGACTCTTACACTACCATTGGCTCCACTGCTAATTGCATTGCACAGTTACAGCCCTGAACCCCACGAGTCAGATGAAGATCATATGGCTGCAGAGTCCAGGGAACAAACACCAGAGAGTTCCAGGGTCTGGTGATGAGCTCAAGACCTTCTGACCTCTTGGTTACCTGGGTCGGGCACTTCAAAGCAGAATTAGAGCAGAGGACTCAGCATGACACAAATCCCAGTTTGTTTGCTTGACATCCTCACAGTCCACAGCAAACCAGGGACCTCAGGCAATGAGCAGACAATTAGGTGATGGAGGGAATGACTCAGAGAACAAGATCCTGTCACTAAAAGGGGAGAGAACCACATTTGGCCAATATGTATAGTTTTATATTCCACACCCACTTAAGAGTCACGAGAGGTTCAGAATTTGAGGCTGAAATAAGGTTCAAGTCATCTTTCTCTAGTGAGGAGAGAATTAATAAAAATCCATCAGGAAAACTCCAGATACACATTCTGAAAGCATTCTGACAGACTGCATCAATAGGCATAGTTCTTCATAGATCACCTTTTAATATTAAGAACAGGCTTCTATCACATAAAGAGACCCACAGTTACTGAAAAGCACTAAAACCTCACCTAAGAGGCTGGAGGTTGCTACATTACAGTTGTGCTGGGGAGGGGCAGTTCCAGCACAACACACAAGTAGCTGTAGGGCCAGGCATAACACAGGCAGTTATTCTGGAAAGAAGACATGGATCTACAAGAGGTCCACACAAACATCGTGATCTTGAGAGCCAGACATTCAAGTGACTTGTTAGGAAACTGGTAGCCTCAAGGAATAATTGACAACATATTTCAAGGACCAACACTTGGGGTTTCTCAGGGAAGCAAGACAAGCTGCAGTACTGGAAAGCTGATGCCTGTTTAAATATCACTCCCATGCCAAAGCAGCTCACAGAGCATGTTCAACTATTCCATGGGATCCAAGGCAAAGTGATTTGCCCTCTGATATGGAGTAAACCATTGGTAAAGGAGCAACTGGAACCCAGGTCTTGTTCTCCTGGGCTGTGCTCTGAGGCACAAGAAATGAGTGAAAGCCACCTAGCCTTCCATGTCAAAGCCTCTGCCAACCAAATATTGCAGTTACAGCTGACAGATTACTTTCCTCTCCATATCCATCCTCAAGAAATATGACTGCTGTAGGAAGCACTAGGAATTACTGTGACCAAATGTGTATTTACCAGTAGAATGTGGATAAGAATACCTATTTGTATAATCCTGTTCTTTGTAACATCATGGTTCTAATGTTCCTTAGCAGGAAGAAGTTTTTAGGCTGGGGAGTGTTTTGAAGACCTAACTATCACAGCTGGATTTGCATCCACCCCAGAGGACTTTTGTGATGGCACTGTAATAATTCCAGTAAAAAAATTAACATCCTACATTGCTTTTCGGTTCATGTTTTGGGGTTTTCTTTCAGCCACCTCCACTTCCCATCCAAAGAGGTTTCCAGTCTAAGCCCTGCATCTACTCTCAGAAGTTTCTGACTGCCACAATTAAGCTCACAAGGACTCAATGCATGACTGATTAGAAAGTACAGGAAAACAGAATGAGGAATTGGGAGAACACCAACCCCAAAGACAATTAACACAGAGGCAGGAGTTCCTTGACAACTGAGCTGCTTCCAGCATGGGAACAAGCTTCCCTTAACTCAGTTAGCAAAGCTTCTCAAAGCTTGGAGGAAGATTTCTCCTTGGCAGACAGCCTCTCCATTCTTATGCTTCCAGTAAGGCCCACTTCCCATTCATTGCCTTAACTCAGCAGCAAGTTCAAAACGCATGCACTGAATGGGAATTTCAAGCTAAATTGTGAGGCTGTTGCAGTCTGTACAATGCCAATAGACACTGCTGCCTGGATTTCAGTCACTAGCACTTGCACATCAGAAGTTCAATTCAAGCACATGCAAAGATAGACTGCAAGTGTCTAATCAAGACCTGTCAACTGAAGTCAACCAGAAGCTAGAATATTCATTAAAAAAAAAAGTAAACAAAGAACACATCATTCCTCCAGACCAAGTATTCCATGGCTTCACTTTGAAGCATGTGAATAATTATGTTTTTTCCTCCAAATTTCCCTTCACCTCCTTACACTGCTCAGGACCTTATTTTTCTGGCAGGAAACATGGTCAGCAGCCCTCAGAGCCTCAGGAGCCCATCTCTGAACCCGGCTGCAACCCACATACCAAGGGCTGTATCAGCACAAAGGACTCCAGAAACTTCTCCCCTTGGGGAAATACAACTCTTATGACAAGTTAATTTTTTTAAAAAATTGATAGGAGATTCCCAAACAGCTCAATCACTTGTTGATCAAGGACAGGAAAAGACAACTGCAGAACATGGTGTGTCCTGTATCAAGGAAACCTGTTAACTCTACAGCACCACATCAGTATGTGCTGCAATGTAGCAACACCTGAGCTGCAGCAGGAACTTTCAAGGCTCTGTCCCTGCTTATTTTTGACTCAGAAAAGTTCCAGAAGTCTCTGGACAAAGCACACAGTGGGAAGGTTGAAGAAGAGACAGTGAGAATGGACATATAGTGTCATGAATAGCAGTCACCTTCCCACCATCTGGTCTCCTCCCCAGCCTCTCCAGGGCAGAGGCCAGAAAGCTTTGTTGTGAAGGAGCTGCTGTTGCTTCACATAGTTCAGATGCTACCAAGATCCCATTTCAACAGCAAAAGGGACCCTGAACAACATAAAAACCAGTCTATACCAGTCTGATTCAGTCCCTGAAAAAAGGCTTTGTGCCCGCATAGATCAATGTCAGACTAAGAGCAAAAACCCCATTCCTATCATGGACCATATTAAATCCAGAAAAAAGTCTAGTATCCCAACCTGAAGCTACACCCAGCAGGAGACTTCCCTCAAAAGTCCAACACTGTGGCTGGGGAAAGTTTTCCCACACAGATTTTCCCATCAGAAAGTGAAGCTGTTAGACATTTGCCAACAACAAAACTTCACTACTCAAGGGGAAATTAAAACATACAAAGATTGCTTCAACGTGTGATATTTGACTGAGCACTTGAATTTTTCTTTCACAACATCCACTGGTGATTTTTTCCTCCCTTCAATTTTTTACTTCCCCCTCTGTGTTAAACTAGAATGGGAGATTCTCACTTGGCAAAGTTCCATTGGACATAAAAAATAAATTTAAAAAAATCTACCAGCTTTCCCCAACATAATTGTTTAAATCAGGTTTATGTGGTTTTACACAACACTTTATGGACTCAGAGAGGGACACATTCCCCTGACAAAGCATCAGCTACCCAAACCACTGAGGCATGGGAAAACTGTGCAAGAGTGTGAACTGGGGAAGGTCTCTAGAGCAGAGTCCACCCTCATGTAAGCGTGGTAGCTCTGAACAAAGATCTGCAGGCTAATAGATATGTAAGACAAATGACATGTGGTTCTCATTGCAGCTCATGCTTTGGGAAGGGGGTACCTTGGAAGAGATCCAGCTGGGATAGGTTTATCCCATTACTCTCCTATAATTTTCTGCCGTTTCAAACCCTTTGACAGTTGCTGTAGTTTAACATCACACCCCCTGCAGCCCCAGGCCTGTCTGACAGCGCAGCGGACAAAGCCACCTCCCCCCGGGGGGAAATCCGCACCATATGCGAGCCCCGTGCAAGGCACTGGGGCTGGTGCCCGCCCCTGCACCTCCGACACGTAAATCCACGGTATCGGTGCCTTTTCCCAATCCCCAGCCCAAATAAGCGGTGCTAACAGAAGCCCTCCTCCACAGCAGCACAACTCAGCAGACTAGGTATTAGTAAGGGAGGAGGAAAAGAGGTATAGACAGGATGGACGAGCCCTGAATATTAAATCTCAAATCCCCATTTAAGGGTATGACAGGAAAAAAAAAGAAAAGAAAAAAAAAAGAAAGAAAAGAAAAAAGTGAAATTCAAGAACAACTGGAATCAGGTTAAGCCACTCTCTTGCTTTATACAGTGCAGTTCATTCATCTGAACAGCTGTTTCACCTCTAGAGAAATACCCAGAGAAAACAGAGGGGAGGGGGAGAAGCCTAAATTGTTTGCTCTAGTGAAGCAGTAAGATACAGTAAATCAGACCTGATTTATATTAAGTTTATAAGAAATTGGGTTGGGGTGCAGCAGAGGAGAGGAGTGGGAGGTTTGGTTTTAAACAGCTACTTGGAAGTTGCAGCTCCTGAAGAGAGATCTGTAATTAAGGGCTTTCCTTTGTTGAGCTGAACAAGTTTCTCCTCGCAGCCGAGGGCTATAACAGTTCCCTCTGCCGGCATCCCCAGCGTCCCGGCTCAGGAGGTTTTCCTGCTCCGGCTGCGCACTGCGCAGGGACACGCGGCCCCGGCAAAGCCCCTTCCCTTCCCCGACGGGCTGGGCGCGGCACGGGAAACTTTGCGGGTGTCATTTACCCAAGATCAGCTCCTCAATTCCCCAGCCGCTCCCTGCCCCAGGAGGCGGACACTGCTGCGGGCAGGTACGGAGCGTCCCGCAGCCCACTGAGCATGCGGGCAGCCCAAGCCGGCTCGCCGAGGGGCTGCAGCCCAGCACGCCCCTGCACCCTCCGAGGGACCGCTGCCCGCGGCTTTGCCGTGCCCGTTTGTCCCCCCCAGAGCCACCGGCGGGGCGCAGCCTCCTCGCCCGGAGGCGGACCCGGTCTTACTCACCGGCGACTGGCGAAGCCGCTGCCCGGCGAACCGGAGCTCTGCTCTGGGTAGTTGTGCTGCAGGGTTGATGCTGGGAATTGATAGAGGAAGCCGGTGCCCAGCGCGCATCCATGCAGGCAGCAGCACCAGGACAAGAAAAGAGCGAGCTGCATTTTTGCAAGAACGGGGTTTTCTTACCGCCTCCCCCCTTCCTTCTTACACTGCACGGCAGGCGCGGGGACACACCGTGCTGCCCCGGCCGGGGTCACGGCGGGATCCCACGGCACGGAGGCGCCCCGGGAGCGGGGAGCACGGGGCAGGGGTGCCGGGGACACGGGGATGGCTGCTCCGGCTGCCAAAGGGAAGCCCCGTCCCTCGGCAAGCCGAGCCCCGGCGGCGGCTGCTGCCCGCGCAGGGGGTCCGGGGCCAGCGCGGCTCGATGCTCCCAGGGCGCACACTCAGCCCCGGATGCCTTTTCAAATTTGGCGAGGTTGGCCCGACTCCGTCAAAGGGGGCGTGGGGCTTCGGCGTTAACCCTTGCCAGGCCTCGCGGCAGACCCCGCTGCGGAGGGGTTCCGTCGGGGCAGGCGCCCGGCCCGGGGCAGACGAGCCGCGGTCCCGCAGCGCACGGAACGCACGGGGCTGCGCCTTGGCCCGGGCACAGCCGGCAGCACCCGGCGGGCAGGGAGCGCCCGGGGAGCCCCAGTCCCCACCCCAAACCAAGGCATCACCGGCACACAGGAGAAGTCCATGTGTCTCCCCGATTAACCGAGGGCCAGGCCGAAGGGAACCCAGTGTTCAGCAGTACAGCCCAACTACCCAAAAGCTGGTGCCTTGCTGCCACGTTCACAGGTAACTTCTGCTGCAGAAGTTACACAGATAAAATAGGAAATAAATAATTTTCAAGACACTTCATTCACGAGGTAAGCAGTGAGAAAGTGATCTCTGCTTCACCATGTGCATCTTGCTCCTTCTGGCATCACTCAGATGGGGACATGGTTTAGTGGTGAACCTGACAGTGTGAGGTTGACTGTTGGACTCAATGATCTTAGACATCTTTTCCAGCCTTCATGATTCTATGATTCACACACAAGCACTCCCGTTGCCACCACTTCCCACAAACCCCTTGGTTTATCACGCAGGATGGCCCTGAGCTTTAAGAATTGCACAGTCAACCCCAGGTGTGAGGAACATTTTTGCAGTTGTAGAAGGATACGGGTGTTTTGCAAAGGCAGCACCCCAAGAAAGAAGGCAGCAGCAAGGCTCCCTCTCTGCACAGCAGCTGAGTCTGTGTTTAAAACCCTTGTACATCCCCCATTTGGCAACAGCCTCACAACCCCATTTGCTGGCTCAGTGTCCCCTTCCCAGCTCCAGAGGAACCTGGGCTGTTGCAGCTCACTGACTGGGCAAGCAACTTCTCTGCACCAAACACCTCAAGGAGGGATTTCATTTTTAAGATGACACAACTGTCTTTCTAAGTTTTTTACCCTCGGATCCTGCAAGCTCACGACACCCCCTGTGCACTTTCACTGTTTGTGCAGCCAGCCAAAGACAGCCCTGATGTACCACTGAAAGCAGGTCTCTTGCTGGGGTATTCCAGGAGCCCAGGGCCTCCCCATGGGGCTCTGCAAAGGCAGAGATCCTCTTCCCTCGAGGGCAATACAATCCCTGCAAGATGCTGCCGCTGAAAAATGTTCCCCGCAAGACACTGGGAAAATCTAGTATCTTGAATCTGGCATTTGTCCCCAGCCACAAGTGAGCACCTACCCCTTCCCCCACGGTGCCCACCTCCAGAGCCTGCACACAGAGATAAATAGCCCCTGGCTGGAGCCTGTAACCAGACAAGTTTAGACTGCAAATGAGGCACCAGGTTTTTAAACAGTCGCTGTCATTAATCACTGGAGCAAATCACACAAGGAGGCAGAGGTGCAGTTTGCACTGCAGCTCAGCACAGCCTCCCCGGGCTGCCCTGCAGCTGCTCCTGGCTGCCCCAGGCCCAGAGCTGGGGCAGGAATGCACCAGCACTCTCTGAGCCCAAAGGGACCTAAAAGTTCTGTTCCAGCAGCATTGGACCACCAGAAACAAACACTATTTGTTTACAAAAAGCCCTCAGTGCCTGAGCTGGGACATAGCAGGACCCTCTGTCCCCAGCCATGGCTCAGGGCAGCCTGAGCCCTCTTCCCTTTATACTTCCCTCACCTCCAGCAAGGGGAACATTTTCCCTTCCCTTCTCTCACCCCCAAGAAAGCACATAGCTCCCAGGAATTCACCCTAGGATGCTCAACCTTTCAGCCATGCTGCTCAGTCCCCAGGAAACCTCTGCTCAGTCTGACAGGGCAACAAAAGAAGAGACTTACTCTCTGCTCTCCCCCTCTCAGCTGGACTACAAATCACCCCAAATTCAGCCTACACCTAGGAAAGGAGTCAGGAACAGCAAAACACTGAGCAGTTGTCTGAGACCCCGCTTCCCTTCAGACTGGGTGCTCATCCTCAGCTCTGTGTGCACAAAGTGGGTGCAGCTGGACCTCCATCCCAGCACTCTGTTGGAGCACCAGACTGAGTATCGAGGGCAGGGTTCAGCCTTTTATCCCAAACACACCTCCCTCCCCTGACAGGCTCAGATAGATCATTTATCAATATTTAACAATGCTGAACAGCACCAGTGGCTTTCTGACCTGTTCTCCTGGCCTGAGTTAGACCCTTCGGAAGCTCTTCTTAGTCTTCAAGTCTTAACTTTCTAAAAGCATTTTATTTTCAGCTGCATGGAAAATTTGCTGCTTCAGCCTTCACTGATTTTGCAAGACCCTAGGAGATATTAAACACAGGTGATTAGACAAGACATGATTCTGGAAAATTATTAGAGACATCTGTAGGAAGCTAATGGTCTTCCTATTTCATGAACTGAGAGAGTAGAGACCAGAGGTCAAATGACTTTGCTCAAGACTGCAAAGAGCTAAAGGCAGAGCCAGAAACAGAGCTCAGATCTCCAGATCCCCATTACTTCTGCCCTGTCCCTAATGCACACTTGCTTCTATTCCGTGTGGCTGATTTAAAATGAAAATGAAGAATTTACTTCCAGGCTGTTTCTGGAAAGAGAGAAGAAAGGGTGATATTGTCTACTGTAAGGGGAGAATTAAAGATGACATTTCATTTTAGTCCTTTGGATATGCGTAATATAATCAAACACAATAGCAGTAATAAATGAATATTTTTTCTCCCCACGGTGCTTACGAGTGCAACATATTCTAACAATTTCTCAAAACTATGTTGATAAATTGGAAACACAGTGATGGAGGTAACAAAGACAGCCAACAAAAACATAATCCCTTCAATTTATCAGAGGGACTGGCTTTGAGAAGAAAACCCTTGAAATCTGAACAGTCCTATTCTCATAAACCAGACGTAATATATTTAAAATAGAAAGCTACACTTTGTATGCCTGTGCATAAGCATGTTAATTAAAGATTTGCCCAGTTCAAGATGGAAGAGGCAGATGCACAATGGAAAGCCAGAATGCAGAGCAGCCCTGGGGGAAGTAAGTAAAGCGGTAAGGGACAGGTTTGCATTTACCAACCCTGAGAACTCTGCTGTCATAAAAAAGAAATCCTTGGAGGGCTGTCCTCCTGCACTCTGCTCACCTGTTATGCAAATGCCAGCCTTACACTCTCATGTCAGGAGAGTAATCCATTGGACATGGATCATGTGGGCACATGGAGTGTGTTTCAGCTTCCCAGTCCATTGGGCAAGCCTGAGACTTAAGACATCAGAAACTGTTCTGAGAAAATATCTATAATTTCTTTAACCATACACACCCTGCATGCAAGTCAACCAATAAATGAGGTGGTGAAAAATACAGACAATAAAAGGAATAATCAAAGTATAGTCTGGTTTTTGTTCAGTTGAAAGGGAAGAGCTTGAATGATGCAGCAAAAGAGGGATCTGTGGCACAAAAAGGTAGAAAAGCACTGTCATATCTGTGAGCAGACTGCAGCTCCACAACCGAAATGCCATCTCAACTCTTCAACACCACTCAGAGTATTACAAAAGTCAGTAATTAGCTGGGAAAAAAAAGAGTCACAGTGTTGTCAGAATCATGGCAAACAAATTTTGAAAGGCCAATCCCTAGGATTTTTTGAGTGTACTCTTCATGTGGATACTAAGAAGAGACCAAAGGAAAAGCAGCTTTGTTGTGGTTGATAAAACCTTGAGGAGCTTTAGAATTGTCACTTTAGAAAAGCGTCCTTTTGAAGCTAGAAAGAAGTAATTTGTAAGATCATCTAAACCCAAAAAAAATTTAGATAAACCCCTTCTAGCTTCCCAAAACCCCTAGATCATTGTGATATACAAAGCATTCAAGAAACCTTGGAAAATTGAAAGAGATGGATAAGAGGTTAGTAACAGTAAGAGTTCAAGACCTCTATTATAAAATTAAATTATAAGATTACTAAGGTTATTGTAACATGTCTATTACTAGGGAGTCAAACCAAACATGAGCCAGACTGAAAATTTTATGGGGCTGTGGAGGTTTTTCTTTTATGCTAGTAGATAGCTATTGTGTGGACATTTCTTGCATTTGACCACAAATGAATCAATCTCAACTCAAAATGGAATAGAATTTAAAAAAGTCTCACTTACACAAGCAGTTTAGCATACAGCAAACATGACAGACAGTGTTATTGTGTGAAGCATGAGAAATGAGTCAGAAGTCATGAATGGCAAAATTCATTGACCATAGATGAGAACTTTGCCTGAGTGAAGCACTTGTGTGGGTATTATAAAGTAATACAAGGGATAAAATAACTCAGATTGAAGCATAATTCAGCAGATGGAAAATGTGATGACTCAACTGATCAGCAAGACAATGCCTATGTCCGGTGGAATTATACATCCTCTGAGCATTATTGTGTCCTGGGAAAAATTATTTATGTCACCTTTGATGTTGGGCGCTGATCTGCACTGGCACAGGGAGTTTGTGGACACACCCTTGATCCATGAGAATCACCAAGAATGCAGTAGAGCAGGGGTGCACACAGGTGTGACAAAGACAAGGCAGAAATGGCACCAAGGCTATTGCACTCAGACCTGCCAGAGTAGAAACACATCCAGAAGTAGCCAGGAAGGACTGTAAGAGTTACCTAATCCTTCTTCCTTCTCCCAGTAAGAAGGCAAGAGCTGTTACACACAGATTATTGTTGGCACAAATTTTTCTGCCTTGTTCTGAAAGAACTCAAGATAGAAAGTCTCCGTGGTCATCTGAAAACACATTTCGATGTTTGCGCTCTATTCTGGTAGTTTTTGTTACCATCCAACCTCATCCTGGTTTACCGAAATTTAAGCTCTTAATGGCTCACTTTTTTCATTATGGATGTAGAAAACTATTCCTCCTCTCATCGAAGAGACTTTTAATTCCTCAACATACTTTAAAAAATGTTTTAATAACATCCCTTGTCTTCTAGAAGCAAAACAATGGCAGTTTCTTCAGGTCATATTAGATAGTTCTGCTTCTTTTTGGTATTTTCCTCTGGATTTTCCAACTCGTCTGTATCTATTTTATGGTATCCATGACCTATATTTCTGTGGAACACAACTGCCCTGCTGAGGATTTGCCTTTTTGACATCTGTACATCATTGTTAATCCATGTTTAGTTTGGGATTCTCTACCTTTTCCAAAGGACAGCTAGTCTGATATTCCCTCATCCTGTACTTGCAAGTTAAAATTATTCCTGCCAAAGCACAGTGCCGTGCAGTTGTCCTTAATGAGTTTCATCTAATTTTATTCAGATTATATCACCAATTTGTCAAGATCACTTGAAATTTTAATCCTGCCTTCCAGTACTCTTGCATTCAGTTCCAGCTTTGCCTCATCTACAGATTTAATAAGTATGCTCTCTCTTCCATCGCTGAGGTCACTAAAGAAAACATTGGGAGGTCTGTCTCTATGTCTGTATCCCCAAACCATGATCCTGCTCATTAACTGTTCATTAAACATCATTCAGTCACTGAGGGCTGCCTGCTTGCTTGATGCTGTACAGGATATAAACACTGATATTATAAATTCTCCAGACCACAGAGGATCTTGAACTTCTTCAACAAAGCAAAGTCCTTTGTAACATGCAGTGGGAGCAGCTATCAGAGACCAGGCTGTAATTTTTACTGGAGTCACTGACTATAGGATATCCACATTTGGTGGTTTCCCAATGCTAAGCTAATTTGAAAACCTGTTCTGAGGAGTCTCCGAATTTCAGAGAAGAAAGGACTCTCATGACCAAAAATGTCTCAGTTTTGTACTCTAGCCCTGAGATCCTCCTACTTCTCTTAATTTCCCCATGGGCACAGGTTGCTTGACTTGAGGAATCCAATATGAGTGGGAGTCAGAATTCCCCTTCTGTATTGTGCAAGTCACATAAGAGAGAGTGGGCTCACTCCCTTCCTCACAAAATACACAAGTAAATGCACACAATACAGATACCAAAGGAGTTATGGAAATAAGCACCCTCATCCCAGCTCCTGCACACCCAAGGCACTACCACCTGCCCTGTGAAACCAAGGAGAACACCTGGTGGGGATGCAAGCAGGGAGACTGGTGTCCCCTTTCATCCACCCAGCAAATTTGGATGTTCTAGCCATATTTTTACAGCTTTTATTGATTTTTTTTTTTTTTTTTAATCCAGGAACTTTCTCCATGGGCCATGACAATGAGGCCTAACCACAATAGTCTGCTTTTCTTACCTGACTTTCACTCAGTCCCATTGTAAATGGACCACCACATCCTCACCAGGATCCTGCCCAGCTAAGAGCTGAAATTGCCTCCAGTATTTTCACCTTAGGTGTCTGCAGTTAAGTGGGATTAACAGCATCCATCTGCTTTCTCCCTCTTCTCTCCCTTGCCTTGTTCCACAAGCTCCTTACCTGTCAGCCTCTGTCTTCACACTGCAAACTTTTTGTCAGTCAGTGCAGGGAGGCACCTCCCTGCACCATCTTCGCCCATGCTGGACCTACCACACAGGCTGCAGGACCTTCCACTTCCTCCTTGCTGCAGGTGGATGTTTCCCAGAGCCTGCTCCAGTGTTGCTTCCAGTGCCTGTGTGTTACTGGCCAACAGTCACAATCCCACTGGCACTCTCCTCTTTTCCTTACAGTTCTATCTTCACCTTACCCTGCACATCCAGATTCACAGGACCCCTCTGATAACTGACATTACATATTTATTGGAGCATTCACATGAACCTCTCCCTTCTCTGTCTTCATTCTTTTCCCAAGATCCTATTTTTCAATTTAACTCTTCTTGTTTTCATAGACTTTGTCTGTTTCATTGTGATTAATCCCCTTCATTATTTTAAAATCATTTAAAATCACTGCAAGATCTCTTTTTAAACAAAATAATACCAAAGCTCTTCAGTCTTGCTTTATAACTCAGAGCTGAAAGGCAGAGTATCACTGTCATTTTCCCTGCTTTATCCCTTAATCATATCCTCCTTAGGTAGAATGAGCAGTACTGAAAAGAGCACTCTCAACAAGAACTCACCAGTGGTTTAGGTAATAACAATAACACCGTTTTGATATATATTCTGTTCTTACTGTAATGCAGCCCAACATCCTGTTCAGTTGTTGGGGTCTTTTTTTTCTACAGCTGTGTGTTAGGCTGGAAGCTCTGGGGATTATTTAAAAAGAATATTTCCCAGATTTATCAATTTACCTTTATGAACATTTTGGTCTCCTCATTCTAAGGGGAGCAATCACACAAGCAAATGCCAGCACTGTTCAGTGGAATTGTCTTGCTCGTTAGCGGCTCTCTACCCAATCTCCTCTCTTGAACTTAACAGATTCCTCCATGGAAGCATTAAAAAGGCAGCTAAGGTGCTAAATAAAAGAGATTGGAGGCATTAAAGGATAAAGTCACTGCAAAGCAATAGGTTCCAAGTATTTCTTGGCTAAGCACATGTACACTAATGCTAGCTTAGGTGTTCACAGTATTCTCCATTGTCAGCAATGGATTCCACAACTAATGGGCTTGGTTTCCAAAATCCATCCCTCTTCCAGGGCCTTGCTTCCATTTTTAAATGACCCAAACTGGAGCTACTAAATTGTACTTTACAGATATCCAGCTCTACACACAGAACACAAATCTCTTTTACCACAAGAAACGTTCTTCATCTTTCTGTTTTCTCTTCTGCCTAAGGGAGATCAATCTCTCTACAGATGCAAAACCAATCCCCCAAATAATCCTCTGGGATTACACTGGCTCACAGCCCCTCATGCCACAGGGTCTCAGGCAGGAAGGATACATGGGCTGTCAGTCTACACCCAGAAAGGATCTGGTTGAACTCCCTGACCTACCAGAGCCATAAGGAAATCTCTCAGTGCCTCCCTCTGTAACACAAGGTTCAGTGCTCTGTTATGTATCATGGCTATTGTAAGGATAATAGGAATGGAATAAAAATGATAGGGTATAAATAGTAACAACAATGAAAGAAGAGAAATAAAAATAAAAGAAGCAAGATGAGATGTAACCTAAAGAGAGATATAAATTGTTCTTTGGCAGAAAGGAAATTATGAAGTCTGCAAGATACTATGAAATGTTTAAACTGATTGTTGCCCAAAAAAAGAAATAAAAGCTTTTGACCAGACTAAGGAGATTTTCGGTATGTGATGGAATGGTAGGACAGGACTATCAGCCTTGCTGTGTGCCTGGAAAGAAGTGTCTCCCAGCATTTTTTGGCTCAATTCAGAGTATTTAACTCTAAGATTATTGTGAGAAACCCAGTGCAGTGCCCCAGTGTAGGGTGATGCCCTGCTCTGCAGCTCTGCATTGAAAACAGGTGTTCAGCTGGCTGCATTCTAGTGGAGCACTGGAGATTTGTCCCAGATTTTCTGGACATGATCTCCAGGTAATACTTTTTTTTCAGATGTTTCAGTAAAATCAGATAATAATTGTTCATGCACTGAGCCTTCCCTGAATGGACTGACAATAGATTTACAGAGCTGAGCTGTAGGCTGGGCAGAGGGGGATCCTGGCCAGTGTACATGGGAGGTGAGCAGGCTTTGGTCCTGCAGTTCTGGAGCATTTCTGGAACAACCACAGTTTGTTGGGACTGGGACACTCCAGCTGTGGCTGTGACCTACAGAGGTGCAGTCCCTGGCTGGGGATGAGAAGAACAACAGCCCTGATAACCCAACCACTCATTTCTTTAGTTTTGAAGCTGTGTTAGGTGAAGAACTACATTAACAAAAACCCTCTGCTGTGTTTATTCATTTTAAATGGCTTTGAGATACAATTTCTTCGAAAAGTCCTGTACAATCAATCTCCATTGTTCTGTATATATTTGCAGAAGATAACAGCTTCATTAAAATATGGTGGTGTGCTATTAACTGCAGTAAATATATAGCCTTAAACCTTAAAATGTAATGCAATTAAATAAGAAATATGAACCTAAGGAGGTTAAGTGCAATCAACCACTGACATACACATTTGATTTGAATTAAAAAACACACACAGAGGGAAATAAAGGGCCTCCGTACATACTTGGATAACAGGAAATCCCCTGGACATAAAAATAGTGAATTTAAGAATGGAGAATATAAAGGTCTAGTTCAAATTAAAGATTTTATGACTGAGGACTCCATTAAATCTTTGAACACTTACAGTAAAGAGTTTGGAATGCTTCCAGTCCAATTCTTTATGTTCTCACAAGTGACAGATTATACTTCTGAACTTCTATGGCAAAAGAAAGAAAGAGTGATTGTATTAATCCATCTAAATCTGCATCTTGCTAATTAAGATGAAAACTATAACAATCTGTGCTTAGGTGAAGCACAGTATTTTTATAACCCAGCTCAAGACAGCATCACTAGCCAAGCCAAAAGTGGAAGATTTAAGTTCTCAAATTATTGAAGAACAATAAAATAATGAACCACTTAATACTACAATCAACAATCTGTATTAAATATGAACTCTTTCACAGTGCCCAGTCTACTTTGCTTTTTATATTTCCAAGACATTCCTCGTGTTTAAAATACAGAGTACAATACAGAGCTGCAAACCCCACCTGCAGCAGTGGAAAGAGGTTCAATCGCAGCAGGTCTGCAGTGGCAGCCCCTTTCAGAGGGCCAGTCTCACACAGGGGTTTTTGTAGCCTGAAGATAAGGAGGGAACTTCAAATGAGGAGCTTGCAAGTGAGCTAAGCATTGGAAACTAATGCACTACTTTTACTAGGTTTTAAAGGGAATTGAGGCAAAATTATCAAGACTGAATCTTTTAAAGTTTAGGGTGTAGAATTAAGAATTCATCACTGCATCCAGGTACCTAAGCAAAGGAGCAAGGATTTTATTCCAGACTTCTCAAAACATACTAATTACTGTATCTGTTGTCACTAGTGGCATATTGCCAAGAGGTAATTGAGCCTAAATGAAAATGAATGTGAGACATGTGAAAAGACAGCTGATTTGACCCAGGATGTTAGCAGAAACATAATGCCTGGAAGGATCGTGGGGTTAAGGAACTCCTGTGTTTGGCCATAAACTGCAAAGTAACACATAAGTCAAACCAGAGAATGAAATTGAGAAAAAACAAAATCTTCCTGTCAGTAGGCTCTCCTCTCCTACAGGGCACATGGCAGTCCCTCTAAAGACACTACACACTGCTTTGCTTTCTTTCTATGAAGTCATTGAGGGTCTGGCCATGAGTGAATAACCAGATCAGACGTTAATAAATGCTGTCTCTTCCCAGACCAACACGGGTGGCAAACACCACAGCTGCCACTGAGAAACAAAGCTGACTTTGAAATTCTGTACTCAAAACAAAAAGCATACGGGTCTAATAGAAAAGGTTCCAAGAGCCCTTGTGAATCACAAATAACAATTACCCTGTGATTGTCTTCTTTCAGTACTTTCAGGTCTGCCACCTCTGACAGCATTTTTAGCAAACATTAAGGAAGATTTTTTGGACAGCCCAACAAGGCTGCCACACTCCTTCATCTAAGAGTAAAGGTTGCCCATCACATCCCAGGACAATATTTCTCATCTCTCACCATCAGGCTGTGCTTCTCTTTGCCTGCCCTCACAAACAGGTATTAGGAATACCAAATTTCGGAGGCCTGACTAATGGGATGAATATCTGCATGCTTTAATTCCATGTACATCTGCAGAGCCACCAAAAGAACTGGACCCATCCTTGTCCCACTTGGCAACATCCCCAGTGGTTCTCATTACCTCCTTTCTGTTAGCACCAGGCTTTTGTGCAGTTTTGCAGTAAATGGGTTCATGGAGCTGATTATTTTATTTTATTTTTTTATCCCAAAGGCATCAGGCTAGTTTTCAGTTTAATCTGTTCCATCTAAAAAGGTAATTGGGAGGAAGCTGGATGGAGAACTGGGGATGTGAAGGGAGGTAAATACAATTCTTTGAGTGGTGATACAAGTTAATGTCATATGTAAAAGAACAAATATCCACAGTGTAAATTAGAGTTCAGGCTCCATCAACAGGCAGTGAAGACTCTCCTAAACAGATGCTTCCTGTAATTCAGAATACCTAAACCAGAAGCCTAAAAATAAACTGCATGAATATGACAAACCCATAGTGTTTCAGTACTGTAATTCCCACAGAGTTGAGACTCTATTTACAAATGCAAATGATCTGGGCTTTAGCAGAAATACTTTTGCCTAATGTTTTTTTTCCATGGAAAAACTGAAACCTTCCCCTGTGAGTGAAGACCCTCTGAAGGGCTCTCCTGCTAACACAATAAACATCTGTGGGTTCTTTCCTCCCTAATGCTGTTTTTCTAGGGGTCCCCCTCTGATGAATTAGCAGTCCCAGTAGATTCTGGCAAACAATTCCACACACCACATTTTAGGAAATGGTACTTCTTGGAACTGATTGGTTTGGTCTGCCTTAACGAAGGCAAGTTAACACCACATTATCAAATGGACTGAGGTCACCAACCTCCACCAGATGATCTGCTTGATCCTTTTCAAGCAAAAGAAAAAAAAAAAAAAAGAAAATGAAAAAGCTTGGATTCCATACAGAAATCTGAGTGCTCCAAGCTGGAAGCAGTAGGCTTGGTCACTCACAGCCCACCCACCTACAGATCAAGATGGACTGGAACAACCTCCTCCATAAGCCAGAAAAGTGAAGGGGGTTGGGAGGTGGGAGGAAGAGTTTCATATTTCATCTACCACTTTTAATAGAAAACAGAATGTGGTGGGAGGTTGAAAGGAAAATGGCAAATCCCTGGAGATCCTAAGTGTTGGCCTTGCAAGTCAAAGCTGTCAATCACACCGTGTGCCCTCCAACTCTACTTCTTGAAAGGAAGGAAAGAAAGGAGGAACAGACTGGCACATTCAGCCACTAGGTGTTACTGTTGCTCCACGGACTTCAGAGTAAGGAAAACATCTATCAGAAGCTTCATCTGCAGCTGTACCTGAAGATTTAAACCATAGAAACAAACTCCCACTTCTGGATTCACATATTGCAACTCAAAAATCAGAACACTTTGGTGTCTTTTTTTGGGGTGGCCATAGAGACAGACTCATTCTCCTTGGGTTTGTCTTTACATCTCTGCTTTGTTTCTCCATCTACAAAATGGAAATAAAGATCCTCATCTCCCCTGGGAAGGATTTCGAGAACATAGATCAATAAGAGTTGAAGTCCTTGACAATCTGTTGGCATGAACAGATTGTCAAAGCAATAAGGTTTTGCATGAGCTTTTCCTGTGGATTCCAGAATAGGTTTCCTGAGAGACACTGAACGGAGTGTTACCCCACAGACTTGTGACAAAGAGCAGAACTCCACTGCACCCCTGTCAATGCACCTTAATGTCCTGTTACTCTCTGGTCTCCTGCCATAGCTCCACCCAAAGATTTTTCCAGAGAGCAGCCACACTTCATCCAAACCATCATTTACTTAATCAACTATACTTTGAGCCCCAGAGACACATCCCTGCCCTGAGCTTCTTAACCAACAACCTTCGAGATTACAACATTGATTTTCTCCTTAATTTTTAATAACGGGCTACAATGCTCAAAAATAGGTGTCCCTTCCTCTCAATTCCTGTATTCCATGCCTTGCCCCCAGGTGAACCAGTATAAATAAATGGACGATGTAATGCAGGTCCCTGTCTGCACCCACTGAAGAGCTGTTTGTGCACGCACACAATAAATGTCATGCAACACATAGCAGCTAGGCAGAGCCTTCCCTTCATGGTGAGCTGTGCCATGTGGTTGTACTTCTAACCCAGGCAGCATTTTCACACACAACTGGAGTGCTCCAGGGCATGTTTTCCAAAGTTCGGAAACATTGCTACAGTACATTAAACAAAGTACCAATACTGAGCCACAAAAGCTTATGAAAAAGATTTTTTTAGTTGTTTTCATAGGAAAATTTTTATGTGCCACATTAAACGAAATACAATGCAAACTTAAAATACTGCTCTCTGAAAGACTGAATGGTTTGCAAGTGCTCAAGTATTATCTGAAAGCTGCCTGGCATTACATTTTACTGCTGCTTCCAGTAAAACCAGTGGGTCTCTACCCTGGAGGCAAATATCTTCTGATCTGCAATTCAGGCAAAAAGCATCACTTGCTCTCATACAGCAGTCACTGCATCTCTCACTCAAGTTCTCACTGGCATTTCTAGAGTGAAGAACAGCTTTATTGAAATATTATTGATACCTTCCAATGGCTTCTGGCTTTTGAAGGAAGGAGGAAGATTTTTACAAGGAAAATCACCTGAAGATGATAATTTTTGCTTGCTACCAAGACATTATGGTGGAAAACATGCCATATAAAAAATGCAAGACATAAAGACAATTACCAGCATTGTCTGGAAGTAGTTCACTTACTGCTGGGGTTTTCTCTCTGTTGCAGTCTGACCAAGAGTTTTAAATCAGTGAAGGAAAATGATTCACACACCTGTGCTTTCAGCAAACAACACCAGGAACTAACACAGCTTTACCCATGTGCCTGAGGCAGATGCTGAAAACATCAAATGTACTTGACTTAGATGTCTTTGAAAACATTCACCCTAAGTGGCTTCAAAGCTTAATTCCCACTTTCTAAAGCGACTTCAAACCCTAAATCACATGGATAAATTCAAAAATTGCACCCTTAGTCAGCTGTGCTCTTCTTACTCTTCAATGGCTAATATAAACACACAACGACCCTATCTGACACTCCATCTAAAAATTAATCCTAATTGCTTTCTGGGCAGCTGCACAAACAGCCAGTTTTACCCAGTTTCAGTTACCTCTTATGCTTTTTTTCCCCTTCTTCTGTGCTGGTGTCCACAATAGGACCCTTTATAACACATTTCTTTTCAAGTGCTAGTGTCAGCTAATACCATATGCTGAGGCTGTCCTGGTTCTTCTCTCTGGGCCACCCTTTCTGTCTTTGGAAGTCCCGGGTCTGAAATGTGGAAAACAACAAAGCTGCAGAAAGGATTAACTGTGAGTTGCCCCAGCTCATTGTGAATTTGATCCTGAATCACACACAAATCTTCACAAACAGAAAGCACACATCCAGTCTGTTACAGCAGAATCAAATTCATGGGTAGTGCTAGCTACTGCTTTTTCACTGTCTGAATCCTGAAAAGAAAGGGTTTCCTGAAGTTTAAAACACTATGTGAGCATCAGGATTCCACTGCCACACTGAACCACTGTAAACTATCCCTACATAAGGAGTGAAACAACAAATGAGTCTCCACTGTGCTGGAGAAGACTGTGCCCCCTCAGTGAGAGCAGAGCATTTCTGGTTCACATTTATTAGCAGTACTGGTAATAAACATTTACACTGTGGTAGCGCCTAGAGGCCCTATTTGAAAGCTTATCTAGAAGTCCTATTGTACCTGGGCACTAAACAGCTCTGAAGCAGCACATCTGTCTGCCAGATGTTTTATTTTCTTAGAAGCTGCTATTTCAAAAAGCCTCCTCCTTCCCCTAACAAGCCTTAACAAGAATCTTCAAGAGCTTGGCTCCATCATCCTTCCAAGGAGAATCTGCAGTTAAAATCATAATGAAGCAAGGAAGGAGAGCACTGCTGAAGCTGGTGAGGGACACCAGAGCAGTGCAGAATGGTCTGAAGACCACATTGACAGAGAGCTCTGGAAGAGGGCACTGACCTCTGCCTGTTTCATCCCTCCAGGCCTGGCTGCCTGGGCACTGGGGGCCAATGCAGGAGCAGCATTGCATGGAAGTTGCCAGCAGACTGGGGTGCAGCAGTGGGCTTGGTGGTCCCTACTCCATCTTTCATTGCCTTTTGGACCTTGAAAGGTTGCACAGGAATCGTGGGCTTTATGTTCTCATGGTTCAAAGTTCGGTTTCTATGGGTGGAAAAGTGGCCTGAGAGGGACTTTCCACTTTCTCCCACTTCTGCCCTCAGAGTCACCAGCTGCTCTTCCCCCGGTCAGTGCTGGGGGGCCACACAGCTCAGAGGCTGGAAATTCCATCCCTTGCTGAAAGCAGCAGCTGGGAAGCGCCAGGACTTCCCCGTTACCAAGGCTGCCCTGGGCCAGAGCAGCACGTGGATTGTGAAGGATCCCCTCACTCTTTTGCTGTGACACCACGCTCGCTCCAGCAGACCAACGAGCAGGGACACAGCAGGGGAATCGTGAGGGGACAGCAGGGACGGAGCACACAGAATTCACACACAGAATCACTGGGTTGGAACAGCCCTTTAAGATCATCGAGTCCAACCCATGCTCTAACACCACCTCAACCAAACCAGGGCACCGAGCGCCACATCCAATCTTTTTATAAACACAGCCAGGGATGGTGACTCCACCACCTCCCCGGGCAGACAATTCCAATACTTTATCCCTCTTTCAGTAAAAAACTTTTTTCTGTCATCGAACCTGAATTTCCCTTGGCGCAGCTTAAGACTGTGTCCTCTCGTTCTGTCAAGCAAGGACACTGCGAGGACAGAGCGGGGACACAGTGAGGGAACGGCAGGGACGCTGCGGGGACAGTCTGGGGAGACGAAGGGGACACAGCAGGGACGCTGTGGGGCGGACACGAGGACGGAGCGGGGACACGAAGGGGACAGAGCGGTAAGAGAGCGCAGAAAGAGCGGGAACAGAGCGGGGATACGGCGGGGACCCGAAGGGGACAGAAAAGTAACAAAAAAGCAACAGCCCCCAGAGCCCGCGCCGCCGCCACAGCCATCGCCTCACGGCGGGCACCGCCCCCCCGTCACGTGACGGCGGCGGAGCCAATGGCCGCGCGCTCCCGCAGCGGCGCGCGTTGCCGGGCAGCGGCCGCGGGGGGGCGCTGTCGCGGCCGCCATGCTGAGGGCCAAGGTGCTGCTGGTGGGGCCGCGGGAGGTGAGCGCAGGCCGGGACCCCCGCACCTCCCCCGGGCCCCGCGGGGTCACTGCGGCGGGAGGTGAGCGCAGGCCGGGACCCCCCGCACCTCCCCCGGGCCCCGCGGGGTCACTGCGGCGGGAGGGAGGGAAGGAGGAGGCGGGACCGGGCCTGAACGCACCGGGGCTGAGCGGGAGGGATGGCGCGGGGGGTTGGGTGAGCACTGTGGGTCGCCGTGGCTTTGGCACATTAAATTCCTGCGTGTGTCTTTCACCCCCGCGTTCTGCCAGTCTGGAAAGTCGGTGTTGGCCAACTTCGTGTCCGAGAGCACGGAAGGGATCGGCAGCTACAGCCCGACGCAGGGGGTCAGGTGAGCGAGAGCCCCGAGAGCCTCACAATTCATCTGTGCCGCTGTGTGGGACCATATCCCATTGTGCATCCATCATTTCCGCAGGATCCTGGAGTATGAGAGGCCAAACCTCAATGGCAGCAGCAAGGGAGCTGGGTGTCGATTCGAGCTGTGGGATTGCAGTGGTGATCAAAAGTAAGGCAGCATTGTTACTTCCTCCAGGTTACTGAACTCCTCATAGTTTTGTTTACAATATACTCATACTTAAGGCCCAAATCAATGATCTGTTTGACATGAGGAGTGTTCCTGACTCTTTGCCCCAATATATTTCTATAGTTTCTGCTGTTAAGCATCCAACACTAGGTACTCTGCCATGATCACAGCTGAACTCTGTTTTGGGTAAGGACTGACTGGAACAGTAAAGTCCACAACTCGTGGAATGAAGTTACAGATACAGGAGACAGAGGCCCACTCTGTAATTGCCTTCATCTCCTGTAAATTATGTGAGTGGACTTCAAACAATGTATGCATATGATTGAGGCCTTAATTTCTAAAAGATGGAATTGAGAATGATCCATTCCTAGGGTAATGTTTAATTAAGCTTATATGACCATTTGACCAAGTTCTACATTGTCAGCAAATCTTCTAATTAGAAAATCATGGGACCAACTATCATAATAGATATGTCAAAATACTTGGAATATGATATATAACTGGCAAGGTTACTGATGTTATACTTTAAAAAGTATTTAATGTGTTCTTGAGAAGGGAAAAAACTTGAGGATGTTTGAGTACATGTTACTGCTTTCCAGCTGTCAGTGTTTCAATTTTCTGTGTTTTTCAAGATTTGAAACGTGCTGGCCAGCTCTGATGAAGGATTCTCATGGTGTAATAATAATCTTCAACCCTGAGCTGCCCAGCCACCTGAAAGAAATCGAGATGTGGTACTCGTGCTTCGTGCAGCAGCAGCCACTGCTTGACAGTCAGTGTCTCCTGGTGGCACATCACAAGCCAGGCAGTGCAGGGGACACAGAAGACCTGGCCTTGGGTAAGGAGATGGAAAACTCCATTTGTAGCTCAGAGTTTTTCATTGATCTCCGTGCTTTTAAAATTGTTAATACCTTATGGCTTGCATTTTTAATTTAAATCTGTTGATTAAAGAACACTAAAGTGCTTTGCAAAAACAGAAATAATGGATTTCAAAGGTCATCTAGAAGGAGAGCAATATTCCTGTTTCACAAAAAAAGGATAGGGAAGGGAAGGGAAGGGAAGGGAAGGGAAGGGAAGGGAAGGGAAGGGAAGGGAAGGGAAGGGAAGGGAAGGGAAGGGAAGGTTTGAGTGGCTTCCCCATATGCATATGCTGATGAGCTAGAAATTAGAACTCCTGCCATATTTCCTCACCAGTAGTAGTTTGGTTCTTACATTGGATTTCTTTTGGTAATAGACACTTTCAAGGGCATTTAAGTCTGTATTTTGCCAGTCAAAAAAACAGGAGCCCTTTGAAATAAAAGGCTAATGAGCTGCATCTTAAAATTAGCAATAGATACCTTAGATACTGCAAAATTATTTGTGGCTGTTTATGGCTCTGAAAATACACACTCCCCCTGGGCAACCTGTTCCAGTGTTCAAACAACCATAAGTTTGTTATAAGCATTAATATATTGATACATATTTAATACAACATCATCTCATAATTTTGAAGTAATCAAAGAGTATCAGAGCACTTCAACAGTAAAATTGCAGTTCAGTGCTCAGTTTGTTTAATTCTGCTTAACTGAATGTGAGACCAAAACCAGACTTCAGGCTTAAATAATAATAAACTTTGAAGAATTTAACCTGGCAATAAGCTGTATTTGTTTGCAACACTGACAAACTATGCTGCATTTCTTCTTCCCCTGTTCCATGTTCTCTGGGGTGTCAAACAGTGTGTACCACTGAATTCCAGCTGACTTCAGCATGAGCTGTCTCACGGCCTTGATTGTGAGTATTTCTTTTATAGAAGGAATATACCTGATTATTTTTATTTACTTTCAAAGGTTATCCACTGAACAAGCTAAAATTGATACATTCCAACTTAGAGGAAGATCCCGAAGATGTTCGGATGGAATTTATCAAGTACTTCAGAAGCATTATCACCATAATAAATGAGAGCAGAGAGAGGGAAGAAATGTCAATTATCTCATAATATTAAAAAAACATTGAACAAGGAAGAAAAAATATGATTTTTTGTAAGCTACATTAGCCTGTGAACAGACCCTCCCAAGGAGAATTTGCCAGGCTACAAATACTGCAGTCTGTGAAGAAGTGCTGACATCAAGTGAACTGTGGTGCCAAGGAGATGGCTGCACATCCAGGAATCTGAGTAACTTTGTAGCTTCACTTTGGCATCAGAGGAACAGGAAGGTGTTGTTATGCTAGTGTGGACCAAAATACAAAGGTATGGGTTATGTCTTCAGGATTCCTTTGTGCAGGAGTGCTTGGAGAAGGAAGCCTGACAGAACATCAGATTGTGGAGTTCTGCTGAAGCATCGGGGCAAAGTGCTCGTGTTAGCTGGGTTGCTGGAGAAGTCTGTGGAAGTCAGTACAAACTGATTGGAATAGAGATCTGAGAAGCAGCCATGGTGCAGAATCCACTCTTTTATGTTCCAAGTTGTCCTTGTCTTTCTCTTGAATCCACTCTTACGTTCCAAGCTGTCTTTGTCTTTCTCTTGAAGAGAGCATATTTCACACCCATTGCCTTGGCAGGACAGAGCAGGTTGCAGTCTTTCTCAAGACTAAGTTTTTCTTCTATTTCAACAAAATAAACATGTTGAGAGGACAATGTTTAAGTCTCTCTGGGAGGAAGGAATTGAAATCTTGGTTTAGTGCAATATTTTGACTTATGTCAGGAGCTCCAATAAGTTCTGCATTCTCCAGAGGAGGAGAAGCTGTTTCAAAACTTTACTGTTCCCTGTTGCATTGAAATAAGTGGTTTCATAGATAATTTACTTTCTGACTTGTTTGGTTTGCACTCATCCCTGTTCTTCATGTGTTTTGCTGCAGAAGACATTTTTTTGTAACATGTATTACTAAAGCAATAAAAACATTTTAAAAATGCATCCTTTTTGTTCTCAAAGGGGAAGTTAATTATGGGTTTGTGGAACTCTTAGCAACTTGTTTAATTTTTAGCAAGGAAAATAAAGTTGTAATACGTTTCAGCCTACAACAAGAGACATTTACAAAAACTTGGACCCGAGTAGCCAAAGAAATGACACCACATTGACTCTGCCTTTTAGTAAACATCCTTTAGAGAAAGTATGTTATAAACCAGAAGGTACTTCGTGTATTTCAGTGCAAGACAACAGAAGTGAGAGATTCTTGGGTTTTTTGATGATCCAGGTTAATTAATCTACTGTTTTTCCTATTTTCATTGTTCTTTTTTAAGTAGTGGGTAGCCTGTCCTTGTGCAAATGGCATGTGAGGTGAAAGATTAAAAGATCTTTGAACAGTTTGTGTTCTGCCATTAAAGCTAAAAGCTACAGTTGGTTCTGGGAGGCAAAGAGGGTGGTACTGAAGGAAAACATCAGTGAGAGGAAGGACACCAGGAAAGAAACAAGTGAAAAAAATAGAAAAAGATGAATAGGTTGAAGGTGAATAGCAGGGTGTTGGCATTTCAACATCTACATTTTATTTATATGACTTTTGAACAATCAGGCTTTCTGTGCTTGCAATCAGTGTCATAGGGTGGTCTGTTGGAGGCAGGTTTTGGAAAATTCACAGTCTAACTAGCAAACAGTTTTTTACATGCTGCCTTTGATTACTTTTTCCTTGTTGCCAGCTGTGTGGTGCTGGAGCCAATTTTTAAAATATACTGCCTTAATAAATTCAGTTTTTCCCAACAGCAACATTGTGATATTCACTGGTAAAAGACTGGTGTGAAACCCACCAAATATTTTATTTGGAATGTAAAACAGTGTTTGGGTGATTCCAGAGTTGAAAATTCAATGAGCTCCCCTGTTCACCACCTTGCTTCATATAAAATGTTAATCATGATCATACTTTAAACTCAAAAAAGGTTGGAAATTACAGGTATCTGTAGACTGCAACACACTGTTCATCAGAGAAGAAAAACAGCGTTAGAACCAAAGACAGATGCCTAGACTTGACTTTGTGTCATCCAAAAAGGTCGTAATACACAATAAATGTGGAACATCATTCATAAAATCTGGCCAAGAGATGAATTTCTGTCACTGCTGAAGAACAGCAAAGGCATAGACTCATGCAAAATTAATCCTTAGTACTGGAGAAGATAACACAGAAAGTATTTATTCAGAAGTATCTTTCATTAATGATTTATGAAGGAGTCCATCAGGGACACCCTGTCAGGCGGGAGGTGTGGGCATGCAAAGGAACACACATTGGGTCTCTCTCTGTGCCTTCCTGAGCTCTCAGAGCCTGCAGAGCCCCAGGTGGTGCCACATCGAGGTGTTACTCAGACTGGGGGGGCAGCTGTGTCTCTGCCTGAAGCCAGGTGCTTGGCAAGGGACTGTTCTATGTCCATATTTCTGCTTGGGAGGCCAAGGAGGTGCCAGGCAGGTGTAAAGGAAACTGGGAGCATGTGGCAATCAGCCACAGATCAGCTGGCAAGCTGTGGGTTTGACTGGGAGTAGGAACAATTTAGGAGCAGAAGAGAACAGCAGCTTTGCAGCAAGAGTGCTCTGATTTTATTCTTCCACACGAGGACCTCACCACCATGCTGGGAAATTTGTAAAGGCTTTTTGGAATGACCTTTCTAAGAAGAGGAAGGCAGATGAGCAGTGAAGTCTGTCAGCTGCTCCAAAATGTAGCCTTGTCTAGGCGTCCTCACTCTCTTACAGTGAGCAGGTCATGTCCCTTTCTCATCCTGTCAACAGCCATGAACTCCAAACCCTGGCTTTGTTATCAGCTGTGCCCAAATTTGGAGTCTCCAAGTTCCCTGTCCCTTTCTCTGGATCCCTGTCCATACTGGAATTCAGTACCTATTTGTTCCAGCGGTTTTTCTGTCATGGTTTTGGGAACTGAGGCTGGAATCAGAACCATAAAACATTTTAAATATTAATTAATTCAAATAAATTCAGTCTCCACAGTGCAGAATCAAAAGTCTCCAGGATATGCCAACCATGCAGGGAGAAAACAACCTGTCACTTCAACAGAAGTTATTCAGGTGCAACATTATTTTATCACTTGGCACTGAGTAATGATAATCCTGACAGTTTACTTCATTTTATTTATGACATACAGAAATGGCTTTCAAAGTTTTATCGCTGTATAGCTACAAAACCCTTTACAGCTGTACTTGAGTTCTACTCAAGTTCACATTCACCTCCCACGAAAGCAGTTAGTACATCACTGCTCTGGGCAGTTGACCTGTCTGGACAGAGTCAGCATGGAAATCTGATAGGGAGCAATCAGAATCAGAGGAATTCTGCAGGGCTAAAATGCAGAATTTCAATACTTCAGTGTTATATCCATAAAATTAAAGACTGTGGCTCTTTGTGGGCTGGTCATTGAAGATATTCAAGCTCTTCAATTATAAGAGTTTGCTCAGGTTACCTCTTACAAGCTGTTTTCTGCACACACAGAACATTGTGAAGGCAATAATTCCTGGTGATGATGAAGACAGTTACAGGCAGTGCTACCCAGATGTGTGACTTGTTTACAACTAAGCTTTGGGAGTAGCAGCAGAGCTGAATGAAATACATTTGGACCTTACCAAAAAAATGCAGCTTTCTTTTCAAGTCATATATTTTGAAGGCCAGGCCTTTGGTCTCAGTTGCTCTGAGCAGTATTGTTCCAATGGACACAATAGACATAAGAAATCCCATGTTCCTATTTCTATTATTGTGTTGCCAAGTGACTAAAGGGAGTCACGTAGGCCCCCACATTGAAGAGTGCCCATCCATGCTGGGGTTTTGCATGCTCCGTTTAAAATATGTAGGGTGCTGACATGCAGATGCTTTAGGAAGCAACTTCTAGAAGGTATCCAGGACCTCTTAAAATCACATCTTAAACTACTCAACTTTTCAACAGGAGTACCTTTCTCTGGAGGTCACTTGTATTTCCTCTTATCACTTCTCCAGAATTCTCCACTGGTGGAATATCTGGTGCAGCAAAGATCTGTCAAAATACCAATTTACCTTGTTGAGAATTTGCTTTCCCCAGGATGCTGGGAACACTGCAGCAGTAATTTCCACAGCTTCATTGGGTGCTCTGCGTGCCTACACAGACACCATGGCACCAGGGAGGACCAGACACCATGTGCTGCTACTTGGAGCAGTCCAGGGCTTAATTCCCCTGTACAAAGCAAGCCCTTTGTCACTTCAGGTGTGCATTTTTGCATTGATCCATACAGGTTATTTACTTAGGACAAGTTTTCCCTTGAGTGACTGAGCTTTGCATAACTAGATACCTTGGAAAGGCAATTTGCTGAG
Organism: Eopsaltria australis; assembly: GCA_034509425.1. Classification (NCBI taxonomy): domain Eukaryota; kingdom Metazoa; phylum Chordata; class Aves; order Passeriformes; family Petroicidae; genus Eopsaltria; species Eopsaltria australis. The sequence continues at coordinate 1,122,417 of JAVTVJ010000394.1, forward strand.
AATTCATCCTGTGAAAAGTCTTCACAAACTACAGTGGGAACCTCTTACCTCATGCTGGAATCACCAGTATCAGGGAACTGGCTTGGTGAGGTGGTGTTCAGGTTTGGCCACCCATGCTCAGAAAGATACACTGAATCAGGAAAATGCCACTGAACGGCTAAAGAAGAAAGAAACAATTGTATAAGAAGTTGGTTTTTTCACTCTAGCAACATAGCAAGGGGATATCCTTGATATGTCTGCAAATAAATAACAAAGAAAGAAAATCAACTGCAATTACTTTGCCTTAAGGTAACAGGAACAATCAGAAGAGCAGAGATGTTGTTGATAAAGGGCTGGACCACTGTAACTAAGGTACACAAACCTAAATACAAGGCAGTCATTTACCATCTGCTCCTTTTGCTTATTCTCCCCCTGCCCTTGAATTGTATGTGGAAATAATTTGACCTTGAACACAAGCTCTTTCTTCTTTTTTCCCCTGAAAAACACAAAAAGCAGAGAAAATCTAAGACATTTTGTTTGTGTGTAATAATCGAAACTAAAAGGCAGCTTTGTCACAACACTGTATGTGAACAAACTAGTCAACCAATAACTCTAGTCTAGAAGCTGAAGAAAGTTTCTAACAGTGGGAAAAACCTGATTTCAGAACAGTGTTTAATTAGCAGTTTGTGACAGATTGTCACTTGACTTGATCCTTCTAGAACCTCTCTTATGAAAACAAGAAGCTTATTTCTTTTTCATTCATGCTGGGTTTTTTTTGTTGTTTTTTTTTTTTTACGCAGGTGGCAGTGAACCAGAACATCAGCTCCAAACTTCCTGGAACTTTGAGAAACTTGGATTCTGATTTGTACTCCCCAGCTGGAGATCAGCTGAAGACATAGACTCTATTTACACATATGCAGAGGAAATAAAGCAGTTTTAACAACTCATACCAGAAGAAAGATAACACAAATTTTCTCACGTGAGTCTCACTTTAGAGAGTACTGCCTGAAGATGGGCACTGGGTTTTGCTTGCATAACTCTCAGACATAAACACAAAAAATGCCACATGTTTTGCTGAGTTCTATTGTCTGTCCCTCCCTTTGTAAGGAAATTAAAGCCTATTTCTCTCCTAGTTCCATGAAATCTATCTGAATCCTGGTAACATGTCTCTGAGAAATTGCTCAGAGGGAATAACAGACAAGGGTACACCCTCCATTGCTATGTTACTGCTCCATGAGTTCCAGACAAAAGCATTTCTTGTGGTTTGGCAGCAAGCATCTACTCCTAAAACCCTGGGATTGCATTGTTCTTTACATGTCAAAAGCTGATTTAGTACCTACAGGCACAGATTGCAGGGTCCATCTCTTTAGGAGGGATCTTCAGGTTTTCTGGACTGCTTGGGCCACCTCTCACAGCCAGTGAGACCATTTGGGAGAGTCACACCCAAGGGGACTGTAAAGAACAGGCCCTCAGGTCTGCCTTGCAGTGAATATTCCAGGATTTTTATCCTGACCTAGGTTAGATGGTAATACTCCAGAAACGGAGCAACTGACTGCCAGGCCCATAATAACAACCCTGAATCATTAAATAAAGATACATCTTCAGGATAAATTATTGTTAAGGCTCCAAAATAGTTCCGCTGTGTTTGGAATTCCAATAATGGTAGGCAAGCTTGACTGGAACCTCTAATGATACAAAGATCTTGCAGTCTTGCTTATCTGTAGCTAAGTTAATGAGTCTGGGACCAAAACACAGCTATTATGAGGCCCTTCTGCTCAGAATGGTGTATCTTTACTTTTAAAGCAGATCATTAAAAGTAATATCTATTGAAAACTCCATCTGTTTCCCATTGAGCATACACTTGGCTTTTTTCTGGTTTTATTCTCTAAGGCTCGGTGAAGCTTTGCAGCACACAGGGCTGACACTGTCACATGCTAACAGGACAAGCCAGCCCTTGATGCAATTCCTTTGTCCAGGGGAGTTAAATATTGGGTATATCTGGATCTATTAACATAAAGGTAACCTTTTGGACCTTTCATTTCTTTCATGTTCAGGAACTGGAGAGAGATGCACAAATATGAAGCGGTGTAATAAATCTGAAGTCACACAGACCTGCACAAAACTGAATCTACAGACCATAAATGTTATTTTACAAAGCATTAGCAATTAAAGCTGAGACTTGCCACTCTGTTCTCTCTCTTCTACCCAGTTAAATGGGAATTTGTGAGTCCTGTTAAGACACAGGGTCGATGACACAAAGCTGGGCAGTTGTGATCCCTACAGATACTCTCACAGTTTTCTCTCATGTGAACCTACAGAAGCCAAACACATGCACATGCAGTTTCCATTACTAAATAATTCATTTGCCAGTGCCAGAAAAACCTGGTAGTATTAGATACACAAACACTGCATGCCAAGTGCTGTTAAAGCCTAGTTTCCAACAGACTTGAGTCTTAAAGATTTACCCAAGTGTAGATTTTCTGCCCTCTTATAGGGGTTTCCTCTCTTATTCCCTATTCAGACATGGCTATCTGCAGTAATGAAATTTTTTGGCATTCCATAGAACAAGAAAAATATGCCTAAACTGATCATGGAAATTAAAAGGTTTTTTCCCATCAAAAGAAGGAAATTCTGAAACAAACACCAAATAAAGTGGAAAACTGAGAGGATAGGAGAGACAAGAATGAGGAAAGAGCATATTTTTGAATAGCACAAGCTGTTAATGAAAAAGATTGGAAACTTGGCTCACTGTAGAAGCAGAAGACTGGACTCAGCAATCCAAAAGATGATTTTTAATACTACATTTCCTTCACCAGAACTGGTGATAGAAAATATACTTTTTCCTTCAGAATTAGTTTTCTCTGCACTTGCCTGTGCAGAGAAACTTGTGCAGTTAAAATGCAAACTTGTAAGTTAAAATGCATGTCACCTCTTTCCCATTCTCCAGCAAGGTCAATAAAAAAAGAATGTGATCTCTTGTGTGGTCAAGTATAAATTAACAATGTCTTAATGTGCATTCAGTGTGGAAAAAAGTCCCATATTTCATACAGCTTTATAAATAAAGCATATCTTCTTCTATGGTTGATCACACATAAATCAGAAGAGAATCCAGCAGGTAATGTGGAAATACAAAGTAATTAAGACTGATTCTTATCTTTTGCTTTTGTAAGAAAATGGGACTCATGTTTATGTTTGTTTATATGAATTGGCCCCAAATAATGTTGGAACTGGTTCATATTTCCCACACTGATTTTCAAAACTTATGACATTTAATTCCTGCAAGTTCTGTGAAAATAGGCAGCCAAGTTGTGACAGATTATTCATTTCTCATTGAAGAAACAAGCTAAAATGAACTCAATCCCCATTAAACATCAGAGAATCCTTGCCTAAACACAATCCAAGATATAAATCCATAGGAAAAAAATATTTCACTGTTTGCAGAACTACTTGTATTGAATGAGATCACAGAGATATAACGTCAGTATGACAGAATCTAATCACCACTCAACAAACATTTTGGAAACAAGTCAGCAACCACATCTGCTTCACCAGAACCAGAGCCTCATGTGACAGGAAGCTTATTAGAGACCCTGTCTCTCATAATTTTGCTTTTGCTTGTAACTTCTCAGTGTGAATATTCAATATTGCAAAATCAAGCAGCTTCCTTTACAGACCATCCAGAAAGGAGAAAGAAATTGTGTCAGACATTCCAGATCCTGAAGAAATTGGTGCCTGTGGAGCTATGGATTTCTACCAGCAAAACATCTGGCACAAAACAACATTAAACATGAATAACTTGCTTCTCTTTCCCCTTACCATTGGTGTGAGGCAATAATAACTCCTCTGAAGTTTTCTTGATGTATCAATCCTGAATAAAAGACAAAAGAGAAGAAAACCAGCCCTTTTAACATAGCAAGCATAGCGAGACATCTTAAAGGAATATAACTCAAAATACCTTATTTTCTAAATAGCAGAAAATGTTACATTGTGAGACATTTTTCTTGGTTACTACACATGAAACAGTTGCTTCACAATACTCTGAGTGCAATTTAGGAATTCCCATTTGGTGCTCTTTCATGGCTTTGGCCATAGCTCCAGGAGTTAAAGCCTCTGAGCAGGTAAATTCAGTAAAATTTACAGGGAAAAACACCACTCATAGGAAAATCTGTCCAAGAGTGAAGCCAAATGTCCAAAGTCTCAACCAGAGTAATGGTAGCTCTATGTACTCAGCCCTTCGTAGAGGAAACACTTCCTAAAGTGAAAGGATTCATCTCAAACATTCTAAATTGGGTGGTTCATACACCAACCCTTGATTTGCCTCTGCAGTCACAGCTGGTGATGTGAGAGCCTGCCCTTGCTCGCTGTGCCCAGCAGTGGGATGGGTTTGGGAGTGTTGTATGACTGAAATATGGGCACCTCCACCTGGGCAGTGCCATCAGTCCTGTGACACACAACTGCTCTGTTTTCCCTTCACATTCCTCAGCTCTGCAGGTTTTCTTGCACATCAGGCTGGACTGGCAGTGGCATTTGGAGGTGCTGAGCTGTGGGATAGCACTCACTTTGCCTGGCAGGGAGGTGTTGCATGGATAAATCCCCACTAGCGCCCTGTGGTGGGCAGGCATGTTTTATACAGACAAAACTCTCAAACACCATCCCACTCTGCAGACACATCAGGCAATATCATCCCAAAGCCGCTGGATAACCTTTCTTTCTTCTTTCTCCATCACCTTGTGGACAGATAAAAAACCTTTCAGGGAGATCTTAAGTTGGTGCTGCCATTTCAACCCCACAGATGTCTAAGTGATTTTTACACTCTTTCTGCTCAGCTAATTGCCAAGCCCCAACAAAGGGACTTTAATGGGTTGCACCAGGCAATAAACCACCATCTATTGGCTCTAGCAACAAGGAAGGAAGAGAGGGAATGTAAAGCTGGAACAAAGCACAGACCTAGAGCAGGTCCAAATACTTGCAGAAACTGATTTATCCAAATATTTGATACCAGATGTTCCATTCAGACAACTTTAACAGAGCTCCACAGAACATTAAATGCTTCTCGTGTTTTGAGTACTCAACCCTCTCCATCTGGGCACTTCTGCCACAGGGCACAAACAAAACACTGCTTAATATTAATCAAAGAAGTGAGTTTTGCTCTGCAAGTTCAATATAAAAAGAGTAAGAGCAAACACATGCTAAGCTGTTCCTGAGAGCACTGAACACAACAGAGGAGCTGTCTTGGATTACAGCATTTCTAAATTATGCCCAAAGTCTTATTTTAGGGAGGATATATTAGTGATACGTTGCCATAAATATTGTGCTAAACTGGAGCACTCTTAATCTCTGATTAATAAATAGCCAGTCCATAATACACCAAATTCATATATCCTTGCTTACCTAAGAGTTTCCACAGATTATCACCCAGCTACTAGTCCATGGAAAAGTTGCATCCTTTTTCCTGGACATTTATTTGGGTATCACTTCTTTACAAATAACATTAATTTTTGCCTGTGCCCATTTTTAGCCTAATGGACCCCTTGTTCTCAGATTAGTTGCTTCTCTCTAGCCCACTAACAGCCTGTAGCCATATGTACTAAAAACTACTCCTTATTGCACACATCTGTGCAAAAGCTTTTTCCAAATTATTTTAATTCTTAAAATCCAGGACTACCTACATTTGTCAAACAATACCAGGCTGTTGAGACTGTGCAGTGGCAGCTGAGGTCACTTCTCCCTTATTTTCTCAGCTGCCAGTGTACCCCTCTAGTCTTTTTCTGCTGATTCAACTCTGCAAAGGGGAAGGATAACAGGATAAGTATCTGGCCCAGTTTTCTCTCTCTGCAGTAGCTCCTTTCCATCACGGATTTAATTCACCTACTTTTCTTAATTGGCCCCATCTATTGCCACCTCCACTTCCTCCTTCCCTGTATTTCTTGCTCACTCAGTCAGTAACTGCAACTCAGAGCACAGCTCTTCTTTAAAAGATGTGACTTTCTAGGTTGTCTCCTGCCCTCCTGAAAGGCTGACCGCTCTGCCAGCCTTCCCTTACAAGTTCCTTCCATAACTGACCGTAGCCTCTTTCCATGAACTCCTCGTGCATCCCACCAGGTGCAGCTGGACCATGGGATGTGCAGAGCTGCCTCTGTCCCAACGCCACCGAGCTCTTGTGTGTTTGCTCAGCTCAGGCACTGGATGGTGCTCTTGGCACTTTCATGCCGCAAAAGCGATTTCCAAGCAATCCCACTTCTCCCGAGAGCTGTAAAAATTCCCCCGGGTCAGATACAGTTGCACGTCTAAGCCTCTAAATCCCAAGAAGGGCATGTTTTGACTACACAGAATGTAGCTGAAGCTGCGGTGGAGGAAGCTCAGCTAGGTAAGGACAAATGCCAAATGAAATGTCAGTGCCTGTGACACACAAATCCACCGAGCAGTGGCTTTCACATTCAGCCTCAAATATTTTATTTGCTAATTGGTTCCTTATCAATGTTCCCCATAGCAACAAGGGAGATGTAAGTGGCATAAAGTGGGCTGAGTGACATTATGTCTGCATGTAAATGTGCCTGGGATTGTGCATGGAGGGGATGATCTGAGGGAGGTTAACAACATAACGTGAAATTTCCTGTGGTCTCAGAGGAGAAAGGAGCTTCTTAACGCTGCCTGAGTGAGGCAGGGAAGCTATCTCAGCAGCAAACCTTTTTGAGACAATCAGATTGAGATTCTGTAGAAAATTAGTTTGTTTGACCTTTTGGCCTGCTAAGAAATATTAATTTTACACCAGATGTTTGTCTTCGCTTATTTTTCATAGAAAGTCAGAAGATTTTTGGTATTTTTAAAGGTGTCATGAATAAGCAAAGGAAATATACTTTATGGCAAAAAAACCCTATAGGGAGATAGGAGATTTCTCCTTTCTTTTGCTGATTTTTTTTGTATCCCCAGGGAAATCAGGCCGTCTCTCTGAGTTTGCTCAGCCTTGTAAATTGGTGATAATTCCTTCTCTTCCAGCTCTTCTAAAAGGCTCTTTCTTCAATAGAAGAAATACATATAACATTTTTTGTGTCTGCATCTAAGGGACTTAGGTCTGGAAAAGGCACTCTAGCAAAATAAAGAAGCAAATAGAGAGACCACTGTAGCATTTAGGAGAAATCAGGGGAACTGGGAAATAGAAGGATTCATAAGGATGGGGTGGCATTGATGAGAAACATCTGGACTAGCTGGGTGTACCCACTGACCCAAGATGTGGGATTTAAACTTGTATTGATAAGTATTTGGATTGGATCACATCTGGCTATTCAGACATCAGCACAACCCCAGAAAACACTCAGGGATCACTGAAAAGTCCCACCTGGAGGAAGGTCTCGAATTACACTTTCCAACATTCCTGGATTAAGCAGGTCAGAGGGTGGGATTGTTCAGCTGAAGGATTTGCACAGATTTGGTGATCCCCTGAAATCCTATGGCAACTCTTCAGCTTCCTGGTCCACAGTTTACACAAAGACTGCTCAGTCTTCTTGGGTATCATCCTTCTAAATGTCTCCAAAGACAGTTCTGAAAGGGACAAACTGAGGGTTAACAGTGCTTGGATGAATAAAACACTCCAAAATGAGCACCGCTGTTGAAGCCTTAACGTGGAAATCTTTTGGCTACGCCATTTAATACGACACACATGGGACAATGAATTTTACAGTACTTGCAATACTCCCTCCTTCTCTTGGCAAGTGGGCATTGCAAACCATTAGAATTTATGGGATAACTGAGCTGCTTGTGCCTCAGAGGAAGAAAAGGGGATAAATGGCCCAGTCCTGCAGATCTGACATGACGCATCGAGGTTAACAAACCGGCCGTCCCAAGATTAGGGAGTTGAGTGCAGGAGATGCTACTGCTCACACGGGCTGCTGCTTAGAGAAATGCTACTACAGCCAATACCTACCTGTAAAACACCCTCAAGGAGCAGAAAGCCTGCTCTCATTTCAGGTTTTTAAAAGAAAAGTATAATCTCATGAACAGAGTGAAAAACAAGGGAGCTCTCCCTGGGGTCCTACTGCCCTCATTGTCCCTGCTGCAGGGCCACGTTGGGTTTGTTCAGTGGGGGCTGATAAATGTGTGATTTATCTGATACGGGCCTTGCTGGTGCCTCTCTCCTCTGTTGTGGCATCCTGCAATAACAGGGCTGGCAGGAGGAAGCCTCTGTCCAAGCCTGCCTTCAGCAGTGATTCAAGTAGAGATGCTGGTATTGCAGTGGTTGCAGTGTGTGCAGGTAACTCTGTTAATGCAGGTTTAGTGAGTCTGAATGGTGCATGGCATATTTTTAGATCTTCCCAGGAAGGAGTGTGAGCACAAAGCAGAGTTGTGCCTCCCTGCAATGGCAATTCTGATGTACTGCTGAGCAAGGTTACCCAAAAGACTGTGTTCTTAATGTGCCCTTTGTTACTCATACAGACTGAATTTCTGAATCCTTGGTTATTCTCCACTAAGAAAAATTGTTTAGTTTCGTGGTGTATTACAACGTTAAATGAGTTTGTCCCTTGGGAACACCAAGAGCTTTCAGATCTTAATATAGACATCTTTCAAATGAGATCATTAATGTGTATATATCTGGATTTAGGGCCAATGCAAGCACTTCGATTTTTTGCCTGCCAAATTTTCATTTTTGGCTCCATTTTCTTCCCATATATTCAAAGAACTGCACCACATGGAATCCTTTAAACAATAGATGGGATAACATCATTTTTCAATTGCTCTTGAAAAGGTTTTTAACCACAGAAACTATTCCAGGGTTCGCTAAGAAGTTACCATTGCAAATAATGTAATTGTTCCAGACTAAATTCCTTACATTCCAGAAGAACTTTTGAAGCAAAGAGCATGACTGATTTGGGATTTTTAACCAGCCTCTTTATGGTAATGCTTAGATGAATGTAAATTTTCTCCAAAAGCTTTGCTTTAAAAAGAAAGGACCAAAGCCTCCAAACACTCCTAGCTGCAGAAGCAATACTTAATGCTAATGACCCATCAATCTCAACAGAAGGAAAATAAACATTTAAAAATTAGGGAACTGAACACTTTCTTTTAAACAATAAATAAAAGGTGGGAAAACCACTAGACAAAATCTGGCAAACTTTATATATAGAAATATATAAAGTTCAAGTAATAAAATCTGGTTTTCCTCTTCTCTTTTGTGAGCCAGACAAGACTGTTACTTGCCTTTGGAATGAAGCCAAGGCTCACTGTCCTGCACCACCAGGTCCCTCCCTCAAGATGTGTGCAACTTCTGCTTCCCTGGATTTCACCTGGAATTACAAATGCACATTTATTTTCTAGTACCATATTTACTATTATCATCTGAAACATGCTTGTTGCATTCCTCCAAAGATGATGTCATTGCATGGTTTGGGCTCTCACTGTGTAACACCTCCAGGTACAGCAAGTGGGGGAGATGAAATCTCTTCCTTGCTGAGGCAGGGGGCCCCAGTTCTGCAGTTCTTTTCCCCTGTGGGTGCAGTGGAGTTTAGCCCTAACAACGCACAAAGCCACTTCCCAAATCCACCTTGTTACTGAGCTTTCTTGGATTAATTGAATTAACAGTGGCTGGTTTAAGAGATGAACTACACTGGGAGCAGGGCTTGTAATTCACTGCAAACTCCCACCATACAGGGCACAATGGAATCCAACTTCTTCATGGCCAGTAAAGCAGCAGACATGGGGAACAGCACTTCAGAGGGCCTTTTGGATCTTCATTTTGGTTCTGTGCTACAGGCCAGCTTCTCAGTTCCCACACATCAGCCTGTTTCCACTGGACCCACACCAGATGTAGACTTGGCCTAGCAAGTCCAGAAATTTAGTTTATCTTTTCAAAGACACTGGGTTTTGTAGAATTGACTTAGCTGTCGTATAAAACAATAGTATCTTGTATCACTCAAAACAAGAGGAATTAGCTCTGTATTTATGAGCCAAACTTCCTGTGAATACAAAGCTTTTGGGATCATACTCTTCCTCAGTCTGATCACAGCCCTGCCCCTTTAATCACCCACAAGGAGGGACTTGCTGGAGTTGCAGGGACTCCCCCAAAGCTGTGCATTTTGTGGCAAGTACAATGTATGTAACTGGGTCTTGTCCTGACATGGAGCTGGGACATAGCCAGGGTAACTCAACCAGCCTCAGGATCTGGGAGTAGTGTCACAGATAAGGACAGTGATAATTACATTCTTCAAAGTCTCATAAAAAGAGATGTCTCAGTTGAGGTTAAAGTGTCCCAAGTAAAGGAGAAAAAAAAAAAAAAGGCTAAAGCAAAGATACAGAAAGAGAAAAATCTTTCTACATGTTCAAAAAAATAAGCAGGGCAAGTTTCATTTGAAACTTGAGCTCCCATAAGCACAGAAGTCAATCAACCATAAGACCCATTAGGAAAACACATTTAATAAGCTCTTTCTCCACTTATTTATTTTCCTCAAGCAAAATGAAAATACCTATTCTCTCCTAGATATGTTATGTGAATTACTTCACTGTGCCCTTTGCAACCAAACAACCCCAGCCCTCCTCAGTTTCCTCCTCGTCTCCGGCAACCACTGTGTCTTCACACTCACTGCTTGTCCCTGGATGTTTACTGTTCAAACAGGACCTGAAAACTCCTCTTTTTCAATGAGCCTGCAGGATTAAATTTCAGGAAGAGTACAAGGTGACAGCTACTCCCCCACCTGTAGTGACACAGCACACACTCTCCAGGAAGATCCATCTTCCATTCACTCGTGCCCGCTGCTTGTGGTGCTGATGCTGAAAGTGCCCAGGTGAGGCTTTTAGGCCAAATAAATTTGATAAAAATCCAGGGGATTTTAGGAGCATTATTTCTGGAGAAGCTTATTCCAGAAACAGTCTCTACTCTCCTGCGTCACTGATTCCTTAACACTGCACTTGTCAAACATTTGCACCACAGGGACAGGAATTCAGGACTTCTGATCTCTGCTGGTTCTGTGCTGCAAGACCTTTTCCCCTGACTGAAAACTGCTGCTAAACCTCCTTTACCTCTTTTAAGATTTAGCTGAGTCATGTTGGAAAATCCTTTGAGATCAAGGCTATAAGAACTACAAGTGAGTAGAATTAAATGGGACGTTTTGGGAGGCACAGAGGAAGTTACTAAATTGTTCCAGGTTAGAAGACATTCTGTTAGATACAACATAAACCTTCACTTCTGTCAAGTTCGATTACCGTCCAGAAAAGAAAGATTAAGTAAGAACCACACCTGTACAGCTAGTACAGCTCTAAAGTGAAGAACAAGAAGGGAAAATAAAAGTAGAAGCCTCTTGAGAGTTCTTATATTTTTCAAACTACATATAAAACCTATTCAGAATGTAAGCTCAGGAGTTCAGAGAGACTTGGAAATGTTGCAATTCCAATAGTCAATATCCTGTCTATAGAAGTGATGAAAGTGAAATTATATTCATCCCTTAATAAGCACTTGTAGGTACAACAGCTACGGAGCTTGATATTATCTTACTTGCTTTTTGTAGCAGGAGTGATGCTGCACTGAGTTTGACCCTGGACCCACCAAAATGTGCCAGAGTTTTGCCTCAATGTGAACAAGATGAAATTAGCTCCTAATATGGGTGCTCTGGAGTATCCATATGAACACACACCAGGGGGAATTTCAAGAGCTCAGTTCCTACACTTAGGACTAGATTTTCAGGGAGATTCATGCACTGAATGCTTGTAACATCCAGCTACTTATAAAAAAGCCTAAGCAGGAGCTAAGAAATTTGTAAATGTACCTCAAGGATCATCCTTTGATCACCTGCCACTAAGTCAGCAATTCTGTAAGCAGCTGACGCTTCTGGGTTCTCCAAATTTCCATGAAGAAAGCCCTGGATGTCTCAATTTGGGAACACTGAAAAGTTAAGTCTTTAGTTTAAGCCTGCTTTGTACAATGGCAGACTGAGAAGATTTACCTCAACTGATCAAAAATGGCAAAATGGAATAATTTTCAAAGACTCCCTATTTCAGGTTTGCATTTGGTTTAACTGAGCAAAACTTTATTAGGAAATGCAGAATCCCATGCCTTGCCATACCATGTATTTTGGGAGCAAGGCTTGAAAGACTGTGGCAGCAAGTGGGATTTAGTTTAAAAGTGACTCATTTTAGAGTATGCAAGCCATAAGAAAAGTGAGTTGTAACAGATCCTGCCCTTGAAAGGCCTCAGTGTTGCTGTAATTTGGACTCCAACTGTGCCTTCATGAGGCATGTGATTTTACATGTGCTCAAATGACACAGATCTACTATTTTATTGGTACAGCCCGGAGTTCAGATATGTTGTCTGTCAGGTGGAAGGACTAAAACCCATCAAAGGACTAAACCTCCATCAACACAGCCCAGCCATGGGTGCTGGGAAGGGATCCCTTGGCAGGACAGGCTCCTTCCACTGCCCACCCAGGTCACAGCTGCATTATTAGTATGACAAGCGTGACAACTAGAAGTAGGCCAGGGACTGATACACCAATTTCCATGCCAAGTGTGTAATTTACTAATAACACTTTCTGATTGTTGATGACCCTCTGACTTTCGAAGTTCCTTTTGTCCACAAGGATTTGTGAATCTTGAGTGCTTCCATCCCCTTCAGGGTGGGTCATCACATCAGGGGATGAATGGATGTGGCACTCAGTGCCATAGTCGGGATGACAAGGTGGGGATCAGTCTCAGGCTGGACTCGATGACCTCTGAGGTCTTTTCCAACCTCAATGATTCTGTGATCATAGGGCAGAATTTGTTGGTGTTGCTCGAAGCGAGCGACTCCCTGAATAATAAACATTAATTATGCCTTCGGGCTGTAGGCCCGGGGATTTCTCCCTCGCCCAGGGCTGGGGGACCAGCTCGGGCAGGGACCCGGGAGAAGGCACCGCCACCCTCACCCTGTCCCCAGTCCCTGCTGCAAGTTCTTGTCCCCGGTTCCTATCTCTGTCCCTGGTCTCCGTCCTTGTACCCAGTCCCTGTTCTCAATATTTGGTCCCTGTTTCTTGTCCCTGTGCCCTGTCCCTGCTCCCCGGTCTTTGTCCCTCTTCCCAATCCCCGTCCCTGTGCCCAGTCCCTGTTCCCGGTTCCGGTTCCCCATCTCTATCCCCAGTCCCTGTCCCTGCTCCCGGTCCCGGTCCCCGGTCCCTCGCCGCTGGGCGGCCGCTCCCGATGAGGCGGAGGAGATCCTGTGCCTCACCGTGGGCGCCTGCGCGGGGCTCCTCCTCCTGCTGCTTCTCCTCCTCCTGCCCGTCGTCCCCTCCCGCCGGCGGCGGCCGCTGTCAGGATGAGGCGGAGGAGGCGGCGGCCCGGCCCGGCCGTTCCCGTCTCTCTGCCCGTGGCGTAGCGGTCCCCGCCCGGAGGAGGCCGCGGCGGCGCCGCCCGCCGAGCCATGGCCCAGCCGGGCCCCAGCGCCCAGACCGAAGGTACCGCGGGGGCGGCGGCGCGGCCTGCGCAGCCCCGGGCTCGCCTGGGAGCTGCGCCGGCCGCGGAGCGAGGGCGGCGGCCTGGGCGCGATCGGCCGGGCAGGGTCCGGGGGGCCAGCACGGAACCCGCCGGGAGGGAGCTCGGAGCGGCCCGGGGAGCTCGGCTGGGAAGGCCTTGGGAGGGGGCAGGAGGCAGCGCAAGTGGTTTTTAAGGCTGTAAATGTGGAGCAAGGGCGGCTCCCGGCGGGTACGGAGCGGGGATAACGCTGGGAGGACGCGCTGGTGCTGGGGAAGGGGAGCTCAGGCTCGATGGGACGAGGCCTCCCCGGCCCGGCAGGGGAGGAGGGGAAGGGTGGCGGTGTATCCCGGTAGGCATTGATCCGCCGGCTGGGACGCCGTCATTGATTTGGCCGCGGCCGGGGATGTTCGGCTGTGTTCGAAAAGGCACCTCGGAAGGTTCAGGTCGGGATGTGCAGTGTGAACAGTGCGTTCCTGTGCTGGAAAAGACAAAGAAAATAACAGATCTTCTCTCAAGGTGGCATGTACCTGTGCAGAAGGAAGCTAAGCTTCCCCTGCAGGTTCCTGCTGTATTTCTTTCTGGTTTGAGGGGAACTGTGAATGTTTTTTACCTTGGAAGAGATTACAGAACTGTGTGCCTATAAAAAGCTGTAGGTAATGCGTAGTTTGGAAGGTGAGGTTGAAGGGCCGGTGTTTACTATATGGGAAGGGTTGGGAAAGTCAGGAATTTAAGTTGAGGATGGTCATAATATAGGTATAGAAGAACTGGAGAGAAATCCAGAATCCTGCAGGATTGGTGCTTACCCAGCCATTGGACTAGGCCAGGGCTCTCCTCTTTTAGAGAGCAGTTGGATTTCCTTGGAAAAGCACTCTGTTAGAAAAGGGCAATGATGTATTCTTAATTATGCATGTCTAGGGAATTGCGTGGGCCTTTTTTTTTTTTTTTTCCTTTTTTGTGGAATTACACGAGAAAGTGCTTATCCTCAGGGATTTCAGCCTGCCTTTTAAAAGTTTTAATGATGAAGGTGCTTCGATTGTGGGGATTTCCCTACATTAAAGTCAGTCATTGCTTGTCCTTCGAGAACACTGAGGGGAAGGTGAGTTTCCCTGCTGTCATGCTTGTAAGGTCAGCGTAGGCAGGGGTTGTTCTCCTGTACTTTGTGGTGAATAACCATTGTTTATTGTTCTTCAGCCTGTTCTCCTGAGAGCTGCAGAACAGCTTCCAACAAATTTTCTTCTTGACTCCTTCAGACTGTCTCACTGCAGGTGTGCAGGGGAACTGTGCAGTGTACAAATGTTTGCTGCCTCTTGACCAGGAAAAGTAGTTGTAGGTTTTGTAGTGTACTAGAAGATCCACGCTGGATGTATTTGTGTTGTTGTTACTTAAAAGGAAGGCAAAAACGTGCAAGTAAATCTAGTGGTTTGATAGGTTGGTGAAGTCTGTCTTACAGGAGGTACAGACTGCTGTCTTGCTTTTTTCTGCTCCCTGGCTGTGGGGAGATGAGGATGCTGTAGAGAAGGGAACTGGCTGAAAGTTGAGTGGATTCTGGAAGTGGTTGCTGTGTCCTGCACTAAAGAATTGGAGCTCCTAAAATGGCTCCTCTCCCCATCCTCCTTTGGCAGCCATAGGACCAGTTTGGGGTTTTTTATCCACTTTGATTACTATGCTGTTGTTCTTATTTGTGTTGGTTTTGTTTGTAAGCAATTTACCAAAAGTGTGCCTTGAAATTGTTCTATTTGAATGTGGAGAAAATACAAAAAATATTTTAAAAATATTTTTAGTTGTCTGCCCTGAATTTATTGCTTAAAGGAGTAACATAACCTCTGATTTAAGATTACATATAACAAAATAGAACTGGATTGGTATGTTCCCCTAAGGAAAAACAATGGCTTTTTATAATTACTTGTATTGATTATAAATAACTTATGCATTCTTTACTCATGCAAGACACATCAGCTATGATTTGTTTTGTGGAAAGCAAGTATAAAAGAACTACTTTTTCTACTGTGGCAGAAATAACGTATGGAACAACATGAGAAGAATTAATGTAGAAATTGTCTTCTATTCTAAAGCCTGCACTGAAATGAAAATGGGCCCAAGAATATGGGAAGGAATAGTGCAGAGAAGTAGGAAAAGAATGGGCATTGTGTCCTACCCTGGGTTTGTACTTTGGACTAGTGGAGACGTTAATAACCCTCTAATCCAGTGTGTGGGGTAATAGAGTCTCTACACGATAAGAATCGCAGGGAGGCCGAGGGCAGCCCTTGGCTGCTGCTGTGCTGAGCTTTGTGCTCTGTGCTGGGAGCTGGGAGCTGATGATGTTGACCTCTGCTGCAAATAGGTATGTGCTGCCTGCTGATCCTGGTCCAGGGGTTTTTTGGGGATGTTTTAATTTATATGTGTTGTCTAGATTGCATTGCCACAGGTGTAATGTCTTATTTCCCAAAATATTTTTACTTTGAGTACCATATTCAAAATTCAAACCTCTCAGGCTCCCTGGATTTAGTTTGGATCTGGGTGCTTGCCATCTCTGAATGTAAGGTTGCCAAACAAAATGTGTTGGCATAGTTTTTCCCTATCAGAATGCTCAGGATTTAGTAAAATTCCCCTTCTCATTTCTGGAAAACACTTGGATGAAGGAACTGCAGTAACATAATACATTATTTCTTCAATACTAAAGTTAATTAGAATGAGGCCAATTATTAAACTCTTCTTACTGCTCTAAACTTAAGCCGTTAATAAAGTCAGACTGGTAATTAGCATATCCACTGATATTGTTCAGTGATAAACTGTTAATGGCACACTCTATCAGATACTTTAATAAGAATTCGCTGGCAGAAAGAATTGATCCAGTATTGGAGTGACTTAGGCCAGTAAAAGATGTCTGTCAGTGGTGGGAGGCTGCACCAGCTCCCAGTGGAGAGAACTGCTTGGCTGGAGAGGGAAGATTGGAGGATGTTTCCACATTGATTTTGGTGCCACCAGCAGTGCCGTGATCCGCATTGTGTCCCTGTGTCAATAATCCAGGATCCCAACAAGAGCTGAGATTTGCTGCTGCTCTCACTGTCACAGCCCAGGGGCTGAGCAATGCTGGTGGAGAGGTCAGGGATGTCACGTGGAAAATTAATTAACAAAACCTCAAGTGCTTTTGTATTTCTAGTTATTTTCTTTGTCAGTATACCACTTTTAAACAAAATTCAAGTGTCTAAAAATGCATTTACTCGTCTCCAAGTTAGGTGTGGTTCATAGGGGACTGGCTTTGAGTGCTGATGTTCAACTCTGCGTTGTTGATGCAACTGTCAAATGTCAAACTCTTATCTCTTGGGGAGTGACTTCAAAATTGTTGGTACTTTCCAAGAGGTAAAAAATTTCTTCCCTCACTTTCATTTTGCTTGGTCCTTGTTTTATTATTCTTCAATAGTTACTAATATTAGTAAAAATACATTTTAATTAAAACACAAACATTCATGCTATTTTTTTAGGCTGTGTGCTTTTCTATGTCGTTTCAGTGGACAAATCTGGAATTTGGTTTCAAAAACAAAACAGACACCTTGAATATGCATGTTTCCTCCACCTCTTAGAGTTTCTAAGGAAGTTTTGATCTGGTCAGGAGGTCAGTTTGCTCTGAAATGGGAATATCCACATTTAGGGTGTCTGTTTTTCTGTCGAAGTCAAGTCCCAAGGTTCTTTTAATTTTGAAAAATACCATGGCCATGTTCTTTATCTTTACATGTTGATCTGTCAGAAGGCACAATGAATATGCTTTAACCTGTGGACTGACTCTCTCTTGCATTTTGGACTCTGGAAGATATAAATTCTTTGCCCATTTTTATTGCCTCTTGGCCACTTCACCATTGTCACAGAGAAGATGGACTTAGTAATGTGTTTTCTTCTTTTCCTGGCCTGGTGCCTCAGGATGCTTAACTGCTTTCCCATAGCCCTCGGTGGGTGGACTGGATTCCCACTGTGAAACTAGTTTGTATGCACTCTCTTGAAAGTGATTGAAGAAGGAATTTTGTTTTAAAACTTTCAAGAAGCTAAACCAAACAATTTCTGTCAGTGTGGGAGTGGACCAAATCCCATAGGCTTCATTATGGGTGATGGTTGACTGGCAGACTTGCTGGGCTTTCACTCCAGGCATTTTATTAAAAAGTACTTCTCAGACATGAAGTTTTCCATCCTAAATGTAGGTATTTTAACTACATATGTTTCTTCTTGAAAAGTACCAAATATGTAGTTAAAAAAAAAAAAAAGAAAAAAGCCTGAGGTTGGGATTATGGCTTTACTCTGAAGTCTTTCAGGGTTAGAACTGGTAACATTGATAAGCAGCACTTACTAACCAGGCTGCTTTGAAAGCCATTGTGTGTGTTATTTCAGAGGAACATCTTTCACACCAGAGGTCTGGTATTTCTCTGTGGTTCAGCCTTTACGTGCAGAGTTGGTTTTAGTGCTGATTTAGTAGTGGCTGAGTTAATGGTACTACCATCCACAAGTTACTCTATAAATAGGGTAAGCATTGTGTCATTTTAGTCATTGTATAGTCAGTTAAGCATGATGATGAATTATCTCTGGAAAAATTTAAATCATTTGGTATTTTTGCTTAAATTGGCATAGGAAAAACAAGTGAGCAGTTGGTTAATATTTCTGTGCCTTTCAGAAGGAAGAGGAATTTTTTTAACCTGGAAGGTACCTGGTGCTCGAGAAAACTTCTGAGTTGTCCTGTTGCTGTATAAGCACTGCCTGTAGCACCCTGAGAATGGAGAAATGCAGCATGACTGCTGATATAATGAGGAATTGTGTGTATTTTTTTTCCCCATTCATGTCTCCTCCTGTCAGCCACAACTCCCCTTGGTGTTCAGCTGACTTGTGGTGGTGCTTCCCTCCTTCCTGTCTCTATCCTATGCTTCTCTTCCCAGGCCTGGCTCCTTCAATACAATGAAGGTGGAAAATGAAAGCTTTTGAATTGCCTTTTATGTCTGTTTCTATCTCCTCTGGCAATTCCTTCTCCACACTGCAAAGCAGCAGCAGTGGCCTTGCTTGCTCTTTGGTCTCAGGTTTTTCCTCCCTCCCTGGTCAAACACACAGTCATTTGACCATGTCTTGAGCAACTGCTGCTGGCTCCAGCAAGTCCTCTGGTTTCCTGAGCCCTCCTTCCCAGCCACCACCTCAGCTTCTTTAGTATTAATCTCCTGGCCTTTTGCAGCCTCCTGTCTGTGGGTGTCCCCTGGACCTTGCCCTTGTTTTGGCTGCTCCAGGCCTTGCTCTGCTCTGTGGGATCACACCCACCCCTCCATTCTCCCTCTTCTAGAGAAACTCGCATGACTGTACAAATTTCCTCACTGAAGAATGCCTTTTCCAAGTAGTGTGGCTCCCTAGCTGTGCTGAATCTTAGCTTATTTGCTCTTTTTAAAATATATTTTTCTTTATTTAAGAGCTCTCCAGGTTCTTTTACTAAGGAAGGAAGATCTTATTGTGCTTTACTCTTGGTATAGAGAACTAGTCATCTGCTTTCCAGCCCTGCCTTATACATGTTCAGGTTCTGAGTGTTTTTTCAGAACGGATTATAAAATTTTGAGGCAGTGAACTTCACTTACCTATTTATGAGGTTGGCTGACATCTAATTCTTTAGTACCTTGGTATCTTCATAAACGGAAGTAGCTGAGTGCCTCACAGATTGCAAAAAAATTAATTACTGGGAGTTAACTTATGCCTCTTGTAAATAGAAGTAGAAAATAGAAGCATTCCATCTTTTGGCTATCAGAGCAGTTCTGAAAGTTGATATCAATCGAGAGCAGGACAGGAAACAGCAGAGGTGTGATCTGCTCATTTGGTTCTGTGTGCAGTTAAGGGCCCTGTCTTGTGTGTCTGGCTGTGTTAGTGGCTGAAAAATAACCAGAATCCTGGAGTAAAAAAAATGGGCAGTCTGATTTTTAGTTAGTTAATAAGCCAAAAGCACCTTGTCTTACTGTGGTGAGTCACACTGAGAAGAAATTTGAATTTGGTTGGGATTTTATTAATATTTATCTTGTTATATTTTGTGGTTTCTGAAAGTGTTTTTTAGTAAAACTGTGGAGCGAAAATGCAATAACAGAAGTTACACATGGCAAAGTGAGTTGGAATCAATAACTGGAAGGCAGTGGTAGCATTAACTGTGTGTATTCCAGAGGGAATAGCCTGGAGGTGAGAGGGAGGATTACCTGGGGATCAAACCAAACCAGCTTTGTCGATTATAATGGTGTTCCCATGCCTTTAAGCCAGTGACCTGAATAGACTGTGTGGTTTGTATTGCATCTTTTGCCAATACATGTTTTTAGCTTACAGATAATTGCAACAAGATTTGCAATGCTGTTTAAATGGCAACAAAGGAGAGGAATATGCACAACAAAAGGAGAAATAGCTCTTTCACCGTTTTTGTTGAGTGTTTCCGTGTATAACTGTTCATCCCCACACCCGTGCCTTGCTAGGGTAACTTTGTATTTGCATGGCTGGTCACCATTAAAATACGCCCCAACAGAAATTATTTCTTTTAATCTATGCTGCATCAGTGCTATGCAAAATGAGAAGGCAGCACCATGGTTGGTTGCTTTAAAAAAAGAACAAAGCAGTAACTTGCAAACAGTAACATAGATGAAACCACAGAGTATATAATACAATCCTTACATCTGTGTGTTCAGTGTTGTTGCCTTAATCTACACAGGAAGAAACACAGAGGAGTGATAGAAGTTATTGCTGAAGCAATAAGTATTTTAACCACCCACAATGAATTTTCATGTCCAGTATGCTTTAAGAAAATTGTCTTTCCTAAGGCTTACTGGAGTTCCTATTAGATTCCCATTGACTTCAGACACAAGAATTGGAACATTCATCTTACATTAACAGTAACCTGTGCTAAAATTCCTCTGATACATTTTATCTGTGGTGTTACTTGGTTTATTTTGGTGAAGTACAACGCATAAATTTGGCTCTGTTAATTCAAATTATCTGACAGGCTGGCATCTTTATGTCATATACTGCATCTTTTAAATTTTCTTTCAAAGATTGGTTTCAACAAAGGTTTTCTTAATTGTCAGCTTGCAATGTCTGTTTATATCTTCTCCCATGTGAAATTAATGGAAAAGCAATTAGGCAAACCCTGGATTCTGCGCTTGAGTGACGCTTCTAGCTGTGAAGATATTATAGCTGTCTGTCTGGTCTTCACAGCTTCTGGTGGAGTCTTAGATGGAACTGGAGATAAAGATGTTTAATCTCAAAGTGGTGCATTAACTCCTGATGTTACAGAGTTAAATTTGTTGGGGGCATGGAGGGTTACATTTAGCTGATGATCCATCGGGAGGGGTTGTAATGGCTTGTTACAATGTCTAATATAACTGCGTGTTTGCTTTCAAGTAAGTAAATGTGAGCCTAACCTTGTTGTGGAATAGGAATGTTTTCTGATATATTTTTATCTACAGCTTTAGATTTTGTATCAGTTTCTATACTGGAAACACTTTCAGTTGCATTTGTTCAAAACCTGAGTGTGTACTGACACTGGTGAGAAACCTGAGCTTTGGAATTTGCTTTCTAATACCGATTAAGTTTGTCAGCTTCCCCTGGAGAGTCTGAATGGAAATCACGATTTGAGAAAGGTCATTTATCACTTACAAATGTCAGTCATCAAGTCTTAAAAACTTAAGTTCTGCTACATGACTACACCAGTCTCGGTTGCCACAAGGGAGAGCGGGGGACAGAAGGAAGGCCAGACTATTTCTTTTGGCAGGCAGCAAGCACTTAGGTTAAACTGATAATCAGGCTGTACCCATAGGCTGTGGTTTCATGTTGCAGCTAAGCCAGTCTAGAAGGTTGCTGCTGCTGAAAGAAGTGTTCCTGCTCTCTTCTTCCTGCTCCCACAGTTGTGTTTCCATCATCTCCTTTGTGCCAGCTCTGCACATTGGGCCCATCACTGGGCCAGTTCAGCTCAGTCACCCAGATGAGAGCTACTCGCTGCTGAATTAATTAGTTTAATTAATTTAGTGAAAGACCTGATAAGCATTAGAGCTGGCATAAAGCAAGGGTGTAGACCACACAGTAGTAATCTGAGAGTCCAAGGGTATAGTTCTGACTGTTTTTTCAGTTTACTCTGATCTGCATGTTCATTGCCCCGTGTGTCTCAGGTCTGCTCTGTGCTCGGTGTGGTCTGCTTTGGACCTGCTTTGAGACTCACTCCTCACTCCCCTCCCAGCCCCCAACTTTTTCCTGTATCACTTCTGATGCTGTTGCTGCTGCCAAAGGCTCTTGTGGCATGGTGGGGATAGAAGGCACGTGTGCTCACAGTGAGGTGGGAGTGCTGAGTTACCCTGTCAGGTGACCACCAGTACAGAAATTGATTCAAAAATGATTGTTCCCGCAGGCTTAGCCAAGCCTTCCCTTTCTGTATTGCTTATACCCCTGGGATATTTTAAATGTTTTGCAAATTTCATGCTGGAGGAGGACTTTCTTCCTTTTTAACTGTTCAGGAATTCATATAGTTGACAAGTGGTAGCAAAAAAATACAAATTTATAGAATCACAGCAGTATTTTCTGTCAAGAAATAGATTCTAGAGGCTTGGTGGAGTACTAGTCTGTTGTTCTCAGGGAACCTGTTAAATTGCTGTGGAAACCTTACTCCAAATAATGGGATCTGTATCCTGTTCCTTATCAAATAAAGATGTTAATTGTCTTTTATTATTTGTCATGCTATATTAATCATCACAATGTCTCCATAAATATATCTGGCAACAGTATTTTCCAGGCCATTTATTAAGATTTATATCCTTTAAGTGGCTACTCTACAGCACAATTTTTTCATGCCTACAACCTGCTTTTATGACAACTAAAATATTAAAATTACTATTCCTTGAAAGTAAGTTTTTACCTGTTCCCTTTCCCAGTTTATTCTCTGTATACCAATTTGGGTGGCCAGATTATGTAGCAAGGGATAGGGAACCATAATGAGAAAGAAATTGGGTGTTAACTCCCTTTTGTGGTGCTTGTTCACATCCGTAACTCCTGAGTTGTGTATGAATTGCTGCTATTTCTGAAGTTTTTCTGGTACCTGTGAAATTATTGTAGTGCTCCCTGGTAGCTGTGCATGTGGAAGTGAGTTTTCATGCTCTTGGTGATTTTTTCAGCTTTTGAAAACATCCACAAATATGCCAGTTCGTTTTTAATTGCAGTTTCCTCATACCTGTAGCAATGGTAAATTACAAAAGCCGTTGCCTGTATAAATTCCATAGACATTGGCTTCTTTCTGGTTTCTTCCACATCACTTTCTTGGCCGAACTATATTTCACTTTTGTTACCTTGCTTTGAATTTTTAAGTGTGTTAGGTTATCATTAATTTGTTCTTTCCGCTCAGAAATTGGGAAGCAGAGTACCTGGGCTGGTCTGTAGCCTGAATGCTCTCAAAGCTACGCCGCGATTCTTGGCCCCATAACAAATAGCAAGGCAGCACGAGATCTCAGACTAGTGGTGTCTGGGGGAATTTTGGAATTAATGTAATGGTTTTCTTTTATATATTAACTTACTTCATCAAAGAGAACAATGCAGTAGGCTTGTTTTGTGTTGTTTTGTTGGCTGGTTTTTTTTTCTTGAGAGTTGAGTCATACTTCATTCCCATTTTTCTGCCTGAGGAGGACGGCCTTTAATAAATCTGTAGGCGAAGTGATAAACATATAATAAGGAGTCACAGGGACTTTTTTTCCCCTCCCACTGCAAATGAGTCAGCAATTAAATTATCTTGAAAGAAAATCAGTCTGTTGTCTGGGTTTAGCAAATGTTTACATTTTAAGAGAGCAGTTAAATTAGTGGTGCTCAGAGTGCAAATTGTGTAGGGGGTCTCCTGTATAATGAAATGCATATCAGAATCTCTCCCTAAATGACTCTCAATCTGAAATAATTTTATTTGATCAGAACAGCAGATTCCTGATGGTTTACTGAAACAGACAATATCCTCAACTTAAATTTCTTTTTGCTGGGAAGACACACTGAAAACCTCAGTGTCATGTGAAATTGCCACGTGTAATCTAGTTCTGGATTTTCTGGTTATATCACACAAATGATGAGACATGGTAGTGTGGAAAATCTTGGAGGAAATATTCCTGTGTAAATATGATGGCTCATTCATATTTTCAGTCTTGCTCTGTTTAGGGAGATTTATGTGACTTGACATTTTTGGGGAATTGTTTTCAAACGCTGTGGAAGGGAATAGGTGGCTGTGCCAGAGGTCTGGTTCCAGACTGGAGGAGCCTCTGTGTCTGTTTAAAACACCTTCTGTTGGTGTTTATCTTGCAGGTAATGAGGTGGGACAGGCTGGTGAAATGAGTGGGGTAGGGATGAGTGTGACGTGTTTGACAGCTGCATTGTCTGAGCTCAGGTGGGTGAAATGCTCTAAAAGCTTTGCTGAGAGGATCCCATCAGGCTGTGCCTGCAGGGTGTGGAGTTCTAACCAGGCTGGCCTAGAGCTGGCAGTGGTGTAATCCAGCTGTGAACCCTCTTGGAGAAATGTGCCCAGTTCTTGGGGACTTCACCTTCCCCAGTTCTGTGCTACCACCACCACGCTGTTGTTTGCTCAAGCAGTGACTGGTCTGAGTACATGCCCACAGCCTGTAGAGTAAATAACCCCCTTCATAAATCCAAGGAGACACTGAGCTTGCTTTTTGTTTTTTTTTTTTTTCCTCAAATTGATCCTCCTGAAAAGAGCAGATATAAAAAAGAAAAATTGTTAAAGGAAGGGGAACAAGATACAAGCATTTATAGAGCAGGGTGATCGTGACGAGGTTGGTAACTCTGTTCTCTCAATTTTGTGTCACTGTAGATGAATTCAAAGTTCACCAGACTGTAGCTTGCTGTTGACTTTTGAAATATTCAGATATGCATTCAAGCTTAGCAGCACTGCATTTCTGAGGAGATTCACTGGTGGTAGCAGCAGGATACAGCCAAAATACTTTCCATAGGATTCCCTTAATGGAATGCTATCTGTTTGACTTTTCCAACTCTGGTTCATCTACTGCTGCCCTATTTAAATTATTTAAAGTATTGATAGAGCACAGAGTGTGGTTGATTTTCTTGGGAAAAAAATGCTAAGCAATAGTTTTTTCTCAAAATTTCTTGAGGAATTGTTCTCCTCATAAAAACATCAATGGCAGAGATGCAATAGAGTGAAAACTAATGATGGTAAAATTCCTTATGCATTAAGTTGGGACTTCTGTGAAGAAGACTGTGTGCACCAAGTTCTGATGGCAGCTTAGTTAAAAGGAGAGAACCAGAAACTATGGTGAGAAGGTATGTACAAAAAGCCAGGCTATAATGATGGAGGTAGGGGGACTGTCCTTGGGAAGAAATGATGCTTTTGGCAGATGAAAATAAACTGTTGGGAAAAAATTCAAGCTCACTTTTGTCCCCACGGACATCCATGTTTAAGTGCATTCCTGTGATATTTGATGTGAGTGAGCACTGTTACATTGCAGTCCAATGTAAATAATGGTTAACTAAGCATAAATTTAAAACTAGACTTAAGTTAACCTGGGGTCAGAATGACTAAGGGTATAGAAGAGTATTACCATCACATAAAGTGGGCTTACCAAGCTGGAAGTCAGGTGTGACTCTCCTTTACTGAGTGAAATGGAGTGTCATGAGATGGAGATTTGGACCCCAGAAAGCAACTGCCTGCTTTTGTGTCCAGGAAAGAAGATGAAGGAGGCAATAACAAAGCAAGGAAGTAGTTAACACATTGTGAGTGCTGTGAAAAGGGAGAAAAAGTGGGAAGTGGAAGTGGAAAAAAAATGGGGAAGGAGAAACTGTGTGTTGGCCTTCTTTTCCTTGTAATTGTGCATGAGGGTATTTGCTGTGTAAACATACTTGGGGGCAGATTACTTACTTCTTACTGCATATGGCTATTTTTCTCTGTGGGTTTAATTAAGCCATTTAAAGGACCTTTGTTTTCTCTTCCCCTTTTTCTTATTCTCTTCTTGTGGCTGCCTCATCCCTGGAAGTGTCCAAGGCCAGGTTGGACAGGGCTTGGAGCAACCTCATCTAATGGAAGGTGTCCCTGCACAAGCCAGGGGGTTGTAATGAGATGATCTTTAAGGTCCCTTCCAACCCAAACCATTCTGTGGTTCTTGACTGTATTGCAGAAGAGAGTCTTCCCATTTATTCAAACATCAGAATTTCTTCAGATATTAATTACTTTAATTTAGTGATAGCTTTTCATTTTCTCTCTAAGATCCTTAATGTAGGATGTCATACAGTGTTTAGCATAAAAAAGAGTAGGAATGGACACTACTGAGATTGCAGGCTATAGTAGAAAGATATTTGTCATTCAGCTTCAATTGAAAATAACATTACTTGCAAATTTTAATGATATATTGCAAACTTTCACTTGATGTTAATAGAGTATTTATAATGTAGTTAGATGTTAGTAATATGCAATGCTCGGCTGAATATTTTTGATCCTGCACTTGCTGATTTACTGCAATAAATATAAAGCTTCAGTAACAGATATGATGCAGCAAGGCTCAGTTCTGTATGGTGATATCAGCATTTGTCAGCAACACTGAGTTTTTATGGATTTGGCCTTAAATTGGTACTGGATTGTTTGCCTGTGAATGTTTAGTCAATAGAGAACAAATTGTGGATGTCAAATAACCTTCAGCTGCACAATCAGCCAGAAATGGCTGGATGAATACAGCAGTGTCTGAAAGCTGCACTGCCCAAAATGAGGAACTGCCCGAGCTCCTTCTGCAGAACAATTCAGAGCTGGTGGCGCTGGGGAGCAGCTCCCGTGCCAGGGCACAGCTGTGGGGCAGAACCCCCTGGTTTTCCCCTTTTTGAGGTTGAGTTCTCCTCACCACACACTGTGAAACACTCTGAAAGGGGAGCTGTGACTGTTGGAGGCGTTTGATGCCACTCTGAAAAAGAAGGTGGCAAGTGAGAAGTCAGGGATCATTCTCTGTCCTCAAACAAAACAAGGAAAGTGTATGACTAATGAGCTTGAGCCTTTTGGCCCAGTAAATAAAATGCTTGATGCTTGGAAATGCAAGTTTGAGTAAAGCAAGTAATTACTTTCTGCCTGTTTTGTTTGGGTTTTCTTTTTCCTTTTCCTCCAGTTTGATCTGCTGCTGCTGAA
Source organism: Eopsaltria australis (assembly GCA_034509425.1). Lineage (NCBI taxonomy): Eukaryota > Metazoa > Chordata > Aves > Passeriformes > Petroicidae > Eopsaltria > Eopsaltria australis. The sequence goes on from JAVTVJ010000394.1 coordinate 1,148,965, forward strand.
TATCTGTGTATAAGGGCAAATGTTGTTCCTTGAAAATAAAGCAACCCCCATTTCATAAGTCATGAATTGCTCCTGTTTAAAATGCTTGTTCAAAGAACCATAATCTGTTCCTTTGCTTCTGAGTGCCTCGTGCAAACAGCTGGATTGGAGTGTATTGTAAGAGTGGGGGGGCTGGTTGTTCTTTTTTCATCAAATCCTGTTTGAATAAAATAAAGAAAAGCTTTTTGCAGCCTGTATGCATGGTCTGGTGGCAGACTTGGATTAAAAGTTTATATAGTAGCATAATTGTGGCTCCAGTATGATGTCACAATAGACAGAAATTAGTGCTCATAGAAGAGAGTAGAAAGTCATAGTAGAAATTCATACTCACAGAAATAAATATTTCTCCATACTTCTGTTTCAAGGAATCATGGCAGGAAAAGAAAGGTAGAAAATTACAGAAGCTATTTTTATTGTCTCCAAAAAGTTGATTGTACATGTAGGTGTTTTTTCTATTCTGTTTTCATATTTCAGCTATGTTGGACTGAACTCTTGATCTCATGTTTGACACTTAAAATATCAAGCAGAAAGCTCTGTGGCATTAATTTTATAAATAGACCTGGTGCTCAAAAATAGTCTTATTGATAATCAGCTTTGTCTGTCTTAGTTCTGGAATGATGGCTACATGTTTGTGTAACTGGAAACTGTCATACATAAAATTTAATCCTTTTTGGAGCTGATCTGTGGAACAGCATATAAATAACCAGTCAATAAGAAATGTGTGTTTGTTCCTGTGTTTTCCTAGAATTGGAATTTCGCTGTGCAGTGGGTTAAGAGAAAGCTGTATCTTTTTTTACTAGGTTCTCTTTGTGTGTTGCAGCAGTTTCATGGTTCTCCTGTAAGTCAATGAACCCACTCTGAAATGGATTTTGCTGCCCTTCTTTTGAGTTCTTCTGCCAGGTTAAGGCACATGATGACATTCACTGTGCTTTGCTGTAATGTCAGTGCTCCACAGGAGATGGGGATCCCTGAATGTCTGCAAAATCTGTGTTGCTAGCTAGAAATAAAGCTGATTATTTAATTGGCATCTCTATCATCTGTAGTCTATTTGGCCAGAAGGATTTCTTGTTTGGCTTTTTTAATTTTGGCATATCAATTTTAATTTAAAATTTTTCTCAGTGCTATTTCCAGAGTTAAGAAATTGGGCCTGTAGGGTTTTTGTTTCTTGATGACTTAGGGCACTAAATAGGGAATTAGGTCTTCACACTGCAGCTCTGGGGAAATACAGAGCGTTCTGTGCCGCTGCCGCTGCCGTGTGTGCCAGCGGATCCCGTTTCAGTCGGGCACAGCAGCGCCCGTCTCCGGCTCTGTTTACTCTGCCCCTCATCCCTCGTTAAACATTGATAGCTGGGAGTGGGAGCCTGGGAACAGAGCCTGGCAGCTCAGGGAGCTCTGACACTGCAAAACGGGCCTCTGCTTTTGGGGCTGGCTTTAAGTTGATAGCCTGTGGTGGCAGCTAAGTTTTCTTTTTCAGCTCTGTTACAGGCCTGCGGTGAGTTGGATGTAAATTCAGAGGAAAAATTAAGTGATAAATGACAGAGGTCTAATTGGAACTCTATGAATGAGTCCATTTCCTGCCATTGACTCCAGTGCATTTCCAGGTGGACTTTAATCTGTGCTATGTAGCCCGAGGGTACCTGTGCCTGGCAGTCTGGGCTTGGGATCACACTTGCATTTTGGGAAGTACAAATTATACCTCTGAAGAAGAATGTAATGTCTTTGTAAACATAATCACTTAGGAGAAAGGTGGCAGTTGTTAGGGTGTCTCAGAAAATAAACTTTCTTTTGCTTTCACTTCTTAGGCAGGTGCATTTGAGGGGGTTGATGTTGACCTATAAAGCCTATTGTCCTCAAGTTTATGCCTTGTCCCACTGCAGTGGGGGTGTGCTGAGGTCTGTCCTGTATATGTAGCACAGGTGGTAAAACCACTTTAAACTTAGTATAGAATCGAAAGAACGATGTTAATGCACAGTTGCAGTGATGGATGACCTCCAGTTGAGATCTTAAACTGCTTGTTTTTTTGAATGCTTGCAGCTGGCCCTGACAGCTGCCAGAGCTCAGTTGTGGAGGGGCTGATGATTTAGTTATTTATTTATTTATTTATTTATTACTTTTTAGGCATAACTGCCAGGCTGCAGAGAGGGGGGAATGCTGTAAAAATGTAAATATTTAAATTTCATTTCCTTCTTGGTGACTCTGCCCTCCCTCTTTCTGTTTGGGCGGAGGATTTAAAAAGGATGAGTCTGTTGTTTCCCCAGCTTAAAGTACTTCAACATTCTGCTCTTGTGGTGTCGTCTTGCCCTTCCATCCTCAGTAGAAGCAACTCACACCTTCAGAAGAAATACAGCTTGGTTGCTTTGCACTTTCTGATAGGAGCAGCAGCACAGCTGCTGCTGTCTCTCTTCTGAAGGAAGATGGAAAGGGAATCAAGTAAACAAGGAGTGCTCAAGTCATCTTTGGGGGCAGGAGAGTTGAGCCTACAGTTGATTTAACTTTCAGGATTACTAACTGTAGAATGAAACAGTTTATTTGTGTGGTCTTCAAAAGATTGTGTGCAAGGTGAGTGATGTCCAGATTCCTCCTTGTTCAGTTGGAATGTGTGTGTGGCTCCAGGGCAGTACCTGTGGATTCAGAGCTGCCTGGCTGGACCTGGACTGTGCAGCCACCTGATCCTGGCCCTGGCACACAGCTCCCTTGGGCTCTAGTGCCTCCAGGAGTTTCCCTTCAGGAGCTGAAGCTGAGCTCAAACCCAGCTCCTCAGGGCCAGCACAGCTGTTCATGGAGTGTGGAGCAGAGGGTGCCAGGGCAGCTGCGGGCTCTGCATCGCCCCGCACAGGACTGGGGGGAGTGGAAACACAGGCAAACCCTCTCCCTTTGCAAGACTTCAGCAAGAGATCAAAAGCAACCCTTTAACCTTGGGAAGCATTTTTCCTGCCCACACCTGGTTCCACATGTGCTGTTTCATCCCTGGTTTTGATCCAGACACTCTGAACTCGCTGGAAGCTTTGCTCTCAGTGTGTCTTTGCTGCAGGTTCCTTTCATTTTCTGGAGAACACTCCTGTGCAGTTGGCTTTGAACTATCCACACAGAGGTTGCTGGCCAGAAAAACCTATGTATTTGTATTTAAGGTGATAAAAAAATCAAAATCGGGATTTTTGTAAAAAATCTACATTAAAATCTTGTCAGTCCTATAGCTACATTTATCTTTTATTCAGTTCAGAGCTGAACAGATTAAGTGCTGTATTTTATAACGCAGTAAGCTCTTACAACCAGCAATCAGTAAAACATATCTGTGCTCTTAAAAGGTCCTTTTGTTTGTGTCTGCTGTTGCTCTACATTATCTGGTACCAAAAATAACTTGCCCCGTCCCAATGGCATTGCCCATCCAGTGTTTTACCACTGCAAGCTGTAGGGCTGATTCCAGCTGTTAGTGAGTCTAAATGTTTGATACTGAAGTCGTGTAGCCTTTGTATTGTGTTTTCACTACTTGATTGTGGTGGGAAGTGTTCGATGGGATACACAAACACCTCTGATGGATCAATATCTTGTGTGTCTGATCTGTGCTATATAGAGGCTATAACTGAAGTGATTCACTTTGCACAGCAGAGTTGGAGCATGTCCACAAAATGTTTTTGCAGAACACACAGAGAGACTCATATAGAAGAACATTTTTTCCCCAGTGCATTGCAGCAGGGAGATGGGTTTTGTTCTGGCTCATTGGTCTTTTCTTTCTGTTTCATATTTGAATTCTGAGGTGGGCAAGATTAAACTGCCACCTACAGCAGAACCCGAGGTGCAAAGTAGTTAATATTGTGCGTGCAGGTAGCTTGGTGGTTGTATGGGATCTCTATAGCATCGTACCATGGTATCAAAGGGGTTTTGTTCAATAATAAGAATGTTATAACAATTTTCGTAGACTTCCTACTCTTCCTTCTTTCATTGTACCACCAGATGAAGGGCTGATGTGGTAAAATCTGGAAAATAGTGTAATGTGTGTGCACCCTTGAGGATTTTTACCTGCTGAAAATGAGGAGAGTTTGAGATTACAGTCAGTTAATTCTCTGTAGATTGTGGTCATCCTCTGGCAAACTTCTCCAGATGTAATCTGGTTCATCTTTTGATTAACTTGCAGAACTGAAGACTGGATTTATAACGGCACCTAATTTTTAGCTTACAGGATTTCCTGTGCTTTGCCCTTTCATAGCTGTTGGCTGAGCTGCTGTCACTTTGTTTTCTTTGACCTCAGCTTTTGAGCACTTGGTGCTTTATTGCTCAGCCCTCACACAATTCCCAGGAAAAAAACATCACCAGAATTATTTATATTTCTTCCTTCGTTGTATATACCAAATTGTGGTTTTCTTTGGAAGATTTTCTGCAGAACTCCCTGCCACATTCCCTCTAGTTCCCCAGAGATGGTGAATTAGAATTTGAGGCTACAGTCTAAGAAAACCTACCTTCCTTTGTTCCTTAAAGGACTGGCTAGCTTTCCTGATTATCATGAGGCAACAGCAGAGCTAATGAGTAAAGATATTTTAAAAAGAGTAAGCCCCAAACTTCCTCAGCCTTGCAGAATGGGATGTGTGGATAACTGTTAGTGACGTACCTTATCTTCTGCTTTATTTTTAGATGCTCTTCTACAACGGGTAGCAGAATTGGAAAAGGTCAATGCAGAATTTCTGCGCACAAAGCAGCAACTTGAGCAAGAATTTAATCAAAAGAGAGCAAAATTTAAGGAGTTATACCTGGCTAAGGAAGGTAAGTCCTCAATTCTCTGAATTATTCTCAAGTTTATTGAACTACATCTTGAAATAATCCCTGTATGAAGCATAGTCTTTTAAACAGTTATAATAAGAATGTAAGAGATTCAATAGGTGGCTATTGAGCTTCCTAAAATGAACTTTTAGAATTAAAGATTTGCCTCATGGATAGGAGCCAGAGCAACTTGATGTCCATGCAGAAACACCACCAGTGAGTTTTAATTCTAATTTCCTGAATTCAGGGTGCACTCTCTGAGCAGGAGCTGATCTGGTAAATGGAAAGACATAGCCTGGATGCTGTGCTGTTTGTACTCTGTGGCCTTTTTTTAATGTAGCATTTATTTGTCTTACATTTCCATCTGAGGTAGGCTGTAAGCAGGCACACGTTATAAAAGTTTTAATACCAGCCAAGGGCATCTATTTCAATAACACAATTTATAGGAAAATTTGAATCATATGAGCTCAAATATCTGATGAAGGATTGGAAAGTAGAGATAGTTGTTCTGAGAGCCAGATTGATTTATCTAATTCTGATGATTTTCCTGTCTTTAACATATGAAAGCAGAGCCAAAACATAATGCATTAAGACTGCAGCTGCTGTGTAAGCTTAGGAGATCAAAAATACAACAGGCATAATGAAGATCAGATCATACAGCAAGCCTATTTACTTGTGTTTCTAAGGCTGGATGAAAGGAAATTTAAGATACAAGACACTACTGATGAGATCAGCAATAATTCTCCCATTTTGGTACAGTCAAAGAATAGAAAATAAATTTTGATAGGGGAAGAAAAAACACCCTAACTTTCACAGGTACTGAAGTGAAAGGACACCAGAGGAAAATATACAAGCAATCAATTTTCTTTTTTTAGCTCCCCCAAAACCTTTTTCCCCCTCCCTGTCTCCAAGACCCTTTCCTCAATGTACATTGGGGCTGTTGGAACCCATCTTTAATACTGTCATTTGAAAACTAAGAATATTAATGCTACAGAGTCTTGGTTTTTTTATACAAGGATTGATGTCCTTTTAAGTACTTTATTAGCTCTGGGTTCCATATTCTCTGTTGGGGGTGAGAGCACAAGGATTGATTCAGCTTTTTGGCCCTCAGGGAAATACATGGAGATGGCTTAGTGTTGGTTGTGTACTGGCCAGATGTTTCTGCTGAAAGTGATTGCCATTGAAGCAGAGGCTATGTGGGCATAAAACACGTATTTTGTGTTAGTGGTTTCAGAATTAATTATATAGTATAAGTCTTCCAGAGCTGTTTGTTTCAGATTAGCTGAGAACTCAGGAGGATAATATGAAATTAGCTTAATTTCTGTTTATAGTTGCAACAGTGAGAGAAGTAGTGGGTGTTCCATTGAATGTATCCCTTTCCATAGTAGAAGCTCAGTTTTATCAGTCTTTGGGAAAGAGCAAATTAGGCTGCATATTTTTCTTATGTCGGCTCTCCAAAGCGGTCACAGAGAGTTTCTCTTCAAGGAATACGAAGTGTTGAATCCAAATTGAGAACCAAGTTGGTCCCAGAAATGGGGGAAAAACTGTTTTCCAGACTGTTCTTGCCTTTTCCGTACTCATTACCAGAATGAGTTAAATAATAAGAACTGATGAAAAGCACAGTTCACTTTCATCAGGTATATTGATCCTAATTATATCTAGTGTCTGTTTTGTGTCTGTGTCCATGAAAAGATACTCCTTTAATACAAGGCAAGGGCAAGCAAAGTCAAGAAATAGCATTCCCTGAAGATACCTGCTAACATTTGTTCAGTTGTTACAGGTAGATGATGCTTTAATACCAGTGCTTCCTTCACTCCCTTCTGTTCTTTGCCATAGCAACTAGGGCTACACATCAGATTGAGCTCATTAATCAAGCTAAATGTATACAATCCTCCTTTCAGAGGACCTGAAAAGACAGAATGCAGTGCTGCAGGCGGCCCAGGATGACCTGGGCCAGCTGCGGACGCAGCTGATGGAAGCCCACGCCGAAATGGAGAACATCAAGGCCATAGCCACAGTGTCAGAGACCACCAAGCAGGAGGCCATCGACGAGGTCAAGAGGCAGTGGCAAGAAGAAGTGGCTTCCCTCCAGGCCATCATGAAAGGTAACAACCAGGCAAGCTGCTGAGATCAGTCTCCCTGATGTCTTTGGGCATTTGTGCCTGCTCTTCGACAGAGTATAGATAATTGTTACCGCTTGGGAAAGCTGCAGAAGGGCTGGATGAAGTGTAGTTCCCAAGGCTGTGAAAAGGAGCTTGGTGGGTTTTTTATTGTCAACTTGAGGACAGAATTTAGAATTCATGGCCATGGGAACCTCATGTGTATGGAAAGCATTTTTGAGGGGCTATGAATGTGATTCTTCATCCTTCCACGAAGGTAAGTATGATGCCTGTAATTTGACAAGTCTGAAAACAGCTTTAAGCTGCCAGGATGATTCTCTTTTTCCTTCTGTGTGAATACAGTTCTGCTCTCACACAGTCAGATGTACTCACATGGGCTTTCCCCCAACGTAGTGGCTGCACATGCTGCTCTTTCAGTCCTGGGTGCTTTTTTTTCTTGATAGTTCTGATCTATTCCTTGTTATATTTGTACATTGCACAGCTGTTGACATTTCTGAGACAAAGTGAATGAACAAATGGATATGAACTGGGAAGAGACTATTGCCACAAATGTCTGTTTTCTTAAAGGTTCATCGGCAAGATCACACTATCCTGAGCCTAGAGCCTGTTGGCTGTGGGCAGTTTTTCCATCACCTCATTGTGCTTTTCACCCAGAACAGACAAACCTTCTTGTGTATTGAGTACACAAATGTCTGTTTGTTGATGATCTACACAGATATATGAACCTAGATTAAGGCTCAGCTGTGCCAGCTGCTGTCCCTGTGTAAACAGACAGCTCTTGACCTGAGAGGGGTAGTGTGAATCCTCAGGAAGTGGAAGCTATGTGAGAAGTTTGAATTTTGTTGCATTTTGGAGTACCTTTTTAAGGTTTTGGTCATTTGTTTGGATGATGTGCTTGGAGGTGCAAAATGTGTTGCTAAACAGGATGTTAGTCATGTACGATACCTTGAAATTAGGAGTTGCACAGTTTCTGGGGCTTGTTTCTCTGTGTTCTGGTGATGGTGCTAATTGAAATTCAGTTCCTTTGGATTTTTTATTTACGTATTTGGGTTTTGGGGCAGGAGTCCAAAGGAAGGGAGAGTTCACTGTTGTCCTAGTTTTGATTAAATCATTGAGTAACTGGAGATGGAGTTCCTAAAGCTCTGTTCATTAACTTACATTGAAAATAAGTTTTGAAAATGCTGTTTTCTAGAGACTGTTCGTGACTATGAGCTCCAGTATCACCACAGGATGGAGCAAGAGCGAGCTCAGTGGAGCCAGTACCGAGAAAACCTGGAGCGGGAAATTGCGGAGTTAAGGAGGCGACTTTCTGAAGGCCAGGAGGAAGAAAACCTGGAAAATGAAATGAAAAAGGTACATTGGAATGGGGTTCCTCAGTTTCTGTTTGAGAATAGGCCCGTGGGGTCACACATGGGTTCATTCCGATTCCTGCTGTAATTCCTCAGCAATTCACACAGCCTGTTCCTGCCAGCTGCCAGCCTTTGTTCATGGAAATCATCATGACCTAATCCATTTGAAGCCTTAAAGGCTTTGTTCCTAATTGTGTGGATTCAGTGAGAGAATTGCACCTGAGAAGATGGTAAAGTTTTGCCTTTAGCTTGTAAAAGCAGGCAGCCTTGTAAAGTCACTTGTCATGATGTCAAATGAGCTCAAGTAAAACTACCTTTAGATTTTTTGGGATTGACTGGAGTTATAAAGTTTCCTTTACACTTCTGTACCTTTACTTCTTTTCCAGGTCTTAAAAACTTAAAGTGCCCATTAAAAACCTCAGAATATCTGTCTTCCCTTTTTCTCTAAAGTAAGCTATGTTTGTGCATCACAGTACTGCTGCCTCCCTAGGAAGTACAGAACCTTGCTGTCACAAAGCAACAGGCTCTAGATGATGAAAAATAATTGCTCTGGAGTATGGACAGATACTGTAGTAGTTGTTCAATGATATGTGACTAAGAAAAGTTCATAGAAGTAGATTGAGGTGCCTTGTCTTGAGTTCAGATTTTCTTTTTGTTGAGGTTGAAGATCTGATGTGTTTCCTTTCAGAATTGAACCTGCCATAATAGATCAGTGCTTCATAATCTTTGTTTATCTTATTATAATAACTTGCATTGTAATGAATTTCTCATCTCAGCAGGCTTACCTTAGTGTTCAAGGTGTTCTAAGATCATTTTAAAGTAGTGACTGAACCTATATTCAATAAAGGAGTAGGCTAACATCTGATAATCTGCCACATCATTGCATGTCCCTGTTCCTGCTTGCTGTCAGCAGAAGAAATGCAGAATGGAGTATCGCAAGCATTCCACACAAGAAACATTTTAGCTATTTTTACGGTGTTGTAGCAAGCAATCAGCATTAATGTTGCAAAATGGAATTCTTTTTCTGGGACTTAGAAAGAGATTCCTGACTGTTGCTAGTTGTAGTTGCATTATTGCTGTGAGATTGCTCTTCATATAGCCCTGATTTCAAAGGTGAGAGTCAGGGCAAAGCCTGTTCTAATCCCACTGAAATTGTAAGACATTTCCTGTTTTTAAGAAGAGATTTTAATCTTATTAAGGAAAAAAAGACTTCGGTTGAAGCTGAATGGAGGTTGAAAACTGGATCAGTGTGGTGAGTCTTGTAGAAACAACCCAGAAGATGCAGAGTTCATAGTGTAAAAGTCCTGGCATGGCACTCCCAACTAATTGCCAATAAGCACTTCCAGAAAACAATCTCTCTCAACTGATTCAGATTTTTAATCTGAATTTACTGATTGTGTAAATTGAAACTGCAGGCTGCTGACATGGCAGCACTGCTCACCTAAACTCAGTGGCTTTAGCAGCAAAGTTTAGCAAAGTTTAGCATAGATAAATAGCATTTTCAGCTATAGTCCTTTAAAAGGGAATTAAATATCCCTGGTGATCCTAAAGGAAAAGGTGATCAGTTTATTAATGTCTGGTAATAGGAGCTTGGAAAGCTTTCTAGGCCTGTAAAGCAGAGGAACATGTACCTTATGTAATAGGAGGGGGAGGGGGAAATCTGGTTTTCAGAGTGCAGCTTGAAATAATTGCTTAAACTGCTTTGCATGAGGTTTTAATCTTCTTTGTTATTATTAAACCTGTGAGGTTTTTCCTCAAGGAGACTAAGAATTAGATCAGAATTAGGAAAAGGACATTCGATTTTACCTAAAAACAAACAAGCAAATCCCAAGCCCATAAAAAGGTTTGCTTGGCCAGCAAAATAATGAATATTCATGTGTCAGCAGTCAGTGTGAAAAGAACTTTCTTGATCGCTTGGAATGTGTTATTTGAAGACTTGTGATCAATTCCACATGCAAAATGGCATTTGCAGTCAACAGTGTTTGTACTCCATCTTTATATGTTCATTTGTCAGAATGAGCATGTCTGGTGGAGCACATGCTCTTGCCTGGAAGCAGCTTTGCTTTTCCATGTAAATATATTTCATGTTGCAAATTTCTGTGGAGAATTTGTGTTTTATTATAAAGCAATGATTTCTAAGAAATTGTTTTCTAAGAAAATCTTGTAACTTTCTATTACAAAGTTAATCTCCCTTCCCAACTCAAAAAAGGTAGAGACCTTGACCTTAATGATTAGCATGCTCACCCTAGTGACTAATCTTTCAGAAAACCTGCTGGTGATTTATAAAAATCTGTTTTCCTTTGGGTTGTAGTACCAGGTAGGTCCACAGCAGCATGTACTTCCCTGCAGATTCTCTGCTGGGTGATGACTGGGCTGACTCTGGGCAACAACTGCCTGGGGATGAGCTGTGCCCAAACTTCGGCCACTGGCAAAATTTGACTTGGCTTTTTTTTCAAAGTCAGACCTCATTTTCTGCTCAGGAAAGGATCTGTTTTGCTGTTGGAGCTGTGATGAATATAAATACTCTTCTTAGCACAGTTGTGTCAAACTCTGAGTAGCAGAAGTCTGCAGAGCAGGTATTTTGTGTACAGAGAGAGCAGGAAAGCACAAGGCTCCTGTTAGGAATAGTGCTTATTAGTCAGGAGAGGGGAAATTGGAAGGGGAGAGTAATCAGATTTCTGTGACAGAGTTGGCCATAAAATCTGATATACAGTAAGCTATTTTTGTTAGTAATGGTGAAGAACAGTGGGATAAATTTAGAGGACTTTTAAATGGTTTAGTCCTGCTTTAAAGAGAAATCTTCAAATTGTGTCTGTGTGTTTTCCGCTTGTCTCATTTTTAAGGAAGAAGCTCAGATATAATGTTACTTGGGATTTCTCCAGTCAGGTGTTTGTTCCTCTGAAAATGATTTGGACTCATTTTTAGCATTGTCTCTCCATGGAGTCATTTTCCTGCTGTTGTCTGCAGATCCCTGGGTATGATCTGCAGCCCCTGTGCTGGGGGAAGCAGGTTTGGCTGTGGCAGAATTGGTTTGGGTGCTTGGGTTTTGGTTAAGGAATGAGTAAAGATGAGCTGATCATGTGTAAAACTGTGGCTGTGTACAGCCAAGTTAAGTTTAATAAAATATTAGAAGGAAATAAATGTTTGAAGGATCACACCTCTGTAAGAGTTTGAATAACACCTATTAGCACAGGAAATTTGGTGCTGTGGCACCTCTTGCCACATGTGACAGTATCTTCAAGTAGCATTTTTCAACACAACAGATACTCTCATTTTATGAAAAGGTTGAGTGAAGCTTTAACCTCGATTTTGGAGTCTCAGTGGTTCTGCTTTTTGTCCAATAGCAGATCCAGGGCCCAGCACTCCTTTTGTTAGCAGAGAGAGAATGTTCTGAGTGTTTAGCTCAAGATCACACTGACCTTTAATAAGGATCCTTACAATATGTTGCAACCACAGTGTCAAACTTCAGCTCTGTTTACTAAGGAGTAAAATCTGGAGTAGTTTTTCTGTATGTGGAATATGATACAGTTTTGTCTTTCCAGTTGGTTGCTGTTCACAGTTTGGTTTTGCTTTCAGAGAACTTTCTCACTGTTTCTCTGAACTGCTTTTCTCTGAACCAAGGCACAGGCACATTTGTTGCTCTGTGTTCTGTGCTGAGCCGTGTGAAACCAGACTGGCAGTGAAATATTGCTGCAGTTATCCTGAATAATTAGAAAATAACATCTCCAACACTTCAGAAAATGTCGGGCTATGTTTAGTCTGTATAAACCAGCTGTAGGTAGCATTAAATGAATAAAACTGATATGATAAATTAAATACAAAGCAATGTCTGAAGTGCAACTCCTGCTCCCAACTGTTTGAAAAATGTGACTGTTGAGTTGCTGGCTGCAAGCACCAGTGTCTGGGTGTGTGTGACAGTCACATGTCCCTGGTATTGAATTCACTGCTGGGTGGCATCCCTTGCTTTCCTCACAGCTTTTATTGGTGACACTCCAGCAGTGACAAAATGTAGCAGAAGTAAATGAAACGTAAAGATGTTTAATTTTGTCTTGTGTTCAGAATTTTCTTTAAAGATTTAAAATTGTAGTGTTTATATAATTGACAGGTACTGTTATAATATTTTATCTATTAATTTTAAGTTAGAAAACTTCAATGGTTAAAAATATTTTCTATTTCTCTTCTGAAAGTCTTGTTCAGAATACAGTTGTCAATGAGCTCACCAGAAACTGAAAGACAAATGAATAACCTCTAAAACCTGCATTCTAGTCTAATTTTAAAACCAGACATGAGTGTTATTTTTACTGTCTGTCTTTGCTGATGAGGTTATGAAAGGTGTCATCTTTTGAAACTCCAGCTTTGGGGCACAGTTCCCTGCCCTCCCTCCCCTGCTGAGTTCTTCCAGTAGAAGTCAGAGAACAACTGAGCATTCTGAGCCTCCTGCACAAAGCCAGCCCAAATTAGAATGCTGGAATTCTCTGTGCCTTGAAGAGTTTTGCTGCAGCGAGTATTTGAGTGTTCTGCTGGCTCTTGGGGAGTCTCTGGGAGCTGCTCCTTTCACTTGGAAAGTCTGTAGTGCATCTAAAAAGGAAAGGCAGAGCAGTTAAGAAATGGGGATGTCAGGGCCACACCATTAACATGTGCAGTTCTGGATTTGAACCCTGAATGCTATTTCTCATTTTAATTCCTGCTATTTTTGCCTGTCTTTCTTTTTTTTTCCTTTCCTTTAAACAGTCCTCTAATTCTGTTGCTCTTTGATCTTCTCAGAACTACTTTTTGAAAGAAATCATGGGTTAAATTATCTATATATAGTTTGAAATATTCAGTACAGTAACACCAAAATCTGATGCTGCATTAGTAGTAATGTAAAGCTGAAAAACGATCTACTAAAAGAGAACTGAGCTACCCTAGGCATTGCTGTGCCAGCTCCATTTGCTTTTAACTTTTTGAGTCAGTTACTGCATGGTCAGTACCTCATCATGCACTTCTTTTAGGTTTTTTCACATGTGCTATGTGGCAGCAGCTTGTGGGACAGTTAGGCTTTTAATAACAGAAAAGCACACATTTTTTTAAATGCTTGATCCATACATTTTCTGCCAGGTATCAAGTGTGATAGATTTGCTAACATTCTCTTTTAAAACAGATTATTTGTGGCCTAACCCACACATAGATTTAAAAACAGTTGCCTTCTGTAAATGGAGTAATATCAGCCTATTGTCACAGAGATGGCTGCTGAAGTAAATAAATAGCAGCAAGATGAGCAATGAAAGTGGAAGTTTAGTCAGCTTTTTTTTGTTGATGTAGAGATTTTCTCCAAATGTCTCCAGTAGCAGGAACTGTTGTGAAAATTCTGATGATGTATTACAATTTATTGTCTTAACTTCAGGCTCAGGAAGATGCCGAGAAGCTGCGCTCGGTTGTGATGCCCATGGAGAAAGAGATTGCAGCCCTAAAGGAGAAACTGGCAGAAGCTGAAGAAAAAATAAAAGCAGCATCAGAGGTGAGGTGAAGCTCTAACTGGATCCTGATTTATATCTTACAATGTACTAGTTTGATGCAGACAAGTCAAATTTTACAAGAGAAAAAGGTGTATTAGGAAACTCTTCATGCCCCTCTTGTCTCCTGTAGCTCAAATGTCATGTTTGGCCTAAATACATTTTTGCACCTTTCTGTTTTGAGAGTTGCAGCGTGTGTGTGGGATCTGTGTTTAGAATAAATTGCACAGCTTCAGGTCTACTAGTAATAGAAAAAGCTCTAGAAAAATACTTCCTTTACACCTCTCCCAACCACCTGGCCTCTATGTTATTGTCACACTTGCAGCCACAGAGTCAGACTTTGCCATTTCAAAGGCTTAAAGGGTAGCAGATGGAAGGTTTGGTGTCCTAGGGCAGGAAAGCTGTCCCCACCATCAGTGGCAGTCACAGCCCAAGGCTGTCCTGAGCCCTGACTTGGCGTCAGCGTGTCCCGTGCTGTGCTGAGGGAGATGAACAGCAGCTCTGTGGAGCCAGTTAGGAATTGCCTGAAGGCTTTGCTTTTCTCTAAGATAAAACCTCTTGTGAGTTCTGACTCAGCAAACCATAAAACTGGATAGTGTCATAAAGAAATCTTTCAATTTGTTCGTTGTTCCAAGATGGTATCCATTTCTTCAGGCATCACGTCTGACAGATGTTTATGTAACCCTATCTTAAAGGGTTCTCACTGGAGATTCTTCAGAACACTTGTTTTAGCTCTTTGTTAGCTTTGCTATTTAAAAAAAAAATAAGGAGAAAATCCAAATATATTTCTTCAGTATTTCTTGATATAATTGCTTTTGGTTGACAGATTTTCCTTCCTTTTTGCAGCAGTCTTTCATGAGTTGGAAAGTTTCTTTTCTTGTCTGTCCTTAAGTTTTCTCCCTTCTGAGGATTAGTTCAAGCTTGCCTCATAGTCATTTTTTCTGACTACTGTGATTACTCTATTCTAAACTAAGGAGTTCTTGGCTTATCAGCACTTATCAGCTATTTAATTCCTGGCTATCAGCACTGATTAAAGGATCACTTCACTGTCTGCTTTCATGAGATATTTCCCTTTTTACTCTGTATTCAGTGCTGCTGTGATCCAGCTGTTATGACTGTGATACACTGATAGGTTTGACTTAGCAGAATTTTAATGAGTAACTTATTCAGAAGTAAATACAAGCACTGCTTTCACACTGGTAGTTGAATATTTGTGATTTCTGCAAATAAACTGGTCCTTCAGCACCTGTACATTACCTGAACAGGCAGCACTATAACTTCTATCAAGAAGGAAATGTCTGAGAGTGTTCCCCCATGAGCTGGTTATTTCCCTCTTTTTATTCAGGTTAAAGAACTGAACCATTATTTGGAAGCTGAGAAGTCATGTAGGACAGACTTGGAGATGTACGTGGCTGTTCTCAACACACAAAAATCAGTCCTGCAAGAAGATGCAGAGAAGTTGAGGAAGGAGCTGCATGAAGGTACCTACCTGACAATAGTCCTTTGACTCTCTTCCACTGAGGATGCAAAACCCAGTGGAGCTGTTAATTCTTTTATCATTCCTTACGTGAACTTGATCAAAAGAAATTGGGAGGGAGCAGCAGCACTCTGAAATGTGAAATGCCTTAAAATGTTTGCAGAAGAGTTGAATGTGGAGTTCCCTTATGACAGAAAAACAACAGAGCCATTCATTCCCTCAAGGCTCATTGTTGAGTATTTGCTGAGTTTTTAAAGCATTGCAAACTTCATTCTTGTTGAAGTGATTTTAGGAGTGTATTGTATTTGTGCATAATTATGAGCATTATTTCCATAATGTATAGACCTGGCTTCCTGAGGTGTGGCATTGCTGAGTGCTGGAGTGGGTGTGGAAATATCCCTGTAGGGCACTACAGCCCAGGGGCACTGCAGAGGAGTGAAAACCAGAACCTGCTGCTGAAGCAAATAGGGATGTAGAAAACAGTCTTCTGAACCCAGCACTAAAAAAAACCCCAAAACTGTTAGAATTCATGAATGGAGTTGAGGCATTGGTCTTCTCACTGGGAAATGTTGAACTGTCAGTAATACATCCCTAATCACAAACCAAGTTTGGAAATCAAGAAAATGGTATTTGAAATAATACATTATTATCCTAAATAGTTGTTGAACAAAGCCTGACTGTTCTTGATTAGAACAATAATTACCTTTATTCCTGAAAATGATTCTCTTTGGAAAAGATATTTAAACACTTGTGGTTCAGAAGAAATTTTTTTGTCTGTTTGCATAGTTTGCCATCTCCTAGAGCAAGAGAGGCAGCAGCACAACCAGCTGAAACACACGTGGCAGAAAGCCAATGATCAGTTCCTGGAGTCCCAGAGGCTGCTGATGAGGGACATGCAGAGGATGGAAATCGTGCTCACCTCGGAGCAGCTCCGGCAGGTGGAGGAGCTGAAAAAAAAGGATCAGGTTACCTGCTGCTTTCCTCTTTTTCCTTTTATTTGTTTTGTAATACTGTAGGTTTGTTGTGGTGTAAATCACATGTCGGAGGCAAGTGTGGTAATAGCTCAAAAAATGAGAACTGACAGTTTTAACTGAAATCTCCCCTCTGAATGACAGCTGGCAGTTACAGCAGGCTCCATTTGGACAAGTATTTTAATATTGATATATATATAGGAACTCTGATGTTGCCAATAGCTAAATAAAAAGGTAATGAATATCCAGGAATTAATCTTGGAGGAAGAAATAGTCATCTATGATGCAAGACATCTGGGTTAAGGATGTCAGCAAGTTTCACTTCTTTCTAGGATTTTTTACTCTTCCAGTACATATCCTAGGCATAAATTAAGACTTTCGTTTGAAATTGTCTTAAGCAAGTGACTGTGTACATACTTATGATTTAGTGATCTGTTATATCTTTTTTTTTTTGATTCCTTATATTCCATCATTTAGTGATCAAGGCACTTCCTGTTTCACATTTTGCTTTAATGTTCATGCTTGTGTAATGGCTGTTAATGGGGCCTTTAGGGATGTAGGTATGTTATATATTTATATATTCTATACAATAGCCAGTGTACCAGCTAGTTTTGTTACTTGGTAAACCTTATAATTAGAATTTTGATCTAGGTAAAGTGCTTTTAGAATAAAATCATTCTAGAACATGAATCGGCCACTAAATTTGCAAAGTAAGTTCTCTCTTAAGTCAGTTTGGGTGCCTTGTGAGATGAACACTGTATTTATTAACTAAAAGAATATTTGTGTGATAAACACCGAGTTTTAACCAAAATAATAATTTTCAGTGTCTTCTTTGTAGCTTAGTTTATCAAGAAAGCTGATGTCATGACTACTGTGGCAAAATTGAATCCCATTTTCTATGTATTCTCTATTGACCACTGATTTTTAGGAAGAAGATGATCAGCAAAGGCTCAGCAAGAGAAAGGAGGAGAAGCAAAAGGATTCAGATGATGAAACAAAGGCTTCATGTTCTCTGGCCCCTGAGGAAACCCTTACCCAGCTCTCTAATGAAGAGGTAAAACAATTGGATCTTTCACTTGCACTTGGGCATTCCTTGGGGTGTTCCTTGCAAATTCAAATGCAAAGTTACAGCCCTCTATTCTCTGTAGCTTCTAATCTTATTAGGCAATAAAAAAATCCTTGGAGTTGCAGTTGAATCTGTAAGTCCTAATTAAGATTGGAAGAAAGTACTGCACCATCCTGAGAGGTGCCATTAGAAATGGTAATTTACATTTTGCATTCTGGAGGTTAACTGCTGGTAGGTTCTCTTGGGATTTCTAAGCATGTCCTAGCACACCTAAATGTTCAGGATTAAGCCAATTATATCTGAACATTCAGCAAGAGTGTTGTAGCTGCTTTGCTAACCAAATTGTTGAATTCTGTACTTGTCATTACTCAGGTCCATGTTGGTCTTGTGAGTCAAATCAAGGAAAAAATTAATAAAAACCCACCAAGTTTTTGTGCTTTAGGAGCTTATTTAACCTTCAAGAAACTTGAGAATTTGCTGAGTGGGCCAGTGTTTTGCCTGGTTTATTTATCATTTTTGAAGGAAAAAAAAAATTTTATACTTTCCTATATGTGTTCTAGAGTCTTCCTTTTGCTTTTAGCAAGGATTTATAACAGTTCAGAATGCAGAAAGATGTTCAGAATCATGGGATCTAAATGTAGCTGAGATCTAGTTCTACCCTTTAGCCTACAGTCACTTTCTGTTTCAAATACTGTTTGTATCTTCTGTGTCAAGATCTGCAAGTGAGGCACGTTGGTGGGGAACAAAAATTTATCTTCTGATGTTTTCTTTAATCTCAGTTCATAGCATATTCTTTAGTCCATCATTCATAACATTTATTTAATTCTAAGATTTATACACAATGGAAAGCTTATGTTTTGAGAAGGAGCATAATTTTCAGAGTGGTTTGGGTTTCTGTATGTGTTTGGTCTTGTTATTTATGACATTTTTAGCTGTTCAGAATAATGTTTTATATGTTGTAATCAATCATATATATAATATTCATCAGTTCTTATAGCTTGTTACAATCTGTTATAACTTCTAAGATCTCTGTTGGGCAGTTTGCAATACAAACAGATGATTTGTTAATGCTGTTTTGGTTATCACAGAACAGCTGTAGCCTGAAAATGCAGTTTTATGTATTCTCTTGACTTTTTTCTTATGAAATTGTGTATATACATGCAGATATAAATATTACACCTAAAAATGATTAAAACAAGGCATTTACAACAGTCACAAAACAGTAGTACATAACATATGTATATTATAGGTTACAAGCACTCATATGAACTGCCAGCAGCCTGCTGATCTCTGGACCTATTTCAGAAATGATCATTTTTCTCAAGAGGCTGGTTCCAGTGTTACTTCCTTATGTGTCTAATGGCAAAGCAGAAGTGCATAATATTTTGGAAGGTATTTTGAAAGCAGTCATGTGCTTTTTAAATAAAGCATCACTGCTCTCTTTTAAGTGCTACAAAAAACAAAAATAGATCAAGAGGCTCCATGTGCCTGACACACATCACAGGGCAGTTTGTGTGTCTTGGTGTTGGCATTCCCCAGGATACCTTTGTGTCTAAGCCCAGCTTTTTCCCTTTATTTTTTATTTTATGTACAAATAATCTTGCAGAAAAAAAAATATTTTGGTATTTTGTCAGACACTCAAAGCAGAAGAGAGAAGTAGAAGAACAACATTAACTTGCTGGTATAGAGTAGATTTTAAGTATATCTTCCTCTGCTTATTTTTGTGTTAATGCAAAGTGTTTCATTTTATGAATTTCCTTTTGGAAATGGAGTCTCTGCCTGCTGTTGTGTAGATCACGGTTGTAGAAGAGATGTTGCAAGTACATCTCTTCAGGGGAAGCATCTTGCCTCACATATTGGATGATGGAAAGTGACTGTGTCCTTCCTTGTATGGCAAGGAGGTAGTCTTACAGAAGCACTCTGTTAACAGAAGACTTTTTTTACTTGTTTTGTTTGTTTTTGAATTCTAGCTGGTTCACCTCAGCTCTCTGTCCCTTCCTCAGCCACCATAAGCTTAGTGAGCACATGTTCCTGCCCAAGAAATTTCAGCTTGCCTTTGCCATTAGTGTCCAGCACTCCTCTCATACCATACTAAAATGGAGTAAATAATGTTTCAATGCCTTGATTTTCAATTCCAGGTGCATGTGAATAGCACCCACGGCTCAGTCCATTCCCTGGATGCAGACTTGCTTCTTTCCTCTGGCGAATCCTTTAACAAACCAGACACTGATATGTTTAAAGATGGACTACGGAGAGCACAGTCAACAGACAGTCTGGGCACATCTGGATCCTTACAGTCCAAAGCTTTAGGATACAACAACAAGGCAAAATCTGCTGGGAACCTGGATGAGTCGGATTTTGGACCACTTGTTGGAGCAGATTCAGTGTCTGAGAACTTTGATACGGCTTCCCTTGGATCCCTGCAAATGCCTAGTGGGTTCATGTTGACCAAAGATCAGGAAAAAGCAATCAAAGCAATGACACCAGAGCAGGAAGAGACTGCTTCCCTGCTCTCCAGTGTCACCCAGGGCGTGGAAAGTGCTTATGTGTCCCCCAGCGGGTACCGCCTGGTCAGCGAGACGGAGTGGAACCTGTTGCAGAAGGAGGTGAGTCCTCCTGCCTTGTCCCTGCTGTGGGCAGAGCTCTGCCTCCTTTGCTCTGCCCAGAGCCAGCTGTGAGAGGAAGAGGTCACATCCAGGACAGCTGTTCACTTTCCCCTCTTGGAATGCTTCTGTAGGAAAAGCACATCCAGTGTAAGGGGTATGAGCTGGCCCTGCCTGTGGGACAGACACGGAATGCTTTGGATTTTGAGGAGGGCCTGTTGAACTCAGAATTGTGTGAGAGGGTGAAAAAAGGTGGGAGAACTTGAAGAACAGGAAAAGATGGGAAGTTGAGGAAAGGGCATTATGGATCTGGGGATAAGTAGGAAAGGGCAGAAGGAGCAGAGCTGGTGGTGCTGCTCTGTGTGCCAGGGGTGTTTGCATGGGGGGCACTTTGGAAATGAGCAGCCAAACTATGCCCAGCACACAAAGTACCACAGAGAGGCTCCAGGGAATTGTTGAGGACTTGCATCATCAGAAACCTGTTTCTGGGAGCAACAAGCAGCAGATTAGACTGAGCCCTGGGCCAGTTGCACTGTGGATGACCAAGGAAATTGTTGCTTTTGGGTGTTCTGCCTGTCAGTTTTTCAGCAGCTCTATATGATGCCAGTTCAAAGCTTGCATTTGGTTTCTTGCTGAAAAGGGCAGTATTTGGGGTTTCCTGTGGTTTCTCTTTCAGAGGAAGGGAGGCCAAGGAGCAGCACTTCAGGGGGAAGAAAAGGTGGGGGGGGATAATAATCCATACTGGGTGAAAAGGAAGACAAGATGGGAGTGGAAAAAAAGAATGTAGTGAAGGAGAAAAGGCCAGATGAAGGACAGATTAAATTAAGAACTAGTGGTGTGTTTTTTTCTCAATTTGTTGAAATTTAACTTAGTGCAGATCATTGCTTAGGGAGATCTGTCCAAACCTGTTGTAAAGTTGCTTTGTCGTTGTTGCTGTTGTTGCTTTCCTACTGATGTGCTATATCTGGAGAAATTACAGCATCCTGAGCTCAGAGCTGAGTTAAATCCCTACTCTTGAGTATTTCCTTGCCATGTTGACATTTTGATGACACTTTACTTCAGCCCTTTCTCAGAATCCAGAAGAGAAATGCAGCTTCCCACATGTTCTGGAGGCAGGAGCACACGCTGGGGTGTGAATGCCACTTGCTGTGGGTTGGACATGGAGCAGCAAATACAAATACACATTCAGCTCAGACTTGACCTGCAGCTGGAACTTTGATAAAACTTCCATTTGTCCCCTTGGCCAAAACCATTGCAGTTCCAGAATGCCAGCAGGTTACTCTTGCCCACCCCAGCACTGTTATTTTCTTCTCTCCTGTTTGGTTTCCATTTGTCAAAAGGATACAATGGTGACTTGATAAACTCTTTGTGTCGTAGCTTTCTGTGCTAATACTGGGATTTCCATGGCAGGAAAAGCTGATATCCCACAGGTCATTTGAGTTATCCTTCACTTTTAGAGCAGCTCAGTCCTGCCATTACATGATTCTGCCACTGTCTTTTGTCTGCGATGTTTTGTAGCCACACAGCTCACCTGAGTGTGTGTAGCATTCCTGCACTCCCTGGAGACTTCCTGGGCTCATGGCTCTGTGTTGTGCAGGTGCAGAATGCAGGGAACAAGCTGGGCAGGCGCTGTGACATGTGCTCCAACTATGAGAAGCAGTTGCAAGGTATCCAGATCCAGGAGGCTGAGACCAGAGACCAGGTGGGATTTCTCTCATTGCTTTAGCCAGGCTTCTGCAGCTTTTTCAGCTACTGAGGATGCAACAATGAGCCATCTGCTGTTTTATTCGTTGATTTTAATTGAGCAATATCAGCATACTGGATAACTTGACATGTTATTGACATAACTTGACTTGTTACTCATGTGTGGCCATGAGCACCAACATGTACATGTTTCTTAGGGATTCACCTTGAAGAACCACTTTATTTGATGCTGTAAAACCATGCAGTAAAAGCAGTATTCTATAAAGAGTGTTATGCCCATGCTGAAGTCAGCATCTTTAATAATTTATATTTTAAAATGCTTGTCATGCATTAAATTCTATTATCTTTGATACTGTAAGAACTGTTGATACAGAAAAGGACCTCATCCTAGCTGCATAAAATGACTTTTAAGTCTTGGAGGATATTTGTTACCTGCCATATACCAAAGAACAATTTTCAGATGGGTGTGGAAGACATGAGTCACATTCTGCTTTGAAATAAGTGATTGAAGTCATTACATGGCCATGGTCCAGTGCAGTTTGATGCCCCGTGTTTCCTCAGAGGGATAATCTGTGCTGGAGGCTGTTTCAACAACAAAGGAACTTCTGGGTTGCATAGGATTTCTGAGGGTTTTATGTTGTGGTTTGAGGAGTGAAGGGGTTCAGGAAATAAATGTTCCCCAAGAGAATGGAAATTGAATTTATTTTGTTGTGACAACACAGGTGAAAAAGCTGCAGGTGATGCTCAGGCAGGCTAATGACCAGCTGGAAAAGACAATGAAAGATAAACAGGAATTGGAAGATTACATGAAACAAAGTGCTGAAGACTCCTCTAATCAGGTACAAGCATTTGGTAGTTGAGATCCAGGAATGATGAAATGTTCTTCAAAAGTAACAAGAACTTGTGTTTTGTTAGATATGGATGGGCTACTGGCTGTAGAGGCAACACAAATGAGAATTTTTAGGATTAGTTCATGCTCCACCTGAGTCTGCCCCAATTTCTAGATAAACCTGTTGTGTCTCTTATATGGCATTACCCAATTTTGGCCTTAAAATATAATCTCTAATTGGAAATCCATTACAGAGTAGCAGTAGGAATTTGAGTAGTGTTTGAATTTTGGAGTGACCTGTGTATGAAATGACCCAAACATGCAAACAGAGCCCTGTGCTCTGGGCACAGCCTTGTTGGTAGAAGAGTGGTCCTGTTCCACCACCTGCTCTTATCTACAGTTGACACCCAGTTAATGGACTTGTGATGAAGAATGCAGTTAATGAGGAGCTGAGCAGACAGTAGCAGGGCCAAAATAGGCACTGAACTCCTTGAAAATAATAGCCCACTGGAAAGATTTTTCAGTCTGAGATGTGTACCTAATTCTTCTGGAACAATGAAGCCAAATATAATGGATGGTAGTCATAGTTAAAAATAAAAAAAAGGAAACAAATTCATCATCTTTACCCTATTAAAGCTTGCAGTAGTAGGTACATGCTGTGTACAAGACACTGAATTTACTTCACTTGGGCTGGAACTTTCTCTCTTCTATCCCACCCAGTATTTTTTCTTACTAAAGAATCAGTCATCAAAGTCCAGCTTTGTTTGTTTGTTCTTCTGGCTGTACCAGGGTACTGTTAATTAAGTAGTGCTTATCTTACATGTGTTGTGGAATGACTTCTAAAGTTTTTGAAGGTGGGTGCTTTCAGAGAAACATACAAAAATTCAAAAAAATGCTGAAAACTTAGATAAAAGCTCTTCAGTTTCCCTGCAGCATCTCTGAACTGGCTTACATTTAAATTTTGTTAGAATTAACAGTTGATTCAGAGTTTGGTAAATAGAATATATAAATATTGTTGGCGTAGAAAGACAGCATCTGTCCTTACTGCTTGGATCTGCATTTCTGTTTTACTGAGTGAAGAATTAACATAAACTTCAGTGGATTAGTTTGAAGTTTCAGAGTATCTATTAGTAATGATAACAGGCAAGAGAACTTACTTCTTTTTCAGAATCTGTTCCATGCTTTTTTTTCTTACATGTCTGTCTGGGTTTTCTTTCTTTAAGATCTCCTTGCTCATGGCCAAGTGTCAGAAGTCAGAGAATTTCCTCGGTGAGCTACAGCAGGCATTTCTGCAAGCCAAGAGAAGTGTCCAGGAGCAAATGGTAAGACAGGTTCATTCCAGAGATCCATGACCAGCCCTGTTTGTGTGACCCTGGGAGCTCAGTGTGTCTGTAAAAGGCTTTGTCTGCCCAGCCAAGGGTGGCTGGGGAGGGCTGAGCATCTTCACTTGGAGGGGGCCTTGGAGAGTGAGCTCTGATGGCAAGAGCTGGAGCTGGAACAGTTGGTGTCACTCTGTGCTGCTGTCTGTGTTCATGCATGTTCAGGAGCATGGAGATCACTGGCCAACTTCTTTTCCCCTTGTTCATAATCTAATACCATGCCTCTTTAGTATCTTAATTTCACCTCAAATCTCAGGAGGGTAGATTTTCTGAAGACTTTTTCAGAATTCATCACAAGTACCATCATTAGTGAATATTTTCTCAAGTTTTAGAGATGAATTGTCAGTGTTGTTGCAGGTCAGACTTAAAGTATCAGCCCTAACACTCAGGGAGAGATATGTATGGGAACTTAATTTTTTTAAACTGCTTTTGGGCATCTTGTTGGAATTGAGACAGAGAATAGAAAGAGGACCTCATGTTCTGGAACTAAGTTTGACTTCCTTAGAGCAATTCATTCCTTTCTATATCAGAATCAGGTTTCTTCTTTTTTTTTTTCCCTGGCACAGCATTTGTGGGGGACCAAGAGAACTCATCCTCATGAACCCCAGTATTGCATTTATGGGGCCTGGGGTTGTGTGTAGCACATCAGGACATTGCTGGCAGAGATGCTCTGCATGCCAGCACATCTGGTGGACGTGCAGGAGATTCAGAAAATGTGTTGATCTGGGTGTGCTTCTCCTGCTGCCCCCCTGTAACACAGCTCCTGCCATTGCTGCAGTCCCTGGTTCTCCATTTCTGTTCCTCTTGGAAAACTTCACTGGATTTTGGGATTTTTTTTTTCCTTTTGTAATGCAAGCTAAACCATGTCCTCTTCATCCTTTTTCTTTCCACGGGATCAGCTGTTCTGATGCTTTCCTGGGAGGGCAGTGGGGGGCAGACACCCACTGTGGAGAGTTTCAGGGTGAATGTTCCAGGTTTTTGGATAACCTACTCTTACAGCTGAGTGCTGAGGTGGTGTTAATAAACATCCCTGCCAGCTCCTGAGAGCACCTGTGATTCCCCACTCCCCCTCCATGAGCACAGCCCTAATGGATAAACACAGGAGGAAAGTGGGAGACTGAATAAAGCTGTATTTATCACTTGCTTCCTCCTCTCTGCCTGGACACTTAAAGTTGACCTGGCCTTTATTTCTGGTGTGTAGGCCAGGCAAGAGGGCACTGGTTGTGTTGATCCACACCATCATTTTGTTTCCCTTCTTTACAAAGAATATCAATTCACCAGACTTCTGAAAGCAGTGGTAGTAAATGGGGCAGAAGAGATCTGAGCATGACCCTAAGTGTGAATTTATGCTTTTCTTTGCATTGGAGGCTGTCCTGACTCAGTCTAGGGAGCAAGTTTCAGAAGAGTTGGTGAGACTGCAAAAAGATAATGAAAGTCTTCAAGGAAAACACAGCTTGCATGTGTCCTTACAGCAGGCTGAAGACTTCATTCTACCAGAAGCAGCAGAGGTAAAACATTTTTAAATCATTAACACCAACAGTACTTGTGACTTGATCTCACTGGAATGTTGTTCTTCATCAAAAAGCTGTCTCAAATACCACAGAGAGCAGTAATTGGGATTTTAACCCTGCAAGTCTGTGATGGACAAAGCCAGCAGTGTGATCCTGCTGTGCCATGGCTGCTTCAGGGCATGGATGGATTGTAAAATGAGTTAACTGTGGCCTGACAGCTGCCCTGTGGTCACTGGAGTGTGGGTTTGGCCCAGTTCAGCCATTTCAAGCTGCATTTCCCAACTGGGTGCACAAGTGTTCACTCAGCAGGGCCCCACTGTATTGATTCAATAATTCGAGTGAAGTCAATCACTTCTGTCCAGTTAAGACCAGCAATAATGCAAAGCTTTGAATAATGATAAGCCTTATCATCCCTTGCATGGCCACTGCCTTCCTTTAAGCCTCAGAGATTAGGTGGGGCTGAAGGGCAGGGGGAGCATCATAGAACCATGGGATGTGAATCTTGCCATGTTTCCATTTCCTGTGGCCAAGCAAACTGTGACTGCACCTCCTTGCTGGGAGCAGGGTCTGGGGTGTTGGGACAGCCCCTGGGGCAGCACAGCTTTGTCCTTGTGCAGACACCCCAGTGCTGGGGGTGGGGGACAGCAAAATGCACATCTCTGCTAATCCCTGATCCAGGAGCTCCGGGAGCTGATCCTCAAGTACCGGGAGGACATCATCAGTGTGAGGACAGCAGCAGATCACCTCGAGGAGAAGCTGAAGGCAGAGATCCTGTTCTTGAAAGAACAGATCCAAGCTGAACAGTATTTGAAAGAAAATATAGAAGAAACTCTACAGCTGGAAATAGAGAATTGCAAAGAGGAAATAGGTGAGCAGGGGTGAATCAGCCTCAAAGCAGGAATATTAGAAATTAGTAAGATGCACAGAGACTTGGTTTTGTAGTGGACTTACCTGAATTCTAGATACTGTTCACTTTTGATAGCAGAGACACCAAAGTTGTGAGCTGAAAACAAAAGTGCAATTATTTGTTTGCTTTTGAGGTACCTTTGATGTAACATGAGCTTAATTCTCCTTTAAGTATTAACAGAAGTAAACAGGGTATGAACAATCTCCTGTGTTTCTTGCATTTAAGTTTAAATATTCTTGTTTTTCAGCTTCCATTTCCAGTTTAAAAGCTGAACTGGAAAGAATAAAAGTGGAAAAGGAACAGGTAAGAAACCCCCTTTCACTATGGGATTTTTGGGTTTGGTGATGTGGAGGTTTTTTAATAAAGGATTTTTTTTGTTTTCTTTCCTGAATTGATGCCAGTTTAGGAGTAGGACACATTCATAGTTCTGTTTCTTAAAAGGTGTTTGATCTGTTTTACTAATCTGTAACCTAAATATTGAATTAACTAATAGTAGACTACCTAACACTGACCTAAATGTCAGACTTGGACGTTTCTCGCCAGCTCCAGAAGTAAATTAATGGAGAGAAAGGGATGTTATTCAGGTGTTTTCTCTGCCCCTAGAAGAGATTATTTAGGTGTGTTTCTGAGTCCCAGAAAGATACTTAGACTTCCTTATGGAGGGACTGTGGGAGATGGAAATGTTGGGAAGTTTAGTTAATTTTTAAATTATTATTATTATTATTATTATTATTATTATTATTATTATTATTATTATTATTATTTTACAGTTGGAAAGTTCTTCGCAGGAAAACCTGCAGCAGCTGGAGAGTCTGCAGGAGGCAAAGAATGCTCTGGAAGAACAGCTGAAGAAGGAGACTGCAGCAAAGGTAGCTATGATGTCTGGATGTGAAGTGTATCTGCATCTTTTTTGGTGATCAGCTGTGTCAGAGAAATGTGGCACTACCTAAGAATGAAAACCAGAAGCTTTTGAATGTTGGTAAGAGACTGGCAGGGCAGTGATGTCCTCTGGATGTGGTTTAAATCTTCACCCCTGTTTTCACTGGGATTGGTAAAGTGGTGGTTCTGAACTGCTGCTGACCTGAGCATGCCTTGGATTGCCCTCCCAAGTGAAGCCTCATAACAGTCCTGCCTGTGGGGTGTCCTGATAACCAAACCTTGGGCTGAATGCTTGGATGCTTTTGAAGAAATGGTTTTTTGTGATTGTTGTAGAAAGGGGCTCTACTTCAGCACTCAGGTGAATTAATTGTGATCTGATCACTCACTCTCTGCCCTCTCTTGTTGTGTTTTTGGTTTTTTATGCCCTTTCCCCAGACACTTTTCTGAATAAAGCTCAGGACAGCAAGACAGTTACACTGTCAGCAGCAAATTACTGAGGCCCTTACCATGAACTTACTTCACTATAACTCAGAACTCTGCCTTTGTATTTTGAGGTCCCTGGTCATGGTGCTGTTAAAGGGCTTTGGGCTTTTTCATGCTTTAACCAGTCTATTGGCACCTGCTAATGGATATTAGCCCCTGATTTTGCACTTTGGAAAACTGAGGTGTGGAAAGACTGGTTTAGTTTGTTGCCAAGGCCCTGTGAGTCCTGTGCTGCTTTGCTCTGGTGTCACGCTTTGATCAGTTTATGCAAGCTGCTGGTTTTTGTTCAGTTCAAGCATAAAGAACCTTTTCCTCCTCAGGCCAACCTTGAGCAGCTGGTGTTTGAAGAGAAGAACAAAGCTCAGCGGTTGCAGACTGAATTAGATGTCAGTGAGCAAGTGCAGAGAGACTTTGTAAAGCTTTCTCAGACACTTCAGGTAAGAGAGTCCAATCAATGTGTAAGGGCTACTTTAGTTTCATTATTTCTCAAGAGCTGTGTAAAGTAAGAAACAGCAGTTGTAAATTTTCTGATGTTGGTATTTATGATCTGTTTTAGAATTTGTTAGTGTAATCAACTGATCAGGTATTCCTACTATGATATTATTATTAATGGTGTTAGGATTCTATTCTGTTTACTTGGCTCCAGTAATTTCAGCCCCATCTCCTTGGAGTCATTGGCCAAGCCCTCAGTGACATCCAGCAGAATTCAAACTATGCATTTTCTGAGTCAGGCATTCAGGTTTACTTGGAAAATTAACAGCAGAATGTGGGAGATTTGTTTGCTAGACACAGTTAGCTGGATGGACAATAGAGATCTGTCCTGTCTGGCTCTCTCTGTGTCTGGAGGAGTTGGTAGGACAAAGGAGGTTATTGAGCTGTCCTGCCTAGGGAAGTTGCTTCTTGTTTGTCTTCATCCTCACTTTTTTCTTTTTAAAGTCCTGCAGGCACTGGTTTGTGCAGTTCTTAGAGCAAACATAGCCACCACTTTGAAGATGTGTGGTGGACTCTTCCACAACTTGCAGGTAGTTTAGTAAACCTTCAGTATGAGCTAGTAAGAGCTGTAGCTCTGTGTTTTGTGTTTTCTTTCTGCCCTAAGCAGTTACTGCACTTTGGTTTGTGCTCCAGTTCAAGCAATGGTTTGTACCATGTGCACTGTGCACAGTGTGAGAGGACCTGGTATCAGAGCAGGATTGTGGTTTCTTGGCAGGGTTATTCCCTTCCCTGGCCTTGTCAGTGGGAGCCTGGGCAGGTGCCCCTTGTGTGAGGGGTCCACTGGCCAAATTAGTTACCAGCAGTGCAGAGGAAGGGCTAAAAACCAGTTAAATGCTAGTTGGGAATTTATAACTGAAAGCCCAGATGCTGTTGCAAAGAATGTGAAAGTTTGAGTGTGAGAAAGGAATCTGTTGTGCTCTCTTTGCATTGGTTTCATCACAGTCCTGCTGGGCCCTTCTTCAGCATATAAGAAATAGCTTAAACTGGATTATCAGCAAAGCAAGGAGTGAGCTTGGAAATCGGGTGTTTGCTTCAAGAGCAGTTTGGCTGTGATCTTGAGAGGCTCCAAGGCACATGTTGGGCTGCTTCTTTACGTTCTTTCTGGGGAGGTTTACTCTGCACATCTCCAGTTTGCCAGTGCAGTGTCCGTGGCTGGACATGAGATGAAACACAGTGCTGGTGATGGCTGGAGCCCCCCGAAAGTGGGGGTTTGTTGTAAAATCACAACTGCCTCGTGTCTTCCCTCCTCCCATTCATGGGCCCAAATTAAGCTTGTGCTCCTTCACACCTTGCATTTCCTCAGCCCCTGGTGAAGTTGGATCCCTCAGGGGCTCCCTTTGGGGCTGGGTGTGGGCTCCCCCTGTGCTGACTGGGTGCCTGTGTTGTTCCCTGCAGGTGCAGCTGGAGCGGATCCGGCAGGCAGATTCCCTGGAGAGGATCCGTGCAATCCTGAACGACACAAAACTGACGGACATTAATCAGCTCCCTGAAACATGACACCCTGATGGGCTCCGAGGCTGCTCTGGGGTTTTTAACTCATCTTTATAGCAACATTAATTATTATTTAACTCTAACCGAGAGAGCAGAAGACAACAGAGGGGAGCGATGACTTAAGTTTTGTTTCTAGAGGGGAAAAAGGTTTCGTACTGGGCAGGAAGAGAGCACAAGGGTGACTTGTAGTGTAGGAAGGAGAACTTTCTAATGGAAACACTAATGAGTGCAGTGTTTCACGTTCCACTGAGTGGGATCAGTCCTTACATTCTGAAAAACTTCCCTCTTTCAGCCAACTTCGTAACCTAATATAGAGTTTTGGAACATACACCCCTGTCTTTCCCTCTGTCCTTTCCCCCACTACTGTGATCAAAGTAGCTGCTGGAAACTGTATTGTCCCTCCAAAACGTTGAAGAGCAAAGTGGTTGAAGTTTTTCTGTTTGAATAGTCAGTAACAGTATTCAGCTAGCAGAGAGAATGAGGTGTAGAGTATGCTGTATGAATATTTTATATTAAAATATGACTTTATTAGCAGGACACTGGATATTGATCTTATTTCATAACTCAGTACTTTTTTTTTTTAAAAAACCATTGGCTCTGTGAAGAATCTGAATGCTGCTGAAATGTGGATATGAGTGAGTTGAGTATCTCCTGAAAAGATAAATGCTAATCCAAAAAAAAAGAACATTGTACTGAGAATTTAACTCCTTGCCATTTTTCTGTTGAATTCAGATACTGAAAGAAAAGCACAAGAAATGCACTGTTTTGTAATCTCTTTTCACAAATGTAATTTAGAATATGGAGCTACAATTGGTTGTTTCTCATCTCCTAAAGCTGAGCAATGCCTGGAATCCCTTCTCTGTGGAAAAAAAAAGAACCAAAAACCAAGCAAACAAACAAAAAACCCAAACAGAAAAAAGCAGGTAAAAGTCGTGTGCATGTCTGAGCATTGGCCTGAGGTGGTGCAGGTGTGCTCTGCCCTGGGGGTGGCCCCAGGTGTGAAGGCAGGAGCTCTCTCGGGAAGGTGTAGAGGGCAGGTGCTGAATGAGGCTGTTCCTGACCCCTGTGCTGGGTCAGCCCCGTGTCAGCACACAGGGAACCACTCCCAGGCAGGGCACAGATGTGCAGGAGCTGCAGGATTGCTGCTGCAGCTTGGAGGGGACAGTGCAGCTCTTTGGTGTCCTGGCACTGCTCAAAGGTGGCTCCTGTACTGTCCCAGTTCTGCTCCCAGACAGTTGAATTGCACTGAGGAAATGTGGCAGCAGAGGCAGGAAATTCTTGTGATCACTCAGTTGCCAGGTTTGGGTTTCTTGTTCTATAAATGTCCAGGGGTAACGTGAGCATTCCTCCTCCTGCACTGCTGGAGTCCCATGCACGCAGCTGGATGGATTCCTGGACTCTTGCAGGTGTTGATGATCCTGGTGGTACAAACCCCGTTCTTGAACTTACAACTCAGTTAAAAGGAGGCTGAAGGAGCAGATCCCACTGTGCAAAACTTGTTCGTTTTTTCTCCATTTCTTGCCAGTTTTTCTTCACATACTTGGCCAGAGATCTGCTTTTCTTCATCACCTTCAAAAGTGACAGAAAATGCTCCAAACTGCAATGCACATGACTATGTATTTTAAGTGCTTAGATCCTATTTTTAGCAGTGTATATCCTGCTACTGACATAAAGTCAGAACCAGTGGTTTTGAAGAGGAATGCCTTAAAAACAGCCAAAAAAGCATCACACAAGCTCAATTCCTTGCCACTCATTACAAGAATTAAAGCATTTTATTCACCCTAGCAATTAATTCCCTTCATAATCCTGACACCCAAAAGTAATTTTTCCTGCCTTAGTAATGACTAACAGATGGCAGAGCTGTCATGTCTAGAGATGATACTTACTTTCACATAAAGGTGATGTTGAAGTGTGGCTTGGGTCTTTAGTATTTGGCTATTTATTACCAGATTAGGGATTTTTTTACCCTTTCTCACTATTTGCTGAACTGTGGGTGGCAGCAGCTGGGTTCTGATGCATAAATCCAGGACCAGATGTTTTTCATTCAGTTTTCCAGTGGCTGCGTAGGCTTTGGAGACAAAAGTACAGGCCTTTAGTAGGAGCTGCAGAACAGAAAGGAAAGCTTGTTTCTCTCTTCCCACCCTCCCTTCCCAAAAACTAACGTGTAACTGGTTATGTGGTTGGTTACTGTAACTGGTGAATTCACCTGTGCAGGAGGTGTAAGGCAGCCTCTTGTATGGCAAAACTGCACCACATCCATCCTGTACCCTCTTCAGCAAGCTGAGTGCTTGAGAAGCTGCACCTTGGAGTCTCTCACAGTAAAATTGTTTTGGTTGTGTTTCTGGATGCTCCCAGTGTGAGAGAGCAGAAGGGGTTGTTCGTGGCTTTCCAGCATCCCTTGCTGGTCCCCATGCCTGGCCTGTTCTTAGCAGCCCTGTCTGCTCTGAACACCCCCAGCTGTGCTGGCTCAGAGGGTTTCAGGTAGTCCAGGGCTGGGTGGCTTTTCCTTGGTGTGTTTTTGGTGCTCATTGGCACAGCTTTCCCCAGGTGTGCTGGTGGCAGGTGAGGTCATGGCTGTGGCCTGGCAGGAAGGAGGTGAGCAGGGCGAGTGGTTTGGGCTCCTTGGTAGCCCCAGGGCCAGTGGAGCTGTTCCTAAACGAAGATCTGCAGGCCTGGGGGTTGTGCACTCTGGGCTTGTCCTTGTTTGTGAAGCAGGCACTGCACAAGTCCCTGAATGAACTTCCTTTGGTGTGGAGAGGACAAGGCAGGCAGTTCTTGCATGGTTGTTTTCCTTTTCACCCCCCTGTTCCATCATGCACCCAACACCTGTGCTCCTGTCTCGGTACCAGCTGTGACCATTCTAGTGTTGGAACACGAGTCACCTTTTTCACCGACTGCTGTAATGTCAGACTTTTAAACAATTCAGTTTGAAATTGGAACCCTGGCTGTTCACAGAAGTGGTGGGAGATGTGCTTCCTGCAAACTGCTGTCCCTCCTGGGGAAGGACAGCAAAGCTTCAGCAGCAGCAACTCAGCTTCTGCTGAGCTCAAACTTAAAGGGGCCTTTAAAAGCAAAACAAGACAGTGTGTGCCAAATTTGCAGAGCAAATTTAAAGGAGTGTCAATGTAGGAAAAGCTCTTGGTGTAGATACTCACTGGATGATGGATTCTGGTTTTACTGCTCATGAACATGAGAAAACAAATGCTCTTCCTTCCAGTTCTGGGTGTTGTGGTGTGGCTGGGGCCGGGTGGGCTCTCCTGGCTCAGGCAGTGTCACCAGCTCAGCTGTGACAGGGCTGAGCTGTGGCTGGAGGCTGTAACCGTGCCCAGCTGAGTTCTGTCTGCATTCCTGTACCTGTATAGTCTTACCCTGTACAAAGTGTTCTTGCAGCATGTCTGGTACCCCGGTCCCTCCCCAGCCCCCCCTGCTGTGCCACGTTTTAGCAGTGCAGTAACTCCTGTCCCCCCTGAGCTACACCGTGGCACCTTTTCTAAGGGCAGGGGGGAGGGACAGCAATTACTTATTGTCCACTAGAGTCTGTCTACAGCAGAGACTGAATTGGCCTTGAATGGCAAGAGGGACTCCAGAGCCATCTTTTGCAGAAGGCAAGAGTGTTTGGAAGTCAATACTGCATTCCAGTGAGCCAAGCCATTGGTGTCCTGTGCAATCGTGGGTGTAGAATTCTGCTGTCTCCAGGATTCCAGTGTAACCATTTGTTAACTGTACTGAAGGTGTGTCCTTTATGGAGAAAGTGTTCCAAATTAAAAAAAGCTGCTGAAGTGTGTGTGTGCACTGCTCTTGTCTTTCTCCTCTGCCTCCTGCCACAGACCTCCCCCCCAGGGAACCCCTGATGGAGCAACCGTGGGAGATTATCCAGGGAGAATCCCAGGGAGCAGCAATCCCCCACTCCTCAGGGAGCTGCCACTATTACCCTCTAAACATCCTGAATATAAAACACCTGCAGCACATCCCCCTTCCATGAGAAAAGCAAAAACCACAGCATGTGAGGAGTCTTATCAAAAGTATTTTATTTCACAATTCTTTACAAAATAATAAGTAAAAGGTGTATTGTTCAACATACAAATGGTAAATATACAAGGGGCCATACCAGGCATAGGTGAAGCTCATCCAGCCTCGGTGCAAGGGCCTCTCCAGGGACACATCAGAAGTTCACATGGCTCCTGATGTCATTGATCTGTTTCACCATCTCCCGGATGTGTTCTCCCCTTCAAGAAAAAATATCCCAAGTCAAAAGGCTGCAGGTCCCAGGGGTACAGAACTAAGCAGGAAGGGAAACACTGCAGATGGCAGAAGCAGGGAATGGGAGCAGTGCCTGCAATCCCAGGCTGGATTACAGACTGCCCTGGGATCCTGGGGCAAAAAGCACTTCAATACATCTGCTTAAAGTGCTGCTCTCAGGAGCTGCAGGTCCTGTGCTCCAGCCCCTCTCCCCCAGCCCCAACCCCTCCTGCAGCACGGCTGAAATGACACCTGGGACACCTGAAGGGAATGTGAGAGCCAGGGCTCAGGTTGTTCAGGAGGAGCCCAGCTTGCACTTACTCCTCTCTCAGGACAGCCTGGATGCACTTGCTCTGGTAGGCACTGAGGCTGATGCTGGGTTTGCGGGGGCTCCGCCCCTTCTCCATCTGTTTCTGTTGGTATTCCTTTTTCATTTTCACCTGGGAGTTGAGAAAACAGAAGGCTCCAGTCAGTGCTGGTCCTGCCTGCCACAGTGGAAGTTTGTTAATTACAGACTGCTGTGTTGTACTGCAATTAAATGATTCTTTTTGGGTTCAAATCTTCCTGCTTTTGCACTTCCCACAAAGAGAAGAAATGTCCCTGCCAGGCTGAGGAAGGGGGAGCTCCCTGAGGGCTCACAGTGTGTGCAAAGGTTCTGTCTGTTTTAACAAGGGCCCAAAGCCCCTTTAGTGCATTGTTATAAATAACAAGTACAGCATCACCTTGCTGGCAGAACTCATCTCTCAGCACTGAGGGAGGAGCTGTCAGTAACCTCCCTGCCCGGTCCTTTCTCCTCTCACCTGTCTGATAGCATTGCTCAGGTGCTGCAGCTGGTCATGGATTGTCTGCAGTTCCTTCTTCATATCCTTTTCAGTGTCAGATAGAACAGGAAGCTGAGAGTGGAAACTCCGAAGGACTTTCTTCATCCTTGAAAGCAAGAAATGTCTGAGTTAACTTCCCTGGTTCCCAGCTCTGCTCCAACACCTGCAGCCTGCTGCTTTGGCCACACTTCCCAAGTCTCAGGGGCTGCACCTTCCCCTTCCAGCTGGTCTCAGGTGGCATTTCTGAGTGTGGGGCTGGCTGCAGACAAATCACACTGAGCCCCAGCACAGGGAATTTCAGAAGCCCAGTCTTGTAATAAACCAGTGCAGCAGCTGCTGCCCACTCTGTTCTACCATGCCTGCAAACTCTGCTTAACCTCAAGTGGTGTGAGGTGAAATAGAGCTCTGTGTGCACTCACCTGTTCATGATGTCTTCTTGCTTCTCTTTGGCTTCCTCATACTTGTCAGCCAAGCGCTCGGCCATTTCCCGCAAACTTTTCCTTAAGGCAAGGGAGAAACAGTTCCTTACTCCAGATTCACACACAGGACAAGCCAAGGTGTGGAAATAGGATGAGGAGGATGAAGAAGCCAGCTGGAGGAAGGAGCAAAGCCACAGGCTTCATTATGGCTGGGAATGCCTTCACTTGGCACCTGTCTCACACAGGGCCTTGTCCACACCACCACCACAGGTGCATCACTCCTGAAGTTTGACTTGACAAAGGAGACAGGTTCTACTCACCTCTCCTCTCGACAGTAATTCAGGTCCTCCAGTTGTTTCTTCTTCTGGCCCCACAGCAACTTCACTCTGAAGTAAACACATACAAAAAAAAAAAAAAAAAAATCAAACCACTTGCAATCAGATGAATCAGGATTTACACCACACAGAAAATGCTGGGACTGGGAAGAACTGAAGACACTAAAAAAAGGGATAGTGGTGAGAAAAAATTCTCATTTTGTCCTAACTGTATAGTGTATATAACTGACTATGATTTGAAGCAGCAGAGACTGCTGCAATTTTCCTTTGTCAGGATTAGTGCTGAGGTCACATTTCCTGCCACCCACAGGCCCAGGCAGGCAGAGAACACCAAGAGGAAAGTATTTTATGTGTGTGTGTGTTTACATTTTTTCTCTTCCCCTATACACCACTACAGAGATCAACTATTACACTCCCCCCTGCTTTTCATGATAACTCAGTTTTAAGTTCTGGTATTCATTATTAGTTTTGCATTTAGTACATTTACTCATTCACCAGGATTAGCCCCACAGAGGGTGAGTGCTCAGTACTTATTGCTGCTGTGTCACAGAGATACTGGCCAGCACATTTTTATGAGTTCTGCATTACCTTTGCTGAATTTCCTCTTTTGCCAGGTCCTGTTTCAGTATATATTCCTCTCTGAACACCTGGGTGGCTCTGCTGAGGAGCTGAAGGCATTCTTCAGGGGGAGGAGCAGCATCTTTATCTGCAGATCTCAAGATTAAGAAAGGTTTTTGCAATCTTACTAACATGTTCCTAGGCCAGACCACTTCCAGTCTTTATGGTAAAGGCTCAGGGGGCGTCTGTTATGAAAGTGAGGGATTACAATGAAATCTCTTTGCTAAAAATAATTTTTCTTACATGAGGAAATCCCAAGGTAGCTTAAGATACTCCAAACCCAGCAGGCCAAGCAATGGCACCTCATCAGCTGAGGGCAGCCCTGCTTTGAGCAGGAGACTGAAGCCAGGTGATCCCCTCCCAGCCTGTACCACCACTGGACAGAGGCACCAGTCAGTGGCAGGAGCTGTGCCCCAGCACTGCCCAAGGCAATGTGTTGTTCAACCAGGAGCTGGCCAACACCCACTGTTCCCAAGTGTTCCCACCTCAGGTGCCCCAGGACAACACATTTGCTTACTTGAGGTGCAGGGGGTTGGCAGAGCTGCGCTGCAGAATGCCCTGGATGTGCTTCTCGAAGGAATGCTCCGACTCGGCCACGATGCGCAGCGGGGACACGGCCAGGTCCTTGTCCTCTCTGGTGCACAGCAGGGGAGGGGAGACAGGATGGACAGTGCTTCTGCCACACAACAGCAGAAGGGAGAACACAGTCAGACCAGTCAAACAAACCAGGTCACAGCTTAACTGGTACTGGAAGTGAGGAGCTCCTCCACTGTGGAATTCCTGTGTTTCTGCAGGGGGTTCTAAGAGAAGCTGTTTCAGTTATGTGGTAAATCCAGCCCTAGCAGGGCAGGTAAAGCTCACACACCCACACCTGTTTGGTCATGGCTCAAACTAACATGAATCATAAATATCCTTTGGCTTAAGGAGAATAAAGTTCCAGAACAAGGCAGGCAGGCACTGGAACAGCAGCATGACCTCTTCACAAAGCACCCTGCCCAGGTCACTGCCTACCTGTGTGGAAACAGTGACATAAATAAAAGGTCTCTAGGAGAACCTGTTAACACTGGCTCTGCTGATGGTACCTGTCCTACCTTAAACAGTGTCCTGCAAAAAGTAAGCTGAAAATAGTGTCCTCCCCTCAAGGTGTTCATTGCATTGTGCAAATGCACATTTACACCACTCTGTATCTTTGCCACCACCTCCAAAGAAAGTAACTGGAAGCACACACTAAAATCCTCCTTTTTTCCCCTTTCATGCACACATAACCTCAATAGCCCATTAAGAACATCCACACCACTGTAAAACCTCAACAATACCATCAAGAACATTTTTGTCCTAATATTCCCTAAAAGTGATGTGATTAATTATATCCCCTACAAACACCTTATCAGCAGCAGGTAACTACTATAGCAACACTTTAGTGCTCAGCCAGGGAGTGTTTGGAAAGCAGAACTTCACTGTGTGTCCTAAGGGGTGCAGCAGCCTGGGGTAAAACAATCAAAGAGTATCTGAAAAATAGGAATATCCCCTATTGGTCCTTTCCATGCAGTCATGGACTTCAGCTGAGAACCACGTACAAGAGAGGCCTTGTAATGCACTCGTAGGTGTTGGTGATGCAAATCATTGTGGGCCCCAGGACATCAGAAACGATCCAAAATCCTCTAATTGGAGCAGGCTGCCTGAAAGGAAGAAAACAAAAATTACCCAGTCGGGAAAGTTCTTTGTTACTGAAGTTGTGCATGTTCACTCTTTTGGAAATACTCCAAGGTCAGGTAAATGGAAGTGAAAATTTCTGCTGGTCTGACAGGTGATTTTCAGACAGTAACATAAGAATTTAAGCTACTACCCTAACTGTGCTTGAAGAATCCTGATACACAAATTGCTCAGTTGTATTGTTTGAAATCTTTTGAGCTTACTTTATTACTTTAATGGCAAGAATGCAGCAAGAGATGACAAATCATAAATATTTTCCATAGCAACTCCCTGATTTGAAAGCAGTTGAGAAAGGGTTTGGATTTTTACCTGCATGGCAGTGGTTTTGTACAAAGAATATGTTCAACAAAGCACTTCTGTTCTGCTCCCAGCTCTTGTAAACTGTCTTTGTCTTCCTCATCTACAAGGAGACACATCAGGATGCATCAGATCCACTTGCAGGGTGAGGGATTCAGTAGTGCCTGCACTCAGCAGCCTGTTACTGGCAGATGCTCAGCTGTTCCTCACTTCCCTCACTCACCTGAGCCAAGGAATTTGTGCAGTTTATTGATCCATGTCAAGCCCACACTGTGGACACCAGCTTCATGTGTGCAGTGGTATCTAGAGGGACATTTGGGATCTGAAATTGAAGCAGAAAATGTAAGAGATAGCACTGAACTGAGAAAAACTCAGCCTTCACACCTGCACTGCTGATGCTGTGTTATCAACTTGGTGTCCAGTCAGCTTTAACATCTTAGTGCAAGTACCAGAAACAGAGCTACGTGTTTAAGAGTCTAAAATACTGATGAGTTGTTTTGAACCCTTCCCATCACACCACATCTGCATCACTCAGATAGGTTTTCAATGGCAGATTATTAAAACTAGCAGACCAGCACTCTGACAAGCTGCTTGTTCCCTAAGACCCAAACACTTTGTTCTGCCCATAATTCCATCAGATAAGCAGGTTCTTCATTCAGGATCACCTTCCCCACAGCACTCCCTCACACTCACAGGTCAGCACAGATGCAGAAACTTCTACTTTACAACCCTCAGCTGACAGGGTTTAGTACTGACCATGTGTATCTGCCCTTGAGCCAACACTGGAGCCTCTCCCAGGCTTGCTCCTTCCACAGCTTTATTGAGGGCATCAGGCAAATCTTTACTCTAATCCCCCTGTTAGTCTGACACCAATGAGAACGTGCAAATAGCTGGATCCTAAATGCATGGAATAAAAAATACACCTGCTGAACAACAACCCTACCTCGGTGCAGCTTGATTGGGCAAGAGAAGTCAGACTCCAAAGGATCTTCTTCATCTCCTGTCGCCAGTTTCAGTGCAAGTTCCAGCTCAACACATTCAAACACGTACAGGGAAGGAATAAAATCGGATCTTGGGTCCCAGGACTTTTCTGACTGTAAAGAGCATTGAATTTTCTGTGAGACATCATTTAAAATGGAATGCCAACATAAACAGCATCAAGAAAGAGTTAGGAGTTTTACCTGTCAAGGAATGTAGTTCAAGTTTACCTTAAAAAGTTAACTCAAACTCAGGGTTTCTTAGAAAATCCTGATTAAATTATATCATAGTACATTAGATAAAAAACTGATCTACTGTCAGGGTACACAGGACTGAGATTTAAAATAGTGTTAGGGAGCCACAGGGACCGGCTGAAACAGGAGAAAGACTCACTACCTCATGCCAAAAGAATGCAGCTTTGGCACTTGGCACACACTTCCAGGCATCCTGCCACCTTGCAGCCAGGAACTTGGATTAAAGAACAAAAATGCCTACAGAAAAAAGTACCTGCTCATCGTCCTCTTCTCCATCCAGCACCACGCAGTGGTAGAGCATTCCCGACTCGGTGGCAATGACCAGGATGTTTGGGACACAGGGCAGGCACAGCACGGCGCAGGCGTCGTAGCCGTAGTTGTCCTCGGCAGCCGGGTGCATGGGCAGGGGGCCCAGCAGCTTCCCGAGGCTGCCAGTGCTGCAAGGAAGATGGGCTTGTTCTCAGCACCAGCTCTGCAAGGGGACTTCCCATGGCTGCCAAACAATGGCTTGGAGTTCCAAGTCCCATTAGACTTCTGCAGATTACAAGTCTGACCTGCAGCTCCTCGGTGGAGATCTCAGGGGAAATCAGAGCTCACTTTTTTGTGTTTTATGCTTTGAAAGAAACTAAAGCTACACTGCAAAAATTCACGAGGAAACATTTTCATACGAGAACACAAACTACTCATGGAAAGCTCAAGTTAATTACTACTCAGCTGGTTTCTTGCACTTCACAAGCACCATTTTGTGTTGTGGCACTTCTCTGGGCAGAACTTTAGACAGACTGAGGCCATCTCACTGACTGCAGACAAATTTGCTCAGTGCAGAGGCACACGGTGCTGTTGCTGACCTAAGTACTACACTCTTTAATATTCAGCTACACAAAATCTAACTTGTAAGTCTTGCACCATCTTCTCAGCTTTCTAAGTTAATTCCTTTTTGTATCATGTTTATATTCTTGGTTAATCATCCTGACTTTTCATTGCAGACCATGGCTGTGAACCCTCTGTGCTCTTCAAATATTTCTCTTCCTAAGATACCCCTGGCTCAATGAGCCTCATCCAAAGCTAAGGGTGTCTGTGCTGTGAACTGAAGGCTAAACACACTTAACAGCCTTAGACTCACTGATCTTTTTACAGCCCTGTGTCTTCATATCAGATTTCTGATGGTAAATAATGCACAGTGCGTTCTCAGCTATGGAAACTGCACCTGTAATGTTTGGATGAGAAAGGACAACACACAGGTTTTGGATTCCACTCTATTAGCACTGCCACACAGACACAACAGGCTGCAATACAACAGAACTCGGCCCAGCATCTCTCACAGAGTCCCAGCCACGCTGAGAGGTGACTCCCTCACCCGAGCACTGTACAAACATCCAAGCACCCCGTGAGCCCTGAGGGTAAGACCCTACCTCTGGAGCAGGCTGATGTAGGTGAGGAAGGTCTCTCCATTCTCATAGAGGATGTACAGGGGGTAGCCCAGCACCTCCTCGCTGCCGCGCTGGCCCAGGATGTGCTTGGGCACCGGCACCTGCGGCCCGAAGTCGAAGGCCACGGCCGTCTCCCCCAGGGACGCTGTGTAGGCTCTCCTGGGACAGGCAGAACGAGCTGGGCTCAGCAAGGACTGACAGCACAATGTTTAATGTGGTCCTGATGGGTGTGCTGCCAAATTCCTGCCAAACCCCTGTCCAGCAGTGCCCTGCCATGCCCCACTGCCAGCAACAGAAGGCTGTGACACCCTTCTCATGGCACATCAGTTCTGCAGTGTCCCCACAGCTTCAGAGAATACAAGAGGTGTTCTGGTACTGCCTGTGAGGCACATCACTCTGTGGTGCA
The DNA here is from genome assembly GCA_034509425.1 of Eopsaltria australis. Taxonomy (NCBI): domain Eukaryota; kingdom Metazoa; phylum Chordata; class Aves; order Passeriformes; family Petroicidae; genus Eopsaltria; species Eopsaltria australis. Next base: position 1,190,019 of record JAVTVJ010000394.1, read on the forward strand.
AGATTTTCCTTTCCAACCAGGCCAAGAGGGAAATGAAAAGATTATCTCTTTTCTACTTTCCTCACTCAAAAACCCCTTCTTAACCCCATCTTAAAGTCAACGTGTTTTTCAAACACGTTGTGTTTTTCAAACTGCTACTCTGACAAACTGTACAGTTTGTCACCACTTTGTTTTAGGATAGGGGAGAGGAGAGGGAGAGGAAAGGAGAAAGGTAAAGGAAAAGAGAAAAAGAAGAAACAGAAGGAAAGAAAGAATGAGAGAAAAGGAAAAGTGTGGTACTGTTCTATGCAGAAGTGCTAGCACTGAAGAATTCATATCAAATTTTTAGGCAGATTTATCACTTATTCATTAAAAACACACCTGAGAATACTGAGCTTATTCTGCAGAAGCATTTCAAAGTACAAGAAGCCATACCAACCCTTTTTTGATTGTTAGAGTCTCCTCCTCAGTGTCTGAAAGCGCAATCACTTTGACGGGAGTCTGAGGCACCTTCAGACTGTAAAACCTGGGGGAAACAAACAGCAGCCACGTTCATGCTGCTAGCAGTGCTGCACATTCCCTGCTGACACAGGAACATCAGCTGCTCTCAGTCTGAAACTCCTCCCATCCTGTTTTTCTATTGCTAACTCTGGCAAAAATGGCAGGATGCAAATATCTAGCGACAAATCAAGACTGGACATGACCAAAAAATCCACTTGAGATAATCAGCCACAAATGGGGTTTACCTTATGGTGTTATCTGATGTCAAGAGCACAATGTGGGGCTCCAAGGTGTCACAGGGGTACCAGGCTGCATGTTTCAAAGTCAGGGATGTTGAGCTGGTGAAGAACCGTTCCGCAATAGGAATGGTGCTGGAATACAGAGCAGAAACTTGCACTGTGACCAGAAACACACAGAAGAGGGGGCAAGAGGAGCTAGAGACACAATGAAAAGGTTTAAACATCTTTATCTGTACTACTCTGAGAGTTGGAGAGGCAGCTTTAACTTGAAGCCCTTTGTTATTTTCCCCCAAACGTCTGCTTTTAGCTGTCACAGCTGAAAGACCCCAGAGAAGCTGCTCCATCTCTGGAAGTTTCCAATGCCAGGTTGGACTGGGCTTGGAGCAACCTGGTCTAGTGGCAGGTGTCCCTGTCCATGGCAGGAGCTGGAACTTGCTGGCCTTTACGGTCTCTTCCAACCCAAACCACCCCATGACTCCGTGAAAGGCCAGAGAATACTAGAGGAGCATCTTGCTCCTCAGCAATTGCAACAAGTTTAAAAGGTCATTTATTTGGGTCACTTGACAATCAGCAAGTACTTGAGCCAAAATAACTTCATTTCTGACTGCCCCTCAAGCCCAATACAACCTGTACCTTCCACCAACGGCTTCTGTATCTGTCTAACCCCAAGAAAGGGAAGCTTTAGAGGAAGAGTGGCAGGACAAGGGTGTCATTAACCACCTGAGGTCTCACCCACCTACAGTTCACCGTGGATTTCCCACCTTCGAACTCGGAATTCTTGCCCCAGCGTTTGGGCAGCTCCAGCACCATGAGCCCCTTGGTACCAATGAGCGCCACATGGTGCTGGGCGGGGCTCAGCAGCGTCTGGTGCACGTCGAAAAGGGGCGGGTTTATGCACAGAAGGGTCTGAAAACACAAATGTTACAGGGAAGCACAAGCCGTTCAAAGGAGTCACGGCTCATACTTATTTCAGATGGTGATTTACACGGCACGGAATGAGGCACAACCCGGCTCCACGGCACAAAGCAGCGGGTTCCTTGGGGAAAGACACCCCGGGGAGGGCTGAGGGATGATGAGCGGCGCCGGGGCCTTGAGGGAACAGACCCCCAGCTCAGCCCCATGCCCACCATGGCCCTCCTACCCTCACACCTCACATCCCCGCCGCCCTCTCCACACAGCCCCCCATCCCCTCACGCCCCCCTTCCCTCACACCCCCCTCCTCTCCTCACGGCCCCTCACACCCAGCCCCTCATCCCCTCACACCCCAAACGCCCCCACCCCTGGCCCCCTCCTCACACGCTCCTCCATTCCTATCCCCTCACAGCCTCCCCATTCCCTCACACCGCCCGTCCCAGCCCCTCCTCCCCTCAATTCCTCCCCCCCGGGCCCTCCATCCCCTCACAGGACCCCCTCACCCCCTCCCACACGCCCCTCCCGCCGCCCGTCGGCGCGGGCCGCACCTGGTAGCGGCCGAGCGCGGCGGGGTCGGTGCTGCCGAGGCGGCGCAGGCCGATGGCGAGCAGGGCGGCGGCGGGCCCGTCCCAGAGCAGCAGGTCGGAGCCCAGCCCGCACAGGAGGTCGCGGAGCCGCGGCGGGCGGGGGGCGGCGGGCGCGCGCTCGCGGAGGCGGCCGAACAGCGCGTGCTGCGGCAGCGCCGCGCGCCACTGCTCCGCCGGGCCGCACTCGGCCGCCATCGCCCCGCGCGCCGCCGCCGCCTGACGTCACCGCCCGCGCGGCCAATCGGCGCCGCCGCCCGCGGACTACATTTCCCGGCGTGCCCCGCGGCCCCCGGCGCGCTGCGGGCCCGGCGCGATGGAGGCGCCGGTGCAGCGGCACCGAGCGCGGTACAAGAGCCCGGGCGGGCCGCCCTGGAGGGAGACGTACCGCAGGGTGAGCGGGGGTGTGGGCTTCCTCCTCCTCCGGACCCCGCTCGGTCCCTCTGCTGCCGGCCGCGCTGGGGCGGGTGAACCGCGCCCCGTCCCAGATTCTCTCCCAATCTCGTCCCGAACTCCCTCAGCGAGCGCCCGGCGTTGCCCCCGCTGGAAACCGGCATCCAGCTCTCCTGCAGCCCCTCCGGGGCACGCCCGCTCCGCCCCGCTGCCTCCCCCTATCCGGCCCTCCAGGCCCCCCCCTCCGCCGTGTCCCCCTCAGGGATTCCCGGTGTCCCGGCCCTCTGGGACCCCCCCTCCGCCGTGTCTCCCCCCGTGTCCCGCCCGAGCCGGCGCTGACGGCCCCGGGCGCTGTCCCCTGTGTGTCCCCAGCGCTGCATGGAGCGGCTGAGGAGCAGCCGGGCCAAGCTGCTGGATCGGTACCGCCAGGCCGGGGATGGGGCGTGCGGGGCGGCCCCGGGCGCGCTGCTGGTGCAGGAGGTGATGGAGCAGGAATGGCAGGAGCTGCGGGACGGGCTGCCCGGCCTCCGCGGAGAGCAGCCCATGGAGCAGGTCAGTGCTGCGTCCCCAGCATCGACACCGCGCGTGTGATGCAGGTGTGATCAAACACAACTCCCTGCTTCTCGCTGGAGCTGACAAAACTCAAGGGGGTTTCCTAGTTCTGCAGCTCAGTCAGGGTGTTGAGCTGTGAAAGTGCCTTTGGGCATAAGGAAACTTCCTTATTTCCTTCACAAACAGCCTGTGGGTCACAGCAAAGGGTTGGTTTCCTCATCTGTGCCTTTTATAGATGGTCTGTCACTTCCTTCTCCTGAAAATGGCAATGAAACCTGAATGTCTTAAAAAGGAAGTTCTTAGACAGCCTGTGCTTGGATCCATTCTGACTGGCTTTGCACACATGTTTATTGTACAGTGCATGGGTTTGCAAATAACAGGGATTTACTGGACAGGAGAATAAGAGTAAATTTATGTTGCTCAGTCAGGTGCTGGCAGTGCAAAAGTGGCTGGAATGGGGGGATCACTGACTGATTCACCTTTCAGATGCTGGAGGACCCTGATGAGCTGGCAGTGCTGGAAGAGATCCAACAGGAATTGATCTTGCAAGGTAAGATCTTCACACATCTTCTGACTCCTATTTGATGTGTGATTTTCCTGACTTCCTAGTAATGCAGAATAGCTGAGGCTGCACTCTTTGGTTCTTGGGAAGAGCCTCAGAAATCTTGGTGTTGAGGCTTTGAGGTATTGAGCCCCCTTGCCACAATTTTAAGTGGCATTTTAAGATCTGTGAGAGAGGCCAGAGAAACAGGACTGAGATGTCTGTGAGCTCCAGGAACCTTTATAAATCAATTCAGAATGTTTCTAAAGTGCTGATTGGAAAGCAGAGAGACCCATATGAGACCAGCTGAGCCGCAGGAAAAACTGGATTAGCAGGAATGGTTTCAAGTGTAGAAATCTGACTCAAAGGAATAAAAGTTCTTAGAAACTTGTATCCAGCCCAGCCTGCATCTGCCCAGCAGCTTTGCCTGTGCTGCCCAGGCCAGCCCTGAGGGTGTTTTGCTGTGCTGTTGCAGAGCAGTTGGTGATCGAGGAGTACGAGCGGAGCCTGCGCTTCGATGAGGAATGTCTCAATGCCATGCTCGACGGCCTGGATGCCACTGACAGGGTCATCTGCCCAGTATGTAGGAAGTAAGAAAGCCCTCAGCATTGGAATCAAGATTCCCCAATCCCCTACAGCAGTCTGGGCTTAGAAATAGGCAGGGAGAGGCTTCTGTTCATTTAAACAAAATAAAAACGCCTGGGCAATGATCTAAATTTAATAGGTGGAAGGAGGGTGGGTTTTCTTGGGTTGATTTTTTTTTTTTTTCCCCTAAAATCTACCCTTGTTCTGGTTGTAATGATGCTCATTGTCTGCTCTTCCCAGGAATAACCTGACAGTGAAGGCTGACTTGGTTTGTTGCCAGTGTGGATTGTACATCAGCACACAGGTAAGCACTGTGACATGTTGTGTGTGGCGTCCCTGCTGCTGCAGCTTTAAGCTACAGACAGGAACTTTGACTGACTTTTAATCAATTATTGTCAGGATATGACAGAAGGGAAGCTTCGGTCACTTCTGGAAAGCACCTTGACAGAGCACAGTCAGAGGTGCCTGCACAGCCCTGAGTTCACAGTCACCAGTGGCATGGAGGAGGAAGCCAGTCTGCTCATGAGCTGCCTGGTGAGTGTAAATGTCAGGTTCCTGGAAAGGATCCCTGCTCAGATCCATGTCTCAATTACATGGGCAGAAACCACAAGTCCATTGATCCCCAGTGTTTGTGTGGCTGTTTTTTCACAAAATTCCTTGGCAATGGCTTTACCTTTGACCACCAGTAACCGAAAAAGAGAAGTTCCAAAGTGCACACCTTAAACTGCTGGAATAGGGAACCTTTCAAGGACCTGGCAAATTTAATACCCTAACTTTAGCCAACAACTTCTAAGTCTTGTGTGCACTATCTGTTCAGATAGGTGGTTCATGAAGCAAAGTTTTAAAATTTACTTAAATCCTCCTCAAAAGCTTCATCCAGGTGTCTCAGAGAACACACAGCAGCCCCTTGGCTCAAGCTTTGCTATGTAAAACCAGTGTGAGACAGTGTTAGGGGCAGAGCATTTCAAATAGAGCCATGGAATTGTTTAAGTTGGAGAAGACCCCCAAGATCAAGTCCAGCCAAGGCCACAACTAACCCCTGTCCCCAGATGTCACATCTACATGTCTTTACAATCTCTCCAGGGATGGTCCTGGGCAGCTGTGCCAGTGCTCAGCAACTCTTTTGTGAATTTTTTTTCCGAATCAATAGTTTTTTCCTGTTCAGTTTTGAATTTTATACATTAACACAACTTCTCCATTCAACTTTTTTGTGAAGGTCTGTGACTCTTGGATGATTCTCCTCTAAGCTGATTCAGCTGCTGCTGTATTTCTGGAAGACTTCAATACTAAACTTCACCCAGAGCTGCTAGGACTCTTGTGTACATACTTTTAACTGCCGTGTCAAAGAGACACTTCAAAAGGCAGTAGATCTGCACTTTTAATCACACAGGACATGTTTTGAAATAAATATATTTAGTTTATTTTGGCCTTGGTGTTGTCTTTAATGCTGCATCAGTGATCTTACAGCTCATGGTGGACTTCAGCTTTCTCTTTGAGCTTAAATGAACTTAAACCTTAAAAAATAAACAGCTAAATAAATAAGCTTAAATAAACTTAAAACCTTCAGGCAACAGTGAGAGGCATCAGTTTAAGCAGGGCAACCATCCCTGCCACAACCACTCTGTGAGCAGCTCTGGCACAGGTAAACTCTGCCATCATTTTCATGACAGCTCTGGTACAACAGGAAGAAGAGAAACCACCCTTTTCCGTGATATGTTGAACAGTTTTTATTCTTCACATTCACTCTTAATTGTACAAAACCCCACACACAGGGCAAGGCATCAGAGAACTTGATGGGGGCTGCACCATCACTACACATCCTCAAATCCCAGTGAGAATCCTCATTCTCCCATTTTCCACCTTCCAAGTTACTTACTCTCTGAATCCACTGTGAAGATATATTTGGGTATTGCTGGATGAAGCAGCACTGTAGAATACCCACACTTGAGGGTAAGTTTCCTAGCCTGACCTACTGACATTTGACAAAGCTTTTAAGGTCTTCAAGGAATTTAATGTACTCCTGGTGCTCCAGGGCAGTGCTGAGCTCTATTAACTCATCAGCAAAGGTGTTGTCCACTCCTCGGTCAGCCAGGAAATCCATCAAGTGATCGTAGAGAGCCTGGAGCAAGGAAGAGAAAACTTCTTTAGTGGAACATGCCTGGGTAGGGGGTGCATTAAAATGTCCCTGGCAACTGGCACCTTCTCCCAGAAAAATGAGGCCCAGCTCCCACAGGAGGGCAGGCTTGACCTTGGGTGGAACATTGGGATGGAAAGGGCCAGGGAACAGGTCATAAAAACCCAAATCCAACACTCCAAATGAGCTGCACCCTGGAGATGATCCCCAGACTGTGGGAGTCATCAGGGGAAGTCTGTCAAGGATGATACAGGCCAAGCTCTTCCTGTCCCCCCTACCCAGAGGTGAACTAACCCTTTGCAAAGGTATCTGATGTACAAGTTTGCCTGAAAGGCTTGTATCTTTTACAGTCGTGAACTCTGCTTTTTCCTTATCATACATATTTTAAATTAATTCCCTGTCTTTAGACAGAGAGGGGAAAAAAAGAATAACCAGTGTGGGATGGTCTACAGCACACTAAGCAATTTTAACATGAATGCTTCTCAAGGGGATACACTCTAGGACTTACTTCTACTTTCAGTTTTAAACATATGACAGCCTCAAACTAAAAATTGAAACTTTTGAAAGCCTGGCATTGAGAACATAAGAACACACAGATTCTTGTACATATTTTTAGTGTTACAACTGTAACAACAGACCTGGAAAGCCAGGACACAATGTATTTTATCAGATACCACACACAGATGCCTTGATCTACACACAGTGTCTGATAAGCCACATTGTTAAACACATAGATCAAAAAATGTTTTAACAAGTGTCAAAGCATTTCCAGAGTGCAATTCCCCACTGGGAAATCAGCCCATAAAACCTGGAAAGGAAGAAGTTCCACCTGTGTGTCCTGACTCCTGGTAATGCCACCAGCACTGCGTGACCCTGGGACCAGGAACCACCCTCAGTCTGCAGCAGAACCACCAGCTCAGGGGCAGAGCAGGGGCAATCCCCATCTCAGACATCCAGACAGGTTTAATTCCCAACCCAGGAGCAGGGGAACAGCCAGGTGGGGTGAGCTGAGTGGCCTCTACAGCCCTTAGCAGCACCTACCCAGTCAAGGGAATCCGTGTTGAGGGTGTAGTTGGTGTCCTTCCAGTCGGCTTCTCCAGTGGGCTGGAAGCTGACCTCCCGAATTGTGAAAATATCACTTTCCTCCTCTCCTTCATGTCCAATCTGAGACAGGAAAACAAATACAAGACATGCAATTAGCTCCAATTAGTGGGCACACTCAGCCAGCTCATCCCCAGGCTGGGAATACCTCAGGAAAGGCCCCAAGGTCAGACAAGCTGTGCCTCTCCCCTCTCAACGTGTGCCTGTGAGGCCAAGCACAGACATGCACAGAACACAGGAAAGCCTCTAAGCTTGTGCTGCCAGAAGGGACCTGATGTAAATCAGCAGCCTAAACTTTACAAATACATAAAAACCTCTTCTGTGTGTGGTTCTAAATATGTCTTCCCGTGTCTGTCTCACCTTTGTCAGTCAGGACTGGCTGTTAAACATCTCCTAACGTTTACAAAATAAACCAGTAATATTAGTACGAGCAAAAGCTCTCAATTTTATTTTCTCCCCTTCTTTTTTAAAACTCTACTTCTCTACTGTAATTCAATAAGCAGCTGATCAGAAGCACCAGGGCAGGATGTGAGGAATGCCATGGAACATTTCCTCCCCACGGTTCTTGCAAACAGAAAGCCTTTTCTTGTGATTAAGAGAAATGAGGAAATAAAAGGAGACTGGATATTGTGCTGATTGAGAAAAAAAAGAGATTACAAAGAACAGTTAAATCCAACAGAGGCACAGTGATGCTCACCTCATCTTCAGGGTAATGGCAGTCAAGGACAAGGGTCTGCTTTGTATCATCTTTTATTACCTCCACGACAAAGTTTGGAGTTGATGTAAGTTCAGGCTAAATAAGAGAACAGTTGCATCAGCACTGGAATCTGAACAGGAGCCAAAGCAATCACAGCACAGCCCAGCAACACAGCCCATCCAGCACTGGGTATTCCCTGACACCTTCCACTCTCCCAGGTTGCTCCAAGCCCCGTCCAACCTGGCCTTGGACACTTCCAGGGATGGGTCCAGCTTCTCCAGGCACCCTGTGCCAGGGCCTCCCCACCCTCACAGGGAACAATCTCTCCCAATATCCAATTCAGCCCCACTCCTTGTCAGTTAAAAGCCATCCCCCCCTTGACCTGTCACTCTATTCCCTTGTCCAAAGTTTCCCTCTCTCACTCTCCTGTAGACCCTTTCGGTACTGGAAGATGCTACAAAGTCTCAGAATTCCTCTAATTTCTCCTCATACAGCCCTCCCACCCTGCTCTGCCTCTCTGCAGTGGAGAGGAAGGTCACAGCCAGGGGACAGGCAGCCCTGGAAAATCTGCATTTTGTGACTTTATGCTCCCAAATACCAAGTAAGGGGGAGAAAAAGCCTCAAGGCTTGAGGGCAAGGCTTCAACTTCCCTAAGGCAAGATTCCAACTTTCACCTGTGTCCCCAACATTAAATGCTCATCAAGGCTAAGTTACCTCCTGCTCATCAGGTTTCTGCTGTTCCTGTGTGTCTTCTTCAGCCGAGGGTGGAATGCTGTTATTGATGTTGAACGTAACCGTTATCCTGCAAAAGAAACAGAAACAATTCCTTTGAACACGCTCCAAAAATGCCCATCAAAATGAGTCTCTTAAGCCCTCATTCAGAATTCACACAGTGTGAACAAAACTAGGTACTGCAGTTAAAGACACACCTGAGAGAAGTTGCTCCCTCCAAGTGCTCTCACTTTTTGAAGTTTTACTGAACCGTTATTTTTAAAGCAGGAAAACCATGTGAAACTTTGTAACACAAAACACGGTAACAAATTTGTGTGAAAGAGGTGCCTTTGGGCCAAAGTGGTGAAATAAAGAGCCTCAGCACTACGCAGTTTGGGGTGTGAGCATGGAGAAGCCTGGGTGCTGTGACCCACCCACCCTCAGGTGCTGGGGACCCCTCCCAGACCCCACTCACTTCTCCCCCGCGATCTTCCGCACCAGCTTGGCCTCCGTGCCGTGGACCTCCAGCTCCCAGCCCCCGGAGACCTTGGGCAGGGACTTGTGCTTCTGGATCTTCTTCTCCTCCTTGATCTCATCCGTCAGGAACTGCGCAAAGGCTTTGTCTCCTGGTGGGGAAAGAACGCGGGGTTAGGGAAAGGGAGGGTAATGGAGTGGGGGAGAATTAAGGGAAGGTGGGGGTAAGGAAAGGGGGGAGTGAGTTCAGGGAAAGGGGAGAGTAGGGAAAGGGGTGTTGGTAAAAGAAGCGTTGGAAAACAGGGGTTAGGGAAAGGATAGGGAAAGGGGGTTAAGGAAAGAGGGGAGTAAGGAAAGGGTTTTAAGAAAAGGAGGTCTTAAGGAAAGGGGGGTGGGGTTAAGGGAAGGAGGGGTAGGAAAGGGGGTCTGAGAAAACGGGGTTCGGAAAAAAGAGAGTTAGGGGAAAAGGGAGTTGTGAAAAAGGTTAGGGAAAGAGGAGGTAGAGAAGGGGGTGTAGAGGAAAAGGGGGCTTAGGGAATTTAGGGAAATAGGTGGTTTAGGGAAAGGTGGAGTTGTCTT